>OY997264.1:99968949-101218949 GCA_963921465.1 Triticum timopheevii | reverse complement strand
GTTTCACAAAGTCCTGAACTCGGCCACACCGATTTGCAATTCTCGGTCAGACCGAGAATCACATGTGCAATGGCCTCGGCCAAATCGGTGGAACCGATTTCTTCAACTCGGTTGGTCCGAGATGATTTCGGCGGAAACCTAACCCTAAATTTTCAATCCACAACTAAACTATGGAGTGATTTTGCTGGATAGAGTGATCTCAATCGTGGCAAGATACATGGCAAAACAATGTGCTAGGAATCGGAGTGAGATTAGCACAAGGATCAAGTCCATACCCTATGTGCGGCGATGGACCTGCTACGGCGGCAACGGCGGAGACGATTCCCGTTGACGGCAGTGGAGACCAGCGGTGGGAGGCAGCTGGCAACGAGGAGGACGATCCGGAGACCCAGGGAGGCAGAGCAGGCTGAGCGCGGGTGAAGGGGTTCGGAGAAATTTCCAAATTTTGGCCCGGGGATATATATAGCCTGACCCTGTTGGTGTGACCGAGTGGAACAACTAGGTGGCACCGAGATGCATAACTGCAAGCAGTTACTACAACTCGGTGTGATCGAAAAATTCAAATCGGTTGCACTGAGATTGAAAACCTAGATCGACTTAGTGATCTCGGTATGACCGAAATGGATGAATCGGTGAGACCGAAACGCACAAAGAAGTTTTGGAAGTTTAAGTCTATGACGAATCGGGGACTCCGAGTGCTCCTCACACAGAATGGTTTGAATCTGACTTGATCAAACTTTGTGATGTAGCATGAATAGAGTTTGAGACAATAAAAGCATAGATAGCTAGAGAGGGTTCTTAGGCATTCTTGTCCATCCACTTGGCAAAAGAAAATAAACCAAATAATCAAAGCAACAAGTGGATGTCCTCGAATGAGTAAATTATGCAACCAACATGCTCACACAATAAAATGGCAAATGAAATATGTGGCAAAGCATGCACAACCAATTCTAGCATCTATCAAGCAATTGGCGATGACTAGGTCATCTATATATGAGTATATTGACTTAGAAGTCAAATGAGAACATTTGATCATAGGTCATACTCATCGTTTAAGCACAAGTGGGGTTATCACTTTTACATAAGGCATTGTTGTGTTCACACCATTAGAGTTGCTTTAGCTCAATTCTTAGAGTAAAGCTCCCCCTAGATGTGAGATCCCCCCTAACTAACCTTGGGTTTTGTAGATGATGACTTCATGTAGGTGTTGAAGATGTGGATGCTCAATGTTGATGTAGATCATTTGGAGCAATCCTTTGGAGTGAGTTGCACTTTCAATACCTACACGGGTTAGTCCCACAAGGAACAAACAAGGATATACATAGACATAGAGTGATGCACACACAAGATGATGTCTATGAAAGCATTAGGTTACCTTGTCCCTTGTCTTACCAACAAGAGGGTTTGTGACTCCATGAACTAGTGCAAGATGTGGAAGTTGATTGCACTTGTCCTTGCCAAAATGATATGAGTGAAATATGTTGGCGGAGTCACCCTCAAGAACTCTTTAGTTCTTCTTCTTCGGGATCCACACCATCTAGATGGGAATCCTTGGAATTGTAGTCATACTTGATGAAGTAGAACTTGATGTAGTCTTGGGAACCCACTTGACCAAGGCCTTAGGAGCTTCTTCAAATGCATCAATCTCCTCTTGAAGCTTATCCTTGCCTTTTTGCTTGTGGTCTTGTGGTGGAAGATCATCTTGAGCTTGTGTCCCTTTGAAGGAAGTAGGATCATACTTCTTTTGTTGAGGAACAAACTTTGTCTTGGGGTATTGATCTTCTTCCCACTCAACTCCATTGTCATTGAACTTTCGTTCAAAACCAACACCTTGGTTCTTCTGGTGCCTTCCTTGCTTGCGTACAATTTCCTTGAATTGCTTACTCCCGGCAAGACTCTTGTAAACACCTTTCTCTATAATTCCCTTCAATAAGCTATTTTCTTGCTCAAGTGTAACTTGGCTAAGAGAATCATTAGTGGAATCAAGAGAATTACTAGAAGCAACAACATTGGATTTAGCATGATTATTGTTACTACTAGAGGAAGAATCTTTCTTGTTCTTGTTACTAGACTTGACTTGGGGCATGTAAGTGGATAAGAGTAAATGCTTGGCAATGTAATAAGAACTTTTCTTGCGAAGATCATCATTGATTGCCTTTAAGAACTCATGCTCTTGCTCAAGGTTGAGTTTTTCAAAGCATAACTTCTCATGAGTCCTTAAAAGTTCTCGATGATCTCCTAAGATAGTTTCATGAGCTAACTTAAGAGTGTTTAGTTCTTTAGTTAGGAGCTCAATCTTCTACTTATCATTGTCATTTGTTTCATCTTGATTAGCATGATTAATTGACGTTTCATCATAGTATTCATCACTAGAGTTGTCAACAAGTAAATCATCATCACCTAACAAGTCATCTTCATCACTATTGAAATCAACATACTTGGGGTGTGATACCTTTGGGCCTTTAGCCATGAAGCATCTTCCAAGTCCTTCATTTGGTGAATCAAATATGTCGTAGGAGTTGGTTGACACAAGTGCTAGACCGGCAACACCTTCATCTTGAGTATATTCAGAGTCGAGGTGATAGCTTCTCTTGGAGTGATTGTCGGAGTCGGAGCCAGATACCCATTCACCAACATGAGCTTGATGTCTTCGTTTTGTGTAGCTCCTTGATGACTTGTCCTTCCTTTCCGAATCCTTGCTTCTCCGGGATGTTCTTCATTCATAACGATCATCTCTACTCCTTCTCTCTCTTGGTGGTGATTCTTCTCTTCTACTTCTTCTCTTAGGTGATTCTTCTCTTCTCTTGTAGGGAGCCGTGCACTCATTGGAATAGAGTCCGGGTCTTCCACAATTGTAGCAATTACGCTCACGACTAGAAGATCTTTTGTCATTGTAGGACCTTGACTTGGAGCTTCTCTCTTTGCTTCTACTCTTGTAGAACTTGTTGAAGTTCTTCACCATTACGCTCAATTATTCATTGAAGGTTTGTTTCTCACTTGATGATGTGGGAGCTTCACATGAGGCTTTGTGAGCACCACTTGACTTGTTGTGGAGCTCCTCCTTAGCCTTGAGTGACATCTCATGAGCAACAATTCTTCCAATGACTTCTGTTGGCTTGAGATCTTTGTAATTGGGCATCATTTGGATCAATGTGCACACGGTATCATAT
The DNA here is from genome assembly GCA_963921465.1 of Triticum timopheevii. Lineage (NCBI taxonomy): Eukaryota > Viridiplantae > Streptophyta > Magnoliopsida > Poales > Poaceae > Triticum > Triticum timopheevii. The sequence continues at coordinate 101,215,779 of OY997264.1, read as the reverse complement.
TTTCCGTCCAAAGCTCTTAGGATCTTCTTGATGATGAATTTGTCGGTCATCTCTTCACTTCGTAAGCCAGCAATCTTATTTGTGATAAGAGCAAGCCTAGAGTACATTTCAGCGACACCTTCACCATCCTTCATTTTGAACTTGTCAAGCTGACTTTGAAGCACATCCAACTTGGATTCCTTGACGGAGTCGGTACCTTCATGCATATTAATCAAAGTATCCCAAATTTCCTTTGCATTCTCAAGACGGCTGATTTTGTTGAATTCTTCGCGGCACAATCTGTTGAAGAGGATATCACAAGCTTGAGCGTTGTACTGCAGCATCTTCAACTCTTCCGCGGTAGCTTCATGGTTCGGTTCTCTCCCATCAAAGAATTCACCTTGCAAGCCAATACACACAATAGCCCAAACGGCGGGGTTATGTCCAAGAATATGCATTTTCATCTTATGCTTCCAACTAGCAAAATTAGTACCATCAAAGTAAGGACCTCTACGGTGATAGTGTCCCTCGCTAGATGCCATACTCTCCTAGGTTGTGAAACCAAGGCTATGACCACCAAAAGATATGGAAATCAAAGCAAATGGAGACCAAAGCTCTGATACCACTTGTAGGATTGAAATTGTGTCTAGAGGGGGGGGGGGGTGATTAGACTACTTGACCAAATAAAACTTATACTTTTCCCAATTTTAGTTCTTGGCAGATTTTAGCAACTTTGGACAAGTCAAGCAATCTTAACACAATTAAAGCAAGCATGCAAAGGGTATATGAGCAGTGTAAAGTAAAGCAATAATGTAAAGGGAAGGGTTTGGAGAATGCAAACGCAATAGGAGACACGGATGATTTTGTCGTGGTTCCGATAGGTGGTGCTATCGTACATCCACGTTGATGGAGACTTCAACCCACGAAGGGTAACGGTTGCGCGAGTCCACGGAGGGCTCCACCCATGAAGGGTCCACGAAGAAGCAACCTTGTCTATCCCACCATGGTCGTCGCCCACGAAGGACTTGCCTCACTAGCGGTAGATCTTCACGAAGTAGGCGATCTCCTTGCCCGTACAAACTCCTTGGTTCAACTCCACAATCTTGTCGGAGGCTCCCAAGTGACACATAGCCAATCTAGGAGACACCACTCTCCAAGAAGTAACAAATGGTGTGTTGATGATGAACTCCTTGCTCTTGTGCTTCAAATGATAGTCTCCACAACACTCAACTCTCTCTCACAGGATTTGGATTTGGTGGAAAGAAGATTTGAGTGTAAAGCAACTTGGGGAAGGCTAGAGATCAAGATTCATATGGTAGGAATGGAATATCTTGGCCTCAACACATGAGTAGGTGGTTCTCTCTCAGAAAATGAAAGTTGGAAGTGTAGGTTCATTCTGATAGCTCTCTCCACGAATGAAGAGGAGGTGGAGGGGTATATATAGCCTCCACACAAAATCTAACCGTTACACACAACTTGCCTATCTCGGTGGGACCAAATTGAGAAACTCGGTCGGACCGATTCAGCAAATCTAGTGACCGTTAGGATTTTCGGTGGGACCGACATGCAACTCGGTAGGACCAATATGGTTAGGGTTAGGGCATAACGTAATCTCAGTGAGACCGATTACACAAACTCGGTGAGACCGATTTTGGTAATAAGCTAACCAGAGAGTTGGTCAGGTAAACTTGGTGGGACCGATCCGCTCATTTCGGTGAGACCGAAATGTTACGAAAGGGAAATAGAGAGTTTACATTGCAATCTCGGTGGGACCGATCGCTCATCTTGGTGGGACCAAAACGTTACGAAGGGAAACAGAGAGATTACAATCCCATCTCGGTGAGACCGAGATCCCTATCGGTGAGACCGATTTGCCTAGGGTTTGTGGCAGTGGCTATGAGATCTGAACTCGATGGCGCCGGATAGAAAGAATCGGTGGGGCCAAGTTTGACTTTTGGTTTAGGTCATATGTGGATGTGAGAAAGTAGTTGAGGGCTTTGGAGCATATCACTAAGCATTTTGAGCAAGAAATCCATTAAGCAACACCTCATCCCTCCTTGATAGTATTGGCTTTTCCTATAGACTCAATGTGATATTGGATCACTAAAATAGAAAATGTAGAGTCTTGAGCTTTGAGCTTGAGCCAATCCTTTTGTCCTTAGCATTTTGAGGGGTCCACTTTTCTCATCCAAGCCACGCCAATCATTGAGCTTTCCTAAAATATTTATCTTGAAATAGCATTAGCTCGATGAGCTATATGTTGTTAGGAATTACCAAAACCACCTAGGGATAGTTGCACTTTCAAACTTGTCATCTTGATTTTAATTTTCAATTGGATTATGCTTCACATGATAGTTATTTTGTTGAGTTTGCTCCCACTACTATTCATGAGAAGAATTTTGCTTATGTGGAGAGTAGTAAAATTTATATGCTTGTGCATCATGAAAATAATGCTTTTATGTGATGGTTATATTGATGAATTCGTTCATGATTCTACTGAAAATTATTATGAGGGAGGAACATATGCTTTTAGGAATTGCAACAATATCAAGTTTCCTCTCTATGTGCTTAAAGTTTTAAAGATATGATTGTTTTGCCTTCCTATGCTAGTTGATTATTGTTCCCATAAGTTGTTTGCTCACAAAATCCCTATGCATAGGAAGTTGGTTAGGCTTAAATGTGCTAGTCATATGCTTCATGATGCTCCCCTTATGTCTCAATTCTTATCTTTTATGTGAGCATCATTGTCATCATCATGCCTAGCTAAAAAGGCATTAAAGAAAAGCGCTTGTTGGGAGGCAACCCAATTTTATTTTCATTCTTTGATATTTGCTCCTGTTTAGTAATAAATAATTAACCTAGACTCTGGTTAGATGTTGTTTTATGTTTTAATTAGTGTTTGTGCCAAGTAGAACCTTTGGGAAGACTTGGGTGAAGTCTATGCGATCTTGCTGTAAAAAATAGAAACTTTTGCGCTCATGAGATTAGCTGCCATCTTTTACTGGATAGTGCTTTCAGGTTGATTCTTTTTGAAGATCAGAATTTTTGGAGTTACAGAAGTATTCGAATGATGCAGATTACTACAGACTGTTCTGTTTTGACAGATTCTGTTTTCTATGTGCTGTTTGCTTATTTTGATGAATCTATGAGTAGTATGGGAGGCTATGAACCATAGAGAAGTTGGAATACAGTATATATTACACCAATATGAATTTAGAATGTGTTCACAACAGTACCTAAGTGGTGATTTATTTTCTTATACTAACGGAGCTTACGAGTTTTCTGTTAAGTTTTGTGTTGTGAAGTTTTCAAGTTTTGGGTAAAGATTCGATGGACTATGGAATAAGGAGTGGCAAGAGCCTAAGCTTGGGGATGCCCAAGGCACCCCAAGGTAAATATTCAAGGACAACCAAGAGCCTAAGCTTGGGGATGCCCCGGATGGCATCCCCTCTTTCGTCTTCGTTCATCAGTAACTTTACTTGGAGCTATATTTTTATTCACCACATGATATGTGTTTTGCTTGGAGAGTCATTTTCTTTTGTTAGTATTTGCTTGATGTTATTTAGAATAATGCTTTGCATCTATATGTTCAATAAAAATGTCAAGGATAGCCTTGACCATGCTTATTTTGCAAGTATACTTGTTGCTGTTTGAAAACAGAAAGTTTATCGATGTTGCAAAAATTCCCTAGAAAAGTCAGAATATGATAAATTGTTGAAACTTTTTGCAAAATAAGCTTTGATAAATTTCAGTGTAGTATTTTTCTCATAATTTTTGGAGTTAGGGAAGTAGGATGAATCTTTCATTCTTTACAGACCGTACTGTTTTGGCAGATTGCTGTTATGTTTGCATATGTTTACTTGTTTAATGATTCTATTTGAGGATAGGAATATTAAATATGCAGAGGCATTTAGTATGAAATGTTGAATAATTTTTTTAGTGATTTGTTGTAGTAGAATATGATAAGGTTTTTGCATTGGTTTATACTAACTTATCTCATGAGTTTTTGTTGAGTTTGGTTTGGATGAAGCTTTCGAGATTTAGGAAGCCGTGATATAAAAGGAATTAAGGAGACACAAAAGCTCAAGCTTGGGGATGCACAAGGCACCCCAAGATAATATTCCAAGAAGTCTCAAGCATCTAAGCTTGGGGATGCCCCGGTAGGCATCCCACCTTTTTTCTTCAACAATTATCGGTTAGTATCGGTTGAACCTAAGTTTTTGCTTCTTCACATGATGTGTGCTATCCTTGGAATGTCATTTTGTTTTGTTTTGCTTGCTGTTTGAATAATATCCCAAGATCTGAAATTCTTAAATGTTAGAGAGTCTTCATATAGTTGCATAATTATTTGACTACTCATTGATCTTCACTTATATCTTTCGGAGTAGCTTGTCATTTGCTCTAGTGCTTCACTTATATCCTTTTAGAGCATGGTGGTGGTTTTATTTTGTAGAAATTATTGAACTCTCATGCTTCACTTATATTATTTTGAGAGTCTTAAACAGCATGGTAATTAGCTTTGGTTATGAATTTAGTCCTAATATGATGGGCATCCAAGAGGGATATAATAAAAACTTTCATATAAAGTGCGTTGAATACTATGAGAAGTTTGATTATTTATGATTGTTTTGAGATATAAGGGTGGTAATGTTAGAGTCATGCTAGTTGGGTAATTATGAAATTGAGAAATACTTGTGTTAAAGTTGGCAAGTCCCATAGCATGCACGTATGGTGAACATTGTGCGACAAATTTGAAGCATGGGGTGTTTCTTTGATTGCCTTCCTTATGAGTGGAGGTCGGGATCGCGTGATGGTTAACTCCTACCAACCCTTCCCCTAGGAGCATGCGTAGTAGTACTTTGCTTCGAGGGCTAATAAACTTTTGCAATAAGTATATGAGTTCTTTATGACTAATGTGAGTCCATGGATTATATGCACTCTTACCCTTCCATCATTGCTAGCCTCTACGGTACCGTGCATTGCCTTTCTCACCTTGAGAGTCGGTGCAAACTTCGCCAGTGCATCCAAACCCTGTGATACGATATGCTCTATCACACATAAACCTCCTTATATCTTCCTCAAAACAGCCACCATACCTACCTATTATGGCATTTCCATAGCCATTCCGAGATATATTGCCATGCAACTTTCCACCGTTCCGTTTATTATGACATGCTCCATCATTGTCATATTGCCTTGCATGATCATGTAGTTGACATCATATTTGTGGCAAAGCCACCTTTATAATTCTTTCAAACATGTCGCTCTTGATTCATTGCATATCCCGGTACACCGCCGAAGGCATTCACATAGAGTCATATTTTGTCCTAAGTATTGAGTTGTAACTCTTGAGTTGTAAATAAATAAAAGTGTGATGATCTTCATTATTAGAGCATTGTCCCATGTGAGCAAAGGATGATGGAGACTATGATTCCCCCACAAATTGGGATGAGACTCCGGACTTTATGAAAAATAAAAGAGGGCAAAGAAGCCCAAATAAAAAAAAGAGGCCAACACTACAAAAAAATACACTTTCGTGATGATACGTGTTTGTCACAGTAGGTCGCGTTTTTTGTCATGCATGTACATCCATGACGATTTTATGAAAGAATCAAGATAGTCATACCTGTGCTGTTGTAGAAGTGTTCCATGACATTACCAAAATTATCATCACGGAAGTGTCCATTTCCATGACGATAAATCGCTCGTCACAGAAGTGCTTTCATCAAGGGTGACCAACACGTGGCATCCATCATAACGGAACGCCGTTAAGCTATCGGGTCCGGTTTTGGATCCGATAACCCGTTAACAGCCCCGACCAACAGGGATTTTCCATGTGTAAAATCATCATTGGCTGGAGGAAACACGTGTCGGCTCACCATTGGGACAGATGTCATCCACTCATTGGACCGAAGGCGCCTATGATACGGCGACACATGGCACGGCCCAACAGAAGCCCATTCCTGTGAAAAGGCCGGCCCATTTGACTTGGTCAAAAGGTGGCGGGCCTACCCACGGAAAGTCTGTTAACGACCTGTTCACATATATCCCATTTACAGCCCGCTAACCCAGGGCCCGTTACGACCTCTCCGAATTATGCCCAGTAGCTTCATCTGGGCCATCCAATATGATTCCAGCCCGTTTTAACTTCCGGCCCATGTGTGGCCCATGACTTCTTTCGGCCCATATGAGGCCCTTTGTAACTCTTGGCCCATTAACGGCCCATGGTGAAACTGGCCCGTAATGAACAGTGTATCACTTTATACCCATTAATAGCCCGTTATTCCATTGGGCCATTTCTAGCCCAAGTTATCTTTCGGCCTTCTCAGGGCCCATTGATTCTTGGGCTCATTTGCAGCATTCGGTTACATACGGCCCGTTACTGTCATTTTCCGCTTGTGGGCCAAATTCAGCTCGTCGTTACAGTCAGCCCGTTTGTGGACCGTTAATACGTTGGGCCGTTTTCATGTCAAAAAACCCCGTTGGGCTGTCTTCATAGAGTTATCAAATACGGCCTATTAACCGCCCATTATGGTCCACGAATAGTATGGCCCATGATTGGCGAAATGATGATACGCCCCATAGAAGGTCCATGGATCCTATGGCCCGTATGAGGCCCATGGATCGTACGGCCCGTAGAAGGCTAGTGGATCGTACGGCCCGTAGAAGGCCCATGGATCCTACGACCTGTAGAAGGCCCATGGACCCTATGGCCCGTAGAAGTCCCATGAATCCTAAGTCCCGTATAGAAGGCCAATGGATCCTACGGCCCGTATAGAAGGCCAATGGATCCTACGACCAGAAGAAGGCCCATGGATCATACGGCCTGCAGGAGGCCCATGGTTACAAGAGTCCGTGTGGTGCCATGATTATTTTGGCTTAGTTACCAAAAATAGGCTATTGTGGCCACTAGAAAAACACAGAAAAAGAACTACAGTGACTACAAGCAAACAACTAAACAAGACAATAAGGAAATAAATAAGCAAGCAATTAACGCTAGCCTATTACCGCTATTACACATATTACATCCACTGGGCATCAAAGTTCGCCACCAGTGCAAATATAGGGAATAAAGCAGCATATTACATATACTGGCCGTCAAAATTGGCCACCAGTGCAAATAAACGCGGCAGCAAAACAAGAGCATAACTGAAACAACTTCAGAAGAGCTCAAGAAATGTTATCCTGGGTATCCACCATGCTGGCAATAAGCTTAGCAAGCTTATTAGCTTTGTCCTGTTTGGCGCTAAAATCCTCCAACGCTTGCTGTTGCACCAGAAAGTATGCATATGAATGCTCCATGGACTTCCGCAGTCCTTCCACTTCTTGTCGCAGCACAGCTGATCGATGTCTTTCAGCTTGTAGTTGAGACTCAAGAAACCGAACTGATTCACACAGTGAGTTTGAATAGCTTGTGCAAGCGGTAGTGGCTAGTAACTCGAACACTAAACCAAGATAGGACTTTGGGGTTGTCTCGCTGTCTTCAAGATAGTCTTCCTTAGCTGTTTTATCAGCTTTGTTGGAGACCAACAAGGATGTGTCACTATCCTAAACCTTATGTGCATTAATTCCTTTACCATTGCTTAATAAGGCACTCTTCCCCAATATTATGTCAGCATTCTAAAAGAAGAACCAAGAAGACACATAACAAGTTTAGCATGTACTAGTATATGAAACTCATTTCGGTGAACCAGTTCATTAGTAAGGTGGATAGGATTAAACTACCAAGTCTTCTATTGCCAAGTACTAGTACATAATAAAAGCATCAAGGAAACATATATCTATGTCCTATGGTCACTGCATTGTCTTGCCAATCAAAATAGAGACACGGTTCAAATCATATCAGTTCAAGAAAAAGCAGCAGTGAAAGAATACAAAGCGTGGGAAACTACACGGCACAACAAGATTTCAGATGGGTACCACGGGTCTACATGTACAACAACACTATTGACTCTGTTGTGATGCTAGTAATGTGCATGATATGAAAGTCAACTATATACACAATTGAAATTGAAATCAATACAGCTATTGATAAGAGCAAACCTGTTAAAGAAACATGCATGAACATACCTGTTGTGCCATTGGAGTTTCGATTGGATCCTTCAATTTAAAAATAAGTTTGTATGATTAGATACAGTGATACAAGAGCAAATCAATCATAGTTAAAAAAAGGCGTGCCTAAGCGAGCGCTTAAGCGTGCCTAGGCTCTAGGCGTTGGCAAAACGCACTGCGCATAACTACGCTTAATCTGTGCATAACTGCGCATAAGCATGCGCTTTGGTCAGTAAAGCGCAAGGCGGTGGCAAAATGCACAATTAACGCCTAGCGCTTTTTGAACTATGATAGCAATGGAATCTTAAATTAGAACAATTGCTCTTCAGGTTTAGGCACTTGTTCTACATGAACAGAGTACAGTAAGACACAAGAATATAATACTTAAAAATAGAAAATGAGCTCATAGACCTTACCACATTCTTGGTTTGGGACCAGTACAGAACAAGGCGTTCCCAGTCATCGTCCAGTAAATGTGTCTCAGGAGAATGTAAGGGAATTTGATGAGTTTCTTTGCCGGTGAAGTACATTTTCTTCAGGTAATTTCGATACTGCCACCAAGCATTCTTGAAGATAGCATAGGTATTAGCACAGGTTACCTCATCCTGAGTTTCCAAATCGGTCCTTCTCTATAGAGAAAAATGGGAAAATTTGCTGTATTATAACCATCATGGAGGTAGGATGTATGGGACGAAGCAAAGTAATTGCCATGAATAACATTACTTACACATAACTCCTAGACAAACACCTGCAAATGGCATTTTCCTTCATCTTCAGTATAATATTTCCAAGATGGGAAGATACGCACATACGATTTAACAACATCAAATGCGATAGATGCTAAACTACGACTAGCTGGTTGTGCTTCCTCCACAGGAATAGGCGTACTAACTGGTGGAGTTGGGGTTCGCCGTGATAGTACTGGCCCTTTGGGCACTGGAGCTGCCTTACTAATTGCTCTTGTTTGGGAGCACTGTGGTTGAGATGGTGATGTGTCAACAGGAACTAGGTTACTATCGGCTGGGATTGGCGTTAGATTGGGTGAAGCTGGTTCTCTGTACATCGCAGTAGGGGTACAATCTGCGAAAGTTTGGGTTATGTGTGGTAGGGCTGGTTCTTGTGCATGTACAACCGGGGTTCTATCTCCACCAAGAGGTAGCACTGTTTTATTTGAAGACCGTGTTTTTATTCTGCTAGATACTATCATCACCCGCTCCAGTTCAAATGGCTGATAAACAGGAAACATAGTTGAATGTACAGACATTGTATGAGAGACAGATGCAATAGATAGTGTGGAAAAAAGAGGGCACGAAATAGTTGACATGTATATTGTTTAACTAAAACCGATAGCATGACATAATTTCACATATATGATGTCTATCTAAATTGGATAGCATAGCATAACATAATTCAAAGATATGATGAATAACTAAACAGGATCACATGACATAATTCACCTACATGTTATCTAAGTAATCATGATCACATCATTTAATTCACATATGTGATTTATATGCTAAACAGAGGGCATTCGATATGATGTCTGAACTAAGAACATGGTGCTGAATATTGTGTATATGATGTCTAAACTATGCAATGCAAGACACCATATGCATGATATGAGCAGTATAACTGTGCCAAGTTAGAGCATACACCTCAGTGGGGGAATAGGACTAGTCATGTGTCTCTGAATCCATCTCTGAGGAGCTATCAGGACCCAACAAGAGATCTACTTCGATAGGTAGCACTATCTGCTCTGAAGGCCTTGTTTTCACTCCACATTTTTCCATCTCCCACCCAAATGGCTGATTCACAGGAAGAGTAGTTTGATGTACAAACATTGTCGACAAATGGAAATGTAATGAAGAAAATGATGGGCAAGATATCATTCAAATATATGATGCCTGGTTAAACAGGATGGCATTGCACATTTCGCATATATTATGGCTGGCTAAAAGACATGAGACTGCATAATTCCCATATATGATATAGAAACTAAATAGGTGGTATTACAGAACATGTCTAAACTAAGCAGATGACATATATGATGTCAAAAGTAGGCACTGCAAGGCAGCATATGCATGATATGACTAACATCATCATGCCAAGGTAGAGCAAACACCTTGGGGGGGGGGGGGGTAAATAGGAGTGTTCAACAGTGTCTGTATCCGCCTCAGAACAGATATCTTCCTCTGGATTACAATCTGGAGAGGGGTGGGGAGGGTTTGCCATTGAACCCAAGATGAACAACATAGGCATATCCTAGGTGAACCAGATATTAGACAGACATACTATTCATTGCTGCCTCGATATGTGCCCCACAACTAATTTAGAACTCAACTTTGAACATTAATTTGGACCTGACTTGGGAGTCCAAGAGCTGAACAGGACGATAAAGTAGCAGGTAATTTTAAGCAATGCATAACATAAGCATAAACAAAAGAGTGCGACCTCTCTTGCGGACCCGTGTACTCCTCAGGCTCATCTGCTGAGTTGATGATGGTGATGCCATTGCGGTGGGTGCCGGTGGCAGGGAAGCAGATCTGAGGCGGCGAAAGACAGTCAGGAGTCGTGATGTCTGGTTTGGTGGATGCTTCTGTCGATGGAGCAGCTCAGGTGAGGTGGATGACGTCGCGGCAGGAGCAGGACAAACCACACAATGTTCCCTTCAACACCTACCTGTAACTGAAGTAATTCTGTAAGGGCTCATTTGGCTTGCATGATTCTAAAAATGCAGGGATAGGAAAAACACCAGAATAGGATAGGAATGCACATGGTAAATAGAGCATTTGTAAACACATGATTTCTGTCAACTTGGGAGTTTGGTTTATAGGAATTGAAAGATCAGAGGAATGCAAAGAAACATGGCCAAAATAAAGTGAAACCATATGAAAGCGTGTACAGTTAGAATGTTATTCTGCCACTAATGCACTTGGTCTTGTTTTCATGCATATGATTTTGAAAAGTAGGTCCAGGTGGATGTTTTGCTTCATTCCTTTCAACAAAATGCATGAATAATTGAATAGTAGAGTGCAATTGGAAAATTCCCTATTGCTACATTTTTCCATTGAACCAAAATAGCCCTAATGGATCGACGTGAATGTATAGTAATAAGTGATGCAACAAGTGTACAACCTCTTTGCCGTAGCCGTGTAGACCTCAGCATCATTGGGTTGGTCGCTGAAGCAGTTGAGGCAGAGGTGGCTGTCGGATGTGTGGAGGAAGATCTGAGGAATCTATAGACGGCGTCTAGGGCACTGCTCTGTTGTGATGGATTGTTCTGTCGTTGGAGCAGCTCCGGTGAGCCGTAAGACGTCAAGGCTAAAGCAGCACAAGACAGAAATCGTCAATCTCAAGTGGGATTCTAATAGCATCTCCAATAGATGATGTAAAATAGATATAAAATTTACATCACCAAAAAACACTTGACTACAACAGATGAGGTAAAAACTGTTGACTCTAAACTTAACTGTTGAAACTGAAATTTACTGTGGAATCTGAATGCTAATGTCGAAACTGAATGCAATGGTAGCAGAGAGGCACTTGACATGTAGTTTAGGGAGGGCCTGCAGTTCATCTTCAACCTGCACCCCCCTGAGCCGCCAGCCACCACCGGCCGAACCGCCGGCCCCAGCGCCACCTCGCCGCCCCGAAACAACTCCCTACCGTCGCCCCGGCCAGCCCTCTAGGCCCCCCGTCCCCCACCCTGAACCCTAAGATAGATAGTGGGGTACCTCTCCGGCGAGCCCCCGTCCCCGCTGCGGGTGGTTCTTTCTTAACTCTGGCGAGCCCCCCCTCCCAACCCCTGAAAATCGACTGACCCAAAAGTCGATCCAGTTGACTGAAGTGTGGCTAAATCAGAGCAGAGCAGCAGCATGAGCGAGGGGGAGAGCAGCAGCAGCAGCTGGGCGAGCAAGCGATCAAGCGAGAGCCGGAGCAGCAGCAGCGCGAGCGAGTGAGCGAGAGTCGGAGCAGCAGGAGCTGATCCGGCCGGTTTGGACGCTGCCGCCGAAGGGGCCTCGCACTTGGGGAGAGCAGCCATGGAGATGTCGCCCGTGACACTGGCTTCAAGGTAGCCGCTCCATGGGGGTGCGGGATGGAGCACCGTCGGCGTCGGGAGGTCGAGTTAAGGAGAAGGTGCGGTGCGATGAGTGTACAACCTCTTTGGTGGCGCCGAGTAGGCCACGGCTTCGTCCGAGGAGTCAGTGAGGATGTTGCGGTTCCGGTGGAGCAGGTTAAGGCGATGCTGTGGGGATGGAACAGCCACAATAGACGAGGCGATCGTCGGAGCAGCTCCTTGGAGGTGGAGGACGGGGCGGCTTAACCGGCGGGACGACAAGATGGACGAGGATCCTCATCCGGGGAGGTGGACGAGGGACGTCGAGCTGTTGCGGTGGACGACGCCGTCGGGGAAGAGGGTCCGGCTGGGCAGCGGTGAGGTGGCGGACGGAGGAGGGTGGGGTTTCACGGTTGGAGCGGAGAGGTTATGGCAGCCTGGGATTTCTAATGGCGAAAAGGGGGTGATGGGAGGGGGTGAACCATGACTTAGGGACGCGCTTGTCCAAAATGTAGGGTGTGTTACAAAAGTACCCCCCACCGATTTGAACTAGCGGCCCTTTCGGCTCAGGGTTAGAAGGTGGATTTCGCATGTCGGGATTTGGCAGCTGGAGGTAGTTTTCGCGCGCGTTGTAATTTCGGGATAGCAAGGCGCAGGTTGTGAAGGCACCAGTTTTGGGAGCACGATATCTGAATTTTCGGGATATAACAAGACGTGGGTTGAGTTTTATGGACAAGCCTAACGTGTAGTAATATTGTACTTGTACGTACCAAATCAATTCGCACTTCCCTCAACCAAAAATAAAACAAAAAAAATAAAACTATTCACACCACACAAAGAGAGAGTCTTGCCCCGTTTTACTATACAAATAAAACTATTCATCCAGCCTCCACCGTGCGCTACTCCACCGGCTACTGTTCAACCACCCCTCCACGGGCTACTGTTCATCCACCCCTCCACCATCTACTGTTCATCCAGCCCTCCACGGGGTCGTCCTGTTCATTCAGCCCTCCACAGGGTCCTGTTCATCCAGCCCCAACCGGCTCGATCGATCGGGGTCCTGTTCATCCAGAGGCAATGCCACGGGGTCCTGTTCATCCACCCCCACCTCTCACTGTTCATCTAAACCCACCCCCACCCCCCCACCCCCCGCAACGCTCACTGTTCATCTAGAGGCAGCATCGATCGGCTTCAGTTAGCAGCAGTAGCGAAGGAATCGCTCGATCGGGTTCAGTTAACAGCCATCGATCGATCGCTCGGGTTCAGTAACGTGTAGCCTGCAGGGCAATTGCTCGGGTTCAGTTAGAGCCCAACGCCTCGCTCGGGTTCAGTTAGAGCCAATGCCTCGCACACACGCGTGTACGTGTATGAGAGAAATGCGCATCGCTCGGCCCCTGACCTCCCACCGTAACTGGGAACTCACCGAAATTTTCCACGCCCTCGCTTCTACCACGATTTTTTCCGTCATGGACGGCGCAAAGAATGTCATGCAGCTGCGTCTCCGGCCCGCCTAGGATGAAAACCCCATTTTCTGTCATGATTTTTTGTCATAGAAGTAGGAGCCCACCACATCTATGATGATACCAGATTTTGTCACAATTATCGTCATAGAAGTGTCATAAGTATGACAGAAAAAAAAAATTGTTCGGCCCAAAATGTCACGGATGTGTCTTTTTTTGTAGTGCAAAGAAGCCCAAATAAAAAAAGAAAAAAAAGAGAAAAAAATAAGAGAAAAAGAGAGAAGGGACAATGTTACTATCCTTTTTCCACACTTGTGCTTCAAAGTAGCACCATGATCTTCATGATAGAGAGTCTCTTATGTTGTCACTTTCATATGCTACTGGGAATTTTTATTATAGAACTTGGCTTGTATATTCCAATGATGGGCTTCCTCAAATTGCCCTAGGTCTTCGTGAGCAAGCAAGTTGGATGCACACACGCTTAGTTTCCTTTTGATGAGCTTTCATACATTTATAGCTCTAGTGCATCCGTTGCATGGCAATCCCTACTCCTCGCATTGACATCAATTGATGGTCATCTCCAAAGCCCGTTGATTAGCCACGTCAATGTGAGACTTTCTCTTTTTTTTGTCTTCTCACACAATCCCTATCATCATACTCTACTCCACCCATAGTGCTATATCCATGGCTCACGCTCATGTATTGCATGAGGGTTGAAAAGGCTGAAGCGCGTTAAAAAGTACGAACCAATTGCTTGGCTGAAACCGGGGTTGTGCATGATGGGAGCATTTTGTGTGACGAAAATAAAGCATGGCTTAACTATATGATTTTGTAGGGATAAGTTTTCTTTGGCTATGTTATTTTGATAAGACATGCTTACTTTGTTAGTATGCTTGAAGTATTACTATTTTTATGTCAATATTAAACTTTTATCTTGAATATTTTGGAACTGAACATTCATGCCACAATAAAGAAAATTACATTGAGAGTTATGTTAAGTAGCATTCCACATCAAAAATTCTATTTTTATCATTTACCTACTCGAGGACGAGCAGGAATTAAGCTTCGGGATGCTTGATACGTCTCCAACGTATCTATAATTTTTAATTGTTCCATGCTATTATATTATCCGTTTTGGATGTTTAATGGGCTTTACTATATACTTTTCTATTATTTTTCGGACTAACCTATTAACCGGAGGCCCAGTCCAAATTGCTGTTTTTTTGCCTATTTCAGTGTTTCGCAGAAAAGGAATATCAAACGGAGTCCAAATAGAATGAAACCTTCGGGAGAGTTATTTTTGGAACAAACGCAATCCAGGAGACTTGGAGTAGACGTCAGGGAAGCAAAGAGGTGGCCACGAGGGTCCAGAGCGCACCCCCCACCCTCGTGGGCCCCTCGTGGCTCCCCTGACTGACTTCTTTCGCCAGTATATACTCATATTGTTGGGGAACGTAGTAATTTCAAAAAATTTCCTACGCACACGTAAGATCATGGTGATGGTATAGCAACGAGAGGGGAGAGTGTTCGTCCACGTACCCTCGTAGATCGTAAGCGGAAGCATTAGCACAATGCAGTTGATGTAGTCGTGCGTCTTCACGATCCGACCAATCCAAGCACCGAACGTACGGAGCCTCCGAGTTCAGCACACGTTCAGCTCGATGACGATCTCCGGCCTCCGATCCAGCAGAGCTCCCCGAGATGAGTTCCGTCAGCACGACGGCGTGGTGACGATGATGATGTTCTACCGGCGCAGGGCTTCGCCTAAACTCCGCGACGATATGACCGAGGTGGAATATGGTGGAGGGGGGCACCACACACAGCTAAGGAACGATCCATAGATCAACTTGTGTGTCTATGGGGTCCCCCCCCCCCCCCCGCCCCCGTATATAAATGAGCAAGGGGGGAGGCCGGCCGGCCCTTGGGGCGCGCCAAGGAGGGGGGAGTCCTCCTCCTAGTGGGAGTAGGACTCCCCTTTCCTAGTCCAACTAGGAAGTAGGAAGGGGGAAGGAAAGAAGGCGAGAGGGAGAGGGAAAGACGGGCCGCGCGCCCCTCCCCTAGTCCAATTCGGACTCCCCTTGGGAGGGGGCGCGCCACCTCCTGGGCTGCTGCCCTCTCTCTCCCCTCAGGCCCACTAAGGCCCAATACTTCCCCGGGGGGTTCCGGTAACCCCCCCGGCACTTCGGTTTTCTCCGAAATCATCCGGAACATTTCCGGTGTCCGAATATAGTCGTCCAATATATCAATATTTATCTCTTGACCATTTAGAGACTCCTCGTCATGTCCGTGATCACATCTGGGACTCAGAACAAACTTCGGTACATCAAAACTTATAAACTCATAATAAAACTGTCATCGTAACGTTTAAGCGTGCGGACCCTATGGGTTCGAGAACTATGTAGACATGACCTAGAACCACTCTCGGTCAATAACCAATAGCGGGACCTGGATGCCCATATTGGTTCCTACATATTCTACGAAGATCTTTATCGGTCAAACCGCATAACAACATACGTTGTTCCCTTTGTCATCGGTATGTTACTTGCCCAAGATTCGATCGTCGGTATCCAATACCTAGTTCAATCTCGTTACCGGCAAGTCTCTTTACTTGTTACGTAATGCATCATCCCGTAACCAACTCATTGGTTACATTGCTTGCAAGGCTTATAGTGATGTCAATTACCGAGAGGGCCCAGAGATACCTCTCCGACGATCGGAGTGACAAAACCTAATCTCGAAATACGCCAACTCAACATGTACCTTCGGAGACACCTGTAGTACTCCTTTATAATCACCCAGTTACGTTGTGACGCTTGGTAGCACCCAAAGTGTTCCTCCGGTAAATGGGAGTTGCATAATTCTCATAGTTACAAGAACATGTATAAGTCATGAAGAAAGCAATAGCAGTATACTAAACGATCAAGTGCTAGGCTAATAGAATGGCTCATGTCAATCACATCATTCTTCTAATGATGTGATCCCACTAATCAAATGACAACACATGTCTATGGTTAGGAAACATAACCATGTTTGATTAATGAGCTAGTCAAGTAGAGGCATACTAGTG
This sequence comes from Triticum timopheevii, assembly GCA_963921465.1. Lineage (NCBI taxonomy): Eukaryota > Viridiplantae > Streptophyta > Magnoliopsida > Poales > Poaceae > Triticum > Triticum timopheevii. The sequence continues at coordinate 101,199,164 of OY997264.1, read as the reverse complement.
ACTATAGTTTTGTCTATGTATTCACACATGTATCATGTTTCCGGGTAATACAATTCTAGAATGAATAATAAACATTTATCATGATATGAGGAAATAAATAATAACTTTATTATTGCCTCTAGGGCATATTTCCTTCAGTCTCCCACTTGCACTAGAGTCAATAATCTAGATTACATAGTAATGATTCTAACACCCATGGAGTCTTGGTGCTGATCATGTTTTGCTCGTGAGAGAGGCTTAGTCAACGGGTCTGCAACATTCAGATCCGTATGTATCTTGCAAATCTCTATGTCTCCCACTTGGACTTGGTCCCGAATGGAATTGAAGCGTCTCTTGATGTGCTTGGTCCTCTTGTGAAATCTGGATTCCTTTGCCAAGGCAATTGCACCAGTATTGTCACAGAAGGTCTTCATTGGTCCCGATGCACTAGGTATGATACCTAGATCGGAAATGAACTCCTTCATTTGCTGCTTCCGAAGCAGCTATGTACTCCGCTTCACATGTAGATCCCGCCACGACGCTTTGTTTAGAACTGCACCAACTTACAGCTCCACCGTTTAATATAAACACGTATCCGGTTTGCGATTTAGAATCGTCCGGATCAGTGTCAAAGCTTGCATCGACGTAACCATTTACGACTAGCTCTTTGTCACCTCCATATACGAGAAACATATCCTTAGTCCTTTTCAGGTATTTCAGGATGTTCTTGACCGCTGTCCAGTGATCCACTCCTGGATTACTTTGGTACCTTCCTGCAAAGCTTATTGCTAAGCATACGTCAGGTCTGGTACACAGCATTGCATACATGATAGAGCCTATGGCTGAAGCATAGGGAACATCTTTCATTTTCTCTCTATCTTCTGCTGTGGTCGGGCATTGAGTTTGACTCAACTTCACACCTAGTAGCATAGGCAAGAATCCTTTCTTTTCCTGATCCATTTTGAACTTTTTCAAAATTTTGTCAAGGTATGTGCTTTGTGAAAGTCCTATTAAGCGTCTTGATCTATCTCTATAGATCTTGATGCCCAATATGTAAGCAGCTTCACCGAGGTCTTCCATTGAAAAACTTTTATTCAAGTATCCCTTTATGCTATCCAGAAATTCTATATCATTTCCAATTAATAATATGTCATCTACATATAAAATCAGAAATGCTACAGAGCTCCCACTCACTTTCTTGTAAATACAAGCATCTCCAAAAGTCTGTATAAAACCATATGCTTTGATTACACTATCCAAACGTTTATTCCAACTCTGAGATGCTTGCACCAGCCCATAAATGGATCGCTGGAGCTTGCACACTTTGTTAGCACCTTTTGGATCAACAAAACCTTCTGGCTGCATCATATACAACTCTTCTTCCAGAAATCCATTCAAGAATGCAGTTTTGACATCCATTTGCCAAATTTCATAATCATGAAATGCAGCAATAGCTAACATGATTCGGACAGACTTAAGCATCGCTATGGGTGAGAAAGTCTCATCGTAGTCAACCCCTTGAACTTGTCGAAAACCTTTCGCAACAAGTCGAGCTTTATAGACAGTTACATTACCATCAGCGTCAGTCTTCTTCTTAAAGATCCATTTGTTCTCAATGGCTTGCCGATCATCGGGCAAGTCAACCAAAGTCCATACTTTGTTTTCATACATGGATCCCATCTCAGATTTCATGGCCTCTAGCCATTTTGCGGAATCTGGGCTCATCATCGCTTCCTCATAGTTCGTAGGCTCATCATGGTCAAGTAACATGAATTCCAGAATAGGATTACCGTACCACTCTGGTGCGGATCTTACTCTGGTAGACCTAAGAGGTTCAGTAGAAACTTGATCTAAAGTTTCATGATCAATATCATTAGCTTCCTCACTAATTGGTGTAGTTGTCACAGGAACCGGTTCTTGTGATGAACTACTTTCCAATAAGGGAGTAGATACAGTTATCTCATCAAGTTCTACTTTCCTCCCACTCACTTCTTTCGAGAGAAACTCCTTCTCTAGAAAGGATCCGATTTTAGCAACGAAAATCTTGCCCTCAGATCTGTGATAGAAGGTGTACCAAATAGTCTCTTTTGGGTATCCTATGAAGACACATTTCTCCGATTTGGGTTCGAGCTTATCTGGTTGAAGTTTCTTCACATAAGCATCGCAGCCCCATACTTTAAGAAACGACAACTTTGGTTTCTTGCCAAACCACAGTTCATAAGGCGTCGTCTCAACGGATTTTGATGGTGCCCTATTTAATGTGAATGCGGCCGTCTGTAAAGCATAACCCCAAAATGATAGCGGTAAATCAGTAAGAGACATCATAGATCGCACCATATCAAGTAAAGTAAGATTACGATGTTCGGACACACCATTTTGTTGTGGTGTTCCGGGTGGCGTGAGTTGCGAAACTATTCTGCATTGTTTCAAGTGTAGACCAAACTCGTAACTCAAATATTCTCCTCCACGATTAGATCGTAGAAACTTTATTTTCTTGTTACGATGATTTTCCACTTCACTCTGAAATTCTTTGAACTTTTAAAATGTTTCAGACTTGTGTTTCATTAAGTAGATATACCCATATCTGCTCAAATCATCTGTGAAGGTGAGAAAATAACGATACCCGCCGCGAGCCTCAACATTCATTGGACCACAAACATCAGTATGTATGATTTCCAATAAATCAGTTGCTCGCTCCATAGTTCCGGAGAACGGCGTTTTAGTCATCTTGCCCATAAGGCACGGTTCACAAGTACCAAGTGATTCATAATCAAGTGATTCCAAAAGCCCATCAGTATGGAGTTTCTTCATGCGCTTTACACCGATATGACCTAAACGGCAGTGCCACAAATAAGTTGCACTATCGTTATCAACTCTGCATCTTTTGGTTTCAACACTATGAATATGTGTATCACTACTATCGAGATTCAATAAAAATAGACCATTCTTCAAGGGTGCATGACCATAAAAGATATTACTCATATAAATAGAACAACCATTATTCTCTGATTTAAATGAATAACCGTCTCGCATCAAACAAGATCCAGATATAATGTTCATGCTCAACGCTGGCACCAAATAACAATTATTTAGGTCTAAAATTAATCCCGATGGTAGATGTAGAGGTAGGGTGCCGACCGCGATCACATCGACTTTGGAACTATTTCCCACGCGCATCATCACCTCGTCCTTAGCCAATCTTTGCTTAATCCATAGTCCTTGTTTCAAGTTGCAAATATTAGCAACAGAACCAGTATCAAATACCCAGGTGCTACTGCAAGCATTAGTAAGGTACACATCAATAACATGTATATCACATATACCTTTGTTTACTTTGCCATCCTTCTTATCCGCCAAATACTTGGGGCATTTCCGCTTCCAGTGTCCAGTCTGCTTGCAGTAGAAGCACTCAGTTTCAGGCTTAGGTCCAGACTTGGGTTTCTTCTCTTGAGTAGCAACTTGCTTGCCGTTCTTTTTGAAGTTCCCCTTCTTCTTCCCTTTACCCTTCTTCTTGAAACTGGTGGTCTTGTTAACCATCAACACTTGATGCTCCTTCTTGATTTCTACCTCCGCAACTTTTAGCATTGCGAAGAGCTCGGGAATAGTCTTGTTCATCCCTTGCATATTATAGTTCATCACGAAGCTCTTGTAGCTTGGTGGCAGTGATTGGAGAATTCTGTCAATGACACTATCATCAGGAAGATTAACTCCCAGTTGAATCAAGTGATTATTATACCCAGACATTTTGAGTATGTGTTCACTGACAGAACTATTCTCCTCCATCTTGCAGCTGTAGAACTTATTGGAGACTTCATATCTCTCAATCCGGGCATTTGCTTGAAATATTAACTTTAACTCCTGGAACATCTCATATGCTCCATGACGTTCAAAACGTCGTTGAAGACCCGGTTCTAAGCCGTAAAGCATGGCACACTAAACTATCGAGTAGTCATAAGCTTTGCTCTGCTAGACGTTCTTAACGTCGTCAGTTGCATCAGCAGCAAGCCTGGCACCCAGCGGTGCTTCCAGGACGTAACTTTTCTGTGCAGCAATGAGGATAATCCTCAGGTTACGGACCCAGTCCGTGTAATTGCTACCATCATCTTTCAACTTTGCTTTCTCAAGGAACGCATTAAAATTCAACGGAACAACAGCACGAGCCATCTATCTACAAACAAACATAGACAAGCAAAATACTATCAGGTACTAAGTTCATGATAAATTTAAGTTCAATTAATCATATTACTTAAGAACTCCCACTTAGGCAGACATCTCTCTAGTCATCTAAGTGATCACGTGATCCAAATCAACTAAACCATGTCCGATCATCACGTGAGATGGAGTAGTTTCAATGGTGAACATCACTATGTTGATCATATCTACTATATGATTCACGCTCGACCTTTCGGTCTCCGTGTTCCGAGGCCATATCTGTATATGCTAGGCTCATCAAGTATGACCTGAGTATTCCGCGTGTGCAACTGTTTTGCACCCGTTGTATTTGAACGTAGAGCCTATCACACCCGATCATCACGTGGTATCTCAGCACGAAGAACTTTCGCAACGGTGCATACTCAGGGAGAACATTTCTTGATTATTAAGTGAGAGATCATCTTAAAATGCTACCGTCACTCAAAGCAAGATAAGATGCATAAAGGATAAACATCACATGCAATCGATATAAGTGATAGGATATGGCCATCATCTTCTTGTGCTTGTGATCTCAATCTCCGAAGCACCGTCGTGATCACCATCGTCACCGGCGCGACACCTTGATCTCCATCATAGCATCATTGTCGTTACGCCATCTATTGCTTCTACGACTATCGCTACCGCTTAGTGATAAAGTAAAGCAATTACAGGGCGTTTGCATTTCATACAATAAAGCGACAACCATATGGCTCCTGCCAGTTGCCGATAACTTCGGTTACAAAACATGATCATCTCATACAATAAAATATAGCATCACGTCTTGACCATATCACATCACAACATGCCCTGCAAAAACAAGTTAGACGTCCTCTACTTTGTTGCTGCAAATTTTACGTGGCTACTACGGTGTCACGCCCAATATGCGACCCTATCCAAAAGGAACTCGAAGGTCCCACCAAGGATAGACCCGCATATTGGAACGCTTTTGCAAGGTGGATATCATTACATCAACATTACATAATAGATGGGGATACATACAAAAGGCATACAATGCCACATGAATACATTAATACAACATACAAGAACAACATCCGACTACAGCTGAATCATAAACAGAAACTCAAACAATATCCACCCTGCTAGCCCAGGCTGCCGACCTGGATCCTATCCCCTGATCGAAGAAGAAGCAGAAGAAGAACTCCAAACAAGCAAACATCGCTCTCACGTCAGGATCATCGCATAACCTGCACCTGCAACTATTGTTGTAGTAATCTGTGAGCCACGAGGACTCAGCAATCCCATTACCATGGGTATCAAGACTAGCAAAGCTTAATGGGAAAGGAAGGGGTAAAGTGGTGAGGTTGCAGCAGCGACTAAGCATGATATGGTGGCTAACATACGCAAATAAGAGCGAGAAGAGAAACAAAGGAACGGTCGTCAACTAGTAATGATCAAGAGGTGATCCTGAACACCTACTTACGTCAAACATAACACAGAAACCGTGTTCACTTCCCAGACTCCGCCGAGAAGAGACCATCACGGCTACACACGTGGTTGATGCATTTTAATTCGGATCAAGTGTCAAGTTATCTACAACCGGACATTAACAAATTCCCATCTGTCACATAACCGCGGGCATGGCTCTCGAAAGTTTAAACCCTGCAGGGGTGTTCCAACTTAGCCCATGACAAGCTCTCACGATCAACGAAGGAATAGACCGTCTCCCAGGAAGACCCGATCAGTCTCGGAATCCCGGTTTACAAGACATTTCGACAATGGTAAAACAAGAACAGCAAAGCCGCCCGATGCGCCGACAGTCCCGATAGGAGCTGCACATATCTCGTTCTCAGGGCAACACCGGATAGGTCAGCCTACGAGTAAAACCAGACCTCGACTTGCCCCGAGGGGGCCCTGCAGTCTGCCCGACTCAGGCCAGCACTTAGACAAGCACTGGCCCGGGGGGGCTAAAATAAAGATGACCCTCGAGAGAGCGACTCCCAAGGGAAAAAGTAGGTGGTGGTGAGGCAAATGGTAAAACCAAGGTTGGGCCTTGCTGGACAAGTTTTATTCAAAGCGAACTGTCAGGGGGGGTCCCATAAATCACCCGACTGCGTTAGGAACGCAAAATCCGGGAACATAACACCGGTATGAGGGAAACTAGGGCGGCAAGAGTGGAACAAAACACCAGGCATAAGGCCGAGCCTTCCACCCTTTACCAAATATATAGATGCATTAATAATATAAGAGATATTGTGACATCCCAACCAAAATCCTGTCCACCATGGAGAAATCATCAACTTCACCTGCAACTAGCAACGCTATAAGAGGGGCTGAGCAAAGGCGGTAACATAGCCAAACAACGGTTTGCATAGGAAAGGTGCCAAAGGTTAGAGGTTCATGGCAATATGGGATGGCTTGATAAACAGGTAATAGGTAGCGCAGCATAGCGATAGAACGAAGCAACTAGCATAGCAATGATAGTAGTGAGATCCAGGGTAGCGGTCATCTTGCCTGAAATCCCGCTAGGAAGAAGAACGAGTCCATGAAGAAGACGAACGGATGAAGCCACGAAGACGAACCAAGCGTAGACGAACGAATCCTCACGATCGCAACGAAACAGGAACTAACAAGAAGAAGCACACAACATAGTAAACACACCACACATGAACAAGGCATGATGCACAACAAGCATGATGCATGACAAGGCTACATGAAGCTACTCATGGCAAGAGACGATGCAAACAAGAGCAATACGTCAAGACAAGTTTAAATGAGGCCGGGAACAACATATAACAATTCCGGTAAGTCCTCATATGCAAATTTCGAAATTGGTCCAGAACTGAACAAACATTAAGTTGAAGTTGTTAAACAGCAAGTTAAAGAGCACCAAGAGGATCTACACGAAATTCTAGTCAAGTTACATATAAAGTTCATTTAATTCGGAGCTACGACCTAGAAGATATGAGCAAAACAAGTTACACATGGCATTGATGCAAAATGCACCCAAACATCAAGAAAACACCTCAAAACAAGGATCCAACATGATAATATGAAGCTACATGCAAAAACAAGCAAGTTTCATATAGAACAAACTCAAAACGGAGCAACGGTTCAACACATACACTCTATACAAGACATAGCAACAATCTTTCCATAACAGCAACTAGGCATCTTACAAGCATCAAAACAACATGCTACAGCTTCCCAACATAATAACAAAAGGCATGGGCATGAAGTACTGGTAAAGCATAACAAAACATGAACACTGAGCTATCTCCAGAAAAGACTAGAACAAGCACAAAATGACATGGTAAGATTGCAAATTATAACAGTTTCAGACTTTGCAAAAATAACATCAGGTTGCTATGTTTAGAGCTAGCAAACAACATGTTACAGGAAGCTACCATGGCAAACAAAGGCATGGAATGAATCTACTAAATGCATAGATCAAAAGACCCTTACTGACCATGAGCCAAAAAGGATCAGAAATTATGATGGCATCCATGTAAACATGGCAAGTTATATTACAGATTCATACATGGCAGGAACAACAATAAGTAGGCATGTTAGTGAGCTTGAACCACTCACTACAGAGCAATACATGGCATGGCAAGGAAACTAACAGTAAGAAGGCATGTTTGTGAAGTTAAGCATGGCAAGATCAAGTTCATTGGGTGCATGGATCACTAGCAAACAATCATGGAAACATGGAACTTAATGTTAACAGGCTGACAGCAACATCATTTAGCAAACTTTAGAGCAAGATAACAACATGTTCCAGCAGTCTATAATTGCAACCAAGGGCATGAATGGATAGAGCAAGACATGTAGATCAAAACATGTTTATAGAGCATCTCCAGATTATGCACAGAATGATTAGTAGAAGCATGTTTACATAGCAACAAAATATAACAGAATCTGTCTAGCAATACAACAACAGCAAGTACACTACTTAACAAGCTCGATTCACTCACCACAAGTCATTGCATGACAAGATAAGCATAGCATCATCAAGAATACATCTTTGTGAAACAAACCAAGTAAAGAACAAGTCCATAGCATGCAAGGATCAACTATAGCAAGCTTGGCCATATTGAATAACATGTAAACAATCTGCCAGGAAACATTGTGAAGCAAAAGTAGAGCACCAAAATGACATGCTAGACTACTCCATAATTGCAAACAAGGGCATGAATGTATAGACAATAACCACATGCTCAAAACACCCTTACTGAAGTATCTCAAAATATGCATGGATCTCTCTGTAGCATCAAGTTTACATGGCATCAAAATAACAGCAGAACAGGGACTAAAATCAGCAATATCACGAAGCTTAGTTTGCATGCTTGTGCTAGTCACCACATTGATCACAAAAATACATGGCATACACCCCTGGAAAGATGGCATAGCATAGATCAACATACATGTAGACAGCAACCTCATAGGATGCACACATCAATCATGGCAAAAATGACAAATAAGCAAGTTATAACAGTTTCAGCAGATTAACATCAACATGCACTCTTCCAACAGCATTTCGGGTATCAAGATGAGCTCAAATGAAAATGATGCAATGGAATGAAATGAAGTACTCGTTGAGACAAACAATTTGACATACTACACGCATGAAACGGAGCTACGGATGCAGAGATACAACATGATAAACATGGCATGATAATGACAAAATCTGGGACTTAGGATATTTCGGGGTCAACCTTCGATTGCTGCACGGATTACGAGGTAGGCCGGATTTCTCGCCGGAGATCGCCGGAGGGAGGTCGGAGGAGGCGCGGGGAGGTGCTGGCCCGGCCGGATCCGGCCGGATCCGGCGCCGGCGGAGGCGGGGCGCTGCGGGCGCGGTCGCCGGGGCCAGATGGCGGCGCGGCGGCCCAGGCCGGCGCGGGCGGTGGCGCGCGGTGGAGGTTCGCCGGCCGGGAGCGACGGGGCGGCGGCGACAGAGGCGCGCGCCGGTCGGGGCGGGCAGGGCACGGCGGCGCCGGGCCGGGAGGAGGCGGAGGCCGCGGCGGGCGCAGCGGGGACGGCTGCCGGCGGCGGCGGGGCGGTGGCGCCGGCTGGCGGGGTCGCCGGCGGTGGAGATGCGGCGGCGGCGGCGCACGGGCAGAGGCGCGGGCGCGCTCGGGCCCGGCGCGGCTCGGGCGGGCCGGCTTCAGGCCCCGCGGGCCCAGCGGCGAAGTGGGGCGGCGTGCGGGTGACGTGGAGGGCGCCGGTTGGCTGCGGCGGCGAGGAGAGTGACGTGGCGATGCCCTATTGGCTGGGGTGAGGTGGCTGGCGGCGGTGGACGTGTCCGGCTGCGGAGGCGGACATGTCCGGCGGCGGAGAGGGAGCGGGGCTAGGGTTTAGACCGAGAATTTCGGGGGAGGGGCTAGTTTTATAGGTAGAGGGAGCTAGGAGAGTCCAAATGAGGAGCGGTTTTCGGCCACGCGATCGTGATAGAATGACCGAGAGCATGGAGGGGAGTTAGATGGGTTTTGGGCCACTTTGGAAGGGGTGTTGGGCTGCAACAAAAGAGGCCTTTACGGTTACCCGGTTAACCGTTGGAGTATCAAACGACCTCCAAATGGCACGAAACTTGACAGGCGGTCTACCGGTGCTATACCAAGGCCACTTGGAAAGCCTCGGTCCATTCCGAGAACGTTTAACGCCCACTCACAATAGGAGACAAAAGGGAAACGCCAGAGGACATAGGAGCGCCGGATTGCAAAACTGACAACGGGGAAAATGCTCGGATGCATGAGATGAACATGTATGCCAATGCGATGCACATGATGCCATGATATGAAATGCCTATGATGACATGGCAAAGAGCAACACGCAAACAAATGACATGGCAACGGCAGCGAATAACTGGCGGACACCTGGCACATCGAATCCGGGGCGTTACAACACTCCTCCACTAACAAGAGATCTCGTCCCGAGATCTTAGGACCGAGATGGAAGGGAAAAAGGGATGAGGTGAATCAAGGACTCAAGAGAAGAAGCAAAGAATCGAGAGCACTCGAGAGAAGAGAGGAACGACGATAATGACGAGAAACACCACCAAAATTACTGAGATACTCCGGGAGAAATAAAACCGAAAAGGTTGAGCCAACAATGAAAAGAATTTGAAAGCGATCTTGGGGAAGGCCTGTGACTGATGAAATCCATTCTTACGTCACACTTTGAAAAGAATTTGAGAATAACTCCGGGGGAATTAGAAGAGTCAGGTAAGATCCTGGAAAAAGACCTGTGGGTTAGGGCCCACTGAAAAGATAACACCGTTGGAAAGGGATGTTGAACAGATAGATGATGCACCGGAACAATTGAAATATTTGAATGAGGTGACAACCTCGAATTAATTCGAATACAGACAAATCTCTTGAGATGTCTTGAGCACTCCGGAAGGATAAACTGGCGAGAGGCGAACGAGCAGGGAAAAACACTTTAGCCGAGGAAAAAGAATGTAATCACCCAAAAAATACTTGAATTGAATCCACCGGAAAAGAAAAGAGATGAAGTCTGACGAACGAGATGATAATTCACCGGTTGAAATAATTGAGGGAAGACTGAAGAGGCTCCGTACGAATGAAAATTGATGGTCGAAAGAGACTCAGACTCCGGGAATAAAAAGGGTGGGAGGGCGGGAAAAACAAAGGTAACTTGGAAGGGGAAAACGACGAATAATTTTGAGAGGAAATACCGGTTGAAATCAATGAGGAAAGAAAGCACATACTTCGCACGAGTAGAAAGCATACTCGATTACAGACTCCGGTTCCGAGGAGAAAAAGGGTAGGGCGGGTGGGAAATGAAAACAACTGAGGATTGAACTTGGCGAGGAAGAAGAGGCTCGAGTCAACTTGACGAGAAATGCACCGGATAAAAAAAGCTGAGGAACAACTACCGGAAAACCAACTGCGTGAACCTAAAGAAAAATTTGAAGGGGAAGAGAAGTAATTCAAAACACCTACGTCAAGATTCCTCACCAGAGCGACGAAGGGACTGAGGAGTAAAAAGAATTCCTACTCTCCGATATAACTAGACTCCGAAAACAGTTTTCTTCTAGACTCAACAACGGCCAAACTACACGATCAATCAGGGGGGCTCCTAGGGTCGGTCGAGGCTCTGATACCAACTTGCCACGCCCAATATGCGACCCTATCCAAAAGGAACTCGAAGGTCCCACCAAGGATAGACCCGCATATTGGAACGCTTTTGCAAGGTGGATATCATTACATCAACATTACATAATAGATGGGGATACATACAAAAGGCATACAATGCCACATGAATACATTAATACAACATACAAGAACAACATCCGACTACAGATGAATCATAAACAGAAACTCAAACAATATCCACCCTGCTAGCCCAGGCTGCCGACCTGGATCCTATCCCCTGATCGAAGAAGAAGCAGAAGAAGAACTCCAAACAAGCAAACATTGCTCTCACGTCAGGATCATCGCATAACCTGCACCTGCAACTGTTGTTGTGGTAATCTGTGAGCCACGAGGACTCAGCAATCCCATTACCATGGGTATCAAGACTAGCAAAGCTTAATGGGAATGGAAGGGGTAAAGTGGTGAGGTTGCAGCAGCGACTAAGCATGATATGGTGGCTAACATACGCAAATAAGAGCGAGAAGAGAAACAAAGGAACGGTCGTCAACTACTAATGATCATGAGGTGATCCTGAACACCTACTTACGTCAAACATAACACAGAAACCGTGTTCACTTCCCGGACTCCGCCGAGAAGAGACCATCACGGCTACACACGCGGTTGATGCATTTTAATTCGGATCAAGTGTCAAGTTATCTACAACCAAACATTAACAAATTCCCATCTGCCACATAACCGCGGGCACGGCTCTCGAAAGTTTAAACCCTGCAGGGGTGTCCCAACTTAGCCCATGACAAGCTCTTGCGATCAACGAAGGAATAGACCTTCTCCCAGGAAGACCCGATCAGTCTCGGAATCCCGGTTTACAAGACATTTCGACAATGGTAAAACAAGACCAGCAAAGCCGCCTGATGCACCGACAATCCCGATAGGAGCTGCACATATCTTGTTCTCAGGGCAACACCGGATAGGTCAGCCTACGAGTAAAACCAGACCTCGAGTTGCCCCGAGGGGGCCCCGCAGTCTGCCCGGTTCAGGCTAGCACTTAGACAAGCACTGGCCCGGGGGGGTTAAAATAAAGATGACCCTCGAGAGAGCGACTCCCAAGGGAAAAAGTAGGTGGTGGTGAGGCAAATGGTAAAACCAAGGTTGGGCCTTGGTGGACAAGTTTTATTCAAAGCGAACTGTCAGGGGGGTCCCATAAATCTCCCGACCGCGTTAGGAACGCAAAATCCGGGAACATAACACCGGTATGACGGAAACTAGGGCGGCAAGAGTGGAACAAAACACCAGGCATAAGGCCGAGCCTTCCACCCTTTACCAAATATATAGATGCATTAATAATATAAGAGATATTGTGATATCCCAACCAAAATTCTGTCCACCATGGAGAAATCTTCAACTTCACCTGCAACTAGCAACGCTATAAGAGGGGCTGAGCAAAGGCGGTAACATAGCCAAACAACGGTTTGCATAGGAAAGGTGTCAAAGGTTAGGGGTTCATGGCAATATGGGATGGCTTAATAAACAGGTAATAGGTAGCGCAGCATAGCGATAGAACGAAGCAACTAGCATAGCAATGATAGTAGTGAGATCCAGGGTAGCGGTCATCTTGCCTGAAATCCTGCTAGGAAGAAGAACGAGTCCATGAAGAAGACGAACGGATGAAGCCACGAAGACGAACCAAGCGTAGACGAACGAATCCTCACGATCGCAACGAAACAGGAACTAACAAGAAGAAGCACACAACATAGTAAACACACCACATATGAACAAGGCATGATGCACAACAAGCATGATGCATGACAAGGCTACATGAAGCTACTCATGGCAAGAGACGATGCAAACAAGAGCAACACGTCAAGACAAGTTTAAATGAGGCCGGGAACAACATATAACAATTCCGGTAAGTCCTCATATGCAAATTACGAAATTGGTCCAGAACTGAACAAACATTAAGTTGAAGTTGTTAAACAGCAAGTTAAAGAGCACCAAGAGGATCTACATGAAATTCTAGTCAAGTTACATATAAAGTTCATTTAATTCGGAGCTACGGCCTAGAAGATATGAGCAAAACAAGTTACACATGGCATTGATGCAAAATGCACCCAAACATCAAGCAAACACCTCAAAACAAGGATGCAACATGATAATATGAAGCTACATGCAAAAACAAGCAAGTTTCATATAGAACACACTCAAAACGGAGCAACGGTTCAACACATACACTCTATACAAGACATAGCAACAATCTTTCCATAACAGCAACTAGGCATCTTACAAGCATCAAAACAACATGCTACAGCTTCCCAACATAATAACAAAAGGCATGGGCATGAAGTACTGGTAAAGCATAACAAAACATGAACACTGAGCTATCTCCAGAAAAGACTAGAACAAGCACAAAATGACATGGTAAGATTGCAAATTATAACAGTTTCAGACTTTGCAAAAATAACATCAGGTTGCTATGTTTAGAGCTAGCAAACAACATGTTACAGGAAGCTACCATGGCAAACAAAGGCATGGAATGAATCTACTAAATGCATAGATCAAAAGACCCTTACTGACCATGAGCCAAAAAGGATCAAAAATTATGATGGCATCCATGTAAACATGGCAAGTTATATTACAGATTCATACATGGCAGGAACAACAATAAGTAGGCATGTTAGTGAGCTTGAACCACTCACTACAGAGCAATACATGGCATGGCAAGGAAACCAACAGTAAGAAGGCATGTTTATGAAGTTAAGCATGGCAAGATCAAGTTCATAGGGTGCATGGATCACTAGCAAACAATCATGGAAACATGGAACTTAATGTTAACAGGCTGACAGCAACATCATTTAGTAAACTTTAGAGCAAGATAATAACATGTTCCAGCAGGCTATAATTGCAACCAAGGGCATGAATCGATAGAGCAAGACATGTAGATCAAAACATGTTTATAGAGCATCTCCAGATTATGCACAGAATGATTAGTAGAAGCATGTTTACATAGCAACAAAATATAACAGAATCTGTCTAGCAAAACAACAACAGCAAGTACACTACTTAACAAGCTCGATTCACTCACCACAAGTCATTGCATGACAAGATAAGCATAGCATCATCAAGAAGACATATTTGTGAAACAAACCAAGTAAAGAACAAGTCCATAGCATGCAAGGATCAACTATAGCAAGCTTGGCCATATTGAATAACATGTAAACAATCTGCCAGGAAACATTTTGAAGCAAAAGTAGAGCACCAAAATGACATGCTAGACTACTCCATAATTGCAAACAAGGGCATGAATGGATAGTCAATAACCACATGTTCAAAACACCCTTACTGAAGTATCTCAAAATATGCATGGATCTCTCTGTAGCATCAAGTTTACATGGCATCAAAATAACAGCAGAACAGGGACTAAAATCAGCAATATCACGAAGCCTAGTTTGCATGCTTGTGCTAGTCACCACATTGATTACAAAAATACATGGCATACACCCCTAGAAAGATGGCATAGCATAGATCAACATACATGTAGACATCAACCTCATAGGATGCACCAATCAATCATGGCAAAAATGACAAATAAGCAAGTTATAACAGTTTCAGCAGATTAACATCAACATGCACTCTTCCAACAGCATTTCGGGCATCAAGATGAGCTTAAATGAAAATGATGCAATGGAATGAAATGAAGTACTCGTTGAGGCGAACAATTTGACATATTACACGCACGAAACGGAGCTACGGATGCAGAGATACAACATGATAAACATGGCATGATAATGACAAAATCTGGGACTTAGGATATTTCGGGGTCAACCTTCGATTGCTGCACGGATTACGAGGTAGGCCGGATTTCTCGCCGGAGATCGCCGGAGGGAGGTCGGAGGAGGCGCGGGGAGGTGCTGGCCCGGCCGGATCCGGCCGGATCCGGCGCCGGCGGAGGCGGGGCGCTGCGGGCGCGGTCGCCGGGGCCGGATGGCGGCGTGGCGGCCCAGGCCGGCGCGGGCGGTGGCGCGCGGTGGAGGTTCGCCGACCGGGAGCGGCGGGGCGGCGGCGACGGAGGCGCGCGCCGGTCGGGGCGGGCAGGGCACGGCGGCGCCGGGCCGGGAGGAGGCGGAGGCCGCGGCGGGCGCAGCGGGGACGGCTGCCGGCGGCGGCGGGGCGGCGGCGCCGGCCGGCGGGGTCACCGGCGGCGAAGATGCGGCGGCGCGGCGCACGGGCAGAGGCGCGAGCGCGCTCGGGCCCGGCGCGGCTCGGGCGGGCCGGCTTCGGGCCCCGCGGGCCCGGCGGCGAAGTGGGGCGGCGTGCGGGTGACGTGGAGGGCGCCGGTTGGCTGCGGCGGCGAGGAGAGTGACGTGGTGACGCCCTATTGGCCGGGGTGAGGTGGCTGGCAGCGGTGGACGCGTCCGGCTGCGGAGGCGGACATGTCCGGCGGCGGAGAGGGAGCGGGGCTAGGGTTTAGACCGAGAATTTCGGGGGAGGGGCTAGTTTTATAGGTAGAGGGAGCTAGGAGAGTTCAAATGAGGAGCGGTTTTCGGCCACGCGATCGTGATCGAACAACCGAGAGCATGGAAGGGAGTTAGATGGGTTTTGGGCCACTTTGGAAGGGGTGTTGGGCTGCAACAAAAGAGGCCTTTACGGTTACCCGGTTAACCGTTGGAGTATCAAACGACCTCCAAATGGCACGAAACTTGACAGGCGATCTACCGGTGCTATACCAAGGCCACTTGGCAAGCCTCGGTCCATTCCGAGAACGTTTAACACCCACTCACAACAGGAGACAAAAGGGGAACGCTGGAGGACATAGGAGCGCCGGATTGCAAAATGGACAACGGGGAAAATGCTCGGATGCATGAGATGAACATGTATGCCAATGTGATGCACATGATGCCATGATATGAAATGCCTATGATGACATGGCAAAGAGCAACACGCAAACAAATGACATGGCAACGGCGGCGAATAACTGGCGGACACCTGGCACATCGAATCCGGGGCGTTACATACGGGCTTTAGCAAGAACCGTTCTTACCTACACATCAAAACCACAACGATAGTTCGTCAAGTTGGTGCTGTTTTATCCTTCGCAAGGACCGGGCATAGCCACACTCGATTCAGCTAAAGTGAGAGAGACAGACACCCGCCAGCCACCTTTAAGCACGAGTGCTCGTAACGGTGAAACCAGTCTCGCGTAAGCATACGCTTAATGTCGGTCCGGGCCGCTTCATCTCACAATACCGCCGAACCAAAGTATGACATGCTGGTAAGCAGTATGACTTGTATCGCCCACAACTCACTTGTGTTCTACTCGTGCATATAACATCAACGCATAAAACCTGGCTCTGATACCACTGTTGGGGAACGTAGTAATTTCAAAAAAATTCCTACGCACACGCAAGATCATGGTGATGGTATAGCAACGAGAGGGGAGAGTGTTCGTCCACGTACCCTCGTAGACCGTAAGCGGAAGCGTTAGCACAACGCGGCTGATGTAGTCGTACGTCTTCATGATCCGACCGATCTAAGCACCAAACGTACGGAGCCTCCGAGTTCAGCACACGTTCAGCTCGATGACGATCTCCGGCCTCCGATCCAGCAGAGCTCCGGAGGTGAGTTCCGTCAGCACGATGGCGTGGTGACGATGATGATATTCTACCGGCGCAGGGCTTCGCCTAAACTCCGCGACGATATGACCGAGGTGGAATACGGTGGAGGGGGGCACCGCACACGGCTAAGGAATGATCCGTAGATCAACTTGTGTGTCTATGGGGTGCCCCCCCACCCCCCCCCCCCCCCGCCCCCGTATATAAAGGAGCAAGGGGGGAGGCCGGCCGGCCCTTAGGGCGCACCAAGGAGGGGGGGAGTCCTCCTCCTAGTGGGAGTAGGACTCCCCTTTCCTAGTCCAACTAGGAAGTAGGAAGGGGGAAGGAAAGAAGGGGAGAGGGAGAGTGAAATAGGGGCCGCGCCCCCCTCCCCTAGTCCAATTCGGACTCCCCTTGGGAGGGGGCGCGCCACCTCCTGGGCTGCTGCCCTCTCTCTCCCCTCAGGCCCACTAAGGCCCAATACTTCCCCGGGGGGTTCCGGTAACACCCCCGGCACTCCGGTTTTCTCCGAAATCATCCGGAACATTTCCGGTGTCCGAATATAGTCGTCCAATATATCAATCTTTATGTCTCGACCATTTAGAGACTCCTTGTCATGTCCGTGATCACATCCGGGACTCCGAACAAACTTCGGTACATCAAAACTTATAAACTCATAATAAAACTGTCATCGTAACGTTTAAGCGTGCGGACCCTATGGGTTCGAGAACTATGTAGACATGACCTAGAACCATTCTCGGTCAATAACCAATAGCGGGACCTGGATGCCCATATTGGTTCCTACATATTCTAGGAAGATCTTTATCGGTCAAATCGCATAACAACATACGTTGTTCCCTTTGTCATCGGTATGTTACTTGCCCGAGATTCGATCGTCGGTATCCAATACCTATTTCAATCTCGTTACCGGCAAGTCTCTTTACTCGTTACGTAATGCATCATCCCGTAACCAACTCATTGGTTACATTGCTTGCAAGGCTTATAGTGATGTGCATTACCGAGAGGGCCCAGAGATACCTCTCCGACGATCGGAGTGACAAAACCTAATCTCGAAATACACCAACTCAGCATGTACCTTCGGAGACACCTGTAGTACTCCTTTATAATCACCCAGTTACGTTGTGACGTTTGGTAGCACCCAAAGTGTTCCTCCGGTAAACGGGAGTTGCATAATTCTCATAGTTACAGGAACATGTATAAGTCATGAAGAAAGCAATAGCAGTATACTAAACGATCAAGTGCTAGGCTAACGGAATGGGTCATGTCAATCACATCATTCTTCTAATGATGTGATCCCACTAATCAAATGACAACACATGTCTATGGTTAGGAAACATAACCATCTTTGATTAATGAGCTAGTCAAGTAGAGGCATACTAGTGACTATAGTTTTGTCTATGTATTCACACATGTATCATGTTTCCGGTTAATACAATTCTAGCATGAATAATAAACATTTATCATGATATGAGGAAATAAATAATAACTTCATTATTGCCTCTAGGGCATATTTCCTTCACATATACCCTGAAAACATCGGGGGGGCTCAATAGATCGGGAGTTCCGCCGCCGCAAGCCTCTGTAGCCACCAAAAACCAATCGGGACCCTGTTTCGGCACCCTGTCGGAGGGGGGATCCCTCACCGGTGGCCATCTTCATCATCCCGGCGCTCTCCGTGATGAGGGAGTAGTTCACCCTCGGGGCTGAGGGTATGTACCAGTAGCTATGTGTTTGATCTCTCTCTCTCTCTCTCTCTCTCTCTCTCTCTCTTTCTCTCTCTCTCTCGTGTTCTTGATTTGGCACGATCTTGATGTATCGCGAGCTTTGCTATTATAGTTGGATCTTATGATATTTCTCCCCGAAAATGCACTAGTGCACGAGCACCGTGTAGCTTGATATCCTGAGCGCTTAGTTCCCTCGTGATCTGTATCTCCTGTGTATTCCAAGCCTGTAGACAGTCAATTAATTCCCAAAAGTACTATATTTTTGGATATGTGCTATCGGTCGTGGCCTAGCCCATTCATTGCCGTTTATATTTGTTAGGTACGATTGTTGCAGGTAGCATGTATCAAAACATGTGTTAACTTAGTACTGATTAACAATCAACGTATTAAGCCAAGCATAATTAGGATTTAGCACTAAATATCATTGCAAAGTGACCAAAAGTATCTCATGTCCGTCACCCAAAAAAAGGATTGCAGAATGAAGAAGATTGTACATTTTTTGCAGTAGGAACAAGATTGTACTATGACCCGCAAAAAAAAACAAGATTGTACTGGATTACAAAATATTCTACAATAGTAATTGCAGATGATGATTAAGTTTATGTCATGAACAGAAGTTCTTCGGTGTACAACTAAGGATTCATCAAGAGATGCACAATAATATCTCACGTGATGTTTACTAATTTTCCCGGTCTCACGGTATAAGAGAGTTGTATTATTGTGCAAAAAAACATATTTTTTTGCTTTTTAAAATCACCCAAAAAATCACTTACAGATACCATATGTACGAATCCACAACATGATCAAGGAATTTTGGCTAGGGAATATCATTCATGATGATTGTAACCCCTTGATTCAATAACGAAATGTTTTTTCCCCGCAAAAGAAAAGTTCCACTTGATAAAAAAAATTGGTGAACAGTTACATAAGAGGGCCAAGAACGATTACGTTGGCGCGAAAGATTGGCTGAAAAAAATTGGTTAAACACATGCGTGAAGTGAGAGCAAATGCTTTCAGATCGGAGAAAACATAAACAAAAATATAAATAATGAAAACATTCGATTTGGACAAAATCAACAGCCATACACAACAGATCCACGGAGAATGACGCAAGGTCGCTGCCGCTGGAGCTCAAACGGTCAAACACCAAATGTGTCCGGATCGCATGTTCGTCAGCGCTGGTTTCAGCAGCGCTCGGTACGGACAATAGAGAGGAAGGTGATAGTTGTTAACAACTTAACATGGGCCATCACGATCCATGAAGTCGTTTCTGTCCGCGGCCACATGCATCCCAGGCATATAAAGTGCCACGGCACCGCTATAAATGGACGTATTCATTTTGTGTATTGCCAGCCAATATGCCAGATCATACATCTCAACGCTCTAGCGGAAGTCCCAGATTCCGAGCTACATGGTGCTCGGGCGCCAAAATGCTCTACTCGTTTCTCCCCCTCTACTCTCTTGTAATGGATTGAGTTTTTCCTTTGAAGTTATCTTATCGGATTGAGTCTTTAAGGATTCGAGAACACTTGATGTATGTCTTGCATGTGCTTATCTGTGGTGACAATCGGATATTCACGTGATCTACTTGATGTACATTTTGGCGATCAACTTGCGGGTTCAGTGACCTTGTGAACTTATGCATAGGGGTTGGCACACGTTTTCGTCTTGACTCTTAGGTAGAAACTTTGGGGCACTCTTTGAAGTACTTTGTGTTGGTTGAATAGATGAATCTGAAATTGTGTGATGCATATCGTATAATCATGCCCATGGATACTTGAGGTGACATTGGAATATCTAGGTGACATTAGGGTTTTGGTTGATTTGTGTCTTAAGGTGTTATTCTAGTACGAACTCTAGGATAGATCGAACGGAAAGAACAGCTCGTGTTATTTTACTACGGACTCTTGAATAGATTGATTAGAAAGGATAACTTTGAGGTGGTTTCATACCCTACCATAATCTCTTCGTTTGTTCTCTGCTATTAGTGACTTTGGAGTGACTCTTTGTTGCATGTTGAGGGATAGTTATATGATCCGGTTATGTTATCATTGTTGAGAGAACTTGCACTAGTGAAAGTATGAACCCTAGGCCTTGTTTCAACGCATTGTAATACCGTTTACGCTCACTTTTATCACTAGTTACCTTGCTATTTTTATATTTTCAGATTACAAAAACCTATATCTATCATTCATATTGCACTTGTATCACTATCTCTTCGCCGAACTAGTGCACCTATACAATTTGCCATTGTATTGGGTGTTGGGGACACAAGAGACTCTTTGTTATTTGGTTGCGGGGTTGTTTGAGAGAGACCATATTCATCCTACGCCTCCCATGGATTGATAAACCTTAGGTCATCCACTTGAGAGAAAATTTCTATTGTCCTACAAACCTCTGCACTTGGAGGTCCAACAACGTCTACAAGAAGAAGGTTGCGTAGTAGACATCAGTGGTATTGTCGTGCTGAATGTGGTAGACAGTGAGGCAAACTTTTTTAAAAACGAATGCTCAAGTCAAGCCCAGCTTTGAATTAAAAATAAATCAACCGGCCAGGATTACAGCAACCACCAACTTACGGAGACGAAACAAAGAAACAACTAAAAGGGTACATAGTGTTGTGCAAGCAGTTAATAGGCTTCCTACCATCTACAAACAAAGATGAAGAATCTAAAGTACAAGAATAGCTTGAAAGACGATGAAGCCCTCCACCGAGTGCAATCCACCCCGCCGAAACACCAGCAGGCCTTGAAGGAACCCAACTAGCAGGTGAGAGTAATGCTGACAACTCCATGGGCTCCGGCCGAATCGGAGACAACCTCCTAAAATCTCTGAAAGGGGCTCCCTAGCCCCTCGCCTGGCACGAGGCGCCGATCCGTCGGACGATGCAAACGCTCTCCCAAGAGCAAAGGCGTACAACCGATGCCATTGCCACCCGGAAAGCCATACCAGAGCACCACCAACACGTGTTGCCGAGCTCCACAAAGGGAAACATGGCACTGGGAGGGAACCTACACGCAAGGAGAAGCAAAAATGCACGGTGGGACTGCTGATGACAGAGCAACAATGGAGGAAAGCCACATGACTGAACTTGGAGACGGCGCCATGACTGCAGAAAGGCGAACAGGGAACCACCAAGACACCACCACCTCCAACCATGTCGTTGCCGAACGCCTACCAACCAGACTGAACTCCCCGAAGGCGGCACCTCCATGAAGGTGAAGGCGCCGCGAGCGTCGCTGCCGCACACTCCAGAGGGATTTGGGTTTTCACCCCGGTACACGAGTAGGGGAGAGAGGCAAAAGGGGGGAAGGGATAACCTTGACGGCGCCTACAAGTAGGAGACGGCGCCCTCAAGCGTCGCCGTCGTCGTGGCCTGCAGAGCCAGCCTTGGATTTCTACAGGCCCCACGTCTCCCCCACCCCGACCACAGACGCGGCGCCAGCGACCTTGGGCGGCCGAAGACCAGATCTGACAGGGGCCGAAAGAGTTGGGCGTGGAGGCATCAGATCCGGGGCGGGCGTCCCCGCGGCCACCGCGCTCCACAGCCACCACTCGCCGCCGCCTTGCCATCCACGCGGCCAAGGGGGACGGCCAGTACCAGCGACGGCCGCTAGCTAAGGTCGACGTTGCTCCACCACCCGAGGCCGCCGCCCCGGCTCCAAAGCCCCCGGCGCAAGACAGGACCGACAGATCCTCGCCACCACCCTCCCCGGCGGATGCGCGGCGTTCCGGCGACCCCCTCTAACGGTGGCCGGCGGCAGGCTAGGGTTAGCGCCGCCCGAGTCGCCCCCGCTGGAGCGACGCGGGGGCCAAGGGGGAAAGGGGATCAAGCCTTGGCATCTAAAATCGTCACCCAGTGAGGCAAACATGCCACGATCTTCTTGGTTCGCATCGCACGATCCGTATCGGCGTGCACTGCGAACCGAGGTGACACTGATGTGGTAGAATTGAAGGCAAACCTCCTTGTTTTTGCTTTGGACTAGCCCGCGCTGCTGTTTTGATGGGTTCTTGCTGCTGGCTCTGGAATTGCAGCTCACCTCTGTATCAGGCTCCCCACCGATATTCTGAATTCCTGGTGTTGATGCTGAGGCGAGATAGCCGTTTCTGCTGGCAATTCTGCGGCTGTTTCACTGGAATTTCCGAATTTGTCGACAAAATAAAATTTGTTGGCACCGGTAGGTTACAAATCCGCAGCTTTATAACCAGATCATATAAATTACAATGGACTTCTAGCTGCATCAATCAGAAGATGTTTTCTCTTCCGAGACCACCCAACCAGGAGCTCTTTCTGGATGAACTGGTCACCAGGCTTACACCAGGCTTACACTAATACCGGCAGGAGTACAATGGAGAAGAAAAACACAAGATTAGCTTTACTAGACCCATGATCAAAATACAGTGGACTTCTAGCTACATCATCATAAGTTTTACACTTATAAGTTTTTCTTTTCTTCTCTTTCTTGAGATCATCATAAGTTCTTGTGGATGAATTGATCACCATGGTCACATTACCTCAACGAATCTTAAAGAAAAGAAGAGGCGGCTGCAATTTTAGAAAACAACTTGAATGCAACATGATTAAGGACTTTTAGTAAGTACAGTCAGATCATGATCATTTCCGGATGACGATCGATCACATTGTTTTAAGATGCATATAACTGTACATCCATGGAACCATCTGTGCATGAAGAAATCAAACCGTGTACTTGTAAGATGGATCATCAAAGCAAGTTAAGATAAAGAGATCACATAAAGAACTATGCAAAGAATTAATCACCCCAGGCTCAAAACGTGTTAAATACCCAACTGACCTTGCATGATTAAAGAACACAAGACGTGGCTCTAATTTAGAACACAGCTAAAGAACAGCATTACAGTTGATCACAGCTAGTTTCGGCCTTGAAGACTTTCTGCTAGTACAGTTGGGCCAGTTCTTGATGAGGTCTCGAACTGTACTGCTAGTGCTACTGTAGTACATCCATGAAGAGATTTGACCAAAACCATGGATAATCAAGGAACTAGAAAACAATTTATCACTCCCAAAGCTCAAGTATTTACATCAGTTCTTCGTTATACATTAATCAATCAGGCTAATATCAGCGCCAAATTTTACACACATATACAAGCACCGGCTCTTATTCATCATCAATCGCCGCCACCGGACGGCGATTCCCGCAGCAAAGGAGCCAAGAACAATTCGTTCTCTTCCGTCCATGAGCAGCTAACAATCCGATCCCCAAACGATCGGATTGATTGATTGATCGATTCAGGATACATAAATCAAGAACTCCCAAGAAACCGAAAATGCGCCTCTCTGATCTGACTGACGACGAACCTACCAACTCTAACCCTTCAATTCAATTAGCAGCGGGGAAGGATCAGGAGGAGCAGTTAGCGCAGCGCACCAGCCCGTTCTCGTTGCAGTCGCCGCAGCGGAGGGCGCGGTCCTGCTCCTCATCGAACACCTTGCGGCTGCCGGCGCAGGCGGGGCAGGGGACGAAGCGGACCCCGCCGCAGGCGTCGCAGACGAAGGCCGGGTCCTGCCCCGCCGCGCCCTCCAGGAGGCGCCGGAGCTGGCCGGACTCGTCCAGCTGCCGGACCTCGTCGGCGCCGCCCACGAGCCGGCCCCCGATGAAGAGCTGCGGGAGCGAGAAGGCGCGGCCCCGCGCGGCCAGCAGCGCCTGCAGCTCGCGCCGGAGCGCCGCGTCCATGGACACGTCGCGCTCGTCGACGGCGACGCGGGAGCCCCGCAGGATGGCGCGCGCCGCGGAGCAGTCCGCGAAGGTGCGCCGCACCCCGCGCAGCGACGTCGTGTAGAGCACCACCGCCTGCGGCCGCGCGCGGGGCTCGTCGGCCAGCTGCGGCCGCCGCCACCTGGGCAGCAGCCGGTGCCCCTGGTGGTGGTGGTACGTCAGCGACCGCCCGAACTGCGGCCGCGCCTGCTGCTGCTGCTTCTTGCCGCAGCCGTCCTCCGTCCCGCCGGCCACGCCGCAGCCGCCCTCCATCTCTTCTTCTCGGTCCTCAGGGCCGACGTGCGACAGGCGATGTTCTTGATTCCTCGTGGCTATGGCGGTTACCTCGGGCGGAGGCGACGACGGATGGGTTGGGGGAGAGGAAAGGGGAGAAAGAAAGAGTCTTGCGAAAGCGAGCAATGAATTGGTTTCGCCGGAAGGTGGATCGAGGTGGGGTTTACTTAGTGGTGGCGTATATATATTACTCTTTTCTTTTCTCCTCCCGGTGGAAGTTTCTTCGTTGCTTTTAGTTTGGTTCTTCTCTTCTTGATGCTGAGTGTGTCAAAAACAACTCAGCTACTGATTCACCAGCTAAATCCTGTGAGCAAAAATGGCACGCACAGCCAATTTAGTAACTAATTTCTCTACTAAAACCAGCAAGTAATTGAGAGACGGAGGCCGTTTCCAGTTGGAGCCATCAGGTGTAGGTAACTAAAGATAAGCATTTTTGTGCGAATCTTTTATTGGTTTGGAAGCAATTTATGTTTGTTTGGTCATTAGTTTTTGTGGTTGCTACTTGCTATACTTTTGTAAGTAGACTGAGTGGCTAGCTCTGGCTGGCTAGTATTTGTCCGGGTGTGACAGTTATTACCGGTGGGAATGAACTTGTGGTTTTCGCAACTGGTAGGAAGGTTCTTGAAGGTTTGATTTGTTGTGCTCGGCCTCAACGAGAGCCTGTCATTTTCTTCGCCCTAACTTTTACATTTTCTCTATTTTGTGTGAACCATGTTCTGTTGACAGCGCAAATAGGAGAAGTGGCACACGGCTCTCTACTCATTTTGGTTCAGGAGGTTTTGACTGGGCAGATCGTTTTGGATGACCTAATAGGGACAGAGCATGGACAATTAGCTACTACTCCGCCGTTTCATAATATAAAAGCGTTTTTGACACCACAGTAGTGTAAAAAGCGCTCCTATATTGAACCGCAAAAAAACGCTCTTATATTATGCGAATAGTTAATTTAGATTTGACATTGTGGTGAATTATCATAGCCTACAAAAACGCCCTTATTTATATGACTACCTATTCTTTCATACTCATCGTATTCTAGATTTTGGTAAGATTTAATTTGATTTGACTATGGGTAGGGGAAAACAATAATTTTTTTATTTAGTTGAGATTCTTATAAGATTTGATTTGATTTCTGTGTAGGGAAACACAATCAAAGTTTTGATTTAGTTCAGATTTTTGCAAGATTTCATCTGATTTGACTTAGTAGGACGTGGTTTTGTGAAAGTGCCGGGTTAGTTTAGATTATTCCAAATTACTCTATTTACGTTGTTATTTGTGTGTTGCATCGATTGAGATTACCAAAAAAATCAATAGAAAATAGTTTTGGGAAAGTACTGATTTAGTTTAGATTATTCCAAATTATTGTATTTACGTTGTTCTTTGTGTGTTGCATCGGTTGAGATTACCAACAAAAAATCAACAGAAAACCAAAGTGGTAGAGGCGCGGGGAGGAAAAAAACAGGGGGAGGGGAGAGGGATCGTCTAACGTACTGCACCCCTGACGTGGGGCCACTGACGTGTGGGCCTGGTTCCACCTGTTAGTGTGCCAACGACACGTCAGGGGAGCCGCGCCCAGGGGGAGGATGTGAGGCGAGCCTACCAACTCCCCTTTTAATTGTAGAGATTCGGCCATTTGTAATGGGTCTTCGTGTTGCTCATTGCCACATGTACATGCATACTATAGTACTATAGTTGTCTTCATTTTCAGCAAGGCGGTCATTAGATATATCTCTATTTCAGGACGTTGAATTTCCGCATAAAGTTTTAAGTAAATGTTACAGATTTGTTTAGGTACGGTCGTGAAGCTTTGTTCACTTATAACTAGCCAATTGCCATTGCGTTGCAACGGGACATGTATATTTTAGTGGTTCAGCACCAATGGTGTCTGACATATACCGTACACACCATATTCTTCATTTTGGTAATAATTGATTTAGCTGATGTTTTGGTAAGGATTGACTTGATTTGCGTATGTTGCGTATGGATAGAGAAGGCAAGGGATGTTTGATTTGGTTGAGGTTTTTGGTAAGATTTAATTTGATTGATTTAATGCAGGACATGGATTTGTAAGATTTGATTGGATTATTAATGTAGAACATGGTTTTTAGTAGGACAGGAAAAGGAACTAAGATTTAGAATCATTAGTTATTTCCAAACCATGTTAGCCCATAATGCTTACTAAGTAGAATCATTAGTTATTGGCTTATTTCCAACACATTGTAGGACATGTGCACATTTATACTAGTTATGATCGAGATATATTAGTTATTTTCCTGAAATGTATTGGTTGGTATATCAAAATTCAAGGCAGACTGGTGGATGCTGAATTGTCTTTGAGAATTTTTGTTGTCATAAGTTTATTTTCTCCAACTTTTCGCATTTTAATTCAATCACCACATAAACATGCTAGTTTTCAGTTGGCTCGTTTTATATTTTGATAGGGTAACTGTACAAATAAAGAAAACATGTTTGTTTTTTTAGTTGGTAAAAACATGGCATTATTGTAGTGCCTACAATCGTGAGTTCGAATCAGGCGGAGGCCAATTAGGCAATTACTCAAAAACAGGGGCTCAGCAATGATTCTCTGCTAGGGAGTGGAAAGAGATATGAAGCTTTGCTTGGTTTGATGCTTGCCCATGTTTGGAAATGCTCACCAAATTGGCTAACAACCGGTTGATTACCAAATAACTATGTTGTGAACCTTTATAAAAGCTGCCAACTTTTGGCCAAGTTCTGAGATTGCCAAATAACGTTGGAATGCCTAAACATTGGCTAGACACCTTTTAGCGGCACAAACCAAGCATGCATGCACATGATTGTTCATGGTTCAGCTCTCATTGTCCACTTCTCGTTGGTGCTTGCACTGTGTCGGCAGTTGGAAAAACATGCACTGCTATCATCCACAGTGCCAAGTGTCGCTCAAGCTCTAGGAACTAGGGAGCATGCATGAGAAGTTCAATGCAGAACAGCAGATGCCCGGCACCTAAACCCAGTGCCCAGTGCCCAGTGGGCATGCATATGCATGGTCCTGCATGATCGTGGACCCGAGCGTCCAACTCGCCCGAGTTATGTCTCGGCCTCTTGGGCCCCCGGTAATCTGGCATGCATCGCTGTTCTTGATGAATGAATGAATGAATGAAACACTATTTAGAGTTTAGGACGAATGAAGATTTGGTGGTTATATATGGGTTCCATGCTGAACAATTTGCAGCTGGAGATTGGGGAGGCGGCAGGTGAGCAGTAGTGTTCCTTTATTTTGCCGTCTTTCTGTGAAAGGAAATAATATAAAGGCCCCTAAAAAATATATTATGGCCCTGGTCAGCGGTATCATGTAGTATCGCTTGATGCAGAGGTGAGGGGTTTACCCTCTTTTCGGCGGAAAAAGCCTCCTTAATGTACAACAACTGAATATATAGATTTGATTTTGTTAAAAAAAAACAGCAGTTTCATGGATTTTATTCTGAATTCCAAAATAAAAAATAAAAAATTGCAGACTGTGAAAGGTCCTGGTGCCGTTGGGACCAAGTCGGAGGAATGCATAGTACATGGTGAACCAGCTATTTTTACTAACGACGAAAGGGGATATCTCTGAAGCCTGAACGTGGGAAGTGTGTTCTTGAGACGAAAGCGAGGAGAACGGGCCACACGCACGGACAACGACGGCTTTCTGCATAACATCGCCGTAGTGGTCTGCTGCTCGGGCGTTCCACGCGGGGTGGCGCTCGCGCGACTTTTCCAAGACGCCGGCCCTTCGATACATCGACGTCTGCAAGTTTTTTTTTGAACTAAAGCAGGCGTAAACACTTACAAATGCAGTAATTCGAGAATCTTTCTATGAGTGTGATTCTATTTTTTGTTCTTCTTCTCTACTATCTACCCCACACCCGTGCTGCCTTGTTGTAACTTTTCAACGTTTTACGTGGAGGGCGTAATAAAAGTTCAGGCAGGCGTACCCTCGTAAGAAAAAAACGTAAAACGCACGCAGGCTCTGATGAGAGTTGACGATATAGTCAACGTAGAACGCACGCAGGCCCTGACGACAATGAGTTCACGGATCACTGTCTATGGCAAAAGGCTGTATCCGTCAGAGTTGACAATGGCTTCCACCCATTATCTTCCCCTTGCCGTCAGAGTTACAAACTCCGGTTTGAAAAGAGAAAGAAAAGCTTAATTTGCTGAAGGAGGAAAAACCTTTCGATTACATCTCTCTTGCTACAAAATCACTGCATGATTAATCTTTCAGTGTCTAACACGTAAGTAAATAGTCGATGATTATGTCTTGCAGGCTCGGGAGAAGAAAGGCATGGCTTACGAAGAGAGCAAGCCACACACACACAAACACAGAGAGGCTTGGCACAATCTGTGCTTAGCATGCCTTGTAAGTAAGGCCAGCCACGGAGACCAAAGACAGAGAGGCTCTCGAGTTCACCAGTTCCACTCAACGCCGCAGTGCTAGTGTCTAGTGATAGACTCTTGGATCGGGTAGGCTAGATTAGAACGGTAGTCCTACCTTATCCTTGTGGCTCGAGCAGCTCCCGGTGCCGGCCATGGTGCCCGTGGCCGGTGATGGCAGAGAGGTCGACGGTGAAGTTGCTGGTGGCGTCGGTGAAGAGCGGCTGGGCGTTGTGGAGCTTCCCATCGCTGACCGGCTTTCCTCGATCGGTGAGGTTAGGGAGGTGGGCGACGGTTCTGTTTTTGGCGCCCGTGCCCTAGTGGCCCCCCACCTCCCTCTTATAGCCGACGCGACAAAGTCCCACAACCCAGTTGGGTTGGGCTCCCCCAATCAGGGAGCGAGTCAAGGGTCCAATGGGCCTTTGTGCCCATTGGTGGAGAGATCAATACTAACATTCTCCCCCTTGATCTCATCTTTCAAATTTATAACTTTGTACTTTGAAATAACTCTTTTCAAAGTACTCATTTCATCACAGATTAATGCGTATGAGCTGCCCTATCGCCACGGCCAATCGCCGATGGACTTGACAGCTACAAAACACCTCTCTGTTTTGAAATATATACATTAACTTTTGGTCCCTTCATTGTCCGGAAAACATAGACTATACCATAAACCCGTGTCGACTGTGTGTTCTCTGAACGCACTGGGCGGTAAGCCTTCATTAAACAGATCTGCAAAAACTTGTCTGTTGCTTTTATGCCCCAAGCATTTCAACATAATTCCGGACTTTCTCCTTAACAACGTATAACTTTGTGTCAATGTGTTTGGCACCACACTTGACTCGTTGTCATAGGAGCGGATTACTTAATGGTTATTGTTGTTGTCAACCATTATCAACTCCGGGTACATGTTTCTTTAACCTTTTTGCCAGTCCCTTAGCCACATATCATGATGTACATTATCTTTACATCATGTCAATGATAATTGATTCATTCTTTAGAGTTTTTCCACACAAAAACTCCAAGTGTGAAAGTCAGCGATAATTGTGGATTTTGCTGTATATTTCACAAGTTCTATCTCTATATTCACAATCTTTCGAGAGCGCTTGCTCCTTTTAGCATGAGGCCGATATTTTGGACTCCATTCCAGTGATCTATATCTGGACTGGACATTGCCAAAACAACCCGGTTACGTGAACTGTACCATATTCATTTGGTCTATTTCGTATTGACCTTTGGAACACTAAAGTTCCCAAAATCATTATCCTTTACTATAAGAACAGGCGTAGGGTTTCTCGCCTGCATACTTTAGAAACTTTTCTTAGCATTTCCCATGCGACACTCCTAATACCCCTTTTATTCTTTTCTCGGTGAATCTCGATCCTTATAACGAGAGACATTCTACCAAGAACATTCTTTTGAACTTTGAGGACAAGAACTTCTTTTCCTCCTGCAGTAGATTAACATCACTACTAACTAGAAGAACGCCCATGCGTTGCAACGGGGCCACATTAACTTTAAGAGTTCAATATTAATATTTTCATACATATCAAGTGACATTGACGACCTTTTTTATCATCAAATCCTCACACACACTCTCTCTCCCTCCCTCTTCCTCACTCTCTCTCCCCCTCTCCCTCTCTCTCTCTAACACACACACACACATATCCATCTTATTGGGTATGGGACCATAATCCATCTATTTCACACACACACATGCTAGTGCATAACAATATGGATTATGTGTATTATATTTGCCACCACAACTAAGGGAATTAATTTCATGTAAATCGGCCAGCCACAGCTCCAAGAATACGCGGAGGAGGTGGCCCGGGTCAGCGTCGGCGCCGTCCGGCGCGGGCCACGGGCCCGCTTCCAAGTGCGTCTGCGTGCCGGCCACCCTGGTGCCGCTTCCACCGCACCAACTCCTAGGGCCACGGCCACGGCCATGGCCAGTGAAGCCGCCCTTCTTCGCCCCCTTCACCGGCCGCGGCCAACGCGGTGCCGCGGTGCCGGGCCTCGCCGTCCTCGTCCTCCGGCACCGTCACGACCCAGTGACGCAGCCCAAGCCTCGGCCTCGAGAATCAAGAATGCTCGACAACGAAGAGGGGAGGGAAGATCATATACATGTCATAAGAAAGGGAGTTTATTTACTGCTCCCTCGATGTATTGTTTCCTTTGTTTGGAGATTGATTACCATCCGTGTGTTAAGGTAAGGTTAATGTGATTGAGCGATTTTTCTGAAAATCAATTATTTGTTTTCTAATTAATGTGATTGAGTATTTAAGGTAAGGTTAATTAATTTAGATTTGATCTTTAGAGGTTGTTTGTGATTGATTCTGCATTACTAAATAACTTGCGCCAGTATGGAAAGTTCTGATCTGTTCAGATTTCTTTCATTGTGTGAGAGGGTGACACAAAAATAAACCGATGAATTGGGTGGAGGGGATGAAAAAATCTACGAAAAAAACTAGCAAAGGTGGGAGGAGGTACCAAAAAAACCATGGGAGGTGGGACGAAAAAAAACCTCGAAACGAGACTACCAACTACTGGGCCACGGCCACGGCCAGGGCCAGTGAAGCCGCCCTTCTTTGCCCCCTTCACCGGCCGCGGCCAACGCGGTGCCACGGTGCCCGGCCTCGCCGTCCTCGTCCTCCGGCACCGTCACGACCCAGTGATGCAGCCCAAGCAACGGCCTCGAGAATCAAGAACGATCGACAACGGAGAGGGAAGGGAAAATCATATACATGTCATAAGAAAGGGAGTTATTTACTGCTCCCTCAGATGTATTGTTTCCTTTGTTTGGAGATTGATTACCATCCGTGAGTTAAGGTAAGGTTAATGTGATTGAGCGATTTTTCTAAAAATCAATTATTTGTTTTCTAATTAATGTGATTGAGTGATCTAAGGTAATGTTAATTAATTTAGATTTGACCTTTAAAGATTGTTCGTGATTGATTCTACATTACTAAATAACTTGCGCCAGTATGGAAAGTTCTGATCTGTTCAGATTTCTTTCATTGTGTGAGAGGGTGACGCAAAAATAAACCTATGAATTGGGAGGAGGGGACGAAAAAAACCCAGCGAAGGTGGGAGGAGGTACCAAAAAAACCATGGGAGGTGGGACGAAAAAAAACCTGGAAGCGAGACTACCAACTGCTCCATTAGGAGTAGAGACAAGTAGAATGTTATCCACATGTACAGGATTAGGAAATGAAATTCCCATTCTATAACTTTATACAAACACAATTGTCCTCTCATTTTCTTTAACCCAAAACAACATTTGATTGCTTTAGTCCATAAACGACTTCTTCAGGTAGTATCCCATGTGTTTTTTACTTTCATCTGATGTAACTCAGATCATAATATCTTACATCTAATGTAATTCAGATCATGATGTGCTACCAACACTCATTGTAATATATTCAGTGTAAAACGCGCAAAAACCTTTCGATATAACTAGTGTTTTACACCTTTACGTATTTCCTTCGAAGTCACATTGTCCTTGTAGACTCTTTACATCCTACTGTTTTGGCTCCATTGGAAATTACTCATGAGTCCCAAACATCATCGGGATTCACCAATTTTATTTCATCTCACATAGTCTCTTATCATTTAGATAAGCAAACACTTCTCAAAGCTAATTGAGCTTTAAATGAGGTGGGATCAACCTCTAATTTTAATTTCTCTAACATAGACTTTATAGTCATCAGACATATATGATTTTCTCATTCAGGTACTGGTACTTCTTTCATATGGGGTTGTTGTTGCTCTGTTATTGCCAAGCGGCAATTAATTCTATAGTATTTCGTTGCCAAGAGGCAATAGATTTTACAGGGACCTATATCACAAGATCCATATTTACTTGTTCATCCTTTTATACAGCTAACAACAGATGTTGTATAGGTCATACAACAACAATGCTCCCCCAGGTACAATCTATACAAGCCTTATGGTATACTCTATAGTCTTTTACTTTATCTAGGTAGCCAACAAAATAGCTCCCCCAGATTTCTTATTTTGGGTTTGCTCTGTCAAAACTTTCCTCATAAGCACCATCTTTTACTTTTGAATCTTCTTCAGTATGAATACTGGTTGACTATGCTATCTTCCAATCGGAAACTATAAGATTCAAGGAATATAGCTATCTCTTTACTTTAGGGGTATCGTTATTGTGTATCATTATTGTGACCATCGTACTCCCCCGACGATCACATTCACCATTTATAGATCAATTTAGATGAATCATGTGCACATTATGTAGGGGAGTTTCATCATTCACAATACTTTATCCCCCTCGAAATGTGGCAAGAACTTTTCTGCCACAATTTCGAAAACCATTTAGAACTCTTGTGAATTCAAGAAACTTTGATTATCTACTTCATGCGGAATGAAGTTATTTGTTAACTCATATGGGAGTACTTTCCTCGTTCCATTTCAAAAGAAAAACTCAACCGAGTTCTTTATCAATAGTACATTTGCAAGTCAAACATGCATATCATTCTTATCTTTTGGTTCTTCTGTAACTTTTATTATCTTTAGACTCATTGATTGCTTAATGACTATGACACTTAAAAGTGCACGGTCGATACTAGGATAGCATAAGGGATACTCCATACTTTTCTCCCAAATTGGGATTCATTAAAAACATATGAGTCATCACATCTTTTTCCTGTCTTACAGGGTAATTCCTTTGCCAAAATTTCTCCCACCATATGGGATTATTCTGACATAAATATTATGCCAACTTTACCCCGCCATGCGATATTATCATAATCATCTTTTCTCACCATGCGGGTAATTCCCTGGAAGGGATATGAATGCCAGAAATGTCTTTATTTGATTGCATATTCAATCATCCAATTCAAAAATAAATCTGAATATTCTTTAATACACATGCTTAATCTGGTGTTGGTCAAATTAATCACGCATATCACTTATTGCATCTCATAGAAGATGCGAATTCTTTTCCATGGAGAGTACATGAAGACATTCGTTGAGCAAGGCTCTCAATGATATATCTCTTTCTTGGATTAATATCCAAAATTGCTTCTTTGAAGCCATTCTTTAGAGAGAACATACTCCCTCACATTATGACCTTTCTTGGTCATCTTTCGGGACACAAGTACTCAGCTTTTTGCTTTCACGAATGAAAGCATGGAAAACTTTTAGTCTGAGAAAACTTAGCAAATAATCAACAATAGTAGGCATAAAAAATAACCCTATGTTGGTTTGGTTAAAAAATATGCACATTAAACCTTTTAAAACTTTCTTTTTATATTCTAAATCACCGTTGTGGCAGAATTAGAATAAAATATCAGCCTTCTACATTAATTCCATATCACCGTTGGGCGGAAATGGAAATAATGCATATAACTCATAAACAATCTGATGATAGTATTTCTATTAAACAACTTTGCTAAGAAATAATCATCATCATCAACTTTATTGAAGCAGGAACAAGAAATATACATTTCTCTAGCTCAAGAGCATTTCTTGATCTTTATCTGTTCTCTGAAAATTGATCACTTTGATACAAGATTTATCAGAGATTTAAGCTTTGAACATAAGACTCATAGAATTATAGTATTTTTATCATCAACGTTGGTCAGAAAACAACAATACCATATTTTAACTTTAATTCAAATATATTTCTTTTTTCATAACGGAAACTATCAGAATCTGATTTCACCCACATGAGAAAAAACATTGCTAAGAACAGTTTTGCCAATTAAATTTTCCCGTTAGTTCCAATTTAATTGGAGGATAAAACTTTTACTTTGCAGCGGAAACTTTACAATATTTTATTCAGAAACAATTATGTACTCTTTTACTCTCTAAGCAAATTTAACCGGTTGGTTTAGAATTGCATTACAGAAGCAACAATTTAATCTTTTAGTTTAGTTCTATTCACTTTAAAAAGAGCACTTTTATTTTTATTTTGCAACGGAAAACATGAATAAAAGTTAATGAACTTTTTCTTTTCAGAAACATTTGTTTTCTTTGACCAAATAAAAATTCATGAACTTTATTATTTTCTTTGTAAAATTCATGAACATTTCTTTTTCTGAAAATTTTCAATTTTCATTTTCAGAAACTTTTCCTTTTACTTTTGTATTTTCTAAACAGAAGATTTCTCTGAATAATTTGAATGAAAAAACTGTATTATATTTGCCCAGAAACTGGACAAAAAAATGGCAGTCGCGCTGGCCTCGGCCCAGCGTGCGCGGCAGCGCCAGCCGACCCCAAAAGGCCCGCAGCGCAAGCCCGCCACTCTGGCCTGGTCAGACGGCCGATGGCCCAGAAGCACTTTCGGCCCACTTGGCCGGGGGCGGGGCTAGAGTTTCACGGTGGCCGTCGATCTCGAGCTAACGGTGCACCGTTGTTCTCGCTAGAACAAAATAGGGGAGAGCCCCGATCGTCCTCCCATCCGTTTCCTCGCCCGACCCCCTTCTTTTCTCCTGCCGACGGCGGAAGCACGGGGCCGCGCCCCAGCCGACCGGCCGGCGGTTGCCACTGCGCCGCGCGGGTCGCTGGCGACAAGCACCACCGCGCCGTGCCGCGCTGCTCTTTTCCTTCTTGTTTTCTCCCTCCTGTCGGCAGAGAGTGGGAGTGGCGCGGGTGAGCCCTCCTCTTCCCCATTGCGTGCGACGGTGCCCGAGTGGCGGTGCGATTTGGGCTGCGCCGGCCGCCGGTGACGCCGTGGATCTACCACCGCGCTGCGAGCCCCTCCCCTTTTCCTTTCTATTCCCGTGGTAGAGAGCGCGCGCGAGAGAGAGAGACCAGCTCCACCCTCCTCTGTTCTGCTGATACGTCTCCAACGTATCTATAATTTTTGATTGTTCCATGCTATTATATTACCCCTTTTTGATTGTAGCATCATGAATGAATTCAACAATATAACCAGCATCTAAAGCATTCTTTTCATGATCTACTAGCATAGAAAATTTACTACTCTCCTCATAAGCAAAATTCTTCTCATGAATAGTAGTGGGAGCAAACTCAACAAAATAACTATCATATGATTTAAAATTAGGATCAAGATGACAAGTTTCATGATTATCATTATTCTTTAAAGCATACGTGTCATCACAATAATCATCATAGATAGGAGGCATGCTTTCATCATAGTAAATTTGCTCATCAAATCTTGGGGGACAAAAAATATCATCTTCATCAAACATAGCTTCCCCAAGCTTGTGGCTTTGCATATCATTAGCATCATGGATATTCAAGGAATTCATACTAACAACATTGCAATCATGCTCATCATTCACATATTTTCTGCCAAGCATTCTATGTAATTCTTCTTCTAGTACTTGAGCACAATTTTCCTTTCCATCATTTTCACGAAAGACATTAAAAAGATGAAGCATATGAGGCATCCTTAATTCCATTTTTTGTAGTTTTCTTTTATAAACTAAACTAGTGATAAAACAAGAAACAAAAAGATTCGATTGCAAGATCTAAAGATATACCTTCAAGCGCTAACCTCCCCGGCAACGGCGCCAGAAAAGAGCTTGATGTATACTACACAACCTTCTTCTTGTAGATGTTGTTGGGCCTGCAAGTGCACAGGTTTGTAGGACAGTAGCAAATTTCCCTCAAGTGGATGACCTAAGGTTTATCAATCCGTAGGAGGCGTATGATGAAGATGGTCTCTCTCAAACAACCCTGCAATCAAATAACAAAGAGTCTCTTGTGTCCCCAACACACCCAATACAATGGCAAATTGTATAGGTGCACTAGTTCGGCGAAGAGATGGTGATACAAGTGCAATATAGATAGTAGATATAGGTTTTTGTAATCTGAAATAATAAAAACAGCAAGGTAACTAATGGTAAAAGTGAGCGTAAA
Source organism: Triticum timopheevii (assembly GCA_963921465.1). Lineage (NCBI taxonomy): Eukaryota > Viridiplantae > Streptophyta > Magnoliopsida > Poales > Poaceae > Triticum > Triticum timopheevii. The sequence goes on along the minus strand of OY997264.1, from coordinate 101,162,310 downwards.
CGATATTGCAATGATAGGAAACAAGGCCTAGGGTTCATACTTTCACTAGTGCAAGTTCTCTCAACAATAATAACATAGATAGATCATATAACAAGCCCTCAACATGCAACAAAGAGTCACTCCGAAGCCACTAATAGCGGAGAACAAACGTAGAGATTATGGTAGGGTACGAAACCACCTCACACTACTAGGGAAAAGCCTATACACAGAATCTTACCAGCAGCGCTCTTCAAAATACCACGCTACTGCTACTTAGCAGCAGCGCGTGTCTATGAAACGCGTTGCTGACTTGGAAATAGCAGTAGCGCGTGTATCGCATACAGAGCTACTGCTATAGTTGCCATGACCTTGGCCCTCCCCGCTAGCTATAGCAGTAGCGCACTTTACTGTAGAGCGCTACTGCTACTCAGGTTAGCTGTAGCGCGTTTTGGCAAATGCGCTACAACTATCCCTACCTTATCCCCACGTGCACGACCGGCCCTCTCACTCACACTCTCACTCTCGCCCGCGTCAACCGTCGTCGTGCGTTGCCGCCGCCGCCTTCGTCCGTCCGCCGCCGAGGTACTCCCCTCCTTCCGTCCCTCCTCCATCCTCCTCGCACATCCTCCCTCCGCCTGCGGCCGCCACTCCCTCCTCCACCGCCGCCCTCCTCCCTCCGCCTGCGGCCGCCCCTCCTCCCTCCTCCGCCGGCAGCCCTCCTCCCACCGCCCTCGACCTCGCCGCCCCTAGCTACCTCTCTGTCGCCCCCACCCCCTACAACTAGTTAGTACTAGATTTAGTAGTAGTAGATGTTAATTTAGGGTTAGCTAGTACTAGATGTTGCTTAGTTAGTACTAGATTTTTAGTAGTAGTGGTAGTTGAACTACTTTAGTTGTAGTTGAACTAGTTTAGTAAGTAAATTAATAAACTAGTTGAACTAGTTGAATTAACAGAACTAATCTATTTTTAGTAAGATAATTAATATAACTAGTTGAACTATTTTATTTTTAGAAAGAACTAGTTTTTTTCTATTTATAGTAAGTTTATATTTAGTAAGAACTAGTTGAATTAATAAAACTAGTTGAACATGCCATGTTTGTTGTTAGTGATGACTTATATGGTTTCAGGTGACCTCCGTCGTCCCCGTCATCGACCCCCTCCGACATCCCCGCCGTCGTCCCGGTCACCGACCCCCTCCGACATCGAGGTGAGACCAGCCAAAATCCTTGTATATCTTGTGTTGTTGCTCAAATTGGATATGTCGTTGCCCAAGTGGCCGTTCATGTTCAGTTTACATCTCCGAGTGGCCTATGTTTTGCCGGAGTGTTGATTAATTTCTGTTCCGGCAAATTTCAGGCGCTCGATATGTCCTTTTTTAGCAAAGGTCATGCCGGATTTTGTCGTGAATTCTGGCATGACTTGTGCTAGAATATGTACAAGTTTAATCTTTGAATTATGATTGTAGGAAATGTCGTACTCGGATGACGACGGTCTCCCGGGAGAGTGTAGCTGGTGCCACGACGATCGAGGTATGTGCGACAGGTTCGTTCGGCTGGACGAAGATTGGCGCTTCAGCATTAAGCTCGAGGAGACCTTCGATTGTGAAACGGTACGCAACAACGACAAGTGTTTTTTTCTCCATTAAGCATGACTTCAACTATTTCAACGTCTAATTTTCATATTTTACAATTCGACTAGCTTATCCCATGCCATGCAAGACGCTATGTCTTGGAGAGGATGGGTTTTGAAGACCATGAAAATTTCGAAACAAAGAAAATACACCTAAGGACCCATCATGATATGGATTTTGAAGTAAATCTGTGCAATGCTCAGAGCGTAACCCATTTTGGTTGCCAAAATTGGGAAGCACTTTGCAAAATGTATGGTTTTTATGAGGGTATGATTGTCAGCATGGATCTTGGTGATCCTGACAGCGAGGAAGACAATATGGACATTTGGGTCCTTGTTGATACGCTTCCGATTGTACCGCTATGTGAGTTTCTCAAACATAGTTATTAACTAATTTATATTGTTTATTTCAAAATAGTTGATAGCTTATTTCCATTGACAGCTTATTTTGATTCTTCAAAGACTGTGAGGAAGATGGTAGATAAAACCCACTACACCGAAGGCACGCAATTAACGTATAAGGAGAAAAATCATCTGAACGCATTTTGTACTCTTCTTGAGAATTACAATGACTATTATCGAACTCCTCCAAATTATGGTGAATACGTGCCACTAGTGCATGTGTTGAACAACGATAACTTCTCTGGAGATACCCTGGTAAGATTTTTTACTATTACGACATCCGTGCATTTTTTGCATACTTCTAAAACTAGTACATCATTGCTAACTAGAAAGTTATTATTATGTTTTTCAACAGAAACTCCCGATGGATTGTGTGCCTCATCTGATGTCTCTGCATTGTCGCCTCTCAGTTCTGAACATACTGCCAGGTAAATCTACAGAGCTCACCTGTGCATATCAGATTTCTAAAACCCGTGAACACATGATCATCAGAGAATGGAAGAAATGTATGGACATTCGCAAGGAGGTTCTTGGAAGTAACATTCAGCGAAAGGCAAGAATGGGAGACATGCTAATCTGCATTCTCCATAATGGAGAGTTAGGGGCTATCTTGTTTTTTGTTATTTTACCTTAGAAAATGTTGTAGGTCTTAATCGAATGTAATAGGTCCTATGACGTACAATATGTTTATTATGTGGTAATGTGTTAGAGTTGATAATGATGATCTTGAGGAGGTGTTATGTGATGTCAATGATGAAAACGATGATATTGAGGAGGTGTTATATGACAATGATGTATTATGATGCTAAGTTGTTAATGATATGATGATGATGATGATATTATTATATCATTGGGTGAAAGAACCACGGATTAGTTTCAAGTGGATGGACATCCACTTGAAACTAGTCCACGGTTCTTTCACCCCATGATGTAATAACTCATTATGATGTAAAAACAATCTCTAAATTCCTGTTGTATGAAAACTTGTGTAAAGGTCTATGAATACAACATGAAAAAGAAAAGAAATAAAATAATAAATAATAGTAGTAGCGCGGGTAAGTAGAAGCGCTACTACTAATTACCAGTAGCGATGTTCTGAAGAACCACTACTACTAAGTCAATTTAGCAGTAGTGTGGGTCAAGACGCGCTATTGCTAAGCATTAGCTGTAGCGCCTTATCAGTAGCGCTCCTGCCCGCGCTACTGATAGGCCCAGAACCCGCGCTGCTGCTAGGCTTTTCCCTAGTAGTGTCAAAGTTATTCTTTCGGATCGATCTATAAAAGAGTTCGTACTAGAATAACACCTTAAGACACAAATCAACCAAAACCCTAATGTCACCTAGATACTCCATTGTCACCTCAAGTATCCGTGGGCATGATTATACGATATGCACCACACAATCTCAGATTCATCCAACCAACATAAAGTACTTCAAAGAGTGCCCCAAAGTTTCTATCGGAGAGTCAAGAACATGCGCCAACCCCTATGAATAGGTTCCCAATGTCACGAAGCCCGCAAGTTGATCACCAAAACATACATAAAGTGGCACATGATATCCCATTGTCACCACAGATAATCATGGCAAGACATACATCAAGTGTTCTCATAAAAGACTCAATCCGATAAGATAACTTCAGAGGGGAAACTCAATTCATCACAAGAGAGTAGTGGGGGAGAAACATCATAAGATCCAACTTCAATAGCAAAGCTCGGGATACATCAAGATCGTGCCATAGAGGAAACACGAGAGAGAACACGAGAGAGAGAGAGATCAAACACATAGCTACTGGTACATACCCTCAGCCCCGAGGGTGAACTACTCCCTCCTCGTCATGGATAGCGCCGGGATGATGAAGATGGCCACTGGTGATGGGTTCCCCCTCCGGCAGGGCGCCGGAATGGGCTCCTGAGAGGTTTTTGGTGGCTACAGAGGCTTGCGGCGGCGGAACTCCCGATCTATCTTCTGTTCTGGAAGTTTTAGGGTACGTAGGTATATATGGGTGAAAGGAGTACGTCGGTGGAGCTACGGGGGCCCCACGAGGCTCGGGGGCGTGCCCGGGGGGTGGGGGGTGGGTGCGCCGCCCACCCTCGTGAGCACCTCCCGTATCTTCTGACGTGGGGTCCAAGTCCATCAGGTGGGTTTCCTTCCAAAAATAACTTCTCCAGTTGATTTCGTTCCGTTTTGACTCCGTTAGATATTCCTTTTCCTCGAAACAATAAAATAGGCATAAAACAACAAATCTGGGCTGGGCCTCCGGTTAATAGGTTAGTCCCAAAAATAATATAAAAGTGGATAATAAAGCCCAATATTACCTAAAACAGTAGATAAAGTAGCATGGAGCAATAAAAAATTATAGATACGTTGGAGACGTATCAAGCATCCCCAAGCTTAATTCCTGCTCGTCCTCGAGTAGGTAAATGATAAAAAAGAATTTTTGATGCGGAGTGATACTTTGGCATAATTTCAATGTAAATCTTCTTAATTGTGGCATGAATATTTAGATCCAAAAGATTCAAGACAAAAGTTCATATTGACATAAAAATAATAATACTTCAAGCATACTAATCAAAGCAATCATGTCTTCTCAAAACAACATGGCAAAAGAAAGTTCATCCCTACAAAATCATATAGTTAGGCTATGCTTCATTTTCGTCACACAAAGATGTTCCCAACTTCGATACCCCCGATGACAAGCCAAGCAATTGTTTCATACTTAAATAATCTCAAACTTTTTCAACCTTCACACAATACATGAGCGTGAGCCATGGATATAACACTATGGGTGGAATAGAATATGATGATGGGGATTGTGTGGAGAAGACAAAAAAGAGAATGTCTCACATTGACGAGGATAATCAACGGGCTATGGAGATGCCCATCAATTGATGTCAACATGAGGAGTAGGGATTGCCATGCAACAGATGCACTAGAGCTATAAATGTATGAAAGCTCATCAAAATAAACTAAGTGGGTGTGCATCCAACTTGCTTGCTCACGAAGACCTAGGGCACTTGAGGAGGCCCATCGTTGGAATATACAAGCCAAGTTCTATAATGAAAAATTCCCACTAGTATATGAAAGTGACAACATGTGAAACTCTCTATATGAAAAACATGGTGCTACTTTTAAGCACAATATATGAGACTCGCTATATGAAGAACATGGTGCTACTTTGAAGCACAAGTGTGGAAAAAAAAGGATAGTAGCATTGCCCCTTTTATATTATTTTTATTTTTTGTTTTTTTTTGCCTTTTTTTTCTTTGGCCTTTCTCTTTTTTTGGGACAATGCTCTATTAAATGATGATCATCACACTTCTATTGATTACAACATAAGGATTACAACTCGAAACTAGAACAAGATATGACTCTATATGAATGCCTCTGGCGGTGTACCGGGATGGTGCAATGAATCAAGAGTGACATGTATGAAAAAATAATGCATGGTGGCTTTGCCACAAATACGATGTCAACTACATGATCATGCAATGGCAATATGACAAAAGTAAAGTATGTCATGATGATGAACGGAACGGTGGAAAGTTGCATGGCAATATATCTCGGAATGGCTATGGAAATGCCATAATAGGTAGGTATGGTGGCTGTTTTGAGGAAGATATAAGGAGGTTTATGTGTGATAGAGCATATCGTATCACGGGGTTTGGATGCACCGGTGAAGTTTGCACCAACTCTCAATGTGAGAAAGGGCAATGCACGGTACCGAAGAGGCTAGCAAAGGCGGAAAGGTGAGAGTGCGTACAATCCATGGACTCACCATTATTCAAAAGAACTCATATAATTATTGCAAAAATTTAGAAGTCATCAAAAATCAAGTACTATGCGCATGCTCCTAGGGGGATAGATTGGTAGGAAAAGACCATCGCTCGTCCCCGACCGCCACTTATAAGGATGCATAAGCCAGGTACACTTCATGTTTCAAATTTGTTACACAACTTTAACCATACGTGCATGCTACGGGACTTGCTAACTTCAACACAAGCATTCTTTGAATTCATAATCACCCAACTAGCATGACTTTAATATCACTACCTCCATATCTCAAAACAATTATCAAGTATCAAACTTTTCTTAGTATTCAACACACTCATAAGAAAGTTTCATATATCTTGAATACCAAGTATATTAATATTAAGAAAATTACCATGCTATTAACGACTCTCAAAATAATCTAAGTGAAGTATGAGAGTTCATCTATTTCTTCAAAATAAAACTACCACCATGCTCTAAAAGGTATAAGTGATGCACTAGAGCAAATGACAAACTACTCCGAAAGATATAAGTGAAGGTCAATGAGTAGCTAAATAATTATGCAACTATGCGAAGACTCTCTCTCATTTAATAATTTCAGATCTTGATACTTTATTCAAACAGCAAGCAAAGCTAAAGAAAACTACATTTCAAGGATAGCACAACTCATATGAAGAAGCAAAAACTTAAGCTCAACCGATACTAATCGATAGTTGTTGAAGAAGAAAGGTGGGATGCCTACCGGGGCATCCCCAAGCTTAGATGCTTGAGACTTCTTGAAATATTATCTTGGGGTGCCTTGGGCATCCCCAAGCTTGAGCTTTTGTGTCTCCTTAATTCCTCTCATATCATGGTTTCTCTTTTTATCAAAAGCTTCATTCACAACAAACTCAACAAGAACTCGTGAGATAGGGTATAAACCAATGCAAAACCTTATCATTTTCTACTGTAACAAATCACTTAAATTATTATTAAACATTGAATACTAAATGCCACTGCATATTTAATACTCCTATCTTCAAATAGAATCATTAAACAAGCAAACATATGCAAACAATGCAACCATAACAGCAATCTGCCAAAACAGTACAGTCTGTAAGAATGCAAGAGTCATCATACTTCCCTAACTCCAAAAATTATGAACTAAAATTCCCACTGTAATAAATTTATCATAACTCAATATGCAAAAAGATTCAACATTATAACACTCTCTGACTTTTCTAGGGAATTTTTGCAACAGCGGTAAACTTTCTGTTTTCAAACAGCAACATGTATACTAGCAAAATAAGCATGGCAAAGGCTATCCTTGACTTCTTTATTGAAACTAAAGATGAAAAACATTATTATAAATAACATAGAGCTAATACTAACAAAAGAAAATGACGCTCCAAGCAAAACACATATCATGTGGTGAATAAAAATATAGCTCCAAGTAAAGTTACCAATGAACGAAGACGAAAGAGGGGATGCCTTCCGGGGCATCCCCAAGCTTAGGCTCTTGGTTGTACTTGAATATTACCTTGGGGTGCCTTGAGCATCCCCAAGCTTAGGCTATTGCCACTCCTTATTCCATAGTCCATCGAATCTTTACCCAAAACTTGAAAACTTCACAACACAAAACTCAACAGGAAATCTTATAAGCTCCGTTAGTGAAAGAAAACAAAACCACCACATTGGTACTGTAATTAACTCATTCTAAATTCATATTGGTGTAATATATAATGTACTCCAACTTATCTATGGTTCATACCCTCCGATACTACTCATAGATTCATCAAAATAAGCAAACAACACATAAAAAACAGAATCTGTCAAAAACAGAACAGTCTGTAGTAATCTGTATCAAACGTATACTTCTGGAACTCCAAAAATCCTACCAAATTAGGAAGTCCTAAGCAATTCGTGTACCAATCCAGAGCAAAAAGAATATGATCAGAAGCACGTTTCTGTGAATTAAAAAAACTAATTTACTGGGCGCAAAAGTTTCTGATTTTCAGCAGGATCAACACAACTATCACCGCAAGCCATCCTAAAGGTCTTACATGGCACTTTATTGAAACAAAAGCTATAAAACATAACTAATACAGTAGCATAATCATGTGAACACACAAAAACAGTAAGGATAAGTATTGGGTTGTCTCCCAACAAGCGCTTTTCTTTAATGCCTTTCTAGCTAGGCATGATGGTGACAATGATGCTCACATAAAAGATAAGAATTGAAACATAACGGGAGCATCATGAAGCATATGACTAGCACTTTTAAGTCTAACCCACTTCCTATGCATAGGGATTTTGTGAGCAAACAACTTATGGGAACGATAATCAACTAGCATAGGAAGGTAAAACAAGCATAGCTTCAAAACTTGAAGCACATAGAGAGGAAACTTGATATTATTGCAATTCCTACAAGCATATGTTCCTCCCTCATAATAATTTTCAGTAGCATCATGAATGAATTCAACAATATAACCAGCACCTAAAGCATTCTTTTCATGATCTACTAGCATAGAAAATTTACTACTCTCCTCATAAGCAAAATTCTTCTCATGAATAGTAGTGGGAGCAAACTCAACAAAATAACTATCATATGATTTAAAATTAGGATCAAGATGACAAGTTTCATGATTATCATTATTCTTTACAGCATACGTGTCATCACAATAATCATCATAGATAGGAGGCATACTTTCATCATAGTAAATTTGCTCATCAAAGCTTGGGGGACAAAAAATATCATCTTCATCAAACATAGCTTCCCCAAGCTTGTGGCTTTGCATATCATTAGCATCATAGATATTCAAGGAATTCATACTAACAACATTGCAATCATGCTCATCATTCACATATTTTATGCCAAGCATTCTATGTAATTCTTCTTCTAGTACTTGAGCACAATTTTCCTTTCCATCATTTTCACGAAAGACATTAAAAAGATGAAGCATATGAGGCATCCTTAATTCCATTTTTTGTAGTTTTCTTTTATAAACTAAACTAGTGATAAAACAAGAAACAAAAAGATTTGATGGCAAGATCTAAAGATATACCTTCAAGCGCTAACCTCCCCGGCAACGGCGCTAGAAAAGAGCTTGATGTCTACTACACAACCTTCTTCTTGTAGACGTTGTTGGGCCTGCAAGTGCACAGGTTTGTAGGACAGTAGCAAATTTCCCTCAAGTGCATGACCTAAGGTTTATCAATCCGTAGGAGGCGTAGGATGAAGATGGTCTCTCTCAAACAACCCTGCAATCAAATAACAAAGAGTCTCTTGTGTCCCCAACACACCCAATACAATGGCAAATTGTATAGGTGCACTAGTTCGGCGAAGAGATGGTGATACAAGTGCAATATAGATAGTAGATATAGGTTTTTGTAATCTGAAATAATAAAAACAGCAAGGTAACTAATGGTAAAAGTGAGCGTAAATGGTATTGCAATGATAGGAAACAAGACCTAGGGTTCATACTTTCACTAGTGCAAGTTCTCTCAACAATAATAACATAGATAGATCATATAACAAGCCCTCAACATGCAACAAAGAGTCACTCCGAAGCCACTAATAGCGGAGAACAAACGTAGAGATTATGGTAGGGTACGAAACCACCTCAAAGTTATTCTTTCGGATCGATCTATAAAAGAGTTTGTACTAGAATAACACCTTAAGACACAAATCAACCAAAACCCTAATGTCACCTAGATACTCCATTGTCACCTCAAGTATCCGTGGGCTTGATTATACGATATGCATCACACAATCTCAGATTCATCCAACCAACACAAAGTACTTCAAAGAGTGCCCCAAAGTTTCTATCGGAGAGTCAAGAACGTGTGCCAACCCCTATGCATAGGTTCCCAATGTCACGAAACCCGCAAGTTGATCACCAAAACATACATAAAGTGGCATATGATATCCCATTGTCACCACAGATAATCACGGCAAGACATACATCAAGTGTTCTCATAAAAGACTCAATCCGATAAGATAACTTCAAAGGGGAAACTCAATTCATCACAAGAGAGTAGAGGGGGAGAAACATCATAAGATCCAACTACAATAGCAAAGCTCGGGATACATCAAGATCGTGCCATAGAGGGAACACGAGAGAGAACACGAGAGAGAGAGATCAAACACATAGCTACTGGTACATACCCTCAGCCCCAAGGGTGAACTACTCCCTCCTCGTCATGGATTGCGCCGGGATGATGAAGATGGCCATCGGTGATGGGTTCCCCCTCCGGCAGGGCGCTAGAATGGGCTCCCGAGAGGTTTTTGGTGGCTACAGAGGCTTGCGGCGGCGGAACTCCCGATCTATCTTCTGTTCTAGAAGTTTTAGGGTACGTACGTATATATGGGTGAAAGGAGTACGTCAGTGGAGCTACGGGGGCCCCATGAGGCTGGGGGCGCGCCCGGGGGGGCATCCTCGTGAGCACCTACCGTATCTTCTAACGTGGGGTCCAAGTCCATCAGGTGGGTTTCCTTCCAAAAATAACTTCTCCAGTTGATTTCGTTCTGTTTTGACTCCGTCTGATATTCCTTTTCCTCGAAACACTGAAATAGGCATAAAACAGCAAATCTGGGCTGGGCCTCCGGTTAATAGGTTAGTCCCAAAAATAATATAAAAGTGGATAATAAAGCCCAGTATTGCCTAAAACAGTAGATAAAGTAGCATGGAGCAATCAAAAGTTATAGATACGTTGGAGACGTATCAGGCGCCCCCCCCCCTATAGGGCGTGCCCCCTATCTCATGGGCCCCTCGGGCGTCCACCGACGTACTTCTTCCTTCTATATAAGCCTATGTACCCCGAAAACATCCAGGGAGCAACCAAAACACAATTTCCACCGTCGTAACCTTCTGTATCCGCGAGATCCCATCTTGGAGCCTTCGCCGGCGTTCTGCCGGAGGGGGAATCGACCATGGAGGGCTTCCACATCAACACCACAGACCTACGGGTCCATAGTTATTAGCTAGATAGCTTCTTCTCTCTTTTTGGATCTCAATACAATGTTCTCTCCCTCTCTTGTGGAGATCTATTCAATGTAAACTCTTTTTGCGGTGTGTTTGTCGAGATCCAATGAATTGTGGGTTTATGATCAAGTTTATCTATGAGTAATATTTGAATCTTCTCTGAATTCTTTGATGTATGATTGAGTTATCTTTGCAAGTCTCTTCGAATTATCAGTTTGGTTTGGCCTACTAGATTGATCTTTCTTGCCATGGGAGAAGTTCTTAGCTTTGGGTTCAATTTTGCGGTGTCCTTACCCAGTGACAGAAAGGGTTGCAAGGCACATATTGTATTGTTGCCATCAAGGATAACAAGATGGGGTTTATATCATATTGCTTGAGTTTATCCCTCTACATCGTGTCATCTTTCTTAATGCGTTACTCTGTTCTTTATGAACTTAATACTCTAGATGCAGGCAGGAGTCGGTCGATGTGTGGAGTAATAGTAGTAGATGCAGGCAGGAGTCGGTCTACTTGTTGCGGACATGATGCCTATATACATGATCATGCCTAGATAATCTCATAATTATTCGCTTTTCTATCAATTGCTCGACAGTAATTTGTTCACCCACCGTAATACTTATGCTATCTTGAGAGAAGCCACTAGTGAAACCTATGGCCCCCGGGTCTATCTCTTATCATATTTGCTTCCAATCTATTTTATTTGCATCTTTACTTTCTGCATCTATATTATAAAATACCAAAAATATATTTATCTTATCTTACTATCTTTATTAGATCTCACTTTCGCAAGTGGCCGTGAAGGGATTGACAACTCCTTTATTGCGTTGGTTGCGAGTTCTTTGTTTGTTTGTGTAGGTGTGTGGGACTTTTGAGGAGCCTCCTACTGGATTGATACCTTGGTTCTCAAAAACTGAGGGAAATACTTACGCTACTATTGCTGCATCACCCTTTCCTCTTCAAGGAAAACCAACGCAAGCTCAAGACGTAGCAAGAAGGATTTCTGGCGCCGTTGTCGGGGAGGTCTCCGCTCAAGTCAAGACATACCAAGTACCCATCACAAACTCATCTCCCTCGCATTTACATTATTTGTCATTTGCCTCTCGTTTTCCTCTCCCCCACTTCACCCTTGCCGTTTTATTCGCCCTCTCTTTCCCAATCTCCTCCTCTCTTTTCGCTTGCCTTTTTTTGTTTGCTTATGTGTTGGATTACTTGTTGCCATGGCGCAAGATAATACCAAATTGTGTGATTTCTCGAACACCAATAATAATGATTTCCTTAGTACTCCGATTTATCCTATTAATGATGTTGAGTCTTGTGAAATCAATACTACTTTGCTGAATCTTGGTATGAAAGATCAATTCGCCGGCCTTCCTAGTGAAGATGTCGCTACTCATCTAAACAACTTTGTTGATTTGTGTGATATGCAAAAGAAGAAAGATACGGATAACAATATTGTCAAATTGAAGTTATTTCCGTTTTCACTTAGAGATCGTGCTAAAGTTTGGTTTTCATCTTTGCCTAAAAATAGTATTGATTCTTGGAACAAGTGCAAAGATGCTTTCATCTCTAAGTATTTTCCTCCCGCTAAGATCATCACTCTTAGGAACGATATTATGAATTTTAAACAACTTGATCATGAGCATGTTTCCCAATCTTGGGAAAGAATGAAATTTATGCTTCGCAATTGCCCTACTCATGATTTGAATTTATGGATGATCATACAAAAATTTTATGCCGGTTTGAACTTTGCTTCTAGAAATCTCTTACATTCGGCCGCGGGAGGCACGTTTATGGAAATCACGTTAGGAGATGCTACAAAACTTCTTTATAATATTATGGCTAATTATTCTCAATGGCACACCAAAAGATCTTCTAGTAAAAAAGTGCATGCTATAGAAGAAATCAATGTTTTGAGTGGAAAGATGGATGAACTTATGAAATTGTTTGCTACTAAAAATACTCCTCTTGATCCCAATGATATCCCTTTGTCTTCCTTGATTGAGAATAATAATGAATCTATGGATGTGAATTTTTTTGGTAGGAATAGTTTTGGAAACAATGCTTATAGAGGAATCTTTAATGCTAGACCGTTCCCTAGTAATTCCTCTAATAATTACGGAAATTCCTACAATAATTCTTATGGTAATTTTAATAATATGCCCTCTGATTTTGAGAATAGTGTGAAAGAATTTATGATTTCTCAAAAGAATTTTAATGCTTTGCTTGAAGAAATATTGCTCAAAGTTGATGATTTGGCTAGGAACGTTGATAGACTTTCGCTTGATGTTGATTATCTTAAACTTAGATCTTCTCCTCCTAAGCATGATATCAATGAGTCTCTCAAAGCAATGAGAATTTCCATTGATGAGTGCAAGGAAAGAACCGCTAGATTGCGTGCTAAGAAAGATTGCTTTGTAAAGGCGTGTTCTTCTAGTTTCCATGAAAATAATGATGAGGATCTTAAATTATTGATGCGTCTCCTATTAGATCTATGTTTTGCAATATGAATCTTGATAATTATGGGACTGATGATGAGTCAACTTTGCCTAGAAGGCGTCCCAAGAATTCGGAGTCTTTAGATCTTGATGCTAAATTTGGTAAAAGTAGGATTGGAGAAGTCACAACTTTAAATAGTATTGAACCCACTATCTTGGATTTCAAGGATTTTGATTATGATAATTGTTCTTTAGAAGGTTGTATTTCCTTGTTGCAATCCGTTGTTAATTCTCCTCATGCTTATAGTCAAAATTAAGCTTTTACCAAACATATTGTTGATGCCTTGATGCAATTTTATGATGAAAAACTTAATTTGGAAGTTTCTATACCTAGAAAACTTAACGGTGAGTGGGAACCTACCATAAAGATCATGAGTGTTTTGCTTTGTGTGATTTGGGTGCTAGTGTTTCCACGATTCCGAAAACTTTATGTGTTATTCTAGGTTTCCATGATCTTGATGATTGCTCTTTAAATTTGCACCTTGCGGATTCCACCATTAAAAAGCCTATGAGAAGGATCAATGATGTTCTTATTGTTGCAAATAGAAATTTTGTGACCGTAGATTTTATCGTTCTTGATATAGATTGCAATCTTTCTTGCCCTATTATTCTTGGTAGACCTTTCCATAGAACGATTGGTGCGATTATTGATATGAAGGAAGGGAATATTAGATTTCAATTTCCATTAAAAAAAGGCATGGAGCACTTCCCAAGAAAGAAAGTCAAATTACCTTATGAATCTATCATGCGTGCTACTTATGAATTTAGTGCCAAAGACGGCACTCGTTAGATCTATCTTCGCTTTTATGCCTAGCTAGGGGCGTTAAACGATAGCGCTAGTTGGGAGGCAACCCAATTTTCTTTATGTTTTTTGTTTTTGCTCCTGTTTAGTAATAAATCTTGCATCTACCTACTGTTTAGATGTGTTTTTATCTTTTAATTAGTGTTTGTGCCAAGTAGAACCTATAGGATAACCTATGATGATAGTTGATTTGATTCTGCTGAAAAAACAGAAACTTTGCGCGCACGAATTTAGTTTTGTTAAATCACAGAAACGTGATTTTATGTTGATTCTTTTTGCTGATGATAAATAAACAAATTTCCCAGGACTTCCAATTTTTGTAGGATTTTTTAGATTTCCAGAAATTTGCGTTAGTTATAGATTGCTACAGACTGTTCTGTTTTTGACAGATTCTGTTTTTCTTGTATTGTTTGCTTATTTTGATGCATCTATGGCCAATAAAATAGTTTATAAACCATAGAGAAGTTGGAATACAGTAGGTTTAACACCAAAATAAATAAAGAATGAGTTCATTACAGTACCTTATGTGGTGGTTTTGTTTTCTTTCACTAATGGAGCTTATAAGATTTCCTGTTGAGTTTTGTGTTGTGAAGTTTTCATGTTTTGGGTAAAGCTTTTATGGACTATGGAATAAGGAGTGGCAAGAGCCTAAGCTTGGGGATGCCCAAGGCACACCAAGATATTCAAGGGTAGCCAAAAGCCTAAGCTTGGGGATGCCCCGGGAAGGCATCCCCTCTTTCGTCTTCGTTCATTGGTAACTTTACTTGGAGCTATATTTTTATTCGCCACATGATATGTGTTTTGCTTTGAGCATCGTGTATTATATTAGTCCTTGCTTTTTAGTTTACCACAATCATCCTTGCTGTACACACCATTTGGGATAAGCCTACTTGATTAGAATTTGCTAGAATACTCTATGTGCTTCACTTATATCTTTTGAGTTTGATAGTTTTTGCTCTAGTGCTTCGCTTATATCTTTTAGAGCACGGTGGTGTCTTAATTTTGAAGAATTACTAATCTCTCATGCTTCACTAATATCTTTTTGAGAGTCTTTTAGAACAGCATGGTATTTGCTATGGTTACAAAGTTGGTCCTAGAATGATGAACATCCAAGTTGGGTATAATAAAAACTATCATAAAAAAAGAATTGGATGCTATGATCAATATGATGCTTGATAATTGTTTTAAGATATGGAGGTAGTGATATTAAAGTCATGCTACTTGAGGTGATTATGAAAAAAATACTTGTGTTAAGGGTTGTGATTCCCGTAGCATGCACGTATGGTGAACCGCTTTGTGATGAAGTTGGAGCACAATTTTATTTATTGAGTGTCTTCCTTATGAGTGGCGGTCGGGGACGAGCGATGGTCTTTTCCTACCAATCTATCCCCCTAGGAGCGTGCGCATAATGCTTTGTTTTTTGATGACTTCTAGATTTTTGCAACAAGTACATGAGTTCTTTTGACTAATGTTGAGTCCATGGATTATACGCACCTCATCCTTCCATTATTGCTAGCCTCTCTTGTGCCGCGCAACTTTGCCGGTACCATACACCCACCATATACCTTCCTCAAAACAGCCACCATACCTACCTATTATGGCATTTCCATAGCCATTCCGAGATATATTGCCATGCAACTTTCCACCGTTCCGTTCATATGACACGCATTACTTTTGTCATATTGCTCTTTGCATGATCATGTAGTTGACATCGTATTTGTGGCAAGGCCACTTTCATAATTTTCATACATGTCGCTTTTGATTCATTGCATATCCCGGTACACCGCCGGAGGCATTCATATAGAGTCATATCTTGTTCTAGCTTTGAGTTGTAATTCTTTAGTTGTAAATCCAAAGTGTGATGATCTTCATTATTAGATCATTGTCCCAGTGAGGAAAGGGTGATGAAGACTATGATTCCCCCACAAGTCAGGATGAGATTTCAGACTTTACAAAAAGAAAAAGAAAAAAAAGAAAAAAAAAAGAAAAAAAAAAGAGAAAGGCCAAAAAGAAAAAAAGGCCAAAGAAAAAAAAGAAAAAGAAAAAAAGGGGAAAAAGAAAGAAAAAGAAAAAAAATAAAATGAGAGAAAAAGAGAGAAGGGACAATGCTACTATCTTTTTTTCCACACTTGTGCTTCAAAGTAGCACCATGATCTTCATGATAGAGAGTCTCCTATGTTGTCACTTTCATATACTAGTGGGAATTTTTCATTATAGAACTTGGCTTGCATATTCCAAAGATGGGCTTCCTCAAAAGTGCCATAGGTCTTCGTGAGCAAGCAAGTTGGATGCGCACCCACTTAGTTTCTTTTGTTGAGCTTTCATATATTTATAGCTCTAGTGCATCTGTTGCATGGCAATCCCTACTCACTTACATTGATATCTATTAATGGGCATCTCCATAGCCCGTTGATATGCCTAGTTGATGTGAGACCATCTTCTCCTTTTTTTGTCTTCTCCATAACCACCATTCTATTCCACATATAGTGCTATGTCCATGGCTCATGCTCATGTATTGCGTGAAAGTTGAAAGAGTTTGAGATTATTAAAGTATGAAGCAATTTCTTGGCTTGTCATCGAGGTTGTGCATGATTAAATACTTTGTGTAATGAAGATAGAGCAACAGCCAGACTATATGATTTTGTAGGGATAACTTTCTTTGGCCATGTTATTTTGAGAAGACATGATTACTTTGATTAGTATGCTTGAAGTATCACCATTTCCATGTTAATATGAACTTTTATTTTGTATCATTTGGATCTGAACATTCATGCCACAATAAAGAAAGTTACATTGAGAATTATGCTAGGTAGCATTCCACATCAAAAATTTCTTTTTTATCATTTACCTACTCGAGGACGAGCAGGAATTAAGCTTGGGGATGCTTGATACGTCTCCAACGTTTCTATAATTTTTGATTGTTCCATGCTATTATATTACCCCTTTTGGATGTTTATGGGCTTTATTTTACACATTTATATCATTTTTGGGACTAACCTACTAACCGGAGGCCCAGCCCGTATTGCTATTTTTTTTGCCTATTTTAGTATTTCGAAGAAAAGGAATATCAAACGGAGTCCAAATGGAATGAAACCTTCGGGAGCGTGATTTTTGGAACGAACGTGATCCAGAGGACTTGGAGTGCAAGTCAAGAAGCAGCCGAGGACTCCACGAGATAGGAGAGTGCCCCCCCATAGGGCGCGCCCCCTGTCTCGTGGGTCCCTCGGGCGTCCACCGATGTACTTCTTCCTCCTATATAAGCCTACGTACCCCGAAAACATCCAGGGAGCAACCAAAACACAATTTCCACCGCCGTAACCTTCTGTATCCGCGAGATCCCATCTTGAAGCCTTCGTCGGCGTTCTACCGGAGGGGGAATCGACCATGGAGGGCTTCTACATCAACACCCTTGCCCCTCCGATGAGTTGCGAGTAGTTTACCACAGACCTACGAGTCCATAGTTATTAGATAGATGGCTTCTTCTCTCTTTTTGGATCTCAATACAATGTGCTCCCCCTCTCGTTAGTTATTAGATAGATGGCTTCTTCCCTCTTTTTGGATCTTAATACAATGTTCTCCCCCTCTCTTATGGAGATCTATTCGACGTAAACTCTTTTTGCGGTGTGTTTGTTGAGATCCGATGAATTATGGGTTTATGATCAAGTTTATCTATGAGTAATATTTGAATCTTCTCTGAATTCTTTTATGTATGATTGAGTTATCTTTGCAAATCTCTTTGAATTATCAGTTTGGTTTGGCCAACTAGATTGATCTTTCTTGCCATGGGAGAAGTGCTTAGCTTTGGGTTCAATCTTGCGGTGTCCTTACCCAGTGACAGATGTTGGAAATATGCCCTAGAGGCAATAATAAAAGGATTACTATTATATTTCCTTGTTCATGATAATTTTCTTTATTCATGCTATAATTGTATTATCCGGAAATCGTAATACACGTGTGAATACATAGACCATAATATGTCCCTAGTAAGCCTCTAGTTGACTAGCTCGTTGATCAACAGATAGTCATGGTTTCCTGACTATGGACATTAGATGTCGTTGATAACAGGATCACATCATTAGGAGAATGATGTGATGGACAAGACCCAATCTTGAGCATAGCACAAGATCGTGTATTTCGTTTTGCTAGAGCTTTTCCAATGTCAAGTATCTTTTCGTTAGACCATGAGATCGTGTAACTCCCGGATACCGTAGGAGTGTTTTGGGTCTACCAAACGTCACAACGTAACTGGGTGACTATAAAGGTGCACTACAGGTATCTCTGAAAGTGTCTGTTGGGTTGACACGGATCGAGACTGGGATTTGTCACTCCGTATGACGGAGAGGTATATCTGGGCCCACTCAGTAATGCATCATCATAATGAGCTCAAAGTGACCAAGTGTCTGGTCACGGGATCATGCATTACGGTACGAGTAAAGTGACTTGCCGGTAACAAGACTGAACGAGGTATTGGGATACCGACGATCGAGTCTCGGGCAAGTAACGTACCGATTGACAAAGGGAATTGTATACGGGTTTGATTGAATCCTCGACATCGTGGTTCATCCGATGAGATCATCGAGGAGCATGTGGGAGCCAACATGGGTATCCAGATCCCGCTATTGGTTATTGACCAGAGAGCCGTCTCGGTCATGTCTGTGTGTCTCCCGAACCCGTAAGGTCTACACACCTAAGGTTCGGTGACACTAGGGTTGTATGAATATGAGTATGCAGCAAACCGAAAGTTGTTCGGAGTCCCGGATGAGATCTCGGACGTCACGAGGAGTTCCGGAATGGTCCAGAGGTAAAGAATAATATATAGGAAGTGCAGTTTCGGCCATCGGGAGAGTTTCGGGGGTCACCGGTATTGTACCGGGACCACCGGAAGGGTCCCGGGGGTCCACCGGGTGGGGCCACCTATCCCGGAGGGCCCCGTGGGCTGAAGTGGGGAGGGGACCAGCCACTGGTGGGCTGGTGCGCCCCCCCTGGGGCCCCCTCTGCGCCTAGGGTTGGGAACCCTAGGGGAGGGGGCGCCTCCACTTGCCTTGGGGGGCACTCCACCCCCTTGGCCTCCGCCCCCCTAGAGATCCCATCTCTAGGGCCGGCGCCCCCCTGGGGGCCTATATAAAGGAGGGGGGAGGGAGGGCAGCCGCACCCTGAAGTCTTGGCGCCTCCCTCTCCCCTGCTACACCTCCCCCTCTCGCAGAAGCTCGGCGAAGCTCTGCCGGAACTCTGCTGCATCCACCACCACGCCGTCGTGCTACTGGATCTTCATCAACCTCTCCTTCCCCCTTGCTAGATCAAGAAGGAGGAGACGTCATCCGCTCCGTATGTGTGTTGAACGCGGAGGTGCTGTCCGTTCGGCACTTGGTCATCGGTGATTTGGATCACGACGAGTACGACTCCCTCAACCCCGTTCTCTTGAACGCTTCCGCTCGCGATCTACAAGGGTATGTAGATGCACTCCTATCACTCGTTGCTAGATGAACTCATAGCTGGATCTTGGTGAAACCGTAGGAAATTTTTTATTTTCTGCAACGTTCCCCAACAGTGGCATCATGAGCTAGGTTTATGTGTAGTTCTCTATTGCACGAGTAGAACACAAATTTGTTGTGGGCGTAGATATTGTCAACTTTCTTGCCGCTACTAGTCTTATTTTGCTTCAGCATATTGTGGGATGAAGCGGCCCGGACCGACCTTACACGTACGCTTACGTGAGACAGGTTCCACCGACTGACATGCACTAGTTGCATAAGGTGGCTAGCAGGTGTCTGTCTCTCCCACTTTAGTTGGAGCAGATTCAATGAAAAGGGTCCTTATGAAGGGTAAATAGAAGTTGACAAATCACGTTGTGGCTTTTTCATAGGTAACAAAACATTCTTGCTAGAACCCTATTGCAGCCACGTAAAAGATGCAATAACAATTAGAGGACGTCTAACTTGTTTTTGCAGCAATTGCCTTGTGATGTGATATGGCCAAAAGTTGTGATGAATGATGAATGATATATATTGTGATGTATGAGATCATGTTCTTGTAATAGGAATCACGACTTGCATGTCGATGAGTATGACAACCGGCAGGAGCCATAGGAGTTGTCTTAATTATTGTATGACCTGCGTGTCAATAATTTAACGCCATGTAATTACTTTACTTTATTGCTAAAACGTTAGCCATAGTAGTAGAAGTAATAGTTGGCGAGCAACTTCATGGAGACACGATGATGGAGATCATGGTGTCATGCCGGTGACGAAGATGATCATGGAGCCCCGAAGATGGAGATCAAAGGAGCTATATGATATTGGCCATATCATGTCACTACTATATAATTGCATGTGATGTTTATTATGTTTATGCATCTTGTTTACTTAGAACAACGGTAGTAAATAAGATGATCCCTTATAATAATTTCAAGAAAGTGTTCTCCCCTAACTGTGCGCCGTTGCTAAAGTTCGTCGTTTCGAAGCACCACGTGATGATTGGGTGTGATAGATTCTTACGTTCACATACAACGGGTGTAAGACAGTTTTACACACGCAAAAACACTTAGGGTTAACTTGACGAACCTAGCATGTACAGACATGGCCTTGGAACACAGAGACCGAAGGTCGAACATGAGTCGTATGGAAGATACGATCAACATGGAGATGTTCACCGATGATGACTAGTCCGTCTCACGTGATGATCGGACACGGCCTAGTCGACTCAGATCATGTAACACTTAGATGACTAGAGGGATGTCTAATCTGAGTGGGAGTTCATTAAATAATTTGATTAGATGAACTTAATTATCATGAACTTAGTCTAAAACCTTTGCAAATATGTCTTGTAGATCAAATGGCCAACGCTCATGTCAACATGAACTTCAACGCGTTCCTAGAGAAAACCAAGCTGAAAGATGATGGCAGCAACTATACGGACTGGGTCCGGAACCTGAGGATCATCCTCATAGCTGCCAAGAAAGCATATGTCCTAGAAGGACCGCTAGGTGAAGCACCCATCCCAGAGAACCAAGACGTTATGAACGCTTGGCAGTCACGTGCTGATGATTACTCCCTCGTTCAGTGTGGCATGCTTTACAGCCTAGAACAGGGGCTCCAAAAGCACTTTGAGCAACACGGAGCATATGAGATGTTCGAGGAGCTGAAAATGGTTTTCCAAGCTCATGCCCGGGTCGAGAGATATGAAGTCTCTGACAAGTTCTATAATTGTAAGATGGAGGAAAATAGTTCTGTCAGTGAGCACATACTCAAAATGTCTGGGTTGCACAACCGCCTGTCCCAGCTGGACATTAACCTCCCAGACGAGGCGGTCATTGACAGAATCCTTCAGTTGCTCCCACCGAGCTACAAGAGCTTTGTGATGTACTACAATATGCAGGGGATGGTGAAAACTATTCCTGAAGTATTTTCAATGCTGAAGTCGGCAGAGTAGAAATCAAGAAAGAACATCAAGTGTTGATGGTCAATAAAACCACCAAGTTCAAGAAGGGCAAGGGTAAGAAGAACTTCAAAAAGCACGGCAAGGATGTTGCCGCGCCCGGTAAGCCATTTGCCGGGAAGAAGTCAAAGAATGGACCCAAGCCTGAGACTGAGTGCTTTTATTGGAAAGGAAAGGGTCACTGGAAGCGGAACTGCCCCAAATACTTAGCAGACAAGAAGGCCGACAACACTCAAGGTATATGTGATATACATGTAATTGATGTGTACCTTACCAGTACTCGTAGTAACTCCTGGGTATTTGATACCGGTGTCGTTGCTCATATTTGTAACTCACAATAGGAGCTACGGAATAAGCAGAGACTGGCGAAGGACGAGGTGACGATGCGCGTCGGGATTGGTTCCAAGGTCGATGTGATCGCCGTCGGCACGCTACCTCTACATTTACCTACGGGATTAGTTTTAAACCTCAATAATTGTTATTTAGTGCCAAGTTTGAGCATGAACATTGTATCTGGATCTCGTTTGATACGAGATGGCTACTCATTTAAATCCGAGAATAATGGTTGTTCTATTTATATGAGAGATATGTTTTATGGTCATGCCCCGATGGTCAATGGTTTATTCTTAATGGATATCGAGCGTAATGTTACACATATTCATAGTGTGAATACCAAAAGATGTAAAGTTGATAACGATAGTCCCACATACTTGTGGCAATGCCGCCTTGGTCACATTGGTGTCAAGCGCATGAAGAAGCTCCATGCTGATGGACTTTTAGAGTCTCTAGATTATGAATCGTTTGACACATGCGAGGCATGCCTCATGGGCAAGATGACCAAGACTCCGTTCTCCGGAACAATGGAGCGAGCAACCAACTTGTTGGAAATCATACATACTGATGTGTGCGATCCAATGAGCGTTGAGGCTCGCGGAGGATATCGTTATGTTCTCACTCTCGCTGATGACTTGAGTAGATATGGGTATGTCTACTTAATGAAACACAAGTCTGAGACCTTTGAAAAGTTCAAGGAATTTCAGAATGAGGTAGAGAATCAACGTGACCGAAAGATAAAGATCCTACGATCAGATCGTGGAGGAGAATATTTAAGTCACGAATTTGGTACACACTTAAGGAAATGTGGAATCGTTTCACAACTCACGCTGCCTAGAACACCTCAGCGTAACGGTGTCTCCGAACGTCCTAATCGCACTCTATTGGATATGGTGCGGTCTATGATGTCTCTTACCGATTTACCGCTATCATTTTGGGGATACGCTCTAGAGACAGCTACATTCACTTTAAATAGGGCTCCGTCTAAATCCGTTGAGATGACACTGTATGAATTATGGTTTGGGAAGAAACTTAAGCTGTCATTTCTGAAAGTTTGGGGATGCGATGCTTATGTCAAGAAACTTCAACCTGAAAAGCTTGAACCCAAGTCGGAAAAATGCGTGTTCATAGGATACCCTAAGGAAACCATTGGGTATACCTTCTACTTAAGATTCGAGGGCAAGATCTGTTGCCAAGAACGAATCCTTTCTAGAAAAAGAGTTTCTCTCGAAAGAATTAAGTGGGAGGAAAGTAGAGCTTGATGAGGTACTACCTCTTGAAACGGTGAGTAGCGCAGCTCAGGAAAATGTTCCTGTGGTGCCAGCACCGACAAGAGAGGAAGTTAATGATGATGATCAAGATACTTTGGATCAAGCTCCTACTGAACTTCGAAGGTCCACAAGGACACGTTCCGCACCAGAGTGGTACGGCAACCCTGTCTTGGAAATCATGTTGTTAGACAACGGTGAACCTTCGAACTATGAAGAAGCGATGGAGGGCCCAGATTCCAACAAATGGCTAGAAGCCATGCAATCCGAGATAGAATCCATGTATAAAAACAAAGTATGGACTTTGACAGACTTGCCCGATGATCGGCGAGTGATAGAAAACAAATGGATCTTTAAGAAGAAGACGGACGCGGATGGTAATGTTACCATCTATAAAGCTCGACTTGTCGCTAAGGGTTATCGAAAAGTTCAAGGGGTTGACTACGATGACACATTCTCTCCCGTAGTGAAGCTGAAGTCCGTCCGAATCATGTTAGCAATTGCCGCATACTATGATTATGAGATATGGCAGATGGACGTCAAAATGGCATTCCTTAACGGGTATCTTAAGGAAGAACTGTATATGATACAGCCGGAGGGTTTTGTCGATCCTAAGAATGCTAACAAAGTATGCAAGCTCCAGTGATCCATTTATGGGCCGGTGCAAGCATCTCGGAGTTAGAACATTTGCTTTGATGAGATGATCAAAGTGTTTGGGTTTATGCAGACTTATGGAGAAGCCTGCGTTTACAAGAATGTGAGTGGGAGCTCTGTAGCATTTCTCATATTATATGTAGATGACATACTCTTGATGGGAAATGATATAGAACTTTTGGACAACAGTAAGGCCTACTTGAATACGTGTTTTTCAATGAAGGACCTTGGAGAAGCTGCTTACATATTAGGCATCAAGATCTATAGGGATAGATCGAGACGCCTCGTAGGTCTTTCACAAAGCACATACCTTGATAAGATTTTGAAGAAGTTCAAAATGGATCAGTCCAAGAAAGGGTTCTTGCCTGTATTGCAAGGTGTGAGATTGAGCTCGGCTCAATGCCCGACCACGGCAAAAGATAAAGAAGAGATGAGTGTCATCCCCTATGCTTCAGCCATAGGATCTATTATGTATGCCATGCTGTGTACCAGACCTGATGTAAACCTTGTCGTAAGTTTGGTAGGAAGGTACCAAAGTAATCCTGGCAAGGAACACTGGACAACGGTCAAGAATATCCTGAAGTACCTGAAAAGGACAAAGGACATGTTTCTCGTTTATGGAGGTGACGAAGAGCTTGTCGTAAAGGGTTACGTCGACGCTAGCTTCGACACAGATCTGGATGACTCTAAGTCACAAACCGGATACGTGTATATGTTGAATGGTGGATCAGTAAGCTGGTGCTGCTGCAAGCAGAGCGTCGTGGCGGGATCTACATGTGAAGCAGAGTACATGGCAGCCTCGGAGGCAGCGCATGAAGCAATTTGGGTGAAGGAGTTCATCACCGACCTAGGAGTCATACCCAATGCGTCGGGGCCGATCAAACTCTTCTGTGACAACACTGGAGCTATTGCCCTTGCCAAGGAGCCCAGGTTTCACAAGCAGACCAGGCACATCAAGCGTCGTTTCAACTCCATCTGTGAAAATTTTCAAGATGGCGACATAGATATTTGCAAAGTACATACGGATCTGAATGTCGCATATCCGTTGACTAAACCTCTTTCGCGAGCAAAACATGATCAACACCAGAACTCTATATGGGTGTTTGATTCATCACAATGTAACTAGATTATTGACTCTAGTGCAAGTGGGAGACTGTTGGAAATATGCCCTAGAGGCAATAATAAAAGGATTATTATTATATTTCCTTGTTCATGATAATTGTCTTTATTCATGCTATAATTGTATTATCCGGAAATCGTAATACACGTGTGAATACATAGACCATAATATATCCCTAGTAAGCCTCTAGTTGACTAGCTCATTGATCAACAGATAGTCATGGTTTCTTAATATGGACATTAGATGTCGTTGATAATGGGATCACATCATTAGGAGAATGATGTGATGGACAAGACCCAATCTAGAGCATAGCACAAGATCGTGTAGTTCGTTTTGCTAGAGCTTTTCAAATGTCAAGTATCTTTTCCTTAGACCATGAGATCGTGTAACTCCCGGATACCGTAGGAGTGCTTTGGGTGTACCAAACGTCACAACGTAACTGGGTGACTATAAAGGTGCACTACAGGTATCTCCGAAAGTGTCTGTTGGGTTGACACGGATCGAGACTGGGATTTGTCACTCTGTATGACGGAGAGGTATCTCTGGGCCCACTCGGTAATGCATCATCATAATGAGCTCAAAGTGACCAAGTGTATGGTCACGGGATCATGCATTACGGTACGAGTAAAGTGACTTGCCGGTAACGAGACTGAACGAGGTATTGGGATACCGATGACCGAGTCTCGGGCAAGTAACGTACCGATTGACAAAGGGAATTGTATACGAGGTTGATTGAATCCTCGACATCGTGGTTCATCCGATGAGATCATCGAGGAGCATGTGGGAGCCAACATGGGTATCCAGATCCCGCTGTTGGTTATTGACCGGAGAGCCGTCTCGGTCATGTCTGCGTGTCTCCCGAACCCATAGGGTCTACACACTTAAGGTTCGGTGATGCTAGGGTTGTATGAATATGAGTATGCAGCAAACCGAAAGTTGTTCGGAGTCCCGGATGAGATCCCGGACGTCACGAGGAGTTCCGTAATGGTCCGGAGGTAAAGAATAATATATAGGAAGTGCAGTTTCGGCCATCGGGAGAGTTTCGGGGGTCACCGGTATTGTACCAGGACCACCGGAAGGGTCCCGGGGGTCCATCGGGTGGGGCCACCTATCCCGGAGGGCCCCGTGGGCTGAAGTGGGGAGGGTACCAGCCCCTGGTGGGCTGGTGCGCCCCCCTGGGCCCCCCTCTGCGCCTAGGGTTGGGAACCCTAGGGGAGGGGGCGCCTCCACTTGCCTTTGGGGGCACTCCACCCCCCTTGCCCCCCCTAGAGATCCCATCTCTAGGGCCGGCGCCCCCCTGGGGGCCTATATAAAGGAGGGGGAGGGAGGGCAGCTGCACCCTGAAGTCTTGGCGCCTCCCTCTCCCCTGCTACACCTCTCCCTCTCGTAGAAGCTCGGCGAAGCTCTGCAGGAACTCTACTGCATCCACCACCACGTCGTCGTGCTGCTGGATCTTCATCAACCTCTCCTTCCCCCTTGCTGGATCAAGAAGGAGGAGACGTCATCCGCTCCGTACGTGTGTTGAACGCGGAGGTGCTGTCCGTTCGGCACTTGGTCATCGGTGATTTGGATCACGACGAGTACGACTCCCTCAACCCCGTTCTCTTGAACGCTTCCACTCGCGATCTACAAGGGTATGTAGATGCACTCCTATCACTCGTTGCTAGATGAACTCATAGCTGGATCTTGGTGAAACCGTAGGAAAATTTTTATTTTCTGCAACGTTCCCCAACAACAGAAAGGGTTGCAAGGCACGTATTGTATTGTTGCCATTGAGGATAACAAGATAGGGTTTATATCATATTGCTTGAGTTTATCACTCTACATCATGTCATCTTGCTTAATGCGTTACTCTGTTCTTTATGAACTTAATACTCTAGATGCAGGCAGGAGTCAGTCGATGTGTGGAGTAATAGTAGTAGATGCAGGCAGGAGTCGGTCTACTTGTTGCGGACGTGATGCCTATATACATGATCATGCCTAGATAATCTCATAATTATTCGCTTTTCTATCAATTGCTCGGCAGTAATTTGTTCACCCACCGTAATACTTATGCTATCTTGAGAGAAGCCACTAGTGAAACCTATGGCCCCCGGGTCTATCTCTTATCATATTTGCTTTCAATCTATTTTATTTGCATCTTTACTTTCTACATCTATATTATAAAATACCAAAAATATATTTATCTTATCTTACTATCTTTATTAGATCTCACTTTCGCAAGTGGCCGTGAAGGGATTGACAACCCCTTTATTGCGTTGGTTGCGAGTTCTTTGTTTGTTTGTGTAGGTGCGTGGGACTTTTGAGGAGCCTCTTACTGGATTGATACCTTGGTTCTAAAAACTGAGGGAAATACTTATGCTACTATTGCTGCATCACCCTTTCCTCTTCAAGGAAAACCAACGCAAGCTCAAGACGTAGCATCTGCCCCCCCCCCCCCCCCCCCCGCCCGCGGCGACGGCGGAGCAGTCCTTCAGCGGCGCCGTTACCATCCCCTCGCCGGTTGCGCGTTCCCCCTGTGGTGAGCGCGCCGCCGTCGAGCAGTTTGGCCGCGGTGCCCCTTTGCCCCGATGGGATCTGTTCTTTTGGCAGTGGCGAAGGCATGGTGCCCCTACTGCCCGTGTTCTTCTTCCGAATGACTCGGCATGCCGATGCCCATCCGGATCGAGAGGAACGGCACGGCCATGACGACGGCGCTATTTTCTCCATTGAGGAATTTTTCTTTGCCCTATCTAGGGTTCTTGAGGGGAGGGGGTCTTTTTTCTTTCTCTGTTTTTCCTTTGTACCGAAATCAATCTAGATCCTAGCCTGTCTCATACCATTGATAGACTCTTGGATCGGGTAGGCTAGATTATATCGGTAGTCCTACCTTCTCCTTGGGCTTGAGCAGCTCCCGGTGCCGGCCATGGTGCCTGTGGCCGGTGATGGCAGAGAGGTCGATGGTGAAGTTGCTGGTTGCGTCGGTGAAGAGCGGCAGGGCGTTGTGGAGCTTCCCATCGCTAACCGGCTTTCCTCGACCGGTGAGGTTATGGAGGTGGGCGACGGTTCTATTTTCGGTGCCCGTGCCCTAGTGGCCCCCACCTCCCTCTTATAGCCGGCGCGACAGGGGCCCACAACCCAGTTGGGTTGGGCTCCCCTGATCAGGGAGCGAGTCAAGGGTCCAATGGGCCTTTGCGCCCATTGGTGGAGAGATCAATACTAACACCTAGTGGTAGGTAATGGATTTTACATAAGCTACTACTACTTGCCACTACTAATATTCAGCCTTTTTAGATGATAAGCAAGCAACAATCATTGTTCAGCTTCAGCTAAAGTACACACTCAATGTACATCTGCACGGCTAACCGTTCCCGAGGGACAGACTGATGTTGAGGACTGAGGAGGAAACCTAACCTGCTCACTAATTGGCCGCTACTACCTCTACTCCTGTTACTGTCACCTCACCGGCCGGCGGGCCGGCGCACATAATTCAATTACAAGTGGAGCAAGCTTTAGTTTCTCAGCCAAGCGCACAACTTTTTTCGAGCTGTGCTATACACACGACAAGATATGATGGACGACTCATGGACTAGTAAAATCGGACAACATATAAAAGTCCAGCCACCGATGTGCTAACTAATCAGTGGGGCTAAGTTTACCCATACATAGCTCTCGTGGAACCGTGCACACAATCATGGCATGCTGCTGCATGCATGCATGCATGTTGCACTGGGCTATTATCCGTTTGGTGGACTGTAGGCTTCAGCCTCCTACTGCTCAGTGGTCCGCGTCATGGCTACCTGACGCTGGACAAGAAGACAGGGGTCCGGATGGCAGTCCTCCTCGCAACAGCGAACGATTCGGACTTGGGAGGAGACAGCAGCAAGGAGACGATAATGATTAGTAATTGGGTACAGTACCAAGCCGCAACTTAGGCCGGTCGCTCACCATTCTCAATCATTCTCCTTCCCAGCTGCCGCTGCTAGTCGCCTAATACGCTGGAGGACCTCCGAGCCCTACGTACGTACGTGCTGCTCGGTTCGGAGAAGAATGTGCCCAAACTATTACAAAGATGACGTGGTGCTTCCCCACGAGACTCTAGCCATGCCCTGACCCTCGGCAAATCCGATGGAAAATCCTCCGCTGCCATTTCTTCGGAAGTGGAGAAAACCAGTGGCAGCGGTGGAGTAGTTGATACTTAGGTTATGTAGAGGATAGGTAATGGGCATGATCGTAGGCGGTGAGAACTCACAAATCGCCTCCAATGGTTACGAACTACATGCAATTTCAAATTCTAATTGCCTCCACATTTTCATAGGTGGTTTCAAATTTCTATCCACCTATGATGAGTTATAAATTACATGTGACTTAGTATTTCATATCACCACCGCCTTCGAAGGAACTTTATTGCCTGTTTTTGTACCAATGAAATTTTTTTATTATTTAAATTTATAGACATCACCATAGTAGATAGGTCGCCTTCTAAATCCTCGCTCTAACATACTAAATATTGAGATGATGCTGACCAATAAATTAAAACCATTAACGTGTGCATCAGGGGCGCTCGCCGGGCGTGTCCACGTCGGACTGGCTAGGAGACAAAACACAATTCCTTCTCTGCCTATTGGTCCTGAAGAAAGACAAAGGAGCCCTTTGCACTACCCCACACGCAATCTCTCCTCTCCTCGTTTCTCTCCTCCGCCTCTTCCCCGTGGGGGGCCTTGCGGCTGCAGCGGGCTGAGAGTCAAGGGGGCGAGCAGGATTGGGGGCCAACTGATTCTTCGCCGGATCTGGAGCCCAGGGGCGTCGCCGGTGAGTAACCGACCAGTTTCTTAATCCTTCTTACTCTCCACTCCTCATCTGTCTTCATGCCCATCGAAGGACCGGCCTGGTGTTGACGGGGCGATGAAGTGGTCAGAGGCGCTGGATCGGCAGCCAATATGTCTGCAACGACGGCAAGACGGCGGAGATCGGGCACGACCGGTGCTAAAGATGTGCCGCCTTCCCCATGTCCCCTTCCTCCCTCCGCCCTCGCCTGCCCGTCCCAGCCTCGACAACGTCATCTCCGCCGTCGAGCTCGGCCTCTGCAGCAGCGGCCCCCTGGCCGCCAGTTTGTGGAACGGGAATGCCCCGTTCTCCGGCTCAAACTCGTAGTTGGTGGCCTCCCGCGGGAACAGCCCCGTCGGCAGGTCGTGCTCCTGGAGCAGCTCTGCCAGCGGCATCTGCATCTTACCCTTGAGCTTGTTTACCAGCCATTTTGCTCCGTCCCCGACGCTGGTTGAGAGGGACTGCACCAACAATAGATCATCAGCCAAAGGAATACATCAAATCATAGATCTTAATTATCAGAGTCGGATTTCAAATTTGTGTATGTATGCGACCTGTTCGACCGATTTCCTGGCCCAGCCTAGTTAGATGCGGCAGCTGGCAATGGCATGCCAGTTAGGTTTCTTTTAAAGGGTATGCGTAGTTCCTGGGACTCTGTTGCGGTTAGAGATCTCTGGCAGATTATCATCCTCTCGTGTCTGGTTCCGAAGAAAAAAATGATTCGGTGCGGCATCTGTCTTCTAGGTGTTTGTTCTTATGTCTACTTCAATTTTCTTTTCTTTCTTCTCTTGTATGAGATTTGAAGCAAGGTTATTCGGTTCTTGTTTTGCTTTTTCGAGATTTTGATTTGTGCCTCTATCAATTCGTTCACGCTCATTAGGTGTTTGTTCTTATGTCTGCTTCAATTTTGTTTTCTTTTTTCTCTTGTATGATTTTTGAAGCAAGGTTGTTCAGTCGGTTCTTGTTCTGCTTCTTTGAAATTTTGATAAAGGTTATTAGATGTAACTGTATCAAGATCCATTTGAAACCAAGTCACTTGACAGCGAGATGGAGTTAATTGGCAGTGATCTACAAATAATCATGGCAGTTCTACATGTGCTAGAACAGATAATGAGCTAGATAGATGACACGGTTGCAGCAAGAGTTATGTGTGGGTATGACATAATAGAAAATGATAAAAACCATTATAGGGATAAGCAAAAAAATGCATACAGAGTAACATAGAAGAGTAAAAACTCATTGTTGCTGAATATAGAGTGTGCTTCTCATGATTTACTTCCTCACAAAACTAAGCAGTGTTCTTGACTTACATTATGGTATGCTTCCTCAGGAATTGGCATCGTCAGTTGATAATTAAGTTTGCCTCGTTATTTAATCTGCCGGGCATATTGACTCTGCGGCTAAGGTGCACTTCCCACTCTTTTTAACTTGCTTCGGTTGCTTGTGCTTGGATTGCGTCTGCTTATTTGCAGTTATTTTCCTTGCGCAATTTGTAATATTTGTGCGTATCAACCAGCAGGGAACATGAATTCCAGTGATCCTGGTACCGATTGTGCTGCTGCACGCAGTCGATCTGTTTCTCGAAGTCATAGCAAAGTAGCAGCACGCCGTGCGCTGTTCCAAAGTGCGTTGCGGTTTGACATGATCGTAGGTTATTCTTGTGCTTACAACACTGCATTGTGTGCAATGTGAACTTATGTGTAAATCACCTCTTTAGGCGCCTTGAGTTCTGTACCTGGGTCATCATCCTCTGGCGCAAACAGTCCTTTTATGGGTACGGATCATCAATACTGTAATTCAAACATAGTAGAATAGTACCTTTTGGAGTTTATACTGGAATTTAATCCTGAGCTCAGGATTCGATACCCTTTTCTCTTGAGCTGATTTGCTGCCCAGTGTCGTTTCCTCCCAACAGCAGATCAATTGATTCAGTACGACATGAAACCCCGCCGGTTCAATTCCTTATTTGCTTCTGTGTCTCGTTTACGACTGTCACAAAATTGGATTGGTGAGTGTCGCGCTGGGAGGTATTGGGTGAGTGACTTAGTTATTACTCCAATTCGCGGACATTTGAGTGGGAACGACAATAATGGTGCATGTGCGTTTGCTGAATGCGGAGGTACTACGGGTTAAGCATTTTGGTTTGGTCTCTAGTGTAAATGTGTGCTTTCTGTTTAGGCTCCAGCTTGGAATAATTCCAATTTCAAACCTGGCTTCTAATGCCCTACAAGCTAAGGTCAAACAACTTCTCGAAAAGCTAGAATGAAGTGTAGCGATTGCCTGATGCATCAGTTAAAGTTCAAACGCCAATCACAAAACTAAGTTGAAAATTTGTCCAAACAACCAAGTGGCTCCAATGCTGAAGCTGCAAGTTTCACTCAGGTCTAGAGATGTATGAGGGTTTAGTACTAGCATACTAGGTTAACTGAGATTCATGTATGCTCTTTTTATGTGTTCTACAAGTGCCGATTTTAGTGGTGGATTCACCTCTTGTTTTATTTATATTTATTTTGATTTTAGTGCTTGACCTTAAACAGCTGGAGCAAAATGTGAGATGGGCCATCTGATACTTACCAACTGGCAAAATGGCGTATTCTTAATAAACTGCATGACAGAAATAAAACGATGTACTACAAGGTGTGGAACTCCACAGCTCACACATTCTTTTAGGCGCAAACATATTTCTGTTGATGATGTTTCTCTCATTATATGGTTGTGCAACCACTTTGTTAACTCTATTGTATTGTAGTCTCAGATGTGGTCGCCTTCTCAAAGTGGTTAGCTTATTTAAACTTATTTTGATTTAATAGGTCTGAATAGATAATATTGAGGAGTATACACCTATTGTTTACACACCGACTGTTGGCGCTATTTGCCAAAATTACAGGGGCGTGTTTAGACGGCCTCAGGGAATGTATTTTTGTGCAGAGGATCATGGTGAAATGATGTTCATGGTGTACAACTGGCCAGCTGATTAGCTATGCATTGGTTCTTGTCCATTCATTGATTTGGTATTTTGTAGTTCAACTCTTTCAGTGTCTTAAAGGGCGTTGTTCTTGCCTTCGAGCTGTCTGTCACGCCGTCGCCATCACCTATTCCCTCGCCATGCGGGACACAGAGATGGTTGAGGACGCCAATAGGAAGCTTCGTTGCCGTTGTTCTCGCCATCGAGCCGCCATTGCCATCACCTAGCCCCTCGCCGCGCGGGACGCAGAGATGGGCGAGGACACCGGTAGGAAGCAGCTAAAGCTATTGCCTTTGTGTTGTTTCTACTAAACTGCTGATTAAGTTGCGTGTTTTCCTTACTCAGGGTTGCTGGTGCAGGTACTAACATGACCAACGAGGAGGTCGTTATTAAGCTTGTGAGTTGATGCGACCATTCTCTTGGATTTCAGCATAGTTGTCAGGATCTTTGACAGAATAGAATTTTACTGGAGTTTGAGGCTATATTATTGATGAGGTATCCTGGAGAGCTGCAAGCTGCCTTTCTTGTTTTGAATCATGTTCCTGTTGTTTTCTCCTTGGTGAGTGTATTATGTGGGTAGTGTAACCATCATGATCTCTGAGGCTATGTATAGAGTTGCATTATTGTTTTCTTAAAAATAGACCCTCTAAATTCATGTTCTTTTATAACTTATCCCGTAAAATCTTCTCTATATTTTAATAAAGTTTGACGTCACGCCATTGAAGATAACCGCAAGTGGAACATTACAAGCCTTATTAGTTGCTACTGATTGTAGTTAAGCTCGTCCATTTTGTTGAAGGCCAGCTATGTGCCAAACACAACCAATTTTTTTTGAAATGGTCGCCACCTACCTGGCTCCGCTGAGCTTCCGCTCAAGCGGCGCACCAAAGGTGCACCCCAACCACTAGTGGCTCTATGGAGCTCGCCCGCTTGCTGATCAGGATGACGACGTCGTCCTAGTATGTGGACGAAGCCTTCATGGATCTCGCACTCTTGTTGGTTTTGCTTTCCCCTGATTCGATATTCGTAATTATATATTTTAGTTAATAAAATATATAGTCAGCATAGGGAGTTTAGAACAATAGTTTCCACTTATTTATATTAAACTTTTTTACATGCTAAGTCAACATGAAAACATATTTAAGAAAATGTACATTGTTTTCAAAATAATAGTGTGCTAAATTCTAAGGCTATGCGTTTTATATTACAACTCAAATGTATCTTTGCAAATTGAATCGAGCTAAATTGATGTTGTATTTTGCGGAAAAATCATGCTCATTTTTCCTTGGAATCTCGACTGAGACATTCTTAAGAAAATTTGTTGAATTCTGTCTCTCATAGAACTAAAGAAAATATTTGACACAATCATATTCCTTTGTGGATTAGTATGCATTTTCGATGTGTTATAGGGTACTTTCCTATTGTTATAAATGTCTGTGTAGAGTATATGCCTAACTAGTAGTATCTTTGTAGATATTTCTGGAGTATGATTGTCTATCTAAAATGTAGAGAAATTGCAAAATAGAACAGATAAGATGCCCACAAAGATCGTGAGATCATAGTTGGGTTCAAACTTGAATTGTGTGCAACAAACTTATATGGTAACTTAGAATGCATCACGGCGTCTCCAACACGACCCTCAACCCACCCGCATACGTATGTACCACGCAGTCTAGATGTGTGTTGCCATCCAACGCGGTCCTCTATCGTTCCGCTCGGCATTCCAGATGCACTTTTTCCCGTAAACCGGACACAAAGTGAGGTGGGGGTGGGGGAAGGGGGTTGTGGGCGTCCGGACCGCTACCACTTCCGCTTTTGATTACCCTGGTCACCCAAAACCCTCCACCCTCGCATGCGTGCTTTTCCTCCCGGTGCCAGCTGCCCACATTCATGACGCTGTGAGCGGCCGCTCCGCATTGACGTCGGGTAGAGCGGACGCGGCCTCTCACTAGCGCTGACATTGAAGCGGCATGTCGGTCGAGAGAGCGTCGCCCGTTGCACACCCTGCTGAACACACCTCCTCGCCCGCCTGGCTGAACACGGCCCCTCACCTGCATTAATTAAAGTTGCACGTGTGCCAAGAAACCTACTCCGGTCACACATCCGTTCGTGAGCCGACCGACATTGAACACAACGCCGGGTGGCTCCTCGCGTCCACCGGCTATTTAAACGAGGCCAGACGCTGGGTAAGAACTGTGTCACACCTCTAATCCCCATCTCCTCGTTGCACCATATTCTCCACACCGTCCATGGCATTCGGCAAGTAGGAAGAGGGGCTCTCCAGCATAAAAGTCAGCTGGGTGGGCCGTCGAGCCCACCATTTATAAGTTATGCAACTCGCTGCCCGACCTCCTTCACCGCTCGAGGCGGTCAGTACAATGGGTGAGGCCATAGGCTAGCCCGTAGAGGAGCAAGTGGTCGTTCCAAGCCGGCGCGTGGTTTAGCAAGTCGTCGCTTCAAGCCAGCTCGCAGAGGAGCATGACGGCATGTGAAAAGATGTTGTCATGGACGAGGTAGTGTCATACCGCACCTCTTGCGCCATCTATCGTCAACGTGCACGGAATCAGGCCTTGTCAACGGAGAAAGAAGTCGGCGTCGTGGAGATTAACGAGGCGTCCAACATGTCTGTGGGCGCCGCCGACAGAAGGGAAAAATCAGTCATGGGAGGCCACCGCCGCTTGGGTCCCATGAAGGCCACCACGTGCGTGTTGCCGGCGGGCACAACCGGTGCCTTGCTCTCTTCGCGCGCCACCTTCGTCTCCCGCCCCAAAAGCCAACCCTGAACCATGCATCACGGAAGCAGAGGCCACTCCGATGAGCGGCGTAGCCAGGCACAGGGAAGGTACTAGCAAAGCGGAGGCTCTTCTTCCCCTCTCACAGGGCATCCGGTAGTCCGACGAGCAAGCTACCATACATGGGGAAGACATGTTAGTGGAGGGGCTGTGAAGGGGGCGGGGCTCATGGCCAGCTAGATATGGGGAACGGGCGCCGACGATCATTTTAGGCTAGGTTTAGAGTCCGGTCTCGTTGAAAAATGTCTAAATCTAATGAATTTGCTCCAGTTTAGATGAAAAGTAACCGATTTTATGCAAAAAATGTCCAATTGGTTTGAGTTTGAACCAAATTTGTTCATTTTTGTTGAATTTCATCTCAAATGTAACCGGATATATGCGGCTAGCTTTGGATGGCCAGTTCACGCATCTGTGTTTCTGGATAAGTCAATGACCAAGGAGGGACTAGAAGGGATCAAGATTTGTCGGAGAGCTCCAGTTATTTCACACCTCCTTTTCGCGGACGATTCTTTGTTATTTTTCCGTGCTTCCATGCAACAGGCAATGTTGGTGAGAGGTTTGTTGAACACTTATGCATCGGCGTCAGGGCAACTTATAAACCCTATGAAGTGCTCCATCCTGTTCTCCGACAATTGTTTGTCGTCTGAGGCCGCGGGAATTAAGTCAATTCTGGAGGTGACTCAAGAGGTTTTTGATACTAAGTATCTTGGTTTACCTGTACCTGAAGGGAGAATGCATAAGGGGAGATTCCAAATAGTGCAAGCCCGACTTAGTAAGAGACTCGTTGATTGGAGTGAACCGTGCATACATGGCAACTTCGGGCAAGGAACTATTAATTAAATCAGTTGCGCAAGCCATACCCACCTATGTGATCGAGTGTATTCCGGCTGCCGATGTCTGTACTGGATGATCTTACACGATTAATGCGGCAATACTGGTGGGGTGTAGAGAAAGAAAAACGAAAGATGGCTTGGTTAAGTTGGGACAAGATGATGCTACCAAAGTCCAAGGGTGGTATGGGTTTCCGTGACATGCGATCCTTTAACCAAGTGCTGCTCGCAAAGCAGGCCTAGCGACTCCTTGATAATCCGGAAAGTTTGTGTGCATGATTATTACGAGCGAAGTACTATCCTAATGGGAATTTATTGGACACAGTATTTACAAAAAACTCTTCGTCAGTGTGGAAAGGAATTGAACATGGTCTGGAACTGGTTAAAAAAAGGCATCATTTGGCGGGTTGGAGATGGTTCATCGATACGTACTTGGAGGGATCCTTGGATTCCTCGAGGCCATAACTTTCGGCCGGTCACACTGAAAGGGAACCGTCGATTCAACTGTGTGTCTGATTTTCTTGATGATAATGGTGCTTGGATGGTGCAACATTTGAATGATCATGTCTGGCCGTTGGATGTCCGTGAAATTCTGAAAATCTGTACTTCATCGTGCCAACGTCAAGATTTCTTTGCCTGGCATCCGGAGAAGAACGGGCATTTTTCCGTGAAAAGTGTGTACTACCTGGCAACGGCCGTGCATGATGAACAGTTCGCCGGCGGGGCATCAAGCACTAGCCGCGATGGGAATCGATCCATTTGGAATCTTATCTGGAACTCTTGTGTTCCTTTACGCATGAAACATATAGCTTGGAGAGCGGCGACTGGTGCGTTGGCTACTTCGGCATGCATGCAGTATAGGCATCTCACGTCGCGCGGGACGTGCCCCCTCTGTGGCATTGTGGAGGAAGATAGCTACCATGCACTGGTTGCATGCAACCAAGCACGTAGCATTTGGGAGGCCATGAGGCGCGTCTAGTCGCTCTCCTGTGACCAGCTCCTTATTAACAGTGGGAAAGAGTGGTTGCTAAACCTGCTGATTAATTGTAACGATGCCGAGCGCGACCATGTTCTTATGCTTATATGGCGCATCTGGCAATTATGGAATGATCTTACTCATAATAAAGAGGTTCCCCCGGTGGCTGCTACGGTGGACTATTTGGAGAGTTATATGAAGTCTATTGGAGATGCTAGTAAGTATAGCACAGAGGAAATTATTAAGGATAAAATGCCGGTTGCTGGTTGGACTTTGCCTGAAGTAAGTATGGTCGTAGCTCCTAAGCTTTGGCTGCCTCCTCCTACTGAATACGTTGCTCTGCCAGTGGATGGGTCCTTTTCAGGGGAGTCTAGTGCAGCGGCAGCAGGGATGATCCTCCGACATCATAATGGATCAGTTATTTTTGCTGCAAATCGGTTTATTTTCAATTGCAACGATGCACTGGAAGCGGAGTCATGCAATCGTGCAAGGAATGACGCTTGCTTTACAACATTCTAACCTTCCAGTCATTGTCCAATCTGATTCAAGTGAAGCTTTGTCTAGTCTTATAGGAGATGGACTAGTTCGTTCTGCCTATGGACATCTGGTGGCTGAAATTAAGGAGTTGATGAAAGACCGGGAGTTTATTCCCCAGAAATTATCTAGGGATCAAAATAGAGTTGCCGGCCGTTTGACAAATTATAGCCGTTTAGAGTGTACCACAGTTGTGTGGTTGCACCTAGGTCCACCATGTATTGAGGATCTTTTGCCTCTTGACTGTAACTCTCTCATTATGGAATAAAACTCTTTTCTGTGCAAAAGAAAGGTTCAACAAATCACGAGAGACTTATTAAAGTGAAAACTTGAGATGGAATCAACCCATAAAAATTCAAGTTTTACACTTCTTTTTTTTGAAACTGTCACCGGGGGGGGGGGGGGGGGGAGGGGAGACTCCCCACCTAAATATATTTCAAATAAAGAGTTGTACAACTAGAACATGCGAGAAGTAAGGAAGTCCCGCCACGAGCCGACATGAACTTTGTCTTCCGCCTTTTTGAGGCGGTGGGTCCAGAGGGTGAGATATGAAATGATCCCCTTAAGTACATCAATCGGGGGGGGGGGGGGGGCTATCAACATTCCTAAACTTTTTAGCGTTACAAGCATCCCAAATCTTCCAGGTGATGAGCAGCACCATGACAGGCCAAATGGACTCAGGGAGTCCTGCATGAGTAGGGGAGGACCAAAGCGCTGCAATGGGGGATGAGCAAGGGAGAAAACCAATGGCACCCCAAATGGAGCAAGCTGCCGGGCAGTTGAAGAAGAGATGATCACGATCCTCTGGTGCAGCACCACATCGAGGGCAGGACGGTGAGTCGAGGATCATCTTGCGGTGAAGGTTGGCCCTGGTGTTTAGCTTGTCGAGGTAGAAGAGCCAGCCGAAGACTTGCACACGGCTAGGGACGCGGGCGTCCCAGACTTGGGCGAGCTAGGGGTCGGCTAGCTGGGAAGCCAGTGCTTCGTAGGCTCCCTTGGTGGTGAAGGGAGAGCCATTGAGCAATGTCCTCGAGTCGGGCACCCCTGTAAGTCTCACATCCTGCAACAGAAATCTCAAGGAAGCCAGTTCATTGAAAGCAGGTAAGATTAGCCGGCTACGCAAGCCCATATCAATCCCATCCATCATGATAGTAGCAACTAGGGCATTTGGTTTAGTGTGGTGGGAAAAAATGCGTAGGGAAAGCTATGCAAAGAGGTTCAGAAACAACCCAACGATCAAGCCAGAAAAAGGTGGAGGATCCATCTCCTAAGGAGACATTGGAGATCTTGCGAAGAGCATTAAGGTGTTTGAAAATAGCTTTTCCAAGGAAGGAAGCGTTTTTACCTAGGCCTATATGAAGAGGAGAGTGGTTGAGAATCCAATCCTTCCAAGGAAAAAGAGGAGAGTGCAAAAAATTTCAACATAAGGCAAAAGTTTTGTGCTCTCAAGTTTTTGACCCCAAGACCTCCTGCACGTTTGGGCATACAAACACGGTCCCACGCAACTAGGCATTTAGCCCCCGAAAAGGAATCGTCATTGGACCAGAGAAAATATATTCTCCGACGCTTATCTATTTCCTCAAGGACGCTCATGGGTAAGGAGAAACACATCATAAAATAAGTAGGGAGACTATCAATAACAGCCGATAAAAGGACAAGACGGCCTCTAGGGGACAGCAAGAGGGCGCGCCATCCAGCTAGACACTCATTCTCACTCTCCTCGAGTGTCAAGTTTTATACTTTGACACTCATTCTCACTCTCCTCGACTATGATGCGTCTATGAAGACGCCGTCAATCCCAAAATGTTATGTCGCCTCAATATTTTAGAAATGCTCGTATGAATAAAGTGTGCGTTCATTCATAGAGGGGTGAATGTATGCGAGCATATGCGATCATACCGTGTTAAGAACATAAAGTGCAAAATTATTTGAATTTCCGGTTTCCGGTGAAATCTTTAGCACTCTGTGTGCCAAATTGAACGATGTGTTTATTTTAAAAGTGGGTAAAAGTCGAGTAGTTTTATATATTTTTATATTATGAACCTTCGATTCTAAAATTTAAAATTTTCCACTCCAAATGGATATACGCAACAATAAATTTGGAACAACATTTCTACTCCCCTACTGCTAGGCGAAGCAATAGTTCGTTTTCTATTCTTCACACACCACGGCCGCATTTGGGCCTTGGTGCTTCTTCGCCTCGCATTGTGCACCTATGCGCATTATTCTTTTTGTTTGGTTCATCCATACTTTATACATGGCGCGATTTTACCTACTTTTTCTTCCACTTTTTTGTGTGGTTTCCCTTTTTCTCCTATTTTTTTTTCTCATTTTCAGTTTTATTATTTAGTTTATGTTTTCTCTTTAAAATTCATGAACATAATTTAATACGTCGTCTGTCCCAAAATAAGTGTCTTAATTTTATACTAGCTTTAGTACAAAATTATACTAAGGTTAAGACACTTATTTTGGGACGGAGGGAGTACTCCTTAACAATTTTAAACTGTGAATATTTCATTACTAATTTTAGTTTTTTACATCCAGAAATATTTATAAAATTTATAATAATATTTATAATTGAGAAACATCTACTCTCTTTGTTGGTAAATATAATTCTTTTTAGAGATTGTAATATGGACATATACAAAACAAAATGAGTGAATCTACACTATAAAATATGTCTATATTTATTCATATGTAGTTCACATTCAAATATCTAAAAAGACTTTTATTTGGGTACGGAGGGAGTAGTAGTTTTTTTATTTTTTAAGTGTCCTAATTAAAATCCGACTGAAAAAACGTGTTGATTTTTTATTTTATCTTTGAGAATCACCCACTGGAAACCATACTGAACCATTCCTCTCGAGCACAGGAGCGCTACAGGGGCCGCTGGCGTACCATCCGTGGGGAAGAATAGGAGGAGCAACAACAGGGACGCTCCTATGTCTCGCTTACAGCGATGTAGGGCCGGCCTAGCTCGTGGTAGCCACAACTTCGTTTTTTTCATGAATTTTATTTTTCATTTTCTGTTATTTTTTTACAACTAAATATTCTAAATAAATGTATTACCAAATATACTTTACATAAAACATTAAAAAATGTTTTTTCAAAGCCTTCCTGGCGCTGGAATAAAACATTTGAAAAATATTTCAAAGACTTAAAGTGGAAACTTGAGATGGAATCACCACTAAAGTTCAAGTTTTAGACTTGACACTCACTCTCGCATTTGTTTGAATTTATTTCAGCTTTTTTGGCAATGTTTGCTCACTAGAAGGAGACGTTCTCCTCGACTACGATGCGTGAATGATGACAACGTCAATATCAAAATGTTATGTCGTCCTAATATTTAAGAAATGCTCGCATGGATAGAGTGTGCGCGCATTCATAGGCGAGTGAATGTATGTGCGTGTATGTGAGCATATGCGATTATATTATGTTAAAAAAGGAAAGTGCAAAATTACTGGAATTTCTGGTTTCGGTGAAATTTTTAGCACTCTGTGTGCCAAATTGAATGATGTGTTTATTTCAAAAAGCGGGTAAATTTTGAGTACTGTTATATTTGTATATTATGAATTAAAATTTTCCACATCAAATGGATATATGCAACAATAAATTTGGATAAGCATTTCTACTCCCAACTAGGTGAAGCAATCGTACCTACTAGAAGGGTTGGGCGCGCTTTGATGCGCCGTTGATGTTATTGGGTATCTTAAAAAAATACCCACTGTGTTTTAAAATACAAGGTGCATTACTTTTTTTAAAAGTCAAATCTTTTAAAGTTTGATCAAATTTGTAGACAAATATATCAAAATACATAATATGAAATATGTATAATTAGATTCATCATGAAATGAATTTTCATACTATTTTGTTTAATATTGTAGATGTTGATATTTTTGGCTCTAAACTTGGTCAAAGTTAAAGTAAATTAACTTTCCAAAAAAACTAATAGCCCTTATTTTTTCAAATTGATGGAATATTTAGTTCAGCGGATAAAAGATCGTGGATGTCGCCTAAGGGGGGGGGGGGTGAATAGGAGTTTTAAAATAAATACGGTTTAGGCTTGAACAAATGCGGAATAAACCTAGCGGTTAATTTGTCAAGCACAAAACCTACAGCAACTAGCCTCCCCTATGTGCACCAATAACTTATGCTAAGCAAGGTAAACAACTATGTGATAGCAAGATATATGACAAGGAACAATATGGCTATCACAAAGTAAAGTGCATAAGTAAATGGCTCGAGTAAGAGATAACAAGGCACACGGAGACGACGATGTATCCCGAAGTTCACACCCTTGCGGATGCTAATCTTCGTTTGGAGCGGTGTGGAGGCACAATGCTCCCCAAGAAGCCACTAGGGCCACCGTAATCTCCTCACGCCCTCGCACAATGCAAGATTATGTGATTCCACTAAGGGACCCTTGAGGGCGGTCACCGAACCCGTAAAAATGGCAACCCTTGGGGGCGGTCACCAAACCCGTACACTTTGGCAACCATTGAGGGCGGTCACCGATGCCCATCAAATTGCTCGAAACGATCTCCACAGCCTAATTGAAGATCCCGATACTTTTCCGGAGCTTTACACCACAATGATTGAGCTCCGAACACCACCAACCGTCTAGGGCGCCCAAGCACCCAAGAGGAACAAGCTCAAGGGCACCAAGAACCCTAGAGTAATAAGCTTCTCAACTTGTAACTTCCACGTATCACCATGGAGAACTCAAACCGATGCATCTAATGCAATGGCAAGGGCACACGGAGTGCCCAAGTCCTTCTCTCCCAAATCCCACCGAAGCAACTAATGCTAGGGAGGAAAATGAGAGGATGAATGAAGAACAGAACACGAAGAACTCCAAGATCTAGATCCAAAGGGTTCCCCTCACATAGAGGAGAAAGTGATTGGTGGAAACGTAGATCTAGATCTTCTCTCTCGCCCCCCCCCCCCCCCCAAACTAGCAAGAATCCATGGAGGGATTGAGAGATAGCAAGCTCAAGGAAGGTCAACAATGGGGGAAGAACACGAGCTCAAGGGATGAGGTTCAATGGGGAAGAGGACCCCCTTTTTGTAGAATCGAAAGTATGTCTAGAGGGGGGGGGGGTGATTAGACTAATTGACCAAATAAAAATCTAGCCTTTTCCCAATTTCAGTTTTTGGCAGATTTTAGCAACTTAACACAAGTCAAGCAATCAACCTACACATGCAATCCTAAGAGTATAGCAGCGGAATGCAAAACAATTGCATATGAAGGTAAAGGGAGGAGTTTGAGGAGGCAAACGCAATGTTGACATGGAGATTTTTTATCCGTGGTTCCGATAGGTGGTGCTATCGTACATCCACGTTGATGGATACTTCAACCCACGAAGGGTAACGGTTGCGCGAGTCCACGAAGGGCTCCACCCACAAAGGGTCCACGAAGAAGCAACCTTGTCTATCCCACCATGGTCATCGCCCACGAAGGACTTGCCTCACTAGGGTAGATCTTCACGAAGTAGGCGATCTCCTTGCCCTTACAAACTCCTTGGTTCAACTCCACAATCTTGACGGAGGCTCCTAAGTGACACCTAGCCAATCTAGGAGACACCACTCTCCAAGAAGTAACAAATGGTGTGTTGATGATGAACTCCTTGCTCTTGTGCTTCAAATGATAGTCTCCCCAACACTCAACTCTCTCTCATAGGATTTGGATTTGGTGGAAAGAAGATTTGAGTGGAAAGCAACTTGGGGAGGGCTAGAAATCAAGATTTATGTGGTAGGAATGGAATATCTTGACCTCAACACAAGTGTAGGTGGTTCTCTCTCAGAAAATGTATGTTGGAAGTGTAAGCATGTTTTGATGGCTCTC
Source organism: Triticum timopheevii (assembly GCA_963921465.1). Lineage (NCBI taxonomy): Eukaryota > Viridiplantae > Streptophyta > Magnoliopsida > Poales > Poaceae > Triticum > Triticum timopheevii. Next base: position 101,118,716 of record OY997264.1, on the reverse strand, counting down.
TCCATGAATGAAGAGTGGGTGGAGGGGTATATATAGCCTCCACACAAAATCTAACTGTTACACACAACTTACCAAACTAGGTGGGACCGAATTGTGAAACTCGGTCAGACCGATTTAGTTCATAATGTGACTGTTAGGCATTTTGGTGGGACCGACATGTCAACTCGGTGGGACCGATATCGTTAGGGTTATGGCATAACATAATCTCGGTGAGACCGATTACACAAACTCGGTGAGACCGATTTTGGTTATAGACAAACAGAGAGTTGGTCAGGCAAACTCGGTGGGACCGATTCGCTCATCTCGGTTGGACCGAAACGTTACGAAAGGGAAATAAAGAGTTTGCATTGCAATCTCGGTGGGACCGATTGCTCATCTCGGTTTGACCGAAACGTTATGAAGGGAAACAGAGAGATTACAATCCCATCTCGGTGAGTCCGAGGTCCCTATCGGTGAGACCGAAAAGACTAGGGTTTCTGACAGTGGCTATGTCAACTAAACTCGGTGGCGCTGGATAGACAGATTCGGTGGGACCGAGTTTGACTTTTGGTTTGGGACATATGTGGATGTGAGAAAGTAGTTGAGGGTTTTTGGATCATATCACTAAGAACTTTGAGCAAGAAACTCATTAAGCAACACCTCACCCCCTCTTGATAGTATTGGCTTTTCCTATGGACTCAATGTGATCTTGGATCACTAAAATGGAAAATGCAGAGTCTTGTGCTTTGAGCTTGAGCCAATCCTTTTGTCCTTAGCATTTTGAGGGGTCCACGTTTCTCATCCATGCCATGCCAATCATTGAGCTTTCCTGAAATATTTATCTTGAAATGGCATTAGCTCAATGTGCTATATGTTTAGGAATTACCAAAACCACCCAGGGATAGTTGCACTTTCAATCTCTCCCTTTTTGGTAATTGATGACAACATATAGATCAAAGCTTCAACAAATGGATAATAAGATTGAAAAACATCGTCGCTTTGAGATGTATGTGATAAGCAAGAGCTCCCCCTAAATTTGTGCACTATTTAAAATTTGCTTTGGACTGCAAATGCACAATGTGTTAGGATCATGGGTTACTCTTTCATGTCACATACATCTTGGTGGAGCGCTCAAAATGATAATAATTGAACACATGCACTCATCACCAAGCAAAAGTGAATGATCATAAGGATATAAGAGATAATATCATCCAACAAGCATTAAGGGTAGCATATGATCAAACACATGATCAACCAAGTAAACAAGTAGCTCACAAGCACACAATCAAGAAGTTCAACCAAAAACAAGAGAGATAAAAAGCAACACTCTCTCTCGAAGCCTATGATCTATACATTTTCTCCCCCTTTGGCAACAAGTTACCAAAAAGTTCAAAGAATGCATAGTGCTAAACGACTCTCAGGCTTGGTCTTCATGAGGTGGTGTAGAGATGACTCCAAGGATGAAAGCGTCTGTTGATGTAGCTGGAGCTGGTGGAGTGGCTGCTGGAGCTGGTGGCACTAAAGCTATGGCAGCTGGTGCAGATGTTGTAGCTCTAGTATCTGTGACTGGCACTGCAGCAGATCTCTGTCCTCTGGGCACTCTAGCAAAAGCATCTGTAGTAGACTTGCCCTTCTTCTCCTCCACATCCTCCTAAAGTTGCTCAACTGCAGTTTGGATCTCAGTGACCTTGACATCAAGAGCATAGAATTTCTGCTCAATGATCCTCTCCAAACTCTCCTAGTTTTGAGTCAGGGTGGCCAAGACCTTCTCAATCCTCAAGGTGGAGGCAATCAGATAGCCAAGCTGATCTTGCTTGCTCTTCAGGAATATTTGAGATGCCTCTTCAGCAGTTGGCATTTTTGCAGCTTTCTCTGCCCTTGCCTTCTCTCTCTTCTCATGTGCTTGAGCGGATGATGGTTCATTCTCATTCATAACAACAGTGTTATCCTCAAATTCAGGGTAGATGGGCAGGTGCTCCTTATCCAATAGATATTTGCCTGTGCCCATCTTGGAGTTGATGAGCTCCTGAATTTGTGGGGCATACCCACAAGATCTCTTTTGATCAGCTGCTGTTCTTTTGATTGTCTCCACAATCAGACCCATGACTTTAAACTTCTGAGGCACATCAAACAAATGTAGCAAATTGATAGCATGTCCTATGATCATCTTGTGATCACCTGACTTGGGTAGCAATGTGTGCCTTAGGATCCAGTTGATGGTAGGCAGACCTGACAGCAAGAAATGGACAGATCCAAACTTATGGGTCTCTAAAGCATGATCTAGGATCACTTTGTACATGTGTGCCATAGTGTTATGGTCTTTCTTCTTTTCAGCATAAACATCCAAGTCATCTTCACTTTCTTTTGGAGCATTGATCAACTGAGCCCATTCTTCCACAGAGGATTGGTACCTAGTACCTTCTGACATCCAGATGATCTTCCCATCTGGGTAGAAATGGGCGGTGGAGTAAAACTGCATGATCAACTCATCATTCCACTTGGTGAGCTTTTGGGCAACAAATGCATCAACTCCACATGCTTTGAAGCTGTCATATACTCCTGGATAGTGATCTTCATTCTCCTTGATGTACTCCCAATTGACCCATCTCATGTCACAGACAATAGGCTTCTTGTCAAGCAAAACTGTCTCATAAAAGTCTTGTTGTTCCTTAGTGTGAAACCTGTAGTCAACAGCAGTTCTTCTCCTGACAGCATATGGATCAGACTGTCTCCATAATCTCAGTCCTATATCATTTCTGATTTTCATGTTTTTTGCAACAGGATGTGCATCATTGTGGTCAAGGATCTTGGGTTTCAGTTTTCTCAAAACAAGAGAATCATCTTCTTCTGCAGCTTCAGGCACTGGGGCCTTGTTCATCTCCTCAGCAGGTATACTTCTGGTGTTCCTCTTGGGTTTAGGCTTTTGAGCTGGAGCAGTAGCCTTGGGAGCAGCTTTGGGCTTAGATGGAGCAGCCCCTGATTTGATTGCATCTCCCATGAGCTTCTGAGCTTTGGATGCTAGAGCAGCATCCTCTTCCTCTTCATCTTCCTCATCAGAATCTCTTCTCATGGAGGGCTTGCCAAGAACTTTGGTAGTAGTTGTTCTTGCCCTCTTCTTCTTCTTGTCTTCACCAGCAGCTTCTTCTTCAGACTCAATGGTGAACTTCATAGTTTCACCTATGGCAACCTTCCTGGTTTTGGATGTGGGCACTCTCCTGGCAGGTGCCTTCTTGTTCATGCCTGGCTTAGTGGTAGCAGCTGTGCCATACTCCTTTTTCAACACCTTATTCTTTGAGGTGGCCTCATCCTCAACAACAATATAATCCTCATCTTCAGAATCTGAGGTTTTCTTCTTCCTTGTCCTGGTGGCTGCCTTTGGCAAGTTGCTGGGTGTGCTCCTCCTACCCTCATCATAGCTGCTTGAGGGACTAGTGCCCTCACTCATCTGAGCTTGCTCTTCAGACTTGTTCTGGCTATCACTTTGATTAGACATTTCTGCAAACTCACTGACAACAGACCCTGTGAATAGATATAGATGAAGGAAATATGCCCTAGAGGCAATAATAAAGTTATTATTTATTTCCTCATATCATGATAAATGTTTATTATTCATGCTAGAATTGTATTAACCGGAAACATTATACATGTGTGAATACATAGACAAACTTAATGTCACTAGTATGCCTCTACTTGACTAGCTCATTAATCAAAGATGGTTATGTTTCCTAACCATAGACATGTGTTGTCATTTGATTAACGGGATCACATCATTAGGAGAATGATGTGATTGACCTGACCCATTCCGTTAGCTTAGCACTTGATCGTTTAGTATGTTGCTATTGCTTTCTTCATGACTTATACATGTTCCTACAACTATGAGATTATGCAACTCCCGTTTACCGGAGGAACACTTTGTGTGCTACCAAACGTCACAACGTAACTGGGTGATTATAAAGGAGCTCTACAGGTATCTCCACAGGTACATGTTGAGTTGGCGTATTTCGAGATTAGGTTTTGTCACTCCGATTGTCGGAGAGGTATCTCTAGGCCCTCTCGGTAATGCACATCACTACAAGCCTTGCAAGCAATGTAGATAATGAGTTAGTTACGGAATGATGCATTACGTAACGAGTAAAGAGACTTGCTGGTAACGAGATTGAACTAGGTATTGGATACCGACGATCGAATCTCGGGCAAGTAACATACCGATGACAAAGGGAACAACGTATGTTGTTATGCGGTTTGACCGATAAAGATCTTCGTAGAATATGTAGGAGCCAATATGAGCATCCAGGTTCCTGCTTTGTTCTAACGCTTTGTTCTAACGCAAGGATTAGGCGTAGCTACACTCGGTTCAACTAAAGTTGGAGAAACAGACACCCGCTAGTCACCTGTGTGCATAGCACGGCGGTAAAACCAGTACGACTACATCAACCGCGTTGTTCTAACGCTCCCACTTTCGGTCTACAAAGGTACATGGATAACACTCTTCCCTCTCGTTGCTATGCATCACCATGATCTTGCGTGTGCGTAGGAAATTTTTTGAAATTACTACGTTCTCCAACAGTGGCATCCGAGCCAGGTTTTTATGCGTAGATGTTATATGCACGAGTAGAACACAAGTGAGTTGTGGGCGATACAAGTCATACTGCTTACCAGCATGTCATACTTTGGTTCAGCGGTATTGTTGGATGAAGTTGCCCGGACTGACATTACGCGTACGCTTACGCGAGACTGGTTTTACTGCCGTGCTATGCACACAGGTGACTAGCGGGTGTCTGTTTCTCCAACTTTAGTTGAACCGAGTATAGCTACGCCCGGTCCTTGCGAAGGTTAAAACAACACTAGCTTGACGAACTATCGTTGTGGTTTTGATGCGTAGGTAAGAACGGTTCTTGCTCAGCCCGTAGCAGCCACGTAAAATTTGCAACAACAAAGTAGAGGACGTCTAACTTGTTTTTGCAGGGCATGTTGTGATGTGATATGGTCAAGACGTGATGCTATATTTTATTGTATGAAATGATCATGTTTTGTAACCAAACTTATCGGCAACTGGCAGGAGCCATATGGTTGTCGCTGTTGGAAATATGCCCTAGAGGCAATAATAAATAGTTATTATTATATTTCTGTGTTCATGATAATTGTCTATTATTCATGCTATAACTGTGTTATCCGGAAATCGTAATACACGTGTGAATATATAGACCACAACAAGTCCCTAGTGAGCCTCTAGTTGACTAGCTCGTTGATCAACAGATAGTCATGGTTTCCTGACTATGGGCATTGGATGTCATTGATAACGGGATCACATCATTAGGAGAATGATGTGATGGACAAGGCCCAGTACTAAGCATAGCTCAAAGATCGTGTAGTTCGTTTAGCTAGAGTTTTTCCAAATGTCAAGTATCATTTCCTTAGACCATGAGATTGTGCAACTCCCGGATACTGTAGGAGTGCTTTGGGTGTACCAAACGTCACAACATAACTAGGTGGCTATAAAGGTGCACTACGGGTATCTCTGAAAGTGTCTGTTGGGTTGGCACGAATCGAGACTGGGATTTGTCACTCCGTATGACGGATAGGTATCTCGGGGCCCACTCGGTAATGCATCATCATAATGAACTCAATGTGACCAAGTGTCTGGTCACGGGATCATGCATTACGGTACGAGTAAAGTGACTTGCCGGTAACGAGACTAAACGAGGTATTGGGATACCGACGATCGAGTCTCGGGCAAGTAACGTACCGATTGACAAAGGGAATTGAATACAGGGTTAATTGAATCCTCGACATCGTGGTTCATCCGATGAGATCATCGAGGAGTATGTGGGAGCATACATGGGTATCCAGATCTCGCTATTGGTTATTGACCGGAGAGGCATCTCGGTCATGTCTGCATATCTCCCGAACCCGTAGGGTCTACACACTTAAGGTTCGGTGATGCTAGGGTTGTAGAGATATGAGTATGCAGTAACCCAAAAGTTGTTCGGAGTCCCAGATGAGATCCCGGATGTCACGAGGAGTTCTCGAATGGTCCGTAGGTGAAGAATTATATATAGGAAGTTAGGTTTCGGCCATCAGGAAAGTTTCGGGGGTCACCGGTATTGTACCGGGACCACCGGGTGGGGCCACCTATCCCGGAGGGCTCCATGGGCTGAAGTGGCATGGGAACCAGACCCTTGTGGGCTGGTGCGCCCCACCCAAGGGCCCAAGGCGCCTAGGGTTGGAAACCCTAGGGGGCCGTTGCCCCCCCGAGGGGGCATGCGCCCCCCTGGTTGGAAACCCTAAGGGGGCCGTTGCCCCCGGGGGCCGCCGACCCCCTCTAGATGGGATCTCCAAGGGGGCATGCGCCCCCCTAGCCCCTATATATAGTGGAGGGGAGGGAGGGCAGCCGCACCCTAAGCCCTGGCGCCTCCCTCTCCCTCCCGTGACACCTCTTCCTCCTCCAGTAGCGCTTGGCGAAGCCCTGCTGGAATCCCGCTGCTTCCACCACCACGCCGTCGTGCTGCTGGATCTCCATCAACCTCTCCTTCCCCCTTTCTGGATCAAGAAGGAGGAGACATCTTCCCAACCGTACGTGTGTTGAACGCGGAGGTGCCGTCCGTTCGGCGCTCGGTCATCGGTGATTGGATCACGACGTGTACGACTACCTCAACCCCGTTCTCTTGAACGCTTCCGCTCACAATCTACAAGGGTATGTAGATGCACTCCTCTCTCTCGTTGCTGGATGAACTCATAGATTGATCTTGGTGAACGTAGGAATTTTTTTATTTTTTGCATCGTTCCCCAACAGTGGTATCAGAGCTAGGTCTATGCGTAGTTCTCTTTGCACGAGTAGAACACAATTTGTTGTGGGCGTAGATGTTGTCAACTTTCTTGCCACTACTAGTCTTATTTTGCTTCAGCGGTATTGTGGGATGAAGCGGCCCGGACCGACCTTACACGTACGCTTACGTGAGACAGGTTCCACCGACTGACATGCACTAGTTGCATAAGGTGGCTAGCGGGTGTCTGTCTCTCCCACTTTAGTTGGAGCGGATTCGATGAAAAGGGTCCTTATGAAGGGTAAATAGAAGTTGGCAAATCACGTTGTGGCTTTAACATAGGTAAGAAAACGTTCTTGCTAGATCACCTATAGAAGCCACATAAAAACTTGTAACAACAATTAGAGGAGGTCTAACTTGTTTTTGCAGCAAGTGTCTTGTGATGTGATATGGCCAAAGTTGTGATGAATGATGAATGATATATATGTGATGTGTGAGATCATGTTCTTGTAATAGGAATCACGACCTGCATGTCGTTGAGTATGACAACCGGCAGGAGCCATAGGAGTTGTCTTTATTTTTGTATGACCTGCGTGTCATTGAAGAACGCCATGTAAATTACTTTACTTTATTACTAAACGCGTTAGCCATAGAAGTAGAAGTAGTCGTTGATGTGAAAACTTCATTAAGACACGATGATGGAGATCATGGTGTCATGCCGGTGACAAAGATGATCATGGAGCCCCGAAGATGGAGATCAAAGGAGCTATATGATATTGGCCATATCATGTCACTATTATGATTGCATGTGATGTTTATCATGTTTTTCATCTTGTTTACTTAGAACGATGGTAGTAAGTAAGATGATCCCTCATAATAATTTCAAGAAAAGTGTTCCCCCTAACTGTGCACCATTGCGAAGGTTCGTTTTTTCGAAGCACCACGTGATGATCGGGTGTGATAGATCCTAACATTCGAATACAACGGGTGTAAGCCAGATTTACACACGCAATACACTTAGGTTAACTTGACGAGCCTAGCATGTACAGACATGGCCTCCGAACACGGTAGACCGAAAGGTCGAGCATGAGTCGTATAGAAGATACGATCAACATGAAGATGTTCACCGATGTTAACTAGTCCGTCTCACGTGATGATCGGACACGGCCTAGTTGACTCGGATCATGTTTCACTTAGATGACTAGAGGGATGTCTGTCTATGTGGGAGTTCATTAAATAATTTGATTAAGATGAACTTAATTATCATGAACTTAGTCTAAAATCTTTACAATATGTCTTGTAGATCAAATGGCCAACGCTCATGTCCACCTGAACTTCAACGCGTTCTTAGAGAAAACCAAGCTGAAAGATGATGGCAGCAACTATATGGACTGGGTCCGGAACCTGAGGATCATCCTCATAGCTGCCAAGAAAGACTATGTCCTAGAAGCACCGCTAGGTGAAGCACCAATCCCAGAGAACCAAGACGTTATGAATGCTTGGCAGTCTCGTGCTGATGATTACTCCCTCGTTCAGTGCGGCATGCTTTACAGCTTAGAACCGGGGCTCCAAAAGCGTTTTGAGCAACACGGAGCATATGAGATGTTCGAGGAGCTGAAAATGATTTTTCAAGCTCATGCCCGGGTCGAGAGATATGAAGTCTCCGACAAGTTCTTCAGCTGTAAGATGGAGGAAAATAGTTCTGTTAGTGAGCACATACTCAAGATGTCTGGGTTGCACAACCGCTTGACTCAGCTGGGAGTTAATCTCCCGTATGACGTGGTCATTGACAGAATTCTCCAGTCGCTCCCACCAAGCTACAAGAGCTTTGTGATGAACTTCAAAATGCAGGGGATGGAAAATACCATTCCTGAGGTATATTCAATGCTGAAATCAGCGGAAGTAGAGATCAAAAAGGAACATCAAGTGTTGATGGTGAATAAAACCACTAAGTTCAAGAAGGGCAAGGGTAAGAAGAACTTCAAGAAGGACGACAAGGAAGTTGCCGCGCCTGGTAAGCCAGTTGACAGGAAGAAGTCAAGCAATGGACCCAAGCCTGAGACTGAGTGCTTTTATTGCAAGGGAAGTGGTCACTTGAAGCGGAACTGCCCCAAGTACTTAGCGGACAAGAAGGCCGGCAAAACCAAAGGTATATGTGATATACATGTAATCGATGTGTACCTTACCAGTGCTCGTAGTAGCTCCTGGGTATTTGATACCGGTGCGGTTGCTCACATTTGAAACTCAAAGCAGGAGCTGCGGAATAAGCGGAGACTGACGAAGGACGAGGTGACGATGCGCGTCGGGAATGGTTCCAAGGTCGATGTGATTGCCGTCGGCACGCTACCTCTACATTTACCTACGGGATTAGTTTTGAACCTCAATAATTGTTATTTAGTACCAGCTTTGAGCATGAACATTGTATCTGGATCTCGTTTAATTCGAGATGGCTACTCATTTAAATCCGAGAATAATGGTTGTTCTATTTATATGAGTGATATGTTTTATGGTCATGCCCCGCTGGTGAATGGTTTATTCTTAATGAATCTCGAGCGTAATGTTACACATATTCATAGTGTGAATACCAAAAGATGTAAAGTTGATAACGATAGTCCCACATACTTGTGGCACTGCCGCCTTGGTCACATTTGTGTCAAACGCATGAAGAAGCTCCATGCTGATGGACTTTTAGAGTCTCTAGATTATGAATCATTTGACACATGCGAGCCATGCCTCATGGGCAAGATGACCAAGACTCCGTTCTCCGGAACCATGGAGCGAGCAACCAACCTATTGGAAATCATACATACTGATGTGTGCGGTCCAATGAGCGTTGAGGCTCGCGGAGGATATCATTATGTTCTCACTCTCACTGATGACTTGAGTAGATATGGGTATGTCTACTTGATGAAACACAAGTCCGAGACCTTTGAAAAGTTCAAGGAATTTCAGAATGAGGTAGAGAATCAACGTGACCGAAAAATAAAGTTCCTGCGATCAGATCGTGGGGGAGAATATTTAAGTCACGAATTTGGTACGCACTTAAGAAAATGTGGAATCGTTTCACAACTCACGCCGCCTAGAACACCTCAGCAAAATGGTGTGCCCAAACGTCGTAATCGCACTCTATTGGATATGGTGCGATCTGTGATGTCACTTACTGATTTACTGCTATCATTTTGGGGATACGCTCTAGAGACAGCTACATTCACTTTAAATAGGGCACCTTCTAAATCCGTTGAGACGACACCGTATGAATTATGGTTTGGGAAGAAACCTAAGCTGTCGTTTCTAAAAGTTTGGGGATGCGATGCTTATGTCAAGAAACTTCAACCTAAGAAGCTCGAACCCAAGTCGGAAAAATGCGTATTCATAGGATACCCTAAGGAAACCATAGGGTATACTTTCTACTTAAGATCTGAAGGCAAGATCTTTGTTGCCAAGAACGGATCCTTTCTGGAGAAAGAGTTTCTCTTGAAAGAATTAAGTGGGACGAAAGTAGATCTTGATGAAGTACTACCTCTTGAAATGGTGAGTAGCGCAACTCAGGAAGATGTTCCTGTGGTGCCTGCACCGACAAGAGAGGAGGTTAATGATGATGATCAAGATACTTCGGATCAAGCTCCTACTAAACTTTGAAGGTCCACAAGGACACGTTCCGCACCAGAGTGGTATGACAACCCTGTCTTGTAAATCATGTTGTTAGACAACGGTGAGCCTTCGAACTATGAAGAAGCGATGGTGGGCCCAGATTCCAACAAATGGCTTGAAGCCATGCAATCCGAGATAGGATCCATGTATGAAAACAAAGTGTGGACTTTGACAGACTTGCCCGACGATCGGCGAGCAATAGAAAACAAATGGATCTTTAAGAAGAAGACGTACGCGGATGGTAATGTTACCATATATAAAGCTCGACTTGTCGCTAAGGGTTATCGACAAGTTCAAGGTATTGACTAAGATGAGACATTCTCTCCCGTAGCAAAGCTAAAGTCCGTCCAAATCATGTTAGCAATTGCCGCATACTATGATTATGAGATATGGCAAATGGACGTCAAAACGGCATTCCTTAACGGTCACCTTAAGGAAGAACTGTATATGATGCAGCCGGAATGTTTTGTCGACCCTAAGAATGCTAACAAGGTATGCAAGCTCCAGCGATCCATTTATGGGCTGGTGCAAGCATCTTGGAGTTGGAACATTCGCTTTAATGAGATGATTAAAGCGTTTGGGTTTATGCAGACTTATGGAGAAGCCTGCGTTTACAAGAAAGTGAGTGGGAGCTCCGTAGCATTTCTCATATTATATGTGGATGACATACTTTTGATGGGAAATGATATAGAACTTTTGGACAACATAAAGGCCTACTTGAATAAGTGTTTTTCAATGAAGGACCTTGGAGAAGCTGCTTACATATTAGGCATCAAAATCTATAGAGATAGATCGAGACACCTCATAGGTCTTTCACAAAGCACATACCTTGATAAGATATTGAAGAAGTTCAATATGGATCAGTCCAAGAAGGGGTTCTTGCCTGTGTTACAAGGTGTGAAATTGAGCTCGGCTCAATGCCCGACCACAGTAGAAGATAAAGAAGAGATGAGTGTCATCCCCTATGCCTCAGCCATAGGGTCTATCATGTATGCCATGACCTGTACCAGACCTGATATAAACCTTGCCGTAAGTTTGGTAGGAAGGTACCAAAGTAATCCCGGCAAGGAACACTAGACAGCGGTCAAGAACATCCTTAAGTACCTGAAAAGGACTAAGGACATGTTTCTCGTATATGGAGGTGACGAAGAGCTCGTCGTAAAGGGTTACGTCGACGCTAGCTTCGATACAGATCTGGATGACCCTAAGTCACAAACCAGATACATGTATATTCTGAATGGTGGGGCAGTAAGATGGTGCAGTTGCATGCAGAGCATCGTGGCGGGATCTACATGTGAAGCGGAGTACATGGCAGCCTCGGAGGCAACACATGAAGCTATCTGGGTGAAGGAGTTCATCATCGACCTAGGAGTCATACCCAATGCGTCGGGGCCAATCACACTCTTCTGTGACAACACTAGAGCTATTGCACTTGCCAAGGAGCCCACGTTTCACAAGAAGACTAGGCACATCAAGCGTCGCTTCAACTCCATCCGTGAAAATGTTCAAGATGCAGACATAGATATTTGTAAAGTACATATGGACCTGAATGTAGCAGATCCATTGACTAAACCTCTCCTTAGGGCAAAACATGATCAACACCAGAACACAATGGGTGTTCGATTCATCACAATGTAACTAGAATATTGACTCTAGTGCAAGTGGGAGACTGTTGGAAAATATGCCCTAGAGGCAATAATAAATGGTTATTATTATATTTCCGTGTTCATGATAATTGTCTATTATTCATGCTATAACTGTGTTATCCGGAAATCGTAATACATGTGTGAATATATAGACCACAACAAGTCCCTAGTGAGCCTCTAGTTGACTAGCTCGTTGATCAACAGATAGTCATGGTTTCCTAACTATGGGCATTGGATGTCATTGATAACGGGATCACATCATTAGGAGAATGATGTGATGGACAAGACCCAATACTAAGCATAGCTCAAAGATCGTGTAGTTCGTTTAGCTAGAGTTTTTCCAAATGTCAAGTATCATTTCCTTAGACCATGAGATTGTGCAACTCCCGGATACCGTAGGAGTGCTTTGGGTGTACCAAACGTCACAACATAACTAGGTGTCTATAAAGGTGCACTACGGGTATCTCCGAAAGTGCCTGTTGGGTTGGCACGAATCGAGACTGGGATTTGTCACTTCGTATGACGGAGAGGTATCTCTGGGCCCACTCGGTAATGCATCATCATAATGAGCTAAATGTGACCAAGTGTCTGGTCACGGGATCATGCATTACGGTACGAGTAAAGTGACTTGCCGGTAACGAGACTAAACAAGGTATTGGGATACCGACGATCGAGTCTCGGGCAAGTAACGTACCGATTGACCAAGGGAATTGAATACGGGGTTAATTGAATCCTCGACATCGTGGTTCATCCGATGAGATCATTGAGGAGTATGTGGGAGCCAGCATGGGTATCCAGATCCCGCTGTTGGTTATTGACCGGAGAGGCGTCTCGGTCATGTCTGCATATCTCCCGAACCCGTAGAGTCTACACACTTAAGGTTCGGTGATGCTAGGGTTGTAGAGATATGAGTATGCAGTAACCCGAAAGTTGTTCGGAGTCCCGGATGAGATCCCGGATGTCACGAGGAGTTCCAGAATGGTCCGGAGGTGAAGAATTATATATAGGAAGTCAGGTTTCGGCCATCGGGAAAGTTTCGGGGGTCACCGGTATTGTACCGGGACCACCGGAAGGGTCCCGGGGGTCCACCGGGTGGGGCCACCTATCCCGGAGGGCCCCATGGGCTGAAGTGGCATGGGAACCAGACCCTGGTGGGCTGGTGCGCCCCACCCAGGGGCCCAAGGCGCCTAGGGTTGGAAACCCTAGGGGGCCGTTGCCCCCCGAGGGGGCATGCGTCCCCCCTGGTTGGAAACCCTAAGGGGGCCGTTGCCCCTGGGGGCCGCTGCCCCCCCCTCTAGATGGGATCTCCAAGGGGGCATGCACCCCCCTAGCCCCTATATATAGTGGAGGGGAGGGAGGGCACCGCACCCTAAGCCCTGGCGCCTCCCTCTCCCTCCCGTGACACCTCTTCCTCCTCCAGTAGCGCTTGGCGAAGCCCTGCTGGAATCCCGCTGCTTCCACCATCACGCCGTCGTGCTGCTGGATCTCCATCAACCTCTCCTTCCCCCTTGCTGGATCAAGAAGGAGGAGACGTCTTCCCAACCGTACGTGTGTTGAACGCAGAGGTGCCGTCCGTTCGGCGCTCGGTCATCGGTGATTGGATCACGACGTGTACGACTACCTCAACCCCGTTCTATTGAACGCTTCCGCTCATGATCTACAAGGGTATGTAGATGCACTCCTCTCTCTCGTTGCTGGATGAACTCATAAATTGATCTTGGTGAACGTAGGATTTTTTTTTATTTTTTGGATCGTTCCCCAACAGTCGCTTTATTGTATGAAATGCAAACGCTCTGTAATTGCTTTACTTTATCACTAAGCGGTAACGATAGTCGTAGAAGCAATAGATGGCGTAAATGACAACGATGCTACGATGGAGATCAAGGTGTCGCGCTGGTGACGATGGTGATCACGACGGTGCTTCGGAGATGGAGATCACAAGCACAAGATGATGATGGCCATATCATATCACTTATATTGATTGCATGTGATGTTTATCCTTTGTGCATCTTATCTTGCTTTGATTGACGGTAGCATTTTAAGATGATCTCTCACTAATTATCAAGAAGTGTTCTCCCTGAGTATGCACCGTTGCGAAAGTTCTTCGTGCTGAGACACCACGTGATGATCGGGTGTGATAGGCTCTACGTTCAAATACAATGGGTGCAAAACAGTTGCACACGCGGAATACTCAAGTTAAACTTGATGAGCCTAGCATATACAGATATGGCCTCGGAACACGGAGACCGAAAGGTCGAACGTGAATCATATAGTAGATATGATCAACATAGTGATGTTCACCATTGAAAACTACTCCATCTCACGTGATGATCGGACATGGTTTAGTTGATTTGGATCACGTGATCACTAAGATGACTAGAGAGATGTCTGTCTAAGTGGGAGTCCTTTAGTAATATGATTAATTCAACTTAAATTTATCATGAACTTAGTACCTGATAGTATTTTGCTTGTCTATGTTTGTTGTAGATAGATGGCTCATGCTGTTGTTCCGTTGAATTGTAATGCGTTCCTTGAGAAAGCTAAGTTGAAAGATGATGGTAGCAATTACACGGACTGGGTCCGTAACTTGAGGATTATCCTCATTGCTGCACAAAAGAATTACATCCTGGAAGCACCGCTGGGTGCTAGGCGTGCTGCAGATGCAACTGACGACGTTAAGAACGTCTGGCAGAGCAAAGCTGATGACTACTCGATAGTTCAATGTGCCATGCTTTACGGCTTAGAACCGAGACTTCAACGACGTTTTGAACGTCATGGAGCATATGAGATGTTCCAGGAGTTGAAGTTAATATTCCAAGCAAATGCCCAGATTGAGAGATATGAAGTCTCCAATAAGTTCTATAGCTGTAAGATGGAGGACTATAGTTTTGTCAATGAACATATACTCAATATATCTGGGTATAATAATCACTTGATTCAACTGGGAGTTAATCTTCCTGATGATAGTGTCATTGACAGAATTCTTCAATCACTGCCACCAAGCTACAAGAGCTTCGTGATGAACTATAATATGCAAGGGATGGACAAGACTATTCTCGAGCTCTTCGCAATGCTAAAGGCTGCAGAGGTAGAAATCAAGAAGGAGCATCAAGTGTTGATGGTCAATAAGACCACCAGTTTCAAGAAAAAGTGTAAAGGGAAGAAGAAGGGGAACTTCAAGAAGAACAGCAAACAAGTTGCTGCTCAAGAGAAGAAACCCAAGTCTGGACCTAAGCCTGAAACTGAGTGCTTCTACTGCAAGCATACTGGTCACTGGAAGCGGAACTGCCCCAAGTATTTGGCGGATAAGAAGGATGGCAAGGTGAACATAGGTATATGTGATATACATGTTATTGATGTGTACCTTACTAATGCTCGAAGCAGCACCTGGGTATTTGATACTGGTTCTGTTGCTAATATTTGCAACTCGAAACAGGGACTATGGATTAAGTGAAGATTGGCTAAGGACGAGGTGACGATGCGCGTGGGAAATGGTTCCAAAGTCGACGTGATCGCGGTCGGCACGCTACCTCTACATCTACCTTCGGGATTAGTTTTAGACCTGAATAATTGTTATTTGGTGCCAGCATTGAGCATAAACATTATATCTGGATCTTGTTTGATGCGAGATGGTTATTCATTTAAATCTGAGAATAATGGCTGTTCTATTTATATGAGTAATATCTTTTATGGTCATGCACCCTTGAAGAGTGGTCTATTTTTATTAAATCTCGATAGTAGTGATACACATATTCATAATGTTGAAGCCAAAAGATGCAGAGTTGATAATGATAGTGCAACTTATTTGTGGCACTGCCGTTTAGGTCATATTGGTGTAAAGCGCATGAAGAAACTCCATACTGGTGGACTTCTAGAATCACTTGATTATGAATCACTTGATACTTGCAAACTGTGCCTCATGGGCAAGATGACTAAAACGCCATTCTCCGGAACTATGGAGCGAGCAACTGATTTGTTGGAAATCATACATACTGATGTATGTGGTCTAATGAATATTGAGGCTCGTGCGGGTATCGTTGTTTTCTCACCTTCACAGATGATTTAAGCAGATATGGGTATATCTACTTAATGAAACACAAGTCTGAAACATTTGAAAAGTTCAAAGAATTTCAGAGTGAAGTGGAAAATCATCGGAACAAGAAAATAAAATATCTACGATCTGATCGTGGAGGAGAATATTTGAGTTACGAGTTTGGTTTACATTTGAAGCAATGCGGAATAGTTTCGCAACTCACGCCACCCGGAACACCACAAAGAAATGGTGTGTCCGAACGTTGTAATCGTACTTTACTAGATATGGTGCGATCTATGATGTCTCTTACTGATTTACCGCTATCGTTTTGGGGTTATGCTTTAGAGATGGCCGCATTCACGTTAAATAGGGCACCATCAAAATCCGACGCCTTGTGAACTGTGGTTTGGCAAGAAACCAAAGTTGTCGTTTCTTAAAGTTTGGGGCTACGATGCTTAAGTGAAGGAACTTCAACCAGATAAGCTCGAACCCAAATCGGAGAAATGTGTCTTCATAGGATACCCAAAAGAGACTATTGGGTACACCTTCTATCACAGATCTGAGGGCAAGATTTTTGTTGCTAAATTCAGATCCTTTCTAGAGAAGGAGTTTCTCTCGAAAGAAGTGAGTGGGAGGAAAGTAGAACTTGATGAGGTAACTATACCTGCTCCCTTATTGGAAAGTAGTTCATCACAAGAACCGGTTTCTATGACAACTACACCAATCAGTGAGGAAGCTAATGATAATGATCATGAAACTTCAGATTAAGTTACTACCGAACCTCGTAGGTCAACCAGAGTAAGATCCACACCAGAGTGGTACAGTAATCCTATTCTGGAAGTCAAGTTACTTGACCATGGTGAACCTACGAACTATGAGGAAGCGATGATGAGCCCAGATTCCGCAAAATGGCTTGAGGCCATGAAATCTAAGATGGGATCCATGTATGAGAACAAAGTATGGACTTTGGTTGACTTGCCCGATGATCGGCAAGCCATCGAGAATAAATGGATCTTCAAGAAGAAGACTGACGCTGATGGTAATATAACTGTCTACAAAGCTTGACTTGTTGCGAAAGGTTTTCGACAAGTTCCAGGGGTTGACTATGATGAGACTTTCTCACCCATAGTGATGCTTAAGTTTGACTGAATCATGTTAGGAATTGCCGCATTTTATGATTATGAAATATGGCAAATGGACGTCAAAACTGCATTCCTGAAAGAATTTCTGGAAGAAGAGTTGTATATGATACAATCGGAAGGTTTTGTCGATCCAAAAGGTGCTAACAAAGTATGCAAGCTCCAGCGATCCATTTATGGACTGGTGCAAGCCTCTCGGAGTTGGAATAAATGCTTTGATAGTGTGATCAAAGCATATGGTTTTATACAGACTTTTGGAGAAGCCTGTATTTACAAGAAAGTGAGTGGGAGCTCTATAGCATTTCTGATATTATATGTAGATGACATATTGTTAATTGGAAATGATATAGAATTTCTGGATAGCATAAAGGGATACTTGAATAAAAGTTTTTTGATGAAAGACCTCGGTGAAGCTGCTTACATATTGGGCATCAAGATCTATTGAGATAGATCAAGACGCTTAATTGGACTTTCACAAAGCACACACCTTGATAAAGTTTTGAAAAAGTTCAAAATGGATCAGGGAAAGAAAGGGTTCTTGCCTGTATTACAAGGTGTGAAGTTGAGTCAGACTCAATGCCCGACCACAGCAGAAGATAGAGAGAAAATGAAAGATGTTCCCTATGCTTCAGCCATAGGCTCTATCATGTATGCAATGCTGTGTACCATACCTGATGTATGCTTAGCAATAAGTTTAGCAGGTAGGTACCAAAGTAATCCAGGAGTGGATCACTGGACAGCGGTCAAGAATATCCTAAAATACCTGAAAAGGACTAAGGATATGTTTCTCATTTATGGAGGTGACAAAGAGCTAGTCGTAAATGGTTACGTCGATGCAAGCTTTGACACTGATCCGGACGATTCTAAATCGCAAACCGGATACGTGTTTATATTGAACGGTGGAGCTGTCAATTGGTGCAGTTCTAAACAAAGCGTCGTGGCGGGATCTACATGTGAAGCGGAGTACATAGCTGCTTCGGAAGCAGCAAATGAAGGAGTCTGGATGAAAGAGTTCATTTCCGATATAGGTGTCATACCCGGTGCATCGGGACCAATGAAGATCTTCTGTGACAATACTAGTGCAATTGCCTTGGCAAAGGAATCCAGATTTCACAAGAGGACCAAGCACATCAAGAGATGCTTCAATTCCATCTGGGACCAAGTCCAGGTGGGAGACATAGAGATTTGCAAGATACATACGGATCTGAATGTTGCAGACCCGTTGACTAAGCCTCTTCCACGAGCAAAACATGATCAGCACCAAGACTCCATGGGTGTTAGAATCATTACTGTGTAATCTAGATTATTGACTCTAGTGCAAGTGGGAGACTAAAGGAAATATGCCCTAGAGGCAATAATAAAGTTATTATTTATTTCCTCATATCATGATAAATGTTTATTATTCATGCTAGAATTGTATTAACCGGAAACATGATACATGTGTGAATACATAGACAAACTTAATGTCACTAGTATGCCTCTACTTGACTAGCTCATTAATCAAAGATGGTTATGTTTCCTAACCATAGACATGTGTTGTCATTTGATTAACGGGATCACATCATTAGGAGAATGATGTGATTGACATGACCCATTCCGTTAGCTTAGCACTTGATCGTTTAGTATGTTGCTATTGCTTTCTTCATGACTTATACATGTTCCTACAACTATGAGATTATGCAACTCCCGTTTACCGGAGGAACACTTTGTGTGCTACCAAACGTCACAACGTAACTGGGTGATTATAAAGGAGCTCTACAGGTGTCCCCAAAGGTACATGTTGAGTTGGCGTATTTCGAGATTAGGTTTTGTCACTCCAATTGTCGGAGAGGTATCTCTGGGCCCTCTCGGTAATGCACATCACTACAAGCCTTCCAAGTAATGTAGCTAATGAGTTAGTTACGGAATGATGCATTACGTAACGAGTAAAGAGACTTGCCGGTAATGAGATTGAACTAGGTATTGGATACCGACGATCGAATCTCGGGCAAGTAACATACCGATGACAAAGGGAACAACATATGTTGTTATGCGGTTTGACCGATAAAGATCTTCGTAGAATATGTAGGAGCCAATATGAGCATCCTAGTTCCGCTATTGGTTATTGACCGGAAACGAGTCTCGGTCATGTCTATATAGTTCTCGAACCCGTAGGGTCCGCACGCTTAAGGTTTCATTGACAGTTTTATTATGAGTTTATAAGTTTTGATGTACCGAAGGTTGTTCGGAGTCCCGGATGTGATCACGGACTTGACGAGGAGTCTCAAAATGGTCGAGACATAAAGATCGATATATTGGACGACTATATTTGGACACCGGAAAGGTTCCGGGTGAGATTGGGACAATACCGGAGCTCCGGGAGGTTATCGGAACCCCCGGGAGGTATATGGGCTTTATTGGGCCTTAGTGGAAAGGAGGGAGAAGAAGCAAAGGAGGGGGCGCGCCCCCCAAGCCCAATCCGAATTGGGAAGGGGGCCACCCCCCTTTCCTTCTTCCCTGCCACCTCTTCCTTCCCTCTCCCTCTCCTAATAGGAAAGGGGGCAGTCCTACTCCCGGTTGGGGTTGGACTCCCTCCCTAGGGCGTGCCACCCCCCTTGGCCGGCCCCCTCCTCCACTCCTTTATATATGCAGGAGGGGGGCACCCCATAGACACAACAATTGATCTCTTGATCTCTTAGCCGTGTGCGGTGCCCCCCTCCACCATAGTCCTCGATAATATTGTAGCGGTGCTTAGGCGAAGCCCTGCAACGGTAGAACATCAAGATCGTCACCACGCTGTCGTGCTAATGAAACTCTTCCCCGACATATTGCTGGATCGGAGTATGGGGAACGTCATCGCGCTGAACGTGTGCTAGAACTCGGAGGTGTCGTAGTTTTGGTGCTTGATCGGTCGGGCCATGAAGACATACAACTACATCAACCGCGTTGTTCTAACGCTTTCACTTTCGGTCTACGAGGGTACGTGGACAACACTCTCCCCTCTCGTTGCTATGCATCACGATGATCTTGCGTGTGCGTAGGAATTTTTTTGAAATTACTACGTTCCCCAACAATAGATGAGGTAGAGTGGATGAGCATCACAAAGTACAGAGGTTTTGCAAAACAATTGAGTCAAAAACTTAGTTTTAATTTTCCACAGAAAGAATTTCGGAGGTACCGATTTGTAAACTCGGTGATACCGAAGCAGCTTTTGGAACATAAACTAGTGAACCCGGCTAGACCAAGTCACAGTTCAGTGGCACCGAGACTGCTAGGGTTTGATGACCCACAAGTATAGGGGATATATCGTAGTCCTTTCGATAAGTAAGAGTGTCGAACCCAACGAGGAGCAGATGGAAATGACAAGCGGTTTTCAGTAAGGTATTCTCTGCAAGCACTGAAATTATAGGTAACAGATATCCTGCTGCTGCTGCTTCTTGCCGCAGCCGTCCTCCGTCCCGCCGGCCACGCCGCAGCCGCCCTCCATCTCTTCTTCTCGGTCCTCAGGGCCGACGTGCGACAGGCGATGTTCTTGATTCCTCGTGGCTATGGCGGTTACCTCGGGCGGAGGCGACGACGGATGGGTTGGGGGAGAGGAAAGGGGAGAAAGAAAGAGTCTTGCGAAAGCGAGCAATGAATTGGTTTCGCCGGAAGGTGGATCGAGGTGGGGTTTACTTAGTGGTGGCGTATATATATTACTCTTTTCTTTTCTCCTCCCGGTGGAAGTTTCTTCGTTGCTTTTAGTTTGGTTCTTCTCTTCTTGATGCTGAGTGTGTCAAAAACAACTCAGCTACTGATTCACCAGCTAAATCCTGTGAGCAAAAATGGCACGCACAGCCAATTTAGTAACTAATTTCTCTACTAAAACCAGCAAGTAATTGAGAGACGGAGGCCGTTTCCAGTTGGAGCCATCAGGTGTAGGTAACTAAAGATAAGCATTTTTGTGCGAATCTTTTATTGGTTTGGAAGCAATTTATGTTTGTTTGGTCATTAGTTTTTGTGGTTGCTACTTGCTATACTTTTGTAAGTAGACTGAGTGGCTAGCTCTGGCTGGCTAGTATTTGTCCGGGTGTGACAGTTATTACCGGTGGGAATGAACTTGTGGTTTTCGCAACTGGTAGGAAGGTTCTTGAAGGTTTGATTTGTTGTGCTCGGCCTCAACGAGAGCCTGTCATTTTCTTCGCCCTAACTTTTACATTTTCTCTATTTTGTGTGAACCATGTTCTGTTGACAGCGCAAATAGGAGAAGTGGCACACGGCTCTCTACTCATTTTGGTTCAGGAGGTTTTGACTGGGCAGATCGTTTTGGATGACCTAATAGGGACAGAGCATGGACAATTAGCTACTACTCCGCCGTTTCATAATATAAAAGCGTTTTTGACACCACAGTAGTGTAAAAAGCGCTCCTATATTGAACCGCAAAAAAACGCTCTTATATTATGCAAATAGTTAATTTAGATTTGACATTGTGGTGAATTATCATAGCCTACAAAAACGCCCTTATTTATATGACTACCTATTCTTTCATACTCATCGTATTCTAGATTTTGGTAAGATTTAATTTGATTTGACTATGGGTAGGGGAAAACAATAATTTTTTTATTTAGTTGAGATTCTTATAAGATTTGATTTGATTTCTGTGTAGGGAAACACAATCAAAGTTTTGATTTAGTTCAGATTTTTGCAAGATTTCATCTGATTTGACTTAGTAGGACGTGGTTTTGTGAAAGTGCCGGGTTAGTTTAGATTATTCCAAATTACTCTATTTACGTTGTTATTTGTGTGTTGCATCGATTGAGATTACCAAAAAAATCAATAGAAAATAGTTTTGGGAAAGTACTGATTTAGTTTAGATTATTCCAAATTATTGTATTTACGTTGTTCTTTGTGTGTTGCATCGGTTGAGATTACCAACAAAAAATCAACAGAAAACCAAAGTGGTAGAGGCGCGGGGAGGAAAAAAACAGGGGGAGGGGAGAGGGATCGTCTAACGTACTGCACCCCTGACGTGGGGCCACTGACGTGTGGGCCTGGTTCCACCTGTTAGTGTGCCAACGACACGTCAGGGGAGCCGCGCCCAGGGGGAGGATGTGAGGCGAGCCTACCAACTCCCCTTTTAATTGTAGAGATTCGGCCATTTGTAATGGGTCTTCGTGTTGCTCATTGCCACATGTACATGCATACTATAGTACTATAGTTGTCTTCATTTTCAGCAAGGCGGTCATTAGATATATCTCTATTTCAGGACGTTGAATTTCCGCATAAAGTTTTAAGTAAATGTTACAGATTTGTTTAGGTACGGTCGTGAAGCTTTGTTCACTTATAACTAGCCAATTGCCATTGCGTTGCAACGGGACATGTATATTTTAGTGGTTCAGCACCAATGGTGTCTGACATATACCGTACACACCATATTCTTCATTTTGGTAATAATTGATTTAGCTGATGTTTTGGTAAGGATTGACTTGATTTGCGTATGTTGCGTATGGATAGAGAAGGCAAGGGATGTTTGATTTGGTTGAGGTTTTTGGTAAGATTTAATTTGATTGATTTAATGCAGGACATGGATTTGTAAGATTTGATTGGATTATTAATGTAGAACATGGTTTTTAGTAGGACAGGAAAAGGAACTAAGATTTAGAATCATTAGTTATTTCCAAACCATGTTAGCCCATAATGCTTACTAAGTAGAATCATTAGTTATTGGCTTATTTCCAACACATTGTAGGACATGTGCACATTTATACTAGTTATGATCGAGATATATTAGTTATTTTCCTGAAATGTATTGTTGGTATATCAAAATTCAAGGCAGACTGGTGGATGCTGAATTGTCTTTGAGAATTTTTGTTGTCATAAGTTTATTTTCTCCAACTTTTCGCATTTTAATTCAATCACCACATAAACATGCTAGTTTTCAGTTGGCTCGTTTTATATTTTGATAGGGTAACTGTACAAATAAAGAAAACATGTTTGTTTTTTTAGTTGGTAAAAACATGGCATTATTGTAGTGCCTACAATCGTGAGTTCGAATCAGGCGGAGGCCAATTAGGCAATTACTCAAAAACAGGGGCTCAGCAATGATTCTCTGCTAGGGAGTGGAAAGAGATATGAAGCTTTGCTTGGTTTGATGCTTGCCCATGTTTGGAAATGCTCACCAAATTGGCTAACAACCGGTTGATTACCAAATAACTATGTTGTGAACCTTTATAAAAGCTGCCAACTTTTGGCCAAGTTCTGAGATTGCCAAATAACGTTGGAATGCCTAAACATTGGCTAGACACCTTTTAGCGGCACAAACCAAGCATGCATGCACATGATTGTTCATGGTTCAGCTCTCATTGTCCACTTCTCGTTGGTGCTTGCACTGTGTCGGCAGTTGGAAAAACATGCACTGCTATCATCCACAGTGCCAAGTGTCGCTCAAGCTCTAGGAACTAGGGAGCATGCATGAGAAGTTCAATGCAGAACAGCAGATGCCCGGCACCTAAACCCAGTGCCCAGTGCCCAGTGGGCATGCATATGCATGGTCCTGCATGATCGTGGACCCGAGCGTCCAACTCGCCCGAGTTATGTCTCGGCCTCTTGGGCCCCCGGTAATCTGGCATGCATCGCTGTTCTTGATGAATGAATGAATGAATGAAACACTATTTAGAGTTTAGGACGAATGAAGATTTGGTGGTTATATATGGGTTCCATGCTGAACAATTTGCAGCTGGAGATTGGGGAGGCGGCAGGTGAGCAGTAGTGTTCCTTTATTTTGCCGTCTTTCTGTGAAAGGAAATAATATAAAGGCCCCTAAAAAATATATTATGGCCCTGGTCAGCGGTATCATGTAGTATCGCTTGATGCAGAGGTGAGGGGTTTACCCTCTTTTCGGCGGAAAAAGCCTCCTTAATGTACAACAACTGAATATATAGATTTGATTTTGTTAAAAAAAAACAGCAGTTTCATGGATTTTATTCTGAATTCCAAAATAAAAAATAAAAAATTGCAGACTGTGAAAGGTCCTGGTGCCGTTGGGACCAAGTCGGAGGAATGCATAGTACATGGTGAACCAGCTATTTTTACTAACGACGAAAGGGGATATCTCTGAAGCCTGAACGTGGGAAGTGTGTTCTTGAGACGAAAGCGAGGAGAACGGGCCACACGCACGGACAACGACGGCTTTCTGCATAACATCGCCGTAGTGGTCTGCTGCTCGGGCGTTCCACGCGGGGTGGCGCTCGCGCGACTTTTCCAAGACGCCGGCCCTTCGATACATCGACGTCTGCAAGTTTTTTTTTGAACTAAAGCAGGCGTAAACACTTACAAATGCAGTAATTCGAGAATCTTTCTATGAGTGTGATTCTATTTTTTGTTCTTCTTCTCTACTATCTACCCCACACCCGTGCTGCCTTGTTGTAACTTTTCAACGTTTTACGTGGAGGGCGTAATAAAAGTTCAGGCAGGCGTACCCTCGTAAGAAAAAAACGTAAAACGCACGCAGGCTCTGATGAGAGTTGACGATATAGTCAACGTAGAACGCACGCAGGCCCTGACGACAATGAGTTCACGGATCACTGTCTATGGCAAAAGGCTGTATCCGTCAGAGTTGACAATGGCTTCCACCCATTATCTTCCCCTTGCCGTCAGAGTTACAAACTCCGGTTTGAAAAGAGAAAGAAAAGCTTAATTTGCTGAAGGAGGAAAAACCTTTCGATTACATCTCTCTTGCTACAAAATCACTGCATGATTAATCTTTCAGTGTCTAACACGTAAGTAAATAGTCGATGATTATGTCTTGCAGGCTCGGGAGAAGAAAGGCATGGCTTACGAAGAGAGCAAGCCACACACACACAAACACAGAGAGGCTTGGCACAATCTGTGCTTAGCATGCCTTGTAAGTAAGGCCAGCCACGGAGACCAAAGACAGAGAGGCTCTCGAGTTCACCAGTTCCACTCAACGCCGCAGTGCTAGTGTCTAGTGATAGACTCTTGGATCGGGTAGGCTAGATTAGAACGGTAGTCCTACCTTATCCTTGTGGCTCGAGCAGCTCCCGGTGCCGGCCATGGTGCCCGTGGCCGGTGATGGCAGAGAGGTCGACGGTGAAGTTGCTGGTGGCGTCGGTGAAGAGCGGCTGGGCGTTGTGGAGCTTCCCATCGCTGACCGGCTTTCCTCGATCGGTGAGGTTAGGGAGGTGGGCGACGGTTCTGTTTTTGGCGCCCGTGCCCTAGTGGCCCCCCACCTCCCTCTTATAGCCGACGCGACAAAGTCCCACAACCCAGTTGGGTTGGGCTCCCCCAATCAGGGAGCGAGTCAAGGGTCCAATGGGCCTTTGTGCCCATTGGTGGAGAGATCAATACTAACATTCTCCCCCTTGATCTCATCTTTCAAATTTATAACTTTGTACTTTGAAATAACTCTTTTCAAAGTACTCATTTCATCACAGATTAATGCGTATGAGCTGCCCTATCGCCACGGCCAATCGCCGATGGACTTGACAGCTACAAAACACCTCTCTGTTTTGAAATATATACATTAACTTTTGGTCCCTTCATTGTCCGGAAAACATAGACTATACCATAAACCCGTGTCGACTGTGTGTTCTCTGAACGCACTGGGCGGTAAGCCTTCATTAAACAGATCTGCAAAAACTTGTCTGTTGCTTTTATGCCCCAAGCATTTCAACATAATTCCGGACTTTCTCCTTAACAACGTATAACTTTGTGTCAATGTGTTTGGCACCACACTTGACTCGTTGTCATAGGAGCGGATTACTTAATGGTTATTGTTGTTGTCAACCATTATCAACTCCGGGTACATGTTTCTTTAACCTTTTTGCCAGTCCCTTAGCCACATATCATGATGTACATTATCTTTACATCATGTCAATGATAATTGATTCATTCTTTAGAGTTTTTCCACACAAAAACTCCAAGTGTGAAAGTCAGCGATAATTGTGGATTTTGCTGTATATTTCACAAGTTCTATCTCTATATTCACAATCTTTCGAGAGCGCTTGCTCCTTTTAGCATGAGGCCGATATTTTGGACTCCATTCCAGTGATCTATATCTGGACTGGACATTGCCAAAACAACCCGGTTACGTGAACTGTACCATATTCATTTGGTCTATTTCGTATTGACCTTTGGAACACTAAAGTTCCCAAAATCATTATCCTTTACTATAAGAACAGGCGTAGGGTTTCTCGCCTGCATACTTTAGAAACTTTTCTTAGCATTTCCCATGCGACACTCCTAATACCCCTTTTATTCTTTTCTCGGTGAATCTCGATCCTTATAACGAGAGACATTCTACCAAGAACATTCTTTTGAACTTTGAGGACAAGAACTTCTTTTCCTCCTGCAGTAGATTAACATCACTACTAACTAGAAGAACGCCCATGCGTTGCAACGGGGCCACATTAACTTTAAGAGTTCAATATTAATATTTTCATACATATCAAGTGACATTGACGACCTTTTTTATCATCAAATCCTCACACACACTCTCTCTCCCTCCCTCTTCCTCACTCTCTCTCCCCCTCTCCCTCTCTCTCTCTAACACACACACACACATATCCATCTTATTGGGTATGGGACCATAATCCATCTATTTCACACACACACATGCTAGTGCATAACAATATGGATTATGTGTATTATATTTGCCACCACAACTAAGGGAATTAATTTCATGTAAATCGGCCAGCCACAGCTCCAAGAATACGCGGAGGAGGTGGCCCGGGTCAGCGTCGGCGCCGTCCGGCGCGGGCCACGGGCCCGCTTCCAAGTGCGTCTGCGTGCCGGCCACCCTGGTGCCGCTTCCACCGCACCAACTCCTAGGGCCACGGCCACGGCCATGGCCAGTGAAGCCGCCCTTCTTCGCCCCCTTCACCGGCCGCGGCCAACGCGGTGCCGCGGTGCCGGGCCTCGCCGTCCTCGTCCTCCGGCACCGTCACGACCCAGTGACGCAGCCCAAGCCTCGGCCTCGAGAATCAAGAATGCTCGACAACGAAGAGGGGAGGGAAGATCATATACATGTCATAAGAAAGGGAGTTTATTTACTGCTCCCTCGATGTATTGTTTCCTTTGTTTGGAGATTGATTACCATCCGTGTGTTAAGGTAAGGTTAATGTGATTGAGCGATTTTTCTGAAAATCAATTATTTGTTTTCTAATTAATGTGATTGAGTATTTAAGGTAAGGTTAATTAATTTAGATTTGATCTTTAGAGGTTGTTTGTGATTGATTCTGCATTACTAAATAACTTGCGCCAGTATGGAAAGTTCTGATCTGTTCAGATTTCTTTCATTGTGTGAGAGGGTGACACAAAAATAAACCGATGAATTGGGTGGAGGGGATGAAAAAATCTACGAAAAAAACTAGCAAAGGTGGGAGGAGGTACCAAAAAAACCATGGGAGGTGGGACGAAAAAAAACCTCGAAACGAGACTACCAACTACTGGGCCACGGCCACGGCCAGGGCCAGTGAAGCCGCCCTTCTTTGCCCCCTTCACCGGCCGCGGCCAACGCGGTGCCACGGTGCCCGGCCTCGCCGTCCTCGTCCTCCGGCACCGTCACGACCCAGTGATGCAGCCCAAGCAACGGCCTCGAGAATCAAGAACGATCGACAACGGAGAGGGAAGGGAAAATCATATACATGTCATAAGAAAGGGAGTTATTTACTGCTCCCTCAGATGTATTGTTTCCTTTGTTTGGAGATTGATTACCATCCGTGAGTTAAGGTAAGGTTAATGTGATTGAGCGATTTTTCTAAAAATCAATTATTTGTTTTCTAATTAATGTGATTGAGTGATCTAAGGTAATGTTAATTAATTTAGATTTGACCTTTAAAGATTGTTCGTGATTGATTCTACATTACTAAATAACTTGCGCCAGTATGGAAAGTTCTGATCTGTTCAGATTTCTTTCATTGTGTGAGAGGGTGACGCGAAAATAAACCTATGAATTGGGAGGAGGGGACGAAAAAAACCCAGCGAAGGTGGGAGGAGGTACCAAAAAAACCATGGGAGGTGGGACGAAAAAAAACCTGGAAGCGAGACTACCAACTGCTCCATTAGGAGTAGAGACAAGTAGAATGTTATCCACATGTACAGGATTAGGAAATGAAATTCCCATTCTATAACTTTATACAAACACAATTGTCCTCTCATTTTCTTTAACCCAAAACAACATTTGATTGCTTTAGTCCATAAACGACTTCTTCAGGTAGTATCCCATGTGTTTTTTACTTTCATCTGATGTAACTCAGATCATAATATCTTACATCTAATGTAATTCAGATCATGATGTGCTACCAACACTCATTGTAATATATTCAGTGTAAAACGCGCAAAAACCTTTCGATATAACTAGTGTTTTACACCTTTACGTATTTCCTTCGAAGTCACATTGTCCTTGTAGACTCTTTACATCCTACTGTTTTGGCTCCATTGGAAATTACTCATGAGTCCCAAACATCATCGGGATTCACCAATTTTATTTCATCTCACATAGTCTCTTATCATTTAGATAAGCAAACACTTCTCAAAGCTAATTGAGCTTTAAATGAGGTGGGATCAACCTCTAATTTTAATTTCTCTAACATAGACTTTATAGTCATCAGACATATATGATTTTCTCATTCAGGTACTGGTACTTCTTTCATATGGGGTTGTTGTTGCTCTGTTATTGCCAAGCGGCAATTAATTCTATAGTATTTCGTTGCCAAGAGGCAATAGATTTTACAGGGACCTATATCACAAGATCCATATTTACTTGTTCATCCTTTTATACAGCTAACAACAGATGTTGTATAGGTCATACAACAACAATGCTCCCCCAGGTACAATCTATACAAGCCTTATGGTATACTCTATAGTCTTTTACTTTATCTAGGTAGCCAACAAAATAGCTCCCCCAGATTTCTTATTTTGGGTTTGCTCTGTCAAAACTTTCCTCATAAGCACCATCTTTTACTTTTGAATCTTCTTCAGTATGAATACTGGTTGACTATGCTATCTTCCAATCGGAAACTATAAGATTCAAGGAATATAGCTATCTCTTTACTTTAGGGGTATCGTTATTGTGTATCATTATTGTGACCATCGTACTCCCCCGACGATCACATTCACCATTTATAGATCAATTTAGATGAATCATGTGCACATTATGTAGGGGAGTTTCATCATTCACAATACTTTATCCCCCTCGAAATGTGGCAAGAACTTTTCTGCCACAATTTCGAAAACCATTTAGAACTCTTGTGAATTCAAGAAACTTTGATTATCTACTTCATGCGGAATGAAGTTATTTGTTAACTCATATGGGAGTACTTTCCTCGTTCCATTTCAAAAGAAAAACTCAACCGAGTTCTTTATCAATAGTACATTTGCAAGTCAAACATGCATATCATTCTTATCTTTTGGTTCTTCTGTAACTTTTATTATCTTTAGACTCATTGATTGCTTAATGACTATGACACTTAAAAGTGCACGGTCGATACTAGGATAGCATAAGGGATACTCCATACTTTTCTCCCAAATTGGGATTCATTAAAAACATATGAGTCATCACATCTTTTTCCTGTCTTACAGGGTAATTCCTTTGCCAAAATTTCTCCCACCATATGGGATTATTCTGACATAAATATTATGCCAACTTTACCCCGCCATGCGATATTATCATAATCATCTTTTCTCACCATGCGGGTAATTCCCTGGAAGGGATATGAATGCCAGAAATGTCTTTATTTGATTGCATATTCAATCATCCAATTCAAAAATAAATCTGAATATTCTTTAATACACATGCTTAATCTGGTGTTGGTCAAATTAATCACGCATATCACTTATTGCATCTCATAGAAGATGCGAATTCTTTTCCATGGAGAGTACATGAAGACATTCGTTGAGCAAGGCTCTCAATGATATATCTCTTTCTTGGATTAATATCCAAAATTGCTTCTTTGAAGCCATTCTTTAGAGAGAACATACTCCCTCACATTATGACCTTTCTTGGTCATCTTTCGGGACACAAGTACTCAGCTTTTTGCTTTCACGAATGAAAGCATGGAAAACTTTTAGTCTGAGAAAACTTAGCAAATAATCAACAATAGTAGGCATAAAAAATAACCCTATGTTGGTTTGGTTAAAAAATATGCACATTAAACCTTTTAAAACTTTCTTTTTATATTCTAAATCACCGTTGTGGCAGAATTAGAATAAAATATCAGCCTTCTACATTAATTCCATATCACCGTTGGGCGGAAATGGAAATAATGCATATAACTCATAAACAATCTGATGATAGTATTTCTATTAAACAACTTTGCTAAGAAATAATCATCATCATCAACTTTATTGAAGCAGGAACAAGAAATATACATTTCTCTAGCTCAAGAGCATTTCTTGATCTTTATCTGTTCTCTGAAAATTGATCACTTTGATACAAGATTTATCAGAGATTTAAGCTTTGAACATAAGACTCATAGAATTATAGTATTTTTATCATCAACGTTGGTCAGAAAACAACAATACCATATTTTAACTTTAATTCAAATATATTTCTTTTTTCATAACGGAAACTATCAGAATCTGATTTCACCCACATGAGAAAAAACATTGCTAAGAACAGTTTTGCCAATTAAATTTTCCCGTTAGTTCCAATTTAATTGGAGGATAAAACTTTTACTTTGCAGCGGAAACTTTACAATATTTTATTCAGAAACAATTATGTACTCTTTTACTCTCTAAGCAAATTTAACCGGTTGGTTTAGAATTGCATTACAGAAGCAACAATTTAATCTTTTAGTTTAGTTCTATTCACTTTAAAAAGAGCACTTTTATTTTTATTTTGCAACGGAAAACATGAATAAAAGTTAATGAACTTTTTCTTTTCAGAAACATTTGTTTTCTTTGACCAAATAAAAATTCATGAACTTTATTATTTTCTTTGTAAAATTCATGAACATTTCTTTTTCTGAAAATTTTCAATTTTCATTTTCAGAAACTTTTCCTTTTACTTTTGTATTTTCTAAACAGAAGATTTCTCTGAATAATTTGAATGAAAAAACTGTATTATATTTGCCCAGAAACTGGACAAAAAAATGGCAGTCGCGCTGGCCTCGGCCCAGCGTGCGCGGCAGCGCCAGCCGACCCCAAAAGGCCCGCAGCGCAAGCCCGCCACTCTGGCCTGGTCAGACGGCCGATGGCCCAGAAGCACTTTCGGCCCACTTGGCCGGGGGCGGGGCTAGAGTTTCACGGTGGCCGTCGATCTCGAGCTAACGGTGCACCGTTGTTCTCGCTAGAACAAAATAGGGGAGAGCCCCGATCGTCCTCCCATCCGTTTCCTCGCCCGACCCCCTTCTTTTCTCCTGCCGACGGCGGAAGCACGGGGCCGCGCCCCAGCCGACCGGCCGGCGGTTGCCACTGCGCCGCGCGGGTCGCTGGCGACAAGCACCACCGCGCCGTGCCGCGCTGCTCTTTTCCTTCTTGTTTTCTCCCTCCTGTCGGCAAAGAGTGGGAGTGGCGCGGGTGAGCCCTCCTCTTCCCCATTGCGTGCGACGGTGCCCGAGTGGCGGTGCGATTTGGGCTGCGCCGGCCGCCGGTGACGCCGTGGATCTACCACCGCGCTGCGAGCCCCTCCCCTTTTCCTTTCTATTCCCGTGGTAGAGAGCGCGCGCGAGAGAGAGAGACCAGCTCCACCCTCCTCTGTTCTGCTGATACGTCTCCAACGTATCTATAATTTTTGATTGTTCCATGCTATTATATTACCCCTTTTTGATTGTAGCATCATGAATGAATTCAACAATATAACCAGCACCTAAAGCATTCTTTTCATGATCTACTAGCATAGAAAATTTACTACTCTCCTCATAAGCAAAATTCTTCTCATGAATAGTAGTGGGAGCAAACTCAACAAAATAACTATCATATGATTTAAAATTAGGATCAAGATGACAAGTTTCATGATTATCATTATTCTTTAAAGCATACGTGTCATCACAATAATCATCATAGATAGGAGGCATGCTTTCATCATAGTAAATTTGCTCATCAAATCTTGGGGGACAAAAAATATCATCTTCATCAAACATAGCTTCCCCAAGCTTGTGGCTTTGCATATCATTAGCATCATGGATATTCAAGGAATTCATACTAACAACATTGCAATCATGCTCATCATTCACATATTTTCTGCCAAGCATTCTATGTAATTCTTCTTCTAGTACTTGAGCACAATTTTCCTTTCCATCATTTTCACGAAAGACATTAAAAAGATGAAGCATATGAGGCATCCTTAATTCCATTTTTTGTAGTTTTCTTTTATAAACTAAACTAGTGATAAAACAAGAAACAAAAAGATTCGATTGCAAGATCTAAAGATATACCTTCAAGCGCTAACCTCCCCGGCAACGGCGCCAGAAAAGAGCTTGATGTATACTACACAACCTTCTTCTTGTAGATGTTGTTGGGCCTGCAAGTGCACAGGTTTGTAGGACAGTAGCAAATTTCCCTCAAGTGGATGACCTAAGGTTTATCAATCCGTAGGAGGCGTATGATGAAGATGGTCTCTCTCAAACAACCCTGCAATCAAATAACAAAGAGTCTCTTGTGTCCCCAACACACCCAATACAATGGCAAATTGTATAGGTGCACTAGTTCGGCGAAGAGATGGTGATACAAGTGCAATATAGATAGTAGATATAGGTTTTTGTAATCTGAAATAATAAAAACAGCAAGGTAACTAATGGTAAAAGTGAGCGTAAACGATATTGCAATGATAGGAAACAAGGCCTAGGGTTCATACTTTCACTAGTGCAAGTTCTCTCAACAATAATAACATAGATAGATCATATAACAAGCCCTCAACATGCAACAAAGAGTCACTCCGAAGCCACTAATAGCGGAGAACAAACGTAGAGATTATGGTAGGGTACGAAACCACCTCACACTACTAGGGAAAAGCCTATACACAGAATCTTACCAGCAGCGCTCTTCAAAATACCACGCTACTGCTACTTAGCAGCAGCGCGTGTCTATGAAACGCGTTGCTGACTTGGAAATAGCAGTAGCGCGTGTATCGCATACAGAGCTACTGCTATAGTTGCCATGACCTTGGCCCTCCCCGCTAGCTATAGCAGTAGCGCACTTTACTGTAGAGCGCTACTGCTACTCAGGTTAGCTGTAGCGCGTTTTGGCAAATGCGCTACAACTATCCCTACCTTATCCCCACGTGCACGACCGGCCCTCTCACTCACACTCTCACTCTCGCCCGCGTCAACCGTCGTCGTGCGTTGCCGCCGCCGCCTTCGTCCGTCCGCCGCCGAGGTACTCCCCTCCTTCCGTCCCTCCTCCATCCTCCTCGCACATCCTCCCTCCGCCTGCGGCCGCCACTCCCTCCTCCACCGCCGCCCTCCTCCCTCCGCCTGCGGCCGCCCCTCCTCCCTCCTCCGCCGGCAGCCCTCCTCCCACCGCCCTCGACCTCGCCGCCCCTAGCTACCTCTCTGTCGCCCCCACCCCCTACAACTAGTTAGTACTAGATTTAGTAGTAGTAGATGTTAATTTAGGGTTAGCTAGTACTAGATGTTGCTTAGTTAGTACTAGATTTTTAGTAGTAGTGGTAGTTGAACTACTTTAGTTGTAGTTGAACTAGTTTAGTAAGTAAATTAATAAACTAGTTGAACTAGTTGAATTAACAGAACTAATCTATTTTTAGTAAGATAATTAATATAACTAGTTGAACTATTTTATTTTTAGAAAGAACTAGTTTTTTTCTATTTATAGTAAGTTTATATTTAGTAAGAACTAGTTGAATTAATAAAACTAGTTGAACATGCCATGTTTGTTGTTAGTGATGACTTATATGGTTTCAGGTGACCTCCGTCGTCCCCGTCATCGACCCCCTCCGACATCCCCGCCGTCGTCCCGGTCACCGACCCCCTCCGACATCGAGGTGAGACCAGCCAAAATCCTTGTATATCTTGTGTTGTTGCTCAAATTGGATATGTCGTTGCCCAAGTGGCCGTTCATGTTCAGTTTACATCTCCGAGTGGCCTATGTTTTGCCGGAGTGTTGATTAATTTCTGTTCCGGCAAATTTCAGGCGCTCGATATGTCCTTTTTTAGCAAAGGTCATGCCGGATTTTGTCGTGAATTCTGGCATGACTTGTGCTAGAATATGTACAAGTTTAATCTTTGAATTATGATTGTAGGAAATGTCGTACTCGGATGACGACGGTCTCCCGGGAGAGTGTAGCTGGTGCCACGACGATCGAGGTATGTGCGACAGGTTCGTTCGGCTGGACGAAGATTGGCGCTTCAGCATTAAGCTCGAGGAGACCTTCGATTGTGAAACGGTACGCAACAACGACAAGTGTTTTTTTCTCCATTAAGCATGACTTCAACTATTTCAACGTCTAATTTTCATATTTTACAATTCGACTAGCTTATCCCATGCCATGCAAGACGCTATGTCTTGGAGAGGATGGGTTTTGAAGACCATGAAAATTTCGAAACAAAGAAAATACACCTAAGGACCCATCATGATATGGATTTTGAAGTAAATCTGTGCAATGCTCAGAGCGTAACCCATTTTGGTTGCCAAAATTGGGAAGCACTTTGCAAAATGTATGGTTTTTATGAGGGTATGATTGTCAGCATGGATCTTGGTGATCCTGACAGCGAGGAAGACAATATGGACATTTGGGTCCTTGTTGATACGCTTCCGATTGTACCGCTATGTGAGTTTCTCAAACATAGTTATTAACTAATTTATATTGTTTATTTCAAAATAGTTGATAGCTTATTTCCATTGACAGCTTATTTTGATTCTTCAAAGACTGTGAGGAAGATGGTAGATAAAACCCACTACACCGAAGGCACGCAATTAACGTATAAGGAGAAAAATCATCTGAACGCATTTTGTACTCTTCTTGAGAATTACAATGACTATTATCGAACTCCTCCAAATTATGGTGAATACGTGCCACTAGTGCATGTGTTGAACAACGATAACTTCTCTGGAGATACCCTGGTAAGATTTTTTACTATTACGACATCCGTGCATTTTTTGCATACTTCTAAAACTAGTACATCATTGCTAACTAGAAAGTTATTATTATGTTTTTCAACAGAAACTCCCGATGGATTGTGTGCCTCATCTGATGTCTCTGCATTGTCGCCTCTCAGTTCTGAACATACTGCCAGGTAAATCTACAGAGCTCACCTGTGCATATCAGATTTCTAAAACCCGTGAACACATGATCATCAGAGAATGGAAGAAATGTATGGACATTCGCAAGGAGGTTCTTGGAAGTAACATTCAGCGAAAGGCAAGAATGGGAGACATGCTAATCTGCATTCTCCATAATGGAGAGTTAGGGGCTATCTTGTTTTTTGTTATTTTACCTTAGAAAATGTTGTAGGTCTTAATCGAATGTAATAGGTCCTATGACGTACAATATGTTTATTATGTGGTAATGTGTTAGAGTTGATAATGATGATCTTGAGGAGGTGTTATGTGATGTCAATGATGAAAACGATGATATTGAGGAGGTGTTATATGACAATGATGTATTATGATGCTAAGTTGTTAATGATATGATGATGATGATGATATTATTATATCATTGGGTGAAAGAACCACGGATTAGTTTCAAGTGGATGGACATCCACTTGAAACTAGTCCACGGTTCTTTCACCCCATGATGTAATAACTCATTATGATGTAAAAACAATCTCTAAATTCCTGTTGTATGAAAACTTGTGTAAAGGTCTATGAATACAACATGAAAAAGAAAAGAAATAAAATAATAAATAATAGTAGTAGCGCGGGTAAGTAGAAGCGCTACTACTAATTACCAGTAGCGATGTTCTGAAGAACCACTACTACTAAGTCAATTTAGCAGTAGTGTGGGTCAAGACGCGCTATTGCTAAGCATTAGCTGTAGCGCCTTATCAGTAGCGCTCCTGCCCGCGCTACTGATAGGCCCAGAACCCGCGCTGCTGCTAGGCTTTTCCCTAGTAGTGTCAAAGTTATTCTTTCGGATCGATCTATAAAAGAGTTCGTACTAGAATAACACCTTAAGACACAAATCAACCAAAACCCTAATGTCACCTAGATACTCCATTGTCACCTCAAGTATCCGTGGGCATGATTATACGATATGCACCACACAATCTCAGATTCATCCAACCAACATAAAGTACTTCAAAGAGTGCCCCAAAGTTTCTATCGGAGAGTCAAGAACATGCGCCAACCCCTATGAATAGGTTCCCAATGTCACGAAGCCCGCAAGTTGATCACCAAAACATACATAAAGTGGCACATGATATCCCATTGTCACCACAGATAATCATGGCAAGACATACATCAAGTGTTCTCATAAAAGACTCAATCCGATAAGATAACTTCAGAGGGGAAACTCAATTCATCACAAGAGAGTAGTGGGGGAGAAACATCATAAGATCCAACTTCAATAGCAAAGCTCGGGATACATCAAGATCGTGCCATAGAGGAAACACGAGAGAGAACACGAGAGAGAGAGAGATCAAACACATAGCTACTGGTACATACCCTCAGCCCCGAGGGTGAACTACTCCCTCCTCGTCATGGATAGCGCCGGGATGATGAAGATGGCCACTGGTGATGGGTTCCCCCTCCGGCAGGGCGCCGGAACGGGCTCCTGAGAGGTTTTTGGTGGCTACAGAGGCTTGCGGCGGCGGAACTCCCGATCTATCTTCTGTTCTGGAAGTTTTAGGGTACGTAGGTA
The DNA here is from genome assembly GCA_963921465.1 of Triticum timopheevii. Lineage (NCBI taxonomy): Eukaryota > Viridiplantae > Streptophyta > Magnoliopsida > Poales > Poaceae > Triticum > Triticum timopheevii. Next base: position 101,081,769 of record OY997264.1, on the reverse strand, counting down.
TATATGGGTGAAAGGAGTACGTCGGTGGAGCTACGGGGGCCCCACGAGGCTCGGGGGCGTGCCCGGGGGGTGGGGGGTGGGTGCGCCGCCCACCCTCGTGAGCACCTCCCGTATCTTCTGACGTGGGGTCCAAGTCCATCAGGTGGGTTTCCTTCCAAAAATAACTTCTCCAGTTGATTTCGTTCCGTTTTGACTCCGTTAGATATTCCTTTTCCTCGAAACAATAAAATAGGCATAAAACAACAAATCTGGGCTGGGCCTCCGGTTAATAGGTTAGTCCCAAAAATAATATAAAAGTGGATAATAAAGCCCAATATTACCTAAAACAGTAGATAAAGTAGCATGGAGCAATAAAAAATTATAGATACGTTGGAGACGTATCAAGCATCCCCAAGCTTAATTCCTGCTCGTCCTCGAGTAGGTAAATGATAAAAAAGAATTTTTGATGCGGAGTGATACTTTGGCATAATTTCAATGTAAATCTTCTTAATTGTGGCATGAATATTTAGATCCAAAAGATTCAAGACAAAAGTTCATATTGACATAAAAATAATAATACTTCAAGCATACTAATCAAAGCAATCATGTCTTCTCAAAACAACATGGCAAAAGAAAGTTCATCCCTACAAAATCATATAGTTAGGCTATGCTTCATTTTCGTCACACAAAGATGTTCCCAACTTCGATACCCCCGATGACAAGCCAAGCAATTGTTTCATACTTAAATAATCTCAAACTTTTTCAACCTTCACACAATACATGAGCGTGAGCCATGGATATAACACTATGGGTGGAATAGAATATGATGATGGGGATTGTGTGGAGAAGACAAAAAAGAGAATGTCTCACATTGACGAGGATAATCAACGGGCTATGGAGATGCCCATCAATTGATGTCAACATGAGGAGTAGGGATTGCCATGCAACAGATGCACTAGAGCTATAAATGTATGAAAGCTCATCAAAATAAACTAAGTGGGTGTGCATCCAACTTGCTTGCTCACGAAGACCTAGGGCACTTGAGGAGGCCCATCGTTGGAATATACAAGCCAAGTTCTATAATGAAAAATTCCCACTAGTATATGAAAGTGACAACATGTGAAACTCTCTATATGAAAAACATGGTGCTACTTTTAAGCACAATATATGAGACTCGCTATATGAAGAACATGGTGCTACTTTGAAGCACAAGTGTGGGAAAAAAAGGATAGTAGCATTGCCCCTTTTATATTATTTTTATTTTTTGTTTTTTTTTGCCTTTTTTTTCTTTGGCCTTTCTCTTTTTTTGGGACAATGCTCTATTAAATGATGATCATCACACTTCTATTGATTACAACATAAGGATTACAACTCGAAACTAGAACAAGATATGACTCTATATGAATGCCTCTGGCGGTGTACCGGGATGGTGCAATGAATCAAGAGTGACATGTATGAAAAAATAATGCATGGTGGCTTTGCCACAAATACGATGTCAACTACATGATCATGCAATGGCAATATGACAAAAGTAAAGTATGCCATGATGATGAACGGAACGGTGGAAAGTTGCATGGCAATATATCTCGGAATGGCTATGGAAATGCCATAATAGGTAGGTATGGTGGCTGTTTTGAGGAAGATATAAGGAGGTTTATGTGTGATAGAGCATATCGTATCACGGGGTTTGGATGCACCGGTGAAGTTTGCACCAACTCTCAATGTGAGAAAGGGCAATGCACGGTACCGAAGAGGCTAGCAAAGGCGGAAAGGTGAGAGTGCGTACAATCCATGGACTCACCATTATTCAAAAGAACTCATATAATTATTGCAAAAATTTAGAAGTCATCAAAAATCAAGTACTATGCGCATGCTCCTAGGGGGATAGATTGGTAGGAAAAGACCATCGCTCGTCCCCGACCGCCACTTATAAGGATGCATAAGCCAGGTACACTTCATGTTTCAAATTTGTTACACAACTTTAACCATACGTGCATGCTACGGGACTTGCTAACTTCAACACAAGCATTCTTTGAATTCATAATCACCCAACTAGCATGACTTTAATATCACTACCTCCATATCTCAAAACAATTATCAAGTATCAAACTTTTCTTAGTATTCAACACACTCATAAGAAAGTTTCATATATCTTGAATACCAAGTATATTAATATTAAGAAAATTACCATGCTATTAACGACTCTCAAAATAATCTAAGTGAAGTATGAGAGTTCATCTATTTCTTCAAAATAAAACTACCACCATGCTCTAAAAGGTATAAGTGATGCACTAGAGCAAATGACAAACTACTCCGAAAGATATAAGTGAAGGTCAATGAGTAGCTAAATAATTATGCAACTATGCGAAGACTCTCTCTCATTTAATAATTTCAGATCTTGATACTTTATTCAAACAGCAAGCAAAGCTAAAGAAAACTACATTTCAAGGATAGCACAACTCATATGAAGAAGCAAAAACTTAAGCTCAACCGATACTAATCGATAGTTGTTGAAGAAGAAAGGTGGGATGCCTACCGGGGCATCCCCAAGCTTAGATGCTTGAGACTTCTTGAAATATTATCTTGGGGTGCCTTGGGCATCCCCAAGCTTGAGCTTTTGTGTCTCCTTAATTCCTCTCATATCATGGTTTCTCTTTTTATCAAAAGCTTCATTCACAACAAACTCAACAAGAACTCGTGAGATAGGGTATAAACCAATGCAAAACCTTATCATTTTCTACTGTAACAAATCACTTAAATTATTATTAAACATTGAATACTAAATGCCACTGCATATTTAATACTCCTATCTTCAAATAGAATCATTAAACAAGCAAACATATGCAAACAATGCAACCATAACAGCAATCTGCCAAAACAGTACAGTCTGTAAGAATGCAAGAGTCATCATACTTCCCTAACTCCAAAAATTATGAACTAAAATTCCCACTGTAATAAATTTATCATAACTCAATATGCAAAAAGATTCAACATTATAACACTCTCTGACTTTTCTAGGGAATTTTTGCAACAGCGGTAAACTTTCTGTTTTCAAACAGCAACATGTATACTAGCAAAATAAGCATGGCAAAGGCTATCCTTGACTTATTTATTGAAACTAAAGATGAAAAACATTATTATAAATAACATAGAGCTAATACTAACAAAAGAAAATGACGCTCCAAGCAAAACACATATCATGTGGTGAATAAAAATATAGCTCCAAGTAAAGTTACCAATGAACGAAGACGAAAGAGGGGATGCCTTCCGGGGCATCCCCAAGCTTAGGCTCTTGGTTGTACTTGAATATTACCTTGGGGTGCCTTGAGCATCCCCAAGCTTAGGCTATTGCCACTCCTTATTCCATAGTCCATCGAATCTTTACCCAAAACTTGAAAACTTCACAACACAAAACTCAACAGGAAATCTTATAAGCTCCGTTAGTGAAAGAAAACAAAACCACCACATTGGTACTGTAATTAACTCATTCTAAATTCATATTGGTGTAATATATAATGTACTCCAACTTATCTATGGTTCATACCCTCCGATACTACTCATAGATTCATCAAAATAAGCAAACAACACATAAAAAACAGAATCTGTCAAAAACAGAACAGTCTGTAGTAATCTGTATCAAACGTATACTTCTGGAACTCCAAAAATCCTACCAAATTAGGAAGTCCTAAGCAATTCGTGTACCAATCCAGAGCAAAAAGAATATGATCAGAAGCACGTTTCTGTGAATTAAAAAAACTAATTTACTGGGCGCAAAAGTTTCTGATTTTCAGCAGGATCAACACAACTATCACCGCAAGCCATCCTAAAGGTCTTACATGGCACTTTATTGAAACAAAAGCTATAAAACATAACTAATACAGTAGCATAATCATGTGAACACACAAAAACAGTAAGGATAAGTATTGGGTTGTCTCCCAACAAGCGCTTTTCTTTAATGCCTTTCTAGCTAGGCATGATGGTGACAATGATGCTCACATAAAAGATAAGAATTGAAACATAACGGGAGCATCATGAAGCATATGACTAGCACTTTTAAGTCTAACCCACTTCCTATGCATAGGGATTTTGTGAGCAAACAACTTATGGGAACGATAATCAACTAGCATAGGAAGGTAAAACAAGCATAGCTTCAAAACTTGAAGCACATAGAGAGGAAACTTGATATTATTGCAATTCCTACAAGCATATGTTCCTCCCTCATAATAATTTTCAGTAGCATCATGAATGAATTCAACAATATAACCAGCACCTAAAGCATTCTTTTCATGATCTACTAGCATAGAAAATTTACTACTCTCCTCATAAGCAAAATTCTTCTCATGAATAGTAGTGGGAGCAAACTCAACAAAATAACTATCATATGATTTAAAATTAGGATCAAGATGACAAGTTTCATGATTATCATTATTCTTTACAGCATACGTGTCATCACAATAATCATCATAGATAGGAGGCATACTTTCATCATAGTAAATTTGCTCATCAAAGCTTGGGGGACAAAAAATATCATCTTCATCAAACATAGCTTCCCCAAGCTTGTGGCTTTGCATATCATTAGCATCATAGATATTCAAGGAATTCATACTAACAACATTGCAATCATGCTCATCATTCACATATTTTATGCCAAGCATTCTATGTAATTCTTCTTCTAGTACTTGAGCACAATTTTCCTTTCCATCATTTTCACGAAAGACATTAAAAAGATGAAGCATATGAGGCATCCTTAATTCCATTTTTTGTAGTTTTCTTTTATAAACTAAACTAGTGATAAAACAAGAAACAAAAAGATTTGATGGCAAGATCTAAAGATATACCTTCAAGCGCTAACCTCCCCGGCAACGGCGCTAGAAAAGAGCTTGATGTCTACTACACAACCTTCTTCTTGTAGACGTTGTTGGGCCTGCAAGTGCACAGGTTTGTAGGACAGTAGCAAATTTCCCTCAAGTGCATGACCTAAGGTTTATCAATCCGTAGGAGGCGTAGGATGAAGATGGTCTCTCTCAAACAACCCTGCAATCAAATAACAAAGAGTCTCTTGTGTCCCCAACACACCCAATACAATGGCAAATTGTATAGGTGCACTAGTTCGGCGAAGAGATGGTGATACAAGTGCAATATAGATAGTAGATATAGGTTTTTGTAATCTAAAATAATAAAAACAGCAAGGTAACTAATGGTAAAAGTGAGCGTAAATGGTATTGCAATGATAGGAAACAAGACCTAGGGTTCATACTTTCACTAGTGCAAGTTCTCTCAACAATAATAACATAGATAGATCATATAACAAGCCCTCAACATGCAACAAAGAGTCACTCCGAAGCCACTAATAGCGGAGAACAAACGTAGAGATTATGGTAGGGTACGAAACCACCTCAAAGTTATTCTTTCGGATCGATCTATAAAAGAGTTTGTACTAGAATAACACCTTAAGACACAAATCAACCAAAACCCTAATGTCACCTAGATACTCCATTGTCACCTCAAGTATCCGTGGGCTTGATTATACGATATGCATCACACAATCTCAGATTCATCCAACCAACACAAAGTACTTCAAAGAGTGCCCCAAAGTTTCTATCGGAGAGTCAAGAACGTGTGCCAACCCCTATGCATAGGTTCCCAATGTCACGAAACCCGCAAGTTGATCACCAAAACATACATAAAGTGGCACATGATATCCCATTGTCACCACAGATAATCACGGCAAGACATACATCAAGTGTTCTCATAAAAGACTCAATCCGATAAGATAACTTCAAAGGGGAAACTCAATTCATCACAAGAGAGTAGAGGGGGAGAAACATCATAAGATCCAACTACAATAGCAAAGCTCGGGATACATCAAGATCGTGCCATAGAGGGAACACGAGAGAGAACACGAGAGAGAGAGATCAAACACATAGCTACTGGTACATACCCTCAGCCCCAAGGGTGAACTACTCCCTCCTCGTCATGGATTGCGCCGGGATGATGAAGATGGCCATCGGTGATGGGTTCCCCCTCCGGCAGGGCGCTAGAATGGGCTCCCGAGAGGTTTTTGGTGGCTACAGAGGCTTGCGGCGGCGGAACTCCCGATCTATCTTCTGTTCTAGAAGTTTTAGGGTACGTACGTATATATGGGTGAAAGGAGTACGTCAGTGGAGCTACGGGGGCCCCATGAGGCTGGGGGCGCGCCCGGGGGGGCATCCTCGTGAGCACCTACCGTATCTTCTAACGTGGGGTCCAAGTCCATCAGGTGGGTTTCCTTCCAAAAATAACTTCTCCAGTTGATTTCGTTCCGTTTTGACTCCGTCTGATATTCCTTTTCCTCGAAACACTGAAATAGGCATAAAACAGCAAATCTGGGCTGGGCCTCCGGTTAATAGGTTAGTCCCAAAAATAATATAAAAGTGGATAATAAAGCCCAGTATTGCCTAAAACAGTAGATAAAGTAGCATGGAGCAATCAAAAGTTATAGATACGTTGGAGACGTATCAGGCGCCCCCCCCCCTATAGGGCGTGCCCCCTATCTCATGGGCCCCTCGGGCGTCCACCGACGTACTTCTTCCTTCTATATAAGCCTATGTACCCCGAAAACATCCAGGGAGCAACCAAAACACAATTTCCACCGTCGTAACCTTCTGTATCCGCGAGATCCCATCTTGGAGCCTTCGCCGGCGTTCTGCCGGAGGGGGAATCGACCATGGAGGGCTTCCACATCAACACCACAGACCTACGGGTCCATAGTTATTAGCTAGATAGCTTCTTCTCTCTTTTTGGGTCTCAATACAATGTTCTCTCCCTCTCTTGTGGAGATCTATTCAATGTAAACTCTTTTTGCGGTGTGTTTGTCGAGATCCAATGAATTGTGGGTTTATGATCAAGTTTATCTATGAGTAATATTTGAATCTTCTCTGAATTCTTTGATGTATGATTGAGTTATCTTTGCAAGTCTCTTCGAATTATCAGTTTGGTTTGGCCTACTAGATTGATCTTTCTTGCCATGGGAGAAGTTCTTAGCTTTGGGTTCAATTTTGCGGTGTCCTTACCCAGTGACAGAAAGGGTTGCAAGGCACATATTGTATTGTTGCCATCAAGGATAACAAGATGGGGTTTATATCATATTGCTTGAGTTTATCCCTCTACATCGTGTCATCTTTCTTAATGCGTTACTCTGTTCTTTATGAACTTAATACTCTAGATGCAGGCAGGAGTCGGTCGATGTGTGGAGTAATAGTAGTAGATGCAGGCAGGAGTCGGTCTACTTGTTGCGGACATGATGCCTATATACATGATCATGCCTAGATAATCTCATAATTATTCGCTTTTCTATCAATTGCTCGACAGTAATTTGTTCACCCACCGTAATACTTATGCTATCTTGAGAGAAGCCACTAGTGAAACCTATGGCCCCCGGGTCTATCTCTTATCATATTTGCTTCCAATCTATTTTATTTGCATCTTTACTTTCTGCATCTATATTATAAAATACCAAAAATATATTTATCTTATCTTACTATCTTTATTAGATCTCACTTTCGCAAGTGGCCGTGAAGGGATTGACAACTCCTTTATTGCGTTGGTTGCGAGTTCTTTGTTTGTTTGTGTAGGTGTGTGGGACTTTTGAGGAGCCTCCTACTGGATTGATACCTTGGTTCTCAAAAACTGAGGGAAATACTTACGCTACTATTGCTGCATCACCCTTTCCTCTTCAAGGAAAACCAACGCAAGCTCAAGACGTAGCAAGAAGGATTTCTGGCGCCGTTGTCGGGGAGGTCTCCGCTCAAGTCAAGACATACCAAGTACCCATCACAAACTCATCTCCCTCGCATTTACATTATTTGTCATTTGCCTCTCGTTTTCCTCTCCCCCACTTCACCCTTGCCGTTTTATTCGCCCTCTCTTTCCCAATCTCCTCCTCTCTTTTCGCTTGCCTTTTTTTGTTTGCTTATGTGTTGGATTACTTGTTGCCATGGCGCAAGATAATACCAAATTGTGTGATTTCTCGAACACCAATAATAATGATTTCCTTAGTACTCCGATTTATCCTATTAATGATGTTGAGTCTTGTGAAATCAATACTACTTTGCTGAATCTTGGTATGAAAGATCAATTCGCCGGCCTTCCTAGTGAAGATGTCGCTACTCATCTAAACAACTTTGTTGATTTGTGTGATATGCAAAAGAAGAAAGATACGGATAACAATATTGTCAAATTGAAGTTATTTCCGTTTTCACTTAGAGATCGTGCTAAAGTTTGGTTTTCATCTTTGCCTAAAAATAGTATTGATTCTTGGAACAAGTGCAAAGATGCTTTCATCTCTAAGTATTTTCCTCCCGCTAAGATCATCACTCTTAGGAACGATATTATGAATTTTAAACAACTTGATCATGAGCATGTTTCCCAATCTTGGGAAAGAATGAAATTTATGCTTCGCAATTGCCCTACTCATGATTTGAATTTATGGATGATCATACAAAAATTTTATGCCGGTTTGAACTTTGCTTCTAGAAATCTCTTACATTCGGCCGCGGGAGGCACGTTTATGGAAATCACGTTAGGAGATGCTACAAAACTTCTTTATAATATTATGGCTAATTATTCTCAATGGCACACCAAAAGATCTTCTAGTAAAAAAGTGCATGCTATAGAAGAAATCAATGTTTTGAGTGGAAAGATGGATGAACTTATGAAATTGTTTGCTACTAAAAATACTCCTCTTGATCCCAATGATATCCCTTTGTCTTCCTTGATTGAGAATAATAATGAATCTATGGATGTGAATTTTTTTGGTAGGAATAGTTTTGGAAACAATGCTTATAGAGGAATCTTTAATGCTAGACCGTTCCCTAGTAATTCCTCTAATAATTACGGAAATTCCTACAATAATTCTTATGGTAATTTTAATAATATGCCCTCTGATTTTGAGAATAGTGTGAAAGAATTTATGATTTCTCAAAAGAATTTTAATGCTTTGCTTGAAGAAATATTGCTCAAAGTTGATGATTTGGCTAGGAACGTTGATAGACTTTCGCTTGATGTTGATTATCTTAAACTTAGATCTTCTCCTCCTAAGCATGATATCAATGAGTCTCTCAAAGCAATGAGAATTTCCATTGATGAGTGCAAGGAAAGAACCGCTAGATTGCGTGCTAAGAAAGATTGCTTTGTAAAGGCGTGTTCTTCTAGTTTCCATGAAAATAATGATGAGGATCTTAAATTATTGATGCGTCTCCTATTAGATCTATGTTTTGCAATATGAATCTTGATAATTATGGGACTGATGATGAGTCAACTTTGCCTAGAAGGCGTCCCAAGAATTCGGAGTCTTTAGATCTTGATGCTAAATTTGGTAAAAGTAGGATTGGAGAGGTCACAACTTTAAATAGTATTGAACCCACTATCTTGGATTTCAAGGATTTTGATTATGATAATTGTTCTTTAGAAGGTTGTATTTCCTTGTTGCAATCCGTTGTTAATTCTCCTCATGCTTATAGTCAAAATTAAGCTTTTACCAAACATATTGTTGATGCCTTGATGCAATTTTATGATGAAAAACTTAATTTGGAAGTTTCTATACCTAGAAAACTTAACGGTGAGTGGGAACCTACCATAAAGATCATGAGTGTTTTGCTTTGTGTGATTTGGGTGCTAGTGTTTCCACGATTCCGAAAACTTTATGTGTTATTCTAGGTTTCCATGATCTTGATGATTGCTCTTTAAATTTGCACCTTGCGGATTCCACCATTAAAAAGCCTATGAGAAGGATCAATGATGTTCTTATTGTTGCAAATAGAAATTTTGTGACCGTAGATTTTATCGTTCTTGATATAGATTGCAATCTTTCTTGCCCTATTATTCTTGGTAGACCTTTCCATAGAACGATTGGTGCGATTATTGATATGAAGGAAGGGAATATTAGATTTCAATTTCCATTAAAAAAAGGCATGGAGCACTTCCCAAGAAAGAAAGTCAAATTACCTTATGAATCTATCATGCGTGCTACTTATGAATTTAGTGCCAAAGACGGCACTCGTTAGATCTATCTTCGCTTTTATGCCTAGCTAGGGGCGTTAAACGATAGCGCTAGTTGGGAGGCAACCCAATTTTCTTTATGTTTTTTGTTTTTGCTCCTGTTTAGTAATAAATCTTGCATCTACCTACTGTTTAGATGTGTTTTTATCTTTTAATTAGTGTTTGTGCCAAGTAGAACCTATAGGATAACCTATGATGATAGTTGATTTGATTCTGCTGAAAAAACAGAAACTTTGCGCGCACGAATTTAGTTTTGTTAAATCACAGAAACGTGATTTTATGTTGATTCTTTTTGCTGATGATAAATAAACAAATTTCCCAGGACTTCCAATTTTTGTAGGATTTTTTAGATTTCCAGAAATTTGCGTTAGTTACAGATTGCTACAGACTGTTCTGTTTTTGACAGATTCTGTTTTTCTTGTATTGTTTGCTTATTTTGATGCATCTATGGCCAATAAAATAGTTTATAAACCATAGAGAAGTTGGAATACAGTAGGTTTAACACCAAAATAAATAAAGAATGAGTTCATTACAGTACCTTATGTGGTGGTTTTGTTTTCTTTCACTAATGGAGCTTATAAGATTTCCTGTTGAGTTTTGTGTTGTGAAGTTTTCATGTTTTGGGTAAAGCTTTTATGGACTATGGAATAAGGAGTGGCAAGAGCCTAAGCTTGGGGATGCCCAAGGCACACCAAGATATTCAAGGGTAGCCAAAAGCCTAAGCTTGGGGATGCCCCGGGAAGGCATCCCCTCTTTCGTCTTCGTTCATTGGTAACTTTACTTGGAGCTATATTTTTATTCGCCACATGATATGTGTTTTGCTTGGAGCATCGTGTATTATATTAGTCCTTGATTTTTAGTTTACCACAATCATCCTTGCTGTACACACCATTTGGGATAAGCCTACTTGATTAGAATTTGCTAGAATACTCTATGTGCTTCACTTATATCTTTTGAGTTTGATAGTTTTTGCTCTAGTGCTTCGCTTATGTCTTTTAGAGCACGGTGGTGTCTTAATTTTGAAGAATTACTAATCTCTCATGCTTCACTAATATCTTTTTGAGAGTCTTTTAGAACAGCATGGTATTTGCTATGGTTACAAAGTTGGTCCTAGAATGATGAACATCCAAGTTGGGTATAATAAAAACTATCATAAAAAAAGAATTGGATGCTATGATCAATATGATGCTTGATAATTGTTTTAAGATATGGAGGTAGTGATATTAAAGTCATGCTACTTGAGGTGATTATGAAAAAAATACTTGTGTTAAGGGTTGTGATTCCCGTAGCATGCACGTATGGTGAACCGCTTTGTGATGAAGTTGGAGCACAATTTTATTTATTGAGTGTCTTCCTTATGAGTGGCGGTCGGGGACGAGCGATGGTCTTTTCCTACCAATCTATCCCCCTAGGAGCGTGCGCATAATGCTTTGTTTTTTGATGACTTCTAGATTTTTGCAACAAGTACATGAGTTCTTTTGACTAATGTTGAGTCCATGGATTATACGCACCTCATCCTTCCATTATTGCTAGCCTCTCTTGTGCCGCGCAACTTTGCCGGTACCATACACCCACCATATACCTTCCTCAAAACAGCCACCATACCTACCTATTATGGCATTTCCATAGCCATTCCGAGATATATTGCCATGCAACTTTCCACCGTTCCGTTCATATGACACGCATTACTTTTGTCATATTGCTCTTTGCATGATCATGTAGTTGACATCGTATTTGTGGCAAGGCCACTTTCATAATTTTCATACATGTCGCTTTTGATTCATTGCATATCCCGGTACACCGCCGGAGGCATTCATATAGAGTCATATCTTGTTCTAGCTTTGAGTTGTAATTCTTTAGTTGTAAATCCAAAGTGTGATGATCTTCATTATTAGATCATTGTCCCAGTGAGGAAAGGGTGATGAAGACTATGATTCCCCCACAAGTCGGGATGAGATTTCAGACTTTACAAAAAGAAAAAGAAAAAAAAGAAAAAAAAGAAAAAAAAGAGAAAGGCCAAAAAGAAAAAAAGGCCAAAGAAAAAAAAAGAAAAAGAAAAAAAGGGGAAAAAGAAAGAAAAAGAAAAAAAATAAAATGAGAGAAAAAGAGAGAAGGGACAATGCTACTATCTTTTTTTCCACACTTGTGCTTCAAAGTAGCACCATGATCTTCATGATAGAGAGTCTCCTATGTTGTCACTTTCATATACTAGTGGGAATTTTTCATTATAGAACTTGGCTTGCATATTCCAAAGATGGGCTTCCTCAAAAGTGCCATAGGTCTTCGTGAGCAAGCAAGTTGGATGCGCACCCACTTAGTTTCTTTTGTTGAGCTTTCATATATTTATAGCTCTAGTGCATCTGTTGCATGGCAATCCCTACTCACTTACATTGATATCTATTAATGGGCATCTCCATAGCCCGTTGATATGCCTAGTTGATGTGAGACCATCTTCTCCTTTTTTTGTCTTCTCCATAACCACCATTCTATTCCACATATAGTGCTATGTCCATGGCTCATGCTCATGTATTGCGTGAAAGTTGAAAGAGTTTGAGATTATTAAAGTATGAAGCAATTTCTTGGCTTGTCATCGAGGTTGTGCATGATTAAATACTTTGTGTAATGAAGATAGAGCAACAGCCAGACTATATGATTTTGTAGGGATAACTTTCTTTGGCCATGTTATTTTGAGAAGACATGATTACTTTGATTAGTATGCTTGAAGTATCACCATTTCCATGTTAATATGAACTTTTATTTTGTATCATTTGGATCTGAACATTCATGCCACAATAAAGAAAGTTACATTGAGAATTATGCTAGGTAGCATTCCACATCAAAAATTTCTTTTTTATCATTTACCTACTCGAGGACGAGCAGGAATTAAGCTTGGGGATGCTTGATACGTCTCCAACGTTTCTATAATTTTTGATTGTTCCATGCTATTATATTACCCCTTTTGGATGTTTATGGGCTTTATTTTACACATTTATATCATTTTTGGGACTAACCTACTAACCGGAGGCCCAGCCCGTATTGCTATTTTTTTTGCCTATTTTAGTATTTCGAAGAAAAGGAATATCAAACGGAGTCCAAATGGAATGAAACCTTCGGGAGCGTGATTTTTGGAACGAACGTGATCCAGAGGACTTGGAGTGCAAGTCAAGAAGCAGCCGAGGACTCCACGAGATAGGAGAGTGCCCCCCCATAGGGCGCGCCCCCTGTCTCGTGGGTCCCTCGGGCGTCCACCGATGTACTTCTTCCTCCTATATAAGCCTACGTACCCCGAAAACATCCAGGGAGCAACCAAAACACAATTTCCACCGCCGTAACCTTCTGTATCCGCGAGATCCCATCTTGAAGCCTTCGTCGGCGTTCTACCGGAGGGGGAATCGACCATGGAGGGCTTCTACATCAACACCCTTGCCCCTCCGATGAGTTGCGAGTAGTTTACCACAGACCTACGAGTCCATAGTTATTAGATAGATGGCTTCTTCTCTCTTTTTGGATCTCAATACAATGTGCTCCCCCTCTCGTTAGTTATTAGATAGATGGCTTCTTCCCTCTTTTTGGATCTTAATACAATGTTCTCCCCCTCTCTTATGGAGATCTATTCGACGTAAACTCTTTTTGCGGTGTGTTTGTTGAGATCCGATGAATTATGGGTTTATGATCAAGTTTATCTATGAGTAATATTTGAATCTTCTCTGAATTCTTTTATGTATGATTGAGTTATCTTTGCAAATCTCTTTGAATTATCAGTTTGGTTTGGCCAACTAGATTGATCTTTCTTGCCATGGGAGAAGTGCTTAGCTTTGGGTTCAATCTTGCGGTGTCCTTACCCAGTGACAGATGTTGGAAATATGCCCTAGAGGCAATAATAAAAGGATTACTATTATATTTCCTTGTTCATGATAATTTTCTTTATTCATGCTATAATTGTATTATCCGGAAATCGTAATACACGTGTGAATACATAGACCATAATATGTCCCTAGTAAGCCTCTAGTTGACTAGCTCGTTGATCAACAGATAGTCATGGTTTCCTGACTATGGACATTAGATGTCGTTGATAACAGGATCACATCATTAGGAGAATGATGTGATGGACAAGACCCAATCTTGAGCATAGCACAAGATCGTGTATTTCGTTTTGCTAGAGCTTTTCCAATGTCAAGTATCTTTTCGTTAGACCATGAGATCGTGTAACTCCCGGATACCGTAGGAGTGTTTTGGGTGTACCAAACGTCACAACGTAACTGGGTGACTATAAAGGTGCACTACAGGTATCTCTGAAAGTGTCTGTTGGGTTGACACGGATCGAGACTGGGATTTGTCACTCCGTATGACGGAGAGGTATATCTGGGCCCACTCGGTAATGCATCATCATAATGAGCTCAAAGTGACCAAGTGTCTGGTCACGGGATCATGCATTACGGTACGAGTAAAGTGACTTGCCGGTAACAAGACTGAACGAGGTATTGGGATACCGACGATCGAGTCTCGGGCAAGTAACGTACCGATTGACAAAGGGAATTGTATACGGGTTTGATTGAATCCTCGACATCGTGGTTCATCCGATGAGATCATCGAGGAGCATGTGGGAGCCAACATGGGTATCCAGATCCCGCTATTGGTTATTGACCAGAGAGCCGTCTCGGTCATGTCTGTGTGTCTCCCGAACCCGTAAGGTCTACACACCTAAGGTTCGGTGACACTAGGGTTGTATGAATATGAGTATGCAGCAAACCGAAAGTTGTTCGGAGTCCCGGATGAGATCTCGGACGTCACGAGGAGTTCCGGAATGGTCCAGAGGTAAAGAATAATATATAGGAAGTGCAGTTTCGGCCATCGGGAGAGTTTCGGGGGTCACCGGTATTGTACCGGGACCACCGGAAGGGTCCCGGGGGTCCACCGGGTGGGGCCACCTATCCCGGAGGGCCCCGTGGGCTGAAGTGGGGAGGGGACCAGCCATTGGTGGGCTGGTGCGCCCCCCCTGGGGCCCCCTCTGCGCCTAGGGTTGGGAACCCTAGGGGAGGGGGCGCCTCCACTTGCCTTGGGGGGCACTCCACCCCCTTGGCCTCCGCCCCCCTAGAGATCCCATCTCTAGGGCCGGCGCCCCCCTGGGGGCCTATATAAAGGAGGGGGGAGGGAGGGCAGCCGCACCCTGAAGTCTTGGCGCCTCCCTCTCCCCTGCTACACCTCCCCCTCTCGCAGAAGCTCGGCGAAGCTCTGCCGGAACTCTGCTGCATCCACCACCACGCCGTCGTGCTACTGGATCTTCATCAACCTCTCCTTCCCCCTTGCTAGATCAAGAAGGAGGAGACGTCATCCGCTCCGTATGTGTGTTGAACGCGGAGGTGCTGTCCGTTCGGCACTTGGTCATCGGTGATTTGGATCACGACGAGTACGACTCCCTCAACCCCGTTCTCTTGAACGCTTCCGCTCGCGATCTACAAGGGTATGTAGATGCACTCCTATCACTCGTTGCTAGATGAACTCATAGCTGGATCTTGGTGAAACCGTAGGAAATTTTTTATTTTCTGCAACGTTCCCCAACAGTGGCATCATGAGCTAGGTTTATGTGTAGTTCTCTATTGCACGAGTAGAACACAAATTTGTTGTGGGCGTAGATATTGTCAACTTTCTTGCCGCTACTAGTCTTATTTTGCTTCAGCATATTGTGGGATGAAGCGGCCCGGACCGACCTTACACGTACGCTTACGTGAGACAGGTTCCACCGACTGACATGCACTAGTTGCATAAGGTGGCTAGCAGGTGTCTGTCTCTCCCACTTTAGTTGGAGCAGATTCAATGAAAAGGGTCCTTATGAAGGGTAAATAGAAGTTGACAAATCACGTTGTGGCTTTTTCATAGGTAACAAAACATTCTTGCTAGAACCCTATTGCAGCCACGTAAAAGATGCAATAACAATTAGAGGACGTCTAACTTGTTTTTGCAGCAATTGCCTTGTGATGTGATATGGCCAAAAGTTGTGATGAATGATGAATGATATATATTGTGATGTATGAGATCATGTTCTTGTAATAGGAATCACGACTTGCATGTCGATGAGTATGACAACCGGCAGGAGCCATAGGAGTTGTCTTAATTATTGTATGACCTGCGTGTCAATAATTTAACGCCATGTAATTACTTTACTTTATTGCTAAAACGTTAGCCATAGTAGTAGAAGTAATAGTTGGCGAGCAACTTCATGGAGACACGATGATGGAGATCATGGTGTCATGCCGGTGACGAAGATGATCATGGAGCCCCGAAGATGGAGATCAAAGGAGCTATATGATATTGGCCATATCATGTCACTACTATATAATTGCATGTGATGTTTATTATGTTTATGCATCTTGTTTACTTAGAACAACGGTAGTAAATAAGATGATCCCTTATAATAATTTCAAGAAAGTGTTCTCCCCTAACTGTGCGCCGTTGCTAAAGTTCGTCGTTTCGAAGCACCACGTGATGATTGGGTGTGATAGATTCTTACGTTCACATACAACGGGTGTAAGACAGTTTTACACACGCAAAAACACTTAGGGTTAACTTGACGAACCTAGCATGTACAGACATGGCCTTGGAACACAGAGACCGAAGGTCGAACATGAGTCGTATGGAAGATACGATCAACATGGAGATGTTCACCGATGATGACTAGTCCGTCTCACGTGATGATCGGACACGGCCTAGTCGACTCAGATCATGTAACACTTAGATGACTAGAGGGATGTCTAATCTGAGTGGGAGTTCATTAAATAATTTGATTAGATGAACTTAATTATCATGAACTTAGTCTAAAACCTTTGCAAATATGTCTTGTAGATCAAATGGCCAACGCTCATGTCAACATGAACTTCAACGCGTTCCTAGAGAAAACCAAGCTGAAAGATGATGGCAGCAACTATACGGACTGGGTCCGGAACCTGAGGATCATCCTCATAGCTGCCAAGAAAGCATATGTCCTAGAAGGACCGCTAGGTGAAGCACCCATCCCAGAGAACCAAGACGTTATGAACGCTTGGCAGTCACGTGCTGATGATTACTCCCTCGTTCAGTGTGGCATGCTTTATAGCCTAGAACAGGGGCTCCAAAAGCGCTTTGAGCAACACGGAGCATATGAGATGTTCGAGGAGCTGAAAATGGTTTTCCAAGCTCATGCCCGGGTCGAGAGATATGAAGTCTCTGACAAGTTCTATAATTGTAAGATGGAGGAAAATAGTTCTGTCAGTGAGCACATACTCAAAATGTCTGGGTTGCACAACCGCCTGTCCCAGCTGGACATTAACCTCCCAGACGAGGCGGTCATTGACAGAATCCTTCAGTTGCTCCCACCGAGCTACAAGAGCTTTGTGATGTACTACAATATGCAGGGGATGGTGAAAACTATTCCTGAAGTATTTTCAATGCTGAAGTCGGCAGAGTAGAAATCAAGAAAGAACATCAAGTGTTGATGGTCAATAAAACCACCAAGTTCAAGAAGGGCAAGGGTAAGAAGAACTTCAAAAAGCACGGCAAGGATGTTGCCGCGCCCGGTAAGCCATTTGCCGGGAAGAAGTCAAAGAATGGACCCAAGCCTGAGACTGAGTGCTTTTATTGGAAAGGAAAGGGTCACTGGAAGCGGAACTGCCCCAAATACTTAGCAGACAAGAAGGCCGACAACACTCAAGGTATATGTGATATACATGTAATTGATGTGTACCTTACCAGTACTCGTAGTAACTCCTGGGTATTTGATACCGGTGTCGTTGCTCATATTTGTAACTCACAATAGGAGCTACGGAATAAGCAGAGACTGGCGAAGGACGAGGTGACGATGCGCGTCGGGATTGGTTCCAAGGTCGATGTGATCGCCGTCGGCACGCTACCTCTACATTTACCTACGGGATTAGTTTTAAACCTCAATAATTGTTATTTAGTGCCAAGTTTGAGCATGAACATTGTATCTGGATCTCGTTTGATACGAGATGGCTACTCATTTAAATCCGAGAATAATGGTTGTTCTATTTATATGAGAGATATGTTTTATGGTCATGCCCCGATGGTCAATGGTTTATTCTTAATGGATATCGAGCGTAATGTTACACATATTCATAGTGTGAATACCAAAAGATGTAAAGTTGATAACGATAGTCCCACATACTTGTGGCAATGCCGCCTTGGTCACATTGGTGTCAAGCGCATGAAGAAGCTCCATGCTGATGGACTTTTAGAGTCTCTAGATTATGAATCGTTTGACACATGCGAGGCATGCCTCATGGGCAAGATGACCAAGACTCCGTTCTCCGGAACAATGGAGCGAGCAACCAACTTGTTGGAAATCATACATACTGATGTGTGCGATCCAATGAGCGTTGAGGCTCGCGGAGGATATCGTTATGTTCTCACTCTCGCTGATGACTTGAGTAGATATGGGTATGTCTACTTAATGAAACACAAGTCTGAGACCTTTGAAAAGTTCAAGGAATTTCAGAATGAGGTAGAGAATCAACGTGACCGAAAGATAAAGATCCTACGATCAGATCGTGGAGGAGAATATTTAAGTCACGAATTTGGTACACACTTAAGGAAATGTGGAATCGTTTCACAACTCACGCTGCCTAGAACACCTCAGCGTAACGGTGTCTCCGAACGTCCTAATCGCACTCTATTGGATATGGTGCGGTCTATGATGTCTCTTACCGATTTACCGCTATCATTTTGGGGATACGCTCTAGAGACAGCTACATTCACTTTAAATAGGGCTCCGTCTAAATCCGTTGAGATGACACTGTATGAATTATGGTTTGGGAAGAAACTTAAGCTGTCATTTCTGAAAGTTTGGGGATGCGATGCTTATGTCAAGAAACTTCAACCTAAAAAGCTTGAACCCAAGTCGGAAAAATGCGTGTTCATAGGATACCCTAAGGAAACCATTGGGTATACCTTCTACTTAAGATTCGAGGGCAAGATCTGTTGCCAAGAACGAATCCTTTCTAGAAAAAGAGTTTCTCTCGAAAGAATTAAGTGGGAGGAAAGTAGAGCTTGATGAGGTACTACCTCTTGAAACGGTGAGTAGCGCAGCTCAGGAAAATGTTCCTGTGGTGCCAGCACCGACAAGAGAGGAAGTTAATGATGATGATCAAGATACTTTGGATCAAGCTCCTACTGAACTTCGAAGGTCCACAAGGACACGTTCCGCACCAGAGTGGTACGGCAACCCTGTCTTGGAAATCATGTTGTTAGACAACGGTGAACCTTCGAACTATGAAGAAGCGATGGAGGGCCCAGATTCCAACAAATGGCTAGAAGCCATGCAATCCGAGATAGAATCCATGTATAAAAACAAAGTATGGACTTTGACAGACTTGCCCGATGATCGGCGAGTGATAGAAAACAAATGGATCTTTAAGAAGAAGACGGACGCGGATGGTAATGTTACCATCTATAAAGCTCGACTTGTCGCTAAGGGTTATCGAAAAGTTCAAGGGGTTGACTACGATGACACATTCTCTCCCGTAGTGAAGCTGAAGTCCGTCCGAATCATGTTAGCAATTGCCGCATACTATGATTATGAGATATGGCAGATGGACGTCAAAATGGCATTCCTTAACGGGTATCTTAAGGAAGAACTGTATATGATACAGCCGGAGGGTTTTGTCGATCCTAAGAATGCTAACAAAGTATGCAAGCTCCAGTGATCCATTTATGGGCCGGTGCAAGCATCTCGGAGTTAGAACATTTGCTTTGATGAGATGATCAAAGTGTTTGGGTTTATGCAGACTTATGGAGAAGCCTGCGTTTACAAGAATGTGAGTGGGAGCTCTGTAGCATTTCTCATATTATATGTAGATGACATACTCTTGATGGGAAATGATATAGAACTTTTGGACAACAGTAAGGCCTACTTGAATACGTGTTTTTCAATGAAGGACCTTGGAGAAGCTGCTTACATATTAGGCATCAAGATCTATAGGGATAGATCGAGACGCCTCGTAGGTCTTTCACAAAGCACATACCTTGATAAGATTTTGAAGAAGTTCAAAATGGATCAGTCCAAGAAAGGGTTCTTGCCTGTATTGCAAGGTGTGAGATTGAGCTCGGCTCAATGCCCGACCACGGCAAAAGATAAAGAAGAGATGAGTGTCATCCCCTATGCTTCAGCCATAGGATCTATTATGTATGCCATGCTGTGTACCAGACCTGATGTAAACCTTGTCGTAAGTTTGGTAGGAAGGTACCAAAGTAATCCTGGCAAGGAACACTGGACAACGGTCAAGAATATCCTGAAGTACCTGAAAAGGACAAAGGACATGTTTCTCGTTTATGGAGGTGACGAAGAGCTTGTCGTAAAGGGTTACGTCGACGCTAGCTTCGACACAGATCTGGATGACTCTAAGTCACAAACCGGATACGTGTATATGTTGAATGGTGGATCAGTAAGCTGGTGCTGCTGCAAGCAGAGCGTCGTGGCGGGATCTACATGTGAAGCAGAGTACATGGCAGCCTCGGAGGCAGCGCATGAAGCAATTTGGGTGAAGGAGTTCATCACCGACCTAGGAGTCATACCCAATGCGTCGGGGCCGATCAAACTCTTCTGTGACAACACTGGAGCTATTGCCCTTGCCAAGGAGCCCAGGTTTCACAAGCAGACCAGGCACATCAAGCGTCGTTTCAACTCCATCTGTGAAAATTTTCAAGATGGAGACATAGATATTTGCAAAGTACATACGGATCTGAATGTCGCATATCCGTTGACTAAACCTCTTTCGCGAGCAAAACATGATCAACACCAGAACTCTATATGGGTGTTTGATTCATCACAATGTAACTAGATTATTGACTCTAGTGCAAGTGGGAGACTGTTGGAAATATGCCCTAGAGGCAATAATAAAAGGATTATTATTATATTTCCTTGTTCATGATAATTGTCTTTATTCATGCTATAATTGTATTATCCGGAAATCGTAATACACGTGTGAATACATAGACCATAATATATCCCTAGTAAGCCTCTAGTTGACTAGCTCATTGATCAACAGATAGTCATGGTTTCTTAATATGGACATTAGATGTCGTTGATAATGGGATCACATCATTAGGAGAATGATGTGATGGACAAGACCCAATCTAGAGCATAGCACAAGATCGTGTAGTTCGTTTTGCTAGAGCTTTTCAAATGTCAAGTATCTTTTCCTTAGACCATGAGATCGTGTAACTCCCGGATACCGTAGGAGTGCTTTGGGTGTACCAAACGTCACAACGTAACTGGGTGACTATAAAGGTGCACTACAGGTATCTCCGAAAGTGTCTGTTGGGTTGACACGGATCGAGACTGGGATTTGTCACTCTGTATGACGGAGAGGTATCTCTGGGCCCACTCGGTAATGCATCATCATAATGAGCTCAAAGTGACCAAGTGTATGGTCACGGGATCATGCATTACGGTACGAGTAAAGTGACTTGCCGGTAACGAGACTGAACGAGGTATTGGGATACCGATGACCGAGTCTCGGGCAAGTAACGTACCGATTGACAAAGGGAATTGTATACGAGGTTGATTGAATCCTCGACATCGTGGTTCATCCGATGAGATCATCGAGGAGCATGTGGGAGCCAACATGGGTATCCAGATCCCGCTGTTGGTTATTGACCGGAGAGCCGTCTCGGTCATGTCTGCGTGTCTCCCGAACCCATAGGGTCTACACACTTAAGGTTCGGTGATGCTAGGGTTGTATGAATATGAGTATGCAGCAAACCGAAAGTTGTTCGGAGTCCCGGATGAGATCCCGGACGTCACGAGGAGTTCCGTAATGGTCCGGAGGTAAAGAATAATATATAGGAAGTGCAGTTTCGGCCATCGGGAGAGTTTCGGGGGTCACCGGTATTGTACCAGGACCACCGGAAGGGTCCCGGGGGTCCATCGGGTGGGGCCACCTATCCCGGAGGGCCCCGTGGGCTGAAGTGGGGAGGGTACCAGCCCCTGGTGGGCTGGTGCGCCCCCCTGGGCCCCCCTCTGCGCCTAGGGTTGGGAACCCTAGGGGAGGGGGCGCCTCCACTTGCCTTTGGGGGCACTCCACCCCCCTTGCCCCCCCTAGAGATCCCATCTCTAGGGCCGGCGCCCCCCTGGGGGCCTATATAAAGGAGGGGGAGGGAGGGCAGCTGCACCCTGAAGTCTTGGCGCCTCCCTCTCCCCTGCTACACCTCTCCCTCTCGTAGAAGCTCGGCGAAGCTCTGCAGGAACTCTACTGCATCCACCACCACGTCGTCGTGCTGCTGGATCTTCATCAACCTCTCCTTCCCCCTTGCTGGATCAAGAAGGAGGAGACGTCATCCGCTCCGTACGTGTGTTGAACGCGGAGGTGCTGTCCGTTCGGCACTTGGTCATCGGTGATTTGGATCACGACGAGTACGACTCCCTCAACCCCGTTCTCTTGAACGCTTCCACTCGCGATCTACAAGGGTATGTAGATGCACTCCTATCACTCGTTGCTAGATGAACTCATAGCTGGATCTTGGTGAAACCGTAGGAAAATTTTTATTTTCTGCAACGTTCCCCAACAACAGAAAGGGTTGCAAGGCACGTATTGTATTGTTGCCATTGAGGATAACAAGATAGGGTTTATATCATATTGCTTGAGTTTATCACTCTACATCATGTCATCTTGCTTAATGCGTTACTCTGTTCTTTATGAACTTAATACTCTAGATGCAGGCAGGAGTCAGTCGATGTGTGGAGTAATAGTAGTAGATGCAGGCAGGAGTCGGTCTACTTGTTGCGGACGTGATGCCTATATACATGATCATGCCTAGATAATCTCATAATTATTCGCTTTTCTATCAATTGCTCGGCAGTAATTTGTTCACCCACCGTAATACTTATGCTATCTTGAGAGAAGCCACTAGTGAAACCTATGGCCCCCGGGTCTATCTCTTATCATATTTGCTTTCAATCTATTTTATTTGCATCTTTACTTTCTACATCTATATTATAAAATACCAAAAATATATTTATCTTATCTTACTATCTTTATTAGATCTCACTTTCGCAAGTGGCCGTGAAGGGATTGACAACCCCTTTATTGCGTTGGTTGCGAGTTCTTTGTTTGTTTGTGTAGGTGCGTGGGACTTTTGAGGAGCCTCTTACTGGATTGATACCTTGGTTCTAAAAACTGAGGGAAATACTTATGCTACTATTGCTGCATCACCCTTTCCTCTTCAAGGAAAACCAACGCAAGCTCAAGACGTAGCATCTGCCCCCCCCCCCCCCCCCCGCCCGCGGCGACGGCGGAGCAGTCCTTCAGCGGCGCCGTTACCATCCCCTCGCCGGTTGCGCGTTCCCCCTGTGGTGAGCGCGCCGCCGTCGAGCAGTTTGGCCGCGGTGCCCCTTTGCCCCGATGGGATCTGTTCTTTTGGCAGTGGCGAAGGCATGGTGCCCCTACTGCCCGTGTTCTTCTTCCGAATGACTCGGCATGCCGATGCCCATCCGGATCGAGAGGAACGGCACGGCCATGACGGCGGCGCTATTTTCTCCATTGAGGAATTTTTCTTTGCCCTATCTAGGGTTCTTGAGGGGAGGGGGTCTTTTTTCTTTCTCTGTTTTTCCTTTGTACCGAAATCAATCTAGATCCTAGCCTGTCTCATACCATTGATAGACTCTTGGATCGGGTAGGCTAGATTATATCGGTAGTCCTACCTTCTCCTTGGGCTTGAGCAGCTCCCGGTGCCGGCCATGGTGCCTGTGGCCGGTGATGGCAGAGAGGTCGATGGTGAAGTTGCTGGTTGCGTCGGTGAAGAGCGGCAGGGCGTTGTGGAGCTTCCCATCGCTAACCGGCTTTCCTCGACCGGTGAGGTTATGGAGGTGGGCGACGGTTCTATTTTCGGTGCCCGTGCCCTAGTGGCCCCCACCTCCCTCTTATAGCCGGCGCGACAGGGGCCCACAACCCAGTTGGGTTGGGCTCCCCTGATCAGGGAGCGAGTCAAGGGTCCAATGGGCCTTTGCGCCCATTGGTGGAGAGATCAATACTAACACCTAGTGGTAGGTAATGGATTTTACATAAGCTACTACTACTTGCCACTACTAATATTCAGCCTTTTTAGATGATAAGCAAGCAACAATCATTGTTCAGCTTCAGCTAAAGTACACACTCAATGTACATCTGCACGGCTAACCGTTCCCGAGGGACAGACTGATGTTGAGGACTGAGGAGGAAACCTAACCTGCTCACTAATTGGCCGCTACTACCTCTACTCCTGTTACTGTCACCTCACCGGCCGGCGGGCCGGCGCACATAATTCAATTACAAGTGGAGCAAGCTTTAGTTTCTCAGCCAAGCGCACAACTTTTTTCGAGCTGTGCTATACACACGACAAGATATGATGGACGACTCATGGACTAGTAAAATCGGACAACATATAAAAGTCCAGCCACCGATGTGCTAACTAATCAGTGGGGCTAAGTTTACCCATACATAGCTCTCGTGGAACCGTGCACACAATCATGGCATGCTGCTGCATGCATGCATGCATGTTGCACTGGGCTATTATCCGTTTGGTGGACTGTAGGCTTCAGCCTCCTACTGCTCAGTGGTCCGCGTCATGGCTACCTGACGCTGGACAAGAAGACAGGGGTCCGGATGGCAGTCCTCCTCGCAACAGCGAACGATTCGGACTTGGGAGGAGACAGCAGCAAGGAGACGATAATGATTAGTAATTGGGTACAGTACCAAGCCGCAACTTAGGCCGGTCGCTCACCATTCTCAATCATTCTCCTTCCCAGCTGCCGCTGCTAGTCGCCTAATACGCTGGAGGACCTCCGAGCCCTACGTACGTACGTGCTGCTCGGTTCGGAGAAGAATGTGCCCAAACTATTACAAAGATGACGTGGTGCTTCCCCACGAGACTCTAGCCATGCCCTGACCCTCGGCAAATCCGATGGAAAATCCTCCGCTGCCATTTCTTCGGAAGTGGAGAAAACCAGTGGCAGCGGTGGAGTAGTTGATACTTAGGTTATGTAGAGGATAGGTAATGGGCATGATCGTAGGCGGTGAGAACTCACAAATCGCCTCCAATGGTTACGAACTACATGCAATTTCAAATTCTAATTGCCTCCACATTTCCATAGGTGGTTTCAAATTTCTATCCACCTATGATGAGTTATAAATTACATGTGACTTAGTATTTCATATCACCACCGCCTTCGAAGGAACTTTATTGCCTGTTTTTGTACCAATGAAATTTTTTTATTATTTAAATTTATAGACATCACCATAGTAGATAGGTCGCCTTCTAAATCCTCGCTCTAACATACTAAATATTGAGATGATGCTGACCAATAAATTAAAACCATTAACGTGTGCATCAGGGGCGCTCGCCGGGCGTGTCCACGTCGGACTGGCTAGGAGACAAAACACAATTCCTTCTCTGCCTATTGGTCCTGAAGAAAGACAAAGGAGCCCTTTGCACTACCCCACACGCAATCTCTCCTCTCCTCGTTTCTCTCCTCCGCCTCTTCCCCGTGGGGGGCCTTGCGGCTGCAGCGGGCTGAGAGTCAAGGGGGCGAGCAGGATTGGGGGCCAACTGATTCTTCGCCGGATCTGGAGCCCAGGGGCGTCGCCGGTGAGTAACCGACCAGTTTCTTAATCCTTCTTACTCTCCACTCCTCATCTGTCTTCATGCCCATCGAAGGACCGGCCTGGTGTTGACGGGGCGATGAAGTGGTCAGAGGCGCTGGATCGGCAGCCAATATGTCTGCAACGACGGCAAGACGGCGGAGATCGGGCACGACCGGTGCTAAAGATGTGCCGCCTTCCCCATGTCCCCTTCCTCCCTCCGCCCTCGCCTGCCCGTCCCAGCCTCGACAACGTCATCTCCGCCGTCGAGCTCGGCCTCTGCAGCAGCGGCCCCCTGGCCGCCAGTTTGTGGAACGGGAATGCCCCGTTCTCCGGCTCAAACTCGTAGTTGGTGGCCTCCCGCGGGAACAGCCCCGTCGGCAGGTCGTGCTCCTGGAGCAGCTCTGCCAGCGGCATCTGCATCTTACCCTTGAGCTTGTTTACCAGCCATTTTGCTCCGTCCCCGACGCTGGTTGAGAGGGACTGCACCAACAATAGATCATCAGCCAAAGGAATACATCAAATCATAGATCTTAATTATCAGAGTCGGATTTCAAATTTGTGTATGTATGCGACCTGTTCGACCGATTTCCTGGCCCAGCCTAGTTAGATGCGGCAGCTGGCAATGGCATGCCAGTTAGGTTTCTTTTAAAGGGTATGCGTAGTTCCTGGGACTCTGTTGCGGTTAGAGATCTCTGGCAGATTATCATCCTCTCGTGTCTGGTTCCGAAGAAAAAAATGATTCGGTGCGGCATCTGTCTTCTAGGTGTTTGTTCTTATGTCTACTTCAATTTTCTTTTCTTTCTTCTCTTGTATGAGATTTGAAGCAAGGTTATTCGGTTCTTGTTTTGCTTTTTCGAGATTTTGATTTGTGCCTCTATCAATTCGTTCACGCTCATTAGGTGTTTGTTCTTATGTCTGCTTCAATTTTGTTTTCTTTTTTCTCTTGTATGATTTTTGAAGCAAGGTTGTTCAGTCGGTTCTTGTTCTGCTTCTTTGAAATTTTGATAAAGGTTATTAGATGTAACTGTATCAAGATCCATTTGAAACCAAGTCACTTGACAGCGAGATGGAGTTAATTGGCAGTGATCTACAAATAATCATGGCAGTTCTACATGTGCTAGAACAGATAATGAGCTAGATAGATGACACGGTTGCAGCAAGAGTTATGTGTGGGTATGACATAATAGAAAATGATAAAAACCATTATAGGGATAAGCAAAAAAATGCATACAGAGTAACATAGAAGAGTAAAAACTCATTGTTGCTGAATATAGAGTGTGCTTCTCATGATTTACTTCCTCACAAAACTAAGCAGTGTTCTTGACTTACATTATGGTATGCTTCCTCAGGAATTGGCATCGTCAGTTGATAATTAAGTTTGCCTCGTTATTTAATCTGCCGGGCATATTGACTCTGCGGCTAAGGTGCACTTCCCACTCTTTTTAACTTGCTTCGGTTGCTTGTGCTTGGATTGCGTCTGCTTATTTGCAGTTATTTTCCTTGCGCAATTTGTAATATTTGTGCGTATCAACCAGCAGGGAACATGAATTCCAGTGATCCTGGTACCGATTGTGCTGCTGCACGCAGTCGATCTGTTTCTCGAAGTCATAGCAAAGTAGCAGCACGCCGTGCGCTGTTCCAAAGTGCGTTGCGGTTTGACATGATCGTAGGTTATTCTTGTGCTTACAACACTGCATTGTGTGCAATGTGAACTTATGTGTAAATCACCTCTTTAGGCGCCTTGAGTTCTGTACCTGGGTCATCATCCTCTGGCGCAAACAGTCCTTTTATGGGTACGGATCATCAATACTGTAATTCAAACATAGTAGAATAGTACCTTTTGGAGTTTATACTGGAATTTAATCCTGAGCTCAGGATTCGATACCCTTTTCTCTTGAGCTGATTTGCTGCCCAGTGTCGTTTCCTCCCAACAGCAGATCAATTGATTCAGTACGACATGAAACCCCGCCGGTTCAATTCCTTATTTGCTTCTGTGTCTCGTTTACGACTGTCACAAAATTGGATTGGTGAGTGTCGCGCTGGGAGGTATTGGGTGAGTGACTTAGTTATTACTCCAATTCGCGGACATTTGAGTGGGAACGACAATAATGGTGCATGTGCGTTTGCTGAATGCGGAGGTACTACGGGTTAAGCATTTTGGTTTGGTCTCTAGTGTAAATGTGTGCTTTCTGTTTAGGCTCCAGCTTGGAATAATTCCAATTTCAAACCTGGCTTCTAATGCCCTACAAGCTAAGGTCAAACAACTTCTCGAAAAGCTAGAATGAAGTGTAGCGATTGCCTGATGCATCAGTTAAAGTTCAAACGCCAATCACAAAACTAAGTTGAAAATTTGTCCAAACAACCAAGTGGCTCCAATGCTGAAGCTGCAAGTTTCACTCAGGTCTAGAGATGTATGAGGGTTTAGTACTAGCATACTAGGTTAACTGAGATTCATGTATGCTCTTTTTATGTGTTCTACAAGTGCCGATTTTAGTGGTGGATTCACCTCTTGTTTTATTTATATTTATTTTGATTTTAGTGCTTGACCTTAAACAGCTGGAGCAAAATGTGAGATGGGCCATCTGATACTTACCAACTGGCAAAATGGCGTATTCTTAATAAACTGCATGACAGAAATAAAACGATGTACTACAAGGTGTGGAACTCCACAGCTCACACATTCTTTTAGGCGCAAACATATTTCTGTTGATGATGTTTCTCTCATTATATGGTTGTGCAACCACTTTGTTAACTCTATTGTATTGTAGTCTCAGATGTGGTCGCCTTCTCAAAGTGGTTAGCTTATTTAAACTTATTTTGATTTAATAGGTCTGAATAGATAATATTGAGGAGTATACACCTATTGTTTACACACCGACTGTTGGCGCTATTTGCCAAAATTACAGGGGCGTGTTTAGACGGCCTCAGGGAATGTATTTTTGTGCAGAGGATCATGGTGAAATGATGTTCATGGTGTACAACTGGCCAGCTGATTAGCTATGCATTGGTTCTTGTCCATTCATTGATTTGGTATTTTGTAGTTCAACTCTTTCAGTGTCTTAAAGGGCGTTGTTCTTGCCTTCGAGCTGTCTGTCACGCCGTCGCCATCACCTATTCCCTCGCCATGCGGGACACAGAGATGGTTGAGGACGCCAATAGGAAGCTTCGTTGCCGTTGTTCTCGCCATCGAGCCGCCATTGCCATCACCTAGCCCCTCGCCGCGCGGGACGCAGAGATGGGCGAGGACACCGGTAGGAAGCAGCTAAAGCTATTGCCTTTGTGTTGTTTCTACTAAACTGCTGATTAAGTTGCGTGTTTTCCTTACTCAGGGTTGCTGGTGCAGGTACTAACATGACCAACGAGGAGGTCGTTATTAAGCTTGTGAGTTGATGCGACCATTCTCTTGGATTTCAGCATAGTTGTCAGGATCTTTGACAGAATAGAATTTTACTGGAGTTTGAGGCTATATTATTGATGAGGTATCCTGGAGAGCTGCAAGCTGCCTTTCTTGTTTTGAATCATGTTCCTGTTGTTTTCTCCTTGGTGAGTGTATTATGTGGGTAGTGTAACCATCATGATCTCTGAGGCTATGTATAGAGTTGCATTATTGTTTTCTTAAAAATAGACCCTCTAAATTCATGTTCTTTTATAACTTATCCCGTAAAATCTTCTCTATATTTTAATAAAGTTTGACGTCACGCCATTGAAGATAACCGCAAGTGGAACATTACAAGCCTTATTAGTTGCTACTGATTGTAGTTAAGCTCGTCCATTTTGTTGAAGGCCAGCTATGTGCCAAACACAACCAATTTTTTTTGAAATGGTCGCCACCTACCTGGCTCCGCTGAGCTTCCGCTCAAGCGGCGCACCAAAGGTGCACCCCAACCACTAGTGGCTCTATGGAGCTCGCCCGCTTGCTGATCAGGATGACGACGTCGTCCTAGTATGTGGACGAAGCCTTCATGGATCTCGCACTCTTGTTGGTTTTGCTTTCCCCTGATTCGATATTCGTAATTATATATTTTAGTTAATAAAATATATAGTCAGCATAGGGAGTTTAGAACAATAGTTTCCACTTATTTATATTAAACTTTTTTACATGCTAAGTCAACATGAAAACATATTTAAGAAAATGTACATTGTTTTCAAAATAATAGTGTGCTAAATTCTAAGGCTATGCGTTTTATATTACAACTCAAATGTATCTTTGCAAATTGAATCGAGCTAAATTGATGTTGTATTTTGCGGAAAAATCATGCTCATTTTTCCTTGGAATCTCGACTGAGACATTCTTAAGAAAATTTGTTGAATTCTGTCTCTCATAGAACTAAAGAAAATATTTGACACAATCATATTCCTTTGTGGATTAGTATGCATTTTCGATGTGTTATAGGGTACTTTCCTATTGTTATAAATGTCTGTGTAGAGTATATGCCTAACTAGTAGTATCTTTGTAGATATTTCTGGAGTATGATTGTCTATCTAAAATGTAGAGAAATTGCAAAATAGAACAGATAAGATGCCCACAAAGATCGTGAGATCATAGTTGGGTTCAAACTTGAATTGTGTGCAACAAACTTATATGGTAACTTAGAATGCATCACGGCGTCTCCAACACGACCCTCAACCCACCCGCATACGTATGTACCACGCAGTCTAGATGTGTGTTGCCATCCAACGCGGTCCTCTATCGTTCCGCTCGGCATTCCAGATGCACTTTTTCCCGTAAACCGGACACAAAGTGAGGTGGGGGTGGGGGAAGGGGGTTGTGGGCGTCCGGACCGCTACCACTTCCGCTTTTGATTACCCTGGTCACCCAAAACCCTCCACCCTCGCATGCGTGCTTTTCCTCCCGGTGCCAGCTGCCCACATTCATGACGCTGTGAGCGGCCGCTCCGCATTGACGTCGGGTAGAGCGGACGCGGCCTCTCACTAGCGCTGACATTGAAGCGGCATGTCGGTCGAGAGAGCGTCGCCCGTTGCACACCCTGCTGAACACACCTCCTCGCCCGCCTGGCTGAACACGGCTCCTCACCTGCATTAATTAAAGTTGCACGTGTGCCAAGAAACCTACTCCGGTCACACATCCGTTCGTGAGCCGACCGACATTGAACACAACGCCGGGTGGCTCCTCGCGTCCACCGGCTATTTAAACGAGGCCAGACGCTGGGTAAGAACTGTGTCACACCTCTAATCCCCATCTCCTCGTTGCACCATATTCTCCACACCGTCCATGGCATTCGGCAAGTAGGAAGAGGGGCTCTCCAGCATAAAAGTCAGCTGGGTGGGCCGTCGAGCCCACCATTTATAAGTTATGCAACTCGCTGCCCGACCTCCTTCACCGCTCGAGGCGGTCAGTACAATGGGTGAGGCCATAGGCTAGCCCGTAGAGGAGCAAGTGGTCGTTCCAAGCCGGCGCGTGGTTTAGCAAGTCGTCGCTTCAAGCCAGCTCGCAGAGGAGCATGACGGCATGTGAAAAGATGTTGTCATGGACGAGGTAGTGTCATACCGCACCTCTTGCGCCATCTATCGTCAACGTGCACGGAATCAGGCCTTGTCAACGGAGAAAGAAGTCGGCGTCGTGGAGATTAACGAGGCGTCCAACATGTCTGTGGGCGCCGCCGACAGAAGGGAAAAATCAGTCATGGGAGGCCACCGCCGCTTGGGTCCCATGAAGGCCACCACGTGCGTGTTGCCGGCGGGCACAACCGGTGCCTTGCTCTCTTCGCGCGCCACCTTCGTCTCCCGCCCCAAAAGCCAACCCTGAACCATGCATCACGGAAGCAGAGGCCACTCCGATGAGCGGCGTAGCCAGGCACAGGGAAGGTACTAGCAAAGCGGAGGCTCTTCTTCCCCTCTCACAGGGCATCCGGTAGTCCGACGAGCAAGCTACCATACATGGGGAAGACATGTTAGTGGAGGGGCTGTGAAGGGGGCGGGGCTCATGGCCAGCTAGATATGGGGAACGGGCGCCGACGATCATTTTAGGCTAGGTTTAGAGTCCGGTCTCGTTGAAAAATGTCTAAATCTAATGAATTTGCTCCAGTTTAGATGAAAAGTAACCGATTTTATGCAAAAAATGTCCAATTGGTTTGAGTTTGAACCAAATTTGTTCATTTTTGTTGAATTTCATCTCAAATGTAACCGGATATATGCGGCTAGCTTTGGATGGCCAGTTCACGCATCTGTGTTTCTGGATAAGTCAATGACCAAGGAGGGACTAGAAGGGATCAAGATTTGTCGGAGAGCTCCAGTTATTTCACACCTCCTTTTCGCGGACGATTCTTTGTTATTTTTCCGTGCTTCCATGCAACAGGCAATGTTGGTGAGAGGTTTGTTGAACACTTATGCATCGGCGTCAGGGCAACTTATAAACCCTATGAAGTGCTCCATCCTGTTCTCCGACAATTGTTTGTCGTCTGAGGCCGCGGGAATTAAGTCAATTCTGGAGGTGACTCAAGAGGTTTTTGATACTAAGTATCTTGGTTTACCTGTACCTGAAGGGAGAATGCATAAGGGGAGATTCCAAATAGTGCAAGCCCGACTTAGTAAGAGACTCGTTGATTGGAGTGAACCGTGCATACATGGCAACTTCGGGCAAGGAACTATTAATTAAATCAGTTGCGCAAGCCATACCCACCTATGTGATCGAGTGTATTCCGGCTGCCGATGTCTGTACTGGATGATCTTACACGATTAATGCGGCAATACTGGTGGGGTGTAGAGAAAGAAAAACGAAAGATGGCTTGGTTAAGTTGGGACAAGATGATGCTACCAAAGTCCAAGGGTGGTATGGGTTTCCGTGACATGCGATCCTTTAACCAAGTGCTGCTCGCAAAGCAGGCCTAGCGACTCCTTGATAATCCGGAAAGTTTGTGTGCATGATTATTACGAGCGAAGTACTATCCTAATGGGAATTTATTGGACACAGTATTTACAAAAAACTCTTCGTCAGTGTGGAAAGGAATTGAACATGGTCTGGAACTGGTTAAAAAAAGGCATCATTTGGCGGGTTGGAGATGGTTCATCGATACGTACTTGGAGGGATCCTTGGATTCCTCGAGGCCATAACTTTCGGCCGGTCACACTGAAAGGGAACCGTCGATTCAACTGTGTGTCTGATTTTCTTGATGATAATGGTGCTTGGATGGTGCAACATTTGAATGATCATGTCTGGCCGTTGGATGTCCGTGAAATTCTGAAAATCTGTACTTCATCGTGCCAACGTCAAGATTTCTTTGCCTGGCATCCGGAGAAGAACGGGCATTTTTCCGTGAAAAGTGTGTACTACCTGGCAACGGCCGTGCATGATGAACAGTTCGCCGGCGGGGCATCAAGCACTAGCCGCGATGGGAATCGATCCATTTGGAATCTTATCTGGAACTCTTGTGTTCCTTTACGCATGAAACATATAGCTTGGAGAGCGGCGACTGGTGCGTTGGCTACTTCGGCATGCATGCAGTATAGGCATCTCACGTCGCGCGGGACGTGCCCCCTCTGTGGCATTGTGGAGGAAGATAGCTACCATGCACTGGTTGCATGCAACCAAGCACGTAGCATTTGGGAGGCCATGAGGCGCGTCTAGTCGCTCTCCTGTGACCAGCTCCTTATTAACAGTGGGAAAGAGTGGTTGCTAAACCTGCTGATTAATTGTAACGATGCCGAGTGCGACCATGTTCTTATGCTTATATGGCGCATCTGGCAATTATAGAATGATCTTACTCATAATAAAGAGGTTCCCCCGGTGGCTGCTACGGTGGACTATTTGGAGAGTTATATGAAGTCTATTGGAGATGCTAGTAAGTATAGCACAGAGGAAATTATTAAGGATAAAATGCCGGTTGCTGGTTGGACTTTGCCTGAAGTAAGTATGGTCGTAGCTCCTAAGCTTTGGCTGCCTCCTCCTACTGAATACGTTGCTCTGCCAGTGGATGGGTCCTTTTCAGGGGAGTCTAGTGCAGCGGCAGCAGGGATGATCCTCCGACATCATAATGGATCAGTTATTTTTGCTGCAAATCGGTTTATTTTCAATTGCAACGATGCACTGGAAGCGGAGTCATGCAATCGTGCAAGGAATGACGCTTGCTTTACAACATTCTAACCTTCCAGTCATTGTCCAATCTGATTCAAGTGAAGCTTTGTCTAGTCTTATAGGAGATGGACTAGTTCGTTCTGCCTATGGACATCTGGTGGCTGAAATTAAGGAGTTGATGAAAGACCGGGAGTTTATTCCCCAGAAATTATCTAGGGATCAAAATAGAGTTGCCGGCCGTTTGACAAATTATAGCCGTTTAGAGTGTACCACAGTTGTGTGGTTGCACCTAGGTCCACCATGTATTGAGGATCTTTTGCCTCTTGACTGTAACTCTCTCATTATGGAATAAAACTCTTTTCTGTGCAAAAGAAAGGTTCAACAAATCACGAGAGACTTATTAAAGTGAAAACTTGAGATGGAATCAACCCATAAAAATTCAAGTTTTACACTTCTTTTTTTTGAAACTGTCACCGGGGGGGGGGGGGGGGGGGGGGGGGGAGGGGAGACTCCCCACCTAAATATATTTCAAATAAAGAGTTGTACAACTAGAACATGCGAGAAGTAAGGAAGTCCCGCCACGAGCCGACATGAACTTTGTCTTCCGCCTTTTTGAGGCGGTGGGTCCAGAGGGTGAGATATGAAATGATCCCCTTAAGTACATCAATCGGGGGGGGGGGGGGGGGGGGCTATCAACATTCCTAAACTTTTTAGCGTTACAAGCATCCCAAATCTTCCAGGTGATGAGCAGCACCATGACAGGCCAAATGGACTCAGGGAGTCCTGCATGAGTAGGGGAGGACCAAAGCGCTGCAATGGGGGATGAGCAAGGGAGAAAACCAATGGCACCCCAAATGGAGCAAGCTGCCGGGCAGTTGAAGAAGAGATGATCACGATCCTCTGGTGCAGCACCACATCGAGGGCAGGACGGTGAGTCGAGGATCATCTTGCGGTGAAGGTTGGCCCTGGTGTTTAGCTTGTCGAGGTAGAAGAGCCAGCCGAAGACTTGCACACGGCTAGGGACGCGGGCGTCCCAGACTTGTGCGAGCTAGGGGTCGGCTAGCTGGGAAGCCAGTGCTTCGTAGGCTCCCTTGGTGGTGAAGGGAGAGCCATTGAGCAATGTCCTCGAGTCGGGCACCCCTGTAAGTCTCACATCCTGCAACAGAAATCTCAAGGAAGCCAGTTCATTGAAAGCAGGTAAGATTAGCCGGCTACGCAAGCCCATATCAATCCCATCCATCATGATAGTAGCAACTAGGGCATTTGGTTTAGTGTGGTGGGAAAAAATGCGTAGGGAAAGCTATGCAAAGAGGTTCAGAAACAACCCAACGATCAAGCCAGAAAAAGGTGGAGGATCCATCTCCTAAGGAGACATTGGAGATCTTGCGAAGAGCATTAAGGTGTTTGAAAATAGCTTTTCCAAGGAAGGAAGCGTTTTTACCTAGGCCTATATGAAGAGGAGAGTGGTTGAGAATCCAATCCTTCCAAGGAAAAAGAGGAGAGTGCAAAAAATTTCAACATAAGGCAAAAGTTTTGTGCTCTCAAGTTTTTGACCCCAAGACCTCCTGCACGTTTGGGCATACAAACACGGTCCCACGCAACTAGGCATTTAGCCCCCGAAAAGGAATCGTCATTGGACCAGAGAAAATATATTCTCCGACGCTTATCTATTTCCTCAAGGACGCTCATGGGTAAGGAGAAACACATAATAAAATAAGTAGGGAGACTATCAATAACAGCCGATAAAAGGACAAGACGGCCTCTAGGGGACAGCAAGAGGGCGCGCCATCCAGCTAGACACTCATTCTCACTCTCCTCGAGTGTCAAGTTTTATACTTTGACACTCATTCTCACTCTCCTCGACTATGATGCGTCTATGAAGACGCCGTCAATCCCAAAATGTTATGTCGCCTCAATATTTTAGAAATGCTCGTATGAATAAAGTGTGCGTTCATTCATAGAGGGGTGAATGTATGCGAGCATATGCGATCATACCGTGTTAAGAACATAAAGTGCAAAATTATTTGAATTTCCGGTTTCCGGTGAAATCTTTAGCACTCTGTGTGCCAAATTGAACGATGTGTTTATTTTAAAAGTGGGTAAAAGTCGAGTAGTTTTATATATTTTTATATTATGAACCTTCGATTCTAAAATTTAAAATTTTCCACTCCAAATGGATATACGCAACAATAAATTTGGAACAACATTTCTACTCCCCTACTGCTAGGCGAAGCAATAGTTCGTTTTCTATTCTTCACACACCACGGCCGCATTTGGGCCTTGGTGCTTCTTCGCCTCGCATTGTGCACCTATGCGCATTATTCTTTTTGTTTGGTTCATCCATACTTTATACATGGCGCGATTTTACCTACTTTTTCTTCCACTTTTTTGTGTGGTTTCCCTTTTTCTCCTATTTTTTTTTCTCATTTTCAGTTTTATTATTTAGTTTATGTTTTCTCTTTAAAATTCATGAACATAATTTAATACGTCGTCTGTCCCAAAATAAGTGTCTTAATTTTATACTAGCTTTAGTACAAAATTATACTAAGGTTAAGACACTTATTTTGGGACGGAGGGAGTACTCCTTAACAATTTTAAACTGTGAATATTTCATTACTAATTTTAGTTTTTTACATCCAGAAATATTTATAAAATTTATAATAATATTTATAATTGAGAAACATCTACTCTCTTTGTTGGTAAATATAATTCTTTTTAGAGATTGTAATATGGACATATACAAAACAAAATGAGTGAATCTACACTATAAAATATGTCTATATTTATTCATATGTAGTTCACATTCAAATATCTAAAAAGACTTTTATTTGGGTACGGAGGGAGTAGTAGTTTTTTTATTTTTTAAGTGTCCTAATTAAAATCCGACTGAAAAAACGTGTTGATTTTTTATTTTATCTTTGAGAATCACCCACTGGAAACCATACTGAACCATTCCTCTCGAGCACAGGAGCGCTACAGGGGCCGCTGGCGTACCATCCGTGGGGAAGAATAGGAGGAGCAACAACAGGGACGCTCCTATGTCTCGCTTACAGCAATGTAGGGCCGGCCTAGCTCGTGGTAGCCACAACTTCGTTTTTTTCATGAATTTTATTTTTCATTTTCTGTTATTTTTTTACAACTAAATATTCTAAATAAATGTATTACCAAATATACTTTACATAAAACATTAAAAAATGTTTTTTCAAAGCCTTCCTGGCGCTGGAATAAAACATTTGAAAAATATTTCAAAGACTTAAAGTGGAAACTTGAGATGGAATCACCACTAAAGTTCAAGTTTTAGACTTGACACTCACTCTCGCATTTGTTTGAATTTATTTCAGCTTTTTTGGCAATGTTTGCTCACTAGAAGGAGACGTTCTCCTCGACTACGATGCGTGAATGATGACAACGTCAATATCAAAATGTTATGTCGTCCTAATATTTAAGAAATGCTCGCATGGATAGAGTGTGCGCGCATTCATAGGCGAGTGAATGTATGTGCGTGTATGTGAGCATATGCGATTATATTATGTTAAAAAAGGAAAGTGCAAAATTACTGGAATTTCTGGTTTCGGTGAAATTTTTAGCACTCTGTGTGCCAAATTGAATGATGTGTTTATTTCAAAAAGCGGGTAAATTTTGAGTACTGTTATATTTGTATATTATGAATTAAAATTTTCCACATCAAATGGATATATGCAACAATAAATTTGGATAAGCATTTCTACTCCCAACTAGGTGAAGCAATCGTACCTACTAGAAGGGTTGGGCGCGCTTTGATGCGCCGTTGATGTTATTGGGTATCTTAAAAAAATACCCACTGTGTTTTAAAATACAAGGTGCATTACTTTTTTTAAAAGTCAAATCTTTTAAAGTTTGATCAAATTTGTAGACAAATATATCAAAATACATAATATGAAATATGTATAATTAGATTCATCATGAAATGAATTTTCATACTATTTTGTTTAATATTGTAGATGTTGATATTTTTGGCTCTAAACTTGGTCAAAGTTAAAGTAAATTAACTTTCCAAAAAAACTAATAGCCCTTATTTTTTCAAATTGATGGAATATTTAGTTCAGCGGATAAAAGATCGTGGATGTCGCCTAAAGGGGGGGGGGGGGGGGGGTGAATAGGAGTTTTAAAATAAATACGGTTTAGGCTTGAACAAATGCGGAATAAACCTAGCGGTTAATTTGTCAAGCACAAAACCTACAGCAACTAGCCTCCCCTATGTGCACCAATAACTTATGCTAAGCAAGGTAAACAACTATGTGATAGCAAGATATATGACAAGGAACAATATGGCTATCACAAAGTAAAGTGCATAAGTAAATGGCTCGAGTAAGAGATAACAAGGCACACGGAGACGACGATGTATCCCGAAGTTCACACCCTTGCGGATGCTAATCTTCGTTTGGAGCGGTGTGGAGGCACAATGCTCCCCAAGAAGCCACTAGGGCCACCGTAATCTCCTCACGCCCTCGCACAATGCAAGATTATGTGATTCCACTAAGGGACCCTTGAGGGCGGTCACCGAACCCGTAAAAATGGCAACCCTTGGGGGCGGTCACCAAACCCGTACACTTTGGCAACCATTGAGGGCGGTCACCGATGCCCATCAAATTGCTCGAAACAATCTCCACAGCCTAATTGAAGATCCCGATACTTTTCCGGAGCTTTACACCACAATGATTGAGCTCCGAACACCACCAACCGTCTAGGGCGCCCAAGCACCCAAGAGGAACAAGCTCAAGGGCACCAAGAACCCTAGAGTAATAAGCTTCTCAACTTGTAACTTCCACGTATCACCATGGAGAACTCAAACCGATGCATCTAATGCAATGGCAAGGGCACACGGAGTGCCCAAGTCCTTCTCTCCCAAATCCCACCGAAGCAACTAATGCTAGGGAGGAAAATGAGAGGATGAATGAAGAACAGAACACGAAGAACTCCAAGATCTAGATCCAAAGGGTTCCCCTCACATAGAGGAGAAAGTGATTGGTGGAAACGTAGATCTAGATCTTCTCTCTCGCCCCCCCCCCCCCAAACTAGCAAGAATCCATGGAGGGATTGAGAGATAGCAAGCTCAAGGAAGGTCAACAATGGGGGAAGAACACGAGCTCAAGGGATGAGGTTCAATGGGGAAGAGGACCCCCTTTTTGTAGAATCGAAAGTATGTCTAGAGGGGGGGGGTGATTAGACTAATTGACCAAATAAAAATCTAGCCTTTTCCCAATTTCAGTTTTTGGCAGATTTTAGCAACTTAACACAAGTCAAGCAATCAACCTACACATGCAATCCTAAGAGTATAGCAGCGGAATGCAAAACAATTGCATATGAAGGTAAAGGGAGGAGTTTGAGGAGGCAAACGCAATGTTGACATGGAGATTTTTTATCCGTGGTTCCGATAGGTGGTGCTATCGTACATCCACGTTGATGGATACTTCAACCCACGAAGGGTAACGGTTGCGCGAGTCCACGAAGGGCTCCACCCACAAAGGGTCCACGAAGAAGCAACCTTGTCTATCCCACCATGGTCATCGCCCACGAAGGACTTGCCTCACTAGGGTAGATCTTCACGAAGTAGGCGATCTCCTTGCCCTTACAAACTCCTTGGTTCAACTCCACAATCTTGACGGAGGCTCCTAAGTGACACCTAGCCAATCTAGGAGACACCACTCTCCAAGAAGTAACAAATGGTGTGTTGATGATGAACTCCTTGCTCTTGTGCTTCAAATGATAGTCTCCCCAACACTCAACTCTCTCTCATAGGATTTGGATTTGGTGGAAAGAAGATTTGAGTGGAAAGCAACTTGGGGAGGGCTAGAAATCAAGATTTATGTGGTAGGAATGGAATATCTTGACCTCAACACAAGTGTAGGTGGTTCTCTCTCAGAAAATGTATGTTGGAAGTGTAAGCATGTTTTGACGGCTCTCTCCATGAATGAAGAGTGGGTGGAGGGGTATATATAGCCTCCACACAAAATCTAACTGTTACACACAACTTACCAAACTAGGTGGGACCGAATTGTGAAACTCGGTCAGACCGATTTAGTTCATAATGTGACTGTTAGGCATTTTGGTGGGACCGACATGTCAACTCGGTGGGACCGATATCGTTAGGGTTATGGCATAACATAATCTCGGTGAGACCGATTACACAAACTCGGTGAGACCGATTTTGGTTATAGACAAACAGAGAGTTGGTCAGGCAAACTCGGTGGGACCGATTCGCTCATCTCGGTTGGACCGAAACGTTACGAAAGGGAAATAAAGAGTTTGCATTGCAATCTCGGTGGGACCGATTGCTCATCTCGGTTTGACCGAAACGTTATGAAGGGAAACAGAGAGATTACAATCCCATCTCGGTGAGTCCGAGGTCCCTATCGGTGAGACCGAAAAGACTAGGGTTTCTGACAGTGGCTATGTCAACTAAACTCGGTGGCGCTGGATAGACAGATTCGGTGGGACCGAGTTTGACTTTTGGTTTGGGACATATGTGGATGTGAGAAAGTAGTTGAGGGTTTTTGGATCATATCACTAAGAACTTTGAGCAAGAAACTCATTAAGCAACACCTCACCCCCTCTTGATAGTATTGGCTTTTCCTATGGACTCAATGTGATCTTGGATCACTAAAATGGAAAATGCAGAGTCTTGTGCTTTGAGCTTGAGCCAATCCTTTTGTCCTTAGCATTTTGAGGGGTCCACGTTTCTCATCCATGCCATGCCAATCATTGAGCTTTCCTGAAATATTTATCTTGAAATGGCATTAGCTCAATGTGCTATATGTTTAGGAATTACCAAAACCACCCAGGGATAGTTGCACTTTCAATCTCTCCCTTTTTGGTAATTGATGACAACATATAGATCAAAGCTTCAACAAATGGATAATAAGATTGAAAAACATCGTCGCTTTGAGATGTATGTGATAAGAAAGAGCTCCCCCTAAATTTGTGCACTATTTAAAATTTGCTTTGGACTGCAAATGCACAATGTGTTAGGATCATGGGTTACTCTTTCATGTCACATACATCTTGGTGGAGCGCTCAAAATGATAATAATTGAACACATGCACTCATCACCAAGCAAAAGTGAATGATCATAAGGATATAAGAGATAATATCATCCAACAAGCATTAAGGGTAGCATATGATCAAACACATGATCAACCAAGTAAACAAGTAGCTCACAAGCACACAATCAAGAAGTTCAACCAAAAACAAGAGAGATAAAAAGCAACACTCTCTCTCGAAGCCTATGATCTATACATTTTCTCCCCCTTTGGCAACAAGTTACCAAAAAGTTCAAAGAATGCATAGTGCTAAACGACTCTCAGGCTTGGTCTTCATGAGGTGGTGTAGAGATGACTCCAAGGATGAAAGCGTCTGTTGATGTAGCTGGAGCTGGTGGAGTGGCTGCTGGAGCTGGTGGCACTAAAGCTATGG
Source organism: Triticum timopheevii (assembly GCA_963921465.1). Taxonomy (NCBI): domain Eukaryota; kingdom Viridiplantae; phylum Streptophyta; class Magnoliopsida; order Poales; family Poaceae; genus Triticum; species Triticum timopheevii. The sequence continues at coordinate 101,040,660 of OY997264.1, read as the reverse complement.
CAGCTGGTGCAGATGTTGTAGCTCTAGTATCTGTGACTGGCACTGCAGCAGATCTCTGTCCTCTGGGCACTCTAGCAAAAGCATCTGTAGTAGACTTGCCCTTCTTCTCCTCCACATCCTCCTAAAGTTGCTCAACTGCAGTTTGGATCTCAGTGACCTTGACATCAAGAGCATAGAATTTCTGCTCAATGATCCTCTCCAAACTCTCCTAGTTTTGAGTCAGGGTGGCCAAGACCTTCTCAATCCTCAAGGTGGAGGCAATCAGATAGCCAAGCTGATCTTGCTTGCTCTTCAGGAATATTTGAGATGCCTCTTCAGCAGTTGGCATTTTTGCAGCTTTCTCTGCCCTTGCCTTCTCTCTCTTCTCATGTGCTTGAGCGGATGATGGTTCATTCTCATTCATAACAACAGTGTTATCCTCAAATTCAGGGTAGATGGGCAGGTGCTCCTTATCCAATAGATATTTGCCTGTGCCCATCTTGGAGTTGATGAGCTCCTGAATTTGTGGGGCATACCCACAAGATCTCTTTTGATCAGCTGCTGTTCTTTTGATTGTCTCCACAATCAGACCCATGACTTTAAACTTCTGAGGCACATCAAACAAATGTAGCAAATTGATAGCATGTCCTATGATCATCTTGTGATCACCTGACTTGGGTAGCAATGTGTGCCTTAGGATCCAGTTGATGGTAGGCAGACCTGACAGCAAGAAATGGACAGATCCAAACTTATGGGTCTCTAAAGCATGATCTAGGATCACTTTGTACATGTGTGCCATAGTGTTATGGTCTTTCTTCTTTTCAGCATAAACATCCAAGTCATCTTCACTTTCTTTTGGAGCATTGATCAACTGAGCCCATTCTTCCACAGAGGATTGGTACCTAGTACCTTCTGACATCCAGATGATCTTCCCATCTGGGTAGAAATGGGCAGTGGAGTAAAACTGCATGATCAACTCATCATTCCACTTGGTGAGCTTTTGGGCAACAAATGCATCAACTCCACATGCTTTGAAGCTGTCATATACTCCTGGATAGTGATCTTCATTCTCCTTGATGTACTCCCAATTGACCCATCTCATGTCACAGACAATAGGCTTCTTGTCAAGCAAAACTGTCTCATAAAAGTCTTGTTGTTCCTTAGTGTGAAACCTGTAGTCAACAGCAGTTCTTCTCCTGACAGCATATGGATCAGACTGTCTCCATAATCTCAGTCCTATATCATTTCTGATTTTCATGTTTTTTGCAACAGGATGTGCATCATTGTGGTCAAGGATCTTGGGTTTCAGTTTTCTCAAAACAAGAGAATCATCTTCTTCTGCAGCTTCAGGCACTGGGGCCTTGTTCATCTCCTCAGCAGGTATACTTCTGGTGTTCCTCTTGGGTTTAGGCTTTTGAGCTGGAGCAGTAGCCTTGGGAGCAGCTTTGGGCTTAGATGGAGCAGCCCCTGATTTGATTGCATCTCCCATGAGCTTCTGAGCTTTGGATGCTAGAGCAGCATCCTCTTCCTCTTCATCTTCCTCATCAGAATCTCTTCTCATGGAGGGCTTGCCAAGAACTTTGGTAGTAGTTGTTCTTGCCCTCTTCTTCTTCTTGTCTTCACCAGCAGCTTCTTCTTCAGACTCAATGGTGAACTTCATAGTTTCACCTATGGCAACCTTCCTGGTTTTGGATGTGGGCACTCTCCTGGCAGGTGCCTTCTTGTTCATGCCTGGCTTAGTGGTAGCAGCTGTGCCATACTCCTTTTTCAACACCTTATTCTTTGAGGTGGCCTCATCCTCAACAACAATATAATCCTCATCTTCAGAATCTGAGGTTTTCTTCTTCCTTGTCCTGGTGGCTGCCTTTGGCAAGTTGCTGGGTGTGCTCCTCCTACCCTCATCATAGCTGCTTGAGGGACTAGTGCCCTCACTCATCTGAGCTTGCTCTTCAGACTTGTTCTGGCTATCACTTTGATTAGACATTTCTGCAAACTCACTGACAACAGACCCTGTGAATAGATATAGATGAAGGAAATATGCCCTAGAGGCAATAATAAAGTTATTATTTATTTCCTCATATCATGATAAATGTTTATTATTCATGCTAGAATTGTATTAACCGGAAACATTATACATGTGTGAATACATAGACAAACTTAATGTCACTAGTATGCCTCTACTTGACTAGCTCATTAATCAAAGATGGTTATGTTTCCTAACCATAGACATGTGTTGTCATTTGATTAACGGGATCACATCATTAGGAGAATGATGTGATTGACCTGACCCATTCCGTTAGCTTAGCACTTGATCGTTTAGTATGTTGCTATTGCTTTCTTCATGACTTATACATGTTCCTACAACTATGAGATTATGCAACTCCCGTTTACCGGAGGAACACTTTGTGTGCTACCAAACGTCACAACGTAACTGGGTGATTATAAAGGAGCTCTACAGGTATCTCCACAGGTACATGTTGAGTTGGCGTATTTCGAGATTAGGTTTTGTCACTCCGATTGTCGGAGAGGTATCTCTAGGCCCTCTCGGTAATGCACATCACTACAAGCCTTGCAAGCAATGTAGATAATGAGTTAGTTACGGAATGATGCATTACGTAACGAGTAAAGAGACTTGCTGGTAACGAGATTGAACTAGGTATTGGATACCGACGATCGAATCTCGGGCAAGTAACATACCGATGACAAAGGGAACAACGTATGTTGTTATGCGGTTTGACCGATAAAGATCTTCGTAGAATATGTAGGAGCCAATATGAGCATCCAGGTTCCTGCTTTGTTCTAACGCTTTGTTCTAACGCAAGGATTAGGCGTAGCTACACTCGGTTCAACTAAAGTTGGAGAAACAGACACCCGCTAGTCACCTGTGTGCATAGCACGGCGGTAAAACCAGTACGACTACATCAACCGCGTTGTTCTAACGCTCCCACTTTCGGTCTACAAAGGTACATGGATAACACTCTTCCCTCTCGTTGCTATGCATCACCATGATCTTGCGTGTGCGTAGGAAATTTTTTGAAATTACTACGTTCTCCAACAGTGGCATCCGAGCCAGGTTTTTATGCGTAGATGTTATATGCACGAGTAGAACACAAGTGAGTTGTGGGCGATACAAGTCATACTGCTTACCAGCATGTCATACTTTGGTTCAGCGGTATTGTTGGATGAAGTTGCCCGGACTGACATTACGCGTACGCTTACGCGAGACTGGTTTTACTGCCGTGCTATGCACACAGGTGACTAGCGGGTGTCTGTTTCTCCAACTTTAGTTGAACCGAGTATAGCTACGCCCGGTCCTTGCGAAGGTTAAAACAACACTAGCTTGACGAACTATCATTGTGGTTTTGATGCGTAGGTAAGAACGGTTCTTGCTCAGCCCGTAGCAGCCACGTAAAATTTGCAACAACAAAGTAGAGGACGTCTAACTTGTTTTTGCAGGGCATGTTGTGATGTGATATGGTCAAGACGTGATGCTATATTTTATTGTATGAAATGATCATGTTTTGTAACCAAACTTATCGGCAACTGGCAGGAGCCATATGGTTGTCGCTGTTGGAAATATGCCCTAGAGGCAATAATAAATAGTTATTATTATATTTCTGTGTTCATGATAATTGTCTATTATTCATGCTATAACTGTGTTATCCGGAAATCGTAATACACGTGTGAATATATAGACCACAACAAGTCCCTAGTGAGCCTCTAGTTGACTAGCTCGTTGATCAACAGATAGTCATGGTTTCCTGACTATGGGCATTGGATGTCATTGATAACGGGATCACATCATTAGGAGAATGATGTGATGGACAAGGCCCAGTACTAAGCATAGCTCAAAGATCGTGTAGTTCGTTTAGCTAGAGTTTTTCCAAATGTCAAGTATCATTTCCTTAGACCATGAGATTGTGCAACTCCCGGATACTGTAGGAGTGCTTTGGGTGTACCAAACGTCACAACATAACTAGGTGGCTATAAAGGTGCACTACGGGTATCTCTGAAAGTGTCTGTTGGGTTGGCACGAATCGAGACTGGGATTTGTCACTCCGTATGACGGATAGGTATCTCGGGGCCCACTCGGTAATGCATCATCATAATGAACTCAATGTGACCAAGTGTCTGGTCACGGGATCATGCATTACGGTACGAGTAAAGTGACTTGCCGGTAACGAGACTAAACGAGGTATTGGGATACCGACGATCGAGTCTCGGGCAAGTAACGTACCGATTGACAAAGGGAATTGAATACAGGGTTAATTGAATCCTCGACATCGTGGTTCATCCGATGAGATCATCGAGGAGTATGTGGGAGCATACATGGGTATCCAGATCTCGCTATTGGTTATTGACCGGAGAGGCATCTCGGTCATGTCTGCATATCTCCCGAACCCGTAGGGTCTACACACTTAAGGTTCGGTGATGCTAGGGTTGTAGAGATATGAGTATGCAGTAACCCAAAAGTTGTTCGGAGTCCCAGATGAGATCCCGGATGTCACGAGGAGTTCTCGAATGGTCCGTAGGTGAAGAATTATATATAGGAAGTTAGGTTTCGGCCATCAGGAAAGTTTCGGGGGTCACCGGTATTGTACCGGGACCACCGGGTGGGGCCACCTATCCCGGAGGGCTCCATGGGCTGAAGTGGCATGGGAACCAGACCCTTGTGGGCTGGTGCGCCCCACCCAAGGGCCCAAGGCGCCTAGGGTTGGAAACCCTAGGGGGCCGTTGCCCCCCCGAGGGGGCATGCGCCCCCCTGGTTGGAAACCCTAAGGGGGCCGTTGCCCCCGGGGGCCGCCGACCCTCTCTAGATGGGATCTCCAAGGGGGCATGCGCCCCCCTAGCCCCTATATATAGTGGAGGGGAGGGAGGGCAGCCGCACCCTAAGCCCTGGCGCCTCCCTCTCCCTCCCGTGACACCTCTTCCTCCTCCAGTAGCGCTTGGCGAAGCCCTGCTGGAATCCCGCTGCTTCCACCACCACGCCGTCGTGCTGCTGGATCTCCATCAACCTCTCCTTCCCCCTTTCTGGATCAAGAAGGAGGAGACATCTTCCCAACCGTACGTGTGTTGAACGCGGAGGTGCCGTCCGTTCGGCGCTCGGTCATCGGTGATTGGATCACGACGTGTACGACTACCTCAACCCCGTTCTCTTGAACGCTTCCGCTCACAATCTACAAGGGTATGTAGATGCACTCCTCTCTCTCGTTGCTGGATGAACTCATAGATTGATCTTGGTGAACGTAGGAATTTTTTTATTTTTTGCATCGTTCCCCAACAGTGGTATCAGAGCTAGGTCTATGCGTAGTTCTCTTTGCACGAGTAGAACACAATTTGTTGTGGGCGTAGATGTTGTCAACTTTCTTGCCACTACTAGTCTTATTTTGCTTCAGCGGTATTGTGGGATGAAGCGGCCCGGACCGACCTTACACGTACGCTTACGTGAGACAGGTTCCACCGACTGACATGCACTAGTTGCATAAGGTGGCTAGCGGGTGTCTGTCTCTCCCACTTTAGTTGGAGCGGATTCGATGAAAAGGGTCCTTATGAAGGGTAAATAGAAGTTGGCAAATCACGTTGTGGCTTTAACATAGGTAAGAAAACGTTCTTGCTAGATCACCTATAGAAGCCACATAAAAACTTGTAACAACAATTAGAGGAGGTCTAACTTGTTTTTGCAGCAAGTGTCTTGTGATGTGATATGGCCAAAGTTGTGATGAATGATGAATGATATATATGTGATGTGTGAGATCATGTTCTTGTAATAGGAATCACGACCTGCATGTCGTTGAGTATGACAACCGGCAGGAGCCATAGGAGTTGTCTTTATTTTTGTATGACCTGCGTGTCATTGAAGAACGCCATGTAAATTACTTTACTTTATTACTAAACGCGTTAGCCATAGAAGTAGAAGTAGTCGTTGATGTGAAAACTTCATTAAGACACGATGATGGAGATCATGGTGTCATGCCGGTGACAAAGATGATCATGGAGCCCCGAAGATGGAGATCAAAGGAGCTATATGATATTGGCCATATCATGTCACTATTATGATTGCATGTGATGTTTATCATGTTTTTCATCTTGTTTACTTAGAACGATGGTAGTAAGTAAGATGATCCCTCATAATAATTTCAAGAAAAGTGTTCCCCCTAACTGTGCACCATTGCGAAGGTTCGTTTTTTCGAAGCACCACGTGATGATCGGGTGTGATAGATCCTAACATTCGAATACAACGGGTGTAAGCCAGATTTACACACGCAATACACTTAGGTTAACTTGACGAGCCTAGCATGTACAGACATGGCCTCCGAACACGGTAGACCGAAAGGTCGAGCATGAGTCGTATAGAAGATACGATCAACATGAAGATGTTCACCGATGTTAACTAGTCCGTCTCACGTGATGATCGGACACGGCCTAGTTGACTCGGATCATGTTTCACTTAGATGACTAGAGGGATGTCTGTCTATGTGGGAGTTCATTAAATAATTTGATTAAGATGAACTTAATTATCATGAACTTAGTCTAAAATCTTTACAATATGTCTTGTAGATCAAATGGCCAACGCTCATGTCCACCTGAACTTCAACGCGTTCTTAGAGAAAACCAAGCTGAAAGATGATGGCAGCAACTATATGGACTGGGTCCGGAACCTGAGGATCATCCTCATAGCTGCCAAGAAAGACTATGTCCTAGAAGCACCGCTAGGTGAAGCACCAATCCCAGAGAACCAAGACGTTATGAATGCTTGGCAGTCTCGTGCTGATGATTACTCCCTCGTTCAGTGCGGCATGCTTTACAGCTTAGAACCGGGGCTCCAAAAGCGTTTTGAGCAACACGGAGCATATGAGATGTTCGAGGAGCTGAAAATGATTTTTCAAGCTCATGCCCGGGTCGAGAGATATGAAGTCTCCGACAAGTTCTTCAGCTGTAAGATGGAGGAAAATAGTTCTGTTAGTGAGCACATACTCAAGATGTCTGGGTTGCACAACCGCTTGACTCAGCTGGGAGTTAATCTCCCGTATGACGTGGTCATTGACAGAATTCTCCAGTCGCTCCCACCAAGCTACAAGAGCTTTGTGATGAACTTCAAAATGCAGGGGATGGAAAATACCATTCCTGAGGTATATTCAATGCTGAAATCAGCGGAAGTAGAGATCAAAAAGGAACATCAAGTGTTGATGGTGAATAAAACCACTAAGTTCAAGAAGGGCAAGGGTAAGAAGAACTTCAAGAAGGACGACAAGGAAGTTGCCGCGCCTGGTAAGCCAGTTGACAGGAAGAAGTCAAGCAATGGACCCAAGCCTGAGACTGAGTGCTTTTATTGCAAGGGAAGTGGTCACTTGAAGCGGAACTGCCCCAAGTACTTAGCGGACAAGAAGGCCGGCAAAACCAAAGGTATATGTGATATACATGTAATCGATGTGTACCTTACCAGTGCTCGTAGTAGCTCCTGGGTATTTGATACCGGTGCGGTTGCTCACATTTGAAACTCAAAGCAGGAGCTGCGGAATAAGCGGAGACTGACGAAGGACGAGGTGACGATGCGCGTCGGGAATGGTTCCAAGGTCGATGTGATTGCCGTCGGCACGCTACCTCTACATTTACCTACGGGATTAGTTTTGAACCTCAATAATTGTTATTTAGTACCAGCTTTGAGCATGAACATTGTATCTGGATCTCGTTTAATTCGAGATGGCTACTCATTTAAATCCGAGAATAATGGTTGTTCTATTTATATGAGTGATATGTTTTATGGTCATGCCCCGCTGGTGAATGGTTTATTCTTAATGAATCTCGAGCGTAATGTTACACATATTCATAGTGTGAATACCAAAAGATGTAAAGTTGATAACGATAGTCCCACATACTTGTGGCACTGCCGCCTTGGTCACATTTGTGTCAAACGCATGAAGAAGCTCCATGCTGATGGACTTTTAGAGTCTCTAGATTATGAATCATTTGACACATGCGAGCCATGCCTCATGGGCAAGATGACCAAGACTCCGTTCTCCGGAACCATGGAGCGAGCAACCAACCTATTGGAAATCATACATACTGATGTGTGCGGTCCAATGAGCGTTGAGGCTCGCGGAGGATATCATTATGTTCTCACTCTCACTGATGACTTGAGTAGATATGGGTATGTCTACTTGATGAAACACAAGTCCGAGACCTTTGAAAAGTTCAAGGAATTTCAGAATGAGGTAGAGAATCAACGTGACCGAAAAATAAAGTTCCTGCGATCAGATCGTGGGGGAGAATATTTAAGTCACGAATTTGGTACGCACTTAAGAAAATGTGGAATCGTTTCACAACTCACGCCGCCTAGAACACCTCAGCAAAATGGTGTGCCCAAACGTCGTAATCGCACTCTATTGGATATGGTGCGATCTGTGATGTCACTTACTGATTTACTGCTATCATTTTGGGGATACGCTCTAGAGACAACTACATTCACTTTAAATAGGGCACCTTCTAAATCCGTTGAGACGACACCGTATGAATTATGGTTTGGGAAGAAACCTAAGCTGTCGTTTCTAAAAGTTTGGGGATGCGATGCTTATGTCAAGAAACTTCAACCTAAGAAGCTCGAACCCAAGTCGGAAAAATGCGTATTCATAGGATACCCTAAGGAAACCATAGGGTATACTTTCTACTTAAGATCTGAAGGCAAGATCTTTGTTGCCAAGAACGGATCCTTTCTGGAGAAAGAGTTTCTCTTGAAAGAATTAAGTGGGACGAAAGTAGATCTTGATGAAGTACTACCTCTTGAAATGGTGAGTAGCGCAACTCAGGAAGATGTTCCTGTGGTGCCTGCACCGACAAGAGAGGAGGTTAATGATGATGATCAAGATACTTCGGATCAAGCTCCTACTAAACTTTGAAGGTCCACAAGGACACGTTCCGCACCAGAGTGGTATGACAACCCTGTCTTGTAAATCATGTTGTTAGACAACGGTGAGCCTTCGAACTATGAAGAAGCGATGGTGGGCCCAGATTCCAACAAATGGCTTGAAGCCATGCAATCCGAGATAGGATCCATGTATGAAAACAAAGTGTGGACTTTGACAGACTTGCCCGACGATCGGCGAGCAATAGAAAACAAATGGATCTTTAAGAAGAAGACGTACGCGGATGGTAATGTTACCATATATAAAGCTCGACTTGTCGCTAAGGGTTATCGACAAGTTCAAGGTATTGACTAAGATGAGACATTCTCTCCCGTAGCAAAGCTAAAGTCCGTCCAAATCATGTTAGCAATTGCCGCATACTATGATTATGAGATATGGCAAATGGACGTCAAAACGGCATTCCTTAACGGTCACCTTAAGGAAGAACTGTATATGATGCAGCCGGAATGTTTTGTCGACCCTAAGAATGCTAACAAGGTATGCAAGCTCCAGCGATCCATTTATGGGCTGGTGCAAGCATCTTGGAGTTGGAACATTCGCTTTAATGAGATGATTAAAGCGTTTGGGTTTATGCAGACTTATGGAGAAGCCTGCGTTTACAAGAAAGTGAGTGGGAGCTCCGTAGCATTTCTCATATTATATGTGGATGACATACTTTTGATGGGAAATGATATAGAACTTTTGGACAACATAAAGGCCTACTTGAATAAGTGTTTTTCAATGAAGGACCTTGGAGAAGCTGCTTACATATTAGGCATCAAAATCTATAGAGATAGATCGAGACACCTCATAGGTCTTTCACAAAGCACATACCTTGATAAGATATTGAAGAAGTTCAATATGGATCAGTCCAAGAAGGGGTTCTTGCCTGTGTTACAAGGTGTGAAATTGAGCTCGGCTCAATGCCCGACCACGGTAGAAGATAAAGAAGAGATGAGTGTCATCCCCTATGCCTCAGCCATAGGGTCTATCATGTATGCCATGACCTGTACCAGACCTGATATAAACCTTGCCGTAAGTTTGGTAGGAAGGTACCAAAGTAATCCCGGCAAGGAACACTAGACAGCGGTCAAGAACATCCTTAAGTACCTGAAAAGGACTAAGGACATGTTTCTCGTATATGGAGGTGACGAAGAGCTCGTCGTAAAGGGTTACGTCGACGCTAGCTTCGATACAGATCTGGATGACCCTAAGTCACAAACCAGATACATGTATATTCTGAATGGTGGGGCAGTAAGATGGTGCAGTTGCATGCAGAGCATCGTGGCGGGATCTACATGTGAAGCGGAGTACATGGCAGCCTCGGAGGCAACACATGAAGCTATCTGGGTGAAGGAGTTCATCATCGACCTAGGAGTCATACCCAATGCGTCGGGGCCAATCACACTCTTCTGTGACAACACTAGAGCTATTGCACTTGCCAAGGAGCCCACGTTTCACAAGAAGACTAGGCACATCAAGCGTCGCTTCAACTCCATCCGTGAAAATGTTCAAGATGGAGACATAGATATTTGTAAAGTACATATGGACCTGAATGTAGCAGATCCATTGACTAAACCTCTCCTTAGGGCAAAACATGATCAACACCAGAACACAATGGGTGTTCGATTCATCACAATGTAACTAGAATATTGACTCTAGTGCAAGTGGGAGACTGTTGGAAAATATGCCCTAGAGGCAATAATAAATGGTTATTATTATATTTCCGTGTTCATGATAATTGTCTATTATTCATGCTATAACTGTGTTATCCGGAAATCGTAATACATGTGTGAATATATAGACCACAACAAGTCCCTAGTGAGCCTCTAGTTGACTAGCTCGTTGATCAACAGATAGTCATGGTTTCCTAACTATGGGCATTGGATGTCATTGATAACGGGATCACATCATTAGGAGAATGATGTGATGGACAAGACCCAATACTAAGCATAGCTCAAAGATCGTGTAGTTCGTTTAGCTAGAGTTTTTCCAAATGTCAAGTATCATTTCCTTAGACCATGAGATTGTGCAACTCCCGGATACCGTAGGAGTGCTTTGGGTGTACCAAACGTCACAACATAACTAGGTGTCTATAAAGGTGCACTACGGGTATCTCCGAAAGTGCCTGTTGGGTTGGCACGAATCGAGACTGGGATTTGTCACTTCGTATGACGGAGAGGTATCTCTGGGCCCACTCGGTAATGCATCATCATAATGAGCTAAATGTGACCAAGTGTCTGGTCACGGGATCATGCATTACGGTACGAGTAAAGTGACTTGCCGGTAACGAGACTAAACAAGGTATTGGGATACCGACGATCGAGTCTCGGGCAAGTAACGTACCGATTGACCAAGGGAATTGAATACGGGGTTAATTGAATCCTCGACATCGTGGTTCATCCGATGAGATCATTGAGGAGTATGTGGGAGCCAGCATGGGTATCCAGATCCCGCTGTTGGTTATTGACCGGAGAGGCGTCTCGGTCATGTCTGCATATCTCCCGAACCCGTAGAGTCTACACACTTAAGGTTCGGTGATGCTAGGGTTGTAGAGATATGAGTATGCAGTAACCCGAAAGTTGTTCGGAGTCCCGGATGAGATCCCGGATGTCACGAGGAGTTCCAGAATGGTCCGGAGGTGAAGAATTATATATAGGAAGTCAGGTTTCGGCCATCGGGAAAGTTTCGGGGGTCACCGGTATTGTACCGGGACCACCGGAAGGGTCCCGGGGGTCCACCGGGTGGGGCCACCTATCCCGGAGGGCCCCATGGGCTGAAGTGGCATGGGAACCAGACCCTGGTGGGCTGGTGCGCCCCACCCAGGGGCCCAAGGCGCCTAGGGTTGGAAACCCTAGGGGGCCGTTGCCCCCCGAGGGGGCATGCGTCCCCCCTGGTTGGAAACCCTAAGGGGGCCGTTGCCCCTGGGGGCCGCTGCCCCCCCCTCTAGATGGGATCTCCAAGGGGGCATGCACCCCCCTAGCCCCTATATATAGTGGAGGGGAGGGAGGGCACCGCACCCTAAGCCCTGGCGCCTCCCTCTCCCTCCCGTGACACCTCTTCCTCCTCCAGTAGCGCTTGGCGAAGCCCTGCAGGAATCCCGCTGCTTCCACCATCACGCCGTCGTGCTGCTGGATCTCCATCAACCTCTCCTTCCCCCTTGCTGGATCAAGAAGGAGGAGACGTCTTCCCAACCGTACATGTGTTGAACGCAGAGGTGCCGTCCGTTCGGCGCTCGGTCATCGGTGATTGGATCACGACGTGTACGACTACCTCAACCCCGTTCTATTGAACGCTTCCGCTCACGATCTACAAGGGTATGTAGATGCACTCCTCTCTCTCGTTGCTGGATGAACTCATAGATTGATCTTGGTGAACGTAGGATTTTTTTTTATTTTTTGGATCGTTCCCCAACAGTCGCTTTATTGTATGAAATGCAAACGCTCTGTAATTGCTTTACTTTATCACTAAGCGGTAACGATAGTCGTAGAAGCAATAGATGGCGTAAATGACAACGATGCTACGATGGAGATCAAGGTGTCGCGCTGGTGACGATGGTGATCACGACGGTGCTTCGGAGATGGAGATCACAAGCACAAGATGATGATGGCCATATCATATCACTTATATTGATTGCATGTGATGTTTATCCTTTGTGCATCTTATCTTGCTTTGATTGACGGTAGCATTTTAAGATGATCTCTCACTAATTATCAAGAAGTGTTCTCCCTGAGTATGCACCGTTGCGAAAGTTCTTCGTGCTGAGACACCACGTGATGATCGGGTGTGATAGGCTCTACGTTCAAATACAATGGGTGCAAAACAGTTGCACACGCGGAATACTCAAGTTAAACTTGATGAGCCTAGCATATACAGATATGGCCTCGGAACACGGAGACCGAAAGGTCGAACGTGAATCATATAGTAGATATGATCAACATAGTGATGTTCACCATTGAAAACTACTCCATCTCACGTGATGATCGGACATGGTTTAGTTGATTTGGATCACGTGATCACTAAGATGACTAGAGAGATGTCTGTCTAAGTGGGAGTCCTTTAGTAATATGATTAATTCAACTTAAATTTATCATGAACTTAGTACCTGATAGTATTTTGCTTGTCTATGTTTGTTGTAGATAGATGGCTCATGCTGTTGTTCCGTTGAATTGTAATGCGTTCCTTGAGAAAGCTAAGTTGAAAGATGATGGTAGCAATTACACGGACTGGGTCCGTAACTTGAGGATTATCCTCATTGCTGCACAAAAGAATTACATCCTGGAAGCACCGCTGGGTGCTAGGCGTGCTGCAGATGCAACTGACGACGTTAAGAACGTCTGGCAGAGCAAAGCTGATGACTACTCGATAGTTCAATGTGCCATGCTTTACGGCTTAGAACCGAGACTTCAACGATGTTTTGAACGTCATGGAGCATATGAGATGTTCCAGGAGTTGAAGTTAATATTCCAAGCAAATGCCCAGATTGAGAGATATGAAGTCTCCAATAAGTTCTATAGCTGTAAGATGGAGGACTATAGTTTTGTCAATGAACATATACTCAATATATCTGGGTATAATAATCACTTGATTCAACTGGGAGTTAATCTTCCTGATGATAGTGTCATTGACAGAATTCTTCAATCACTGCCACCAAGCTACAAGAGCTTCGTGATGAACTATAATATGCAAGGGATGGACAAGACTATTCTCGAGCTCTTCGCAATGCTAAAGGCTGCAGAGGTAGAAATCAAGAAGGAGCATCAAGTGTTGATGGTCAATAAGACCACCAGTTTCAAGAAAAAGTGTAAAGGGAAGAAGAAGGGGAACTTCAAGAAGAACAGCAAACAAGTTGCTGCTCAAGAGAAGAAACCCAAGTCTGGACCTAAGCCTGAAACTGAGTGCTTCTACTGCAAGCATACTGGTCACTGGAAGCGGAACTGCCCCAAGTATTTGGCGGATAAGAAGGATGGCAAGGTGAACATAGGTATATGTGATATACATGTTATTGATGTGTACCTTACTAATGCTCGAAGCAGCACCTGGGTATTTGATACTGGTTCTGTTGCTAATATTTGCAACTCGAAACAGGGACTATGGATTAAGTGAAGATTGGCTAAGGACGAGGTGACGATGCGCGTGGGAAATGGTTCCAAAGTCGACGTGATCGCGGTCGGCACGCTACCTCTACATCTACCTTCGGGATTAGTTTTAGACCTGAATAATTGTTATTTGGTGCCAGCATTGAGCATAAACATTATATCTGGATCTTGTTTGATGCGAGATGGTTATTCATTTAAATCTGAGAATAATGGCTGTTCTATTTATATGAGTAATATCTTTTATGGTCATGCACCCTTGAAGAGTGGTCTATTTTTATTAAATCTCGATAGTAGTGATACACATATTCATAATGTTGAAGCCAAAAGATGCAGAGTTGATAATGATAGTGCAACTTATTTGTGGCACTGCCGTTTAGGTCATATTGGTGTAAAGCGCATGAAGAAACTCCATACTGGTGGACTTCTAGAATCACTTGATTATGAATCACTTGATACTTGCAAACTGTGCCTCATGGGCAAGATGACTAAAACGCCATTCTCCGGAACTATGGAGCGAGCAACTGATTTGTTGGAAATCATACATACTGATGTATGTGGTCTAATGAATATTGAGGCTCGTGCGGGTATCGTTGTTTTCTCACCTTCACAGATGATTTAAGCAGATATGGGTATATCTACTTAATGAAACACAAGTCTGAAACATTTGAAAAGTTCAAAGAATTTCAGAGTGAAGTGGAAAATCATCGGAACAAGAAAATAAAATATCTACGATCTGATCGTGGAGGAGAATATTTGAGTTACGAGTTTGGTTTACATTTGAAGCAATGCGGAATAGTTTCGCAACTCACGCCACCCGGAACACCACAAAGAAATGGTGTGTCCGAACGTTGTAATCGTACTTTACTAGATATGGTGCGATCTATGATGTCTCTTACTGATTTACCGCTATCGTTTTGGGGTTATGCTTTAGAGATGGCCGCATTCACGTTAAATAGGGCACCATCAAAATCCGACGCCTTGTGAACTGTGGTTTGGCAAGAAACCAAAGTTGTCGTTTCTTAAAGTTTGGGGCTACGATGCTTAAGTGAAGGAACTTCAACCAGATAAGCTCGAACCCAAATCGGAGAAATGTGTCTTCATAGGATACCCAAAAGAGACTATTGGGTACACCTTCTATCACAGATCTGAGGGCAAGATTTTTGTTGCTAAATTCAGATCCTTTCTAGAGAAGGAGTTTCTCTCGAAAGAAGTGAGTGGGAGGAAAGTAGAACTTGATGAGGTAACTATACCTGCTCCCTTATTGGAAAGTAGTTCATCACAAGAACCGGTTTCTATGACAACTACACCAATCAGTGAGGAAGCTAATGATAATGATCATGAAACTTCAGATTAAGTTACTACCGAACCTCGTAGGTCAACCAGAGTAAGATCCACACCAGAGTGGTACAGTAATCCTATTCTGGAAGTCAAGTTACTTGACCATGGTGAACCTACGAACTATGAGGAAGCGATGATGAGCCCAGATTCCGCAAAATGGCTTGAGGCCATGAAATCTAAGATGGGATCCATGTATGAGAACAAAGTATGGACTTTGGTTGACTTGCCCGATGATCGGCAAGCCATCGAGAATAAATGGATCTTCAAGAAGAAGACTGACGCTGATGGTAATATAACTGTCTACAAAGCTTGACTTGTTGCGAAAGGTTTTCGACAAGTTCCAGGGGTTGACTATGATGAGACTTTCTCACCCATAGTGATGCTTAAGTTTGACTGAATCATGTTAGGAATTGCCGCATTTTATGATTATGAAATATGGCAAATGGACGTCAAAACTGCATTCCTGAAAGAATTTCTGGAAGAAGAGTTGTATATGATACAATCGGAAGGTTTTGTCGATCCAAAAGGTGCTAACAAAGTATGCAAGCTCCAGCGATCCATTTATGGACTGGTGCAAGCCTCTCGGAGTTGGAATAAATGCTTTGATAGTGTGATCAAAGCATATGGTTTTATACAGACTTTTGGAGAAGCCTGTATTTACAAGAAAGTGAGTGGGAGCTCTATAGCATTTCTGATATTATATGTAGATGACATATTGTTAATTGGAAATGATATAGAATTTCTGGATAGCATAAAGGGATACTTGAATAAAAGTTTTTTGATGAAAGACCTCGGTGAAGCTGCTTACATATTGGGCATCAAGATCTATTGAGATAGATCAAGACGCTTAATTGGACTTTCACAAAGCACACACCTTGATAAAGTTTTGAAAAAGTTCAAAATGGATCAGGGAAAGAAAGGGTTCTTGCCTGTATTACAAGGTGTGAAGTTGAGTCAGACTCAATGCCCGACCACAGCAGAAGATAGAGAGAAAATGAAAGATGTTCCCTATGCTTCAGCCATAGGCTCTATCATGTATGCAATGCTGTGTACCATACCTGATGTATGCTTAGCAATAAGTTTAGCAGGTAGGTACCAAAGTAATCCAGGAGTGGATCACTGGACAGCGGTCAAGAATATCCTAAAATACCTGAAAAGGACTAAGGATATGTTTCTCATTTATGGAGGTGACAAAGAGCTAGTCGTAAATGGTTACGTCGATGCAAGCTTTGACACTGATCCGGACGATTCTAAATCGCAAACCGGATACGTGTTTATATTGAACGGTGGAGCTGTCAATTGGTGCAGTTCTAAACAAAGCGTCGTGGCGGGATCTACATGTGAAGCGGAGTACATAGCTGCTTCGGAAGCAGCAAATGAAGGAGTCTGGATGAAAGAGTTCATTTCCGATATAGGTGTCATACCCGGTGCATCGGGACCAATGAAGATCTTCTGTGACAATACTAGTGCAATTGCCTTGGCAAAGGAATCCAGATTTCACAAGAGGACCAAGCACATCAAGAGATGCTTCAATTCCATCTGGGACCAAGTCCAGGTGGGAGACATAGAGATTTGCAAGATACATACGGATCTGAATGTTGCAGACCCGTTGACTAAGCCTCTTCCACGAGCAAAACATGATCAGCACCAAGACTCCATGGGTGTTAGAATCATTACTGTGTAATCTAGATTATTGACTCTAGTGCAAGTGGGAGACTAAAGGAAATATGCCCTAGAGGCAATAATAAAGTTATTATTTATTTCCTCATATCATGATAAATGTTTATTATTCATGCTAGAATTGTATTAACCGGAAACATGATACATGTGTGAATACATAGACAAACTTAATGTCACTAGTATGCCTCTACTTGACTAGCTCATTAATCAAAGATGGTTATGTTTCCTAACCATAGACATGTGTTGTCATTTGATTAACGGGATCACATCATTAGGAGAATGATGTGATTGACATGACCCATTCCGTTAGCTTAGCACTTGATCGTTTAGTATGTTGCTATTGCTTTCTTCATGACTTATACATGTTCCTACAACTATGAGATTATGCAACTCCCGTTTACCGGAGGAACACTTTGTGTGCTACCAAACGTCACAACGTAACTGGGTGATTATAAAGGAGCTCTACAGGTGTCCCCAAAGGTACATGTTGAGTTGGCGTATTTCGAGATTAGGTTTTGTCACTCCAATTGTCGGAGAGGTATCTCTGGGCCCTCTCGGTAATGCACATCACTACAAGCCTTCCAAGTAATGTAGCTAATGAGTTAGTTACGGAATGATGCATTACGTAACGAGTAAAGAGACTTGCCGGTAATGAGATTGAACTAGGTATTGGATACCGACGATCGAATCTCGGGCAAGTAACATACCGATGACAAAGGGAACAACATATGTTGTTATGCTGTTTGACCGATAAAGATCTTCGTAGAATATGTAGGAGCCAATATGAGCATCCTAGTTCCGCTATTGGTTATTGACCGGAAACGAGTCTCGGTCATGTCTATATAGTTCTCGAACCCGTAGGGTCCGCACGCTTAAGGTTTCATTGACAGTTTTATTATGAGTTTATAAGTTTTGATGTACCGAAGGTTGTTCGGAGTCCCGGATGTGATCACGGACTTGACGAGGAGTCTCAAAATGGTCGAGACATAAAGATCGATATATTGGACGACTATATTTGGACACCGGAAAGGTTCCGGGTGAGATTGGGACAATACCGGAGCTCCGGGAGGTTATCGGAACCCCCGGGAGGTATATGGGCTTTATTGGGCCTTAGTGGAAAGGAGGGAGAAGAAGCAAAGGAGGGGGCGCGCCCCCCAAGCCCAATCCGAATTGGGAAGGGGGCCACCCCCCTTTCCTTCTTCCCTGCCACCTCTTCCTTCCCTCTCCCTCTCCTAATAGGAAAGGGGGCAGTCCTACTCCCGGTTGGGGTTGGACTCCCTCCCTAGGGCGTGCCACCCCCCTTGGCCGGCCCCCTCCTCCACTCCTTTATATATGCAGGAGGGGGGCACCCCATAGACACAACAATTGATCTCTTGATCTCTTAGCCGTGTGCGGTGCCCCCCTCCACCATAGTCCTCGATAATATTGTAGCGGTGCTTAGGCGAAGCCCTGCAACGGTAGAACATCAAGATCGTCACCACGCTGTCGTGCTAATGAAACTCTTCCCCGACATATTGCTGGATCGGAGTATGGGGAACGTCATCGCGCTGAACGTGTGCTAGAACTCGGAGGTGTCGTAGTTTTGGTGCTTGATCGGTCGGGCCATGAAGACATACAACTACATCAACCGCGTTGTTCTAACGCTTTCACTTTCGGTCTACGAGGGTACGTGGACAACACTCTCCCCTCTCGTTGCTATGCATCACGATGATCTTGCGTGTGCGTAGGAATTTTTTTGAAATTACTACGTTCCCCAACAATAGATGAGGTAGAGTGGATGAGCATCACAAAGTACAGAGGTTTTGCAAAACAATTGAGTCAAAAACTTAGTTTTAATTTTCCACAGAAAGAATTTCGGAGGTACCGATTTGTAAACTCGGTGATACCGAAGCAGCTTTTGGAACATAAACTAGTGAACCCGGCTAGACCAAGTCACAGTTCAGTGGCACCGAGACTGCTAGGGTTTGATGACCCACAAGTATAGGGGATATATCGTAGTCCTTTCGATAAGTAAGAGTGTCGAACCCAACGAGGAGCAGATGGAAATGACAAGCGGTTTTCAGTAAGGTATTCTCTGCAAGCACTGAAATTATAGGTAACAGATAGTTTTGCGATAGGATAATTTGTAAGGGGTAACAAGCAATTGTTGGGGAACGTAGTAATTTCAAAAAATTTCCTACGCACACGCAAGATCATGGTGATGCATAGCAATGAGAGGGGAGAGTGTTGTCCACGTACCCTCGTAGACCGAAAGCGGAAGCGTTATGACAACGCGGTTGATGTAGTCGTACGTCTTCACGATCCGACCGATCCAAGCACCGAACGTATGGCACCTCCGTGTTCAGCACACGTTCAGCTCGATGACGATCCTCGGACTCCGATCCAGCAGGGTGTCGGGGATGAGTTCTGTCAGCACGACGGTGTGGTGACGATGATGATGTTCTACCGACGTAGGGCTTCGCCTAAGCACTGCAACGATATGACCGAGGTGGAATATGGTGGAGGGGGGCACCGCACACGGCTATGGAACGATCACGATGATCAACTTGTGTGTCTAAAGGTGCCCCCTGCCCCCGTATATAAAGGAGGGAGGGGGGAGGTGCAGCCGGCCCCCTAGGGGTGCGCCTGGAGGAGTCCTACTCCCCCTCCTCTTGCCTTGTTGGAGAAGGAAAGGGGGGAGGGGAAAGAGGAAAGGGGGGTGCCGACCCCCATCCTTGTCCTATTCGGACTAGGGGGGGAGGGGGTGCGCAGCCTGCCCTGGCCGCCCCTCCTCTTCTCCCTCATGGCCCATGTAGGCCCATTAACCCCCCCGGGAAGGGGGGGGGTCCGGTAACCCCCCGGTACTCCGGTAAAATCCCGATTTCACCCGGAACGATTCCGATATCCAAATATAGGCTTCCAATATATCAATCTTTATGTCTCGACCATTTCGAGACTCCTCGTCATGTCCGTGATCATATCCGGGACTCCGAAGAACCTTCGGTACATCAAAACTTATAAACTCATAATAAAACTGTCATCGTAACGTTAAGCGTGCGGACCCTATGGGTTCGAGAACTATGTAAACATGACCTAGAACTGTTTCTAGTCAATAAACAATAGCAGAACCTGGATGCTCATATTGGCTCCTACATATTCTACGAAGATCTTTATCGGTCAAACCTCATAACAACATATGTTGTTCCCTTTGTCATCGGTATGTTACTTGCCCGAGATTCGATCATCGGTATCCAATACCTAGTTCAATCTCGTTACCGACAAGTCTCTTTACTCGTTACGTAATGCATCATTCTGTAACTAACTCATTAGCTACATTGCTTGCAAGGCCTATAGTGATGTGCATTACCGAGAGGGCCCAGAGATACCTCTCCGACAATCGGAGTGACAAAACCTAATCTCCAAATACGCCAACTCAACATGTACCTTCGGAGACACCTGTAAAGCTCCTTTATAATCACCCAGTTACGTTGTGACGTTTGGTAACACACAAAGTGTTCCTCCGGTAAACGGGAGTTGCATAATATCATAGTTGTAGGAACTTTGTATAAGTCATGAAGAAAGCAATAACAACATACTAAACGATCAAGTGCTATGCTAACGGAATGGGTCAAGTCAATCACATCATTCTCCTAATGATGTGATCCCGTTAATCAAATGACAACACATGTCTATGGTTAGGAAACATAACCATCTTTGATTAATGAGCTAGTCAAGTAGAGGCACACTAGTGACATTATGTTTGTGTATGTATTCACACATGTATCATGTTTCTGGGTAATATAATTCTAGCATGAATAATATACATTTATCATGATACGAGGAAATAAACAATAACTTTATTATTGCCTCTAGGGCATATTTCCTTTAGTCTCCTACTTGAACTAGAGTCAATAATCTAGATTACACAGTAATGATTCTAACACCCATGGAGTCTTGGTGCTGATCATGTTTTGCTCGTGGAAGAGGCTTAGTCAACGGGTCTGCAACATTCAGATCCGTATGTATCTTGCAAATCTCTATGTCTCCCACCTGGACTTGGTCCCGGATGGAATTGAAGCATCTCTTGATGTGCTTGGTCCTCTTGTGAAATCTGGATTCCTTTGCCAAGGCAATTGCACCAGTATTGTCACAGAAGATCTTCATTGGTCCCAATGCACTAGGTATGACACCTAGATCGGAAATGAACTCCTTCATCCAGACTCCTTCATTTGCCACTTCCGAAGTAGCTATGTATTCCGCTTTGCATGTAGATCCTGCCACGACGCTTTGTTTAGAACTACACCAATTTACAGCTCCACCGTTTAATAAAAACACGTATCCGGTTTGCGATTTAGAATCGTCCGGATCAGTAAAGCTTGCATCGACGTAACCATTTACGACTAGCTCTTTGTCACCTCCATAAACGAGAAACATATCCTTAGTCCTTTTCAGGTATTTCAGGATGTTCTTGACCGCTGTCCAGTGATCCACTCCTAGATTACTTTGGTACCTTCCTGCCAAGCTTATTGCTAAGCATACGCCAGGTCTGGTACACAGCATTGCATACATGATAGAGCCTATGGCTGAAGCATAGGGAACATCTTTCATTTTCTCTCTATCTTCTACTGTGGTCGGGCATTGAGTCTGACTCAACTTCACACCTTGTAATATAGGCGAGAACCCTTTCTTTGCTTGATCCATTTTGAACTTTTTCAAAACTTTATCAAGGTATGTGCTTTGTGAAAGTCCAATTAAGCGTCTTGATCTATCTCTATAGATCTTGATGCCCAATATGTAAGCAGCTTCGCCGAGGTCTTTCATTGCAATTTTTTTATTCAAGTATCCCTTTATGCTATCCAGAAATTCTATATCATGTCCGATCAACAATATGTCATCTACATATAATATCAGAAATGCTACAGAGCTCCCACTCACTTTCCTTTAAATACAGGCTTCTCCAAAAGTCTGTATAAAACCATATGCTTTGATCACACTATCAAAACGTTTATTCCAACTCCGAGATGCTTGCACCAGTCCATAACGGGATCGCTGGAGCTTGCACACTTTGTTAGCACCTTTTGGATCGACAAAACCTTCCGTTTGCATCATATACAACTCTTCTTCCAGAAATCCATTCAGGAATGCAGTTTTGACATCCATTTTCCAAATTTCATAATCATAAAACGCGGCAATTGCTAACATGATTCGGACAGACTTAAGCATCGCTACGGGTGAGAAAGGCTAATCGTAGTCAACCCCTTGAACTTGTCGAAAACCTTTCGCAACAAGTCGAGCTTTGTAGACAGTTACATTACCATCAACGTCAGTCTTCTTCTTGAAGATCCATTTATTCTCAATGGCTTGCCGATCATCAGGCAAGTCAACCAAAGTCCATACTTTGTTCTCATACATGGATCCCATCTCAGATTTCATGGCTTCAAGCCATTTTGCGGAATCTGGGCTCTTCATCGCTTCCTCATAGTTCGTAGGTTCGTCATGGTCAAGTAACATGACTTCCAGAATAGGATTACCATACCACTCTGGTGCGGATCTTACTCTGGTAGACCTACGAGGTTCAGTAGAAACTTGATCTGCAGTTTCATGATTAATATCATTAGCTTCCTCACTAATTGGTGTAGTTGTCACAGGAATCGGTTCTTGTGATGAACTACTTTCCAATAAGGGAGCAGGTACAGTTACTTCATCAAGTTCTACTTTCCTCCCACTCACTTCTTTCGAGAGAAACTCCTTCTCTAGAAAGGATCTGAATTTAGCAACAAAAATCTTGCCCTCAGATCTGTGATAGAAGGTGTACCCAATAGTCTCTTTTGGGTATCCTATGAAGACACATTTCTCCGATTTGGGTTCGAGCTTATCTGGTTGAAGTTTCTTCACATAAGCATCGCAGCCCCAAACTTTAAGAAACGACAACTTTGGTTTCTTGCCAAACCACAGTTCATAAGGCATCGTCTCAACGGAATTGGATGGTGCCCTATTTAACGTGAATGCAGCCGTCTCTAAAGCATAACCCCAAAACGATAGCGGTAAATCAGTAAGAGACATCATAGATCGCACGATATCTAGTAAAGTACGATTACGACGTTCGGACACACCATTTCGTTGTGGTGTTCCGGGTGGCGTGAGTTGCGAAACTATTCTGCATTGTTTCAAATGTAAACCAAACTCGTAACTCAAATATTCTCGTCCACGATCAGATCGTAGGAATTTAATTTTCTTGTTACGATGATTTTCCACTTCACTCTGAGATTCTTTGAACTTTTCAAATGTTTCAGACTTGTGTTTCATTAAGTAGATATACCCATATCTGCTCAAATCATCTGTGAAGGTGAGAAAATAACGATACCCACCGCGAGCCTTAATATTCATTGGAACACATACATCAGTATGTATGATTTCCAATAAATCAGTTGCTCGCTCCATAGTTCCGGAGAACAACGTTTTAGTCATCTTGCCCATGAGGCACGGTTCGCAAGTACCAAGTGATTCATAATCAAGTGATTCCAAAAGTCCATCAGTATGGTGTTTCTTCATGCGCTTTACACCGATATGACCCAAAACGGCAGTGCCACAAATAAGTTGCACTATCATTATCAACTCTGCATCTTTTGGCTTCAACATTATGAATATGTGTATCACTACTATCGAGATTCAATAAAAATAGACCACTCTTCAAGGGTGCATGACCATAAAAGATATTACTCATATAAATAGAACAACCATTATTCTCTGATTTAAATGAATAACCTCTCACATCAAACAAGATCCAGATATAATGTTCATGCTCAACGCTGGCACCAAATAACAATTATTTAGGTCTAAAACTAATCACGATGGTAGATGTAGAGGTAGCGTGCCGACCGCGATCACATCGACTCTGGAACCATTTCCCACGCGCATCGTCACCTCGTCCTTAGCCGATCTTCACTTAATCCGTAGTCCCTGTTTCAAGTTGCAAATATTAGCAACAGAACCAGTATCAAATACCCAGGTACTACTGCGAGCATTAGTAAGGTACACATCAATAAGATGTATATCACATATACCTTTGTTCACTTTGCCATCCTTCTTATCCGCCAAATACTTGGGGCAGTTCCGCTTCCAGTGTCCAGTCTGCTTGCAGTAGAAGCACTCAGTCTCAGGCTTAGGTCCAGACTTGGGTTTCTTCTCTTGATCAGCAACTTGTTTGCTGTTCTTCTTGAAGTTCCCCTTCTTCTTCCCTTTGCCCTTTTTCTTGAAACTGGTGGTCTTATTGACTATCAACACTTGATGCTCCTTCTTGATTTCTACCTCCGCTGCCTTTAGCATTGCGAAGAGCTCGAGATTAGTCTTGTCCATCCCTTGCATATTATAGTTCATCACGAAGCTCTTTTAGCTTGGTGGCAGTGATTGAAGAATTCTGTCAATGACACTATCATCAGGAAGATTAACTCCCAGTTGAATCAAGTGATTATTATACCCAGACATTTTGAGTATGTGTTCACTGACAGAACTATTCTCCTCCATCTTACAGCTATAGAACTTATTGGAGACTTCATATCTCTCAATCCGGGAATTTGCTTGAAATATTAACTTCAACTCTTGGAACATCTCATATGCTCCATGACGTTCAAAACGTCGTTGAAGACCCGGTTCCAAGCCGTAAAGCATGGCACACGGAACTATCGAGTAGTCATCAGCTTTGCTCTGCCAGACGTTCCTAACATCGTCAGTTGCATCTGCAGCAGACCTGGCACCCAGCGGTGCTGCCAGGACGTAATTCTTCTGTGCAGCAATGAGGATAATCCTCAGGTTACGGACCCAGTCCGTGTAATTGCTACCATCATCTTTCAACTTAGCTTTCTCAAGGAACACATTAAAATTCAATGGAACAACAGCACGAGCCATCTATCTACTACAAACATAGACAAGCAAAATACTATCAGGTACTAAGTTCATGATAAATTTAAGTTCAATTAATCATATTACTTAAGAACTCCCACTTAGACAGACATCTCTCTAGTCATCTAAGTGATCACGTGATCCAAATCAACTAAACCATGTCCGATCATCACGTGAGATGGAGTAGTTTCAGTGGTGAACATCTCTATGTTGATCATATCTACTATATGATTCACGTTCGACCTTTCGGTCTCCGTGTTCCGAGGCGATATCTGTATATGCTAGGCTTGTCAAGTTTAATCTAAGTATTCTGCATGTGCAACTGTTTTGCACCCGTTGTATTTGAACGTAGAGCCTATCACACCCGATCATCACATGGTGTCTCAACATCAAGAACTTTCGCAACGTTGCATACTCAGGGAGAACATTTCTTGATAATTTAGTGAGAGGTCATCTTAAAATGCTACCGTCAAACAAAGCAAGATAAGATGCATAAAGGATAAACATCACATGCAATCAATATAAGTGATATGATATGGCCATCATCATCTTGTGCTTGTGATCTCCATATCCAAAGCACCATCGTGATCACCATCGTCACCGACGCGACACCTTGATCTCCATCGTAGCATCGTTGTCGTTTACGCCATCTATTGCTTCTACGACTATCGCTATCGCTTAGTGATAAAGTAAAGCAATTACAGGGCGTTTGCATTTCATACAATAAAGCGACAACCATATGGCTCCTGCCAGTTGCCGATAACTTCGGTTACAAAACATGATCATCTCATACAATAAAATATAGCATCACGTCTTGACCATATCACATCACAACATGCCCTGCAAAAACAAGTTAGACGTCCTCTACTTTGTTGTTGCAAATTTTACGTGGCTGCTACGGGCTGAGCAAGAACCGTTCTTACCTACACATCAAAACCACAACGATAGTTCGTCAAGTTAGGGCTGTTTTAACCTTCGCAAGGACCGGGCGTAGCCACACTCAGTTCAACTAAAGTTGGAGAAACAGCCACCCGCCAGCCACCTGTGTGCAAAGCACGTCGGTAGAACCAGTCTCGCGTAAGCGTACTCGTTATGTCGGTCCGGGCCGCTTCATCCAACAATACCGCCGAACCAAAGTATGACATGCTGGTAAGCAGTATGACTTGTATCACCCACAACTCACTTGTGTTCTACTCGTGCATATAACATCTACGCATAAAACCTAGCTCTGATACCACTGTTGGGAAACGTAGTAATTTCAAAAAATTTCCTACGCACACGCAAGATCATGGTGATGCATAGCAATGAGAGGGGAGAGTGTTGTCCATGTACCCTCATAGACCGAAAGCGGAAGCGTTATGACAACGCGGTTGATGTAGTCGTACGTCTTCACGATCCAATCGATCCAAGCACCGAACGTACGGCACCTCCGAGTTCAGCACACGTTTAGCTCGATGACGATCCCCGGACTCCAATCTAGTAGGGTGTCGGGGATGAGTTCCATCAGCACGACGACGTGGTGAAGATGATGATGTTCTACCGACGCAGGGCTTCGCCTAAGCACCGCAATGATATGACCGAGGTGGAATATTGTGGAGGGGGGCACCGCACATGGCTAAGGAACGATCACGATGATCAACTTGTGTGTCAAGTAGAGGCACACTAGTGACATTATGTTTGTCTATGTATTCACACATGTATCATGTTTCCGGGTAATACATTTCTAGCATGAATAATAAACATTTATCATGATATGAGGAAATAAATAATAACTTTATTATTGCCTCTAGGGCATATTTCCTTCAGCAATGAAAGTAAATAAAGTGCAGCAAGGTGGCCCAATCCTTTTTGTAGCAAAGGACAAGCCTGGACAATTTCTTATAATGAGAAAAGCGCTCCCGAGGACACATGGGAATTATCATCAAGCTAGTTTTCATCACGCTCATATGATTCATGTTCGTTACTTTGATAATTTGATATGTGGGTGGACCGGTGCTTGGGGGCTGCCCTTTCTTGGACAAGCATGCCACTTATGATTAACCCCTATTGCAAGCATCCGCAACTACAAAAGAAGTATTAAGGTAAACCTAACCATAGCATGAAACTAGTGGATCCAAATCATCCCCTTACGAAGCAACGCATAAACTAGGGTTTAAGCTTCTATCACTCTAGCAACCCATCATCTACTTATTACTTCCCAATGCCTTCCTCTAGGCCCAAATAATGGTGAAGTGTCATGTAGTCGACGTTCACATAACACCACTAGAGGAGAGACAACATACATCTCATCAAAATATCAAACGAATACCAAATTCATATGACTACTAATAGAAAGACTTCACCCATGTCCTCAGGAACAAACGTAACTACTCACAAAGCATATTCATGTTCATGATCAGAGGAGTATTAATATGCGTTAATGATCTGAATATATGATCTTCCACCAGATAAACCCATTAGCATCAACTGCAAAGCTTAATCAACACTACTAGCAACCCACATGTACCAATTGTGGTTTTGATACACGATTGGATAAAAGAGATGAACTAGGGTTTGAGAAGAGATGGTGTGAAGATGTTGATGGAGATTGACCCCCTCCCAATGAGAGGATCGAAGGTGATGATTATGGTGATGATTTCCCCCTCCCGGAGGGAAGTTTCCCCGGCAGAACAGCTCCACCGGAGCCCTAGATTGGTTCCGCCAAGGTTCCGCCTCATGGCGGCAGAGTTTCGCCCCGAAAGCTTGCTTATGATTTTTTCCAGGGTAAAAGCCGTCATATAGCAGAAGATGGGCACCGGAGGGCCACCAGGGGGCCCACGAGGTAGGGGGCGCGCACAGTAGGGGTGGGCGCGCCCCCATCCTCGTGCCAGGGTGTGGGCCCCCTCTAGTAATTTGTTTGCTCAATAATTCTTATTAATTCCAAAAATGACTTTCATGGAGTTTCAGGACTTTTGGAGCTGTGCAGAATAGGTTTCCAATATTTGCTCCTTTTCCAGCCAGAATCCCAGCTGCCGGCATTCTCCCTCTTCATGATAAACCTTGTAAAATAAGAGAGAATAGCCATAAGTATTGTGACATAACGTGTAATAACAACCCATAATGCAATAAATATCGATATAAAAGCATGATGCAAAATGGACGTATCAACTCCCCCAAGCTTAGACCTCGCTTGTCCTCAAGCGGAAGTCGATATCGAAAAATATGTCCACATGTTTAGAGATGGAGGTGTCGATAAAAATAAAATATGGACATGAGGGCATCATGATCATTCTTATAACAACAACATATATATATATTTTGTCATATGATTTCTTATGCTCAAGTAACAACCTATTCACAATGTCAAGTATGAATCATAAACTTCATTGAGAACTAACAACCAATAATCTCAGTCATTGAAGCAATTGCAATTTATCATAACATCGGAAAGAGTAAAAAATAGAGCTTTTCAGCAAGTCCACATACTCAACTATCATATAGTCTTCTACAATTGCTAACACTCACACAATACTTATGGTTCTAGAGTTTTAATCGGACACAGAGAAAGATAGGGGCTTATAATGTTGCCTCCCAACGTATTCACCTTTGGGTGATGTCAACAATAATAGTTCATGCCAACTTACATCCAATTGGATATATATATCAGGATCTTTCCAACACGAGGTGCTTGGCAAACGATAAAATGAAAAAGGGAAAGGTGAAGATCACCTTGACTCTTGCATAATCTAAAAGACATAAAGTAAAAGATAGGCCCTTCACAGAGAGAAGCAGAGGTTGTCATGTGCTTTTAGGGTTGGATGCACGAAATCTTAATGCAAAAGAATGTCACTTTATATTGCCACTTGTGATATGAACCTTTATTATGCAGTCGATCGCTTTTATTACTTCCATATCACACGATCGTATAAAGCTTATTTTCTCCGCACTAATAAGTCATACATATTTAGAGAGCAATTTTTATTGCTTGCAACATGACAACTTACTTGAAGGATCTTACTCAATCCTTAGGTAGGTATGGTGGACTCTCATGGAAAAAATGGGTTTAAGGATATTTTGAAGCACAAGTACTATCTCTACTTGGTGCAAGGAATTTGGCTATCATGAGGGGAAAGGCAAGCTCAACATGTTGGACGATCCATGACAATATACTTTAACTAAGATGTGAGAAAACATAACCCATTACGTTGTCTTACTTGTCCAACATCAACTCTTTAGCATGTCATACTTAATGAGTGCTCACAATCATAAAAGATGTCCAAGATAGTATATTTATATGTGAGAACCTCTCTTCTTTATTACTTCCTATTAATTGCAATGATGACCAAAACTATGTTTGTCAACTCTCAACAACTTTTATGCCTCATACTCTCTATGTGTGAAGTCATTACTGTCCATAAGATCAATATGGACTCTATTATTTTCTTTTATTCTTTCTATTTTCTCAAGATCATAGCAAGATAGCGAAGCCCTTGACTCAACACGAATCTTTATTCTATAGCTCACGGACTCGATTACAAAGAGAGATCACAAAGAAATTCAAAACTAATTCATACCAAAACTTTATTCTACTAGATCAAGATATTACTAAAAGGATCGAACTAAGTAAAACGGTAAAGATAGGAGTGTGATGGTGATACGATACCGGGGCACCTCTCCCAAGCTTGGCGGTTGCCAAGGGGAGTGCCCATATCCATGTGATTATGTCTCCTTCTTCAGATTTAGTGTTGTAATCTTCTTGGCGATGATGCCCCTCAGGATACAATTCTCCTCCTCAAGCTTATTGACTTGTTGCTTGAGGTCCATATTTTCCTTGCCGAGCTTTCCCGTGATAGCTAAAGCTCCTTTTACCCAAGAATGCTGCATAGCTTATAGAGAACAAGTGACACTCTTTTTCATATTTTAATAAGAAAGAAATTTAACGTTGGAAGGGATGACCGAATTTTGGAATAGCCGAGCTCTGTAGTTCCCCCATCATGAATCCTACTTGGAAGCGAGAGGTAACTTCTTGATCTTCCTCCATGGCATCTATCCTTTTCAAGTTGGCCTCCATCTCATCCTCCATTGATGGTCCAAAGTGATAAGCATCACTATTTGCTCCTGGACCTGGTGTCGGGTGAGACACTTGACTCTCCCCGACTGACTCTTGAGAAGAAATCTTGCTCTAAATCTGCAACAGGAACAGCTTGAAACAAAAACATAGAATTTTTGCGTGATACGGTGGTCAAAACCTTCGGGAGATTATATAATGAATTTCTACCGACCAAAAGAAGTAACGTGCAACAAAACGGAGTCTGGAGAGCACACGAGGTGCCCACGAGGCAGGGGCGCTCCTAGTAATGGTGGGCGCGCTCTCCACCCTCATGGAGGCCTCGTGTCCTTCCCGGACTACTTCTTATTTTCCTAAATTCTTAAATATTCCAAAATGGAGAAAAATTGCCATTAGAACTATTTTGGAGTCGGTTTACTTACCGTACCACATACCTATGACTTTTCGGAGTTTGAAACATTCTGGAAAGTGTCCCTTATGTATTCCTCCGGGGTTACGGTTTCAATAATATTGGTTTCAACATTTATAGGGTTACCTGAGATATAATGTTTGATTCTTTGACCGTTCACCACCCTTGGACTTGTGCCTTCGAAGTTTTTGATTTTTATGGCATCAGAATGATAGACCTCCTCGATAACGTAAGGACCTTCCCATTTAGATATAAGTTTTCCTGCAAAAAATCTTAAACGAGAGTTGAATAGCAACACATAATCCCCTACATTAAACTCACGCTTTTGTATCCTTTTGTCATGCCATCTTTTAACTTTTTCTTTAAACAACTTGGCATTCTCATAGGCTTGGGTTCTCCATTCATCAAGTGAGCTAATGTCAAATAACCTCTTCTCACCGGCAAGTTTGAAATGATAGTTTAGCTCTTTAATAGCCCAATATGCCTTATGTTCAAGTTCGAGAGGTAAGTGACATGCTTTTTCCATAAACCATTTTATACGGAGACATACCCATAGGACTTTTATATGCAGTTCTATAAGTCCATAATGCATCATCAAGTTTCTTGGACCAATTCTTTCTAGATCTATTAACAGTCTTTTGCAAAATTAATTTGAGCTCTCTATTACTCAATTCTACTTGACCACTAGACTGCGGGTGATAAGGAGAAGCAATTCTATGATTAACATCATACTTAGCAAGCATTTTACGGAAAGCACCATGAATAAAATGTGAACCACCATCAGTCATTAAGTATCTAGGGACACCAAACCTCGAAAAAATAACTTCTTTAAGCATCTTAATAGAGGTGTTATGATCAGCACTACTAGTTGGAATAGCTTCTACCCACTTAGTAACGTAATCAACAACAACTAAAATATGTGTATATCCATTAGAGGTAGGAAAAGGTCCCATATAATCAAAGCCCCAAAGAACAAACGGTTCGATAACAAGAGAATAGTTGATAGGCATTTCTTGACGTCTACTAATATTACCAATTATTTGACATTCATCACAAGACAAGACAAACTTACAAGAATCTTTGAAGAGAGTAGGCCAATAAAAACCGGATTGCAATACCTTATGTGCAGTTCTATCTCCAGCGTGGTGTCCTCCATATGGTTCAGAGTGACACTTGCGTAGGATCTGTTCTGGTTCATGCTCAATTACACAACATCTAATAACACCATCTACTCCTTCTTTATAAAGGTGTGGGTCATCCCAGAAGTAATGTCTTAAATCATGAAAGAACTTTTTCTTTTGCTGGTATGTGAAACTAGGTGGTATAAATTTAGCAACAATGTAATTAGCATAATTAGCATACCATGGAGCAGTACAAGAAGCATTTATGACAGCTAATTGTTCATCAGGAAAGCTATCATCAATAGGTAGTGGGTCATCAAGAACATTCTCTAACCTAGACAAGTTGTCTGCAACGGGGTTCTCAGCTCCCTTTCTATCAATAATATGCAAATCAAATTCTTGGAGCAAGAGAACCCATCTAATATGTCTAGGCTTAGCATCTTTCTTTTCCATAAGATATTTAATAGCAGCATGATCAGTGTGAATTATTACTTTAGAATCAACAATATAAGGTCTGAACTTATCACAAGCAAATACAACTGCTAAGAACTCTTTTTCAGTGGTAGCATAATTTCTCTGGGCAGTATCAAGAGTTTTACTAGCATATTGGATAATATTTAATTTCTTATCAACTCTTTGCCCTAGAACAGCACCTACAACATAATCACTAGCATCACACATAATTTCAAAGGGTAAATTCCAATCAGGTGCCTGAACAATAGGTGCAGAGATCAAAGCTTTCTTAAGTATTTCAAATGCTTCTACACAATCATCATCAAAGAAAAAAGGAATATCTTTTTGCAATAAATTAGTCAGAGGCCTAGAGATTTTAGAAAAGTCCTTAATGAACCTCCTATAAAAACTAGCATGACCAAGGAAACTTCGTATACCTTTAATGTCCTTGGGACATGGCATCTTTTCAATAGCATCAACTTTAGCTTTATCAACTTCAATACCTCTTTCAGAAATTTTATGCCCCAAGACAATGCCTTTATTAACCATAAAGTGGCACTTTTCCCAATTCAAGACGAGACTAGTGTCTTCGCATCTCTGCAAAACTCGATCAAGGTTGCTCAAGCAATCATCAAAAGAGGATCCATAAACGGAGAAATCATCCATGAATACCGCACAAATCTTTTCACAAAAGTCAGAGAATATAGCCATCATGCATCTTTAAAAGGTAGCAGGTGCATTACATAAACCAAAAGGCATATGTCTATAAGCAAAAGTACTAAAAGGGCAAGTAAAAGTAGTTTTTGATTGATCGTCTGCTGACACAGGTATTTGAGAGAAACCATAATAACCATCTAGAAAGCAGAAATGTGTATGTTTGGATAGTCTTTCTAGCATTTGATCAATAAAAGGTAAAGGGTAATGATCTTTGTTAGTAGCTTTATTTAATTTACGGAAATCAATTACCATCCTATAACCTGTAATAATTCTTTGCAGAATCAATTCATCTTTATCATTAGGAACAACGATAATACCTCCCTTCTTAGGGATCCAATGGACAGGACTTACCCAATCACTATCAGCAACGGGATAAATTATACCTGCCTCAAGGAGGTTTAGTATCTCCTTTCTTACCACTTCTTTCATCTTAGGATTTAACCATCGTTGATCATCCCTAACTGGTTCGGCGTCTTCGTCCAATTTAATTTTGTGTTGGCATAGAGTGGGACTAATGCCCTTAAGATCATCAAGATTATATCCAATAGCAGAATGGTGCTTCTTCAGAGTTTTCAATAATCTTTCCTCTTCCTGCTCTGAAAGGTTAGCACTAATAATAACAGGATATATCTTCTTTTCATCAAGATAAGTATATTTAAGATTATCAGGTAATGGTTTAAGCTCAAACACGGGATCACCCTTGGGTGGAGGAGGATCCCCTAGGATTTCAATAGGCAAGTTGTGTTTCAAAATAGGACCCTGTTTAAGGAATACTTCATCTATTCACTACAAAAAAAGACACATCTGTGACATTTTGGGCCGAACAATTTTTTTTCTGTCATACATATGACACTTCTATGACGATAATTGTGAAAAAACCCGGTATCATCATAGATGTGGTTTCCATAGTTGTTGAACCCCACACTTCTATGACAAAAAATCATGACAGAAAATGGGCTTTTCGTCCTGGGCAGGCCGGAGACGCAACTGCATGACATTCTTTGGGCTGTCCATGACAGAAAAAACCATGGTAGAAGCAGGGGGAGGAAAACTTCGGGGATTCCCGGTTATGGTGGGAGGTCGGGGGCCGAGCGATGCGCGTTTCTCTCGTACACGTACGCGCGGGTGTGCGAGGCGTTGGCTCTAACTGAACCCGAGCGAGGCGTTGGGCTCTAACTGAACCCGAGCGATTGCACTGCAGGCTACGCGTTACTGAACCCGAGCAATCGATCGATGGCTATTAACTGAACCTGATCGAGCAATTCCTTCGCTACTGCTACTAACTGAAGCCGATCGATTGGATGAACAGTGAGTGTTGCGGGGGGAGGGGGGGAGGGGGGTTGGATGAACAGTGAGCGGTGGCGTTGGCTCTGTATGAACAGGACCCCGTGGTGTGGAGGGCTGGATGAATAGTAGATAGTGGAGGGGTGGCCATGGAGGGCTGGTTGAACAGGACCCCGTGGTGTGGAGGGCTGGATGAACAGTAGACGGTAGAGGGGTGCCCGTGGAGGGGTAGCCGATGGAGTAGCACACGATGGAGGCTGGATGAACAGGAGCCCGTGGAGGCTGGAGGAGGTCGACGGTAGCCCGTGGAGGCTGGAGGAGGTCGACGGTGGAGATGAACAGTATCCCGTGGAGTCCCCTTTTTTGGTACGCCACACCCCTCCCGATGAACAGGACCCTCGTTTCGACCGTAGTGCTCCAACACAAGTCCGTTTCCTCTGTTTTGCGGTACGCCACACCCCTCCCGATCAATAGGACCACCGTTTCGACCGTAGGAGGTCCGTTTCGTCCGTTTTGCGGTATGCCACACCCCTCCCGATCAACAGGACCCCCGTTTCGACCATAGGAGGTCCGTTTCCTCCGTTTTACGGTACACCACACCCCTCCCGATCAACAGGACCCCCGTTTCGACCGTAGAGGTCCGTTTCCTTCGTTTTGCGGTACGCCACACCCCTCCCGATCAACAGGACCCCGTTCTGAATGTAGGAGGTCCGTTTCCTTCGTTGTGCGGTACGCTAGGCCTCGTTTCCATCGCCTGTTCCGTCCAAGCCCTCCCGATGAACACGACCACACATTCCGTTCTGACCCAGCCGGTTGGCTCTGATACGTCTCCAACGTATCTACTTTTCCAAACACTTTTGCCCTTGTTTAGGACTCTAACCTTTATCATTCTGTTTAGGAACTGCCTATAATGCATGTAGTATGGAAGATACAACCATCTCATAGTTGTTGCGTTGACAGTGAAAGTATGCCGCTCAAAATGTTATGCAATCTCTATTTTAAAATCGACCTCTGGCACCTCTACAAATACCTGCTTCCCTCTGCGAAGGGCCTATCTATTTACTTTTATGTTGAGTCATCACAGTTCTTATTAAAAGCACTCGCTGGAGAGCACACTGTCGTTTGCATTCATTATTATTGGTTTATATTGGGTATGACTTGACTGGATCTCTTTTACCATGAATTACGATGTTTAGTCAGACCTTGATCTTTAAAGGTGCTCTGCATTTATGTTTTGCGATCTTAGAAAGGGCTAGCGAGATACCATTTTGTTATATCATGTTATGATTATTTTGAGAAAGTGTTGTCATCTGAGTTTTATTATTATGGCTCGCTAGCTGATTATGCTATTGGTATGAGTAATTGTGAGTCCTAGGTGTTATTGTTAGTATGGTTAGTTCATAATATTTGCTAAAACTTGAATGCTGGCTTTTCATGTTTACAACAACAAGAGAAAACAGAGTTTGTAAAAGTTTTTCTTTATCACTTTCAGTTTATCAACTGAATTGCTTGAGGACAAGCAAAGGTTTAAGCTTGGGGGAGTTGATACGTCTCCAACGTATCTACTTTTCCAAACACTTTTGTCCTTGTTTTGGACTCTAACTTGCATGATTTGAATGAAACTTACCCGGAATGACGCTGTTTTCAGCAGAACTGCCATGATGTTGTTTTATGTGTAGAAAAGAGAAGTTCTCGGAATGTCCTGAAAAATCCATGGAGGCACTTTTTGGAATTAATAAGAATTTCTAGGTGAAAGAAATACACCAGGGGGCCCAGGGCCCCCACGAGACAGGGGGCGCGCCCCCCCTGTAGGGCGCTCCCCCTATCTTGTGGGCCCCCTGGACCTCCACCGACCTCAACTCCAACTCCATATATTCACGTTCGGGGAGAAAAAAATCAGAGAGAAAGTTTCATCGCGTTTTATGACACGGAGCCGCCGCCAAGCAATAATCTCTCTCGGGAGGGCTGATCTGGAGTCCTTTTGAAGCTCCGAAGAGGGGGATTCGTCGCCGTCGTCATCATCAACCATCCTCCATCACCAATTTCATGATGCTCACCACCGTGCGTGAGTAATTCCATCATAGGCTTGCTGGACGGTGATGGGTTGGATGAGATTTACCATGTAATCAAGTTAGTTTGTTATGGTTTGATCCCTAGTATCCACTATGTTCTGAGATTGATGTTGCTATGACTTTGCTATGCTTAATGCTTGTCACTAGGGCCCGAGTGCCATGATTTCAGATCTGAACCTATTATGTTTTCATGAATATATGTGTGTTCTTGATCCTATCTTGCAAGTCTATAGTCGCCTATTATGTGTTATGGTCCGACAACCCCGAAGAGACAATAATCAGGATACTTCTCGGTGATGACCGTAGTTTGAGGAGTTCATGTATTCACTATGTTCTAATGCTTTGTTCCGGTTCTCTATTAAAAGGAGGCCTTAATATCCCTTAGTTTCCGCTAGGACCCCGCTGCCACGGGAGGGTAGGACAAAAGATGTCATGCAAGTTCTTTTCCATAAGCACGTATGACTATCTACAGAATACATGCCTACATTACATTGATGAACTGGAGCTAGTTCTGTGTCACCCTATGTTATAGCTATTGCATGAGGAATCGCATCCGGCATAATTATCCATCACTGATCCATTGCCTACGAGCTTTTCACATATTGTTCTTCGCTTATTTACTTTTCTGTTGCTACTGTTACAACTACTACAAGAACCCAAAAACAATTATCTTTACTTTTGCTATCGTTACCTTTATTATCATACCACTTTTGCTACTAAATACTTTGCTACAGATACTAAGTTATCCATGTGTGGTTGAATTGACAACTCAACTGCTAATACTCAAGAATATTCTTTGGCTCCCCTTGTGTCGAATCAATAAATTTGGGTTGAATACTTTACCCTCGAAAGCTGTTGCGATCCCCTACACTTGTGGGTTATCAAGACTAATTTCTGGCACCGTTGCCGGGGAGCATAGCTCTATTCTCTGAGTCACTTGAGATTTATATCTGTTGATCACTATGAAGAACTTGAAAGACGACCAAACTACTATTTTTCCCTCAACTACGAGGGGAGGTAAGGAACTGCCATCTAGCTGTGCACTAGATTCTCCTTCCGTTATTACTAAGCTTGCGACACCTAAACCTGCTACTGCTATGAATTCTGATATGTCGCATGTTATTGTTGATGCCACTTCTGCTATGCATGATGAAACTACTTCTGTGCGTGATACTACTTTGCCATTAGGTGAATTTCTTGATGAACAACTTGCTAGAGTTAGGGGGAATGAAATTATTGAAGATGCTATTATTGATGATTGTGATGATGAAGGTTCTCCCAATGATTATGTATTTCCTGTTGTTCCTGAGGGTTATGTTATGAATGAAGAAGCTGCTAGGGAAATCTTTGCTTGTAATGATAGATATGATCTTAAAAAATTATTAGCTAAATGGAAGCAGTAGTCTCTTAATGCTAGAATGAAACCTGACCCTGCTTTTGCTAATTCACCTATCTGTGTTACTAATAAGGATTATGAATTCTCTGTTGATCCTGAAATTATTACTTTAGTTGAATCTGATCCTTTTTATGGCCTTGAATCTGAAACTATTGTGGCACATCTTACCAAGTTAAATGATATAGCTACCTATTTACTAATGATGAGAAGTCTCGCTA
This sequence comes from Triticum timopheevii, assembly GCA_963921465.1. Classification (NCBI taxonomy): domain Eukaryota; kingdom Viridiplantae; phylum Streptophyta; class Magnoliopsida; order Poales; family Poaceae; genus Triticum; species Triticum timopheevii. The sequence goes on along the minus strand of OY997264.1, from coordinate 101,003,069 downwards.
TTTTTATATCCTTAAGATATTTCCGTTCTCATTAAAGGGTGATGCTAAGACTTGGTATGATTCTCTTGCTCCTGGTTGTGTGCGTAGTCCCCAGGATATGATTTATTACTTCTCTGCTAAATATTTCCCTGCTCATAAGAAACAAGCTGCCCTGCGGGAAATATATAATTTTGTGCAAATCAAAGAAGAGAGTCTCCCACAAGCTTGGGGGAGGCTTCTCTGGTTACTTAATGCTTTGCCTGATCATCCTCTCAAGAAAAATGAAATACTTGATATCTTTTATAATGGACTAAATGATGCTTCCAAGGACTACTTGGATAGTTGTGCTGGTTGTGTTTTCTGGGAAAGAACAGTCAACGAAGCTGAAATATTATTGAATAATATGTTGACTAATGAAAATAATTGGACTCTTCCCGAGCCAATTCCTGAAGTAATCCCTGAACCTATTGAGCCAACTCCTGAGCCTATTCCTAAACCCACTCCGAAGAAGAGAGGTGTTTTATTTCTCAGTCCTGAAGATATGCAAGAGGCAAAGAAGTCAATGAAAGAAAAAGGTATTAAAGCTGAAGATGTTAAGAATTTACCACCTATTGAAGAAATACATGGTCTTAATATACCGCCTGTTGAAGAACCACATTGTCTTGATAACCCGACACAGGTAGTAAAGGTAAATTCTCTCTATAGATATGATAAAGTTGAAATCCCCTCTACTAAATTTCCTAGCCCATGCTTAGATGAATTTGATGAGTTTATGGCTAGACAAGAAAGTTTTAATGCTTATGTTGCTAGAGAGTTAAGTAATAATGCTTTCGAGATAGGACGTGCAGGCGATAATCTGGCTAGAATTAAAGATGAACTCAAACTCGTTAGCAAATATGCTTCTATGGTTGGTACACAAGCTGAGCAAGTACTCAAAGCTCAAAATGATTTGCTTGATGAATTAAATAATAAAAATGACTTTGCCATTAGAGTGGCTACTAGAACTGGTAGAATGACTCAGGAACCTTTGTATCCTGAAGGCCACCCTAAGAGAATCGAGCAAGATTCTCAGAGAAATAATTTAGAGGCACCTAGTTCTTCTAAAAAGAAGAAAAAGAAAGACGATAGAACTTTGCATGCTTCTAATGAACCTACTGTAGACACACATGAGAATCCCAATGATATTTCTATTTTTGATGCTGAAACTCAATCAGGTGATGAACATGAACCTAGTGATAATGTTAATGATAATGTTCATGTTGATGCTCAACCTAGCAAAAACAATGATGTAGAGATTGAACCTGCTGTTGATCTTGATAACCCACAATCAAAGAATCAACATTATTATAAGAGAGATTTTGTTGCTAGGAAGCATGGTAGAGAAAGAGAACCATGGGTTCAGAAACCCATACCCTTTCCTCCTAAACCATCCAAGACAAAGGATGATGAGGATTTTGAGCGCTTGGCTGAAATGATTAGACCTATTTTCTTATGTATGCTCTTAACTGATATGCTGAAAGTAAATCCTTATGCTAAGTATATGAAGGATATCATTACAAATAAAAGAAAGATACGGGAAGATGAAATTTCCACCATGCTTGCTAAATACACTTTTAAGGGTGGAATACCAGAGAAACTTGGAGATCCGGGTGTGCCAACTATACCATGCTCCATTCAAAGAAATTATGTTAGAACTGCTTTATGTGATCTTGGAGCCGGTGTTAGTGTTATGCCTCTCTCTTTATATCGTAGACTTGAATTGAATAAGTTGACACCCACTGCAAATGGCTGATAAATCAACTGCTATACCTGTCGATATTTGCGAGGATGTGCCTGTTGTGGTTGCAAATGTCACTATCTTAACAGACTTTGTTATTCTTGATATTCCCGAGGACAATAGTATGTCTATTATCCTTGGTAGACCTTTTCTTAATACTGCAGGGGCTGTTATTGATTGCAACAAAGGCAATGTCACTTTTCATGTTAATGGTAATGAGCATACGGTACACTTTCCGAGGAAACAATCTCAAGTGCATAGCATCAATTCTATTGGAAAAGTTCCAACTATTATTATTGGAGGTTTTGAATTTCCTCTCCCTAGTATCAAGAAAAAGTATGATATCCTTATTGTCGGGGATTTTCATATCCCCGTTGAGGTAACTTAGTGTTATTCGAAATTTCTTCGGTTCCGTGTTACTCGGAATGAGTTTGTTAACAAGACTTGATCAACCTTGTTAGTGGATTCATTTTGATGATCATGAGATGGATGAAACTAGAAAGCACAACCTTCTGTACCCACCTTTTACTTTCTATTATTTAGATTAAATAAAGCAAAAATAGTATTATTTGTCTGTTTTCTGAATTATCCGTGCAATAAAAAAGTAGTCCAAAAATAAAAGTGCTTCAAATGCCCTGCAAATTTAGTATGATTTTTTATGGAATATTTGAGGATTTTAGGCACTGAAAACACTACAGGAGGGGCAAGCACCAGGCCACAAGAGTGGAGGGCGCGCCCCCCCTATAGGGCGCACCCCCTGTCTCGTGGGCCCCTGGTGGCCCCCCTCCACTTATGCCAGCACCCACACACTTCATCTTCTACCCAAAAAATCCCCATCCAGCTCAAGCACGAGTTCTAGCTCATCTTGCTATGATTTTTGATCTCTTTGCTCAAAGCTCCATTCACAAAACTGCTTCGGGAGATTGTTGCTTGGTATGTGACTCCTCCATTGGTCCAATTAGTTTTTTTAGTGCTTTATTCATTGAAAATTTTTGCTGCATAGGTGACCATGTTCTTGAGCTTGCATATTAAATTTATGAGGTCCCAAGCAATTCTAATGTATGATATAGGCTCTAGGCACTTGTAGGAGTAGTTTCTACCAATCTTGTTTAGTTTTATTCACTTTTATTTTGAAGTTACTAAAATTTCAGAAATTTTCAGAAAAAGAATTATGCTTAGAAGAATGTACCAAGGTGGTTCCTCGGCAAAGAAAGGGCCAAGGATTGCTATACGTGAGCAAGATGTTGAATTGCCGAGGGATGCGGATGTACGAGCTTGTGAGTGGCCATCCGATGATTTTATGGTCGAAGCAGGCTTCAAGGAGGAATTTGACGCGTATGTGCATAATGCCGAGCCGGAGGACTTCTTACAAGATAAGTGTCCTCAGTACTATCAATTGACTGATTCCTTTGTGCGGGTGGTTCCAATATAACTGTGCGCGTAATTCTCCTAGTGTCATGTTTGATATTTATGATACATCTTATACCATGGATTTAGAGGATTTCACAACTGCTTGCAAACTCCCGCAGTGGGGTAATATTAATGATCCTCGCAAATATGAGTTTAGAGATTTTCTTGCTAGTATTACTGTGGGAGAATCTAGGGACATAGCACAAGCTACCATAGGGAGCATTCATTTTCCTGCTATACATTATTTTGCTCTCTTTATTGGTAGATGCATTAATGGTAAGGATGAAGCATGTCACATGTGTGTCCCTGATCTTTGTGTCCTCAAGAGTGTTGTGTCAGGTTATAAAGGTTATAACTTGGGGGCAATAGTTGCACGTAGGTTGCAGAATAATAGTAGAAAGGGGGATTTATTTGGAGGAATCTATGCAACCCGTGTGGCTAATTATCTTAATATAGCCCCACGAGAGGGGGGTATGATTTTACCTCCTGTTTATTTGGATAAAGAAGCTATGTTCAATCATCAATTTCTTGCGAGGAATGAATAATTCCTCCATTATCGACTAATCTATGATAGACGCAACGTCGTCCCTGTTACTCTTCCTGCTCCCTACCTTTTTGATTATCAGGCAAAAGGAAGATTTGTTGTCACCAGGGAGGAAGCAGCTGAACACGAGAGGGGAGCGGAGGCAGCTCGCCAACACGCTGCAACTCAGGAGGCGGTTGCTGCTGCATCTCAGTACGACCCAAGTTTCACTTATGGATATCAGCCAGGCGCTCCTTGGTACTAGACCAACTTAGGCCAAAAGCCTAAGCTTGGGGGAGTACGTATTTCTCACTGACTTTACATTCATGTTCACACCCTAGTCATCGGTGCTCATACTCTTTCATTGTATTATACATGCTAGTTTAAATTTCCTTTTCTAGTTTTCTTCTTGTGTGTTTGTTAAACCTTGAGAAAAACCAAAAAAATTAGTTAGTTTAATTTCCATGCCTTTAGTAGAAATTAAAATGAAAACCCAAAAAGATTTCTAGTTCTTCTTCTTACTTGTTGGGAGCTTTCCCGTGTAAATAGTTTTCTTTTCTTTTCTTTCCTTTGGGGGTCGAGAAGACCATATTGAAAATGTTTAGTGGCTCTCATATGCATGATTGTTTATTTAACTTAGAGCCCATATTACTTGTCTTCTCTCTTGAGTTGAAAGCTTGCAGATTTCAGCTTAGTCCAATGCACGTGCACTCTTATTATTATACACATCGTTCAGTCATGCAAGTGAAAGGCAATAATGACGATATATGATGGACTTATTGGGATGAGAAAAGCTGGTATGAACTCGACCTCTCTTGTTTTTGTAAATATGATGAGTTCATCGTTTCTGAGTCAGCTTATTATGAAGTAAACATATTTGCAATGACATTTAGAGATTATAGTTGCTTGTTCCATGCTTGATTAGCATGAGTTATAATGGTTTACCTTGCGTGCCAACATGCTATTAGAATGATTATGATGTGGTATGATGGGAAGGTATCCTCCTTTGAATAAATTGAGTGACTCAACTTGGCACATGTTCACGCATGTAGTTGAAACAAATCAACATAGCCTTCACGATATTTATGTTCATGGTGGATTATATCCTACTCATGCTTGTACTCGTTGCAAATTAATTTTAATGCATGTTTACGATTGTTGTCGCTCTCTCAGTTGGTCGCTTCCCAGTCTTTTGCTAGCCTTCACCTGTACTAAGCGGGAATACTGCTTGTGCATCCAAACTCCTTGAACCCCAAAGTTGTTCCATATGAGTCCACCATACCTTTCTATATGCGGTATTTACCTACCGTTCCAAGTAAATTTGTATGTGCCAAACTCCAAACCTTCAAATGAAATTCTGTTTTGTATGCTCGAGCAGCTCATGTTACAACTAGGGCTGCCTATATCTTCCATGCTAGGTGGGTTATTCTCAAGAGGAGTGGACTCCTCTCCTCATTCACGAGAAAGGGCCGGTAATCGGGATGCCCAGTCCCATGATCCAAAACGATCAAAGCAAATCAAAATAATTAAACAAAACTCCCCCAGGGCTGTTGTAAGTTGGAGGCACTCGTTGTTTCGAGCAAGCCATGGATTGATGCTTGTAGGTGGTTGGGGGAGTATAAACCTTTATCATTCTGTTTGGGAACTGCCTATAATGCATGTAGTATGGAAGATACAACCATCTCATAGTTGTTGCGTTGACAGTGAAAGTATGCCGCTCAAAATGTTATTCAATCTCTATTTTAAAATCGACCTCTGGCACCTCTACAAATCCCTGCTTCCCTCTGCGAAGGGCCTATCTATTTACTTTTATGTTGAGTCATCACACTTCTTATTGAAAGCACTCGCTGGAGAGCACACTGTCGTTTGCATTCATTATTATTGGTTTATATTGGGTATGACTTGACTGGATCTCTTTTACCATGAATTACAATGTTTACTCAGTCCTTGATCTTTAAAGGTGCTCTGCATTTATGTTTTGCGGTCTCAGAAAGGGCTAGCGAGATACCATTTTGTTATATCATGTTATGATTATTTTGAGAAAGTGTTGTCATCCGAGTTTTATTATTGTGGCTCGCTAGCTGATTATGCTATTGGTATGAGTAATTGTGAGACCTAGGTGTAATTGTTAGTATGGTTAGTTCATAATATTTGCTGAAACTTGAATGCTGGCTTTTCATGTTTACAACAACAAGAGCAAACAGAGTTTGTAAAAGTTTTTCTTTACCACTTTTAGTTTATCAACTGAATTGCTTGAGGACAAGCAAAGGTTTAAGCTTGGGGGAGTTGATACGTCTCCAACGTATCTACTTTTCCAAACACTTTTGTCCTTGTTTTGGACTCTAACTTGCATGATTTGAATGAAACTAACCCGGACTGACGCTGTTTTCAGCAGAACTGCCATGATGTTGTTTTATGTGTAGAAAAGAAAAGTTCTTGGAATGTCCTGAAAATCCACGGAGACACTTTTTGGAATTAATAAGATTTTCTGGGCGAAAGAAATACACCAGGGGGCCCAGGGCCTGTCCACGAGACAAGGGGCGCGCCCCCCTATCTCGTGGGCCCCCTGGACCTCCACCGACCTCATCTCCAACTCCATATATTCACGTTCGGGGAGAAAAATATCAGAGAGAAAGTTTCATCGCGTTTTATGACACAGAGTCGCCGCTAAGCCCTAATCTCTCCCGGGAGGGCTGATCTGGAGTCCGTTCGGGGCTCCGGAGAGGGGGATTCATCGCCGTCGTCATCATCAACCATGCTCCATCACCAATTTCATGATGCTCACCGCCGTGCGTGAGTAATTCCATCGTAGGCTTGCTGGACGGTGATGGGTTGAATGAGATTTACCATGTAATCAAGTTAGTTTTGTTAGGGTTTGATCCCTAGTATCCACTATGTTCTGAGATTGATGTTGCGATGACTTTTCTATGCTTAATGCTTGTCACTAGGGCCCGAGTGCCATGATTTCAGATCTGAACCTATTATGTTTTCATGAATATATGTGTGTTCTTGATCCTATCTTGCAAGTCTATAGTCACCTATTATGTGCTATGATCCGACAACCCCGAAGTGACAATAATCGGGATACTTCTCCGTGATGACCGTAGTTTGAGGAGTTCATGTATTCACTATGTGCTACTGCTTTTTTCCGGTTCACTATTAAAAGGAGGCCTTAATATCCCTTAGTTTCCGCTAGGACCCCGCTGCCACGGGAGGGTAGGACAAAAGATGTCATGCTAGTTCTTTTCCATAAGCACGTATGACTATTTACGGAATACATGCCTACATTGCATTGATGAACTGGAGCTAGTTCTGTGTCACCCTATGTTATAGCTATTGCATGAGGAATCGTATCCGGCATAATTATCCATCACTCATCCATTGCCTACGAGCTTTTCGCATATTGTTCTTCACTTATTTACTTTTCCGTTGCTACTGTTACAACTACTACAAGAACCCCAAAACAATTATCTTTACTTTTGCTATCGTTACCTTTATTATCATACCACTTTTGCTACTAAATACTTTGCTGCAGATACTAAGTTATCCAGGTGTGGTTGAATTGACAACTCAACTGCTAATACTGAAGAATATTCTTTGGCTCCCCTTGTGTCGAATCAAGAAATTTGGGTTGAATACTTTACCCTCGAAAGCTGTTGCGATCCCCTACACTTGTGGGTTATCAGGCTCCCATGCGTTCCGTTGCCTCCCGATGAACACGACACATTCCGTTGCCTCCCCATGTACACGACGCATTCTGTTGCCTCCCCATGAACACGACGCATTCCGTTGCCTCCCCATGAACACGATGCATTCCTTTGCCTCCCCATGAACACGGCGACGACGCTGTTTCTCCGTTCCGACCCAGCCATGTACGCAAGCCCTCGCCGTACGTATGCGCGAGTAGGTGTTCGAGACCCCGCCCGTATGTACACATACGTGGCCGTATTTTCTTTCTTGCACCCTGGCCGCTGTATGTACGTGTACATGCTAGGTGCGCGCCTCTACTACGACACATGCGCGCCTCTACACCGACCAGTATATATGTACGTACACATTCGCGACCAGAATGACAACGCTACGTACGCTTCGACCAGGTGGGTCCCGACTGTCAGGCACTTCCTTGCCTGCGAAGATGTAGATGGTGGGTCCCAGCAGTCAGGGGGGCGAATCGTTTTTTCCCCAGACGCACTTCCTTGCGTGCGAAGATGTAGCTGGTGGGTCCCAGCAGTCAGGGGGGCGAATCATTTTTTTTTGCTCGGACGCACTTCCTTGCATGCAAAGGTGTAGCTGGTGGGTCCCAGCATTCAAGGGGGAAACGTTTTTTTCACAAAATACGGTGGCCCGTCTGGTGGGTCCCAGCTGTCAGGTGGAGGAATAATTATTTTGCGCGTAATAAGGAGGCACTTCCTTGCGGCCGCCGTGGACCCAGCTGTCAGCCTCTTCACGCACAGTACTCTTCTGATGGAAGTCGGTCATTGACCACATTGACCACGCCGCGCCGAGAGCACAACGGCGGTGGACGACGGCGAGGCCTAGGAAGGGGAGGATGCGGAGCCGGGGAAGACGCAGTAGTGGATGCCCACGCGAAGAGGAGTACGAGGGTTCACTGGTTTGGCTGCGGTGTGAGGCTGCCATCACCACAGAATAACAGGGGGTGTGGGTGAGTAGAGGGATGGCCTGGCTAGCGGTGGGAGCAGTAGGGGGTGGTGAGGCCTCCGCGGTATCACAGCCGACCACAGGAGGCAAGAGCATGCGGCACGACCGGTGCTGCTTTGGGCGGCTGGAGAACGAAGACCAGAGGTTGAAGAAGCACTACAGCCGTTGGATGGACATTGTACGGTCACTGGAGTATTGACTAAGTTGACAAAGCCTTCCTTTCCCGTCAACTTAGTAGACCCACAAGTCAGCCTGCCACTATACTGGGTCCCAGCTAGCAGGGGGAGTATTCATTTTTTTACGTAATAAGGAGGCACTTCCCTGCGTGCGAAGATATAGCTGGTGAGTCCAAGTTGTCAGCAGCGGTAATGTTTTTTTTGCCAAATACAGAGGCCCTTTCGGTGGGTCCCAGATGTCAGGTGGAGGAATCATCTTTTTGCGCGTAATAAAGAGGCATTTCCTTGCGTGCGGCCGTGGACCCAGCTGTTAGCCTCTCCACGTACAGTCCACTTCAGATGCATGTCGGTCGTTGACCACGTTGACCAGGCCGCGCCGAGAGCACCAGGGCGATGGACGACGGCGAGGCCTATGAAGGGAACGACATGGAGGCAGGGAAGACTCGGCAGTTGTTTCCCACGCGGAGGGGAGTACGACTGTACGAGGGTTTATTGGTTCGTTTGCCGTCGCCAGAGAATAACAGCAGGTGTGGGTGAGTAGAGGGATGGCTAGGCTAGCGATGGGAGTACGGTGGGGTGGTGAGGCCTGCGCGGCAGCACAGCCGACCGCGGGGAGGAGGGAGCAGGTAGTCCCGCCGGCGCTTGTTTGAGTGGCTGGAGCAGGAAGAGCAGAGATTGAAGAAGCACGACGGTCATTGGATGGACATCCAACAATCACTGCTTGTGTGTCAACCTTTTTTTTACGACAGCCTCAAATCTGTGGAAAATAGCATATATCCCATCTGCCATTATTTCTAATAATTTACAACCATTTGCTAATTCTTAAGGTTTTTTAGCCCATATTCTTTTTGTTAGCATTACAGCCCATATTGTGGCCACGGTTAAAAAATTATATGAAATTTTGCATATTTCGGTGCGGTCCGAACTTTTTTTAATCCCGAAATTTTGACTCACATTCAAACTGAGTTTAAAAATAAATGTATATTAATATAAAATCCAACAAATTCTCCATGCATAAAAATTAATGTAATTTAAAATCTCGAAATGAAAAAAAGATATTTGAAACTAATTGCCGGTTTGATGTGTTTTAAAAATGTACAACCCATTTCTCATTGCTGATGGGCCATTTTCTCGGCCAGTCGAATGAAAGCTCTCCTCGTCTTGAAAGATTTGCAGCCCAACAGGCCTGACAAAGCTACTTACTTGGCAAATCACAAAAAACTGGGCTATGGCCGTGGACCCAGCTCTCAGCCTCTCCACGTACAGTACTCTTCCGATGGAAGTCGTCCCTTGACCACGTTGACCCTGCCGCACGGAGAGCACCACGGCGGTGGACGATGCCGAGGCCTAGGAAGGGGACAACACGGAGCCGGGGAAGACGCGGCAGTGGAAGCCCACGCGGAGAGGAATACAAGGGTTCACTGGTTCGGCTGCGGTGTGAGGCTGCCGTCGCCACAGGGCCTGGCCAGTGGTGGGAATAGTTGGGGGCGGTGAGGCCTCGGCGGTAGCACAGCCGGCCACGGGAGGTAGGAGCATGCGGCACGACCGGCGCTGCTTTGGGCGGCTGGAGCAAGAAGACCAGAGGTTGAAGAAGCACTACGGCCGTTGGATGGACATCGTACGGTCACTGGAGCTAGAATCGTTCATATTGACTAAGTTGACAAAGCCCTTCATCCCCGTCAACTTAGTAGGCCCACAAGTCAGCCTCCCACCAAAGGTGGGTCCTAGCTAGCCAGGGGAGTACTCATTTTTTTGTGCGTAATAAGGAGGCACTTCCGGTGGGTCCGAGCTGACAGCAGGGGGAACATTTTTTCACGAAATACGGTGGCCCGTCAGGTGGATCCCAGCAGTCAGGGGGCAAACGTTTTTTTCACAAAATACGATGGCCCGTCCAATGGGTCGCTGCTGTCAGTTGGAGGAATCATTATTTTCCGTGTAATAAGGAGGCAATTACTTGCTGCGGCCGTGGACCCTGCTGAGACTCTCCACGTACAGTATACTTCTGATGGAAGTCGTTCCTTGACCACGTTGACCTCACCGCGTTCCGTTGCATGCATGCGTCCATGGGCGTGGTGTGTCCCCACTGCCACCCTCTCACATACAGTCATCTTCCGATGACTCTCGGTTATTGACCACGTTGACCACACCGTGTCGAGCGCACCCAGACTGGAACAACCCGGAGATGGGGAAGACGGGGCAGTGGAGTCGCAGATGGAGAGGAGTGGGAAACTTCACTGGTTCGGGTGCGTGGCAGCACAGCCGTGGTGCCGCCCACGGGAGACAGGAGCAAGAACAGAGGTTGAAGAAGGAGCACGGCTGTTGGATTAACATCCAATGGTCCAGCTGGTAGAATCATTTGTTGATTAAGTTGACAAAGCCGTGCATACACCTCCGCTTAGTAGGCCCACAAGTCAGTCACCAAATCTGACGGGTCCCAGCTATCAACGGGATGAATATTTTTTTTCGCAAAACAAGGAGGCACTTCCTTCCGTGCGAAGATACAGCCGATGGGTCCCAGCTGTCAGGTGGAGGAAACATTTTTTTTCAACTTAATAAGGCGGAACTTTCCTTTCGTGCGACCATGGACCTCGTGGGTCCCAGCCGTCAGGCACTCCACGTACAGTCCTCTTCCGATGACTCTCGTTTGTTGACCACGCCACACCGAGTGCAGCGAGGCGGTGGACGATGGCGAGGCCCCGGACGGGAATGACTCGGAGATGGGAAAACGCGGTAGTGGAGTCGTAGATTGAGAGGAGGAGAAGGGTTATAACTAGTTCTATTGCGTTGTGGGGCTGTAGTCTGTGGAGAATAACAGGAGGTGTCGAGGGGTGGAGGGATAGCCTGGCCGGCGGTGGGGTAGCGCTTCACAGCGATGCGTGCTAAGCAGAGCGGCTAGCAGCCGGAGGCCGGACCAGGCGGTCCCGGCGACGCTAGAGGAAGAAGACGAGAGATTGAAGGTGCATGCCGGCCGTTGGATATAAATCCAATGGCTTTGGATGACACAATCATTTGTTGACCAAGTTGACAACGCCCTGCGTAGGCTTCGACCTATTGGCCCACATGTCAGCCTGCAAAAATATGGCATATATTTAACCCATGTTTTCTAGAATGTACATTCCATTTGCTGGGCTGGGTGAACAAATAATTTCGCATTAACCAGGACCATTTATATTTTCTAAGAAATCCCAGCCCATTTGCACTTCCTTGAAATACACGTATTAGGTGGTCTCGTTATATATATAATGTTATGTTAGAAGGAGCAATTGATATCAAATAATAAACGTGAGAGGCACATTTTTTATATATATAATTAACAAATTAGCGAGTTATTGCTCAAAATAAAAATGAGCGCGTTATTATTAAATTGGTCCTTAAAATCTTCGCAAGCTTTTGTACGCAATCACCAGGATTTTCCTTGCCTATGAGTCAAAAACAACCAGGATTTTCCTTGCCAACTTCCATTAAACATTTACTTTTATAAGTTAATAACACGTGGGATGTTTTTATAATGTATATATAAGTCTCTATAAAATATACGATAATAGTAATAATATGAATATATATATAATGTGGTTAGAAGGGAAAACATAAATTGGACACATCATTACTTCTATAAGAGACCTGCGTTTTATACCCCACAGTAGGCATACTAACAAGTTCACACACAAATACAACAGAAAGGTAAACATTCATATCAAACTCAGGTTCACCGGACACGTTCATATTCATAGCCAACATTCACTATCAACAACTCAAAAGATTCATATATACACAAGCTCAGCATATCTATGCATCCAAATGATTGATAGATCACATGACAATATTCATACATAATTCACAAAAAGATTCAGATATACACATGTTCAGTATGTTTATGCATCCAAATGATTGAGATCACAGCCAATATGATCCATGGACGAACTTTAATTACCTAGGGTACAAACTGGTAAATGGTGTTCAATCGGAGGTACTTCTTGCTAAAATTAGTTCTTGTACGAGTAAACTTTCGAGTGCATAAGAGGCAGCACAGATAATCTGAACTTTGCTTGTAGGTTTATCCTCAAATAGTGGCCTTGTGCCGAGGAAGGTTTGAGCAACTTGGCCACTACTTTCATCCAACTAGTTTACTGGCTCATCTTGGTCCTGTATCTCGCCAAAATTCTACATTGCAGACGAGAAAGGAGGCGGTTGAGAAAATGAACCACCCAAATTTTTTGTGCAGTTCAACTGAAATGGAGCATCCTTGGCGTGCAGACTGACTAAGTGCCAGATGAATATACACATCAACCAACTTGTCTGGAATCTTTAGACTCCATGCCATATAGTTCGCTACCATATGTGCCGATAACGCCGGTTGGTTGACAATTGGTTGACGCCGATTGATACTCGAATGAATATAGGCACTTCTTGTCAACATCGATGCTTGTCTGAGTGAACTTTGGAGTACATAGCAGCAGCATAAGTACTTGTCCATCTGATCATTTTGTGCAGTTCTACTGAAATCACCCGATGTAATGATTTGCCTGCGAGTTCAGGCTCCAAATTACTCCTTTATGAAATCGGCAAACAGTAGCACAATACCAAATTACCAATACATATGACAGGCACAATAATCAGGATAAAGACCAGTACCAACCTATGTGAGGTAGCATATCAATTACTATTTCCTTTGACTGGAAGCCGAGCTAAGCCAAGCGACTGACAGCAAAGGAAGAAAGCAAGCGGAGATTAGCGACTGACAGGAAAGGACGGAAGCTGTCGAGGCAATGAATCACCCAAAGTTTTTGTGCAGTTCCACCAAAATCGAGCATCCCTGTTGGCACATATATTGAGAGAGTGAGATTACTGTAATAGTGGGACTAGTTGATGAAACATACACTAACAAATAGAAGCACCCTCATTATCTTAATGGGTAAAGTTAGCAACATAGTAGTCTTGCTTAAAGAGAGGTATTAGTTTATTTATCAGTTCCAATTAGCTCAACTCAACACTCAAAGCATTGCCATTTATCATAGGTTGCAAAACTTTAACGTGCAAAGATAAAGGAGTTTCTCATGACAGTAGCACGATACAAATAGAGATGACAACAAACTAATATGGATGAAGGCCTTAGGCCCGTACCAACCTGAGAAAAAAAGCTTATTCATGTAGTCCCATAAGAGATGATAAAGCACTCACTTGAATCACACAATAGTATATATTTTTGTGCACTTCAAATGTATGGTTGAAATCACTCTTGTTTACCAGTGCTGAGATTATATCAAAAGATTATCAAGAACTTCCAGCAGAGTTAAAGCACTGGCTGGGATACAGTTCATTGTATTGTCTTGTGTAGTTCCACTAAAATGTATGATTGGCACAACATGATCCCTGTTTGCACAAGTAGGAACAAGGTGAAACCTTCATTAGCTTAGTGAGAAAGGATAGGAAGACATTAGCATATTACTCAAATAGTAGCATCAAATTCATGATGGACAATACGCAAAACATTGCCTCATTGAACCAATGGAAATAAATTGACATGCAAAACAATAGCACTATTATGTCATGACACTAATAATATTCCCTCCCTGCTCCACCACATGTTTCACCTCCATAGACAAACATACAGACGTACATGATTCAGCATAGGGTCCTACTATAGATTTGTTTAACTCCAACAGGAAAATTAGGCAGTAATAAATTAGTGGTACTTAAGTACTCCTAATTAATTAAGTGAGACAACAGAAGTGGAAGGGCTCCATGGAGGGTCATCTCACATGTAAGTTAGTCATTGCCGGAGCCCTTGAATGGCCTTGACCGAGGCCTCTGGCTTCAGCAAGATCGCCTTGGCACTGTTTATTCTTCTTCTTCTTCCTCTTCATGCTCTGTTTCTCTTTCTCCTCACCAGTTGGTTAAACCAAGTACATGATTGGCCTTCTAATTCAGAATTGTTTTGTCAGTGAGGGAGTACAAGTGTACTAGTAAAAATAGCATTATTTTCTCATGGCAGTCGGAAAATAGAGATGAACACATGCATTAAATATCATCCTTACCTAAAGGAAGGTTACGGCGCCAATAAGAATGATGAGGATTGGAACACAGATCTCCCTTTGTGCAGTTCCACCAAAATGAACCAACTGTTCCATTCTGACATTCCAGTTAAACAGCACAAAAGTCACTTCTTTTAAGAAGAGTTTTGTGCAGTGCACCAAAAGGTCACAACAGCAACCAGGTGAATTAGATATCCCTGTTTGCACAAAAAGGCACAGAGGAAACAGTCAGAGTCTCGAACAATTATAGGCAAAAACATTTGGCTAAACTTGTCATGGCTTATAACAGTGGCATGGCTTGATTTTTACCAGGGACATTAGATCAAGAACAACTAAGGCTGCGTTCGGTTCACAGGTTTGGTGCATGATTTTCGTAGGAACACAATTCCTACGGTATTCTTTCCCTTCCAACCGTTCGGAACACGGGAAAGGTGAATAGTGTTTCATAGGAAAGCTGGTCTGTTAGTACTGATTCCATAGGATTAGAAACATCCACGCGCTGCTCTTTTTTTGGGCGGAAGCTCGAGGCAGGCGCTCGCTGCCATGCGTTAGACAGGTTGCTATGTTGTGTTTGCCGGAATAAAAATATCAACCTATGTGTGGTACGTGAGGTGAGGACAAGAGTAGTCACTGTGCAGCTGACTAAACAAATAGCATCTCATACTGCCAAGCATGCTACTCTAAAAGAACAAATATGTACATTTCGTAGTCCATCCGAACACATTCTCTTGAGAGTTTCCTCCGGTTCGCTGTTCCATAGTTTTATACCTACATTCCTTACCTATTCCTCTATTTTCATCAAGACCTATGTTTTCTGCCCCTTTATTCCAAACAGAGCCTAAATATTTGGTATAAGGGCATGGGACAGTGGGTGCACCATCAGTCCAGCACCATGTACGTAAACAGGGGCATAAAGTGGTGATTCATAGTTTGTTGCCCCGAGAGACAAACATCCAAGAAACATATCTGGGTTGGTCCCATTTTTGTTCACTCTAGCCACCTAATCCTATGTGTGGATAGCAAATCTAGTCCTGGTCATACCATTGTGTACAGCGTTACCCCTATATTTCCCTTTTCGACCAAGAGACCGGTTGGATGACCAATCTGTACTACTTTGATCCCCTTTCCTTCCTGTTTGTACCAAGTCCGATATACTCCCCCCGTTCCTAAATATTTGTCTTTGGAGAGAATTCATTGTGAACCACATACGGAGCAAAATGAATGAATCTACACTCTAAAATGCATCTATATACATCCGTATGTGGTTCATAGTGAAATCTCTACAAAGACTTATATTTAGGAACGGAGGGAGTACATACTAAATTCCCCCACCCCCACTTTATTTCTTGTTTGAACCAAGTACTCCCTCCGTCCAGAATTACTTGTCATCAAAATGGATGTGTCTAGAACTAAAATACATCCAGATACATCCATTTCAATGACAAGTATTTTCGGACGAAGGGAGTACAAGATTCGACTCCATGAAGTAGCTTTACCTCTAACAATAGAAGAAAAAAAAGATGATGTTGGACCATCCGATCGGGAGGGGCTGAGAGGTAGAAAATGATGCACATGCAGCGACGTAGTGAGCTGGGGAAGTAGAGCTAAGGCGGTTTCAAACGAAGATATACCTGAAGGTCATTGGGATGTGGATAGGTGGGCGGCGGGAGGCCGGATCCGCCCACAAGCAACGACGAAGGGATCGGAGGACCTCCCGCGCCGGCGCTCGGCCAGAGATAACGGTGCGGCCGGCAGTAGGTCTCCTCCCTTGCTGTCGACGAGGGCCTAAACGCTGCCCCTCCTCTCCTTCACCGGCGGATGGGGATACGTCCGGATCTGTAACCAATGGTGAGGATAGAAAGCCAGTGTTTTTGAAGGGAGAAAGACAGTGTTACTACCCCTATCTTGTTTAGATCTAGAGAAGATGAGAGTGTGTGAATAGAGAAACCCTAGCAAGCAAGCGCGGAGGCTCCGGCCTATATATACGTAATGGGGTAGTTTTCCTTTTGCACTCCATCAAAACAATCGTTTAAAATTGTGTACTACTACATGCCAGGTCACGTTTTTTTAGTTGTTGATTGTTTTTTGAGAGAGCTACCCGCTTGTTCCAGGTGGTGTTACGGTGTGCCAGGTCGCACTTTGTATCGTTCAAGTCTGGTACTACAAGTCCCTCCATTAAATGAACAACCACCCCCTTGTAAAAATTGTGAACAAGCCCACGGCTAAAATTAGCGGAAACGTGGGTTGCCCCAACATGCATTATTATTTATATTTTCTACTCCCTCCGTTCCTAAATATAAGTCTTTTTTATTAGCCACACCTAAGACAAGAATTTGTTTATTAGCAGTGAACCCCACATGTCATAGACACAAAAATTGTGGCAAGATTCCCTTAGGCAAGCCAAAGTGTGTCTAACAATTTGAGCAACTCAGGTTAGGCAAGTGTGGCAAGTGTGAGAAAAATAATGTGGCAACATAAGACAAACATAGTCACAATCCAAACAGCCCCGTAATTTTTTGTGACATGCATGAAAATTTGGTTAGTTAAATTTATATTCAAAATTTGGCAAGGTGCATCAAATCAACACATGCAAGTATCAAAAGGAAAGTCACGACATGCATGCATGCGTTGTACTCCCTCCGTTTCCAAATATAAGTCTTTTTAGAGATTGCAACAAGTGACTACATACGAAGCAAAATATGTCGTACATACGAAGTAGCCCATTTGAAATGTGTAAATAGACTTATATCGAGTGCAGTGCTTTGATGTGTCGCGTCAACTCGTACAAGACCGAGAAATTTGATTACTACAATGCCCTCTCCCTCACGGACTGAGCTCCGGTGCCTTAACTGCACCTACCTTTGGCT
Source organism: Triticum timopheevii (assembly GCA_963921465.1). Taxonomy (NCBI): domain Eukaryota; kingdom Viridiplantae; phylum Streptophyta; class Magnoliopsida; order Poales; family Poaceae; genus Triticum; species Triticum timopheevii. The sequence continues at coordinate 100,985,646 of OY997264.1, read as the reverse complement.
GCATGACAGAGGGCCAACCACCTGTTGGGCCCACCTGTCATAGTCGCAAAGGCAGGAGCAGTAAGTAGAAGCTTTCGCTACACGCTATCCCTCCCGCACGAGGTGGACGGACATGCAGCAGTGGATTCGATACTGTAGAAGTAGGAGTAACATCATTGTTCGTCTTCTCGAAGAGGCGAAGAGCCAAGCGCAACCCGAACGTGGCAGTTGTGAACGCTCGCGTGGTGCGGTTCCTTGGAGCACGCATATACTAGCCAGGCTCTTTCATGAGACAAAATTGCTATTGTTTAACAATTAAACTCCATTATCCATTGGTTGATACTCATTCTGCATAGGTCCACACGCTTAGCACCGTTTCCTCCTAGGGTCACCAATGTTTATTTGCTAATTAATAGCATTGCATGCAATGAACTAGCCATTGCAAGTCAATAAAAGCATGCACACCTCTCATCTCTTATTGGTTGATATGTCAAGAAACAAGAAACACGGTAGAAGTTAATGCACCGCGCCTAAGTGTTTTGTTCTATTTGGTTTTCGTAAGATGACTTACACACCTAGACGGAGGGAGTAGTATAGACCTGTAAACCAGAAAGGAGTATTTGCCTTTCTAGAGATTTCAACAAGTGACTAGACTACACCATGTGCCGTACTCCCTCCCTTTCGGTTTATAGGGCTCAAATCTCAAATCTCATGAACCAAGGCATTTTGCGATTGGAGGAATGTATCTCGTACTTTACAAAACTACCCTAATTCAACTCATGCATTAATTACGTAGTTATCTCGTTTTCCTCTCCGCCTTGGTTGCGGTGCACAATATGACTAGCCGCTCTATCTACATGCGGGACATTTCAAAGCATCTGGGCCCGCGTGCCATCCACCAAATCACAGCAAGGTGCTACAGTCGAGACTCACCTGTCACCCCGGTGTGGCCGTCATGACCCGTCATATCACAAAACCCACACCTTTACCAGCAGTGGTAAGGTGGCCTCCAAGTTGGATTGGACAAAGCAACCATCATTTCACTGGAACGCTCGTTCAAGCCCTTTCTTCCCTTTCTTGAAGAAAACCTCACTCCAGGCTACTCACTTCTGCCATTTTTCTTCTGTACCGACGAAGGAAAGGTGGGCGAATCGGTTATGCTGCTATATTATCATTCCAATAATCTTCTTTTTGCGAAGCACCGACCGATTCTCACATCCTATTCTTTTCCTGTTTTCATTGTGATTGTGGTTTCCTTTCGATTGCTTTTTGTTTGTCAATTCATTGATGGATCCTGGAGCACCAGGCAAAGAGTTGCCGGCGGACAACCCACTGGAGACAACAATCTCCAGGAAGCGAGCACTGACCAACGAGTTGACCATGTTGGCGGGCCAACCCATGGAGACGAAGAACTCCAAGAAACAAGCACTGGCCAAAGAGTTGAGGACATTGGCGGACGAACTCCTCAAAGAAAGTTGGAAGAACAGCAAGGGCCCCATCGTGCCTACCCCAGGAACTCTGATTGCCACCTATGTGAGGCTCAAGACCGAGTTTGAGGAGATAGTCGCCGTTGAGAAGCAATATTCCCCTGGCAAGGTGATGGCCCCCCATCGAGGACGAGGAGATGGCCCCCGGAGGGATGAGATCCCCCGGTGAGCTGCTAAGGTAAAAAATAATGGCTTATTACCATAGTTGTGGTTTTTGATTATTTGCAATGTGCTTGCTAATATGTTAGGGTTGTGCAGGTGCCGGTGGTTGTCCTTAATGATTCCGATGTCGTGGCCCGTCCTGTTGGCATCACCCCGGAGATCGATTCCGATGCCGCTAACCATCCCGTGGACTTTGCCCCAGAGATCGATTCCGATGTCGGAGCCAGTCCTGTGGACATCGCCCCAGAAATCGATTCCCATGCCACTGTCCGTGCTGTGGTCATTTCCCGAGAGATCGATGACAAGAAATAGTTGGTCACGCTAATCCTTCAGGGAAGTTTGCATTGCCCTGTGTTTAATTACCAGAACGATGCGTGTTATCAAACATCTTAGGGCTAGTGCACTGTCCTGTGTGGGCGGATCTTGCTACTTTTGTTTGATAGTGAATCATGCTATGAATCATGCGAACCCTCTCCGAGTTATGGAAACAGATGTATCCTCACCAGCTTTTGATGTAATATATGGCATGCTTAGATGTAAGTTTGAACTGTTTATCATATCAGCAGGGCTTGTTTGATGATTCTTGGTGTTAGTAGGCTAGCTACTATGCGAGCTATAGTACTTGCAAAACACTCACCGAAGAGAAACGTTGGGGTTGATGAGCTCGTGGTACGCTTATACTTATCCCTCGTCGATCGACCAATAGCCCTAGCACCTAAAATTGTAGGCTTAGCGATCGATCAGACAATAGTCGACATACATTCAGGCCTCATTTGGTTCATAGGGTAGGAAAATCATAGCAAAAGTATAGAGAACGTGCAACACAAAATCATAGCAGTGCAGAGACATACTCCCTCCGTTCCAAAATAGATGACCTAGGAGGGCCAGTTTGGCCTAGTGGGTTTCAGTGATATGACGTGGTACAGTGCCGTCCAATCTCCGCGTGTGGTATCAGTATTGCGGCTACAGTAAGTTTTCTTGAAGAAGCGGAATTAAACGAAGTCATGATGGTTCCTTCGCCCGAACAACTTACAGTGGGAAAGGTTGGGCCTGCGATACGACTGGGGTAGACCAGGATAATTTTGTGCATGGCAGGTGGACCAGGATGGTTGACGTCCCACATGTCGGCGAATGAAAGTATTCTTTCTGATATAGAGGACGAGCAACGAGTATTCATTGTTTATTTTTGATGAAAGCTATTGTCTCCACTGTTACGACGGAGGAGTGTGAAAAACAGCAGCCCAGTGAACTTGGCATGTGCACCACTCCCTCCTTCCTCATGTAATGCCCAGGTTACAACTTTTTCTCACTTTCTCTCTATCTATTTCCTCTCAAATGTTTTTTACCTTTCTTTTTTTAAGACACAATTGTTTTTTTTGCCTTTTTTAGAATTATTTTTTTATACCTAGGAGCACGTGTAGAGACGGGCTCTTGCAGAGCCCACTCCTTGACTTTGTCGATGCCTCTCTCTCCTCCACATAAGGTGTACTTGCTATGCATGCATGCGGTGGGCAGCTGGCATCTTGAGGAGTCAAGGCGGTGAGAGCGGGCTCCGGAAGCGGTCCAGACTCCAGCATGGACCACCTCACATTATCACCATATATTTCTTGGAGTCCGTGCGCGGCGGGCGGGCGATCTCTTCTCCCTCCCCCGTTTCTCTCTTCTCAGCCGACGCCCGCCGAGCGATTAGATTTTGGCTATCGACGGTTTATTCAATTACGGTCCCACATGTCAGTGAAATTGCAAGACAATGCGTGTCCCCTCCGGTGAGCGGCGTGCGAGCCGGACTATCGGGGTTGCGACGCGTACGAGTCGTAAGTGTGCCGCCTTTTCCTTTGGAACTTGCGAAGCGAACATTTTCGCGCGATCGATCGATAGAAATCCAGAACAAAATGACGAGGGCTGTGCTTTCCCACTCGTTAGGCGGGCTAGTTCGAGTGATATGACGTGCTACAGTGCCGTACACTTGCTCCATTTTTATGTAAGCAAGAGTTTACACTCTTACGCGGGAGGAGTGCGAAACACCGCAGATCTGATTTTGATCAAGGGATAACTGTTCCCTGCCAAATAATGGAGGATTGTTAGCGATTATAGCATGATAGTTAGGGCATCTCCAGCGCTGGCCCACAAATGTACACCGGCATCTGTCCGAGGACACTAATGGATGCCATCCGATGCTGCCCGCATACCTTTCGACAATTATATGAACTAACGGGATGAAATTCATGCAAACAAAGCAAATTTCAAATTAACCGGATGAAATTCATTACATTTCAAAAACTTTTCCTACAAACTGGACGAAATTCATTACATATTTTGCACAAACCGTACGAAAACCTACTGTAAACCTAATCTAAACGATCGCCGGCGCCCGACCACCATGTCCGGCCATGAACCCAAGAAAGCCGGCCATTGCCTTTGCCTCCTCCTCATCCGCCTCGATAACCTCCTCCTCCAGAGCACAAGGTTCTGAAGATTTCCGCCTCCATGTCGCCGTCAAGCGGCTAATCAGCCGCTGATGTTTACCCCACCAAGCTTGGCGTCGACTGAGTGGAGTAGCGGTGGCCTTCCCGGGACTAGAGCGGCAGCAACCTACCATGTACTACTCTTCCTCGCTGCCGGCTGCGCTTGCGCACACGCGCCGGCGTCGTGGTCGTGGCGGCGGAGGGCGGCCGGGGGGGGGGGGGGAGGGGGGTACCGGCGATCTCCTTCGTTTGCTCCTGCGACAGTACGTCGAAGAGAGCTTTGGAGCGCGCCCGGAGCGGAGCCGCCGATGTCCCTCGTCTGCTCCTGTTACAGTATGTCCAAGAGAGCTTCGGAGCGCCAGGAGGCCATGGTTGAAGCGGTGCCGACAGAAGGAAGGGACCAGAGGAGAATAAGTGTGGGTCTTTGGCTATGGCTGGGAGCTGGGGCTCAAGTTAATATAGCGGGCAAATGGCAATGAGCCGCGGCAGACGGATGGACAACTGGCGCCGGAGTAGGTTCGTTGGGCGTGAATGCGGACGCTGCTTTAATGACTTAACTGCAGATGCGTTTGGGTTACTGACATGTGGGCCCAACGGGCATCTGGCCCGCATGTCAGCGACGCACCAATTGCACCTGCAGTTAAGTCCGGTGATTGCGGCATTGACATTCTAGAGAGACGGTGACCGTTTTAGGCGGGAAGCGCGTGCTAGCGATGGAAGTGGTTTCGGTGTGCAGTGGCTCTAAGATCCGTCCCTCATGATAGTACATACTCCATACCATACTACCATGGTACCCTCTGTAGCTTAGGCTGTTTTATAGACTGTCATTGTGATGGACGATATACATGAGCAAGACGGTCCGAGTATGAACGTTGGTGTTGAGCCAGGTGAATACATGCTCGGTGTTCGCGTAGGCCTCCATCAAACGTCTAAACAGTAATGTCAGGCACCGCCGGGGCGCGCAGGTGATGGGCTCGCCGTTTGCGTTGCGCCATGAGCAGGACTTTGATTTAGAGGGCGACGTGCATGCATTAGCATGCTTTGACAGCATGAGCGTGAGTGTGTGACGCGAAGTATTTCATTCTCATTTGGCTGACGAGGGTGCGTTGCACCGACGAGTCCGTGGTTTGATTCCCCACATACGCATAATTTTGGTTTTTACAGTTTTTCTTTCTCCATTGATAGGTAGGCCCGCGTAGATAGATAAAGAACACGAGTTGATGAGGCGCATGCGGACTGTTTGACTGGTCAACCAGACAAATACAGAGCTATAAGTTGAGCCAGTGACCGTATAACCACCATATCTCGTATACAATGATCAAAGTGAGCTATCAAAACAAGTTCGATGACCGCCAATGCATTTTACTCGGTAATAAATGACCAGGATTGAAAGGGAATCCAAATTTGCTTCGTCTTCTGTCCTTGAGCTCTTGAAAAACCAATGCACTATACGGTTGTCCGGCCACTCCACCCCAGAGCTCTTACCAAGCACCGTTCATGCCACCGCGCTGCACACTAACCGGTAAGGCAGCGATGGTATCCCGCTGCGCCGAGTTACTCGCCGCCCACGACCGCACACAAAATGGTAGGGAAGTGATGGCATCCCGCCGTGCCGAGTTCATCACCGCCCGCGACCTCACAACTATGTGGGAGGAATTTGAAGGTGCCAAGGCCAAATGGGCGGTAGAGCAAGAGGTGGCCAAAGCCGCACAAAGGGAGCGGAAAAGTCAGAAAGCACTCAAGAAAAGAGAGGCCCGCCGCCGCAAGAAAGAGAAGGACGCACGTGCTGCTGCGGAGAGGTCGGCGGAGATCCAAGCATGGTGGGGTGTCGCCGACAAAGCCGTGAAGGAGAACGACGACGTCTGGCCAGCATGTGAGAAGTAGTAGTACTAGTAGTCAGTGTGTGTGTCTGTGTCTGAGCACGAGCACGTACCAGTACTACTAGTTACTACTGTAGTTTTTAGAGCAAATTACCAGTACATTAGCCTAGACTAAATGGAAAAATTCCTATCCTAATCATCAAATGGCATCTCTTTCTCTATAGGAACTGAGATGCATGTCATCTCACTTCCTATGATTTTCATATTCCTATCCTATGAACAAAAGGAGGCCTTTGTTGGAGTAACTACTTTAGCTAGCAGTACTGCTGGTATAGTAGTTTTCTTCAAGAAGCGGAATTCAACGAAGTCATGATGGTTCCTTCATCCGAGCAACTTCAAAGTGGGAAGTGGGCCTATGATTTGACGGCTCATTAGTCATTGTTACTGCAGCGCGACGACCTGGGTGACTCTCCCTTGGAGTTCTGCATGCATGGCAAGTGGACCAGGATGATCGACGTCCCACATGTCGGCGAACAGAAGTATTCTTTCCGATATCGAGGAGCAAGGAAACCACGTGGTATAGTATCACTGCTGATTGGTTCGCAAAAAATTAGTATCACTGCCCATTTATAATTATTTTTTATTTCCGATGAATGCTAGCGTTTCAACTCTTACGACGAAGGGTGCCAAACACGGCACGTGCTGGATGTCCCACACATCAGCGAAAGGAGTGGGACATGAACAGCGTGGTAGAGCCCAGCGTAAAAAAACAGCTTGGTAGAGCGTCTCCACTTCTTCCACTTCTGGGTCGGAGACCACATGTAGTAGTACTTAGTGGTATGAACGATAAAAAGTGCGACCTGGAGAGAAAGACACGTCTAGTTGGAAGGTCTCGGGGCATACACATAAACAAATATAAAAGTTAATATGTGCCTCCAACTAATATAGTAGTAGTAGAGTACTTAGGCACGTACTCCATAACATCACCGTGCATTGCATGTACAACATTTAGTGGTAGTACGTAGTAAGAGAAAAATTCCGCCCAAGAGTTCCCTTCTCGACCTACTTTTGGGTGTTTGGTAGAGTGTATGGAGGGTGCATGAGTCCACACTAGTTTAGCACAAATACACTAGAAGCATGCATGAAGAGAGCATGCATGAAGAGGGGTGTTGAGTTGAGCATGCATGAAGAGGGAACAACTATGCTGAGACGAGAACGCAACCAAACACACCCTATATGCCATGCATGTTCATACCATTTGTGCCTTTTACTTCACTTACTGCGCTACATTACTCAGGTTCGTACGTCCACTCCTGGGTACATGTCCGTCTCGTAGTTCCAGTCCCACGTGTTCTTCATATAGATGGAACGATCCTTGCATAACACGTGCACCTTGATGCTAGATGTCTCGCGTGTTGGCAAAAGGATGAACAAAGCTCACGTAAAAAAATAGAGTGGAAGAACATAGATTCCCGACGACCGAGAAGGAGCAAGGAACCTCGTGGTGGAGCGTCTGCACGCATAATATTTAATATTATTCAGCGATATAAAACCAATCATCTCCACAGTGGACTGGAAGAGTACAAAACACGGCAGCCCAGTGTAGTTACATCATACTAGTACATGGCTAACCCACGCTATCACCATATTTCTTGGCTTCCGTGCAACACCTCTCTCTAGTAATCCAGCAGCCTGTATCGCTTCTCCCTCCTCGTCTCTATAAAAGTGCGGCGGGCTGGCGTTTCTGCCGTCTATTGAGGACGGTTAACTATCACATGTTAGCGACATGCCAAGAGCATTCTAAAAAAAATCCTTTCACGTTCCATTTTCAAAAAGAAAAAAATCCTTTCACGTACGAATTTGATTGTATGCTTTGAGCAACTTGCATGTCCTATACTGCTCCTGTTTGATACTCTAACTTAGCTAGAGGTTAGACTAACTCATGACTAACCCTGCACTAACTGTAGCCAAAGAGGTGTTTGGGTGGCAGGGTTAGATTGACAATAAATGCACTTCATGGAGAGAGAAAAGTGATTTTTCAGTTGTCCCAATGAGAACTATATCCAGTTAGCACCTCTTGGGTGGGATAGTTTTTTTGGTGGGTTCGGTGCAACTTGATACAATTTAAACCCTCAGGCTTGGATACTTTAGGGCTATTTGAGCCCCAACTAGCTCAAACTAACTCTAACCCATGGATCCAAACAGGGCCTATGGCCAGTCTCGACGCAGAGCAGTCGCGTGCACCGGGAAACGACGCTCTCTCGACCATCGCGCCACTTCAAAGCCGGCGCCAGTGAGAGGTCGCCTCCGCTCTTGCCGGGCATTAATGCGGCACTGACGCTCCAGGGCGACGATGACTGTTTCACGCGGGAAGCGCGCGCTGGCAAGGGAGTATAGGTTTTGAACCATTTCAGGTGTAGTACTGGTAGTTTGCAAAACTACTCAATTATTGCACTCAGTTTCCTAGGAAATTGTGGTAAAAAATGTTACTCCACAGCCCGCTTCCCTTCTCCTTCCTCTTCCACTGCCCGCGCACGTCCGCGGGAAGCGACCAATCAACCCTGATATAGGAGTGCTAGGACAAAAAGATGCATGCATGACCACTAAAATTTCCATATTAAAGCGCCGCTCCGGCGGGAGTATGGCGTATGTTGTTACCTTCGCCCAGCCCATGGCTACCGGGCGACGGAGACCAGAGAAGAGGCGGCGGGAGAGGAATGAATGCAGCTACTGTTTGGGTTCGCCTTTTGGCTTAAATAAATGCGCAGCATCACGTGTACCCGCGGGTGCACAAATTGTAACATACGTGTCTGCTTAAGTGGGCACCACGTAACTGGTGTGTGTGTGTGAGAGAGAGATTCTGAGAGACAGTGTGCATGTGTGCGACTCTACTCTTTGGACATGTACTCAACCTTTTGCATCGGGATATAAGTATAATGGTATTTACTTTAGCTAGTGATTTACGTGGCCATGTTAACGTGGTTGTGTCAAAAAAATGTCACTTCCTGCTCGTGATTTGCGTTATATAATTACAAGCAAGATTCTCGTGCATTGCACAGAACATCAATATGCATTTTTTTTACAAAACACCTGTTGTGATTGACCCATGCAGGAGTAATCCCATGTGTAAAAACTAATGATATCTTGAGAATTTTATCGGAAAACTGGTATCTCGAGAATGTCATCGAAAAAATGAAAGATGAGAGATAAGGCGAGGAGGAGTAGAGCGTGGTGGTGACTGGTGGTCGGAATGGGCGGAGGCATGGGGATTGACGGCGCCGGCAGGCGGCAGTGGCCACCATGCATGCTAGATTGTTCTAGAGACTTATTCCTTTTTTAATTGTTGAGCAATGAGGTTGCGGGAGATAATGATGTGGAGAGAGGTGCGGGTATCTTTTGTAAAATTATCATAGTTTGCTTTCTATCCATCAGATATAGATCATACGGTCTGTATTACAAGATGGCAGGCACACCATCAGTGCCAACTCGTTTTTTTATAAGGGTACAAATGATAAGTTTGCTGACTACTAAAGTAAAGTGGAATTTGTCCATGTTATGCAAGTAAATAAAGGTGATTGTTTATCATACGGGTAAGGTTTGATGAAGGGTGGTAGGAACAAATGCTCCGCCTAGAGCATGTGTGTGTGAGATGGAGTCTTAGTGTGTGTGTGGGGTGGTGTGTGTGTGTGTGAGAGAGAGAGAGAAAGAGAGAGAGGAGAGATAGAGAGAGATGGAGTCTTAGTTTGTGTGTGTGTGTGAGAGAGAGAGAGAGATGGAGTCTTAGTGTGTGTGTGTGGGGGGGGGGTGCGTGCGTGCGTGTGTGTGTGTGTGTGTGTGTTTGTAAGAGAGAGAGAGAGAAAGAGAGAGAGAGAGAGATGTAGTCTTAGTGTGTGTCTGGGATGTGTGTGTGTGTGGGGGGGGGGTGTTCGTGTGTGTGTGTGTGTGTCACGGGGTCCTCTGTGGCAGATGTAATTTAAGTGTGCATGGCTTCATCATAGAGAGGTGATGTGTATGGCAGAGGCCACCAACGATGGGGTGCGAGAGAGAAAATGCCCGTAGAGATGGAAGAGAAGGTGTGTGCGCGTGAGAGGAGTCGACATCGAGAGAACATGTTTGTTCGAGAGACACCGAGGAAGACTACTATATATCGATGGTGCATGTAGGCAGGAATTAAACGAAGGGACGGTCTTATTGGTTTCGGGGATATAGGGGAAGAGTGAGAGGCGGGGGGGGGGGGGGGTAGCTAGAAGGAGATTGTTAAGTGTGAGTGTGTGTTTTACCCATCCAGGCGGAAGTTATGTGCACAAAAGAGGAGAACGATTCGATGTGGCGTTAGGATTGAGGGTAATTAACTACGTATGGAGACATAGAGACCTTGAACATGCATGTGTGAGAGGTATACATGTATACGTGGGATGTGTGTGTGTGTGCACGCGCGCATGATCGAGATAAAAGAAAGAAGACATAAGTCATAAGATCAACGACATGGGAGAGACGGATCGGTATGACAATATGCATGCATGTGAGAATGCAGGGAAGAAGGCCCGACAATTGAGCATGTGTTTTTCTCTTTAGGAGATAGTGGCGTGGGCTGGAGCATGCATCTATGGCGAGCAGAGGGAGTGAGGCGCAATGATTGTGCAAAAGATATCAACCTATAAATGCATATGTATCGAGAGACATATATAGTGTGGGTGATAGGAAGCAAGACTCCGTGCGAGAAAGAAATGTTGACGGAGAAACTATAGATAGATACAGAGATGGAGATGCTAGCTAGAGGGACATCCGCTAGTTTGGGTCTTGGAGATGACCCTCGGGTGGTTCAAAGGGTGAAGTTATATATGTGTGTGAGAGGGCACTTGACTGCATGTAGAGAGAAACATAAGTAGCGTGCGTGATAGGAATCAAGAGTGAGGGCGAGAAAGAAGGTTGATGGAGAAACAGATAAATAGAAAGATAAAGATGCTAGCTAGTGTGCATTAGAGATAGGAGTCGAGTGGATCAGAAGGCTGAGTTATGTGTGTGGGTGTGAGAGACATAGAGAGAGGGTGCATGTGAGTCACATACAAACAGATATCAAAGAGAAATGAGATCCAGAGAGACGGAGTTTTGTGTCTGCGAGAGAGAAAGATATTTCACAACAAGAGTGATAGCTAGAGAGACATATGAGGGAACGCAAGATATCTCTAGGGAGAGAGGGTGTGTGTGAGCAACATACAAGAGAACAATGGAGAAATATGAGACCCTGGGAGACATAGTTTGTGTTAGTGTGTGAGAAAGAGATATTGAAGAGGAAGAGTCATAGGTTCTCATATCTAAGGAGCGAAAGACATCTCTGAGATGAGGGGTGTGCGAGTGGCACACATGGGAATAGTAGAGAGAAATGAGACCCCAGGAGACAAAGTTTTGTTTTTGTGTGAGAGAAAGAGATTCCACATGGAGAATCATAGTTAGAGACACATAGCAGGGAGCGAGATATACTTAGAGAGAGATAGAGTGATGAAGGTCGAGGGAGAGAGTACCGTCAGTGTGTTACGAAGATAAAAGATCATTGTCGAGATACAGGTAGCACGAGAGATACCTGAGAGACGATGAACGCGTATAGGTCCCGAGAGATAGTCCTATATAAGCATGAGTGATAGCTATATGAGACGAATATCTGGATTAAAGGGGATTCAAATATTTAAACTGGAGATCACGACATCGATAATATCATAATGCAAATTGGTGTATCAAACATGCATATTCATTTGAATTTGGGCACACGTGTAATGTTATATAGTTTATCAATATTGGTGATCCATAGATTCTTTAATTACAAACAATGCATGGTTTATATGCAATTAATGTATAAACGGGATTACACTATATGTTGCGTGTGTGAAACACATTATACATGTTTGAGAAGTAAAAAAAAACCGCATGAAACACACATTAACTGGAGACAGTTAGCGAGGAATGCATACATTGGATTTCAACATAAAGTGGTTTCAAATATATGAAAATCCAAATTGATGGATACAACCTTATGAATGTGAGATCATGCCATTTGTAAACCATATTTATGTATAAATGGTGTTGTGCTTTTGAAAGTATATATAAAAACTGATGTACATAGAATGTAATTCCAATTGAAAATGGATCCCGCCCGAAAAAATAGAATACAAATGGGATTTGAATTGAGTTGGCACGGTAAACGTGCACTCTGCAAAGTTTGAACGAAGCGGGGAAAGTCGCAGTAACCGCCCGAAACCAAAATCTGCGAGATGGAAATCACTACTGCCTATCACTGCCACGCAAAGCCTATCTGTTGGATTTCTATAGGTTTCGATAGGGGTATGTTTGTAATTTCACCCAAACGTGACGTAACCGCCTCTCACCCGGATTCATACACGGTGGGCGCCAAAACACAGTGTGTCCTCGGCCAAAATCGACTTCCTCCCCGATTTATATTCATACACGGTGGGCGCCAAAAACAAACTCTCATCGGCAAATATTCGGTGTATGCGAGATTACAGTCCTATCCCCAACCGACTAATGTTGCTATGATGTAGTAGAAATTTGAAACGGGGGCCAAGTTTGTAAATTTCCTTGCATTTGGGACAAGCGCGCCCTGAATACATGGTTCCCCCCTTCCTCTCTACCTCCCTTTTCCCCATTCGTACTCCATGGGCGCCAAAACACCCTCTCCAGCCCACCCTCCTCCGTCCGCCGCCGTCCGCCACCCCATCCACCGCCGTCCTCCTCCACCATGCCGGAGCTGATACCCCGACGCTGCCGTCCATTACAAGAGATCGACCTCTCTCATCCACGCCTTCAGACCGGGATCCTTGCATCCCATCCTCTCGCTTCATCCCCGCTGCCGTCCACCTTGCCGGCGCCGCTCCTACGACCGCCTCGTCCACCGCGCCCCGCCACCACCGTCTACCCTCCTAGATCTGCTTCCACGCTGCCGACAGCCATCGCTACCGCAGCACCGTCAAATTCTCAGCAGATGCGTACACGGCGCCGCACCAGAGGCGATACTCTTTCATATCTGCTCAACTTATTTATCGCAGCAAGAAAATAGATCGCCACTGCTTTACTCTGATTTCTTGTCTTGGCTGCGAAATTGCCTTTGTCCGGTTTGCACCTTCAGATCCGCCATGGCATGCTCAACACTATACTCCCAATGCTTATGGTTTTCCCCTTTTATATTCCACACTCATTAAATCACAGTAGACTAAATTTCAAAATCGGGTTAGTCGATTTTTCAGAGCTCGCTGGAGTTCGCCAGTGCGATCGAAAAAAACTCGATGTGGGTGGGGGTTGGGGCGCAGGTGGGGGTGGGGTTGGTGGAGGAACACAGGCGGTGGGGGCCGGTGGTCCAGCCGGTGGCCCGTGTGGTGTTCTGTATGGGAAGAATCAGAGATGAGGAAGAAGAAGGGTTAGGAGACATAGGATCTTCATCCAACTGCCTGAAATGGTCGAGAGACAGCTGGGAGTTGCATTCTTAATGCGCTCTGGTTCATCATGTCTGGGCACTGTGCAACCAACATTTTATTATCCAAAATCTGCTTGCTCTTCTTTACCATGTTCCTCTTCCATTCTTCTTTAATATGTACTCTCTCCGTTCCTAAATACAAGTCTTTGTATAGATTCCACCATGGACTACATATGGAGCAAAATGAGTGAATCTACACTCTAAAATGTATCTGGATACATCTGTATGTGATCCATAGTGGAAATATCTACCAAGACTTATATTTTGGAATGGAGGGAGTATGCTAGTAGTACAGTATGTTCCTTGTACTGAAGATGAGCAGGGACATTTGCAGTGTAGAGGTCCATACGGTCGGTTGTGTTGGACACTTTGAGACTCTTTGATTTGTAGGATCTTGTAAACATAGGAATAGGATTTGTAGTGGCCTGCCCACTTGAATCCTATAAGAATAGCAAGGAAATGCGTGGAGCTATGTCTCCTTTGAGAGTTACACTGATATTAACAGTACCACACCTTCACTTGAAGAGAGCTGGTATCCGAAGCCTTTCTAACCATACCGGCAATACTAGCACATATATTCCAGCAAGTTCCACTTTGCTGATTTTACTCTGATGCTTAAGGTTTTCCCATTATATCTACACTATGATCTGTGTAGGTGCTTTGTGTCGCACTAGCAGCAGTCCACTCTTGAGGCTAAACACTGCAATGACTTACAAAATTGGCACCAAGGCATTGAGTGCCATTCTAGATGCAATGAAACTCATACGCTCCCCACCTGTTGACTCTTGTTCAGAATATGATCCTAATGACTCTTGTTCAAAATTGCCACATATAGAGAGACATCATTGAATTGCATTTCTTTGGGCGCTGTGATTCATCATGAGTGGGCAACCAACATTGTATGCAATGAAGTGGAACCTCAAGAATATGCTTCCTATTCTGTTCTTTAACATGTTCCTCTTTGTTTATTCTATATTTAGTACGTACAATATGTTCCTTGTCAGGAAAGGGCCAAGGGACATCTGCAGTCAACAGCTGATAGAGCTGGCCTGTACGTGATCGATAGGCTTTCAATTACTAGCGGCAATACAACACCGTATTTTCAAGCCAGTTCCGCTTTCCCGATATATATATATCGTGGTTATGGTGTACCCCTATTATGTACACTATGATCTGCCTAGTTGTTGTGTGCTCTTGTTATCATGGTTTGGCAATAAACTCTCTATACAGTATATTATGAACCTATCATCTGCCAGCTATCCTTACTTCTGGATCCTATTTTTTGTGTACTTGTGCCAGATTATATAAATGCATGCACCATATTATAGCACACATGAGCTCTCTCATCAGAATCCAATGATTTCACACAAGTGTTTACAGGGGCGCCCCTATATTAGAATATCATCTGCATTACAAAGATAATCTCACAACTATTTATGTTTTCATGGTTCTCAGATATTATATGCAGTTACAGTGAATATCAGAATCCGCGCATCAGAAGAATATTGTGGAACACTGCAATGACTTACAAAATTGGCACCAAGGCATTGAGTGCCATTCTGGAAGCAATGAAAATCATACGCTCCCCACCTGTTGATTCTTGTTCAGAATATCATCCTAATGACTATTCTAACTTCGAGGAGTCAAAGGCAGATGGCCTGTCCTGTTCACCCATCAAGGTGCCTATTCTAATTTGGCAAGGTTTTATTGATTGCGCGTATCTTGCATATGTTGTCTTGCATTTCTTCTACTTTGTTGCACCGCCATCTGCTTAGTTTACTCTTCATATAACTCGAGATGCCATGCCCATCCATTATCAAAACATATTCCATCTGTCATCATAGCATTTTTTTCCACTCAAATGCCGTTCTTGTGCATCAGACATCAAAAAGGAAGAGGGTGATTGCTGAACCTGAAGGAGCACCAGCAAAGTCCTTGAAAAACGTGGTGGTGCCGGAGAAATCAAACAGCGCCCCACTTATATTGGTTGTACAACCAGTGACACAAATCGTACGACCGACTCCAGCAGACGGTACCCATACTTCACCGGCCACACCACTAGCCCCACCACACAGGACCTGCACTCCAGCAAAAGGTATACAAATTTCATTTGCCATAGCACCAGCCGTACCACAGAAAAATCCCACTCCAGCAAAAAGTACAGCAAGTCCACCGGCCGAAGACCTATCCCAACTGCAGAGACGGCCAATTCCTGCAGATTGGAACCCCATTCCATTTATTCCCAGTTTAAAAGACAATGCTTTCAATTTTGTTAGGGACTACGTGCATATATTCCCATCATGGGAAGGTTATAGTGAAGACAAACACCATTTTCACATCTTCCTGTCCAACTTACGTGTCAGTGCTATTATTCATGGTTATTATTTTCCTGTTTTCTGCTAATCGAACACATCAATGATTTACATTACATTGTTGTAACTAGGCGAGGGTCAATCTGGATAGTCATGACGAGAAAAGCTTGCTTGTGCTTTTCAAGGAAGCATTGCAGCATTATCGGTGTTACCTGAGGAAATCACACTTTGATGGCAAGTCTATAAACGAATTTCCGGTGAAGTCTCAGGTGCTAAATTTAGAAGACATTGAATGGAAAAACCTTGTTATGCACTAGTCTCGTTCCCAGGGTGAGGTACTATCTATGAAATCACATGAAAATTTGAACTTCTACTTTTCCGCATGTGCATTATGGATCTTTTTTGCAGGAAATCTGCTCGAAGAAGAATTCCGGTTTGAAAAGAACGACAGGATATCGCAAATATGCTGCCCGCTGCTTTGCTCTTGTTAGTACCTATTGTCCTGTATCACTATACTTGCATACGTACCTGGTTCATTATGTGATAGTAGTATGCATGATAGCTTGCTTATCAATTGTTCGCTCCAAATTATCTGATCTGTATGAATGGTTACATTAGTGTAGAATATATCCAATGCCAATGAATTTTTTAGCTCTGCATTGTTCTTGTAAGTGCATGCTGTCCTTTATTAGTGTACTTATATTGACAGGTAGTTGTTCATGTACCATCACTCTGCAACTTATTTTCCTTTGCCCTCCATTTTCTACACATCAGATCTATATTTACTCTTACCATAAGGTTGGTACTGAAGAAGTTTAGCTGTGCATTGCTCTTGGCTGTGCCTTTTGCCTGTATCGCTGCACATACATTTATAGCTACTTGGTTATGTAGCATCACTCTTCATCTTATCTTAAATATTCTCCATTTTTCGTATATTATCACATCTATATTTACTCTTAACAAAATGTAGAATAAAGGCAATGCTTATGAAGAAGGTTTTGTGCTAAACTTCTTGAATTGCCCCCCCCCCATCAGCATGGACAAGGGCTTTATAGAGCCTGTCTTCACCAGTAATGTAAGTTTGTCCTACTCAAGCCTTCAAACTTTGTTGTGTAGATTTGGTTAGGCATCACTGCAACAAATGTTTATTTTTGGTGTTTGCATCAAATTGCATGTTTAAAGTTTATTATGTAGTTCATAAACAAAAGTTTGTCCTTCTCAATTTAAGTTTTCAGTTGTACAACCAAGTTCCTTCTTAATACAGAGCAAGTGATCTTCTTTTGCACTGCATGTATGCTTCTGTTCTTCATCCGTAATCCAGTGGTGTGGTGAACCTACCCACTACAGCACAATGTCATATTCTGCAATGTCTTAACTATGAATAATGTCATATCATTCTACTATTATTTAAACCGTCTCTTTATGTTGTGGGAAACGAACACCTATGGGGCAGGGCCCCTTTTAGGTCCGGCGAGGGGCGGAGGCCGCATGAAGAGCGGATCGAGGCAAAGCACGCAAGCGTTTTACCCAGCTTCGGAGCTCTCCGGAGAGATAATACTCCTACTGCTGCTTTGTGATTGTATTATGTTCTTGCTCGAGAGCGTGGGAGTGTTCTAGTTTCGAACAAGTCGAACCCCCTCTACGTTGTGCATGGGACTCCTTTTATATGCTCAAGGGGTCACCAACAGTTGGCAACGCATGTAGGGGTAAAAATGGAAAAGAGGTGTGGTCGGTACACCTACTCCTACAGTGGATCCTACCTAACCCTGACGGCAGGGGACAAAGGCATTAAATGCCCGTCTGTGTCACCTAAACAGTGTAGAAAAGTGACCGTTAGGGGTGCCACCGCTTGCCACAATGGCCATCTCGTCATCTCCGCTTGCCACCTCGCACCGCTTGGCTGCACAGCCTCTCGCCACGCGTGCCTGGAACGGTCGTGTGGCGACACGTCGACGGATGCGCTGGAGCATGGGCACAGAGTGGTGGCCTCGCCGCGGCAAGCGCCTTGCCGCGGTTGTTGTCTTGTCGCGCCCGGAAGCTTGTCGCTCGCCGGGCCTTGCCGGGGCGCGTAGCGCGTCGCGGCAAGTTTCTTGAGATGCCTTGGCTCGCCTTCCTGGCAAGCTCCTCTTGCCGGGGCTTTGTCCTTCCCGACAAGCTCCTCTTGCCGGGGTCTTGTCTTCTTAGCTTGAACACTTTGTTCTTGAATGCCTCCAAAGGAACCACGGAGGACCTTGGCGGGCACCCGTCAAGCCCTGCCGCGGGGTGCTGCGACCGCCCGTGCACAAGTTCGGGATACTAGGGTACCCCAACTCTAGTACACCGATAGGAGCCCCCGGGCCTGGGCCATACATGGTGCCGAGCGCTGTTGGGCCAGGCCCAAAAGAGTGCACGGGCACGCGCGGGCTGGGTCCACACCGTATCTCACTCCGTATCCACCGCGCTCTCCCTTAACGACACACGTTGAATGCGGCATCGTGGGAGAGGTCGTGGGTGGTTCTTTATTCGGAAAAAGCGTAACGTTCGCCTCCTCCTCTTTATAAGCAGGGGAAATAGGGCCAGTTCCCCCACCTTCGCCACTTGCGGTTCCAATCTCAGAAATCTCCACTGCCCCCTCCGCTTCCAAAGCCGAAAGAGAGCAGCACTCCGCCCCCCATCGCCGCCGTCGCCGCCAACGCCTTCGATCTCCCACACCACCTCTGCCATGGCTCCGAAAACCGGGAAGGGCACGAAGTCGGCCGAGGCGCTGCGGCTTGAGGCGCTACGGAAGGAGCGGGCAACTTTCCCCCCTGAGCTCTCCGCGAAGGAGTTGAGGGAGTGGTTCTACCTCTTCTGGTCGACGGAGACGCGAGCGCATCCGTGCACCAAGGTACTCTCCGCCGCCGCTTCCGAATAGGCTCCGAACAGATACCCATTCTTCGTGCTGTTCTTCTACTGCAGGCTCTGCCCGCCCTTCTCTGAATTCTTTTGTGACATCATGAACACCTACGGGTTCCACCTCCTTGACTTCACCCCCAACGCTGTTCTGACCATGGCGGTTTTCGCGCATCTCTGTGAAAACTTTGTCAGAGTCCACCCAAACTTAGCCCTCTTCCGTCATTTCTTCATGCCCCGAGTCGAGAGAGGAGAGCCCCTAGCCGGAGGAATCGCCTGGATCTCGAGATCCGGCAAGAAGGGGGCCTATCTGGAGGGGGAGCTTCGCAGCAAATGGGAGGAGTGGAGAGCGGAATGGTGTTGGATCGTTGAGGAGAACCCGCAGCCGTTTACTGCCCTGCGCCAAACCCCAGCAGTGCGCGGCAATGATTGGAGCTCCCTGGCGGCGGACGATGCTAGGCTGAAGATTGCCACCACCCGGATCTTGCGACTCAGGCTTGCCGGGCTCACTGTAGGCGCTGTTGGCGCGGACTTTCTTCGCCGCCGCATCGCCCCTCTGCAGGAGAGGGGGATACCCGCCTGGCTGTTCGGGGGTCCGGCGGACATCATGAGGCTGCGCCCGGGCCTCAACTTCAACTTCACCGTCCTGGAGCTGGATGCGATGCTCAAGGAGCTGTTCAAGCATGATACTCAGCATCCAGAATGGTTCAGGCTGCCGCAGGGCGTCATCCTGTTGTGCAACAACTCCTCGCTCGATCGCATCCGCGCAATGATGACAGAGTGCAACTCGCATGGAATCATTCCAACTTGGCAGAAGCCCACCGACGACGTCGTGCAGCAGTTCTTCGACGGCTTGGTGGAGGTGGCGATCCGCGCCGATGAACAGAGAAGCAGCCCCCAGCATAAGTATATAGTTTTACTTCCCGCTGTTAGGTGCGCATGGGTGTTCTTTCTTTGCTGATATCTTGTCTGTTGGTTTGCTTGTGTAGGAGCAGAACAGCCTCACCAGGAGCCTCCTAAAGCTGCCCCTGAGATACTATCTGCTTTGACTACGCCGCCAAGGGAGGACTCCCCAGCAAGGGAGCGTTCTCCGACAAGGGAGAAGTCCCCGGCAAGGGAGGAGTCTCCGGCAAGGGGCAGCACCAGCGATCCCTCGTTGGCGGAGCCCATGTGTCGGTGTACTAAAGTAGGGGTACCTTAGTATCCCGAACTTGTGCACGGGCAGTCGCAGCATCCCGCGACAAGGCTTGCCGGGCGTCCGCCAAGATCCTTGGCTATTCCAATTACTGCCATTCAAGAACAAAGTGTTTAAGTGAGAAGACAGAGCCCCGGCAAGAGGAGCTTGCCGGGAAGGACAAGACCCCGGCAAGAGGAGCTTGCCGGGAAGGCCAACCAAGACATTTCAAGAGACTTGCCGCGACGCACCGCGCGTCCCGGCAAGACCCTGCGAGCGGCAAGCTTGCGGGTACGACAAGACAGCAACCACGGCAAGGCGCTTGCCGCGGCGAAGCCACCACTCTGCGCCCATGCTCCAGCACGTCCGACGACGTGTCGCCGCAGGATCGTTCCCGGTGCATGTGGCGAGTAGCTGTGCAGCCAAGCGGAGCGAGGTGGCAAGTGGAGATGACGAGAAGGCCATCGTGGCGATCGGTGGCGCCCCTAACGGTCGTTTCCTGCACTGTTTAGGCGACCGGACGGGCATTAAATGCCCTTGTCCCCTGCCGTCAGAGTTAGGTAGGGGCACTGTTGATAGCGGTTGTACCAACCCCTCTTTTTACTTTTTTACCCCTCTCTCTTCGTTGCCACCTGTCGGTGACCCCTTTGACCTATAAAAAGGAGGCCCATGCACACGTAGAAGGGGTTCGACTCATTCGAAACTACAACACACCTACGCTCTCGAGCAAGAACAGAATACAAACACAGAGCAGCAGTAGGAGTTTTATCTCTCCGGAGAGCTCCGAAGCTGGGTAAAATCCCTCGCGTGCTTCGCCTCGATCTGCTCTTCGTGCGCTCTCCGCTCCCTTGCCGGACCGAAAGGGGCCCTATGTGCGATCACGCTGGGAATTGTTGCATAGTGGGATGACGCCCTGCGGCAGCCTGAACCACTCTGGATGGTTGGCGTCATGCTTGAACAGCTCCTTGGGCATCCCGTCAAGCTCCAGAACTGTGAAGTTGAAGTTGAGGCCTGGACGCAGCCTCATGATATCCGCCGGGCCGCCAAACAGCCAGGCGGGCATCCTCCTCTCCTGCAGAGGGGCGATGCGACGACGAAGGAAATCCGCGCCAACGGCCCCTACTGTGAGCCCGGCAAGCCTGAGCCGCAGGATTCGGGTGGTGGCGATCTTCAGCTTGGCATCATCTGGCGACAGAGCGCTCCAGTCGCCACCGCGCACTACTCGAGTCTGGCGCAAACTGGTGAAGGTCTGCGGATCTGCGTCAACGATCCAACACCATTCAGCCCTCCACTCGTCCCATTTGCTGCGGAGCTCCCCCTCCAGATACACCTCCTTCTTGCTGAGCCTTGAGGTCCAGGAGACCCCGCCAGACAAGGGTTCTCCTTTCTCGACCCGGGGAGTGAAATAATGGTGGAAGAGAGCAACGTTGGGATGAATTCCGACGAAATTCTCGCAAAGATGCGCGAAAACCGCCATTGTCAGAATGGCGTTGGGGGTGAAGTCAAGGAGATGGAGCCCGTATGTGTTTATGATATCGTAGAAGAAATTGGAAAAAGGAGGGCATAGCCCGCAATAGAAGAACAAAGGGAAGAAATAGTATCCTCTGGGACACTTTTTCAAAGTAGAAGCTTTGGCGGAGAGTACCTGCGTGCGCGGATGCGTCCGCGTCTCCGTCGACCAGAAGAGGTAGAACTCCTCCCGCAGCACCTTCGGGGTGAGCTCGGGGGGGAAAAGCGCTCACTCCTTGCGCAGCGCCTCCAGCCGCAGCGCCTCCAGCCGCAGCACCTCGGCCGACTTCGCGCTCTTCCCGGTCTTCGGAGCCATGGCGGAAGCGGTGGAGAAGGTTGGCGGCGACAGCGGCGACGGGCGGCGGAGCGCTGCTCTCTTTCAGCTTGGGAAGCGGAGGGGAGCAGCGGAGCTTTCTGAGCAAGAAACCGCAAGTGGCGAAGGTGGGGGAACGACCCCTGTTTCCTCTGCTTATGAAGGGGAGAGGCGAACGTTACGCCTTTCCTGATTAAAGAATCACCCACGATCTCTCCCACGTTGCCGCATTTGACGCGTGCCGTTACGGGAGGGCGCGGTGGGTACGGAGTCAGATTTGGTATGAACCCAGGCCGCGTGTGCCCGTGCCCTGTTTTGGGCCTGGCCCAACAGCGCTCGACACCGTGTATGGCCTAGGCCCGGGGGCTCCTGTCGGTGTACTAAAGTAGGGGTACCTTAGTATCCCGAACTTGTGCACGGGTAGTCGCAGCGTCCCGCGACAAGGCTTGCTGGGCGTCCGCCAAGATCCTTCGCTATTCCTATTACTGCCATTCAAGAACAAAGTGTTTAAGTGAGAAGACAGAGCCCCGGCAAGAGGAGCTTGCCGGGAAGGACAAGACCCCGGCAAGAGGAGCTTGCCGAGAAGGCCAACCAAGACATTTCAAGAGACTTGCCGTGACGCACCGCGATTCCCGGCAAGACCCTGCGAGCGGCAAGCTTGCGGGTACGACAAGATAGCGAGCGCGGCAAGGCGCTTGCCGCGGAGAAGCCACCACTCTGCGCCCACGCTCCAGCACGTCCGATGACGTGTCGCCGCAGGATCGTTCCTGGTGCACGTGGCGAGTAGCTGTGCAGCCAAGCGGAGCGAGGTGGCAAGTGGAGATGACGAGAAGGCCATCGTGGCGATCAATGGCGCCCCTAACGGTTGTTTCCTGCACTGTTTAGGCGACCGGACGGGCATTAAATGCCCTTGTCCCCTGCCGTCAGAGTTAGGTAGGGGCACTGTTGATAGCGGTTGTACCAACCCCTCTTTTTACTTTTTTACCCCTCTCTCTGCGTTGCCACCTGTCGGTGACCCCTTTGACCTATAAAAAGGAGGCCCATGCACACGTAGAAGGGGTTCGACTCATTCGAAACTACAACACACCTACGCTCTCGAGCAAGAACAGAATACAAACACAGAGCAGCAGTAGGAGTTTTATCTCTCCGGAGAGCTCCGAAGCTGGGTAAAATCCCTCGCGTGCTTCGCCTCGATCTGCTCTTCGTGCGCTCTCTGCTCCCTTGCCGGACCGAAAGGGGCCCTGCCCCATAGGTGTTCATTTCCCACGACACCATGACTACAGATCCCAGTACAGGTAATCTCCCTTGCTTGAAACTTCCTTTGGGTTCTTCTTCTGATTGTCTTTTTGGATATCTGCTTGACTCTTCTCCCTCTTCCGTCCGCCAGATCCGCCTTCCATGGAGCCAATGGAGACCGAGGCCACCGGTGAGGAGAACGCGCGCGGCAATACTGTCGACGCCGCCGCCACCAAAGAAGAGGCAGGCGTTGATGATCCCGCCGGCGAAGAGGCCGCCAAGGCTGCCGGCGCAGGAGATGGCGAGGGGTCCGGCGATCGCACTGACGACCCTGGGGCCGCAGGAGCGCAAGGCGCTACGCCGACCGCCGATCCCTCCGCCGCTGACGCAGCGCCAGGCTCCGAAGAGCCCCAGCCCGGCGCCTACTTGAAGGCCGGCGACGGTGTCTTCATCAAGCTCCCCTGGGCGTCAAGCTCCAGGGATCCGGTTGAAGGAGAAGTTTTTGATGGAGAAGTGCTCGCCTCCGTGGGGTTGACACTGGTCGACACGCCAAGCAGTAGCAGCGGCGAACCTGAGGAGGAACAGCTGCTGCGGAGGCTGCTGTCGCTCTACCGCGCCTGACAAGCCAAACTGGAGTCCCGGGAAGCGCTTGTCGCGCAGGCGGGAGTGGACATTGAGAAGCACACGGAGGAGCTCCAGAGTGGCAACCAGGAAGCCCTCCGGTCTATTGCAGAAGAGCGGGCGTAGCTTGTCGAGGTGCGGAGGGCCTTCCTCCTCGAGAAGGCTGAAGCTGAAGAGCAACAGCAACTTGCCACCGAGGAGCTGTCCGTGCAGGAAGGCAAGTTGACGCAGCGGAAGGTCAATCTGGACAGCTATGAGGAGGAGCTCGCCGCGCGCGAGCAAATGCTTGGCGGGGCTCTCAAGGAGGCAAAGGACGCTGCCGCAACTGCTGAGGCCACCAAGAAGGAGCTGGAAGTGAAAGTGGCGCAGCTAGAGGCCGATCTTAAGGCGAGGAATGAAGAGCTTGCCGCGCTCCAGCGCGAGCGCGAGAAGGACGCCCTCGCCCACGGCGAGCTGCAGGGTCGTCTCCTCGAGAGGGGCAAAGAGCTGAGCGCCGCCAAGGACTCCAATGCCGATCTCGAGCTGAAGCTGGCTACGCTGACTGAGACGCTGGACGGCGCCAAGAAGCGGGAGGAGGCCTTGAAGGAGGAGATCAAGGCCAACGAGGCGTTGCTGACGAGGGCCGCCGAAACCCAGAACACCTTCAGGGATACTGTGGAGCTCTGGACGGAGGGCCTCGTGAACATCGCCGTGGTCATCGATGAGGAGCTGGCGCAGCTGGAAATGGAGGGTTTCGGGTACTCATCTGATGAGAACCTCCAGCCCAGCGCCAAACTCACTCTGTTCTTCAAGGGCGTGGCGACGGCCCTCCAGCAACTCCGGGAAAGGATCCCAAAGCAGCTGGCCGACGAGTCGCGCACGATCTGCGCCAGAGTTCTGGAGAAGGTGTTGGTGAAGGTGGCTTCCGCAACCCAGGCCTCAACCTCACCAACGTCATCAAGAAGCTGCCGGCGGGTGTTGATCTTGAAGAGCTCAAAGCCCTTGTCGCACCCATTGTGGACAAGGTGAATGAAGTCAAGAGGGTTGATGGCGGCCGCGTAGATTAGACCACCCGTTTCTTCCTTTTCTTGCCGCTGCTAGTCATGTTACGAGAACAATTTATTAGAGCGCGACAAGTTATCTTGTAATATAACTTTATTTTGGGCAGTATTTGCTATGTTATTTCCTTTACTTGATTCCTTCCTTTGTATGTTTTTACCCTATGCTTTCAGGGAACTTGCCGGCGCAGGCACCCTTGCCGCGAGCGCTGATTGCGGAACATCAGCAGCCTGCTGGCGGTGTTGCTTCCGGCAAGAAACCTTGTCGCAACTAGTTGCAGCACACTTAAGTTGTTGAGCGGACTCGAAACAAAGCAAGGGCGCAACTAGCTACGAGTTGGTTCGTCCGCGCACAGGTTTTCCATACAAAGCACGGTCGTTCAAGGAAGATAACTTAAAATTTTTAAAACTGATTGTGCTCAAACTTTGGCAACTTAGCTTTTCTGTCGTTTGCGTCCCGGCAAGGCGATACTTTCTTGAACGACGCCTGGTCCACACCATTATCTTCTCCTTCCCCCCGGTGAACTTGTGGGCGAGGGAACCTTCCTTTTTCTTGAGAAAAAGGAAGAAGAGAAAATAAAGATATGGAGCCTTAAGGCTCGTTACTGCTTACCGAGGGTTGGTGCTGCACAAAGTCTCAGATAACACATGCAAAAAATAAAAAGCATGAAATTGACAAGATTTGCGGAGCACATGAACTTTATTTATGCACGGGATCTGCGCCCGGCTTTGTACAAAGGGTTACATGCAACAACGGCAATGCTTGTACAAAAGGTGGTTGTCGGAACAGGTTCCGGCAACCGCGCCTTATGGGTAAAACTTACGAAGATGCTCAGTGTTCCAGGAGTTGCTCACCGGAAAACCATCTTCGGTCTCAAGGCGGACAGCGCCAGGCCTAGTGACTCGTTTCACCCGATAAGGGCCTTCCCACTTCGGCGTCAACTTGTTGGAATTCTTGGCGGACAGAACACACTGAAGAACAAGGTTGCCTTCCTCGAGACTTCTGGCATTAACTTTGTGGCTATGTAGCGGCGCAAATCTTGCTGGTATCGAGCAGCTCGAACAGCAGCCTGAAGACGATCCTCCTCAAGGAGCAGCGCGTCATCTTGTCGCAGCTGCTCTTGCTCAAGCTCATCATAAGCGAGTACTTGAGGCGATCCGTATACGAGTTCCGTGGGGAGAATTGCCTCTGCTCCATAGACTAGAGCGAAAGGTGTCTGGCCAGTGGCTCAATTTGGCGTCGTCCTGATCGACCAAAGAACCACCAGCAGCTCCTCAATCCAGTTCTTTCCGCACTTGTGCAGCCTGTCGAAAGTTCTGGCCTTGAGCCCGCGCAGCACTTCAGCGTTTGCCCTCTCCGCTTGATCGTTGCTTCTCGGGTGAGCAACAGAAGAGAAGCAGACCTTGGTGCGCTTGCCGGAGTGGGCATCACAGCTCTTGCCGGAGTTGGTCTTCTTCTTCCCCCCGGGAGCTTCAGCGGCAAGTGACTTGCGATCTGCTGCGGCCGCCGCTTCCCGGTAAATCTTGTCGGTACAGATAAGAGCATCTTTCTTGTCGCCAGGGACAGAGATGACACTTATCGGACCTGGCATCTTGAGCACGTTGTAGGCATAGTGAGAGGCTGCCATGAACTTGGCAAGTGCTAGACGGCCGAGTATCCCATTGTAGGGTAATGGGAAATCAGCGACGTCAAAAGTGACCCTCTCTGTTCTGAAATTCAATTCGCTGCCAAACGTCACCGGCAACATGATCTTCCCCTTCGGCTTTCTCCTTCCCGGGTTAATTCCTTGGAACGTGCCGGTCTCCTCGAGCTCGCTGTCGGGGATCTGGAGTTTCTGGAGTACCGCGGAGGAGATCATATTCAAGCCGGCCCCGCCGTCAACTAGCATCTTTGTGACTTTGAGGTTGCGGATAGTTGGTGAAACCAACATTGGCAAGCACCCGACCGTAGTTACGCGGTCAGGGTGGTCCTCAATATCAAAGACGATAGGCGTGCTGGACCACTTCAGAGGCTTGCGTGACTCAACTGGTGGTTCTGCTGCATTAACTTCCTGCACCCACTATTTGAGCTAGCGGTGCGAAGTATGCAGAGAAGCACCGCCATCAACGCACAGAACATCTGTGGCTTTCTGAAACTCCTGCTCGTTGGCCTCATCTTCGTCCATCTCTTCATCGTCGTCTTCATCTTCGTCCTTGTCGCGGCCGCGGGGAGGTCTGTCTCCTTGCCGCTGCTTGGCCTTGCCACGGCGTCCTCCCCGGCCGGGACACTTCTTTCCGGATCCTCCAGTACCTTCCTGGGCCTTCTCCTTGTCACGTCGCTCGTACTCAGCTTTCTGCTGCTCGACAAGCTGCTCAACCTTCTTGCAACTCTAGAGATCATGGCCCTTGGTGCGGTGGATCTTGCAGTACTGCTTGTCGGAGCCGCCCTGCTTGTAGGCGGCCGCCACAGGTTCGGCTTCCTTGGCGCCACCTCCGTTGCCGGACTGCTCAACAGCTAGCACATCTTTGCCTTTCCTTCTCCTATTGTTCCGCCGCCGGTTTTTCTTTGCCGGGGCAGCATCATCGCTGTCAGATCCTCCTGCTCCTGCATTCTCTCTGGGGAGTTTCCTCCCCTCCTCAGCACGTGCACACTTGTCGGCCAGGGCGTATAGCTCACTGATGTCTCTGATCTTGCACATCGCCATTTCCTCCCGCATCCTGCGGTTACGCACGTTCTGATGGAACGCGCTGATGACTGCGGCAGGGTGGACGTCTGGGATGTTGCGCTGCACTTGGCTGAACCTTTGAATGTACATGCGCAGGGGCTCTCCTTCCTTCTGGGCGAGCAGATGAAGATCGTTCTCCTGGCCATGGGGCTTGTGGCCGCCTGTAAAGGCACCGACAAACTGATGGCACAGATCCGCCCATGAGGAAATGGAGTTGTCCGGCAAGTGCATGAGCCAGGATCTGACATTGGGCTTGAGCACCAGTGGGAAGTAGTTGGCAAGGATCTTGTCGTCGCGCCCCTCGGCAGCTTGCACCGCGATGGTGTAGATGCTGAGGAACTCCGACGGATGCAACCTGCCGTCGTACTTCTCTGGTATGTCTGGCTTGAAGTTCTTTGTGCTGGGCCACTAGACTTGCCGCAGCTCACGAGTGAACGCAGGGCAACCTGCCGCGTACGGCAAGTCGCCTGGTTCCCCTGGCGCATGCATATCAACAGTGGGCCCAACGCGCTGATCTGACTGACGCCGTGCTTCTCTTCGGCTCTCGATGTGTGTACGAGCGTCTTCTTGCTGTCGTTCTTGAAGAACTTGGCGCTGATCGCGACGAGCTCGTGGATCTGATGATGCCGTGGAGTTAGTGTCGAGGTTGACCCGGCGAGTCGGCGATCTTGGCCTTCGGGGCGGGGAGTGCATGGTGGTTGCACCCCCACCGGTCTTGTCGCCATCGGCTCGCATCCGGCAATCTTGCCGCGGCTGCGACGCATTCGGCTGCCGTGGAGTGTCGCCGTTGGCGAAGCCGATGAGACTCTGAATGGTGGCCCTCCAACCGTCGATCTTGTCCGCCGTTGGAGGGTAATCCAGGAGCAGTTGGGCTCGAGCCAACGCTTCTTCTGGGGTCTTCGGTGGCGGTGGCGAACGGTGCGAGGAGCGGGATATGCTCGGACTTCTAACTATGTTAGAAGGAGCAGGATCCCGTCCAGGCGACCGTGTCTTGCTCGTGCCAGCAGGTTGACGCGTATGCTGGTCTTGAGCATCTCGAGATCCGCCAGCTCGATCTCGGTCCAACAAACGTATGGTACCGCGAGTACCATGACGCTGTTGGCCCCGAGCCTCCTGAGACGGGCGCGGTGCGTGTACGGACGCCGAGGTTTGCGCGGCCTTGTCCTTGGACCTGGCGGCAGCGTGAGCTCCCTCGTCAGCGCCCGTTCCTCCACCGGCGTCTACCTCACCGCCCGTTTGCTCCGGTGGCGGTGGGATCGACGTGGATGAGCAGCCACCTCCGAAGCCTTCTTCTTCGGTGGCATGTCGATGAAGATGATAAAGAAGATGAAGATCTGGCTCGTGTGAACGCCGGATCGGGTTCACACAACCTCGATGCCCCCTACCTGGCGCGCCAAAGATGTCGTGGGAAACGAACACCTATGGGGCAGGGCCCCTTTTAGGTCCGGCGAGGGGCAGAGGCTGCACGAAGAGCGGATCGAGGCGAAGCACGCGAGCGTTTTACCCAGCTTCGGAGCTCTCCGGAGAGATAATACTCCTACTACTGCTTTGTGATTGTATTATGTTCTTGCTCGAGAGCTTGGGAGTGTTCTAGTTTCGAATGAATTGAACCCCCTCTACGTTGCGCATGGGCCTCCTTTTATATGCTCAAGGGGTCACCAACAGGTGGCAACCCATGCGGGGGTAAAAATGGAAAAGAGGTGTGGTCGGTACACCTACTCCTACAGTGGATCCTACCTAACCCTGACGGCAGGGGACAAAGGCATTAAATGCCCGTCTGTGTTGCCTAAACAGTGCAGAAAAGTGACCGTTAGGGGTGCCATCGCTTGCCACGATGGCCATCTCGTCATCTCCTCTTGCCACCTCGCACCGCTTGGCTGCACAGCCTCTCGCCACGCGTGCCTGGAACGGTCCTGTGGCGACACGTCGACGGATGCGCTGGAGCATGGGCACAGAGTGGTGGCCTCGCCGCGGCAAGCGCCTTGCCGCGGTTGTTGTCTTGTCGCGCCCGGAAGCTTGTCGCTCGCCGGGCCTTGCCGGGGCACGTAGCGCGTCGCGGCAAGTTTCTTGAGATGCCTTGGCTGGCCTTCCCGGCAAGCTCCTCTTGCCGGGGTTTTGTCCTTCCCGGCAAGCTCCTCTTGCCGGGGGTCTTGTCTTCTTAGCTTGAACACTTTGTTCTTGAATGGCTCCATAGGAACCACGGAGGACCTTGGCGGGCACCCGTCAAGCCTTGCCGCGGGGCGCTGCGACTGCCCGTGCACAAGTTTGGGATACTAAGGTACCCCTACTTTAGTACACCGACACTTTATTTGCCAATCTGAAATGGGATAAATTGACAGCACACTAACCATTGATACTTATGAGTTCTTGATCTGTAATCCAGTGGTGTCGTGAAGCTGCCAACTCCTTCACAATGTCATTTCCTGCCATGTCTTGAACTGAACAATACCATATTGTGTTAATGCAATTTTAAACTGTGTCACTTTATTCATCAGTAAGAAATGTGATGAATTGTCAGCACTAATACTTTTATGTGCAAAACCTGTCATCTGTCTGCTTGTTTATCTTTCAGAGAGAGGAAGATATAAGTGTTGAACAAGCGCAGCCTCATCATCTTGCTCCAGTGCTTGCGCTGCAGCTCGCCAGTAGGGCTAAACTTTCTTGAACTCTATTGAAGTGCTATCGGTTTTGTACATTATTTTGTCGGCGTGTTTATTTGCACTGGTGGCAATCTTTAATGCCCAGTGTATGTAATCTGCTGTCTGCTTGTGCTTTATAATCATAGTGGCGAACTTTGATGCCCAATGGATGTAATATGCCGTAATTTCTTTATTGTATAGTCTAGGTTTTTTCTTATTCACGATGCTGCAGTTATTTTACTGTATATATATCCTGTCTTCGCAGTAAACCAGCCAAACCGTAAAATTACGGTACATAATCGGGCCGTCATGCAATAAGGATGTATGATCCGCATCATGGGCCCCGTCAAACTGGCCCACTAGTAGATTCGGGCCTTTGATAGGCCGAGTAACCCCCGACCCTCTTTTCGCAAGAAAACTCAATGGGCTTTTAGGAGGCTGAGAAGTAGGTTGGGCCTGAAATGTGTCGAATAGCTCACGGGCCGGCAACAGCCCGAAATGGACCCCGGTCCATGGTTGTGCGAATCAAATCTCGGGCTTTTAACAAGCCAAAGTTGTCTTGGTCCTTGTTTGGCGTAATCAGATATCGGCTGCGAGCAGGCCGGATGCAAACCGGGCCATAGTTAGGCCCAACTATATGACGGGCTTTTAACAGGCCGAAATTAATATAGGGCCGAAATGTTAAACGGGCCTTAACATGCCGAAACTAATATCATGCCGAATTACTAAATGGGCCTTTAGCAAGTGGGCCCAAAAGCATAGTGTCCAGTTAACAGACTCTTAAAGGGTCGGACCTGATCTGGGCCGTGATTTGGCCCAGAAAGTAGGAGGCTTTTGACGGGCCGGATCTCATATGGGCCATTATTAGGCCCGGAACGTTGCAGGCCATTAATGGACCGGATCAAATATGGGCCGACATTTGGCCCAAAACATGGTAGCCAGTTAATGGGCCGGCCTACTAGGGTCCACAAAATCTTGTGGGCCTACAGCTGGGCCGGCCCATTAATGTCGGCGAAATCTCGTGGGCCTTTAGCTGGGCCGCCCCATTATGGCACACAAAAATCTTGTGGGCCTTTACCTGGGCCGACCCATTATGGCCCGCAAAATCTTGTGGGCCTTTAGCTGGGCCTGCCCATTATGGTCCACAAAATCTCGTGGGCCTGTAGCTGGGCCGGCCCATTATGGTTCGCAAAATCTTGTGGGCCTTTAGTTGGGCCGGCCCATTTAAACTTGATGGGCCGTGCCACGTGTCGACATATCATAGGCGCCTTCTGTCCAATGAGTGGATGACATCTTTACCAACGATGAGCCGACATGTGTTTCCTCCAGCCAATGATGATTTTACACGTGGAAAATCCCCATTGGTTGGGGCTGTTAACGGGTTACCGGATCCAAAACCCGACCCGATAGCTTAACGGCGTTCCGTTACGGTGGATGCCACGTGTCAGTCACCCTTGACAAAAGCACTTTTGTGACGCGCGATTTATCATCATGGAAGTGGACACTTCCGTGATGATAATTTTGGTAATGTCATGGAACACTTCTATGACAGCACATGTATGCCTATCTTGATTCTGTCATAAAATCTTCATGGATGTACATGCATGACAGAAAATGCGACCTACTGTGACAAACACGTATCATCACGGAAGTGTATTTTTTTGTAGTGATTTCCCTTCTTTCATTCATAAACATATCATTTTCATGGTCTAGCAAATATTATTCTAATGGATCAGTAGGAGGCACGACAATAGAAGCAAGACCAATTATTTAATCTTTACTAGGCATTTCTTTATCATGGGGTTGTCTACGAAATTTGGCAAAATTAAACTCATGTTTCATATCCCCTAGGACTATCGTAACAACATCCTTTTCACAATCAATCTTAGCATTAACAGTATTCAAGAAGGGTCTACCAAATATAATGGGACAAAAGCTACCTTGTGGGGAACCAAGAACAAGAAAATCATCGGGGTATTTAACATTCCCACACAAGACTTCAACATCTCTAACAATCCCAAATGGTGAAATAGTGTCTCTATTGGCAAGCTTAATTGTAATATCAATATCTTCTAACTCAGCAGGTGCAATACCATGCATAATTTCTTCATATAAGGAAAAAGGTATTGCACTAGCACTAGCACCCATATAACATAAGCCATGATAACAATGATCTCCTAATTTAACAGAAATAATAGGCATGCCTACAACAGGTCTATGTATCTTAGCATCGGATTTAGCAATATTAGCGGCTTCCTCACAGAAGTAAATAACATGCCCATCTATTTTATCAGCCAAGAGATCTTTAACCATAGCAATACTAGGTTCAAATTTCATTTGCTCAGGAGGTGTATATGTTCTAGTATTACTCTTACGAACAACAGATGAAGCTTTAGCACGATCCTTTATCCTAACAGGGAAAGGTGGTTTCTCAACATAAGTAGTAGGAACAATAGGATCATTATAAGTGATAATCTTTTCTTCAACTGTAACAGGTGCAACTACTTTTACTTCAATGGGAGGATTATATTTAAACCACTTCTCATCCATAAAAGATTTAACACAATCAAACTTAGGTGTCATACCTGACTCCTTACCATCGTCGGAACCCCAATCTCCAGAGTTGCGTTTAATAGTCCTCACTTGTATTCAATAGTCCTCAGCATATAAGAACCAACACAAGAAGTATCTAGCATGGTGCAATCATTGAGAGAAAGCCAAGCATAAAAATTTTGAATAACCATTTCCCTTAAGAGCTCATGATTGGGGCATGAATATAACATTGACTTAAGCCTCCACATCGCGAGGCCAAAAATTATATATATAATTACGATCACGATGAACAAGATGCATAGGATAGAACTTCTGGTGAAATTCCAATTTCAATCGTTTATAGTTCCAAGATCTTGTATCATCACATAGCCTATACCATGTCAATGCATCTCCCTTCAAAGATAAAGGGAAGACCTTCCTCTTAACAACATCATCGGGAATACCTGCAAGCTTAAATAATCCACAAACTTCATCCACATAGATAAGGTGTAAATCGGGATGCAATGTTCCATCTCCCGCAAAGGGATTAGCTAGCAGTTTCTCTATCATACCCGACGGAATCTCAAAATAAACATTTTTAGTAGGGTCAGTAGGTTGAGGAGCAACTCTTTGCTCTACTGGTCGGGGCGAAGATGCCCCGAACAAGCCCCTCAAAGGATTAGTTTCTATAGTAACAAGTGACAGAAAATTTCAGCACACTATATAAATGTTTCTTTACCAAGTTCCACTCACCAAGGGCGCTTCACTCCCCGGCAACAGCGCCAGAAAAGAGTCTTGATGACCCACAAGTATAGGGGATCTATCATAGTCCTTTCGATAAGTAAGAGTGTCAAACCCAACAAGGAGCAAAAGGAAATTGTAACATCCCAAATTTTCAATTTGGAATGTTATACCTTAGATCATCAATGCATATCATATTTTATTGCATTTTGGCTTGATCCTAGAAATTTCACGCAACACAAGGACCCACGGAGAGAGTTGGAGATTTCGTTATTTTCATGTTTGAGTTTTCTCAAATTTTGAAAATAGGATCATTTGATTTTAATTATTTTATCTTTGAATATTTCTTATACAAAAATAAAAGAGAGGGAATAAAATGACTTTCCCAAAATAAAGAAATATTGAGGATTTAATAATAAAATCAAAGAAGATTTTATTTCGGAGTTTATCGCTATTTTTATTTGAATTTAGGAAAATTGCATGTTTATCAAAATTGCATTTTAGGGCCAAGAAAATGTTCTTCTCGTTCTTAGTATTTTATTTAGACGGCGAAAATTTGTTTTGGCATTTTTAGAATTTTATTTTATTTTCTAGGATTTATTTAGGTTCCAGCGGAATATTTTTTTTTAAAAAAACTGTTCGGACCGACCGGGCCGAAGGCCCAGCCGGCCCAGCCGCCCCGCCGCCTCGCTTGCGCCCCGCTGTGGCCGAGCCGGACTCCGGCTAGGAGTCCGGGAGCCGCCCGCCACTGCCCTGGCACCCTCTCCAAGCCGAGGCGCCCCTAACCCTCCTTAAATACCCCGCCGCCCCGCCGCCACCACCTCGTCCCGCCCCGCCGCCCGCAGCCGCAGCAGCAGTAGCCGCCGCCACCGCTTGCCGCGCCCGCCGCCACCGACGCCCATCGCCGCCGTCGTCCGCTAGCGCGCCGCCCTCCGCCGCCGACGCCGACACCTCCCCGCCTCATCCGAGCCCTGAGCCCCACCGGACCCGACGAGGTAGCCGCCGACGCCGCCGCCCTTTTTTTATAAACCGTTCGTTTTAAAAAAAAAACCTAGATCCGTTCTTTTCTTTAGATTGGTTCGTCGTTTTTTTTCTCGGTTTAGTTATTTAATGGACGTTCGTCCGTACGTTCATTTTAATGAACGGTTTTCATCGTTTAGCCACAGACATCGAACGTTCTTTCGTTAGCCTGTTCGTCCATTTTTTCTTTTTCTCGGATTTTCCGCGATTATTTCGATCATGATTTCTGATCCGATTTTCGTTCTAGTATAACTTTTCGCTCGTTTATCGAAATCAGGCGATTCAGACGCCTAGAGTTTCATCTCGAAACCCTCTTTCCGTTTAACCAACTCAAACAAGGTTAGGATCTGATTAATATGTGGGATTTGGGAAGTAGATGAGGTAGAACCTATTACCTGTTTTATTATCAAACCTTTGGGAGTTACTTCTACGTTTGCTTATATTGCTATGCTATGCTAGTAGACGTGGATTGCGTGAGTGAATTCATGACAGATGTGAGATTGTTAATTAATGGTTTACATAAGGTGGCAACTTAAATTCACATCTGGGTGGATTGAGGCACCTGGGGAACCCAGTGTTGCCTATATATTTGGAAATCCCGGGGTACCTTGTGATTCTCCTATGGACCGCCACCCAAGCTCAAAGGGATCATGAGATTATTCATGCTAGAAACTTCCATGTGCAGCTGCAAGCTACTATGGGCTCTAGCAAATTTATTCGTGTGAACTCTTACAGTGGTAGACTGGCAGATGTAGGGGAAAGTAGGTGTAAGTGTCTACCCATCATAAGGTGCAAACGCTTCTGAAAGAATATGTCTCGGTCATCCATTTCTCAAACACCATGTAGTGCGAGAAATCCAACGGAGGAGATCGAGTCTTGCGGGGAAAAGTGCGCAAACCTCTACACAGTGTATAAACTAATCATGGTTATAAACTATTCATTACTCTCTATGTGTTACATTGCCAGCATATTCCATGTGCTGACCCATTTTCGGGCTGTAACGTTCATGTTGCAGACTTTTCAGACGACGAGTAAGGTGCCTTAGGTCGTGGTCTTATACTCAGTGATGCCGCTGGAGTTGATGGACTCGCTTATCTTCCAAGCCTTCCGCTGTTATCATTATTAGATGGCCTTAAGCCATATTTATTGTAATAAGTTCTCTTTTGGAGACATTCGATGTAATAAGTGTGTGATTGCTACTCTGTTATAAATCCTTCAAGTACTGTGCGTGTCAGCATTACCGATCCAGGGATGACACTGATGCATAGAGATCAGATTGTTTGAGGTCTGGTCGTTACAAGATGGTATCAGAGCACATGCTGACTGTAGGACATGACCACTAAGCTAAAGCCCTAGATCACTACTCTCTTCTCATTTCCGACTCCTCTCCTTTTGTACTCTTTTAGGATGGCGGATGCAAGGAACAAGTTAACGCAATCGGATGAAGATACACCCTTTGGACGCCACTTGAAGGAAGTTACTAGATACCTGAACATCGGAGTGCCAAGTTTCACCGGGACCTACATCGCCACTTTACCAGAAGAGGAGCGTTGGATGATCCAAGTTCAAGTTCCAGGAAGGACGTTCATGCCCGTCACTGAGTCCATAGAGTTTTCCTTTGGTGCACCAACCTGGAGTCTAGGAAAGAGCATGCCAGCCCACATCACCATGGGATGCATTGGAGAAGTTTATCACAAGGATCTCAAGGATACTATTTACGAGATTTGTGGGCGTCGAGATGAACAATGGGAGATGATTAGTACCAGGAAGGATAGATCAATTGCAGCTTTCATCCAGGATTTAAACCAGCACATTCGTCACCAGGAGAACCAGATGTGCGCAGGCATGATAGATCTGAAGAAGGCATTGAACAATATCACGGAGCTGGAAGAAGAACTCAAGTCTACACGTGATGGATATGAGGAGGAAATGACGACACTCGTGCAGAAGAATGATGATCTGAAGAAGAAGCTAAAAGTATTCATGGGATTCCCTGCGACTGGAGGAGAAGACAATGATTGCACTTGCCCAGAGAACTACATCATCATCGACGACACCAACTTGGACCCAGAAGATAGCGATGATGATTTTGTTGATGAAGCTGGAGCAGATATCATGGAGTCTTCGACCGATCATTTTTTCTTGTCGACCGCCATAGCAGTAGTAGTATTTCCCCCATGGATATAGTATAGTCTGAGCACTTTAATTTGTAACGATAGTTAGATCGTTGTATGCCCTTGTTTGAATTGATTGAAGTGATATTGTTTGAATTTGTCTCATGTGCATAGGGGTAGTGTTATTCTCTCTAGACCTCATTCTATTCTATATTGTCATCTTTTCTAAACCCTCAGATGCCTCCGAGACGTGATAATGGATTTGCTTTCCCACCGGAGCTCACTCAGTTGATCCAGCAGCAGAATGTATTGATGAAGATGCTAGTCCAAAATCAGAATCAGGGGAACAACAACAACAACAACCCACCACCACCACCACCCGTTGTTCACTTAGCCCGTTTCTTGAGGCTGAATCCGCCGGTGTTCTCTAGTAGCACCGAGCCGATAGTTGCAGATGATTGGCTCCGCAAGATGGGAAGGTAGTTGACCACTGCAGGATGCACATATGCGGAGAAGGTGCGTTTTGCCGCACATCATCTTGATGGACCCACAGCATCATGGTGGGAGAATTTCACAGCCACCTATCCCATTGACACTATCACATGGGACCAGTTTCCGCAGGCTTTCCGTACTGCTCATGTTTCAGCTGGAGCTATGGCCATGAAGAAGCGTGAGTTTCGCAACTTGCGCCAAGGAGGACGTACAGTTGGCCAGTATGTGGATGACTTTAGTAAGCTAGCACGCTATGCCCCAGATGACGTTGCTACGGATGCAGCTAAGCAGGAGAAGTTTCTGGAAGGATCGAATGATGAGCTGAGCATGCAGTTGATGGTAGCAACCTTCAACAATTACCAGGAGTTGGTAGACCGAGCTCTCATGATTGAAGGGAAGCAACAGCAGATTGACAACTACAAGAGGAAGTATGGACAAGGGAAGTACAATTCTGGAGCTCGGCAGAAGCCTCGTTTTACCCCGAACATGGGAGGACCTTTTCAGCATACCCATGGAGGAGGGAGCTCACACAACCATAATGGCCCCAAGAATGGTAATGGGAATGGAGGAAGCAACGTCCATAACCGTACCAACCCATCGACCCCAGCCAAGAAGGATCTGAGCCACGTCACTTGCTACAAGTGTCAGAAGACTGGACATTATGCCAATGAATGTCCTAAAGCTAAGAATGGAAATGGCAATGGAAGCTCTGGGAAGAAGCCGAACCCTTTCAACAGGGGACAGGTGAACCACATTAACGTGGAGGAGGTTGAAGCCCAGCCAGATGCAGTAATAGGTAAGTTTTTGGTTAAGTCATTTACTGCAATCGTTCTTTTTGATACTGGTGCATCGCATTCATACATATCAAGGGGATTTGTGGATAAGTATAAACTGCCCACCAAAGTTCTTAGAACACCTATGTTAGTAAGCTCACCAGGAGCGGAGTATATGGCCAGTCAAGGATGTTTTCAAGTGCCATTGACCATAGGTAGGCATGTTTTCCCCTCGGATTTAATCATTTTGGAGTCGCAAGGTTTGGATGTGATTCTGGGTTTGGATTGGTTATTGATGTATGGAGGAAACATCAATTGCACCGGAAAGTCGATTTTGCTTACCACCCCAGAAGGAAGAATAATCAAGTATGTATCCCGGCATGTGCCGAAGAGGACTCAAGTGACCTCCTTATCAGGAGTTGTATAAGAGGAAGTACCAGTGGTGAAGGATTTTCCTGACGTATTTTCGGAAGAGTTGCCAGGCATGCCACCGGATAGAGACATTGGGTTTTTGATTGAGCTTTTGCCAGGCACAGGGCCGATATCGAAAAGACCGTATAGGATGCCCGCAAAAGAATTGAAGGAAATTAAGAAGCAGATTAAGGAGCTACTGGATAAAGGCTATATTTGCCCAAGTTCTTCACCTTGGGGATCGCCAGTGCTTCTAGTGGAGAAGAAGGATGGATCATTGAGGATGGTTGTTGATTATCGAGGATTGAATGAAGTGACAATCAAGAACAAGTACCCACTACCGATGATCAATGATCTGTTTGACCAGTTGCAAGGAGCTAAGGTATTTTCCAAGATCGATCTACGATCAGGATACCACCAGTTGAAGATTCGAGAGTAGGATGTACCTAAGACGGCTTTTACCACCAGGTACGGGCTGTATGAGTATACCGTTATGTCATTTGGTCTGACTAACGCACCTGCCTATTTCATGAACATGATGAACAAGGTGTTTATGGAGTTTCTGGATAAGTTTGTCGTGGTGTTCATTGATGATATTTTGGTCTACTCGATGAATGAAGAGGAGCATAAGGAGCATTTGTGTTTGGTACTTGGGAAGCTCAGAGAACATCAGTTATACGCCAAATTCAGCAAGTGTGAATTCTGGTTGAAGGAAGTTGGATTTCTCGGACATGTTATATCAGGAGAAGGAATAGCAGTAGACCCCACTAAAGTTGTCACTGTGACAAATTGGGAAGCCCCAACGACAGTTGGAGAGATCCGAAGTTTTCTTGGACTCGCAGGATATTACCGGAGGTTCATTGAGAATTTTTCGAAGATTGCGAAGCCCATGACGGAGTTGTTGAAGAAGGACACCAAGTTCAATTGGACTGAGGAATGTGAGGCTAGTTTCCAGGAGTTGAATAAACATTTGGTTACATCACTGGTGTTGATTTTGCCAGATCAGCGCAAGGATTATGAACTATATTGCGACGCTTCTCGTCGAGGACTTGGAGCAGTGCTTATGCAGGAGGGAAGAGTTGTTTCGTATGCCTCATGACAGCTTAAGACTCATGAGTTAAATTATGCTACCCATGATTTGGAGTTAGCAGCCGTAGTGCACGCATTGATGACATGGAGACATTTTCTCATCGGAAACCATTGTGAGGTGTACACGGATCACAAGAGTTTGAAGTACATCTTCACACAGAAGGAGTTGAATCTCAGGCAAAGGAGATGGTTAGAACTCATTAAGGATTATGGTATGAGATTGCATTATCATCCTGGAAACGCTAACGTGGTAGCCGATGCGTTGAGCCGCAAGAGCCATGTCAACACACTCTTGACCGGAGGGTTACCGAAGGAGTTAGCCGAGGATCTTCGTGAGCTATGCTTGGAGATAGTCCTGAGAGGCTATGTAGCAGCATTGGAAATTCAGTCCACTTTGATGGACAAGATCAGAGAAGCTCAGAAGACCGACGAGGAGATTTTCGAGATAAAGGAGAAGATGATCAAAGGAAAGGCTAAGGGATTTCATGAGGATGCGCACGATACCCTATGGTTTGAGGACCGCGTTTATGTGCCTAATGATCCGGAGATCAGGAAGTTGATTCTACAAGAGGTCCATGATTCGCTGTATTCGATTCACCCAGGAAATACCAAGATGTATCTGGATTTGAAGGACACTTTTTGGTGGACCAGAATGAAGAAAGATATTGCGGAGTATGTAGCAGTTTGTGATGTATGTTAGAGAGTGAAGGCAGAGCATCAGAAGCCAGCAGGATTGCTACAGCCATTGCCGATACCCGAATGGAAGTGGGATAAGCTAGGCATGGATTTTATCACAGGATTGCCTAGGACTCGTTCAGGCTATGCTCAATATGGGTTGTAGTCGATCGTTTGACGAAGGTAGCTCATTTCATCCCAGTGAAGACCACTTACACCAGTGCTTAGTTAGCGAAGATATACATGACCAGGATCGTATGTCTGCATGGAGTTCCGAGGACCATTGTATCAGATAGAGGAACCCAATTTACCTCAAAGTTCTGGAATCATTTGCACGAAACTTTGGGTACCAGGCTAGAGTTCAGTACAGCCTTTCATCCACAGACAAATGGACAAACCAAGAGAGTCAATCAGATTCTGGAGGACATGTTGAGAGCTTGTGCGCTAGATTATGGATCTAGTTGGGACGAAAATTTGCCATATGTAGAGTTCTCTTACAACAACAGTTATCAATCCAGTTTGAAGATGGCCCCATTCGAAGCTCTGTACGAAAGGAGGTGCAGGACACCATTGTTGTGGGATGAAGTTGGAGACCGTCAGTTGTTTGGGCCAGATTTGATTAAGGAGTCTAAACAGGTAGCCCAGTCTAGGCAGAAGAGCTATGCGGATTCTATACGCAAGGAGACAGTTTATGAAGTCGGAGACAGAGTTTATCTTCGTGTATCTACACTTCAAGGAGTTAAGCGTTTTGGAGTTAAGGGAAAGTTAGCTCCACGTTTTGTGGGACCATACAAAGTTTTTGAGCGTATGGGAGAAGTTGCTTACAAGTTGGAGTTGCCCGAAGGATTGTCAGGAGTTCATGATGTGTTCCACGTTTCCCAGTTGAAGAAGTGCCACGCGGAGATGGCTGAGATACCGCTGACAGATACAGTGCCACTGGAAGCGATTCAACTGGATAGTGATTTGACCTATGAGGAGAAACCAGTTAAGATTCTCGATTTTGCTAGCTGAGTCACAAGTAGCAAGGTTATCAAGTTTTGCAAAGTCCAGTGGATCCACCATACCGAGGAAGAAGCCACCTGGGAGCGAGAGGAAGATTTACGGAAGGACCACCCTCACCTATTTACTAGCCAACCCGAACCTCGAGGGCGAGATTCATCTTAAGGGGGGTAGGTTTGTAACATCCCAAATTTTCAATTTGGAATGTTATACATTAGATCATCAATGCATATCATATTTTATTGCATTTTGGCTTGATCCTAGAAATTTCACGCAATTCAAGGACCCACGAAGAGAGTTGGAGATTTCGTTATTTTCATGTTTGAGTTTTCCCAAATTTTGAAAATAGGATCATTTGATTTTAATTATTTTATCTTCGAATATTTCTTATACAAAAATAAAAGAGAGGGAATAAAATGACTTTCCCAAAATAAAGAAATATTGAGGATTTAATAATAAAATCAAAGAAGATTTTATTTCGCAGTTTATCGCTATTTTTATTTGAATTTAGGAAAATTGCACGTTTTTCAAAATAGCATTTTAGGGCCAAGAAAATGTTCATCTCGTTCTAAATATTTTATTTAGACGGTGAAAATTTGTTTTGGCATTTTTAGAATTTTGTTTTATTTTCTAGGATTTATTTAAGTTCCGGCGGAATATTTTTTTAAAAAAAACTGTTCGGACCGACCTGGCCGAAGGCCCAGACGGCCCAGCCGCCCCGCCGCCTCGCTCGTGCCCCGCTGTGGCCGAGCCGGACTCCGGCTAGGAGTCCGGGAGCCGCCCGCCGCCGCCCTGGCCCCCTCCCCAAGCCGAGAAGCCCCCTCCCCTCCTTAAATACCCCGCTGCCCCGCCACCACCATCCCGTTCCGCCCCCCGCCCACCGCCGCAGCAGCAGCAGCCACCGCCGTCGCTTGCAGCTCCCGCCGCCACCGATGCCCGTCGCCGCCCCGCCCGCTAGCATGCCGCCCTCTGCTGTCGACGCCGATGCCTCCCCGCGCCGCCGGAGCCCCGAGCCCTACTGGACCCGACGAGTTAGCTGCCGACACCGTCGCCGGTTTTTTATAAACCGTTCGTTTAAAAAAACCCTAGATCCGTTTTTTTTCATTAGATCGGTTCGTCGTTTTTTTTCTCGGTTCGTTATTTAACGGATGTTCGTCCGTGCGTTCCTTTTAACAAACGGTTTTCATCATTTAGCCGCAGACAGCGAATGTTCGTTCGTTAGCCTGTTCGTCCGTTTTTTCCTTTTCTCGGATTTTCCGCGATTATTTCCGATCGTGATTTCTGATCCGATTTTCGTTCTAGTATAACTTTTTGCTCGTTTATCGGAATCAGGCGATTCAAGCGCCTAGAGTTTCGTCTCAAAACCCTCTTTCCATTTAACCAACTCAAACAAGTTTTTGCTACTATAAAATTTGACTTAGGTCCAGATTAGTAAACGAAGCTTGTTTCTTTCGCCATTTGACTTTTGTTGCTTCGTTTGATTTGATTCTTTTTGCAAACCTGAGTTCTTAAGTTGAACTTTCTGGTTAGATCTCTTATTTGAGTTTTACTTGTGCATTAGAGGAGTGCTTATTGTATGCTTGTTTGCGATAGAGTACCCGGAGTGCGCCGCTTGCTACTATGAGTCTCTAGGTTTCACGGATCATCAACAAGGCAAGTAACACTTTGATCATACCTCTTTATTACCGAGTTAGGATCTGATTAATATGTGGGATTTGGGAAGTAGATGAGGTAGAACCTATTACCTGTTTTATTATCAGACCTTTGGGAGTTACTTCTACGTTTGCTTATATTGCTATGCTATGCTAGTAGACGTGGATTGGGTGAGTGAATTCATGACAGATGTGAGATTGTTAATTAATGGTTTACATAAGGTGGCAATTTAAATTCACATCTGGGTGGATTGAGGCACCTGGGGAACCCACTGTTGCCTGTATTTTTGGAAATCCCGGGGTACCGTGTGATTCTCCTATTGACCGCCACCCAGGCTCAAAGGGATCATGAGATTATTCATGCTAGAAACTTCCGTGTGCAGCCGCAAGCTACTATGGGCTCTAGCATAGTTGATTAAGTCATGTGAACTCTTAAAGTGGTAGACTAGCAGATGTAGGAGAAAGTAGGTGTGACTGTCTATCCATCATAAGGTGCAAATGCTTCTGAAAGACTATGTCTCGGTCATCCGTTTCTCAAACACCATGTAGTGCGAGAAATCCAACGGAGGAGATCGAGTCTTGCGGGGAGAAGTGCGCAAACCTCTGCAGAGTGTATAAACTAATCATGGTTAGCTGTGTCCCCGATTATTGATGTTTTGAGTATCTAGTACTTGGATTATCATGTGAATTTCGCCATGTTACTTAATTTAATTTGTTGGGTTTTAATGATGTTGCTTAATTGGGATTGAGTTGGGTGAACCTTCTCAATGTTTAACAACCACCATGATAGTTAAATAAAATTTATTCCTTTGCTGTAGGGAAAAATTGGCTTTATGCAAAAACTATAACCATAGAGATTTACACCAGCCATATATGCATGTAGTGATAGCATTATTCTATTCATTACTCTCTATGTGTTACATTGCCAGCATATTCCATGTGCTGACCCGTTTTCGGGCTGCAACGTTCATGTTGCAGACTTTCCAGACGACGAGTAAGGTGCCTTAGGTCATGGTCTTATACTTAGTGATGCCGTTGGAGTTGATGGACTCGCTTATCTTCCAAGCCTTCCACTGTTATCACTATTAGATGGCCTTAAGCCATATTTGTTGTAATAGGTTCTCTTTTGGAGACATTCGATGTAATAAGTGTGTGATTGCTACTCTTTTATAAATCCTTCAACTACCGTGCATGTCAGCGTTACCGATCCAGGGATGACACCAATGCACAGAGATCAGACTGTTTGATGTCTGGTCACTACAAAAATGACAAGCGGTTTTCTGTAAGGTATTCTCTGCAAGCACTGAAATTATAGGTAACAGATATTTTTGTGATAAGATAATTTGTAACGGGTAACAAGCAATGAAAGTAAATAAAGTGCAGCAAGGTGGCCTGATCCTTTTTGTAGCAAAGGACAAGCCTGGATAATTTCTTATAATGAGAAAAGTGCTGCCGAGGACACATGGGAATTATCGTCAAGCTGGTTTTCATCACGCTCATATGATTCACGTTCGTTACTTTGATAATTTGATATGTGGGTGTACTGGTGCTTGGGTGCTGCCCTTTCTTGGGCAAGCATCCCACTTATGATTAACCCCTATTGCAAGCATCTGCAACTACAAAAGAAGTATTAAGGTAAACCTAACTGAGGGAGTCCTGGACTAGGGGGTGTCCGGACAGCCGGACTATCATTGCCCGCCGGACTCCAAGACTACGAAGATACAAGATTGAAGACTCCGTCCCGTGTCCGGAGGGACTTTCCTTGGCGTGGAAGGCAAGCTTGGCAATACGGATATGTAGATCTCCTACCATTATAACCGACTCTGTGTAACCCTAGCCTCCTCCGGTGTCTATATAAACCGGAGGGCTTTAGTCCGTAGGACACAACATACATCACAACAATCA
The DNA here is from genome assembly GCA_963921465.1 of Triticum timopheevii. Classification (NCBI taxonomy): domain Eukaryota; kingdom Viridiplantae; phylum Streptophyta; class Magnoliopsida; order Poales; family Poaceae; genus Triticum; species Triticum timopheevii. The sequence continues at coordinate 100,941,430 of OY997264.1, read as the reverse complement.
TACCATAGGCTAGCTTTAGGGTTTAGCCTCCTTGATCTCGTGGTAGATCCACTCTTGTACTACCCATATCATCAATATTAATCAAGCAGGACATAGGGTTTTACCTCCATCGAGAGGGCCCGAACCTGGGTAAAACATCGTGTCCCTTGTCTCCTGTTACCATCCGCCTAGACGCACAGTTCGGGACCCCCTACCCGAGATCCGCCGGTTTTGACACCGACATTGGTGCTTTCATTGAGAGTTCCTCTGTGTTGTCACCGATAGGCTCGATGGCATCTCCAATCAACAACGCTGTCCAGGGTGAGACTTTTCTCCCCGGATAGATCTTCGTATTCGGCGGCTTCGCACTGCGGGCTAATTCACTTGGCCATCTGCAGCAGATCGAAAGCTACACCCCTGGCCATCAGGTCAGATTCGGAAGCTTAAACTTCACGGCCGACGTCCGTGGAGACTTGATATTCGACGGGCTCGAGCCACAGCTAAGCGCGCCACACTGTTGCGATGGGCATGATCTAGCTCTGCCGCCGAACAGTGCCTTGGTGGCCGCACACGAATCCGCTTCGGCCCTTAGTCCGGAGCCGATTGCCCAGATCGAGGACCGGTGGATGGACACCACCTCGGGGGCTTAAACTTCCATGGCAATGGAGCCGAACACTAACCTTGTCCCTCGCGAAACTCGTGATTCCGAGGTGCCGGACTCCTCACCGGACTCCGGACCTCCCGCGCCCCTGCCAATCGAATCTGATTGGGCGCCGGTTATGGAATTCACCGCCGCGGACATCTTCCAACACTCGCCCTTTGGCGACATCCTAAATTCACTAAAGCATCTCTCGCTATCTGGAGAGTCCTAGCCGGATTATGGCCAGGATGGTTGGGATACGGACGACGAAGAAATTCAGACCCCACCCACCACCCACTTTGTAGCCACTGTTGACGACCTAACCGACATGCTAGATTACGACTCCGAAGACATCGACGGCATGGACGACGATGCCGGAGACGAACAAGAACCAGCGCCTATAAGGCACGTAAAGACCACCTCATCACACGACGTATACATGGTGGAAACCCCAAAAGGAAGCGACAGCGAGGACCAACGGGGCGCGGCAGAAGATAATCCCGCCGACAAACAATGAAAATGGCGACGCAGACGCCGCCCTAAGTCCCGCCTCGACAACAACAGCGCTCTTGATGACCTAGCAATACAACAGGGCAAACCAGCGGACGACGATAAGCAACCGTCCGAACAAGACGAGTCAGACAATCAGGCCGGGCCCGGCAGAAAAAATAGTCCGGACGATCTCACGCCGGACACACCGCCGGAGAATAAAAACCTCCAGAAAAGACTCGTCGCCACCGCAAGAAGTTTGAAAAAGGAAAACGGAAGCTCAAAACAGCGGAAGATACACTCAGAATGAGGTGGAGCAAAGTGCTCAAAACCGCAGACAAATACGGCAATGGCCATCAAACGAAGAGCTACCCGAAACGCAAGCTACTGCCAGTATTTGATGAGGAGGCCATAGAGCCCCCACATTCAAAGAACAAAGAGGCCGCTTGGCCGGATGGACGGCCAGATGATAGGCCAAAATCCGAAAGCGGCGCCGCATATAAACCGACTAACGACCCTGGAAGGACAGATGGCCTAGCCAGGTCCATTTACGGGCCAAAGAAGAGGGCCCCAGGAGGCAATACAACACGCCAAGTGTCTGAAGACATCGGTGCACCCAAATACAGGGGCGCCGCACACCCACTATGTTTCACCAACGAGGTGCTGGATCACGAATTCCCAGCAGGGTTTAAACCCATAAACATAGAGGCCTACGACGGAACAGCAGACCCCGGAGTCTGTATAGAAGATTATATACTACACATACACATGGCCAGAGGAGACGATCTCCACGCCATAAAATACCTACCCCTCAAGCTCAAAGGGCCAGCCCGTCATTGGCTCAAAAGCCTCCCAGAAAACACTGTTGGAAGTTGGGAAGAGCTCGAGGACGCCTTTAGAGCAAATTTTCAAGGAACTTATGTCCGCCCTCCGGATGCAGACGATCTAAGTCATATAACTCAACAGCCCGGAGAGTCAGCGCGCAAATTCTGGAACAGGTTCCTCACCAAAAAGAACCAAATAGTCGACTGTCCGAACGCCGAAGCCTTAGCAGCTTTTAAACACAACGTCCGAGACGAATGGCTCGCCAGACACCTCGGCCAAGAGAAGCCGAGGACAATGTCCGCGCTAACAAGCCTCATGACCCGCTTTTGTGCGGGAGAGGACAGCTGGCTAGCAAGATGCAACACCAGCGACCCAAGTACATTCGAGATCAGAGATGGAAACGGAAAATCAGGGCGTAGAAAAGAGCAGCGCCGGAATAAATAGAAAAGCCCAAAGAGCACGGCAGTTAACGCCGGATTCAAAAGCTCGCGGCCAAACAACAAAACACTGCCTCTTAAGGATGACAGCGATTAGCTACCCAACTTAAACAAGATTTGGGTCGGATATGTCAAATCCACAGTACCCCTGGAAGGCCTGCAAACCATACCCACAGAGATTGTTGGGTTTTCAAACAGTTCGGCCGACTAAACGCCGAACACAAGGGGCTCGACGTGTCAAGCGAAGACGATAAACCCCACCAGCAGAGCACCGGAAAACAAAAGACTTTCCCACAAGAGGTCAAAGCAGTAAATTCACTTCATGTGATAACACAGAAAAATAGTGCGGCACCCTCTAAAAAGGGTCTCGCACGGTCCAACCCAGCGGAACATAAAGATTGGACGTCAAAACCAATCACTTTCGACAACCTGGATTATTCCAGAAGCATTCGAAATGCAGGATGGACTGCCCTGATATTGGATCCTATAATCGACGGACTACAATTTACTCATGTCCTGATGGACGGAGGCAGCGACTTAAACCTGCTGTATCCAAACACAATCCGCAAGTTGGGGATAGACCCTACTAAAATTCGACATAGCCGCACTTCTGCACAAACAACAGCGAGCTCACACAAACTCCGCTTTACCTATTCATATTTCTTCCTTCGTATATATTTTCTGCACAAGTTCCTTTCAAGCTAAAGTTCCTCTCTTTTTACAGATGAACAACGTGCACACCCGTCCAGGATAACGGCACAACAGAGACACAGGCGCAGACGTGCAGTAGGGACCCGTTGCAAGGATTCTTTTCAGATTAAGACCCTGCGTAAACCTTTTTTACTGTCTCTTGTTGTTATAATCCCTTGGTTCCTCATTATAACCAAAGTGGATCCTGACGTTTTGGCATCGGCCACATCAGAAGACCATGCCCGTACCTGGACACTAGGGGCTTAGGGCATTGTTCTGCCCATTATTACAAAGACCGAACACCTTAGGGAGTGTTCGGCGTCTCGAGTTAGGCCTTATATGCATCAGCTCCGAATCATGTCTTTGGTCGAATGTTGGATTTCCCCGGCTCCTGTGTTTTGCTGCCTTACGTTCCGTATCATCGGCTAACGCGGCACCAGGAGAACTACTGCGATTGTGCCCCAGTTCGGCTGGGCGAGCACCTCAGTAGAGAAAGCCGAAAACTGACTGTCATGATACAGCGAGAGACTGGTCAACCACTCGATCGACTACCGGAATGTTTAGAATTCCCCGCTTTGACGAAGGACAGTTTCCCGGTCAGGCACACACGCGCCCCGAATTCGGAGAAGCGCGGTGCCCCAAGGGGCTATATCGTAGGCCCACCCTCGAACTCCAGTGGCTAAGTGAAAGTGATAAAGCATCATAGTCCGGATTGCCTCGTTCGCTACGCTACCACCTCCTTAACAGGACGGAGACGTCGGATTAAGTGTGAAAACGCGCTATTTTTTGCGAACACCCCCGCACCTTGTGCGTGGGGGCTGAAGCCGAAGACTGCAATCTTTCAGGTTATTCAAATGTATACATAAACGGCCGCATAGGAGATATTTTAATACTTGGAACGCACAAGTATAAAAAGCGGTTACATCATAATCATTGTCTTACAAGATAAAACGTTCATTTGAACTTGACATTTTTTGAGCACTGCGACTCTATTACACGAGCGCCACACATAACTTCCCCAAAATAGTGCTCGGCGGGTAACCGGCTTTCGTCCGAACTCTGGGCGACAATAGCGGTGGCATCCATCTCTGTCCAATGTGTCTTCACACGAGCAAGGGCCATCCGTGCGCCTTCTATGCAGGCCGACCACTTCATCTCCTTGATGTGCGGCACCGCTCCAAGAAATTGCTGCAATAAGCCGAAATAGCTCGTCGCCTTGGGTCTCTCCGGCCAGACATGAGCCACGATATCGGTCATGGCAAGTCCGGACAATCTATTTAGCTCAGCCCATTCGGCCAACCGATCGGCCAACGGAAGTGAACGATCCGGACTATGGAATTGAGACCAAAATAGCTCTTCCATCTTGTGATCCTTCTGGCTCCGAAAGTGCTCAATGGCATCAGCCGCACTTGTCGCTAAGTCCATATATGGATCCTCCGGACCCCACAGCTGGCCAAGTTGGGCATATTTTTGATCCCTAAACCGGCGACGCAGCAGAATCGGCTTGCCAGCCACAATATCTCCGGCTTGGCGCAGCTCCTCCTTCATAGCCCGCATTGCAGAACGGGCATCCTTGGCCTCGGCGGTGGCCTTCCCCAGGTTTTCCCGCTCCGATAAGTGCTCCTTTTGAAGAGCCTCGTTGCGGTCGGCAGCATCTTTTAATTTCACGGCCAATTCAGCCATCTTTTCCCTGCTTAGGCAGTGTGCAGCCTTTTCGGCTTTCAACTCCTCGGCTGCCCTCGAGGCGGCCGCATCACTCCTTCGGGCTTGCTCCTTGGCTTGAGCAAGCTCGGCCCGAAGGCTCTCCACAGCAGCAGCACCGTCTGTATCACATCATATACATTATCAGAGGCGGGCTTTGACTACCTTAAATAAGTGACTGCGGAGAATTCATTTACCTTGCGACTTGTCAAGTCGCCGGTTGACAAGCGTGATGTCCGCATCCGCCACGTCAAGTTTCCGCATTAATTCAGCAACTCCACTAGTCCGGCTAGCCCCCGGACTATCCGCCACCTGCATAGGAATGGCGACATTCATTACCTGAGATTTTGATCCTCGGCACGCTGTCGCTTTCGACAACCTACCGAGTCTCAGGGGCTACTATCTATACAGGGCGCACTTCTATGTGCCAAACTGTCAAAAAGGTGCGTCGTTCTTGCGTACCTCAAATCCCGCCAGTGAACTCCTGACGGCATTATGCAATTCGCTTTCGGCGGACGAAATCCTTCCAATCACCATACGCATCAAAGCACGGTGATCTTCTGAGATGGACGCCCTCTCAAGCAGATTCTTCAGCACCCCCGCCCGGACACTAGTGGGCGCCGAACTCTCCGGCCCCTCCGGACTCTGGGATACCCTCCGTGACGATACTTCAGGCTCGTCTGCCCTATCCGACGGCGCAGCAGACGGAGGCGTTTCGCTCTCCATCATCTCCGGAAGAAGATCCCCCGAAGACGAACTCATCTGAGAAGGCCGCAGATCCGAACTGCAAGGTAAAAATTTCGGTCATCCACAGAAGCACGAATAGGGGTACTTTCTCATTAATAAACCCCCCCTTTTTTTACTCACGGCTCGCTGGAGGGCATATTTCTTCCCCCGCTTAGGGGCTTTGGCCTCCGGGTCTTCGGAGGCGATCCTCTTCTCCCCCTGGAAGGAGGGATTGTCGATCCCCCCCTCTTCAGGCGCCCCCTTGGGCGAGGTGATAGCTCTTCTATTTTCTCCATCGCCCACTTCTACGGGTGCGACCTCTAACATTCTGACCAGCACGGGCTCCGGTGCGATCTCTGGGAGGGGGGCCGGACACCTTATCAGCTTCGATAGCGCTACCCACTCCTGATGAAGAAATAATGGGTTAGAAGGCGAATTTCAGAAAAGCAAACAAACGGAACGTCCCGACACTGAGCTACTTACCTGTGTATCCGGGCGATTGTAGCTTAGGCCTGCGTCCTCGGTCAATTCCGGACACACCACCTGCGGTCCGAAGAACAACTTGTACATCTCCACGGGCGTCATACCCATGAAGTGTTGGAGAATTCGTGGCCCCTCCGGATTGAACTCCCATAACTGGAGAGGACGGCGTTTGCAGGGCGGAAGACGCCTGATTAGCATGACCTGCATCACCACAACTAGATTGATCTCCCTCTCTCGGAGATCTCGAATCCGGCCCTGCAATAAGGGCACGTCTTCGGACGGCCCCCAATTGAGCCCTTGGTCGACCCACGACATCAATCGGCGTGGAGGTCCCGGGCGGAATGAAGGCGGCGGCTTTTGCTTGCTGCCCTTCGGAGCGATTACATAGAACCACTCCTGCTGCCACAAGCCGAGCTCCTCTTGGAAGGAGCCCTCGGGCCACGAGGCATCGGCCATCCTGCTTATGGCCGCCCCGCCGCACTCCGCTTGACGCCCCCAATCATCTTCGGCTCCATATTGAAGGTCTTCAACCATAGGCCGAAGTGGGGGGTGACGCGGAGGAAGGCTTCACAGACAATAATGAATGCGGAAATATGGAGGATGGACTCCGGAGCCAAGTCGTGAAAATCCAGCCCGTAGTAGAACATGAGCCCTCTCACGAAGGGGTCCGTCGAGAAGCCTAAACCCCAACGGAGGTGGGATACGAAGACGATGTACTCACCGGGCTCGGGAGTGGGTATGGCCTGCCCTCGGGCGGGCAACCTGTGCGAAATCTCGTAGGACAGGTACTTGGCCTCATGCAGCTTTAACACGTCCTCCTCCGTGACGGAGGAGGGCATCCACCGGCCCTGAAGGTCGGAGCCGGACATTGTTGAAGATCCGAAGCGCTCGAATCTGGGGCTCTGGGTGTTGGAACTTGGAGCAAAGAAGAGGATTCGATGGAAGATTGAGAAAAAGAAACGAGCCTTGGTCCCCTTATAAAGGGGGAAAAATACCAAGAGCCGTCTCCGTGACCATTTGGGATTCACCTTCGATAGAGGAGGCGTGGTGACGGGCACGGTTGGGTTACCCATGCTCGTATTGATTAGAATCCTGGAATAAGGGGAGCACGATCTCTGCTTCGACAAGATGTGCCAAGGAAACTGCTTCGCTACACGTGCTGAGGTGGTATAATAAAAAACGATTCAAGTAAAGGCCTGGTAGCGGTGTGATGTCGTGCCGCCAAATACGTCAGCAGATTGGATTTATGTGCATTATTCTCTCTACGGTGGAATGTGGAATTTATTTTGCAAAGCCGGACACTATTCTGGGGTTCATGATCTTCTCTGGATTATTCAAGGGAGGAACCCGCCTTGCAATGCCGAACATTATGCGCGCCAGACTTATCGTCATTGAAGCCTAGTTTAGGGGCTACTGAGGGAGTCCTGGACTAGGGGGTGTCCGGACAGCCGGACTATCATCGTCCGCCGGACTCCAAGACTACGAAGATACAAGATTGAAGACTCCGTCCCGTGTCCGGAGGGACTTTCCTTGGCGTGGAAGGCAAGCTTGGCAATACGGATATGTAGATCTCCTACCATTGTAACCGACTCTGTGTAACCCTAGCCTCCTCCGGTGTCTATATAAACCGGAGGGCTTTAGTCCGTAGGACACAACATACATCACAACAATCATACCATAGGCTAGCTTTAGGGTTTAGCCTCCTTGATCTCGTGGTAGATCCACTCTTGTACTACCCATATCATCAATATTAATGAAGCAGGACATAGGGTTTTACCTCCATCGAGAGGGCCCGAACCTGGGTAAAACATCGTGTCCCTTGTCTCCTGTTACCATCCGCCTAGACGCACAGTTCGGGACCACCTACCCGAGATCCGCCGGTTTTGACACCGACACTAACCATAGCATGAAACTAGTGGATCCAAATCAGCCCCTTACGAAGCAACGCATAAACTAGGTTTAAGATTCTATCACTCTAGCAACCCATCATCTACCTATTACTTCCCAATGCCTTCCTGTAGGCCCAAATAATGGTGAAGTGTCATGTAGTCGACGTTCACATAACACCACTAGAGGAGACAACATACATCTCATCAAAATATCGAATGAATACCAAATTCACATGACTACTAATAGCAAGACTTCACCCATTTCCTCAGGAACAAACGTAACTACTCACAAAGCATATTCATGTTCATGATCAGAGGAGTATTAATATGCGTTAAGGATCTGAAATATGATCTTCCACCAGATAAACCAATTAGCATCAACTACAAGGAGTAATCAACACTACTAGCAACCCACATGTACCAATTTGTGGTTTTGATACCAGATTGGATACAAGAGATGAACTAGGGTTTGAGAGCAGATGGTGCTGGTGAAGATGTTGATGGAGATTGACCCCCTCCCGGTGAGAGGATCGTTCGTGATGATGATGGTGATGATTTCCCCCCTCCCTAAGGGAAGTTTCCCCAGCAGAACAGCTCCGCCGGAGCCCTAGATTGGTTCCGCCAAGGTTCTGCCTCGTGGCGGCAGAGTTTCATCCCGAAAGCTTGCTTATGATTTTTTCCAGGCTAAAAGCCTTCATATAACAGAAGATGGGCACCGGAGGGCCACCAGGGGGCCCACGAGGCAGGGGGGCGCGCCCCTCATGGCCAGGGTGTGGTCCCCCTTTGATACTTTCTTTGCTCAATACTTTTATTAATTCCAAAATGACTTTCGTGGAGTTTCAGGACTTTTGAAGCTGTGCAGAATAGGTTTCCAATATTTGCTCCTTTTCCAGCCAGAATACCAGCTGCCGGCATTCTCCCTCTTCATGATAAACCTTGTAAAATAAGAGCGAATAGCCATAAGTATTGTGACATAACGTGTAATAACAGCCCATAATGCAATAAATATCGATATAAAAACATGATGCAAAATGGACGTATCAGGGTTTCACAAAGAATCAAACTTGGTCACACAGATTTGCAATTCTCGGTCTGTCGGTGTACTAAAGTAGGGGGGTACCTTAGTACCCCGAACTTGTGCACGGGCAGTCGCGGCAACCCGCGGCAGGGCTTGCCGGGCGTCCGCCAAGATCCTCCGCGGCTACATTGATGCCGTTCAAGAACGGAGTACTCAAGCTAAAGCCCCCGGCAACAGCAGCTTGCCGGGAAGGCCAACCAAGGCCCCGGCAAGAGGAGCTTGCCGGGAAGGCCGACCGAGGCACCCCCAGGGGACTTGCCGCGGCGCCCCGCGCGCCCCGGCAAGGCCGAGGGCCAGCAAGCTTGCCGGCCCGACAAGAGGAGGACCGCGGCAAGGCACTTGCCGCGGCAAGATTGCCAACCAAACTCCAGCACATCCGACGACGTGTCATCACAAGGCCGTCCCAAAGGCACGTGGCGAGGCACTACACAGCCATGCAGAGCGAGGTGGCAAGCGGAGCTGACAGAGACGCCATCGTGGCAACCGGTGGCTCACTTGACGATCGCCTCCCTGCACTGTTGGGGCGACCGGACGGGCATTAAATGCCCTTGTCCCCTGCCGTCAGTTAGGTAGGGGCACTGTTGGTCACTGTTACACCAACCTGCGTTTTTACCTTTCTACCCCCTCTTCTTACGCTGCCACCTGTTGGTGCCCCCTTTAGACTATAAAAGGGAGGCCCAGGCGCACGTAGAAGGGGTTCGGCTCGGTGGGTTTTAGGGTTCATCAGAGGACACAGGATCAAGGTCCGGTCCAACACATACACATCACACCATCGCGCGCTCGTATTCGAGCAAGATCAAATAACAACACAAAGCAGCAGTAGGAGTTTTATCTCTCCGGAGAGCTCCGAAGCTGGGTAAAAAGATCGCCCGCCGTCTCTCTCACCCACCGCGCGCCCGGAACCTCGATCCGCTCTGCGCGCGGCCTCCGCCCCCCCTCTCCGAACCAGAAAAGGGGCCCCCCGTGCCCCATAGGTGCTCGGCGGCCACAGAAGCAGACCGTGCCCCCGCCGCGACATCTTTGGCGCGCCAGGTAGGGGGCGCGTCGAGGTCGTGAGCATCCGATCCAGTCTCCGCGCGCGCTGCATCAACGCCTTCATCGACATGCCACCGAAGAAGAAGCCTTCGGAGGTAGCCGCTCCGTCTACATCGATTCCGCCACCACCGCCGGAGCAAACGGGCGGTGGAGTGGGCGCCGGTGGAGGAGCGGGCGCCGACGGTGGGACTCACGTCGTCACCAGATCCAAAAACAAGGCCCCGCAAGCGTCGGCGACCATGCAGACACCGCACCCTTCCCAGGAGGTGCAAGGTCGACAATGCCCCGGTGCTCCTAGCACCATGCTCGCGTTGGAGCAAGGCCAAGCTGGCGGGTCGCGAGACGCTCGAGGTCAGCATGCACGCCCGCATGCTGGTGCGAGCGAGGTACGGTCGCCAGGGCGGGGTGACGCACCTCCCAATCCAGTTGGGAGTCTGAGCACATCCCGCTCCTCGCGCCGCTCGTCGCCGCCACCACCCAAGACAGCAGAGGAAGCGCTGGCCCGAGCCCAGCTGCTCCTAGACTACCCTCCGGCGCCGCACAAGATCGACGATTGGAGGATGACCATATACAGTCTCATCGCCTTCGCCAACGGCGACAAGCCCCGGCAAGGCGTCCAAGCGCAAGCCGACGCCGACAAGACCGCTGGGGGAGCCACCTCCATGCACTCCCAGCCCCGAAGGCCAAGATCGCCGACTCGTCGGACCAACCCCGACGGCGACTCCACCGCGTCGTCGGACCCGTGAACTCGACGCGACCAGCGCCACGTTCTCCAAGAACGGCGGCACGAAGACGCTCGCACTGGCATCGAGCGCAGAAGGGAAACGTGACATCAATCTGAGCAGCGTGCTGGGCCCACTATCGACATGCATGCACTTGGGGAGCCAGGCGACTTGCCGTACGCGGCAGGTTGCCCTGCGTTCACCCTCGAGCTGCGGCAAGTCCAGTGGCCCAAAACCAAGAACTTCAAGCCAGACGTGCCCGAGAAGTACGATGGCAGGATACATCCATCGGAGTTCCTCAGCATCTACACCATCGCGGTGCAGGCTGCCGGAGGGCGCGATGAGAAGATCCTCGCCAACTACTTCCCACTAGTACTCAAGCCCAATGTCAGATCTTGGCTCATGCACTTGCCGGACGGTTCCATCTCTTCATGGGCTGACCTGTGTCATCAGTTTGTCGGCGCCTTCACGGGCGGCCACAAGCCTCATGGCCAGGAGAGTGAGCTCCACTTGCTCGTCCAGAAGGAGGGGGAACCCCTGGGCAAGTACATATAGAGATTCAGCCAGGTGCAACGCAACATCCCAGACGTCCACCCTGCCGCGGTTATCAGCGCCTTTCATCAGAACGTGCGTAACCGCAGGATGAGGGAGGAGATGGCGATGTGCAAGATCAGAGACGTCAGCGAGCTCTATGCTCTGGCCGACAAGTGTGCACGGGCTGAGGAGGGGAGGAAAATCCCCAGAGAGGTTGCGGGAGCAGAAGGATCTGACAGTGAGGATACCGCCCCAGCAAGGAAGAACCGGAGACAGAACAACAGGAAGAGAAAGACTAAGGATGTGCTAGCTGTTGAGCATTCCGGCAACGGAGGCGGCTCCGACAAGGCCAAGGCCGATGACTCTGGCGAGGCTGTGGTAGCCGCCGACAAGCAGGATGGCTCCGGCAAGCGGTATTGCAAGATCCACCGCACCAAGGGCCACGATCTCCAAACCTGCAAGAAAGTCGAAGAGATGGCGGAGCTGCAGAAAGCAGAGTACGAGCGCCGCGATAAGGTGAGAGCCCAGGGAGGTGGCGGAGGATCCGGCAAGAAACTTCCCGCCCGGGGAGGACACCGCGGCAAGCCCAAGCCGCGGCAAGGAGACAGGCCTCCCCGCGGCCGCGACAAGGACGAAGATGAAGATGAGATGGAGGAAGATGAGACCGATGACCAAGAGTTTCAGAAGGCGACAGAGGTGCTGTGCATCGACGGCGGCGCCTCTCTGCACGCCTCGCACCGCCAACTCAAGCAGTGGGTGCGAGAGGTGAACGCAACGGAGCCATCCGTCGAGGCGCGCAGGCCTCTGAAATGGTCCGGCACGCCCATCATTTTTGATGTAGAAGACCACCCTGATCGCATCACTGCGGTCGGGTGCTTGCCGATGTTGGTCTCACCAACAATCCGCAACCTCAAGTTCACGAAGATGTTGGTTGATGGCGGGGCCGGCCTGAACCTGATTTCCTCCACAGTGCTCAAGAAGCTCCAGATCCCGACAGCGAGCTCGAAGAGACTGGTACCTTTCAAGGGATAAATCCGGGAAGGAGCAAGCCCAAGGGGAAGATCACATTGCCAGTGACGTTTGGCAGTGAGCTGAATTTCAGGACAGAGAGGGTCACCTTCGATGTTGCTGATATCCCATTACCCTACAATGGGATATTCGGCCGACCAGCGCTTGCCAAGTTCATGGCAGCCTCTCACTACGCATACAACGTGCTCAAGATGCCTGGCCCGATGAGTATCATTTCTGTCAAGGTGACAAGAGGGATGCACTCATCTGCGCCGATAAGATTTACCGGGAAGCAGCAGCCGCAGCAGAGCGCGAGCCACTTGCCGCTGAAGCTCCCCGGGGGAAGAAGAAGCTCAAGTCCGGCAAGTGCAGCCCTGATGCCCACTCCAGCAAGCGCACCTCCTCGGAGTGCTGCGCTGCCGTCGAGAGCGCACCATCGAGCTCCACCGGCAAGTGCAAGAAAGCAAAGGCAAATCCGCCAAAGATCAAGCCCGGCAAGAACAGCTCTGGTATCTGCTCCGGCAAGCACGCCTCCCCGGAGTGCCGCGCTGCCGTCGAGGATGCGCCATCGAGCTCCGCTAGCCAGTAGGGCGAAGAAAGCGTCCAGCTTTAAGCTTTTGGATTGTACTCCCTGAGAATCCGTACCTTGTACGAAGAACCTGCGCAGAAGGGTCGAATCGTGGCTAAGTTGCGCCCTTGATCCGTTTCGAGTCCGCTCAACGACGAAAGCGCGCCGCAACTAGCCCGATGAGTTCTTCTTGCCGGAAGCAACACCGCCAACGGGCTGCTGATGTCCCGCACTCAGCAAGTGTGCTTACACCGGCAGGTTCCCTGAAAGCGCGCGGGGGGGGGGGGGGGGGTGAAAACGTACAAGGGAGGGAGTCAAGGGAGGAGCGCGGCTTCGCCGGACCGCGAAAGACAGAAAAGCTAAGTCACCCGAGCTCGAGCGCATAGCTCTTTTCTTTAGTTTTGAGCGCTTATGTTATGTTCCTCGTTCGTTCGTCCCTTGTACGAAAAACCCGTGCGCTGAGGAGCCAACTCATGGTTAAGTTGCGCCCTTGCTTTGTTTTCGAGTCCGCTCAACAATGCAAGCGCGCTGCAACTGGCCCGAGAAGGTTTCTTGCCGGGTACAACACCGCCAGCAGGCTGCTGACGTTCCGCACTCAGCAAGTGTGTTAGCACCGGCAAGTTCCCTAGAAGCGTAGGGCAAAAACGTACAAGGGGTGTAATGAAATCGAGGATGTAACGTAGCTAGCCTTGCCATGGGACGTCCTTTGTATGAGAAACTTGTGCACAGAGGAGCTAACTCGTGGTTAAGTTGCGCCCTTGCTTTGTTTTCGAGTCCGCTCAACAATGCAAGTGCGCTGCAACTGGCCCGAGGAGGTTTCTTGCCGGGTACAACACCGCCAGCAGGCTGCTGACGTTCCACACTCAGCAAGTGTGTTAGCACCGGCAAGTTCCCTAGAAGCGTAGAGTGTAAACATGCAAAGGGTGAAGCATGGCATCGCATTGCCCAACTTGAGGTTACGTTGCAAAGAATAACTTATTTCAGCGCTGTCTTAGTTATTTTTGTGACTGTAATAACAGCGACAAGGAGAAACCAGAAGGGCGCACTGGCGAAGAGGCCCCGGCAGGCCGATTTCACTGGGGGCTGCGGCCGCCAAGATCCCTACACGGCAAATCAGGGTCCCCGGGGGCTACAACGCTGACAGCAAGGACAGAGCAAGGCGCACCAGCGCCTAGGTCCCGGCGGAGCCAAAGTTGCCGGGGGCTGCAAATATCAAGATTCACCCCCGGCGAGCCAGAGTCGCCGGGGTCTGTAATACCAGATAAGTTTTCCATCCCTCATCATGCATCCTCTTGTGGGCTGGGGAAAGCGAGGCCGTGTCTCTGAACGATCATGCCTTGTACGTAAAGAACCTGTGCGCGGAGGCACCGACTCGTAGCTAGTCGCGCACCGACCGTTGCTTCGAGTCCGCTCGACAATTTAGGTGAACTGCGGCTAGCCCAACGACAAGGTTTCTTGTCGGCCGCGACACCGCCGGCAGGGAACCAACTCGCAGCTAGTTGCCTTACTGTCGTTTCGAGTCCGCTCAACGACTAAAGTAAGCCGCGACTAGCTCCGCGACAAGGTTTCCTGTCGGTTGCAGTTCCGTTGCCGACGTTCCGCACTCGGCGCTCACGGCAAGGTGCCCGCGCCGGCAAGTTCCCTAAAAGCGTAGGGCGAAAACGTACAAGGCACGCAATCAAGTAAAAGACTTAATCCGGCAAGCTTTCCCCTCTTTTCATTAAAAAACATCCCAACTTAGTGTGAGTCCATGGAGGATGAAAAACATGATAGAGAGGATTACAAGCTTTAAATACAGCTAAGGCCCGAAGGCTTACAAATTAAAAGATAAGGTGCCCGTAATCCCTCTCCTGTTTTCTCTTCAGGAGGTAGGTCAAGGAGGCCCCGGCAAGAGAAGCTTGCCGGGGAGGGCAAAATAAACGCCTAGGCGAGCTACGGGTGCCAGAAGACACCAAGAGAACTTCCCGGGGCCCGGCCAGGAGCTTTGCGGAGACAGAGGCGCCGGAGGCAGAGCTCGAAGACGGGGCGGCAGGACGTCAGCACGCTGTCGAGGGCACCTCGCCCTCGTACTCCGACTTGATGGCCTTGCCGCCACCCCTCTTCCTCTTCCGCCGCCTCCCTACGCCAGCCGCCCAAGGAGACGGCCCCGGGGAGTTCAGAAGGCCGGCGACCCGGATGATGGGGTCGCCGGTGGCGCGCTCGAGGCAGCGTCCGACGCCTAGTCGGACCCGCCGTCCTCGTCGTCACTGTCGCTCCCCTCCTCGTCACTCTCGCTCGAGGAGGGACCTTCGCTATCAGAGGAGTTGTCCACGCAGCATCTCGCCCGGGTGACAGAGTCCCCGAAGACCTTGACGGCGAGAAGGTTGCCCTCCATTAACTTAAAATGGAGGGTAAACCCCGCCGTCAAGCTATGGATGCGGGCGAATGTCTTCCACCCTCGGTCGAAGTACATCACGCCGGGGGCTGGGATACGACACTAACTCGAGTGCCACTGATCCCGCAGCCCCTCATGCGCAACTCCAGCATCTCGGGCGGGTCCGGCTCCATCGCGCTCGCAAATGGAGCCGGAAGACGGAGGCGTCGACGAGGTGCCCGGCGCAGCTTGACGAAGAACTCCCAGGGGTCGTCCCCAATATGGACCGCCTCGAGGAGAGGAGCCGTCAGCGGAGACGGGGGTGGCGCACCACCCCGGCCGCCTCTTCCCCGAGCGCCTCGGCCACGCCCTCGACCTCGCCCTCGGCCTCGCCCCCTCCCTCTTCCCCTCTCGACTGACTCCACCGCCGCAGGAGCGACAGAGGGAGGGATGCGCTGTCTGGCGGCAACCCTCGCCGCCACCGACGAGGGGCCAGGATTCCCTTTCTCCATGACGAATGGGAGGAAGGGGAGCAGAAGTTAAAAAGGAAAGAAGGAGATGAAGGAGTGTGGGCTTCTGTGCCCTCCCCCCAGCCCCTTATAAAGGAGCAGGGTGGGAGTCCGGCCGCCCCGCTCGGCGAATCAAGGCACGGGAGAGCATGGAATCGGGGCCGACCCGCTGCCTCTGCTCACGCCGGCCCAGATTCCCCAATCCCACCGTCCGTGACCCCAAGCGCATGGGAGCCACGTGGCAGGGATGCAGCGCCGAGTGGACGGGTGAGGCAGTCTCGCCCCACCCCGTGAGCATGGGAGCGGACGCCTCAAAAGCCGCGCGCTGGCCCCGTCCAGTAAATGCACCACGCCCCCACACCTACCTCCGTTTAGGAAGGAGGGCGTGGGCCATCCCCTCCGTCATGGCTTGATGCGTGCTCGCGAGGACTCAGCCCCGCACGCACCGCCCACGTCGCCCACGATGCCGCGTTTGATGCGTGCCACTCCGAGCGTGCGCGGTGGAAACGGAGTTCGATCCTGAGTGGACCCAGGCTTGCGTGCCCGTGCACAATTTTGGGCCTGGCCCAACAACGCTCGGCACCGTGTATGGCCCAGGCCCGGGGGCTTCTGTCGGTGTACTAAAGTAGGGGGGTACCTTAGTACCCCGAACTTGTGCACGGGCAGTCACGGCAACCCGCGGCAGGGCTTGCCGGGCGTCCGCCAAGATCCTCCGCGGCTACGTTGATGCCGTTCAAGAACGGAGTACTCAAGCTAAAGCCCCCGGCAAGAGGAGCTTGCCGGGAAGGCCAACCAAGGCCCCGGCAAGAGGAGCTTGCCGGGAAGGCCAACCAAAGCCCCGGCAAGAAGAGCTCGCCGGAAAGAAAACGAAGGCCCTGGCAAGAGGAGCTTGCCGGGAAGGCCGACCGAGGCACCTCCAGGGGACTTGCCGCGGCGCCCCGCGCGCCCCGGCAAGGCCGAGGGCCAGCAAGCTTGCCGGCCCGACAAGAGGAGGACCGCGGCAAGGCACTTGCCGCGGCAAGATTGCCAACCAAACTCCAGCACATCCGGCGACGTGTCATCACAAGGCCGTCCCAAAGGCACGTGGCGAGGCACTACACAGCCATGCGGAGCGAGGTGGCAAGCGGAGCTGACAGAGACGCCATCGTGGCAACCGGTGGCTCACTTGACGATCGCCTCCCTGCACTGTTGGGGCGACCGGACGGGCATTAAATGCCCTTGTCCCCTGCCGTCAGTTAGGTAGGGGGCACTATTGGTCACTGTTACACCAACCTGCGTTTTTACCTTTCTACCCCCTCTTCTTACGCTGCCACCTATTGGTGCCCCCTTTAGACTATAAAAGGGAGGCCCAGGCGCACGTAGAAGGGGTTCGGCTCGGTGGGTTTTAGGGTTCATCAGAGGACACAGGATCAAGGTCCGGTCCAACACGTACACATCACACCACCATGCGCTCGTATTCGAGCAAGATCAAATAACAACACAAAGCAGCAGTAGGAGTTTTATCTCTCCGGAGAGCTCCGAAGCTGGGTAAAAAGATCGCCCGCCATCTCTCTCACCCACCGCGCGCCCGGGACCTCGATCCGCTCTGCGCGCGGCCTCCGCCCCCCCTCTCCGAACCAGAAAAGGGCCCCCCCGTGCCCCATAGGTGCCCGGCGGCCACGGAAGCAGACCGTGCCCCCGCCGCGACACAGTCAGACTGAAAATTGCTTGTGCAATGGCCTAAGCCAAATCGGTGAGACCAATTTCAGCAACTCGGTCGGTCCGAGATGAGTTCAGCGGAAACATAAGCATAAATTTTCAAATCAAATCTAATATACAGGACGTTTTTGCTGGACAAGATGATTTCAAACGTGGCAAGAATCATGGCAAAGCAATGTGCTACGAATCGGAGTTAATGAATAGCACAAAGTATCAAGTTCATACCCTAACTCGGCGGCGAACTTGCTACAGCGGCAACGGCGGGGCGGATTGCCATTGACGGCGATGGAGACCAGCGGCAGGAGGTCGCTGGTGGCGAGAGGACGATCCGGAGACCCGAAGAGGCAGAGCAGGTAATGCACGGGCAAAGAGCTTCGGAAAAATTTCCAAAATTTGACCCGTCAGTATATATAACCTGACCCTGTCGCTGTGACCGAGTGGAACGACTCAGTAGCACCGAGATGCAAAACTGCAAGCAGTTAATGCAACTCGGTGTGACCGAAAGATTCTAATCGGTTCCACCGAGGTTGAAAACCTAGATCAACTTAGTGATCTCGATATGACCGAAAAAGGGTGAATCGGTCAGACCGAAATGCACAAAGAGGTTTTGGAAGTTTAAGTCTATGAAGAATCGGGGACTCCGAGTGGTCCTCACACAGAGTGGTTCGAATCTGACTTGATCATACTTTGTGATGTAGCATGAATAGAGTTTGAGACAAGAAAAGCATAGATAGATAGAGAAGGTTCTTAGGCATTCTTGTCCATCCACTTGGCAAAAAGGAAAGAAACCAAACAATCAAAAAAACAAGTGGATGTCCTTGAATGAGTAAAATATGCAACCAACATGCTCACACAATAAAATGGCAAATGAAATATGTGGCAAGGCATGCACAACCAATTCTAGCATCTATCAACCAATTGGCGATGACTAGGTCATCTATATATGAGTATATTGACTTAGGAGTCAAATGAGAACATTTGATCATAGGTCATACTCATCATTTAAGCACAAGTGGGGTTGCCACTTTTACATAAAGCATTGTTGTGTTCACACCATCAGAGTTGCTTTAGCTCAATTCTTAGAGGAAAGCTCCCCCTAGATGTGAGATCCCCCCTAAGAGGGATGAACTAACCTTGGGTTTTGTTGACGATGACTTCAAGTAGGTGTTGAAGATGTGGATGCTCAATGTTGATGTAGATAATTCGGAGCAGTCCATTGGAGTGAGTTGCACTTTCAATACCAACACGGGTTAGTCCCACAAGGAACAAACAAGGATATCCATAGACATAGAGTGATGCACACACAAGATGATGTCCATGAAAGCATTAGGCTACCTTGTCCCTTGTCTTACCAACAAGAGGGTTTGTGACTCCTTGAACTGGTGCAAGATGTGGAAGTTCATTGCACTTGTCCTTGCCAAAATGATATGAGTGAAGTATGTTGGCGGAGTCACCCTCAAGAACTCTCTAGTTCTTCTTCTTTGGGATCCACATCATCTTGATGGGAATCCTTGGAGTTGTGGTCGTACTTGATGAGGTAGAACTTGATGTAGTCTTTGGAACCCACTTGAGCAAGGCCTTAGGAGCTTCTTCAAATGCATCAATCTCCTCTTAAAGCTTGTCCTTGCCTTTTTGCTTGTGGTCTTGTGGTGGAAGATCATCTTGAGCTTGTGTTCCATTGAAATAAGTAGGATAGTACTTCTCTTGTTGAGGAACAAACTTGTTCTTGGGGTATTGATCTTCTTCCCACTCAACTCCATTGGCATTGAACTTTCGTTGAAAACCAACACCTTGATTCTTCCGGTGTCTTCCTTGCTTGCGTACAATCTCCTCGAATTGCTTACTTCCGGCAAGGCTCTTGTAGACACCTTTCTCTATAATTCCCTTCAATAAGCCATTTTCTTGCTCAAGTGTAACTTGGCTAAGAGAATCATTAGTGGAATCAAGAGAACTACTAGAGGCAACAACATTGGATTTAGCATGATTATTGTTACTACTAGATGAAGAATCTTTCTTGATCTTGTTACTAGACTTGACTTTTGGCATGTACGTAGATAATAGTAAACGCTTGGCAATGTAAGAAGAACTTTTCTTGCGAAGATCATCATTGATTGCCTTTAAAAACTCATGCTCTTGCTCAAGGTTGAGCTTTTCAAAGCGTAACTTCTCATGAGTCTTTAAAAGTTCTCGATGATCTTCCAAGGTAGTTTCATGAGCTAACTTAAGAGTGTTTAGTTCTTTAGTTAGGCGCTCAATCTTCTCCTTATCATTGTCATTCATTTTATCTTGATTAGCATGATTAATTGATGTTTCATCATAGTATTCATCACTAGAGTTGCCAACAAGTAAATCATCATCACCTAACAAGTCATCTTCATCACTATTGAAATCAACATACTCAGGGTGTCATACCTTTGGGCCTTTAGCCATGAAGCATCTTCCAATTCCTTCATTTGGTGAGTCAAATATGTCGTAGGAGTTGGTTGACACAAGTTCTAGACCAGAAACACCTTCATCTTGAGTATATTCAGAGTCAGAGCGATAGCTTCTCTCGGAGTGATTGTCAGAGTCGGAGCCAGATACCCATTCACCAACATGAGCTTGATGTCTTTGTTTTGTGTAGCTCCTTGATGACTTGTCCTTCCTTTCCGAATCCTTGCTTCTCTAGGATGTTCTTTGTTCATAACGATCATATCTACTCCTTCTTTCTCTTGATGGCGATTCTTCTCTTCTACTCCTTCTTTTTGGAGAATCTTCTCTTCTTTTGTAGGGAGCCGTACACTCATTGGAATAGTGTATGGGTCTTCCACAACTGTAGCAACTACGCTCATGACTAGAAGATCTTTTGTCATTGTAGGACCTTGACTTGGAACTTCTTTACTTGGTTCTACTCTTGTAGAACTTGTTGAAGTTCTTCACCATTAGGATCAATTGTTCATTGAAGGTTTGTTTCTCACTTGATGATGTGGGAGCTTCACATGAGGATTTCTATGCACCACTTGACTTGTTGTGGAGCTCTTCCTTATCTTTGAGTGACATCTCATGAGCAACAATTCTTCCAATGACTTCCGTTGGCTTGAGATCTTTGTAATTGGTCATCATTTCGATCAATGTGCACATGGTATCATATTTTCCAGCCAAGGCTCTTAGGATCTTCTTGATGATGAATTTGTCGGTCATCTCTTCACTTCCTAAGCTGGCAATCTCATTTGTGATGAGAGCAAGCCTAGAGTACATTTCAGCGATGCCTTCACCATCCTTCCTTTTGAACTTATCAAGTTGACTTTGAAACACATCCAATTTGTATTCCTTGACGGAGTCGATACCTTCGTGCATGTCAATCAAAGTATTCCAAATTTCCTTTGCATTCTCAAGACGGCTGATTTTGTTGAATTCTTCGGGGCACAATCCGTTGAAGAGAATATCACAAGCTTGAGCATTGTATTGCAGCTTCTTCAACTCATCTGCGGTAGCTTCACGGTTTGGTTCTCTCCCATCAAAGAATCACCTTGCAAGCCAATACACACAATAGCCCAAACGGCGGGGTTACGTCCAATAAAATGCATTTTCATCTTATGCTTCCAACTAGCAAAATTTGTACCATCAAAGTAAGGACCTCTACGGTGGTAATTTCCCTCGCTAGATGCCATACTCTCCTAGGTTGTGAAACCAAGGCTATGACCACCAAAAGCTATGGAAATCAAAGCAAATGGAGACCAAAGCTTTGATACCACTTGTAGGATCAAAAGTATGTCTAGAGGGGGGGTGATTAGACTACTTGACCAAATAAAAATCTAGCCTTTTCCCAATTTTAGTTCTTTGTAGATTTTAGCAACTTAGCACAAGTCAAGCAATCAACCTACACATGCAATTCTAAGCGTATAGCAGCGGAATGTAAAACAATTGGATATGAAGGTAAAGGGAGGAGTTTGAGGAGGCAAATGCAATGTTGGCACGGAGATTTTTTATCCATGGTTCCGATAGGTGGTGCTATCGTACATCCACGTTGATGGAGACTTCAACCCACGAAGGGTAACGGTTGTGCGAGTCCACGGATGGCTCCACCCATGAAGGGTCCATGAAGAAGCAACCTTGTCTATCCCACCATGGCCGTCGCCCACGAAGGACTTGCCTCACTAGGGTAGATCTTCATGAAGTAGGCAATCTCCTTGCCCTTACAAACTCCTTGGTTCAACTCCACAATCTTGACGGAGGATCCCAAGTGACACCTAGCCAATCTAGGAGACACCACTCTCCAAGAAGTAATAAATGGTGTGTTGATGATGAACTCCTTGCTCTTGTGCTTCAAATGATAGTCTCCCCAACACTCAACTCTCTCTCACTGGATTTGGATTTGGTGGAAAGAAGATTTGAGTAGAAAGAAACTTAGGGAAGGCTAGAGATCAAGATTTATGTGGTAGGAATGGAATATCTTGACCTCAACACAAGTGTAGGTGGTTCTCTCTCAAAAAATGTATGTTGGAAGTGTAGGCATGTTCTTATGGCTCTCTCCACAAATGAAGAGTGGGTGGATGGGTATATATAGCCTCCACACAAAATCTAACCGTTACACACAACTTACCAAACTCGGTGGGACAAAATTGTGAAACTCCGTCAGACCGATTTAGTTCATAATGTGACCGTTAGGCATTTCAATGGGACCAACATGTCAACTCGGTGGGACCGATATCGTTAGGGTTAGGGCATAACGTAATCTCGGTGAGACCGATTACACAAACTCGGTGAGACCGATTTTGGTAATAGACAAACAGAGAGCTGGTCAGGCAAACTCGGTGGGACCGATTCACTCATCTCGGTTGGACTGAAACGTTACGAAAGGGAAACAAAGAGTTTGCATTACAATCTCAGTGGGTCCGATCGCTCATCTCGGTTTGACCGAAACGTTACAAAGGGAAACAGAGAGATTACAATCCCATCTTGGTGAGACCGAGATCCCTATCGGTGAGACTGAAAAGACTAGGGTTTCTCGTAGTGGCTATTTCAACTGAACTCGGTGGCGCCGGATAGACAGATTCAGTGGGGCCGAGTTTGACTTTTCGTTTGGGACATATGTGGATGTGAGAAAGTAGTTGAGGGTTTTTGGAGCATATCACTAAGCACTTTGAGCAAGAAACTCATTAAGCAACACCTCACCCCCTCTTGATAGTATTGGCTTTTCCTATGGACTCAATGTGATCTTGGATCACTAAAATGGAAAATGTATAGTCTTGTGCTTTGAGCTTGATCCAATCCTTTTGTCCTTAGCATTTTGAGGGGTCCATGTTTCTCATCCATGCCATGCCAATCATTGAGCTTTCCTGAAATATTTATCTTGAAATGGCATTAGCTCAATGAGCTCTATGTTGTTAGGAATTACCAAAACCACCCAGGGATAGTTGCACTTTCACTTTTATATGTGGGAAAAAATCCAAATGTTATCCCCATTCTCAGCCCGCAGTGGGCGGTACTACCGCTCAAGGGAGCGGTACTACCGCTGGCCGCAGCGGTACTACCGCTCGGCCCAACTGTACTACCACTGGGACCTCGCACAGCGCCCAAGGGAGAAGGAACAAAGAGGAGGGCCGTTGAGCGACACTAGTAGTGGTAGTAGGGTGGTACTACCGCTCCTACTGCCGCTGCTACTGCCGCTGAACCCGACACGAGACACGCAGGTCTCGAGTCGGGGCGGTACTAGCATGGAACCTGAGCCGTACTACCGCCTATGGCCGTGGGTGGTACTACCGTTGTGAGACAGCTATACTACTGCTTGTTGATTTCACCGGTACTGCAGCTCTAGGGCCATAGTACTACCGCTGGGGCCACCCAATGCCACATCCAAGCAAAATAGATGCTATAGGAAAACCAAAATTGCCACAACTTCTGCAAATGAGCTTTGAGTTAAGCAAACTCAAGCTTGTTGGATAGTAAGAAGAGGTAGTAGAAAAGATGCCAAAGGTATAGAGATGTGAAACATCTAAGAATGAAGGATCGGCAAAAATCCCAATATCGAAAACATCATAGAAGATGCATGTGAACTCCGTTTTGGATGAACTCGAGCTTGTCATGAAGATGACCATAAGCTCCAAATCTCAAAAGGAGAAGAAGCAAACAAGAACCAAGAAGGATGATGCAACAATGCAATGGTTTGAGCTCTCTACGAACGATACAATCAAAGCTACTAACTTGAGAGCCCCCCTTGATAGTAGGGAAATCGATCCTATAGCCCGGTCTCCCAACTACCACCATGACACCGGTAAAATAGAAAAACTATTAAGGGCAAACCTTTGCCTTGCACATAGTCCACCTGAGCTAGATGATGACGATCTTGACTCTCTCAAGTTGGACCACCTTTCTTGATTGCATTGGCTCGATGAAGACTAGTTGATTGCTCCCCCATACTCCACTATATATGGGAGAGACACTCTTCGACACATCTTCACAAATCCATTGACACCACAATGGACGGCAGGCTTCAAGGATGATCTCTTCGTGATGCTCCACTTGAACTTGCACACCGCAATCTTGGTGACAATCACCACTTGATGTCATCCTCCTTGGGTTGTATGAGATCTTCCTCTTGATGCAAACCCATGCAAACAAACCTAAACCCACATAGAACTCTCACGTAGATCATGGGTTAGTACACAAAGCATAATGTACAATGCTTACCATACCATGGGATCACTTGATCCCTCTCGGTACATCTTGTATGCCTTGTGTGTTGATCAACTTGATTCACTCTTGACTTAGTCTTGATCAACCTTGAATCTTTCCAACTCTCTTCATTTGGATGATGTCTTGAAGGTAAACATGAATGATCACACAGTCTTCTTCTTCAAGACATGCTTGCAATAAGCTTAACACTCACATGACCAATCTTTGGATAATTGCTTAATAGCACCTTGGTCAATTCATAAACTCCTTGAAACCAACACATTGACTTCAAGAAATGCCTCTAGAAAAATCCTTCGAATATAACACAATGAAACCATTAGTCCACAGGGAATGTCATCAATTACCAAAACCACACATGGGGGCACCACATATTCTTTCAGCAGGGCAGGGAGATGATGGAGTGTTTTTTTTATAACACGGTAATTTGGTGGGCCTTTTGCTGTGTGATTTTGTGTTATCCACTAATAAACCCATATTTATGTGGGGAAATTTCTGCGTCGGTAGTTGCATGCACTATATTGGTGTTACAGTATCAAATGGTGGTGTTTCTTTTTTCCACGTGGCGGGGAGGCACGCGAGATTGATATGATTCTATGGGCGGGTTGCTGCTGATTGATTTGAAAAATCATTAGCCCCATCAAAATAGTAAACCAAATCTAAAATTCAATACCTTAATCAAATGAAAGCGTTTTAAAATTAGAGAACATAGTGAATTAAAATAATCGAATGGGAGAGCTCCTCGAGAAATTGTTGACCCGGTCAAAATCGAGTGACCCAATTCTAAATTGAAGAAATCAATTAATTGTGATGCCTTAAGAATTAGGAAGCATAGTGATGCCTTAAAAATTAGGAAGCATAGTGTATAGTATAAAAGAAATGAATGAGAGAGTTTTTGAGAAATTATTGACCCAATCAAAACAAATTCCAATTGGAGACCTTGATTGATTCTGAGGCCTTAAAAATTAGGGAGCTTAGTACCATTGAACCGGTCAAAATCGAGTTGAACCAATTCTAAATTGAAGACACCAATTAATTGTGAGGCCATAAAAATTAAGGAGCATAGTATACAATATAAAAAAATTGAATGTGAAAGCTTTGCGAAATTATTGACCCTGGCAAAACTCGGGTGACCCAATCTCAATTGAAGACCTCATTTGAGTGTGAGCTCTTTAAAATTAGGGAGCTTAGTGTTATAGAGGATTTTCACACCATGACCGCACTTGGGGCTTGGTGGTTCTTTGACTCGCACTATGTGCGACAGCTGGGTGAAGCAATAGTGCCTATGTATCTATTCCCCCAATCATTTTTAGTTTGCATATAAGTTTTGTCTGAAGTGAAAGTATCTCTATTTTGACCAAACTTATAGAAAAAAGTATCAACATTGACAATGCCAAATCAATATTGTTAGATTCATTATGAAATGTCGTTTCATAATATATATATTTGGTATTGTAGATGTTGATACTTTTTAGTATAAATTTGGTCAAAGTTTGTAAAATTTGACTTGACACAAGTCTAATATGCTAAGTAAAAAAGACCGGAGTGAGTATGTATGACAACAAGCAACCAACATCCAACCTATTGTCATTCATTGGATTGCACCTCTGTCGCCGCGCGGGAGGGCGATCACCTATGGGGCAGGGCCCCTTTTTAGTCCGGCAAGGGGGCAGAGGGCGCACGAAGAGCAGATCGAGGCGGAGCGCGCGGGGGTTTTTTACCCAGCTTCGGAGCTCTCCGGAGAGATAAAACTCCTACTGCTGCTTTGTGTTTCTATATTGTTCTTGCTTGAGAGCGCGGGTGCCCTCAGTCGCTAGCCGCTTCTAGTTTCGAATGAGTCGAACCCCCTCTACGTTGCACACGGGCCTCCTTTTATATGCTCAAGGGGTTACCCACAGGTGGCAACGGAGGGAAAGGGCAAAAATGGAAGAGTGGTGGTTGGTACAACTACCTGTACAGTGTTATCATACCTGACCCTGGCGGCAGGGGGCAAGGGCATTAATTGCCCGTCTGTGTCGCCTAAACAGTGCCGAAAGGGACCGCTAGGGACGCCACCGTTTGCCATGATGGTTATCTTGCCAGCGCCTGCTTGCCACCTCGCACCCCTAGCTGCACGGCCTCCTGCCACGTGTGCTTGGGAAGGTCCCAGAGCGACACGTTGGCAGGCGTGCTGGAGCGCGGCCGCGAAGTGGGGGTTTCCCGCGGCAAGCTCGTTGCCGCGGTCGTCGTCTTGTCGTGTTCGGGAGCTTGCCGCTCGTTGGGCCTTGCCGGGGCGCGTGGTGCGTCGCGGCAAGTTTTCTTGGAATGCCTTGAGTGGCCTTCCCGGCAAGCTCCTCTTGCCGGGGTCTTGTCTTCTTCCTGGCCAGCTTCTCTTGTCGGGGCCTTGGTTGGCCTTCCCGGCAAGCTCCTCTTGCCGGGGCCTTGGTTCGAGTACTTTCTTCTTGAATGGTCTTCAAAGTAGCCGCGGAGGATCTTGGCGGACGCCCGGCAAGCCCTACCGTGGGTCGCTGCGACTACCCGTGCACAAGTTCGGGATACTAAGGTACCCCTACTTTAGTACACCGACAGGAGCCCCCGGGCCTGGGCCATACACGGTGCCGAGCGCTGTTGGGCCAGGCCCAAAACAGTGTACGAGCACGCGCGGCCTAGGTCACACCACATATCTTTCCGCTTCCACCGCGCACGCCCAGAACGACACGCGTCAAACGCGGTGTCGTGGGTGACGTGGGCGGCGTGTGCGAGGCTAAGCCCCGTGAGCATGCGTCAAGCCATGATGAAGGGGACGGTTCACGCCCTCCTTCCTAAACGGAAGTAGGCGTGGGGGCGTGGTGCATTTACTGGACGGGTCCAGTGCGCGGTCTTCGAGGCGTCCACTCCCACGATCACGGGGTGGGGCAAGGCCGCCTCACCCGTCGCCTCGGCTCTGCATCCCCGCCACGCGGCTCCCATGCGCTTGGGGTCACGGACGGTGGAAGTGGGAATCTGGGCCGTCGCGAGTAGAGGCAGCGGTTCGGTCCTGACTCCCTGCTTTTCCCATGCCTTGATTCGCTGAGCGGGGCGGCCGAGCCCCCACCTCGCTCCTTTATAAAGAGCGGGAGGGGAGCACAGAAGCCCACACTCTCTCATCTCCTCCTTTCTTCAGCTTCTGCTCCCCTTTCTCCCATTCGCCATGGAGAAAGGGAACCCTGGCCCTTCATCGGTGGCGGCGAGGGTCGCCGCCAGACGGCGCACCTCTCCCTCTCCCGCGCCCTTGGTGGGAGAGCTGGCCATAAGGGGAAGAGGGAGGGGGCGAGGTCGCGGACGAGGTCGAGGACGAGGTCGAGGCACTCGGGGAAGAGGCGGACGGGGCGGCGCGCCAGCTTCGCCTCCGCCGGCGGTTCCTCCCCCCACGGCGGTCCACATAGGGGACGATCCTTGGGAGTTCTTCGTTAGGCTGCGCCAGGCGCCTCGTCGTCGCCTCCGGCTTCCAACTCCGTTCGCGAGCGCGATGGAATCAGACCCGCCCGAGACACTGAGACTGCAGATGAGGGGCTGTGGGATCAGCGGCACGCGAGTCCGCGTTGTATTCCCAGCCCCCAATGTGATGTATCTTGATCGAGGGTGGAAGACGTTCGCCCGTATTCACAGCCTGATGGAGGGGTTCACCCTCCATTTTAAGTTGATGGAGGGCGATCTCCTCTCCGTCAAGGTCTTCGGGTGCTTCGGCACTCGGGCGAAGTGCTGCGTGGACAGCTCCTCCGATAGCGAAGGCTCTCCCTCGAGCGAGAGTGACGAGGAGGGGAGCGACAGCGACGACGAGGGTAGCGGGCGGCGAGATGGCGGGTCCGAGTAGGTGTCGGGCGCCGCTTTGCGCGGCACCGGCGACCCCATCATCCGTGTCGCCGGCTCCTCGAACTCCCCGGGGTTGTCTCCTTGGGCGGCTGGCGTAGGGAGGCTGCGGAAGGGGAAAAGGGCTGGC
The DNA here is from genome assembly GCA_963921465.1 of Triticum timopheevii. NCBI lineage: Eukaryota > Viridiplantae > Streptophyta > Magnoliopsida > Poales > Poaceae > Triticum > Triticum timopheevii. The sequence goes on along the minus strand of OY997264.1, from coordinate 100,913,436 downwards.
GACAAGGCCGTCAGGTCGGAGTACGAGGGCGTGGTGCCCGCGACAGCATGCTGACGTCCTGCCGCCCCGTCTTCGAGCCCCGCTTCCGGCGCCGCCATCACCGTCCAGCCTCCGGACAGCCCCCGGGCTGTTCTCTTGGTGTCTTCTGGCACCCGTAGCTCGCCTAGGCGCTCCCTTTGCCCTTTTCGCCTCCTTGACCTATCTCCTGAAGAGGGGGACAGGAAAGGGATTACGGGCATCTTATCTTTTTAATTTGTAAGCCTTCGGGCCTTAGCTGCATCTAAAACTTGTAGTCCCCTCTTTCATGTTTTTCATCCTCTATGGACTGTACCTGAGTGGGATGTTTTTTTTAATGAAAAAGGGGTTGCTTGCCGGGTTACTTGTCTCGCGGGTTAAACCCACGCCAAGGAGCAAATCCTTGGTATCCCTCGGACAGACAGTTCGCCTCCCGGCAACAGGCCCTGCCGCCTTCCCACGTCGCTCGACCTTTCTCACACCTTTGACGGAGGCGGGAACGAGGTGGGTGCGGCCTCCTTGTTTCATCCCTCCGCTGCCGCAACTTCGACCAAACTTGGCCCCGGGAACGGGCTCCAGGGCCTAGAGTTGAGGGAGCACGGCAGTTTTTGGGAAGAAACGCGGTTTCGCATTCCCCAGTCCATAAGAGGATGCATGAAGAGGGACGAAAAACTTATCTGATATTGCAGCCCCCGGCAACTCTGGCTTGCCGCGGACGAATCTTGGCACTCGCAGACCCCAGCGATACTGGCTTGCCTGGGCCTAGGTGCCGGCGCGCCCTTCTTCTCCTTTTCATTCTTAAGTGGTCTGGCCAAGATATGCGAGCCCTGCGAACGAAGGAAAAGCAAAAGGACGGACTCTCGACCTCTAAGCTAAGGGTTAGCTGCTGTTAGGCACTATCAACCCTAACCAAGGACGAGACTCGACCTAGCATGCATGCTATAACCCCGGGGTGTCAGCGCTTCATTTACTTGTGCTCAGGGTCTGCGCCTGGCTTTGTACAAAGGGTTACATGCAACAGCGGCAAGGCTTGTACAAAAAGGTGGTTGCCGGAACAGGTTCCGACAACCGCGCCTTATGGGTAAAACTTACGAAGATGCTCTATGTTCTAGGAGTTGCTCACCGGAAAGCCATCTTCGGTATCAAGGCGGACAGCGCCAGGCCTAGTGACTCGTTTCACCCGATAAGGGCCTTCCCACTTCGGCGTCAACTTGTTGGAATTCTTGGCAGATTGAACGCGCCGAAGAACAAGGTCGCCTTCCTCGAAGCTTCTGGCTTTAACTTTGCGGCTGTGGTAGCGGCGCAAAGCTTGCTGGTATCGAGCAGCTCGTATAGCAGCCTGAAGACGATCTTCCTCGAGGAGCAGCGCGTCATCTTGGCGCAGCCGCTCTTGCTCAAGCTCATCATAAGCGAGCACTCGAGGCGATCCATATATGAGTTCCGTGGGGAGAACTGCTTCTGCTCCATATACTAGAGCAAAAGGTGTCTGGCCAGTGGCTCGATTTGGCGTCGTTCTGATCGACCAAAGAACCACCGGCAGCTCCTCGATCCAATTTCTTCCGCACTTGTGCAGCCTGTCGAAAGTTCTGGTCTTGAGCCCGCGCAGCACTTCAGCGTTTGCCCTCTCCGCTTGACCGTTGCTTCTCGGGTGAGCAACAGAAGTGAAGCAGATCTTGGCGCCAAGATCTTGGACGTACTGCATGAAGGTGCGGCTCGTGAATTGTGTGCCATTGTCGGTGATGATCCTGTTAGGGATTCCGAAACGGCAAACAATTGACCTGAAGAACTTGACTGCAGATTGTGCAGTCACCTTCCTCACTGCTTCCACCTCAGGCCACTTTTTGAACTTGTCGATTGCGACGTACAAGTACTCAAAGCCCCCGACAGCTCGGGGAAAGGGGCCGAGGATGTCGAGCCCCCAGACCGAAAATGGCCAGGATAAAGGGATTGATTGGAGAGCTTGAGCTGGTTGATGTATCTGCTTGGAGTGGAACTGGCACGCTCCACACTTGGTTACTTGTGCAGTTGCATCCTGGAGGGCTGTCGGCCAGAAGAAACCTTGCCGGAAAGCTTTGCCGGCAAGCGCTCTTGCGCCAATGTGGTGACCACATATGCCTCCATTTATCTCCGCCAACAACTTCTGTCCATCTTCCCGGGAAATGCACTTCAATTTCACTCTGTTGAATCTTCTTCTGTACAGTATGTCATCGACAAACTGGTACATACTTGATTGCCGGGCTACACTCTCTGCTTCTTCCTGCTCTTCAGGAAGTTCTCCTGTTTGAAGAAAATGGACAATCTGCTATGCCCATGCCGGAGCCTGTGGCTCGACGACAAGGACTAAAGGCGCAAATGCTGCTGCGGGAACATCTACTTCCACGGTCAGAATCTGTGATTCAGCCGGAGCATGATATTCCCCGGCAAGCGTGTCGGGACACAGCTTGTCGGGAGCGTCTGCTTCAACGAAACAAACCCTGGGGCTTGTCGGAGCAGGCTGCCCCTCAGCATTCTTTGTGTTGATCTTGGCCGCTGCGGGAACATCTGCTTCCACGGGAAGAATCTGTGATTCAGCCGGAGCGTGATGCTCCCCGGCAAGCGTGTTGGGACACAGCTGGTCGGGAGCATCTGCTTCAACGAAACAAACCCTAGGGCTTGTCGGAGCAGACTGCTCCTCAGCGCTCCCTGTGTTGATCTCGGGGACCTTCTTGGCGGCGGCTTCGGGGAGCTCTGCCGGAAGGTAGTCACCAGTAATCAACTTCCTCTTCTTGCTCTGTCCAGTTGATGGTGTTACAGATGGTTGAGTCAGCTTGAGCACAAAAGTCCCTGGTTCCACAGGTAACTTGAGTGCGGCGCACTTTGACAGGCCGTCTGCAATGTCATTTTGAGCTCTTGGAACATGTTCCATTTGCAGGCCGTCAATATGCTCTTCCAACTTCCTCACTTCATCAATGTAGGCTTCCATCAACGGACTCTGATAATCTTTGTTTACTTGACGGACGACAAGCTGTGAGTCACCCCTGACAATAAGCTTCCTGATCCCAAGGTCTACCGCGATCCTGAGTCCGGCAAGCAAGCCTTCATACTCTGCAGTATTGTTTGTTGCTTGCTCCCTAGGAAAGTGCATCTGGACCACGTACTTGAGGTGCTCTCCAGTGGGTGCGACAAGTAGTACGCCCGCACCGGCGCCTTGCAGTGAGAAGGCACCATCAAAGTACATGTTCCATTCTTTGCTTGCTTCCTTGACGGGGATGCTCCTCTCCGGAGTTTCTTCATCAGGTGTTGGCGTCCATTCTGCTATGAATTCTGCCAGTGCTCGGCTCTGGATAGTTGAAGTACTTTCAAACTTGAGGCCAAAGCTTGACAATTCCAGCGCCCACTCGACAATCCTGCCTGTTGCTTCTGGATTCTGCAGTATCCTCTTCAATGGAAAGCGAGTGACAACCGTGATTTCATGCGCTTGAAAGTAATGGCGCAGCTTCCTCGAGGCCATGAGAAGGCCGAAAAGCAATTTCTGCACACCAGAGTACCTTGATCTATCCCCCTGCAGAGGGGAACTGACAAAGTAAACTGGGCGCTGCACCATTTTCTTCTGTTTCTCTTCTTGTGGCTGCGTGGATCTATCCTTGTCGGAACCAGAACTTGTCGGGGAAGCCCCCTGCTTGTCGCTGGACTCGCTTGTCGTGGTCGCTGGCCCATCATCCGCCTCCCTCTCGGCTACTAACGCAGCACTAACCACTTGATTGGTTGCCGCCAGATATAGCAGCAACTTCTCTTGTGGCTTAGGTGCGACAAGTATTGGAGTGGAGGATAGGTATCTCTTCAAGTACTACAGCGCGGCCTCCGCTTCCGGAGTCCATTTCATCGGACCTGCGTTCTTCAAAATTTTGAAGAATGGCAGGGCGCGCTCGGCAGACTTAGAGATGAACCTACTGAGAGCAGCAACGCAGCCGGCAAGCCTTCGCACATCCTTGACACGCTTCGGTGCTTTGATCTGTTCAATGGCTTCGATCTTGTTGGGATTGGCTTCGATCCCCCGCTGGGACACAAAGAATCTGAGAAGCTTGCCGGAAGGAACTCCAAACACGCACTTCTCGGGATTCAACTTGAGATTGATCTTGTGCAGATTTGCAAAAGTCTCATCCAGATCTTGGATCAAAGTTTCTTTGTCCTTGCTCTTGACCACTATGTCATCCATGTAAGCTTCTACATTTCTGTGCAGCTGTGGCTCAAAAGCATGACTGACTATTCTTGCAAATGTTGAACCGTCATTCTTTAGTCCGAAAGGCATCCGTACAAAGCAGTATGTGCCACATGGAGTAATGAATGCGGTTTTCTCTTCATCCTCTTCCGCCATGAAGATATGATGATATCCTGAGTATGCATCAAGGAATGAAAGCAGATCACATCCTGCCGTGGAGTCGACAATATGGTCAATGCGCGGCAAGGGAAATGGATCCTTGGGACAAGCTTTATTAACATTAGTGAAGTCAATACAAAGCCTCCACTTCCCGTTTGCTTTGAGCATGACTACTGGATTGGCTAACCACGTTGGATGGAGTACTCCTCGGACCAAGCCTGCTACTTCCAATTTCTTGATTTCCTCTGCAATGAACTCTTGGCGTTCTACTGCTTGCTTTCTGACTCTCTGCTTGACGGGCCGCGCGTGAGGGCAGACGGCAAGGTGGTGCTCAGTTACTTTCCTGGGAACACCGGGGATCTCAGATGGTTGCCATGCAAATACATCGACATTCGCCCGCAGGAAAGCAACGAGCGCGCTTTCCTATTTAGGGTCAAGCGTGGCACTAATGGTGAAGGTACCACCAGTGCTGTCCTCCTTGGCGGCCACTTTCTTGGTCCATGGTGAAGCTGTCTTTGCCTTCTTGCACTTGCCGGTGGAGCTTGATGGTGCGTCCTCGATGGTAGCGCAGCACTCCGAAGAGGTGCGCTTGCCGGAGTAGGCATCAGAGCTACTCTTGCCGGACTTGGACTTGCCGGTGGAGCTTGATGGTGCGTCCTCGACGGTAGCGCAGCACTCCTAAGAGGTGCGCTTGCCGGGGTAGGCATTAGAGCTACTCTTGCCGGACTTGGTCTTCTTCTTCCCCCCGGGAGCTTCAGCGGCAAGTGGTTTGTGTTCTGCTGCGGCTGTTGCTTCCCGGTAGATTTTGTCGGTACAGATAAGTGCATCTTTCTTGTCGCCATGGACAGAAATGACACTTATCGGACCGGGCATCTTGAGCACGTTGTAGGTGTGATGAGAGGCTGCCATGAACTTAGCAAGCGCTGGACGGCCAAGTATCCCATTGTAGGGCAATGGAAAATCAGCAACGTCGAATGTGACTCTCTCTGTCCTGAAGTTCAGCTCACTGCCAAACGTTACTGGTAGCGTGATCTTCCCCTTCGGCTTGCTCCTTCCCGGGTTGATCCCTTGAAAGGTGCCGGTTTCTTCGAGCTCGCTGTCGGGGATCTGGAGCTTCTTGAGTACCGCCGAAGAGATCAGATTCAGGCCGGCCCCGCCGTCAACCAGCATCTTCGTGACCTTGAGGTTGCGGATTGTTGGCAAAACCAACATCGGCAAGCACCCGACCGCAGTTATGCGGTCAGGGTGATCCTCAATGTCGAAGATGATGGGCGTGCTCGACCACTTCAGGGGCTTGCGCGACTCAACGGACGGTTCTGCTGCGTTCACTTCCCGCATCCACTGTTTGAGTTGGCGGTGCGAGGTGTGCAGAGAGGCACCGCCGTCAACGCACAAGACGTCTGTTGCCTTCTGAAACTCCTGCTCGTCGGCCTCATCCTCCTCCATCTCATCATCATCATCTTCGTCTTCGTCCTTGTCGCGGCCGCGGGGAGGCCTGTCTCCTTGCCGCTCCTTGGCCTTGCCGCGGCGCCCTCCCCGGGCAGGACGCTTCTTGCCGGATCCTCCGCCACCTTCCTGGGCCTTCTCCTTGTCGCGGCGCTCGTATTCAGCTTTCTGTAGCTCAACAAGCTGCTCAACCTTCTTGCAGGCCTGGAGGTCATGGCCCTTGGTGCGGTGGATCTTGCAGTACTGCTTGCCGGAGCCGTCCTGCTTGTCGGCGGCCACCACAGCCTCGCCGGAGTCACCAGCTTTGGCCTTCTCGGCGCCACGTCCATTGCCGGACTGCTCGACAACTAGCGCATCCTTAGCTCTTCTGTTTCTGTTGTTCCGCCTTCGGTTCTTCTTCGCCGGGGCGGCATCCTCACTGTCAGATCCTTCTGCTCTTGCGTTCTCTCCGGGGAGTTTCCTCCCCTCCTCAGCACGTGCACACTTGTCGGCCAGAGCATATAGCTCGCTGACATCTCTGATTTTGCACATCGCCGTCTCCTCCCTCATCCTGCGGTTACGCACGTTCTGATGGAACGCGCTGATAACCTCGGCAGGGTGGACGTCTGGGATGTTGCGCTGCACCTGGCTGAATCTCTGTATGTACTTGCGCAGGGTTTCTCCTTCCTTCTGGGCGAGCAGATGAAGATCGCTCTCCTGGCCATGGGGTTTGTGGCCGCCTGTGAAGGCGCCGACAAACTGATGACACAGGTCCGCCCACGAAGAGATGGAGTTGTCTGGCAAGTGCATTAGCCAAGATCTGACGTTGGGCTTGAGCACCAGCGGGAAGTAGTTGGCGAGGATCTTCTCGTCGCGCCCCCCGGCAGCCTGCACCGCGATGGTGTAGACGCTGAGGAACTCCGACGGATGTATCCTGCCATCGTACTTCTCAGGTACATCTGGCTTGAAGTTTTTGGTACTAGGCCACTGGACCTGTCGCAGCTCACGGGTGAACGCAGGGCAACCTACCGCGTACGGCAAGTCGCCTGGTTCCCCTGGCGCATGCATATCAATAGTGGGCCCAGCGCGCTGGTCTGACTGACGCCACGCTTCTCTTCGGCGCTCGATGCGAGTACGTGTGTCTTCTTGCCGTCGTTCTTGGAGAACTTGGCGTTGATCGCGGCGAGCTCGCGGGTCCGACGACGCGGTGGAATCGGCGTCGAGGTTGGCCCGGCGAGTCGGCGATCTTGGCCTTCGTGGTGGGGAGTACACGGTGGTGGCACCCCCAGCGGTCTTATCGGCGTCAGTTTGCGCCTGGGCGTCTTTCCGGGGCTTCGATATGCTCGGTTGCCGGGGCTTGTCACCATTGGTGAAGCCGATAAGGCTCTGAATGGTGGCCCTCCAGTCGTCGATCTTGTCTGGTGTTGGAGGGTAATCTAGAAGCAACTGGGCTCAGGCCAGCGCTTCCTCTGGAGTCTTGGGTGGCGGTGGCGAGCGACGCGAGGTGCGGGATATGCTCAGACTTCTAACATTGTTAGAAGGAGCAACATCTCGTCCAGGCGACCGTCCCGCGCTCGTGCCAGCATGTTGTCGCACATGTTGGCCTTGAGCGTCCCGCGACCCACCAGCTTGCCCTTGTTCTAACGCGAGTACGGTGCTAGGAGCACCGTGGCGTTGTCGACCCTGCACCTCCTGGGAGGGGTGCGGCGGATGTACAGACGCTGAAGCTTGCGGGGCCTTGTCCTTGGACCGAGTGACGACGTGAGTCCCTCCGCTGGCGCCCGCTCCTCCGCCGGCATCCACCCCACCGCCCGTTTGCTCCGGTGGCGGTAGGATAGACGTGGACAGAGCGGCCACCTCCGAAGCCTTCTTCTTCGGTGGCATGTCGATGAAGATGTTGGTGTAGCGCGCGCAAACGCCGGATCAAGTTCGCACAACCTCGACGCACCCCCTACCTGGCGCGCCAGAGATGTCGCCGCGCGGGAGGGCGAGCACCTATGGGGCAGGGCCCCTTTTCAGTCCGGCAAGGGGCGGAGGGCGCACGAAGAGCAGATTGAGGTGGAGCGCGCGGGGGGTTTTTACCCAGCTTCGGAGCTCTCCGGAGAGATAAAACTCCTACTGGTGCTTTGTGTTTCTATATTGTTCTTGCTTGAGAGCGCAGGTGCCCTCAGTCGCTAGCCGCTTCTAGTTTCGAATGAGTCGAACCCCCTCTACGTTGCACACGGGCCTCCTTTTATATGCTCAAGGGGTTAGCCACAGGTGGCAACGGAGGGAAAGGGCAAAAATGGAAGAGTGGTGGTTGGTACAGCTACCTGTACAGTGTTATCATACCTAACCCTGGCGGCAGGGGGCAAGGGCATTCATTGCCCGTCTGTGTCGCCTAAACAGTGCCGAAAGAGACCGCTAGGGACGCCACCGTTTGCCACGATGGTTATCTTGCCAGCGCCTGCTTGCCACCTTGCACCCCTAGCTGCACGGCCTCCTGCCACGTGTGCTTGGGAAGGTCCCAGAGCGACACGTTGGCAGGCGTGCTGGAGCGCGGGCGTGAAGTGGGGGTTTCCCGCGGCAAGCTCCTTGCCACGGTCGTCGTCTTGTCGTGTTCAGGAGCTTGCCGCTCGCCGGGCCTTGCCGGGGCGCGCGGTGCGTCGCGGCAAGTTTTCTTGGAATGCCTTGAGTGGCCTTCCCGGCAAGCTCCTTTTGCCGGGGTCTTGTCTTCTTCCCGGCCAGCTTCTCTTGCCGGGGCCTTGGTTGGCCTTCCCGGCAAGCTCCTCTTGCCGGGGCCTTGGTTCGAGTACTTTGTTCTTGAATGGTCTTCAAAGTAGCCGCGGAGGATCTTGGCGGACGCCCGGCAAGCCCTGCCGCGGGTCGCTGCGGCTGCCCGTGCACAAGTTCGGGATACTAAGGTACCCCTACTTTAGTACACCGACAACCTCCTGCAGGGTCATCATTGAAATTGGATGGCGCCGTTTCTAAGTCTTCAGGGCACCGGTTCAGTAAGTGCTATCTGCAGAGACAGTGGCGGGTATTACCTTCAGGCTTTGGCCCTGGTTTTCATCGGGGCAACTGATCCGGCCAGCCTGAAGGCTCTCGCGTGTCGTGAGGCCATGGCTTTGGCGACCGATCCCTTGCAAACATGCATAGTCATTCGCTCAGACTGTAAGGAAGTGGTATCAAACATCAAGGAAGGCAGCGGCGGCAAGCACAACCATATCATTCGCGAGATCCGGATCATATCATCAGAGTTCCAGGATTGCTCTTTCATCTTAGCCTTGAATACGGAGCCACATAATCTCGCTAAACGTGCACTTAGTTTATCTACAGGGCATCATCTCTCTCCTTGTACCGAAACAGGCTTTCACCCTGCTTTATAAATGCCCGAACCGATACAAAGTGATGGGGGAGACCCCTTACAAAACAGATCAAAGATAAAAAACAAGATTACAGGAGTGCCCACACTCCATCTCGACACACCCAAAATACTGACTAGAAGAAAGACTGTGCCTCCATGAGAAACCACCAGATGTCGATGCAACACACACACACACACCAAGTTATCGCCAGAGAGGACCCCCTGCCCTCTTGCTCCAGGCCGTGAAGCACCGATCCTTCCTGCATACAATGAGGACCAAGAATGATGCCCTCGACATCGCGTGTAAAAGATAGGGAGTCGTCGAGACCACTCCACGCAGAGCCGAAGGAGCGTCGAAATATGATCCAAGCTCGCCCGCCGATGCCGAAGAAATGCAACAGGAGGGCACCTAAGCTCCATGACGACGCCCTCAAGAGGGTGACGACGCAACACACCGCGGCCGTCAAGACCGAAGATATGATAAGGGGTTTTCACCCAGAGCCTTGACGTGCGGAGAGAGACCACAATGACGCCCCAAGAGGGACACAACACCCACATGCATCACCGTCGTTGGCACCGGAGTGCAAAGCTTTTGCCTGAAGACTCTCCCACACCACCTGGAGATACCATGGTCCAAGTCCGCTTAGGCAGTCTTGGATTAGGGGGTATTCGGAAAGCCGGACTATATACTTTGCCCGGACTGATGGACCGTGAAGATACAAGACTCAAGACTTTGTCCCGTGTCCGGATGGGACTCTCCTTTGCGTGGAAGACAAGCTTGGCGAACCGGATATTAGATATTCTTCTTTGTAACTGACTCTGTGTAAACCCTAGCCCCCTCCGGTGTCTATATAAACCGGAGGGTTTGGTCCGTATAGGGACAATCATAATCATCATAGGCTAGTGTCGGATTTTGGGTTCCGGCAAACCCTTGAGGTTCGAACACTGGGGTTCGCACGGAGATCTCTCCCCTACCAGCTCATGTCTCGAGGTCTCGCCAAGATCTAAGCAAGAAAGATGAACACACAAGGGACATGAGATTTATACTGGTTCAGGCCACCATTGTGGTGTAATACCCTACTCCAGTGTGTGGTGTGGTGGATTGCCTCGGGGGCTGATAGTGAACAGTACAAAGGGAGAACGACCTCGCGAGGGGCTGTTCTTGAGCTGGTGCGATGAACTGCTTGGGTGAATTCACTCGCTTCTCTCTCTGGTTTATCTCCATATACCTCTACCTTGTGGGTGGCTAGTCCTATTTATAGGCGGAGGCCCTGGGCCTCTCCCCAAATAATGAGCGGGAAGGGCGCCAACAATTGGCCATTTTGAAGGGGAACATCTACTACACTTATCCTGACTAAAGTTGGTCTTCGGCTGCCAAAGGCCCTGACGGTGACGCCGCCCTGGGCTCCACGGTGACCTCCATCCTGCCGTTTTGCTGGTCTTGGTCTTGTTGCACCGAAACGGTAACCTTTGCCTGATGCCTTGGCCTGTGCTTGCCCCCTTTGCACCGAAAGGGAAACAAGGACACTGCGCAGGCCGGCGCCCGCCTAGCGCCCGCCCAGACTTTGATCGTCATGGCTTGCGTCATGGGCCCCTCGGAAGGTGCCCTGCCTTGATCTCTCCGCCTCGTCGCGAGCCTGCCTGAGGAGGCTGCTCTTGAGGAAGCTCCCTGTCGTCCGCCCCGCGAGGCTTGAACCCTCGCGAGGGTCTTGAGCTTGAGCTGATGAAGTTGGGCTGCATTGAACCCCACTTGAGCCACGTCGCAGGCCGCAGGCAGGCAAGTCTGGGGAACCCTGTTCCCAGAACACTGACAGTAGCCCCCGGGCCCAAGGCGCGCCTGGAATTGGCTTAGCAGAGAAGCGAAGGGGCAAGTGCAAAGCGCCGTGGGCCCCAACAGCCTGTGGCCTTGGGGGCCGCGTGGCGGTTGATTGGACGTGGGCGTCTCCGCTTGACCACGACGCCTTGGCAACCGCACGACTTTGACAAAAAGGGGTGCCCGGGCCAGACTGACCTACTTTGTTCTCGCCTGCCTTGCTCCAGATCCCCTTTCTCGCCCTTCTCCTTCCTGCTTCCGAAATCCTCTAGATCTGCCTCAATCCTTCCCGTCCAGCGAGCTATGGCGCCCCGCAAGACTCCGACTGAGGCCTGGTACTCCCCGGCTTTGGATCCCCCAAATGTGTAGGTGAGGAATCTTGCCCTCGTGCGCCTAAGGACGGTGGCGCAGGACAATGCGGGAGCGACTGCGTTCAAGGCCGGCTCCAACTAGCCTGAAGGCAAGGGGAGCACCTTTTACCCGCTCTTCGTGAGCGCCGTCATCGCCGTTCTGGTGCCTCTTTTTTCCTAGTTCTTCCTCGCTGTTCTTCGCCTGTATAACTTGCAAGCTCTACACCTCCACCCCAACTCTGTACTTCTTCTAGCGATCTTCACCTACTATTGCGAGGCTCACGTTGGGATAAAGCCCTCGGTGGCCTTGCTGCACCATTACTTTTATCTCCGGGTTTCTCATGGCCCCATCTCCGCATGCGCGAGTTTTGTCGCATACTCTGGCTCCAACGCCATCTCTAAGCCCGGGAAGAGGATTGAAGGCTTCCGGAGCAGGTGGGTCATGGTGGACGCCGGGCGCATCCACCCCCGACTTGTGCTCCCCACGGGGCAGCCCAAGGCCGTTGATGTGTGGTCTCGCGCGGAGCTCGTCGACCCTCGCGCGAGGGCGGTGCTGGAGAGGATGGACGCGGACCTAAGGCGTGGAAACCTAGGGGCTGCGAAGCTGACCGGGGCCACACTCCTGAGGGAGTTTCTGGAGCAGCAGGCGGCTCCAGTCCGGGAGCACTCGCTCCTGTTATGGAGGCTCAGGGAGGCAGATGTTGCCATTCGCTTGAGCTCTGCAGACCTGGCCGATGAAGAGATGGTCGCGGCCCTCCACTCCTTGGTCGGGGGAGGCATGGCGAGGCCGGACGGTGCTCCTGTCCCCCTGTTTCTTCGTGACGACTGGGAGCAGGTGGTGGATGCCATGCCCACCTTCAATGGTGAGGGGCTAGTGCCCGTAGTGGCTCCCGGGGATCTGACGGCGTTGCAGACGGTGAATGTGTCCTCCATCGACTCTGGCGTGAGTGAGGAGGAAGAAGAGGAGGAGGAGGAAGAGGAGGAGTTCGACTCCGAGGCGACTGGCGAGGAGTCGGAGGAGTCCTTCCCCCGGCGCAGGTCTCGCACCCTCCGCTCCATGTCGGACGATGACGAGGCCAGCGGCGGGCGAGGAGGAGTGGATTCTCCCTCGGTCCCGAGGAAAGATAGGTCGTGGCTGGTGCCCCCAGGATCCGCTCTGGCTCCGGGGCGGTCTGAGGCTAGCTGCGGCCTTCTCGGCGCGTCCTCTGCTTCCATGCTTCCCAAGGCTGACCCCAGCTGCAGGCTCTCAGGCTTCAAGTTTGGCCGGAGGCTGCTTGAGACCGCAAGAGATGACTAGTAAGTACTCGATCCGCGCTCTGCTTTGTTTCTGCCGCCCAGACTTAACGTTTGCACTCCTTGACCAAGCCGGCACCTGAGCCGAAGAGGTTGAGGGGGGCTTCTGCGGCCCTGCTTGAGGCGAGTTCGCCTGTCGAGGCAGCGGCTTCTTCTGTGGGGAAAGGTGGCACTGAGGCCCGTACTTCCCCCCTTGGCCCCGCTGACCCAGGAGGGGCCTAGCCTTGGTGTTGCTGCTAAGATGCCCAAGGCCCGGGAGGCTCCTTCCCCCCAAGCCGTGATCACGCTGCCGTCGTCTCCGCCTGCTCCACTAGCTCCCGTCTCTTCTGATCCCTCTGCTATCTTGGACCATGCCGCCAATGAACTGAGGCGGATTCGGGAGGATCTCCAGAGGGCGGACCCCAGCCTAGTGGTCGGGCGCTTGGAGTTAGCGTCCGGCTGGGCCCGCTCTGCTGCCTCTGTTCGAGCGGCACTGAGGCAGGCTGCGTCTGCCTCCGACGAGGAGAAGCAAGCCGCCCGCCAGGCTAAGGCTGCCCGCGATGCTGCCCAAGGTGAAGCTGCGGATGCCCAGGGCCGCTACAAGGCGCTGGAGGTCGAGCTGCAAGACCTGCGCAAGGAGCTCATGAAGGAGGTCCGCATCCGCCAGGAGAAGGAGGAGGGGATGAAGGCTCGGGAGGCTACCGTCAAAGACCGGGACGCCGAGCTTGTTGACAGTCGTGGCCAGTTGGAGATGCTGGAGCAGGCGCTGAAGGTGGAGAGGGCCGAGCTAGACTGCAAGGAGAAGGTCCTGGCCGAGGACCGGGTGGCCTATGCCGAGATGGAGAAGAAGGCTCGTGCCGCACTGAAGACGCTCTATGAGAGCGGCTTAGAGGACCTGTTGGTTGGCGAAGAGGACGGGCCTGCCGAGCTGCTTTCCTTCCTGGTCCGTGCGCTTGAAGATGCCGCGGACGGCCTTGGTCCCACTGCCGAGGCCGAGGCGCGTGCCCTGTCGTCTGCAGCGCTGACGCGCGTCTTCAGCCACGTCTACCTTCGCTACCCCAACGTCGACCTCGGCAGCCTGATGGAACCTGTGAGCGGCGACCTTGCCGCCGCTGCTTCTGAGGCCGTGAAGGGCCGAGCCGAGGCTTTGCTGGGGAGGTTCTGCGCCTTCAGCACGTTGCCTAAGCGCGACGCCGCTGGCTCCGCGGCTTCAGGAGGCGGGGCCGCCCGGCGCGACTCCACCGCTGGCGGCAGCACCACTGGAAAGTGATCCCCTTGCGTCTTTTGTCTTGTTTTAATTCCTGCAGCATGCACCATGCCTCGTGGAGGCGTTTAAACTTGTGTTTGGTATTGTGAAAACACTCTATGGCTTGTAATTTGCTTTTAAATTCCCTAGAATTTGCATCTTTCCCTCCTACTTGCTTGTGTTCTACATCGGCAGGGACCGACCCCGCGCATACCTCAGCCGCCGTTAGCCCCGACCGGAAACCAGGACGGGACTAAGGGGTGAGGGGCTACATGGCAAGTTAGGCTCCTGAGTCGCGATGCTCAGGAGTCCCCCTTGACACGCAAACAACAAGTAGGGAAGGGAGGGGGCGCAGGAGTGATTTGTCGTTCTACGTCGGTAGGGCCCGACCCCGTGCATACCTCAGCCGCCGTTAGCCCCGATCGGAAACCAGGACGGGACTAAGGAGTGAGGGGCTACGTGACCAGTTAGGCTCCTGAGTCGCGATGCTCAGGAGTCCCCCTTGACGCGCAAACGAGTCTTCGTACCTTGGCTCCACTCGGGGAGAGACGCGCGACGACCAGGTCCGAGGGACCTGGCTGAGTGGCGTGCATTTGGGCGTGGCCCGGGCGCAACCCCCGTGTCCAGCCCCCTCGCGCGACAATCCCGAGGGGAGGCGTTGCAATGGTACCAGACACTGAGCTCTGGGCTCCCTGAGGTTGATACGGCCGTGGGCCACCCTCAGTTGTTTATCACCAGCGCGGAGCATAGCGCTTCCGTATGTGTACAGGCATAGCCGCTCCTCGGCAGTGTCGTCAGCCAGCGTGGAGCATGGTGCTTCCACTAGTACGTGGGAGGGGGCTCCCCTCCGGGAGGAGCCCCCGGGGCGTGTACAGCCCCGCCCTGACATGTGGCCGGCACGGTAGGGCTAGGACAGGTGTATCTGGGCACCCCTGAGCCAGCGCGGGTCTCACGAGGCCCTACCTCGAGGCGGGTTGCGTCTAGCTCTGGGCCTTTATCAATGGTGTGTTCCTGCAGGGTGGTTAGAATGCAAATACTATACGTCCTCAGGTCCTGGCCCTCGAGCGAGCTCAGCCGCCACTGGTATGACAAGTCGCGATGCCGTAGGTCAAGGCCAGGGGGTGAGGGCTGGAGAGCCAGTAAGAGCCCGTGAGTCACGATGCTCAGGTGCCCCCATTTTAACGCGCAAGCGCTTTGTATGCGAGCGGAGAGGTCCGTGATAAGCAGCAGATGATAATCATGAGGACCAGGTTAGGCTCAGACGAGCGAATTCATATAGGTAGATGCGGAGAAGTAAACACCACTGGGTCTGGCCCGAGCAGCCTGGGGATAATGCAGCCCGAGGGGCGGCCCCAACAAAGCAGATGAAAAACATTAAGCAAAACGGATACATGCCGCAGGGATGCACGCGACCTGGGAATGATGCGGCCTGCGGGCGCTCCCAGCTGAAGATAAAACTTGAAAAGATGTCACCTGCGAGTGTCAGAATAGCTGTCGATGCGCGGTGAAGCAGCCAACCCTCACGAGCCCTCGGAGCCCTGAGCCTCGGGAAGCTCTGAGGGTCCGGGCAGCTCCTCAAGGTCCGTTTCCATCTCCTCCAGGAACGTGCGGTGCCTGGCCACCTGAGCTTCCAGGACGCTCCTCATCAGGCGCTGGTGGGCAGCAGCCGCGTTCGGTAGGCCGAAGGGCATGTGAACGTAGCTATGAGGTGGACCCTCACAGCGCCCCACGCGTGAAGGCCAGAGGCGCTCCTGAGACGTGGCTCGGTTGAGCCCTGGTATGTTGATGCAGACACGCAGCCCACCATCCTCGCCGGGATGTGGGGCTACGGCGGGTAGGCGGCGACTGCCACGCATGACTCTTGACTCCTGTAGCTCCTGAATGTTCCTTGCGATGAACTCCTGGGGGTTTTTCCTTCCTTGCCTTATACCTTCCTGAGGGAAACGTGCCTTGAAGCACGCCTCCAAGTGGTACCCAAGCGCCTCCCTTGTGACCTTGGCGAGGTCAGTGGCCCTCCAGGGGAGAGCCCCCGAGCCCTACACGAGGAGGGCGCCAGGCGCGCCTTCCTATGTGACAAAGGGTGGCGCCCCTTGGACGGGCGCGGATCCTGACGCAACGCCTCCGGAGGGGCCTGCCTCTCGAGCGCTTGGGCCAGGTGAAGCCTTCTTCTTCTTCTTAGGGATCGCCTCGGGAAGCCTCCCACTCCTGTGATCTGGGTCTTCGATTGCCGCGGCCTGGAAGGCACGCTCAAGAGAACACACTACGTCCCTCTCCTTGCATGGCACTGTGATAATTCCACCGCTTCCTGGCATCTTGAGGACATTGTAGCCATGGTGAGTCACTGCCATGAACTTGGCCAGAGCTGGGTACCCGAGGATGGCATTGTACGGTAGGCGAATGTGGGCGACGTCGAAGTCAATGAGTTCGGTGCGGTAATTGTTGCACTACCCAAAGGTGACGGGAAGACAAACTTGCCCTATTGGAACAATTGAACCATCAGTGACTCCTGAGAAAGGCTTGGTTGGCTAAAGCTAATCGTATGGCACTTGGAGATTGTTGAACATCTCGACGGACAGGACGTTGAGCCCAGCCCCACCGTCGATGAGGGTCCTGGTGACTTGCACATTGCTGATAACTGGGGAGCAAAGCATCGGGAGGACTCCGGCCATTGCTGCACACTTGAGCTGATCCGCTGAGCTGAACGTGATAGCGCATGCACACCACCTGAGAGGGCGCGTGGCCTCAAGCTTGGGGAGGACTGCATTCACCTCGCGAGCAAACTGCTTGAAGATGCACTGAGAGGCTGGGGCCTGAGCACCGCCCAGGATGGAAGCGATCGCGCGCGGCTCCTGGAAGCCCCCAACCCCCTCGTCCTGGTGATGGTCTTCATTCCACCTTGGTGGTGGTGGCAGAGGAGGGAGGCCTGCGTTTCCTTGAGGGCGGTCCTCACAAGGCTGATCCCTCCAACCTCCCTCGCGAGGCTGGTCCTGCCAGCGGTCCTTGCGAAGCCGGTCACGCCACCCTTAGCGAGGGCCACGGTCTTCCCATCGTCCTCCACCTCTTCCTCCTCCTCGGCCATAGCCCCAATCGTTGTGGTCGGGGCGCCGGCCGATACGTCCATCTCGCACGGCTCTGAGCTCTTGACATTCATTGGTGTTGTGTGTGTGGAGGTCATGGTACACGCAGTACCGGATTCCCTTAGATGACTCATGCTGATCCCTGCCTCTCTTGGTGTCTGGCTCTGTTGCGAGCACAGCAGCCCCCTTGCGCTTCACGTCCTTGACCTTGGGCTTCTTCTCTTCTAGGTCGGCAGCCGGGAGCTCGAGGAGGGAGAGGCGCCCTTCCTCAGCCCTGGCGCATTTGGTCACCAGGTTGAACAGCTGCAGCAATGTACACAGGTCTTCATGGATCGCTAGCTCCTCTTTCATCTTGATGTCGCGCATGCCATCGGAGAAGGCTGAGATGATGGCCTCCTCAGTCACCTTGGGAATCTTGAGGCGGGCGTTGTGGAAGCACTGGATGTACTTCTGCAAGGTCTCTCCCGGCTGTTGCTTGATGCGGCGCCAGGTCACTCATGGACGGGGGGCCGATCGCAAGTACCTTGGAAGTTGGCGATGAAGCGGGTGCGCATCTCGCCCCAGGAGGAGATCGTGCCCGGGGCCAGGTTCAGGAGCCAGGTGCGGGCACCATCCTTGAGTGTCATGGGAAAGCAATTCACCATGACCTTCTCGTCCCCGCTGGCGGCCTCGATGCCCAGCTCTTAGAGCTGGAGGAACTCCGTGGGGTCTGCAGTGCCGTCGTAGCACGGAGGCAGGTCTGGCTTGAACTTGCCGGGCCACGCGACGCTACTCAGCTCGGAGATGAAGGCGCGGCAGCCTGCAGTGGCCACCGGAGCTCTCTGCTGAGGTGGGGCTTGCTCCTGGGGATTCCCCCGTGCCGCTGCCTGGAGCAACGCGGGGTCTTGACATGGCGGTGTAGGGATGCGGTCATGGTGCACCGGTGCTGGGAGCACGCGAGCACCTTCTTGGGGGCGAGGGATCTCTTGGCAGCTCCTTTCTTGCCGCGCAAGCGCCGGACGCGGCAGGTCTCGACCTAGGGCCACACGCCTTGGAGCCAGGGCGCCTTCTTGGGGAGGAGGTGGTGGAGGCACCTCGTGCTCCTCACCTCCTGCGTAGGATGGAGGGCGAGGCGGCGAGAGGGACGGTGGTGGTGTCAAAACCGGCGGATCTCGGGTAGGGGGTCCCGAACTGTGCGTCTAGGTGGATGGTAACAGGAGACAAGGGACACGATGTTTTTACCCAGGTTCGGGCCCTCTCGATGGAGGTAAAACCCTACTCCTGCTTGATTGATATTGATGATATGGGTAGTACAAGAGTGGATCTACCACGAGATCAAGGAGGTTAAACCCTAGAAGCTAGCCTATGGTATGATTGTTGTTCGTCCTATGGACTAAAACCCTCAGGTTTATATAGACACTGGAGAGGGCTAGGGTTACACAGAGTCGGTTACAATGGTAGGAGATCTACATATCCGTATTACCAAGCTTGCCTTCCATGCCAAGGAAAGTCCCATCCGGACACGGGACGAAGTCTTCAATCTTGTATCTTCATAGTCTTGGAGTCCGGCCGATGATGATAGTTCGGCTATCCGGACACCCCCTAGTCAAGGACTCCCTCAGTAGCCCCTGAACCAGGCTTCAATGATGACGAGTCCGGCGCGCATATTGTCTTCGGCATTGCAAGGCGGGTTCCTCCTCCGAATAATTCATAGAAGATTGTGAACACCAGGATAGTGTCCGGCTCTGCAAAATAAATTCCACATACCACCGTAGAGAGAATAATATTTACGCAAGTTCAATCTGCTGACGTATTTTGTGGCGTGACGTCACACCATTACCAAGCCTTTACTCGAATCATTTTTATTATACCACCTCAGCGCGTTTAGCGAAGCGGTTTCCTTGGCACGTCTTGTCGAAGCAGAGATCGTGTTCCCCTTATTCCGGGATTCCCATCAATACGGACGTGGGTAACCCAACCGCGCCATTGATTGTGGCGCTTGGGGGATAAGCGAGTTTTACCAGGCCGGTGGGGACGCATAGTTTTCATCCGCCCATATATAAGGGGATAAGGATCCACCTCTTTTACCTACGCCTTCTTCCTCCTTTGCTTATCCATCTCCGCGCACTTGAGCTCCAGCGCCCAACTCCGCACATCTCACCTCGACCTTCTCCAGCCATGTCCGGAGCGGGAGGCAAGTGGATGGCCTCCTCCGTTACAGAGGGGCACATCGAGAAGCTGCGCAGCATCGGATACCTGTCCAGCGACATCGCGCACCGGCTGCCCAACGAGGGGCAGCTCATCCCTACCCCTAGGCCCCATGAGAGGGTGGTATTCCTTCCCCATTTCCTCCACAGACTGGGCTTCCCACTCCACCCATTTCTCCGGGGGCTCATGTACTACTACGGCCTGGACTTCCACGATCTGGCCCCAAATTTCATCCTCAATATCTCGGCGTTTATCGTCGTGTGCGAGGCCTTCCTCTGCATCCAGCCCCACTTCGGCTTGTGGCTAAAGACCTTCAATGTCAAGCCGAAGGTTGTGAAGGGCAGCTAAGCGGAGTGCGGAGGTGCCATGGTGGGCAAAATGCCCAACGTCACTTGGCTTGAGGGTGCCTTCGTGGAATCCATCAAAGGGTGGCAATCGGGGTGGTTCTACATCACCGAGCCGCGTGACCCTAAATGGGCAGCGGCCCCCGAATTCAGATCTAGCATCCCCATGCAGCTCACCTCCTGGAAAGAGAAGGGCTTGCTTTGGGGTAGTTCGGAGGAGCTGACCGGACTCCAGTCCTGTCTCCAGACCCTGGTGAACAAGAAGCTCAAGCTTGTCAACGTGATCCAGGTCATGCTCGTCCACTGGATTCTCCCCTGCCAGCAACGAGACTTTAAGCAGGCTCTTCGACACTACGTATGAAGCTGCCTGGAGGGTGCTGTTCAAGGGCGCCGAAGCTCCCGCATCCGCTACCGAAGATCGCGGATTCAGCACGCAGCGCCCGGTGGGCGAGGTAAGCTATGTTATCCTTTATGGGACACTCGTCTTTCATAGTTTGACTCTATGCGGGATCTAAACTCCCAATACCTTTAACAGGACTAGCAGAAGACGTCCGGACAGGTTAACTGTCCGGCTCCCCTTCTAGAAGGCCCAGTGGACGCCTGTTTGACAGGGCTGCTGGTCCCGGCACTTTACGTAGTGCCGGAGAAGAAGGCCAAGAAGAAGGCCACGGGAACCCGAAGGAGTTCCCGGCGTCAGGTGGTATCGGACTCATCGTCCGATGACTCCGAGGAGGACTCCTCCCACGAGGACGAGGAGGAGAAGAAAGAGGCCTCTCCCCCAGCGGGGGAAGAGAAGAAGAGGAAGGCCTCCCCAACGAGGGAGGCCGAAGGGTCCAAGAAGGGACGGACCCTTCCCTTGGACTGTTCCGCCAACATCGCCGACGGCGACGAGGAGTGGCCCACGTGGGCCAAGCCCCTGGCAGGATCGTAATCCGGACTCCTAGATGATTTACAATTATTCTTTTTGTCACATAGTGTCTTTCTAGTGCCGCATACAACCATGCAATCCGCCCAAGGACGATCTTCCCGCTTCGTCGAGCGGGTCCTTGGGCACGTCGGATATGGATTCCCTTCCGACCGCCTCCACCCCCCGTGACGCTGACGACGCTGAGGTGGGACCCCAGGAGGGGACCCGCCAGGAGGAGGAGGCCCCGTAGGTGCCGCAGGGTAACCTCCCGGACTTTGCACCGGACTCCGCACCGGAACCTGCAGCGGTTCCGGAGTCCGGCAAGCGGCCCCTTCGTAAGAAGGGCAAGACTGTGACACCGGCGACCTCCGTCCAACCGGAGGCACTGGATAACTTGCTGGAGGCGCTCAACGGCGCTTCCATTGAAGAAGAACACTGCACTGTCACGAGTGCGGTGATTAAGGATGTTCAGCTCGCCAAGAGTGGGCTGACTAAAGCCTGCAGCAGCCTTCTAACAGGCTTTGAGGTAAGAATTTAAAGATATGTAATATAATACCGCATAGACAGTAGCCCCTGATGCTCGGTTCGGTGTTCGGAAACAAAAGCCGGACTGAGGATCTAAAAAGATATACGCAGGAGTCTAAAAAATATGTCAATATGGGATTGCAGGCTGCGCTGCTGACCTCTGCCGCACTGACTGCATAGGTCAATACCTTGAAGCAGAGCCTCGAGCGGTCCGAGAGCAAGCTCGGCCGTGCCAAGAAGCAGCTCGAGGACAAGGAAGGTGAGTAACACCATATTAAAGTTGTACCTTATAGAAAAGGATTTGGTTGCAAGAGAAATAAAAAGGATAACGTGGGTACTCCAGGGGCCACGAACGAGGTGGCGACCCTGAAGGAGGCAGTGTCCGCGGCCGAACACAATGCGGCCGCGGAGCGAGCCGAGCGAGAGAAGCAGGAGGCGCGGGTGGCGGAGGTGCAGCAAGAGCTCCAGGCTCTCGTGGAAAAACATGAGAGTTTACAGCGCGACTCAAAGACTCGAGAGTCCGAGCTTGCATCGGCTCTTGAGAGTGCCAAAGCCGCTAAGGCCGAAGCCCACAAGGCCCTCCAGGAAATCGAGGATTTGAAGAAAATAGCGGCGGGTAAGGCATTCTTCATGCAAAGCAAGCATGTTAAAGTGAATTACCTGTTACTTACCCGGATTCGGAGCTCTCCAGGAACGTTCGCAGATCTGCCCCGCAGCTTGTCCGATGCTGCCCCTTTCTACAGAGCCGAGGAGGGGAGCTCGACGAAGAAGGTCTTTTGGTCTCAGTATGTTGAGGCCGGACATCCGGTGCCCCTTAGCGACCAGCTGAAGCAGCTGGTCGAGCTCCACAAGGTGGCCGAACAGGCCATGAAGGGCCTCATAGTTCGGCAGTGGCCCAAGAGGCCATGCCTGGGAGCTACTTCGGCCTGGTGCGGCGGCTGGTGGATGCGTGTCCCTAGGTTGAAGTCGTCAAGCACTCCGCCTGCATTGAAGGATGGATGCTGAGAAGCTTCTAACGGACGCGACACCGACGGGCAAGGAGTATCGTACGCCCGAGATGTATTATAAGAGTGTCCTGAAGGGTGCCTGCATGATTG
Source organism: Triticum timopheevii (assembly GCA_963921465.1). Classification (NCBI taxonomy): domain Eukaryota; kingdom Viridiplantae; phylum Streptophyta; class Magnoliopsida; order Poales; family Poaceae; genus Triticum; species Triticum timopheevii. The sequence goes on along the minus strand of OY997264.1, from coordinate 100,891,472 downwards.
CGGGTGAGTGCTCCAAAGATGTAATATTTGAGTAGACTCGCATTTTGTTATCCTGTGTGCTGAAAACTTTGTTCATATGCGCTAAGCAACGCTTGTTAATTTAAAATATTACCTTCTGTGCGGCCGTTTATCAAATCTGAGAGATGGCATGTCGTCGGCTTCAGCCCCCATGCCACGAGTGCTGGGGTGTTCGGGATAAATTTGAGCACTCTTGTTCCCATTTTTGGGTCCATCTAGGGAGGCGCTCAACACAACGAACGAGGCAACCGGACATATAATGCTTGAACACTCTCACTTAGCCATAGAATTCTATAATTTTAAATTTCGGCGAAGCCCCTAGAGTTCGGAAGACCGAGCTTGGGGCGCTATCCACGCCTGGGCCGGACAAATCCGGTTCCTCGCTCTAAGCGGCATAAGTCTTTAGGGACTCGAAAAAACCTCTCGAACAGCGACCAGCTCTCGCCTTATCATGACGGTCAGTTTTAGCTTTCTCCACTGAGGCGCTTTCCCAGCTCAACCGGGGCACAATCGCAGTGGTTCTCCCAGTGCTACCTTAGCCGATACAACGGAACGTAAGGTACCAAAACATGGGAACCGGGCAAACCCAACTATTTACCCAAGACATGATTCGGAGCCGATGCATATAATGCTATAAGTTCGGGGTGCTGCACTTGTGAAAGTGTTCGGACTTATCACACCATAATGTGGGGAACTTAAGCCCTTGGTATATTTAGCCGTACCAAAGTGTACGGATGCAACATGTCATAAATGAACATATATATAAGAAAGAGATGCAATTATAAGAAAAAAGCGATGCATTGTTTATTCAAGAAATACTGCCATGAATGCAGAACGATACAAATAGTGCGGTAAGCAAGGGATAGGACTATTAAACATGTCCCCCTCCAGGGGTAGGCTGCGGAATGGTGTATGAAACGTATTTAATGCTCGTAATGGAGACCACCTGGATACTCGTCGTAGCCTTTCTCCTTCCCTGGCTGTTGCATCGTGAGTTTGGCAGGTCTACTGCCGGACAGGGCCTCTGATGAACGGAGTCCCGTGGGTAAAAAAAAGAAAAAAGAAAAAAGAATGACACACTTGGGAGCCCCTGGTGCGGTTAAGCCACATTCTGGGCCTGTCGTGGTCGTGCCCCTCCCCCTATGCCCATGGTATCTCCAGAGCGTAATGATGTAGGCGAAGGACCAGTCTTGCAATCTTGCAAGGGCTGGGGTTGGTGCTGCATTGCTACGCGTGCTCGGAACATGCCAGGTGGTCTTGTTGTAGGTTACTCCGGGCGCATTTGGCCGTGTCCGGTCGCTTAACGGCCGGACTCGAAAATTGCCTTAAGAGACTGCTCTGTACTTCTGCCGCGAGAGCCGCTGTGTGTTCCTCCGTTCAGAGGGAGCGTTCAGTGTTTCCGTTGACCGTAATGACTCCTCGAGGGCCTGGCATCTTGAGCTTGAGGTATGCGTAGTGCGGCACCGCGTTGAACTTTGCAAACGCGGTTCGTCCGAGCAGAGCATGATAGCCGCTGCGGAACGGGACTATGTCGAAGATTAACTCCTCGCTTCGGAAGTTATCTGGGGATCCGAAGACCACTTCCAGTGTAACCGAGCCTGTACAATTGGCCTCTACACCTGGTATGACGCCTTTGAAGGTCGTCTTTGTGGGTTTAATCCTTGAGGGGTCTATGCCCACCTTGCACACTGTATCCTGATAAAGCAGGTTCAGGCTGCTGCCGCCGTCCATCAGGACTCTAGTGAGGTGAAATCCATCGACGATTGGGTCTAAAACCGATGCGGCGAATCCGCCGTGGCGGATACTGGTGGAGTGGTCCCTTCGATCAAAAGTGATCGGGCAGGAGGACCATGGGTTGAACTTCGGGGCGACTAGCTCCATTGCGTATACGTCCCTGAGTGCACGCTTCCGCTCCCTCTTGGGTATGTGAGTTGCGTATATCATGTTCACCGTCCGCACTTGTGGGGGGAAACCTTTCTGTCCTCTGTTGTTCGGCGGCCGGGTCTCTTCCTCGTCATCGCTGTGTAGCCCCTTGTCATTGTTTTTGGCAATTAACTTGCCTGCCTGCTTGAATACCCAACAATCCCTGTTGGTGTGATTGGCTGGCTTTTCGGGGGTGCCGTGTATATGGCAAGAGCGGTCGAGTATTCGGTCCAAATTGGACAGACCTGGAGTGGTTCTTTTGAAGGGCTTTTTCCATTGACCGGGTTTGGAGCCTCTGAATCCGGCGTTGACTGCCGTATCCTCAGTGTTATCACCGTTAACGCGGCGTTTGTTCTTGTTGCAACGCGACCTTCCATTGTGGTCCTTGGTATCTGGACTGCCAGAATTTTTGCTGAGGTTGTTACTGCGGGCTAGCCAGCTGTCCTCTCTCGCGCAAAAGCGGGTCATGAGTGATGTGAGGGCTGCCATGGATTTCGGCTTTTCCTATCCTAGGTGCCGGGCAAGCCACTCATCGCGGATGTTATGTTTGAAGGCTGCAAGGGCCTCTACATCCGGACAGTCGACGATTTGATTTTTCTTTGTTAAGAACCGTGTCCAGAATTGTCTGGCCGATTCGTCTGGCTGCTGAATTATGTGGCTTAGGTCATCGGCGTCTGGTGGTTACACATACGTGCCCTGGAAGTTATCAAGGAATGCGGCTTCCAGGTCCTCCCAACACCCAATTGATTCTGCTGGCAAGATGATGAGCCAATGCCGAGCTGGTCCTTTAAGCTTGAGTGGGAGATATTTGATGGCGTGAAGGTCGTCACCGCGAGCCATGTGGATATGAAGGAGATAGTCTTCGATCCAAACCGCGGGGTCTGTTGTGCCATCGTAGCATTCAATGTTCACAGGTTTAAAACCTTCGGGGATTTGATAATCCATTACTTCATCTGTGAAGCATAATGGGTGTGCGGCGCCTTTGTATTGGGCTATATCATGACGTAGCTCAAGCGAGCTTTGTCTACTGTGTTCGGCCCGGCCGGAGTTGCTGTATCCGGTGCGATGGTCGTCGTCACGCATCATGGGGCGCCCACGCGATCCATAGATCGATCTTGATTGTCTTGCCTTATCCTCCAGTGTGTCTTGCAAGTCCGGCGCATTCCCCCGTGGCTTCGTACTTTTTGAGTGGTGCCGGGGTACGGTTCTAGTGGAGGGCCTAGAGGCCTCTCTGTCGCGACCACGAGGTGGTCGGTCAGCCGTATTGTGTGCTGGTGATGTAGGTTTATATGCCTCCTCCTCTAATCGGTGGAGCAGCTTGCGTTTGGGGTAGCTTTTGGAGGGACGTTCAAGTTCATGCTCTTCGCCACAAGGACTTCAGTCCATCTGTCGGCTAGCAGATCTTGATCAGCTCTAAGCTGTTGCTGCTTTTTCTTGAGGCTGTTCGCCGTGGCCATAAGCCTGCGTTTAAAACGCTCTTGTTCGACGGGATCCTCAGGCACGACGAATTCGTCGTCGTCGAGGCTTGCCTCATCTCCGGATGGAGGCATGTAATTGTCATCCTCTACCTCTTCGTCTGCCGCTCTCTCATGAGGGCTGGCTTCTCCATCCTCCTGTGCTGAATTTTGCTGGAGGGGGTTGTCTTCGGCACTCTCTGGGGTGTTATTATCTCCGGTGCCGGAATCTCCATTCTTCCTATGGCGGGATTTAGAGCGGCGCCGCTGACGCCGGCGCTTGGGCTGTTTCTTGGAGGAGTCTTCCTCCGCTGCTTCCTCACCATTCCCATCCTTTGGGATGTCCACCATGTATATGTCATATGACGAGGTGGTCTTCCAGTGCCCTGTAGGTGCTGGTTCTTGGTCATTTCCGGCATCGTCGTCCATACCGTCGATGTCTTCAGAGTCGTAGTCTAGCATGTCGGTTAGTTCGTTGATAGTGGCTACAAAGTGGGTGGTGGGTGGGCTTTGAATTTCTTCGTCGTCCATATCCCAACCATCATGACCGCAGTTCGACCAGGGCTCTCCTGATAACGAGAGATACTTTAGCGAATTCAGGATGTCGCCAAAAGGTGAGTGTTGAAAGATGTCCACAGCGGTGAACTCCATGATCGGTGCCCAATCGGATTCGATTGGAGGGGGCGGGGGAGGTTCGGAGTCCGGCGAGGAGTCCGACACCTCGGAGTCACGACCTTTATAAGGGACAAGGTCAGTATTTGGCTCCATCGCCATAGAGGTTGCAGCCCCCGAGGCGGTGTCTTGCCACCCATCCTCGATCTGCACAATCGGTTCCGAATTAGGGATCGGAGCAGACTCATGTGCGGCCTCCAGGGCACTGTCCGGCAGCAGAGCTAAATCATGCCCATCGTGACACTGCGGCGCGCTCGGCTGTGGCTCGAACCCATCGAAGATCAAGTCTCCGCGGATGTCAGCCGTGAAGTTCAGACTTCCAAATCTGACCTAATTGCCAGGGGCATAGCTTTCAATCTGCTCCAGATGGCCAAGCGAATTGGCCCGCAGTGCAAAGCCACTGAATACGAAGATCTGTCCAGGGAGAAAAGTCTCACCCTGGACTACACTGTTGGTAATGATCGAAGGAGCCATCGGGCCTATAGGCGACAGCACAGAGGAACTCTCAATGAAAGCACCAATGTCGGTGTCAAAACCGGCGGATCTCGGGTAGGGGGTCCCGAACTTTGCGTCTAGGCGGATGGTAACAGGAGACAAGGGACACGATGTTTTTACCCAGGTTCGGGCCCTCTTGATGGAGGTAAAACCCTACTCCTACTTGATTGATATTGATGATATGGGTAGTACAAGAGTGGATCTACCACGAGATCAAGGAGGCTAAACCCTAGAAGCTAGCCTATGGTATGATTGTTGTTCGTGCTATGGACTAAAGCCCTCCGGTTTATATAGACACCGAAGAGGGCTAGGGTTACACAGAGTCGGTTACAATGGTAGGAGATCTACATAACCGTATTGCCAAGCTTGCCTTCCACGCCAAGGAAAGTCCCATCCGGATACGGGACGGAGTCTTCAATCTTGTATCTTCGTAGTCTTGGAGTCTGGCAGACGATGATAGTCCGGCTGTCCGGACACCCCCTAGTCCAGGCCTCCCTCAGTAGCCCCTGAACCTGGCTTCAATGACGATAAGTCCGGCGCGCATAATGTTCGGCATTGCAAGGCGGGTTCCTCCTCCAAATAATCCATAGAAGATTGTGAACACCTGGATAGTGTCCGGCTCTGCAAAATAAATTCCACATTCCACCGTAGAGAGAATAATATGTGCACAAGTTCAATCTGCTGGCGTGTTTCGCGGCATGACATCACGCCACCACCAAGCCTTTACTTGAATCGTTTTTTATACCACCTCAGCGCGTTTAGCGAAGCGGTTTCCTTGGCACATCTTGTCGAAGCAGAGAATGTGTTCCCCTTATTCCGGGATTCTCATCAATACAGATGTGGGTAACCCAACCACACCATTGATGGTGGCGCTTGGGAGATAAGCGAGTTTTACCAGGTTAGTGGGGACGCATAGTTTTTGTCCGCCTATATATAAGGGATAGGGATTCACCTTTTCACCTACGCCTTCTTCCTCCTTTGCTTATCCATCTCCGCGCACTCGAGCTCCAACGCCCAAGTTCGCGCATCTCGTCTCGACCTTCTCCGACCATGTCCGGAGCGGGAGGCAAGTGGTTGGCCTCCACCGTTAAGGAGGAGCACATCACAAAGCTGCGCAGCGCAGGATACCTTTCCGGCGACATCGCGCACCGGCTGCCCGACGAGGGGCAGCTCATCCCTACCCCCAGGCCCCATGAGAGGGTCGTTTTCCTTCCCCACTTCCTCCGCGGACTAGGCTTTCCACTTCACCCCTTTGTCCGGGGGCTCATGTTCTACTATGGACTGGATTTCCATGATCTGGCGCCGAACTTCATCCTCAACATCTCGGCGTTTATCGTCGTGTGCGAGGCTTTCCTCTGCATCCAGCCCCACTTTGGCTTGTGGCTCAAGACCTTCAATGTCAAGCCGAAGGTAGTGAAGGGCACTCAAGCGGAGTGCGGAGGCGCCATGTTGGGCAAGATGCCCAACGTCCTTTGGTTCGAAGGGGCCTTCGTGGAATCCGTCAAGGGGTGGCAGTCGGGGTGGTTCTATATCACCGAGCCGCGCGACCCTACATGGGCGGCGGCCCCCGAGTTCAGATTTGGTATCCCTACGCAGCTCACCTCCTGCAAAGAGAAGGGCTTGCTGTGGGGTAATTCGAAGGAGCTGACGGGACTCCAAGCCTGTATCCAGAAGCTGGTGAACAAGAAGCTCAGGCTTGTTAACGTGGTGAAAGTCATGCTCGTCCGCCGGATTCTCCCATGCCAAGAACGGGCATTCAATCTGTGGGAATTCGATCTGGAACAGCACCAGGCGTTGAGCGGGCTCTTCGACACGACGTACGAAGGCGCCTAGAGGGTGCTGTTTAAGCGCGCCGAAGCCCCGCATCCACGACGGAAGATCGCGGATTTCACTCGCAGCGTCCAGCTGACGAGGTAAGTGATTCTACCCCTTTACGGGACACTTGTTGTTAATAGTTCGACCCTAAGCGGGTTTCAATCTCCCTTTTCCTTTGACAGGAATGGATGAAGAAGGCCGAGCAGCTCATCTTCCCGGCTCCCATGCCAGAAGACCCAGTGGACGCCCGTCTAGCGGGGCTGCTGGTTCCGGCACCGCACGTGGTGCCGGAGAAGAAGGCCAAGAAGGTGGCCACGGGTACCCGAAAGAGTTCCCGTTTTCAGGTGTCCGACGACTCCGAGGCGGATTCCTCCCCCGAAGATGAGGAGGAGGAAGAAAACTCTCTCCCAGAGGAGGGAGAGAGGAAGAGGAAGGCTTCCCCAACAGGGGAGGCCAAAGGGTTCAAGAGGGGAAGAACTATTCCCCCGGACAGCTCCGCCAACACCAACGTTGGCGATGAAGAGTGGCCCTCAAGGGCCAGGCCTCAGGCGAGATCGTAAGTATCCAGATCCCTGAATAATCTGCAATTTCTTTTGTGTCACATATAGTGTCCTTCTAATGCCGCATACTGCCTGCAGTCCGGCCGACGATGATCTCCCTGCTTCGTCGAGCGGGTCGTTGGCTGCGTCGGATGTGGAATCCATTCCGACTGCCTCCACCCCTCGCGCCGCTGAGGACGCCGAGGTGGGATCCCGGGAAGGGACCCATCAGGAGGAGGCTCCGAAGGCGCCGCAAGGCAGCCTCCCGGACTTTGCGCCAGACTCTACGCCGGAACCTGCAGTGGTTCCAGAGTCCGGCAGGCGGCCCCTTCGCAAGAAGGGCAAGACCGTGACACCAGCGGCCCCCGTCCAACCGGAGGCGCCGGACAACTTGTTGGAGACGCTCAAAGGCACTTCCATCTAGGAAGAACACCACACTATCATGAGTGCGGTGATTCAGAAGGTTCAGCTCGCCAAGAGCGGGCTGACCGAAGCCTGCAGCAGCCTTCTAACAGGCTTTGAGGTAAGAATTTAAAATTATGTAATGTAATACTGCATAGACAGTAGCCCCTGATGCTCAGTTCGGTGTTCGGAAAGAAAAGCCGGACTGAGGATCTAAAAAGATATACGCAGGGTTGCTAAAAAGTATGTCAATATGGGTTTGCAGGCTGCGCTGCTGACCTCTGCCGCACTGACTGCGGAGCTCGGTGCATTGAAGCAGGAACTCGAGCGGTCCGAGCAAGAGCTTGGCCATGCCAAGAAGCAGCTCGAGGACAAAGAAGGTGAGTAACACCACTTTGAATAGTTACCTTACAGAAAAGGATTTAGGTTGCAATAAGAGAATAACAAGGATAACATGGGTACTGCAGGGGCCACGAACGAGGTGGCAACCCAGAAGGAGGCTGTGTCCGCGGCCGAACGCAATGCGGCCACGGAACGGGCAGAGCGAGAGAAGCAGGAGGCGCGGGTGGCGGAGGTGCGGCAAGAGCTCCAGGCTCTCATGGAGAAGCATGAGAGTTTGGAGCGCGACTCAAGGACTCGAGAGTCCGAGCTTGCCTCAGCTCTCGAAAGTGCCAAGTCCGCCAAGGCCGAGGCCCATAAGGCCCTTCAGGAGGTTGAAGATGTGAAGAAGATAGCGGCGGGTAAGGCATTTTTCATGCAAAGCAAGCATGTTAATGTAAACTACCTGACACTTACCCGAATTCGGAGCTCTCCAGGGGCGTTTGCAGATCTGCCGCGTAGTGTGTCTGATGCCGCTGCATTCTATCATGGCGAGGAGGGGAGCTCAACGGAGAAGGTCTTCTGGTCTCAGTACATTGAGGCCGGCCATCCGGTGCCCCCTAGCGACCAGCTGAAGCAGCTGGTCGAGCTCCACAAGGCGGCTGAGGAGGCCATGAACGGCCTCATAGTCCGGCTGTGGCCTGGACAGGCCATGCCTGGGAGCTACTTCAGCCTCGTGCGGCGGCTGGTGGATGCGTGCCCCTGGGTGGAGGTCATCAAGCGCTCCGCCTGTATTGAAGGTGCTCGTCGGGCCCTTGCCCGCGCAAAGGTGCACTGGGGCAGGCTGGATGCGGAGAGGCTTCTTACTGACCCGCCGCCAGCGGGCAAGGAGTATCGTACGCCCGAAATGTACTATAAGACTGTCCTGAAGGGTGCCCGCAATATTGCGGATGAGTGCCCCAGAGATGTAATTATTGAGTAAACTCGCTATGTATTATCCTGTGTGCTGAAAACTTTGTTCATATGCGCTAAGCAACGCTTGTTTAATTTAAAATATTACCTTCTGTGCGGCCGTTTATAATATCTGAGAGATGGCAAATCGTCGGCTTCAGCCCCCATGCCACTAGTGCAGGGGTGTTCGGGATAAACTTGAGCAGTCTTGTTCCCATTTTTGGGTCCATCTAGGGAGGCGCTCAACACAACGAACAAGGCAACTGGACTTATAATGCTTGAACACTCTCACTTAGCCATAGAATTCTATAATTTTAAATTTCAGCGAAGTCCCTGGTATTCGGAAGACCGAATTCGGGGCGCTATCCATGCCTTCGTCGGACATTATCCGGTACTTTGCTCGAAGCGGCATAAGTCTTTAGGGACCCGAAAAGACCTCTCGAACAGCGACCAGTCTCTCGCCTTATCATGCCAGTCAGTTTTAGCTTTCTCCACTGAGGCACTCGCCCAGCTCAACCGGGACGCAATCACAGTGGTTCTCCCAGTGCCACCTTAGCCGACAGAACAGAACGTAAGGCACCAAAACGTGGGAGCCGGGCGAACCCAACTATTGACCCAAGACATGATTCGGAGCCGATTCATATAATGCTATAAGTTCGTAGTGCCGCACTTGTGAAAGTGTTCGGACTTATCACACCATAATGTGGCGAACATAAGCCCCTGGTGTATTCGGCCATACCAAAATATACGGGTGCAAGATGTCATTAGTGAACATATATGTAAAGTAATGCAATTACAGGCAAAAAGTGCTGCATTATTTATTCAAGGAATTCTGCTATAAGTGCGGAAGGATACAAATAGTGCGGTAAGCAAGGGATTGGACTAAATAAACATGTCCCCCTCCAGGGGTGGGCTGCGGACTGGTTATATAATCGAATTTAATGCTCGTAATGGAGACCACCTGAGTGTTTGTCGCAGCCTTTTTCCCTCCCTGACTGTTGCATCGTGAGTTCGGCGGGTTCGCCGCCGGACAGGGCCTCTGGCGAACGGAGTCATGTGTATACAAAGAAGGAAAAAAATAGTAAAAAAGAGTGACACACTTGTGAGCCCCTGGTGTGGTCGAGCCGCACTCTTCTGGGTCTGTTGTGGTCGTGCCCCTCCCCCTAGGCCCATGGTATCTCCAGAGCGTAATGATGTACGCGGAGGGTTGGTCTTGCAATTATGCAAGGGCTGGGGTTGGGGCCGCATTGCTACGCGTTCTCGGACCGTATGTATGTTCCTCCATTCGGAGGGAGCGTTCCGTATTTCCGTTGACCGTGATGACTCCACGAGGGCCTGGCGTCTTGAGCTTGAGGTATGCGTAATGCGGCACCGCGTTGAACTTTGCAAACGCGGTTCGTCCGAGCAGAGCGTGATAGCCGCTGCGGAATGGGACTATGTCGAAGATTAACTCCTTGCTCCGGAAATTGTCCGGGGATCCGAAGACCACTTCCAGTGTGACTGAGCCTGTACAATTGGCCTCAACACATGGTATGAGGCATTTGAAGGTCGTCTTTGTAGGTTGAATCCTTGAGGGGTCTATGCCCGTCTTGTGCATTGTATCCTGAGAAAGCAGGTTCAGGCTACTGCCGCCGTCCATCAGGACTCTCGTGAGGTGAAATCCATCGACGATTGGGTCTAAAACCAATGCGGCGAATCCGCCATGGCGGATACTGGTCGGATGGTCTCTTCGATCGAAAGTGATCGGGCAAGAGGACCATGGATTGAACTTAGGGGCGACTGGCTCCATCGCATATACGTCCCTTAGTGCACGCTTCCGCTCCCTCTTGGGTATATGGGTTGCGTATATCATGTTTACCGTCCACACTTGTGGGGGGAAACCCTTCTGTCCTCTACTGTTCGGCGGTCGGGTCTCTTCCTCGTCATCGCTGTGCAGCCCCTTGTCATTGTTTTCTGTAATTAACTTGCCTGCCTGCTTGAATACCCAACAATCTCTGTTGGTGTGATTAGCTGGCTTTTCGGGGGTGCCATATATCTGGCATGAGCGGTCGAGTATTCGGTCCAAATTGGACGGACCCGGAGTGGTTCTTTTGAATGGCTTCTTCTGCTGACCGGGATTAGAGCCTCAGAATCCGGCGTTGACTGCCGTATCCTCCTTGTCGTCGCCGTTAACACGGCGTTTATTTTTGCTTCGACGTGACCTGCCATTGTGGTCCTTAGAGTCCGGACTACCAGCATTTTTACTAAGGTTGTTGCTGCGAGCTAGCCAGCTGTCCTCTCCCACGCAGAAGCGGGTCATTAGAGATGTGAGGGCTGCCATGGATTTCGGCTTTTCCGGTCCTAGGTGCCGGGCTAGACACTTGTCGCGGATGTTACCTTTGAAGGCTACGAGGGCCTCTGCATCCGGACAGTCGACGATTTAATTTTTCTTTGTTAAGAACCGTGTCCAGAACTGTCTGGCCGATTCGTTTGGCTGCTGAATTATGTGGCTTAGGTCATCGGCGTCTGGTGGTCGCACATATGTGCCCTGGAAGTTGTCGAGGAATGCGGCTTCCAGGTCTTCCCAACACCCAATTGACTCTGCGGGCAAGCTGTTAAGCCAATGCCGAGCTGGTCCTTTAAGCTTGAGTGGCAGATACTTGATGGCGTGGAGATCGTCGCCGCGGGCCATATGGATGTGAAGGAGATAGTCTTCGATCCAAACGGCGGGGTCTGTCGTGCCATCGTAGGATTCAATGTTTACGGGTTTAAACCCTTCAGGGATTTGATGATCCATTACTTCGTCAGTGAAGCATAGCGGGTGTGCGGCACCTCTGTATTGAGCAATATCATGACGTAGCTCAAGGGAGTGTTGTCTGCTGTGTTCGGCCCGGCCGGAGTTGTTGTATCTGGCTCGACGGTATTCGTCGTGGGTCGTGGGGGGCCCACGTGATCCATAGATGGATCTGGATTGTCTTGCCTTATCCTCCAATATGTCCTGCAAGTCCGGCGCGTTCCCTCGTGGCTTCGTACTTTTCGAGCGATGCCGGGGTACGGTCTTGATGGAAGGCCTGGATGCCTCTCTATCGCGACCACGGGGTGGTCGGTCGGCCGTATTGTGCGGTGGTGATGAGGGTATGTATGCTTCCTTCTCTAATCGGGGGAGCAACTTGCGTTTTGGGTAGCTTTTGGAGGGACGTTCGAGTTCGTACTCTTCGGCCGCGAGGACCTCGGTCCATCGATCGGCCAGCAGGTCTTGATCAGCTTGAAGCTGCTGCTGCTTTTTCTTTAGGCTATTTGCCGTGGCCATTAGCCTGCGTTTGAAACGCTCTTGTTCGACGGGATCCTCGGGCACGACGAATTCGTCGTCGTCGAGGCTTGCCTCGTCTCCGGAGGGAGGCATGTAATTATTATCCTCGACCTCTTCGTCTGCCGCTCTCTCGCGAGGGCTTGCTTCTGCATCCTCCTGCGCTGAATCTTGCTGGAGGAGATTGTCTTCGGCACTATCTGGGGTGTTATTATCTCCTGTGCCGGAATCTCCATTCTTGCTGTGGCGGGATTTAGAGCGGCGCCGCTGACGTCGGCGCTTGGGCTGTTTCTTTAAGGAATCTGCCTCCGCTACTTCTTCGTCGTCCCCATCTTTTGGGGTGTCCACCATGTATATGTCATATGACGAGGTGGTCTTCCAGTGCCCTGTAGGCGCTGGTTCTTGTTCGTCTCCGGCATCGTCGTCCATATTGTCGATGTCTTCGGAGTCGTAGTCTAGCATGTCGGTTAGATCGTCAACAGTGGCTACAAAGTGGGAGGTGGGTGGGCTTTGAATTTCTTCATCGTCCGCATCCCAAACATCCTGGCCATAATCCGGCCAGGGCTCTCCGGATAGGGAGAGATGCTTTAGCGAATTTAGGATGTCGCCAAAGGGCGAGTGCTGAAAGATGTCCGCAGCGGTGAACTCCATGATCGGCGCCCAATCGGATTCGATTGGCAGGGGCGCAGGAGGTTCGGAGTACGGTAGGGAGTCCGGCACCTCGGAGTCACGAGCTTTATAGGGGACAAGGTCAGTGTTCGGCTCCATCGCCGCGGAAGTTGCAGCCCCCGAGGCGGCGTCCAGCCACCGGTCCTCGATCTGGGTAATCGGCTCCGGGCTGAGGGCCGGAGCGGATTCGTGTGTGGCCACCAAGGCACTATCCGGCGGCAGAGCTAAATCATGCCCATCGTGACAGCGCGGCACGCTCGGCTGTGGCTCGAGTCCGTCGAAGATCAAGTCCCCGCGGATGTCGACCATGAAGTTTAGGCTTCCGAACCTGACCTGATGGCCAGGGGCGTAGCTTTCGATCTGCTCCAGATGGCCAAGTGAATTAGCCTGCAGTGCGAAGCCGCCGAATACGAAGATCTGTCTGGGGAGAAAAGTCTCACCCTGGACGGCGTTGTTGTTGATTGAAGAAGCCATCGAGCCTATCGGTGACGACACAGAGGAACTCTCAATGAAAGCACCAATGTCGGTGTCAAATCCGGCGGATCTCGGGTAGGGGGTCCCGAACTGTGCGTCTAGGCGGATGGTAACAGGAGACAAGGGATACGATGTATTACCCAGGTTCGGGCCCTCTTGATGGAGGTAAAACCCTACGTCCCGCTTGATTAATATTGATGATATGGGTAGTACAAGAGTGGATCTACCACAAGATCAAGGAGGCTAAACCCTAGGAGCTAGCCTATGGTATGATTGTTGTAATGGAGGTTATGTCCTACGAACTAAAGCCCTCCGGTTGATATAGACACCGAAGAGGTCTAGGGTTACACAGAGTCGGTTAAAATGGTAGGAGATCTACATAACCGTATTGCCAAGCTTGCCTTCCACGCCAAGGAAAGTCCCATCCAGACACGGGACGGAGTCTTCAATCTTGTATCTTCGTAGTCTTGGAGTCCGGCGGACGATGATAGTCCGGCTGTCCGGACACCCCCTAGTCCAGGACTCCCTCACAAACCCAGCCAAGATCCGAGCTCTATCGCAACTGGATATTCCAAAAGACCTCAAACAAATACAAAAATTAACTGGATGCAAGGCGGCTTTAAGCCGCTTCATCTCCCGTTTGGGAGAAAAGGCATTGCCCCTCTATCGCCTCCTCAGGTGCACCAAACACTTTGAATGGACGGATGCTGCCACGGCCGGACTCGAAGAAATAAAGGCCATATTGGCAACTAATCCGGTCCTGGCCGCGCCCAATTTGGGCGAACCAATGTTGTTATATATCGCGGCAACACATCAAGTTGTAAGCGCGGTGCTCGTCGTCAAACGAGAAACAGAAGGGCATAAATTCCCTCTTCAAAAACCAGTGTACTACGTATCCACTGTCTTAACTCCATGCAATTCCCTGTACCCGCACTATCAAAAGATAACATACGCGGTGTTCATGGCATCCCGGAAGCTATGACACTACTTTCAAGAGTGTTCTATAACAGTGGCTTCCGAAGTACCCCTCAATGACATCATAAACAACCATTCGATATAACCTACAAACCACGGCGAGCTATAAAGTCGCAAGTCTTGGCTGACTTCATCGCTGAATGGACCGAAGCCGAACTCCCTAAAGAATACGGCGCATACTCCAATTGGATCATGCATTTCGACGGCTCTAAAATGTTGGCGGCTTGGGGGCTGGCGTCGTTCTGACGTCCCCAACCGGAGACACAGTCCAATACGTACTTCAAATGATGTACACGGACTCCAACAACGCAGCCGAATACGAGGCCCTTCTACATGGTCTCCGGATGGCAATCTCCATGGGAATTCAACGCCTCGAGGTCCGCAGGGATTCAAACCTCGCAATATCACAAGTAAATGGAGACTTTGATGCCAAAGATCCAAAAGTGGCAGCCTACCGTAACGCCGTCTTAAAAATATTAGCTCAGTTCGAAGGACTCGAATTCCACCATGTAGCCCGGGATAATAACCAGGCGGCTGACGTGTTGGCGCGCATCGGCGCAAAGCGCGACGCCGTCCCTCCAAACATCTTCCTGGAGCGGCTCTTTAAGCCATCCGTAGTATGGGAAGAGGAGTCCGGAAACAACAATCCGGAACCAACCGCACCGCCCAACACCGAACATTCTGACACAATCGGTGGCTAAGCCAATGACATAACACCTTCAGCCCACGAAATAATGGCAGTCATTGCATCGTGGACGGAACCATTCCTAGCCTACTTAATTAGGCAGGAACTTCCCGAAGACCAAAACGAGGCCCGCTACATAGTTCGGCGATCTAAAGCCTACAAGGTCCATGAGGGAGAACTTTATAAAAAAAGCACAACCGGAGTCTTTCAAAGGTGCATCTCCGAAGAGGAAGGGCGAAATCTTCTGGCTGAAATTGACGCCGGACTAGGCGGACACCACGCTGCAGCCCGGGCCCTTGTAGGTAAGGCCTTCCGTACAGGATTTTATTGGTCGACGGCCCGGGCTGATGCTCAGGACTTAGTCCAACAATGCGTCGGTTGTCAGCTCTTCGCTAACCAGAGCCACATGCCACCCACCGCCCTCAAAACTATAGCCATCACCTGGCTGTTTGCGGTCTGGGGGCTTGACATGGTTGGACCCCTTAAAGGGGGAACCCACAAGCAAAAATACCTATTGGTCATGGTGGACAAATTCACCAAATGGATAGAGGCCAAGCCAGTTAAAACGGCCGAATCTGGACCTGTGATAGACTTCATATCCAGGGTAGTACACTGTTACGGTGTCCCCCACAGCATCATCACCGATAACGGCACGAACTTCACGGCCGACGAGGTTAAACTCTGGTGCAAAAATATGGGCATCAAGCTCGACTACGCTTCAGTCTATCACCCTCAAACCAACGGTCAAGTTGAACGAGCAAATGGTCTAATCATGAGCGGCATCAAACCCAGATTAGTGCGGTCCCTTACGGAATCTAACACGCATTGGGTAGAGGAGCTCGACTCCGTACTCTGGGGGCTGCGGACCACGCCAAACCGTACTACCGGATTCACACCATTCTTTATGGTATACGGCGCAGAGACAATTTTGCCCTGCGATATAATTCATGACTCACCTCGAGTGCGCATGCACGAAGAAAGAGAAGCCGAGTTGGATCGGCAGGACAGCCTGGACGTATTGGAGGAGGAGCGCAACGTGGCAAAGGCTCGTTCCGTATTCTATCAGTAGCAGGCTCGAAGATATCAAAGCAGAGAAGTAAGGGCTAAAACTTACAATGTTGGCGAACTAGTTCTACGCCTGCCGGACAAGAAAAAGGACAAACTCAATCCCAAATGGGAAGGCCCCTTTATAATCGACCAAGTCCTGACTGGCGGAGCATACCGTCTATGAAACGCATCGGACAACCGACTCGAGCCGAACCCATGGAACGCAGCCCGCCTCCGAAGATTCTACGCCTAGCGCCGGACTCAGAGTTCGTCTCCTTTCTCCTTCCACATTTTCTACTTCAGTTGCCTTTTGTTTATCTCTTTTCTCCCCACCTTTTCATAAAGCCTTTGAGTGCTGATCTGCGCATTGTTCGCACACACTTGACGTGCTACCCGCACTCATTATACCTAGGGGCTTCTTTAACAGAAGCTTATTTATATGGGCTTTATGCCCAACACATGTGTCAAACTTCCGCATGTACCTTTTATTCACCATTATATGCATCGATATGACTTAAATTTTGGCCAAGCTGGGTTGCCTAGCTCCTGTGCTTACCCCTACGTTCCCGATTGTTCGGCTAGGAGGTAAAGGGAGCACCTCTGCGATTGTTACTGCCGGGTCAGCCGGATGTGTACCTCGGACTGGGTGAAGCCGAAAGCTAGCATTCTTAAGGGAATATTCGGTCGGTGACTTGAAAGATGATTTCTTATTTATTCATTTATCTGCCCCAGATGCTTTTCTGCTCTTTTCGCAGTCCAAACATGCACTTTAGGGCATGCCTCCCAGGGAAAGGAACCCTTAATGGAACTATTCTCTCTGGAAGATGTTTCTTACTAACCATGTAATATAACATAACTAGTTGGGCACTTGTCTGATAAAGCACTAATGACCCCTACGCCTGGTCTCCATGCATGCCCCAGTTTTTTCATAACCGTGAGGGTATTCGAACACACTCGGGACTCTAGGGTCCCGAGGTTGAAGCGAAAAGGTCCGCAAAGACAAACGATCTACAATCCGACTAGAAGGCATTATACATGTCATTTAAAAAAATAAATACATCATCACATTGACTGATTTTTCTCCTCTTCAATCCCATCTAACAGGCTGTCTAATTTATAGTCCCGTTGGGAATACTTAGCGGTCAATTCTACTTGGCCGTACACTAAGCTCACAGGGATCTCCTTCCCATCAGGCCCCACAGGTCCGACCTCGGCCATGTGGTTCGGATCCACCTTCTTGTACCGCGTCTTCACCATGGCCCAGGCCTCCCTGGCGCCTTGACGACAGGCCGATATCTTCCATAGACAGAAGTGCTGCCGTGCTCCCTGAAGCTTCTCCGCAAGCCCTCCAAGACCCTCGGGCAGGGAGACGAACGGCCATAAGGCCTGGGCGACGCCACTCATCGCCTGCCGAACACGATCGTGCAGTTGCAGCAGCTCGAGAAGTTGGTCACCCATTGAACCAGGCATTTCCTCCGCAGGGCGACCTGTGAGCACACCTACAGACATATTTCTGTCAATCGACTTCCTCGCCGAACTCTTCCTTTCAAAATAGTTTGCTCAAGCACTTACTGTAGATGCTGCGATGAAGCCGCTGATTCTCCTTCACGGAGCCAGACAGCTGGGCCCGAACACCCTTTAGCTCTTCTCCAAGCTGGGTGTGGGCATCTTGGAATTTGTTCCTCTCCTGCTGCACCTTCATAAGCACCCTCTCACCGGCCTTCAGCTGGCGCAGTAGCTGTTGCTTGTCCGGATCCAGTCCGGCAACATCTGCAATACTATTGTCAGACTTATACGCACGCCGCACAATGCTTATCTTTTTTGAAATATGCGTTACCGGAGGGGATCTCAGTGTCTCCTCCTGCGGCGGCTAGTGCGGCCTCAAGTTGGGCCTTGCACTCTTGTAGCTCCTGGGACAATTGGGTATTCTTCTCCGTAAGATCCTGCATATCAAATGATCCTTAAATCAGTTATTTTAACTGCTTTAAGTCTCGGGGGCTACTGGCATATACAACTATTAAATCCCTTACCCGTATGTCTTTCACATACCTCTCCGTGGCTCTGGTTAAACCATCTTGAGCGGCACAGAGGTGCGCATCTCCCGAGTTAAAGGCATTCAACGCCTCCGGGGAGAAACACGCGTCACGACGAACTGTCCGACGGCGCCTGTGATTCATGGCGCTCTCCACCTCAGACCTGGTGGCGGACAGCCTGTCGGCATCTTCCGTTGGAGGAGCATCCGGCTCGCGCCTTGCGCTCGCCTCCTCCCCCGGACCAGGTGTTGGGGCCTGGCTGGTGGAGGCTTGGTTGGCAACCTCTCCGGGCACAGTCCGGCGAGCGCTCTTTCTCCTAGAAGTGTCAGGAGCATTAACATACTTCATAGGGGTCTTTTCCCTAAAAACGGCGGCGTGACATACCTTTGCGGTGACGTTTCAATCCGTACCACACCCCTCTTTCGCCTGCTGGGCCGAACTGACCCTGGTTGGTCAACCACCGCAGGATCAGCTTCCCACGCTGAAGGCACCTCCTGCGAGACACCGTTGGTATACGGTGGTCAGAAATAAGCATGGACGAAAAAATGGTGTCAGGGCTCCGGTCATAGTTACCTGGGAAGCCGGAGATAAACCGGGGTAGTCAGCCGCAATGGCGACTAGAGCATTGTCCATGCTCAGTTGATGGAACACCCCGTCAATCAGCTCCACCTTTATGTCTGGATCCTCCTCGGAGGCCGGATCAAGGGATCTTCCTGGATCCTCGGGTTGTGGAGCCGGACTATGTATGCCCTCCACATCCCGACGCAGATCCTGCGTCGAAATCATAAAGTAAGACACTTAACTTTGAAAGCACAGATCGGATAGACAAATGTTCGCTTACCCAGCTCCGAGGGTTATTCATGGAGAATCCATTCAATGGACACGTTTGGAGGATGTCGGTGTACTAGAGTAGGGGTACCCTAGTATCCCGAACTTGTGCACGGGCAGTCGCAGCGCCCCGCGGCAAGGCTTGCCGGCTGACCGCCAAGGTCCTCCGTGGTTCCTTTGGAGCCATTAAAGAACAAAGTGTTCAAGTCAAGGAGACAAGGCCCCGGCAAGAGGAGCTTGCCAGGAAGGCCAACCAAGGCATCTCAAGGAACTTGCCGTGACGCGCCTCGCGTCCCGGCAAGGCCCAGTGAGCGACAAGCTTCCGGGCGTGGCAAGACAACAACCGCGGCAAGGCGCTTGCCGCAGCAAGCTACCATCCTGTACCCGCGCTCCAGCACATCCACCAACGTGTCGCCCTGGGGCCTTTCCAGGTGCGCGTGGCGAGAGGCTGTGCAGCCAACGGTGCGAGGTGGCAAGCGACACTGACAAGGTTGCCATCGTGGCGAGCGGTGGCGCCCCTAACGGTCCCTTTTCTGCACTGTTTGGGTGACACAAACAGCCATTTAATGCCCTTGTCCCCTCCCGTCAGGGTTAGGTAGGATACACTGTACAAGTAGTTGTACCAACCGCAACTCCTTTTCCATTTTTTCCCTTGCATGCGTTGCCACCTGTCGGTGACCCCTTGAGCATATAAAAGGAGGCCCATGCGCAACGTAGAGGGGGGTTCGAAACCAGAAAACACTCATGCTCGGTCTCGCAGCTAGTGGGTACTGTAGCGCTCATCGCTCTCGAGCAAGAACACAATACACTCAGACAAGCAGCAGTAGGAGTATTATCTCTCCGGAGAGCTCCGAAGCTGGGTAAACCGCTCGTGTGCTCCGCCTCGATCCGCTCTTCGTGCGATCTCCTCCCCCCCCCCCCCCCCGCTGAACCGAAAGGGGCCCGGTCCGCCGGTCCCCATAGGTGTTCGTACCCACGACATCTTTGGCGCGCCAGGTAGGGGGCGTCGAGGTTGTGTGAACCCGATCCGGCGTTCAGGCGAGCTAGATCTTCATCTTCTTCATCATCTTCATCGACATGCCACCGAAGAAGAAAGCTTCGGAGGTGGCTGATCCGTCCACGTCGATCCCACCGCCACCGGAGCAAACGGGCGGTGGGGTAGACGCCGCGGGAGAACGGGCGTCGACGAGGGAGCTCACGGTGCTGCCAGGTCCAAGGACAAGGCCGCACAGACCTCGGCGTCCGTACATGCACCGCGCCCATCTCAGGAGGTGCGGGGCCAACAGCGTCATGGTACTAGCGGTACCTTACGTTCGTTGGACCGAGATCGAGCCGGTGTATCTCGGGTTGCTCAAGACTAGCATGCACGCCAACATGCTGGCACGAGCAAGACACGGTCGCCCGGACGGGATACCGCTCCTTCTAACATAGTTAGAAGTCCGAGCATATCCCGCTCCTCGCACCGTTTGCCACCACCACCCAAAACTTCAGAAGAAGCTTTGGCACGAGCTTAACTGCTCTTGGATTACCCTCCAACGGCAGACAAGATCGACGAATGGAGTGCCACCATTCAGAGTCTCATCGGCTTCGCCAACGGCGACACTCCACGGCAGCCGGGTGCACCGCAGCCGTGGCAAGATTGCCAGGAGCGAGCCGATGGCGACAAAACCGGTGGGGGTGCAACCACCGTGCACTCTCCGCCCCGAAGGCCAAGATCGCCGACTCGCCGGATCCACCTCGACGACGACTCCACCGCGTCATCAGATCCACGAGCTCGTCGCGATCAGCGCCAAGTTCTTCACGAACGACAGCAAGAAGACGCTCATACTCGCATCGAGCGTCGAAGAGAAGCGCGGCGTCAATCGGACCAGCGCGCTGGGCCCACTGTCAACATGCATGCGCCAGGGGAACCAGGCGACTTGCCGTACACGGTAGGTTGCCCTGCGTTCACTCATGAGCTGCGGCAAGTCCAGTGGCCCAGCACGAAGAATTTCAAGCCAGACGTACCAGAGAAGTACGACGGCAAGTTGCATCCGTCGGAGTTCCTCAGCATCTACACCATCACAGTGCAAGCTACCGGGGGACGGGACGACAAGATCCTTGCCAACTACTTCCCGCTGGTACTCAAGCCCAATGTCAGATCCTGGCTCATGCACTTGCCGGACAACTCCATATCCTCCCGGGCAGATCTATGCCATCAGTTTGTCGGCGCCTTTACAGGCGTCCACAAGCCTCATGGCCAAGAGAGCGATCTTCATCTGCTCGCCCAGAAGGAAGGAGAGCCCCTGCGCAAGTACATTCAGAGATTCAGCCAAGTACAGCGCAACATCCCAGATGTCCACCCTGCCGCGGTCATCAGCGCGTTCCATTAGAACGTGCGAAACCGCAGGATGTGGGAGGAGATGGCGATGTGCAAGATCAGAGACGTCAGTGAGCTATATGCCCTGGCCGTTAAATTTGCACGTGCTGAGGAAGGGAGGAGACTCCCCGGAGAGAATACAGGAGCAGGAGGATCTGACAGTGAGGATGCTGCCCCGACAAGGAAAAACCGTCGGCGGAACAACAGGAAGAAGAAAGGCAAAGATGTGCTAGTCGTTGAGCAGTCCGGCAACGGAGGTGGCGCCAAGGAAGCCGAAGCTGTGGAGGCCGCCGACAAGCAGGACGGCTCCGGCAAGCAGTACTGCAAGATCCACCGCACCAAGGGCCATGATCTCCAGAGTTGCAAGAAGGTCGAGCAGCTTGTCGAGCAGCAAAAGGCTGAGTACGAGCGACGCGACAAGGAGAAGTCCCAAGAAGGTACTGGAGGATCCGGCAAGAAGCGCCCCGGCCGGGGGGGACGCCGCGGCAAGGCCAAGCAGCGGCAAGGAGACGGACCTCCCCGCGGCCGCGACAAGGATGAAGACAATGACGACGATGAAGAAATGGATGATGACGAGGCCGATGAGCAGGAGTTCCAGAAAGCCACAGAGGTCCTGTGCGTTGACGGCGGTGCTTCTCTGCATACTTCGCGCTGCCAGCTCAAACAGTGGGTGTGGGAAGTCAATGCGGCAGAACCACCCGCCGAGTCACGCAAGCCTCTGAAATGGTCCAACACGCCTATCATCTTTGATATTGAGGACCACCCTGATCGTATAACTGCGGCCGGGTGCTTGCCGATGTTGGTTTCACCAACTATCCGCAACCTCAAGGTTACTAAGATGCTAGTTGACGGCGGGACCGGCTTGAACCTGATCTCCTCCGCGGTACTCCAGAAACTCCAGATCCCTGACAGCGAGCTCGAAGAGACCCGCACATTCCAAGGAATCAACCCTGGAAGGAGCAAGCCGAAGGGAAAAATCACGTTGCCGGTAACATTTGACAGCGAGTTGAACTTTAGGACTGAGAGGGTCACTTTTGACATTGCTGACTTTCCATTGCCTTACAATGGGATACTCGGCCGTCCAGCGCTCACCAAATTCATGGCAGCCTCTCACTATGCATACAGCGTACTGAAGATGCCAGGCTCGATAAGTGTCATCTCTGTCCCTGGCGACAAGAAGGATGCTCTTATCTGCGCCGACATGATCTACCGAGAAGCAGCAGCCGTAGCTGAACGCAAGTCACTTTCCGCTGAAGCTCCCGGAGGGGAGGAGATAATGGTGTGGACCAGGCGTCGTTCAAGAAAGTTTCGCCTTGCCGGGATGCAAACGGCAGAAAAGCTAAGTTGCCAAAGTTTGAGCAGTCAGTTTTAAAATTTTTAAGTTATCTTCCTCGAACGACCATGCTTTGTATGGAAAACCTATGCGTGGAGGAACCAACTCGTAGCTAGTTGCGCCCTTACTTTGTTTCGAGTCCGCTCAACAACTTAGGTGAGCTGCGACTAGTTGCGACAAGGTTTCTTGTCGGTAGCGGCACCGCCTGCAGGCTGCTGACGTCCCGCACTCAGCGCTCGCGGCTAAGGTGCCTGCACCGGCAAGTTCCCTAAAAGCGTAGGGCAAAAACATACAAAGGAAGGAATCAAGTAAAGGGAATAACATAGCAATCAATACCCAAAATAAAAGTTATATTACAAGATAGCTTGTCGCAGATCTAATGGATTGTTCTCGTAACATGACCAGCAGCGACAAGAAAAGAAGAAAACGGGCGGCCTAATCTACGCGATCGCCATCAACCCTCTTGACCTCGTTCACCTTGTCCACAATGGGTGCGACAAGGGCCTTGAGTGCTTCTAGATCAGCATCCGCCGGCAGCTTCTTGAGGACATTGGTGAGGTTGAGGCCCGGGTTGCGGAAGGCCACCTTCACCAACACCTTTTGAAGTACTCTCGCGCAGATCGCACGCGACTCGTCGGCCAGCTGCTTTGGTATCCTTTCCTGGAGTCTCTGGAGGGCCGTCGCCACCCCTTTGAAGAACAAGGTGAGCTTGGCGCTGGGCTGGAGGTTCTCATCGGAAGAATACCCGAAATCCTCCATCCCTAGCTGCGCTAGCTCCCTGTCGATGTCTGCGGCAACATCCACGAGACCCTCCGTCCAGTGCTCCACATTCTCCCTGAAGGTGTTCTGGGTGGCGGCATCACTTGCTAGCAGCTCCTCGTTGGCCTTGAGCTCCTTCTTCAAGGCCACCTCCTGCTCCCTGGCGCCGTCCAGCGTCTTGGTCAAAGTAGCCAGCTTCAACTCAAGATCTGCGTTGGAGTCCTTGGCGGCGCTCAGCTCCTTGCCCTTCTCGACGAGACGACCTTGCAGTTCACCGTGGGCATGGGCATCCTTCTCGCGCTCACGCTTGAGCGCGGCAAGCTCTTCATCCCTCGCCTTGAGATCAGCCTCTAGCTGCGCCACCTTCATCTCCAGCTCCTTCTTGGCGGCCTCGGCAGCTGCGGCAACATCCTTTGCCTCCTTGAGAGCCCCGCCAAATGTTTGCTCGCGCGCAGCAAGCTCCTTCTCATGGCTGTCCAGATTAACCTTTCGCTGCGCCAACTCACCTTCCCGCGCAAACAGCTCTTTGGCGGCAAGCCGCTGTTGCTCTTCAGCTTCAGCCTTCTCAAGAAGGAAGGCTTTCCGCGCCTCGACGAGCTGCGCTCGCTCCTTTGCAATGGACCGGAGGGCTTCCTAGTTGCGACTCCGGAGCTCCTCCGCATGCTTCTCAATATCCACTCACGCCTGCGCGACAAGCGCTTCCCGGGAATCCACCTTGGCTTGTCGGACGCGGTATAGTGACACCAGCTTCCGCAGCAGTTGCTCTTCCTCAGACTCGCCGCTGCTGCTACTTGGCGCGTCAACCAGCGTCAGCCCAGCGGAGGCGAGCACCTCTCCATTGAAAGTTTCCCCTTCAACCGGCGCCCTGGAGCTTGACGCCCAGGGGAGCTTGACGAAGACACCATCGCCGGCCTTCAAATAGGCGCCGGGCTGGGGCTCTTCGGAGCCTGATGCTGCACCAGCGGTGGAGGGATCGGCGGTCGGCGTAGCGCCTTGCGCTCCTGCGGCCTCGGGGCCGTCAGTGCGATCGCCGGACCCCTCACCAGCTCTTGCGGAGGCAGCCTTGGCGGCCATTTCGCCGACAGGATCATCAGCGCCGGCTCCTTCCTCGGTGGCGGCGGTGTCGTCGGTGTTGCCGCACGCGTTCTCCTCGCCGGTGGCCTCGGTCTCCATCGGCTCCGTGGAAGATGGATCTGACGGCCGGGAAAAGAGAGAAAAAGTCAAGCAAATATGCAAAAAGAAGATCAGAAGAAGAACCCAAGGGAAGTTTTCAAGCAAGAGGATTACCTGTGCTGGGCTCTGCAGTCATGGGCTCCACCAGTGGGGGGTCGCTGGTGCCGTCCCTTGCTGGAGACCTGTCCCTTGCCGGAGACTTCTCCCTTGCCGGAGAATGCTCCCTTGCCGGGGAATCCTCCCTTGGCGGCGTAGTTGAAGCAGTTAGCGTCTCGGGGGCGGCTTCCGGGTGCTCCTGGTGAAGCTGCTCTGCTCCTACACAAACCAACAGTCAGATGTCAGCAAAAGAAAAAGCACCCATGCGCGCCTAACGGCAAGAAGCAAACCATATACTTACGCTGGGGGCTGTGCTGGGGGCTGCTTTGGGGAATGATTGCCAGGTCCGGCAAGGTGGTCTCGGGCGCGCCCCCGGCTGTCGCGGTGGGTTCGTCCTCGATGACAATCACTGGAGCCTTGGCTCTCTTTGCCGCTCTCTGGGCCAGGGTCCTGAAAAGGAATGAGTTCAGAGTAAAGCAAATTAGATACAAGACAAAAACAACAAGAATTGAAGAACTACAAGTACAACAAAGGAATCTTACTCTTCTTCTTCCTCGTCGGAGCTGAGAGCGAAGAGGTCGAAGTCCGGCCCACCTCCGGCGCGACGAGGCGGAGGAGTGGGTTCCCTTGACCGCTTGGCGGGGGCAGCGGCAGGATCAGAAGCGGCGGTCCGGGAGGACCCCGCTCCAGTTGTCGCAGCGGCATAAGACGCTCCCGTTTGCCGCCCTGCTACGTCCCCGGCCTTGCGGAGACGCCTTCTTGGTGGAGCTGGGGGCTGCACTGGGGGCTTTGCTTGCGGCAAGCTGCTTGAAGATGGCGGGCCGCTCGCACCCTCGGCGGGCTCACTCGACTCGGCTTCAGGCTCGGCAAGCTGTCCCTCGCCGGCAAGCTCTCCGGCAAGCTCATCTCGATCGGCAAGGCTTGCCGCCTCTGGTGCCTCTGCCTCCTCCACGGTAAATCCAAACTCGCCCGCGGCAGCGGCTGCCGCCACCTCTTCCACCCTAGTGGCGATGCGCCGCATCTCCGCATCGGTGGTGTCGCGGGTGAGGCTCTTCTGCTCATCGGAGCGGACCGCCACCTCCACCAAGCCATCGAAGAACTGCTGCACGACATCGTCTGCAGGCTCCTGCCAAGTTGGAACAATTCCATGCGAATCGCACAATGGCATCATTGCACGGATGCGGTCAAGCGAGGAATTGTTGCACAGCGGAACGACACCTTGCGGCAACCTGAACTATTCGGGGTGCTGAGGGTCGTGCTTGAACAACTCCTTGAGCATCGCGTCCAGTTCCAGGATGGTGAAGTTGAAGTTGAGGCCCGGGCGCAGCCTCATGATGTCCGCCGGGCCCCCGAACTCCCAGGCGGGTCTCCTCCTCTCTTGCAGGGGGGCGATGCGGCGGCGAAGAAAATCTGCGCCAACGGCGCCCACAGTAAACCCGGCAAGCCTGAGGCGCAGGATCCGGGTGACGGCAATCTTCAGCCTATCGTCTTCCGGGGCCAAGCTGCTCCAATCGTTGCCGCGCACTGCTGGGGCTTGGCGCTGGGCAGTAAACGGCTGCGGGTTCTCCTCGACGATCCAGCACCAATCTGCTCTCCACTCCTCCCATTTGCTGCGGAGCTCCCCCTCCAGATAAGCTTCCTTCTTGCCGGCTCTCGAGATCCAGGCGATTCCACCGGATAAAGGCTCTCCTCTCTCGACCCGGGGCATAAAGAAGTGGCAGAAAAGAGCTACGTTTGGGTGGACTCCGACAAAGTTTTCACAGAGATGCGCGACAACTGCCATGGTCAGAATAGCATTGGGGGTGAAATCAAGGAGGTGGAACCCGTAGGTGTTCATGATGTCGCAGAAGAATTCAGAGAAGGGCGGGCAGAGCCCGCAGCAGAAGAACAGTGCGAAAAAGGGATATCCATTCGGAGCCCGTTACGAAGCGGCGGCGGAGAGTACCTTCGTGCGCGGATGTGCTCACGTCTCCGTCGACCAGAAGAGGTAGTACCACTCCCTCAGCTCCTTCGCGGCGAGCTCGAGGGGGAAAGTTGCCCGCTCCTTTCACAGCGCCTCGAGCCGCAGCGCCTCGGCCGACTTCACAGCCTTCCCGGCTTTCGGAGCCATGGCGGAGGTAGTGGCGGAGATCGAAGGCGTTGGTGGCACCGGCGGCGATGGGGGGCGGAGCGCTGCTCTCTCTCGGCTTTGGAAGAAGGGGGAGTGGCGGAGATTTCTGAGATTGGAAGTAGCAACTGGCAAGATGGAGGAACTGCCCCTGTTTCCCCTGCTTATAAAGAGGGAGGGGGCGGACGTTCCGTTTTTCCGAATAAAGAACCACCCACGATCTCTCCCACGACGCCGCATTCAACGCGTGCCGTTAGGGGAGGGCGCGGTGGATACGGAGTAGGATACGGCGTGCCCCAGGCCGCGCGTGCCCGTGCCCTCTTTTGGGCCTGGCCCAACAGCGCTCGGCACCGTGTGTGGCCCAGGCCTGGGGGCTCCAGTCGGTGTACTAGAGTAGGGGTACCCTAGTATCCCGAACTTGTGCATGGGCAGTCGTAGCGCCCCGCGGCAAGGCTTGCTGGGTGACCGCCAAGGTCCTCCGTGGTTCCTTTGGAGCCATTCAATAACAAAGTGTTCAAGTCAAGGAGACAAGGCCCCGGCAAGAGGAGCTTGCCAGGAAGGCCAACCAAGGCATCTCAAGGAACTTGCCGTGACGCGCCTCGCGTCCCGGCAAGGCCCGGTGAGCGACAAGCTTCCGGACGCGGCAAGACAACAACCGCGGCAAGTTACCATCCTGTACCCGCGCTCCAGCACATCCACCAACGTGTCGCCCTGGGGCCTTTCTAGGCGCGCGTGGCGAGAGGCTGTGCAGTCAACGGTGCGAGGTGGCAAGCGATGCTGACAAGGTTGCCATCGTGGCGAGCGGTGGCGCCCCTGATGGTCCCTTTTCTGCACTGTTTGGGTGACACAGACAGCCATTTAATGCCCTTGTCCCCTGCTGTCAGGGTTAGGTAGGATACACTGTACAAGTAGTTGTACCAACCGCAACTCTTTTTCCATTTTTACCATTGCATGAGTTGCCACCTTTCGGTGACCCCTTGAGCATATAAAAGGAGGCCCATGCGCAACATAGAGGGGGGTTCGAAACCAGAAAACACTCACGCTCGGTCTCGCAGCTAGTGGGTACTATGGCGCTCATCGCTCTTGAGCAAGAACACAATACACTCAGACAAGCAGCAGTAGGAGTATTATCTCTCCAGAGAGCTCCGAAGCTGGGTAAACCGCTCGTGTGCTCCGCCTCGATCCGCTCTTCGTGCGATCTCCGCCCCCCCCCCCCCCCCCCCCCCCCCCCCCCCCCCGCCGAACTGAAAGGGGCCCGGTCCGCCGGTCCCCATAGGTGTTCGTTCCCACGACAGAGGAAGTCCTCCTTCTCCCCCTTGTACAAGCC
Source organism: Triticum timopheevii (assembly GCA_963921465.1). Classification (NCBI taxonomy): domain Eukaryota; kingdom Viridiplantae; phylum Streptophyta; class Magnoliopsida; order Poales; family Poaceae; genus Triticum; species Triticum timopheevii. The sequence goes on along the minus strand of OY997264.1, from coordinate 100,863,734 downwards.
GGACAGGATCATCACTAGATCTACGGCCGATCCCGGCCCCTTGCGGCCATGACGAGTGGCGTCATTCTCCCCGTTGAAATGCCACATGGGGTGGCCCCTATATTGGAGCGCCTGCACGCCTCGCATAATGCACGTGGCCATGACTCCAATCATGGTCAATCCGGAATGAGCTAGCAACCTTATCCGGCCCATCAGATAATGGACGCTCCTGTCATCCTCCTGTTGAGGCCTCCGCGGGCGCCAACTCAGGCGTTTCTTCAGAGGATCTTTGCTGAACTCCAGGAGGCCGATCCGAACGGGGTCCGGTAGTGGAGCGTCTTCCACATAAAACCATTTCGAAGGCCAGTCTTCGGACACCTTCTTCAGGGTTCCGGATAGATACCCGGTCCCGGCGATGCGCCATATTTCGGCTCCGCCCACTTGATATATCGACCCCTCGTGAGAGCGGGGTACGAGGCAAAACAAGCTCTTCCACAGCGCGAAGTGGGGCTCGATGCCCAAAAACAACTCACAAAGAGCTACGAAACCCGCAATGTGCAGAATGGAGGCGGGCGTGAGGTGATGAAGCTGGAGTCCGTAGAACTCCAGAAGCCCCCGGAGGAACGGATCTATGGGAAATCCGAGCCCCCTTATTAGATAAGGGACGAAGCACACCCGCTCTCCTTTGGAGGGACTGGGGGTGGTCTCCGCCTGCTTTCCACCTTTGTAGGTGGCCAGCCTGGCTCGAACCGGGACCATAAAGGCCGGAGGGAGGTATCCCTCCACTTGGAGCGTCACCAGCTCGCTGTGCGGGACTGAACATCTCCCCCAATCTCCTGGCCGAGGGCTGGGGGCGTGAGAGGAGGAGCCGCATCGACGGTCCATGATGGAGTGGATTTTTGTCAGAAGCGCTCCGATGAGTACTCGAGGGAGGAGGATGGTGTGATTTGGATCTGGATTCTTGCCTCTCTTATAGGCAGCTTATTCACGTAGCTAGGGGGTAAAATGTAAAAATACCCTGGCCTTTCGCATTTGTACGACACGTGGAAGGGGGCCATTATTGGGCGTGGAAGCCAAGGAGAGCAACAATTATAAGGGAGCCGGACACTATGCGGCAAGCACATGGAATTTGGAGGAGAACCCGCCTTGCAACACCGAAGACAACATACGCGCCGGACTCGTCGTCATTGAAGCCTGGTTCGGGGGCTACTGAGGGAGTCCTGGACTATGGGGTGTCCGGATGGCCGAACTATCATCATCGGCCGGACTCCTAGACTATGAAGATACAAGATTGAAGACTTCATCCCGTGTCCGGATAGGACTTTCCTTGGCGTGGAAGGCAAGCTTGGCAATACGGATATGTAGATCTCCTACCATTGTAACCGACTCTGTGTAACCTTAGCCCTCTCCGGTGTCTATATAAACCGGAGGGTTTTAGTCCATAGGACGAACAACAATCATACCATAGGCTAGCTTCTAGGGTTTAGCCTCCTTGATCTCGTGGTATATCCACTCTTGTACTACCCATATCATCAATATTAATCAAGTAGGAGTAGGGTTTTACCTCCATCGAGAGGGCCTGAACCTGGGTAAAAACATCGTGTCCCTTGTCTCCTGTTACCATCCGCCTAGACACACAGTTCGGGACCCCCTACCCGAGATCCGCCGGTTTTGACACCGACACAGGGGCTGGGCCCTGGGATCCCACTCCGGGCTGCTATCGGCAGCCGTGGTGGACGCCTCCGGGAGGGAACTTTTCCTCCTCTTTGGCGATTCGGTCTCCAGGGATGAGGAAGCCATCCTTTTCTTCCCTCCCCCTGTGGAGTACTTGTCTTCTTCCTCCTCCTCTTCGTCTTCAAAGGAGGGATGGGTGCTGGAGCCTTCGGATTTTGTGTCCAAAGCGTCGCGGTGATGGAGGCTACTCCGGGTCTTCTTGACCTTCTTGGAGGCCTCTTTCCTCAGCACCTCGTAAGGCGGTAGGACCAGCATCTTCGTCAGAAGAGGTCCTGGCGGTTCCTCCGGCAGCGGGGCCGGACAGTGTATCCGCCCCACCTTCTTCGTCCATTCCTGGGATTATTGTAGAAAGCATGATAAAAGTGTCTCCCTCGGGATATGCCAGCAAAACATGGATAGAAAGAACATAGCAATGACTTACTGGACTTGCAGAGCAGGACTGTTGATACCCATGGTCTTCGGCGAAGCCCGGCCACGGTTTGCCGGACTTGAAGAGAACCTTCCATATGTCCTTGTGTGAGGAGCCGTAGAGCTCCCGTAGGGTCTGGGGCTCGGTTGGATCGTATTCCCACAAACTGCAGGCTCGGTGCTGGCAAGGGAGAACCAGGCAAACTAACATCACCTGAACTACATTGACGAGTTTGACATCCTTGTCAACCACGCTCTACACGCGTGTTTGTAGCACCGATAGCTCATTGGATGAGGACCAGCTCAGGCCTTTTTTGGGCCAGGACGTGAGCCCCAGCCGCGACCCACTTTTTACCGCGCGGCTCGGTGGTATAGAACCACTGTTGCTGCCACTCCTTGATGGAATCATTGAAGGTGCCCGTCAGCCATGTGACCTTGGGCATCTTGCTCACCATGGTGCCGCCACATTCAGTGTGCTCGCCATTAACCACCTTGGGCTTCACATTGAAGATCTTCAGCCATAAGCCGAAGTGGGGCGAAATGCGGAGGAAGGCCTCACACACGACGATAAACATCGAGATATTGAGGAAGGAATTAGGGGACAGATCGTGAAAATCAATCCTGTAATAATACAAGATGCCATGAACAAATGGGTGGAGGGGAAACCCGAGCCCACAGACAAAATGAGGAAGAAACACGACCCTCTCGTGGGGCTCCGGTGTGGGGACGATTTGTCCCGCCGTCGGGATACGGTGGCCGATTTTCTTGGCCAGGTACCCGGCCTCTCGAAGCTTTTTGATATCCTTCTCCCGGACGGTAGAGGCCATCCATTTGCCTCCTGCTCCGGATCCGTACATCTTCGGAGAACCTCTCTTCGGTGGAGAAGATGAGTGCTTGGGCGCTAGGGCTCGAGCAAAGGGGAATGGACGGGCGAAAGTGAAAGGTGTGGGTAAAGAGGGAGAGACCTTATCACTTTATAGAGGCGATAAAAACTTTTGCGCCTCCCTACTTGCCTAGTGGAACCCGCTCGTTCCCCACTCACCGCGATTGACGGTGTGATTGGGCTACCCATGCCCGTATTAATGAAAGCCCTATGATAAGGGGAACACGATCTCTGCTTCGACGAGACGTGCCCGGGAAACCGCCTCGCAATATGTATGGTGGTTGGTTGTGGAGAGACGGTTCAATAATGACTCGACCATGGTGCTATGTCATGTTATCTAAAGATGTCAGCAGACTATATTTGTGGAATATCGTTCTCCCCATGATGGCATGTGAAGATCGTCTTACAGAGCCGGACACAATTTAAGTGTTCGGGATGTACTTGGGAGTATTCGGAGATGGAACCCGCCTTGCAATGCCGAAGACAATCTATGCACCGGACTCATCGTCATTGAAGCCTGGTTCAGGGGCTACTTAGGGAGTCCTGGATTAGGGGTATTCAGACAGCCGGACTATATACTTTGGCCGGACTGATGGACCATGAAGATACAAGACTCAAGACTTTGTCCCGTGTCCGTATGGGACTCTCCTTTGCATGGAAGACAAGCTTGGCGATCCGGATATTAGATTTCCTTCTTTGTAACCAACTCTGTGTAAACCCTAGCCCCTTTCGGTGTCTATATAAACCAGAGGGTTTGGTCCATATAGGGCCAATCATAATCATCATAGGCTAGCTTCTAGGGTTTAGCCTCTACGATCTCGTGGTAGATCAACTCTTGTAATACGCATATCATCAAGATCAATCAAGCAGGAAGTAGGGTTTTACCTCCATCGAGAGGGCCCGAACTTGGGTAAAACATCGTGTCCCTTGCCTCCTGTTACCATTAGCCTTAGACGCATAGATCAGGACCCCCTACCTGAGATCCGCCGGTTTTGACACCGACATCCGCCGCCACCAAAATAGGCCTCCACCACGATCTGGGAGATGTCATTGCCGAAGCACCGCCACCGAGCTCCTTGCTGCAAACACAGCCAAGGAGAGACGCCACCACCACTACAACGCCTGTTGGGGGGATGAACTCCAGGTAGGCAACGGAACCCGGATCCTTTTCAAAAACAATGGGGCTAGCATCGCCCCTCAAGCCAGCTCGTGCTTGGCCGGGTCGCTCAACCCAGCCAAGCCCCTCGACCTGGCCAAGCTCTCCATCCCGGCCGTACTCCTCAACTCAGCCCCAACGGCTAGCTCAAGACGGCCGAACCCGGCACACCAAGACTTCCCCAACAAGCCAGCTCCACCCTTGGCGTGTTCCTCAACCCGGCCACGGGTTAGCTCCCATCCCTTCCAGGCCGTACGATGGGACGAGTCTCCACCTATCGATGACTGAGGCAACAGTGCCCGCCCATGCCTCCAGTCAGCCGAGGCGTGGCGACAGTGCCCCCCACCTACCCGCTGACTAGGGCCGGCGTGGCAATAGTGCACCCATCATCACTACTGATGCCAGCAAGCGGTGACCTGACAGAGCGCCACTGTACCCAACTCAACCCGGCCACTACCTGACGATTGACAAGACGACAAACAGTGCCCCTAGGCATGCGGGGCCCGCGCCCGGAGAACCCAGCGAGCCCTGACACCCGGCGGGTCCTAGCTCCGGGTTCCCAGACATTGACGACCTGGCCCTACGCCTGGTAACGTTACCATTGTACCCATGGGGGTTGACCTATAAAACCCTCAGGAGCCCTCATGCATACGAGCAAGCAACTAAGCAAGCATACGATAGAGAGATCCATTGCTAGAAACACTCCACCCATACGCCAGGGGAAGGAGCAGCCCGAGCCTTGGCCTACCCTCCTTCTTCCTCAATACAGCTCTAGGAGCAACTCTGTACTATTGCATATCAACCACACTCGCAGGACTAGGGGTGTTATCTCTCCGGAGAGACCCAAACCTTGGTATGTCTTGCGTCTCGCGCTCGCTCATGCCGACTTCGCCTCTGGAGCCCACCAGTGCCCTCGAGCCTCCTCCTATCTTTAGCCATCCCTTGGCATCTACCGTGTGCCCACCATGACAGTTGGCGCCCACCGTGGGGCAGCTCGAGGTCCTGGCCGGGAGCATGCTTCAGACGGGGCTCCTCTCCAACTCCGACGAGCCCGCCACACTGGCGGACGACGTCATCGACGCGCTCGCCGCTTCCTTCGCCGCGCTGTGCATCTCCGATGCACCTTCGGCCGACGAGTACCCCAGCGAGGTACTTGACTTTTCCGACTCCCCTCTCTCCCTGGGTGGCAGCACTCCCGCCGGCGTGATGGACCCCCGCGTGGAGGTTTTCGTCACTGACACCGGCGCCTCTTCCTCGTCGAGCGCGGCGAGGAAGGCCGCCGAAGCTAGGGTCGCAGCAGATCAGGCCGTCTCGCCCAACCCGTTGCGCGCCACGATGTAGAGTCTTCACGTCCCCATTGGCACCGACATCGACGCCTCCAACATCGCCGAGGCCCGGACTCGCCTCGAGGGGGACCGCCAGCGCCTGCTGGACCTAACCGAGATGCTCGCCACCACACAGCGTCGCCTAGACTCTGCTCAGCTGGAGCGCAACGCCGCCTACAGCTTCACGCCTGCAGCGGCCAAGCCAAGCTAGGTGACTGACATGCGAGCCCGTGACGGCGCGATCGGCCGCGCCTTCAGCGCCATCCTACCCGTCTACGAGACTCCCGTGAAGAATATGTGCGCTGCACAGGTGGCTGCAGATGGCCTGGATCAGCTCGCGGGCGAAGAGCTGAGGGACCGCCTAAAGCGGGTGCACGACCTCCTTGACGCGGCCAACGTGCAGCTAGACCGCCTCAACCAGCTTGCCAAGCCAGCGGGATCCAGCTCCGCCCGCGCCGGTGGACCCGGCGATCAGCGGAACTCGACGTCTTCACCACCCGGCGAGGTGCACTCCGGCCGCTACCGGACCCGGCGCAACCCTGCCCCGACGACCGTAGGCGGCTTAGGCGTCGAGCCGGCCCTGGAAGACCGGCACAGACCAGATCAACCCGATCGGTGTCCGACTTCTGTCAACCCGCCCCCCCGCGGTGCGGTCGCCGGCCGGCTCGGCGCACGCGCCATTGACGACACCAACGCCCGCCACCACCTTGATTGGCTTGCTTTCTCCCTGGAGGTGGAGGAGAGCGGCGCCGTCGGACCGGCGTGCTTTGGTTCACGCATCCGGAACGACCCTTTTCCCAAATGGTTCATACTCCCCCGTGACACCCCCAAGTACAGTGAAGCCAGAGGACTGGCCCATCGACTACACCATCGCCATCAGCATCGCAAGCGGCAACCACCGACACGCCGTGCGCTACACACCGCTCATGCTCCAAGGGGCGGTTCGCACCTGGTTGAACAGCCTGCCAGTGGGCAGCATTAACGCGTGGGTCGATTTCAAGCAGGCTTTCGTCTACAACTTCACCAGGACCTACCGGCGGAAATTGGCTGCGAGTACCTCGCACGCTGGACCAAGCTCCGGAACAGCTGCGAGGGCGTCAAAAAGTCCAAGCAATCCAGTACTTCGTCAATGGGTGCCGTGATGGCACCCTCCTCAAGCACAAGCTCCTACTCTCCGAGCCAGCCACCATGGTCGTGCTCATGGTGACGGCGGATAAGTACGCCAACGCTGACTCCGCCATGAAGATTCAGGTGGCGCTAGATGAAGCCAGCAAAGCGAAGCCGGTTTCCCCTCCGAAGCCGACTTGCGAAGGCAGCCGGCAGGAGCACAACTAGCAGAACAACAAGCGCAAGGCCGACCAGCGGACCCAGCGCTACGAGAGCTGGCCCGTCGCGGCCGCCGAGCAAGCACCCGCGACCGACCCGGCCACCAAGCGCCGGCAGACCGGCAAGATGGCGTGACAGCCCGCCTTGAGATTCGAGGAGATGCTCGACGCCCCCTGCAAGCACCACATCGACGCAAGGGCGTCCACACACATGCTTCGGCAGTGCGCTATCATCAAGTGCATCATGAGGGGCGACGTCCCACCTCCTCCGGCCCCGGCTCCGGGAGCGGGCAGCTGCCTCCACCTCCTCCACCGCCCCCGGCTAGTGGCGCGATGCGTGATGACGTCTACCCGGCCCAGAACGCGACCTACATCATCTTCACCAGCCTCTGCGACGACAAGCGCAGCGAGCGCCTCCTTCGGCAGGAGGTGAACAACGTCATCCTAGCCAAGCCGGAGTACATGCACTGGTCGGAACGCTCGGTCACGTGGACCCGGGAAGACCACCTGGCTGTCATGCCGAACCTGGGTGGCTACACCCTCGTCCTCAACCCCACCATCGTCGCACCTCAGCACACGTTCAAGTTCTCTCGAGTCCTCATCAACGGCGGTAGCAGCATCAACATCCTCTATCGCGACACCATGACCAAGCTTGGCCTTGAGGCCAAAGACCTGGAGCCGACCCGGACGATCTTCCACGGTATCGTTTCCGGCCTCTCCTGCTCTCCGATCGGCCGGATCCGGCTTGACGTCCTATTCGGTGACAGCAGCCACTTCCGACGCGAGCCGATATGGTTCGAGGTGGTGGACGTGTCCAGCGCGTACCATGCACTGCTGGGCCAGCCCGCACTCGCCAAGTTCTTGGCGGTCCCCCACTATGCTTACCTAAATATGAAGCTTTGGGGTCCGAAGGGCCTCATCACCATCACCGGCGACTACCACAAGTCCCTAGAGTGCGCCTGAGACAGCGCCAAGCTGGCCGAGTCACTGGTCGTAGCCGAGGAATGGCGCCAGCTCGACCGGATCGTCGGCTTGGCCAACGAGACATCAACCATGCTGATCCCGGCCGAGGAGCCGGCTGACGAGGCCTCCATCATACCCTCCAAGGAGACCAAGAAAGTGAAGCTGAACCCGGAAGACCCCAGCTGCGGCAAGTACGTTGTCGTAGGCACCCGCCTCGACAGCAAATAGGAAGGCGAGCTCGTTGACTTCCTCCATGAGAATTGGGATATTTTTGCATGGACCCCAAAGGACATGCCGGGTATCCCGAGGAAGTACGCCGAACACAAACTCTACGTCTGCAAGGACACCAAGCCTGTCCGCCAACCCGTACGACATTTCTCCGAAGAGAAGAGAAGAACCATCCGTGAAGAGGTCGCCAAGCTTTTGGCGGCTGGCTTCATCATGGAAGTGTTCCACCCCTAGTGGCTAGCCAACCCAGTCCTCGTCCTGAAGAAGAACAATACCTAGCGCATGTGTATCGACTACACCAGCCTAAACAAGGCCTGTCCCAAGGATCCGTTCGCCCTCTCACGGGTTGACCAAGTCAACGACTCCACCGCCGGGTGTGAGCTCCTGTCCTTCCTGGATGCTTACTCCTACTATCATCAGATAAAGCTGGACCCGGCCGATGCCCTGAAGACGTCCTTCATCACGCCCTTTGGGGTGTATTGCTACATCACCATGTCGTTCGGCCTGAAGAACGCCGGCACCACCTTCCAGCGCTGCTTGCAGAAATGCTTGCTGAAGCAACTCGGGCAAAACATCCATGTTTACGTGGACGACATCGTGGTGAAGACCAAGCAACACCTCACGCTCCTCAACGACCTGAAGGAAACATTTGCCAACCTGCACGAATACAAAGTCAAGCTCAACCCGGAGAAGTGCATTTTCGGCGTCCCGATCGGAAAGCTACACGGCTTCCTCATCTCGGAGTGCGGCATTGAGGCAAACCCGGAGATGATCAAGGCCATTGAGCGCATGCGCAAGCCGGATCGGCTGCGCGATGTCCAGAAGTTCACCGGCTGCTTGGCCTTGGTCAGCCGGTTTCTCAGCTGGCTGGGCGAGAGGGCATTGCCCCTGTATCAGCTAGTGAAGAAGGCGACACCTTTTGAATGGAACGACCAGGCGGACAAGGCCTTCCGGGACGTCAAGCGCATGCTCTCCACGGCACCAATCCTGGCCACGCTGGCCGAGAAGGAGCCGCTATTGCTCTACATTGCCGCGACCTCACGGTCGGTCAGCACGGTGATGGTGGTCGAGTGACCAGAGAAGGGCAAGGTCCAAGCCGTCCAGCGCCCAGTCTACTACCTGAGCGAGGTGCTCTCCACCTCCAAGCAGAACTACCCGCAATACCAGAAGATGTGTTACGGCTTGTACTTCACCCCCAAGAAATTGAAGCGGTACTTGCAAGAGCATGTTGTTACCATGGTCAGCACGGCCCCCCTCGACGAGATCATCAGGTGCCGGGACGCCTCTGGCCAGGTCGCCAAGTGGGCGCTCGAGCTAGCCGGACGCACCATCCTCTACGAGCCCCGCACCACGATCAAGTCCCAAGTCCTGGCCGACATCCTCATCGATTGGATCGAGACCCAGTACCTGCCGCCATCGCCGGACTCGATGCACGGGCGCATGCACTTTGACGGCTCCAAGATGCGTCTCGGCCTATGGGCCGGCATTCTACTGTCCTCCCTGAAGGGTGACCGGCTTCGCTACGCACTGTAAATCCACTTCACCGCCTCCAACAACATCGCCGAGTAAAAAGCCCTTGTGCATGGCCTCCGGCTTGCCAAGGAACTCGGCATGCAGCGCATCCTGTGCTACGGTGACTCGGATCTGGTGGTGCAGCAGTGCTCCAGCGAGTGGGACGCCTGCGACCCCAACATGGCAAGCTACCCCTTCCTCGTCCAGAAGCTATCCGGATTCTTCGCAGGCTACGAGTTCCTCCACGTCCCGCGCATGGAAAATGAGGCGGCGGACATGCTCGCCAAGGTTGCCTCATCCAGACAGTCCATCCCGCCCGGCGTCTCCCTCGAGCACCTACAGAAGCCGTCTGTCAGGTGATACGTGCATTTTGCATCATGCTTTTATATCGATATTTATTGCATTATGGGCTGTTATTACACGTTATGTCACAACACTTATGGGTATACTCTCTTATTTTACAAGGTTTATCATGAAGAGGGAGAATGCTGGCAGCTGGGATTCTGGCTGGAAAAGGAGCAAATATTGGAAACCTATTCTGCAAAGCTCCAAAAATCTTGAAACTCCACGGAAGTTCATTTTGGAATTAATAAGAATTATTGACCAAATAAAGTACTAGAGGGGGCCCACACCCTGGCCAGGAGGGTGGGGGGCACCCCCCTTCTGGGAGCGCCCCCTGTCTCCTAGGCCCCATGTTGGCCCTCCGGTGCCGATCTTCTGCTATATGAAGCCTCTTACCCTGGAAAAAATCATAAGCAAGCTTACGGGACAAAACTCCGCCGCCACAAGGTGGAACCTTGGCAGAACCAATCTAGGGCTCCGGCAGAGCTGTTCTGCCGGGGAAACTTCCCTCCGGGAGGGGGAAATCATCACCATCGTCATCAGCAACGATCCTCTCATCGGGAGGGGGTCAATCTCCATCAACATCTTCACCAGCACCATCTCATCTCAAAACCTTAGTTCATCTCTTTTATCCAATCTTGTATCAAAACCACAAATTGGTACCTGTGGGTTGCTAGTAGTGTTGATTACTCGTTGCAGTTGATGCTAATTCGTTTACTTGGTGGAAGATCATATGTTCAGATCCTTAATGCATATTTATACTCCTCTGATCATGAACATGAATATGCTTTGTGAGTAGTTACGTTTGTTCCTGAGGACATGGGTGAAGTCTTGCTATTAGTAGTCATGTGAATTTGGTATTCGTTCGATATTTTGATGAGATGTATGTTGTCTCTCCTCTAGTGGTGTTATGTGAACGTCGACTACATGACACTTCACCATTATTTGGGCCTAGAGGAAGGCATCGGGAAGTAACAAGTAGATGATGGGTTGCTAGAGTGATAGAAGCTTAAACCCTAGTTTACGCGTTGCTTCGTAAAGGGCTGATTTGGATCCACTAGTTTCATGCTATGGTTAGGTTTACCTTAATACTTATTTTGTAGTTGTGGATGCTTGCAATAGGGGTTAATCATAAGTGGGATGCTTGTCCAAGAAAGGGCAGTACCCAAGCACCGGTCCACCCACATATCAAATTATCAAAGTACCAAACGCGAATCATATGAGCGTGATGAAAACTAGCTTGACGATAATTCCCGTGTGTCCTCGGGAGCGCTTTTCTCATTATAAGAAATTGTCCAGGCTTGTCCTTTGCAACAAAAAGGATTGGGCCACCTTTCTGCACTTTATTTACTTTCTTTGCTTGTTACCCGTTACAAATTATCTTATCACAAAACTATCTGTTACCTACAATTTCAGTGCTTGCAGAGAATATCTTACTGAAAACCGCTTGTCATTTCCTTCTGCTCCTCGTTGGGTTCGACACTCTTACTTATGGAAAGGACTATGATAGATCCCCTATACTTGTGGGTCATCAAGACTCTTTTCTGCATCATTGCCGGGGGGTGAAGCGCCTTTGGTGAGTGGAACTTGGTAAGGAAACATTTATATAGTGTGTTGAAATTTTCTTTCACTTGTTACTATGGAAACTAATCCTTTGAGGGGCTTGTTCGGGGTATCTTCGCCCCGACCAGTAGAGCAAAGAGTTGTTCCTCAACCTACTAAAACTATTGAAAATATTTACTTTGAGATTCCTTCGGGTATGATAGAGAAACTGCTAGCTAATCCCTTTGCAGGAGATGGAACATTGCATCCCGATTTACACCTTATATTTGTGGATGAAGTTTGCAGATTATTTAAGCTTGCGGGTATTCCCGATGATGTTGTTAAGAGGAAGGTATTCCCTTTATCTTTCAAGGGAGATGCATTGACATGGTATAGGCTATGTGATGATACAGGATCTTGGAACTATAAACGATTGAAGTTGGAATTTCACCAGAAGTTCTATCCTATGCATATTGTTCATTGTGATCGTAGTTACATATATAATTTCTGGCCTCGCGAAGGAGAAAGTATCGCTCAAGCTTGTGTGAGGCTTAAGTCAATGTTATATTCATGCCCCAATCATGAGCTCTCAAGAGAAATGATTATTCAAAAAAATTATGCTCGGCTTTCTCTCGATGATCGGACCATGCTTGATACTTCCTGTGCTGGTTCTTATATGCTGAAGACTACTGAATTCAAGTGGGACTTATTGGAAAGAATTAAACGCAACTCTGAAGATTGGGGTTCCGACAATGGTAAGGAGTCAGGTATGACACCTAAGTTTTATTGTGTTAAATCTTTTATGGATACCGATGCTTTTCGTGGATTTAGCGCTAAATATGGACTTCACTCTGAGATAGTTGCTTCTTTCTGTGAATCTTTTGCTACCCACGTTGATCTCCCTAAGGAGAAGTGGTTTAAATATAATCCTCCCATTGAAGTAAAAGTAGTTGCACCTATTACAGTTGAAGAAAAGACTATCACTTATAATGATCCTATTGTTCCTACTACTTATGTTGAGAAACCACCTTTTCCTGTTAGAATAAAGGATCATGCTAAAGCTTCAACTGTGGTTCGTAAGAGTAATACTAGAACATATACACCTCCAGAGAAAATTAAAGTTGAACCTAGTATCACTATGGTTAAAGATCTCTTGGATGATAATATAGATGGGCATGTTATTTACTTTTGTGCTGAAACTGCTAATATTGCTAGACCCGATGCTAAGATACATAGACCTGTTGTAGGCATGCCTGTTATTTATGTTAAAATAGGAGATCATTGTTAGCATGGCTTATGTGATATGGGTGCTAGTGCTAGTGCAATACCTTTTTCCTTATACAATGAAATTATGCATGATATTGCACCCGCTGAGTTAGAAGGTATTGATGTTACAATTAAGCTTGCCAATAGGGATACTATTAAGCCAGCTGGGATTGTTAGAGATGTCGAAGTCTTGTGTGGGAAAGTTAAATATCCTGCTGATTTTCTTGTTCTTGGTACCCCACAACATAGCTTTTGTCCCATTATATTTGGTAGACCCTTCTTGAATACTGTTAATGCTAGGATTGATTGTGAAAAGGACGTTGTTACAATTGGCTTGGGGGATATGAAACATGAGTTTAATTTTGCTAAATTCCATAGACAACCCCATGATAAAGAATTGCCTAGTAAGGATGAAATTATTGGTCATGCTTCTATTGCCGTGCCTCCTACTGATCCGTTAGAACAATATTTGCTAGACCATGAAAATGATATGTTTATGAATGAAAGAAGGGAAATAGATGAAGTATTCCTTAAACATGGTCCTATTCTGAAACACAACTTGCCTGTTGAAATCCTAGGGGATCCCCCTCCACCCAAGGGTGATCCCGTGTTTGAGCTCAAACCATTACCTGATAATCTTAAATATGCTTATCTTGATGAAAAGAAGATATATCCTATTACTATTAGTGCTAACCTTTCAGAGCAAGAAGAGGAAAGATTATTGAAAACTCTGAAGAAGCACCATGCTGCTATTGGATATACTCTGGATGATCTTAAGGGCATTAGTCCCACTCTATACCAACACAAAATAAAATTGGAGAAAGATGCCAAACCAGTTAGAGATCCTCAACGACGGTTAAATCCTAAGATCAAAGAAGTGGTAAGAAAGGAGATACTAAAGCTCCTAGAGGAAGGTATAATTTATCCCGTTGCTGATAGTGATTCGGTAAGTCCTGTCCATTGCGTCCCTAAGAAGGGAGGTATTACTGTCGTTCCTAATGATAAAGATGAATTGATTCCGCAAAGAATTATTACAGGTTATAGGATGGTAATTGATTTCCGTAAATTAAATAAAGCTACTTAGAAAGAACATTACCCTTTACCTTTTATTGATCAAATGCTAGAAAGACTATCCAAACATACACATTTCTACTTTCTAGATGGTTATTCTGGTTTCTCTCAAATACCTGTGTCAGCGGAGGATCAATCAAAAACTACTTTTACTTGCCCTTTCGGTACTTTTCTTATAGACGTATGCCTTTTGGTTTATGTAATGCACCTGCTACCTTTCAAAGATGCATGATGGCTATATTCTCTGACTTTTGTGAAAATATTTGTGAGGTATTCATGGATGACTTCTCCGTTTATGGGTCCTCTTTTCATGATTGCTTGAGCAACCTTGATCGAGTTTTGCAGAGATGTGAAGACACTAGTCTCGTCTTGAATTGGGAAAAGTGCCACTTTGAAAGCACAAATGCTTCCTGGGTGGTTTTGGTAATTATATGTCAACATATCTCTTGTTGGACTAACACTTTTACCTAGTATGTTTCAGACAAGTTCAACAATGGAGTGGCATGGACAAAAGGATGTGGAACCCCTTCAAGATGCTTAGGACAAAGGATTGGCTCAAGCTCCAAGATCAAGACTCTACATTTTCTATTTTAGTGATCCAAGATCACATTTAGTCTATAAGAAAAGCCAATACTATCAAGAGGGGATGAGGTGTTGCTTAATGCCTTGCTTGCTCAAAGTGCTTAGTGATATGCTCCAAAGCCCTCAACTACTTTCTCACATCCACATATGTCCTAAACCAAAAGTCTAAACTCGGCCCTACCGAATCTTTCTATCCGGCGCCACCGAGTTCAGATGTCTTAGCCACTGCCATAGGCAAATCGGTCTCACCGATAGGGATCTCGGTCTCACCGAGATGGGATTGTAATTTCTCTGTGTATGTCCATTATCCAAATTGGTCTCACCAAGTTTGTGTAATCGGTACTACCGAGATTACAATGCAAACTCTCTGGTTAACTTATTACCAAAATCGGTCCTACCGAGTTTGTGTAATCGGTCCAACCGAGTTTGCCTGACCAACTCTCTGGTTAGCTTATTACCAAAATCGGACCCACCGAGTTTGTGTAATCGGTCTCACTGAGATTACATTATGCCCTAACCCTAACCATATCGGTACTACCGAGTTGCATGTCGGTCCCACCAAAAATCCTAACGGTCACTAGATTTGCTGAATCGGTCCGACCGAGTTTACCAATTCTGTCCCACCGAGTTTGGCAAGTTGTGTGTAACGGTTAGATTTTGGGTGGAGGCTATATATACCCCTCCACCTCCTCTTCATTCGTGGAGAGAGCCATCAGAATGAACCTACACTTCCAGCATACATTTTCTGAGAGAGAACCACCTACTCATGTGTTGAGGCCAAGATATTCCATTCCTACCATATGAATCTTGATCTCTAGCCTTCCCCAAGTTGCTTTCCACTCAAATCTTCTTTCCACCAAATACAAATCCTGTGAGAGAGAGTTGAGTGTTGGGGAGACTATCATTTGAAGCACAAGAGCAAGGAGTTCATCATCAACACACCATTTGTTACTTCTTGGAGAGTGGTGTCTCCTAGATTGGCTACGTGTCACTTGGGAGCCTCCGACAAGATTGTGGAGTTGAACCAAGGAGTTTGTAAGGGCAAGGAGATCGCCTACTTCGTGAATATCTACCGCTACTGAGGCAAGTCCTTCGTGGGCGACGGCCATGGTGGGATAGACAAGGTTGCTTCTTCGTGGACCCTTCATGGGTGGAGCCCTCCGTGGACTCGCGCAACCGTTACCCTTCGTGGGTTGAAGTCTCCATCAATGTGGATGTACGATAGCACCACCTATCGGAACCATGGCTCAAAAATCACCGTGTCTCTAAATTGCGTTTGAACTCTCCAATCCTTTCACTTTACATTCTTGCAAGTTGCATGCTTTAATTTCTGCTGCTCATATACTCTTTGCATGCTTGCTTGATATTTATAGTGAGTGTAAACTTGTGCCTAAACTCCACTCCAACTTAAAGAAATTAAAAACTGCAACTTTTAATTTGGTACTTAGTGTCTAATCACCCCCCCCCACTAGACACCTCTTCTCGATCCTTTCAATTGGTATTAGAGCATTGGTCTCCATTGCCTTGGTTTAAACACCATTGGAGGAAGATGGATGAGTCTACTATTGGGAGTCTTAGACATAGAGTGCCTATACTTGATGGAGAGTATTTTAATGAGAGGAAAAATGAGATGCTTGTGATTTTCAATTAATATCATTTGAAGAAGTACATTGCTAGCCCTTGTGCACCTCATGTTGATCCTACGCATCCTACCCTTGATGAGTCAACTGACATGATTCGCAATCTTAGAACTGTTGAACTTACCACTAGAGGCTTGCCTAGAAACTTGATTGGATGTTTGCCTACTCTTAAGTGTGCCTACACCATATGGAAATTTCTTGAGGAATGTTTTCCAAATTATTCCTTGAAAAATCTTGATGAAATTCTCCATAAGTCTATTGCCTTGAGTAAGATGAATTCTAGTGATCCTCTGTTTGGTGATTGTTTGTTTGAGCTTACAAACCTTATGCGTGCCAAAGGAGATGTTGGAATTATTAGTGATATTATTTCCGAAGCTATTAAAATTCATGACAAGATCATTGTCAAACTCACTCTAACGAATCACCCTCTCTAGGATTTGATCCACCAATTGACGATGTTGAACATGGATACTATGATGAGGATGATGATAGTGACTTCTATCTTGATGATGCAATGAGACATTTTGGTCTTATGGCAAATCTTCGGGGATATATGGCAGGAGGAAAGGAATGGGTTCTCGATAGTGGATGTACCAATCACATGACCAGAGATAAAGACATGTTTGGTGAGCTTGCTAAAAACGATGGTCCTCGAAAGTATGTCACTTTCGGTGACAACTCAAAGGGTAAGGTGGTTGGCCTCGGTAAGGTGGCCATATCACATGATAGCTCCATACAAAATGTCATGCTCGTTGAATCTCTTGGCTACAACTTACTTTCAGTATCTAGACTTGCTGATTTTGGTTTCAATGTCCTATTTACTGGATTAGATTGCCAAGTGTTTCGTAGAGATAATCATAAAATGGTCTTTACCGGTGTACGTAGAGGTGATCTACACATTGTTGACTTCACTAAAAAGGCTCAACCTAGAACTTGATTTATTGCTAAATCCTCTAAAGGTTGGTTATGACTTATGACATAGATGATCAGGTCATGTTGGCATGTGAAACCTTGACAAGCTTATTAAAGGAAATCATATCCTCGGAGTTAATGATGTCATATTTGATAAGGATAGACTTTGCAGCGCTTGTCAGGCAGGTAAACAGGTTGGAGGGAGGCATCCCGTGAAGAACATCATGACCACAAGGAGGCCACTCGAGCTACTCCATATAGATCTTTTTGGTCCCAACGCCTACAAAAGTCTCGGTGGAAATTCTTTTGGTCTAGTTATAGTTGATGATTTTTCAAGATTTACGTGGGTGTTCTTTCTCGATGATAAATCGCAGGTCCAAAAGATCTTCAAAAACTTCGCTAGGAAGGCCCAAAATCAATTTGAAGTGAAGATCAAGAAGGTTCGCAGCGACAACGGAACAGAGTTCAAGAACGCAAATGTGGACACCTTTCTTGACGAAGAAGGGATTTCACATGAGTTCTCGGCTACGTACACACCTCAACAAAATGGAGTTGTTGAGAGGAAGAACCGGATGCTCATCGAAATGGCGAGAACGATGCTTGATGAGTCCAAGACGCCAAAGCACTTTTGGGTGGAAGCGGTTGAGATAACTTGTCATGCAACAAATCGCCTTTATCTTCACAAGCTACTCGGCAAGACAGTGTACGAGCTTCTCACCGGTAACAAACCCCAAGTTGGATACTTTTGAGTATTCGGCTCAAAGTGCTACATTCTTGATAAGCATCGTCGTTCTAAATTTGCTCCTAAGTCTCATGAAGGTTTCCTACTCGGTTATGGCTCAAACTCTCACACATACCGTGTCTACAACAATTTCACCCGAAAGGTTGAAGAAACAGTAGATGTGAAGTTTGATGAATCTAACGGCTCGCAAGTAGAGAAATTGCCAATTGATGTAGGAGACAAAGATCCTTCGGAAGCAATCCAAACTTGTCTATTGGCAAGATTCGTCCAACGGAGGTGAAAGAGAGTACCTCGTCCGTCCAAGTGGAAGCTTCTACCTCACGACAAGGTGAACCAAGAGTTGATATGGAAGCATCCACAAGTGGGACACACCAAGATGAAGAAAACGAGGAGGTGTACCTAGATGAATGTCAACAACATCCTTCTCAACCATGACAAGAGAAAGACAACACCAACAATGAAGAAGGCCAAGAAGAAGAACAAGATGAAGAAGATGTTCAACAAAGACCCAAGCAAAAGCTTTCACGAGTTCGAGCAAGAATTGCTAAAGACCATCCCGTCGAGCAAATCTACAATGATATCCAAACCGGGAGAATCACTCGCTCTAAAACTCCTTTAGCTAACTTTTGTGAACACTATTCATTCATCTCTAGCATTGAACCTATGAAGGTTGAAGAAGCATTGGAAGATCTGGATTGGATAAATGCCATGCATGAAGAGCTACACAACTTTGAGAGATATCAAGTTTGGACATTGGTTGAGAAGCCCGACAACAACCACAACATCATCGGTACCAAATGGGTGTTTCACAACAAGCAAGATGAAGATGGACAAGTAGTTCGCAACAAAGCACGTCTCGTCGCCCAAGGCTACACACAAGTCGAAGGTATGGACTATGGTGAGACTTATGCTCCCGTTGCTAGACTTGAGTCCATTCGCATCTTACTTGACTATGCTAATCATCATGATATCACCTTGTACCAAATGGAAAATAAAAGTGCTTTTCTAAATGGTGAAATAGAGGAGGAAGTTTATGTTAAACAACCTCCCGTTTTTGTTAATCCTAAGAAACCCGATCATGTTTACAAACTTCACAAAGCTCTTTATGGTCTTAAACAAGCTCCTAGAGCGTGGTATAAATGCTTGACCAAGTTCCTTATTGAAAAAGCCTTTGAAATTGGAAAAATAGATTCTACTCTTTTTACTAAGAGGGTTAATGGAGAACTATTTGGATGCCAAATCTATGTCGATGATATTATATTTGGTTCTACTAACCCTCATTTTAGTGAAAAGTTTGGGAAGCTAATGTCGGAGAAGTTTGAGATGTCTATGATGAGTGAACTCAAATTCTTTCTTGGTTTGCAAATCAAGCAAACTAAGGAAGGTACCTTTATCTCTCAAACAAAGTACACCAAGGACTTATTCAAGAATTTCAATATGCAAGAATGCAAAGGTATGACTACACCCATGCCTACTAGTGGACATCTTGATTTGACCAAAGATGGTGAACCGGTCGATCAAAAGGTTTATCACTCTATGATTGGTTCATTGTTATATCTATGTGCTTCACGTCCTGATATCATGCTAAGTGTGTGCATGTGTGCACGATATCAAGCTGCTCCTAAAGAATGTCATCTTAAGGCCATGAAAAGGATAGTGAGATACTTAATCCATACACCAAATTTTGGCATTTGGTATCCTAAGAGGGCCTCTTTCGATCTTGTTGGCTACTCCAACTCGGACTATGCCGGTGACAAGGTTGATAGAAAGTCCACTTCGGGTACTTGTCAATTTCTTGGTAGATATCTTGTGTCTTGGTCTTCCAAGAAACAAAACTCAGTATCCTTGTCCACCGCCGAAGCGGAATACATTGCCGCTGGTTCATGTTGTGCTAAATTACTTTGGATGACCCAAACTCTTAAAGATTATGGGATATATGTGAAACATGTTCCATTACTTTGTGACAATGAAAGTGCTATCAAGATTGCTCACAATCCTGGGCAACACTCTCAAACTAAGCATATTGAAGTTCGTCATCCTTTCATTCAAGATCACATTGCCAAAGGGGACATTAATCTTAAGCATGTTCACACCGAAAAGCAATTAGCGTATATATTTACTAAACCACTTGATGAGAAAGTGTTTTGCAGGTTAAGAGGTGAATGTAACATCATTGATGCTTCAAACTTGGAGTAGGAACTCCATTTTGGATACATGCAAGACATGAGCTTATGACTAATCCTTGATATTTCTCTTATGATGAAAATCTTATGTCATGGATATATTTTCATCTTGCATGTTATCTAACCCTTGTAGGTACTTGGATGAATCTAATTCTATGAGATTGCAACTCACTCACATCTTGAGCAATCTCTACATCACCAAGTCTCTATACAATGGTGGTTGAAGACAAGGAAGCACTGAACCACTCAAACATATCCTTTGACAAATTCTGTGTTGAGTCTCATGATTGTCATTTTGTATACACAAGTGCTCTTCCTTGCAAAAAACTAACCCATGTCGGTAGATGAACTCAAATTCCAAGTGGTGCTCCCAACTCTTGATGAGCTACATCATAAGTTCAACTACATGATCACAATCAACACCACCACCCAAGGTATGTTATTCCATCTTAGAGAAGCTTTACTCCAAGTCATGAGTCAAAGCAACTCGACAAGATGTGAATACATCAAAATGCTTAAACGAAAAATGGTAACCCCATTTTGAGCTTAGACGATGAGTATGACCTATGATCAAGTGATCTCACTTGACTCCTAAGTCAATATACTCTAACATAGGTGACTTTGTCGCCGACCATCCCTAGATGAAGTTCTCTCGTGTTCTTTTCCGTGCTCTTGCATTTGTCTCATGCATATTTGTTTCCCCTAACTTCATCTAGATTTATTTTCTTTTCTATTTTGTTCTGCATCCAATTCATTGCAAATCTTTCTGTTAATTCCTTGCAAATCCTTGTGAGATCTTACTCGTCTAGTGAGCTGAGGTGACAAGTGTTTTCTCTGTGATGAACTCGGTCACACCCATTTCTTGTTTTCGGTCTAACCGAATTCTTTCGGTGCATCCGAAGCATCCAACTTGGTGCCACCAATTTCACAACAGGAAAAACATTTTGCCATTTATTCCTGCTTTACTTTTGATCCAGCTCCACTCAATGAATCTTGTCCTCTACAAGCATCACATTTTTTTCATTGCTTTGTGCTGTGGCTCAAGGACCAAACCCATTCATGACAAATTCCAGAAGGCCCTTCTTGGAAATTGATGTCAAAGGGGGAGAGAGAGATCACATCAAAGCTTATCACTTCAACAAGGGGAGGGAGATATGTCCAGGGGGAGAGAATAGTCAAGAAGAGAGTAATCTTCAAGGATCCCAGATGCTTGGTGTTCAAGAGGAGAGAAGCCACATGTCTTCTTGAGGGGAAAGACATGTTCATATGTGCTTATTTGCATTAGCTCTGTTCATTTGTTTCTTTGAGCTCTGTTTTTGCATTTTGCTCTGATTTTATGTTCCCTATCTTCTCCCAGTATCCCATGCTAGATTCAGGGGGAGCAAGACATCTAAGGGAAAGAAATTCTTTAAATTCATTGCACATCTTTAGCTTTGGGGACATATCTATATACAATGTGGTACCTAGTACTCACTCTCTACATGTCATCCCAGTCTTGGTACTCTTGTGGTTTCTTTTGTTACCCCTGGCTAGTAGGTGTATCTGTGTTATCTAACCTTATTTTCACAGGTTCACTCCATCCTAAGCCAACTCAAGAACACAAGGTAAGTATATGCATCACAATCATGTGTATGAGGAATTCTTGATGTTGTACATACTGTTTTGCAAGAAGGACTCATGAGCATGAAGGTACATTTCCCATATTCACATCATTTGCTCTGATGCATATAGCCAAGATACATGTAACACATTGCCTACTCTATCATGGTTATGCATTCACTTGCTTCTATACTCCATATTCACATGATTGCATACATGTAGGGGGAGCCAATGCATGTTACATGTCTTTCCAAAGCTTTACTTGTTATTATTTATATCCTTATCTAAAGCTTTGATGTATGTTATCATCAATTACCAAAAATTGGGAGATTGAAAGCACAAATGCTCCCTGGGTGGTTTTGGTAATTAATGTCAACATATCTCTTGTTGGACTAACACTTTTACCTAGTATGTTTCAGACAAGTTCAACAATGGAGTGGCATGGACTAAAGGATGTGGAACCCCTTCAAGATGCTTAGGACAAAGGATTGGCTCAAGCTCCAAGATCAAGACTCTACATTTTCTATTTTAGTGATCCAAGATCACATTGAGCGTATAGGAAAAGCCAATACTATCAAGAGGGGATGAGGTGTTGCTTAATGGATTGCTTGCTCAAAGTGCTTAGTGTTATGCTCCAAAGCCCTCAACTACTTGCTCACATCTAGATATGTCCTAAACCAAAAGTCTAAACTCGGCCCTACCGATTCTTCTATCCGGCGCCACCGAGTTCAGATGTCTTAGCCACTGCCACAAACCCTAGGCAAATCGGTCTCACCGATAGGGATCTCGGTCTCACCGAGATGGGATTGTAATCTCTATGTGTATGTCCATTATCTAAATCGGTCTCACCGAGTTTGTGTAATCGGTACTACCGAGATTACAATGCAAACTCTCTGGTTAACTTATTGCCAAAATCGGTCCTACCGAGTTTGTGTAATCGGTCCAACCGAGTTTGCCTGACCAACTCTCTGGTTAGCTTATTACCAAAATCAGACCCACCGTGTTTTTGTAATCAGTCTCACCGAGATTATGTTATGCCCTAACCCTAACCATATCGGTCCTACCGAGTTGCATGTCGGTCCCACCAAAAATCCTAACGGTCACTAGATTTGTTGAAACGGTCCGACCGAGTTTACCAATTCGGTCCCACCGAGTTTGGCAAGTTGTGTGTAACGGTTAGATTTGGGGTGGAGGCTATATATACCCCTCCACCTCCTCTTCATTCGTGGAGAGAGCCATCATAACGAACCTACACTTGCAGCATACATTTTCTGGGAGAGAACCACCTACTCATGTGTTGAGGCCAAGATATTCCATTCCTACCATATAAATCTTGATCTCTAGCCTTCCCCAAGTTGCTTTCCACTCAATCTTCTTTCCACCAAATCCAAATCCTGTGAGAGAGAGTTGAGTATTAGGAAGACTATCATTTGAAGCACAAGAGCAAGGAGTTCATCATCAACACAGCATTTGTTACTTCTTGGAGAGTGGTGCCTCCTAGATTGGCTAGGTTTCACTTGGGGGCCTCCGACAAGATTGTGGAGTTGAACCAAGGAGTTTGTAAGGGCAAGGAGATCGCCTACTTCGTGAAGATCTATCGCTAGTGAGGCAAGTCCTTCGTGGGCGACGGCCATGGTGGGATAGACAAGGTTGCTTCTTCGTGGACCCTTCGTGGGTGGAGCCCTCCGTGGACTCGTGCAACGGTTACCCTTCGTGGGTTGAAGTCTCCATCAACGTGGATGTACAATAGCACCACCTATCGGAACCACGGCTCAAAAATCACCGTGTCTCCCAATTGTGTTTAAACTCTCCAATCCTTTCCCTTTACATTCTTGCAAGTTGCATGCTTTACTTTCTGCTGCTCATATACTCTTTGCATGCTTGCTTGATATGTATAGTGAGTGTTAAACTTGTGCCTAAACTCCACTCCAACTTAAAGAAATTAAAAACTGCAACTTTTGGTACTTAGTGTCTAATCACCCCCCCCCCTCTAGACACCTCTTCTAGATACTTTCACACTTTATGGTTAATGAAGGCATTGTCTTGGGGCATAAAATTTCTGAAAGAGGTATTGAAGTTGATAAAGCTAAAGTTGATGCTATTGAAAAGATGTCGTGTCTCAAGGACATTAAAGGTACAAGAAGTTTCCTTGGTCATGCCAGTTTTTATAGGAGGTTCATTAAGGACTTTTCTAAAATCTCTAGGCATCTGACTAATTTATTACAAAAAGATGTTCGTTTTGTCTTTGATGATGATTGTGTAGAAGCATTTGAAATACTTAAGAAAGCTTTGATCACTGCACCTATTATTCAACCACCTGATTGGAATTTACCCTTTGAAATTATGTGTGATGCTAGTGATTATGCTATAGGTGCTGTTCTAGGGAAAAGAGTTGATAATAAATTAAATGTTATCCAATATGCTAGTAAAACTCTAGATACTGCCCAGAGAAATTATGCTACTACTGAAAAAAAATCTTAGCATTTGTATTTGCTTGTGATAAGTTCAGACCTTATATTGTTAATTCTAAAGTTACTTTTCACACTGATCATGCTGCTATTAAATATCTTATGGAAAAGAAAGATGCTAAGCCTAGACTTATTAGATGGGTTCTCTTGCTCCAAGAATTTGATTTGCATATTATTGATAGAAAGGGAGCTGAGAACCCCGTTGTAGACAACTTGTCTAGGTTAGAGAATGTTCTTGATGACCCACTACCTATTGATGATAGCTTTCCTGATAAACAATTAGCGGTCGTTAATGCTTCTCGTACTGCTCCATGCTATGATGATTATGCTAATTACATTGTTGCTAAATTTATACCGCCTAGTTTCACATACCAGCAAAAGAAAAAGTTCTTTTATGATTTAAGACATTACTTCTGGGATGACCCACACCTTTATAAAGAAGGAGTAGATGGTGTTATTAGACGTTGTGTACCTGAGCATGAATAGGAACAGATCCTACGCAAGTGTCACTCCGAACCATATGGAGGACACCACGCTGGAGATAGAACTGCACATAAGGTATTGCAATCCAGTTTTTATTGGCCTACTCTCTTCAAAGATGCTCGTAAGTTTGTCTTGTCTTGTGATGAATGTCAAGGAATTGGTAATATTAGTAGACGTCAAGAAATGCCTATGAATTATTCTATTGTTATTGAACCATTTGATGTTCGGGGCTTTGATTATATGGAACCTTTTCCTGCCTCTAATGGATATACACATATTCTAGTTGCTGTTGATTATGTTACTAAGTGGGTAGAAGCTATTCCAAGTAGTAGTGTTGATCATAACACCTTTATTAAGATGCTTAAAGAAGTTGTTTTTCCGAGCTTTGGAGTCCCTAGATACTTAATGACTGATGGTGGTTCAAATTTTATTCATGGTGCTTTCCGTCAGATGCTTGCTAAGTATGATGTTAATCATAGAATTGCATCTCCTTATCACCGACAGTCTAGTGGTCAAGTAGAATTGAGCAATAGAGAGCTCAAATTAATTTTGCAAAAGACTGTCAATAGATCTAGAAAGAATTGGTCCAAGAAACTTGATGATGCATTATGGGCCTATAGAACTGCCTATAAAAATCCTATGGGTATGTCTCCTTATAAGATGGTTTATGGGAAAGCATGTCACTTACCTCTCAAACTTGAACATATAGCATATTGGTCTATTAAAGAGCTCAACTATGACTTCAAACTTGCCGGTGAGAAGAGGTTATTTGATATTAGCTCACTTGATGAATAGAGAACCCAAGCATACGAGAATGCCAAGCTGTTCAAAGAAAAAGTTAAAAGATGGCATGACAAAAGGATACAAAAGTGTGACTATCTGTTGCTATTCAACTCTCGTTTAAGATTTTTTGCAGGAAAACTTCTCTCTAAGTGGGAAGGTCATTACGTTATCGAGGAGTTCTATCGTTCTGGTGCGATAAAAATCAACAACTTCAAAGGCACAAGTCCGAGGGTGGTGAACGGTCAAAGAATCAAACATTATATCTCAGGTAATCCTATCAATGTTGAAACTAATATTATTGAGACCGTAACCCTGGAGGAATACATAAGGGATACTTTCCAGAATGTTTCAGACTCCGAAAAGGAATAGGTATGTGGTACGGTAAGTAAACCATCTCCAAAACAGTTCTAATGGCAATTTTTCTATGTTTTGGAATATTTAAGAATTTTGGAAAGCAAGAAGTAATCCGGGAAGGACACCAGGCCTCCACGAGGGTGGAGGGTGCGCCCCCCTGTCTCGTGGGCACCTCGTGTGCCTCCTGGACTTTGTTTTCTTGCACGTTATTTCTTTTGGTTGGTAAAATATCATTATCTAATCTCCCGAAGGTTTTGACCACCGTACCACACCAAAATCTTCTGTCTTTGTTTCGAGCTGTTTCTGCCGCAGATTAGAGCAATATGTCATCCCAGGATTCGGAAGGAGAAAGCTATGTGGCTGATTACCTTACAGACCCTAAGGTCTATGGGGACTTGGATCATTGTGGCTGGATCACTGAAGAAGAAGAAGACTACGAGCCTAAGGGAAAGGAGGAGACGAGCTCAGACGAAGACGAAGTCCCGTTAACTCAACCTGGGGACATGGATGTGGAGTTTAAAAAGTCAAGCCTCCCTGATAGGGCAAAGAAGCCCAAGATCGAGTTTATCCCTTTTCATCTCTTGCAAGAAAACAAATAGGAACTATGCAAAAGGATATTAAGCCTTAAGTGGGAGATCGATGATCTAAGGGAACAAAATTCCACTCTCAAGCGCAAATTGAGGAGGAAGCCTACATCATCAACAACACCTTCATCACCTCCGAGGACATAATCACATGGGTATGGGCACTCCCCTTGGCAACTACCAAGCTTGGGTGAGGTGCCCCGGTATCGTATCACCATCACACTCCTATCTTTACTGTTTTACTTAGTTCGATCCAATATCTTGATCTAGTAGATTGAAGTTTTGATATGAATTAGTTTTGAGTTTTGCTTTGCGATCTCTCTATCTAATCGAGTCCGTGAGCTATATAATAAAGATTAGTGTTGAGTCAAGGGCTTTGCTATCTTGCTATGATCTTGAGAAAATAGAAAGAATAAAAAGAATAAAAGAGTTCATATTTATCTTATGGATAGCAATGACTTCACATATAAAGAGTATGAGGCATAAAAGTTGTTGAGAGTTGACAAACATAGTTTTTGTCATCATTGCAATTAATAGGAAGTAATAGAGAAAGAGAGGTTTTCACATATAAATATACTATCTTTGACATCTTTTATGATTGTGAGCACTCATTAAGTATGACATGCTAAAGAGTTGATGTTGGACAAGGAAGACAATGTAATGGGTTATGTTTTCTCACATTTCAGTTAAAGTATATTGTCATGGATCTTTCGAACATGTTGAGCTTGCCTTTCGCCCTCATGCTAGCCAAATTCCTTGCACCAAGTAGAGATACTACTTGTGCTTTCAAATATCCTTAAACACAGTTTTGCTATGAGAGTCCACCATACCTACCTATGGATTGAGTAAGATCCTTCAAGTAAGTTGTCATGTTGCATGCAATAAAAATTGCTCTCTAAATATGTATGACTTATTAGTGTGGAGAAAATATGCTTTATATGATCGTGTGATATGGAAGTAATAAAAGCGACGGACTGCATAATAAAGGTTCATCTCACAAGTGGCAATATAAAGTGACGTTCTTTTGCATTAAGATTTTGTGCATCCAACCCTAAAAGCACATGACAACCTCTGCTTCCCTCTGCGAAGGGCCTATCTTTTACTTTATGTCTTTTACTTTATGCAAGAGTCAAGGTGATCTTCAGCTTTCCATTTTTCATTTTATCCTTTGGCAAGCACCTCGTGTTGGAAAGATCCTGATATATATATCCAATTGGATGTAAGTTAGCATGAACTATTATTGTTGACATCACCCAAAGGTGACTACGTTGGGAGGCGAAATTATAAGCCCCTATCTTTCTCAGTGTCCGATTAAAACTCCATAACCATAAATATTGCATGAGTGTTAGCAATTGTAGAAGACTATATGATA
Organism: Triticum timopheevii; assembly: GCA_963921465.1. Classification (NCBI taxonomy): domain Eukaryota; kingdom Viridiplantae; phylum Streptophyta; class Magnoliopsida; order Poales; family Poaceae; genus Triticum; species Triticum timopheevii. Next base: position 100,836,298 of record OY997264.1, on the reverse strand, counting down.
GTTGAGTATGTGGACTTGCTGAAAAGCTCTACTCTGGACTCTTTCCGAAGTTATGATAAATTGCAATTGCTTCCATGACTGAGATTATAGTTTACTAGTTCTCAATGAAGTTTATGGTCCATACTTGACATTGTGAATAGATTGTTACTTGATCATAAGAAAATATTATTACAAATCTATATATGTTGCTGTTATAAGAATGATCATGATGCCCTCATGTCCGTATTTTATTTTTATCGACACCTCTATCTCTAAACATGTGGACATATTTTTCGATATCGGCTTCCGCTTGAGGACAAGCGAGGTCTAAGCTTGGGGGAGTTGATACATCCATTTTGCATCATGCTTTTATATCGATATTTATTGCATTATGGGTTGTTATTACACGTTATGTCACAATACTTATGGCTATTCCTCTCTTATTTTACAAGGTTTATCATGAAGAGGGAGAATGCCGACAACAGGGATTCTGGCTGGAAAAGGAGCAAATATTGGAAACCTATTCTGCACAGCTCCAAAAATCCTAAAACTCCACGGAAGTTATTTTTGGAATTAATAAGAATTATTGAGCAAAGAAAGTACCAGAGGGGGCCCACACCCTGGCCAAGAGGGTGGGGGCACGCCCCCCCCCTACTGGGCGTGCCCCCTGTCTCCTGGGCCCCCTGTTGGCTCTCCGGTGCCCATCTTCTGCTATATGAAGCCTCTTACCCTGGAAAAAATCATAAGAAAGCTTACGGGACGAAACTCCGCCGCCACAAGGCGGAACCTTGGCGGAACCAATCTAGGGCTCCAGTGGAGCTGTTCTGCCAGGGAAACTTTCCTCCGAGAGGGGGAAATCATCACCATCGTCATCACCAACGATCCTCTCATCGGGAGGGGGTCAATCTCCATCAACATCTTCACCAGCACCATCTCCTCTCAAAACCCTAGTTCATCTCTTGTATCCAATCTTGTATCAAAACCACAAATTGGTACCTGTGGGTTGCTAGTAGTGTTGATTACTCCTGGTAGTTGATGCTAATTGGTTTAATTGGTGGAAGATCATATGTTCAGAACCTTAATGCATATTTATACTCCTCTGATCATGATCATGAATATGCTTTGTGAGTAGTTACGTTTGTTCCTGAGGACATGGGTGAAGTCTTGCTATTAGTATTCATGTGAATTTGGTATTCGTTCGATATTTTGATGATATGTATGTTGTCTCTCCTCTAGTGGTGTTATGTCAACGTCGACTACATGACACTTCACCATTATTTGGGCCTGGAGGAACGCATTGGGAAGTAATAAGTAGATGATGGGTTGCTAGAGTGATAGAAGCTTAAACCCTAGTTTGTGCGTTGCTTCGTAAGGGGCTGATTTGGATCCACTAGTTTCATGCTATGATTAGGTTTACCTTAATACTTCTTTTGTAGTTGCGGATGCTTGCAATAGGGGTTAATCATAAGTGGGATGTGTTGGGGATATAACTATTAGGTATGACCCACCCAGGAGGGGCCAGGTTATACCTATGAGTATTTTTGAAGCCCAAGACCGAGATCGAAGATGGCGGTTCAGTAAGGGCCCAAAGCCCAGAGGCGACTTAAGGCCCATAGTGATAAACCGCCATGTATGCGTGACTTGTGTTGTAAGACAAGGAGTATTAAGAGACCAAGCCGGACACTGTTTATGAGCCGACCGGGACTCTGTAGAGCCGCTGGGCGTCGGCCTCTGTATATAAAGAGACGACCCGGCGGCGGGTCAGGGCAAGTAACATCAACTCGAGAACTAGGTCAAGCGATTTGCTCCCTGGTTATCGAGACATAAGCAATCCCACTTAAAACTGGACCGTAGGCTTTTACCTTCACCGTAAGGGGCCAAACCAGTATACACCTCGTGTCCTTTGTCCCGATTAACCCCTTCAAGCTTCCTAGTTGCGATGGCTCCATGCCTAAGTCCTTTCACTAGGACATCTGCTGTGACAATTCGACAACAGTTGGCGCCCACCGTGGGGCCAGCGCATGGTGGATTTGAGTTCTTGAAGGGCAGCTTCGAAGGGCTCTACATCGACGACGCAGGCTGGGGCCCCGAGGTTGGCTCAATTTAGTATGGGTATCGGGTCCCCTTCTACGGAATTCACGTCTTCATCGGCAAGATCGACGAGCCGGGACCTGAGCCAGACAACTGCACCGACCTCGTCGAAATAGCTCAGTGCGCAAAACCCGCCCGGGCTCCGCCTGCTGTGAAGCATGCCTTCGTGGGATGCATCCATGAAGGGCCCTCTGAAGGATCTGCATCTGGTGATGAGACGGCCATCTACTCTGATGGCGGGTCATCCACATGTGAGACAGATTCGTTTTATCAACTGCAAGACGGCGGGCTTGGAGGATGTTCTGATGGCAGCAATATTCCGGATTACTTCGAGCCGCCAAGCCGGGTTGGAATCTTCATGGCCGGTACGCAACCTATCCAAGACTCTACAACTTCGGTAGCCATGATCGCCGGGGCAGCAGCAGCCGGGGCAGGAGGCCCTGTACGCTCGCCGGCTCAGGTGCTGATGGATCTTATAGATAAGCTGACCGCTATGTTAACCGCCATGGTCAACCCGGCGGACTGAGCTCGTCATGATGATGAGGTGGCACAATTAAAATTGGATATGGCGCAGGCTAAGGAAGATCTCGCAGCGGAAGATGTCAGGATAACTGCAGAGCGGGCAGCTCTGGATGTTCGGGCTCAGCAGATCCATGCACAGACTTTCCGGCTCCCGCAAGATCAGAACGCGTCTAATGAGGTCATGAGGAGAAGGCATCAGAAGACTCAGTCTCGACTCCCCCCGGTTTATGACGCATATCATGTGGCGAATAAAAATATAGCTCCAAGTAAAGTTACCAACAAACGAAGACGAAAGAGGGGATGTCTTCCCGGGGTATCCCCAAGCTTAGGCTTTTGGCTATCCTTGAATATCTTGGGGTTCCATGGGCACCCCAAAGCTTAGGCTCTTCCCACTCCTTATTCCATAGTCCATCAAAGCTCTACCCAAAACTTGAAAACTTCACAACACAAAACTCAACAGGAAATCTTATAAGCTCCGTTGTGAAAGAAAATAAAACCACCACATAAGGTACTGTAATGAACTCATTATTTATTTATTTTGGTGTTAAACCTACTGTATTCCAACTTCTCTATGGTTTGTAAACTATTTTACTAGCCATAGATGCATCAAAATAAGCAAACAACACACGAAAAACAGAATCTATCAAAAACAGAACAGTCTGTAGCAATCTGTAACTAACGCAAACTTCTGTAACTCTACAAATCCTACCAAAATAGGAAGTCCTGGAAAATTTGTCTATTGATCAGCAACAAAAATAATTAACGCAAAATCATGTTTCTGTGATTTAACAAAACTAAATTCGTGCGTGCAAAGTTTCTGTTTTTCAGCAGAATCAAATCAACTATCATCATAGGTTATCCTATAGGTTCTACTTGGCACAAACACTAATTAAAAGATAAAAACACATATAAACAGAAGGTAGATGCAAAATTTATTACTAAACAGGAACAAAAACAAAAAACAAAAATAAAATTGGGTTGCCTCCCAACTAGCGCTATCGTTTAACGCCCCTAGCTAGGCATAAAAGCGAAGATAGATCTAAGTAGTGCCATCTTTGGCACTAAATTCATAAGTAGCTCGCATGATAGATTCATAAGGTAATTTGACTTTCTTTCTTGGAAAGTTCTCCATGCCTTTCTGTAATGGAAATTGCAATCTAATATTCCCTTCCTTCATATCAATAATCGCACCAATCGTTCTAAGAAAGGTCTAGCAAGAATAATAGGGCAAGAAAGATTGCAATCTATATCAAGAACGATAAAATCTACGCGCACCAAATTTCTATTTGCAATGATGAGAACATCATTGATCCTTCCCATTGGCTTTTTAATGGTGGAATCCGGAAGGTGCAAATTTAAAGAGCAATCATCAAGATCATGGAAACCTAGAATATCACATAAAGTTTTCGGAATCGTGGAAGCACTAGCACCCAAATCACACAAAGCAAAACACTCATGATATTTAATTATAATCTTTATAGTAGGTTACCACTCATCATTAAGTTTTCTATGTATAGAAACTTCCAAATTAAGTTTTTCATCATAAGATTGCATTAAAGCATCAACGATATGTTTGGTAAAAGCTTTATTTTGACTATAAGCATGAGGAGAATTAACAACGGATTGCAACAAGGAAATACAACCTTCTAAAGAACAATTATCATAATCAAATTCCTTGAAATCCGAGATAGTGGGTTCAATGCTATTTAAAGTCATGACCTCTCCAATCCCACTTTTACCAAATTTAGCATCAAGATCTAAAAACTCTGAATTCTTGGGATGCCTTCTAGCTAGGGATGGCAATGGGTCGGGTTTGGGGCGGGTGGAGCTGGTCCAAATCCAACCCATGACCCATCTTCCTACCCTCTGCCCATCCACCAAATTATCCATGGGCACAACTTGTGCCCATGCCCAAACCCACTGGATACCCACATACCCATGGAGTTCCATGGGCATAGATAAGTCAGCATGAAGCCTTCCCAAAGATCAAATTAAATCATCATCATTCACTCACAAATGACAACATAAGCTACATGCATAAGTAGGCAACAAGCAATACGATGAGTCCTTAAGTGTGACATGCCAGAAATTGATTCTGCAGCATATAGCTCATGGCACAAGTTGCACATTTCCTGTCATTTCCCATTGATTCGCTCTTTCTACTATCACTGGCATATGGCCCCACAAGCCATACGGGTATCCATTGGATATCCATGGAGAACAAACTATAACCATGCCCAACCCGGCTGTTCGTGGGTATCCATATCCACGGACCCATGGGCGAAAGTGTGCTCCATACCCTTGCCCAACTGGGTCGGGTATCCATGGGTATCCAGATCCATGGATAAAATTGCCATCCGTACTTCTAGCTAAAGTTGACTCATCTTCAGTCCCATAATTATCAAGATTCATATTGCAAAACAAAGATCTAATAGGAGACACATCAATAACTTTAAGATCTTCATCATTATTTTCATCGAACTTTTCTGGTTTGGCGGCCATCTTATTGACTAAGGTGGCTTGCTTATCAGAAATTTTGGCTATAGCATTTTCAAGCCGGGTAATTTGAGAGTTCACACCATAAAAATCTTTATTCATATCATCAAGATCCTTATTCATAAACCCCAAAAAACCTTTTTGTTCTTTAAGCTCTTTTCTGAAGAAATTATTATGCTCAAATTGCAAGTTCATAAAGCTTCTAATATTTGATTCAATCTCTTCCAACCTTCTAAGAAGGTGGTCGGTACTCTTAGGCAAAGTCATAAGGACAAACAAGCACACAAGCAAACAAAAAAGGCAAGTGAAAAGAGAGGAGGAGATTGGGAAAGAGAGGACAAATAAAACGGCAAGGGTGAAGTGGGGGAGAGGAAAACAAGAGGCAAATGGCAAAGAATGTAAATGCGAGGGAGATGAGTTTGTGATGGGAACTTGGTATGTCTTGACTTGAGCGAAGACCTCCCCGGCAATGGTGCCAGAAACCTTCTTGCTACGTCTTGAGATTGCGTTGGTTTTCCTTGAAGAGGAAAGGGTGATGCAGCAATAGTAGCGTAATTATTTCCCTCAGTTTTTGAGAACCAAGGTATCAATCCAGTAGGAGGCTCCTCAAAAGTCCCACGCACCTACACAAACAAACAAAGAACTCGCAACCAACGCAATAAAGGGGTTGTCAATCCCTTCACAGCCACTTGCGAAAGTGAGATCTGATAGAGATAATATGATAAGTTAAATATATTTTTGGTATTTTATAATATAGATGCAAAAAGTAAAGATGAAAATAAAAGTAGATTGAAAGCTTATATGATAAAAGATAGACCCGGGGGCCATAGGTTTCACTAGAGGCTTCTCTCAAGATAGCATAAGTATTATGGTGGGTGAACAAATTAATGTCGAGCAATTGATAGAAAAGCGAATAATTATGAGATTGTCTAGGCATGATCATGTATATAGGCATCACGTCTGCAACAAGTAGACCGACTCCTGCCTGCATCTACTACTATTACTCCACACATCGACCGACTCATGCTTGCATCTAGAGTATTCTGTTCATAAAGAACAGAGTAACGCATTAAGCAAGATGACATGATGTAGAGGGATAAAAACTCGTGCAATATGATATAAACCCCATCTTTTTATCCTCAATGGCAACAATACAATACGTGCCTTGCAACCCTTTCTGTCACTGGGTAAGGACACCGCAAGATTGAACCCAATGCTAAACACTTCTCCCATTGCAAGAAAGATCAATATAGTAGGCCAAACCAAACTGATAATTCGAAGAGACTTGCAAAGATAACTCAATCATACATAAAAGAATTCATAGGAGATTCAAATATTTCTCATAGATAAACTTGATCATAAACCCACAATTCATCGGATCTCGACAAACACACCACAAAAAGAGTTTACATCGAATAGATCTCCACAAGAGAGGGGGAGAACATTGTATTGAGATCCAAAAAGAGAGAAGAAGCCATCTAGCTAATAACTATGGACCCGAAGGTCTGTGGTAAACTACTCACAACTCATCGGAGGGCCTATGGTGTTGATGTAGAAGCCCTCCGTGGTCGATTCCCCCTCCAGCGGAGCGCCGACGAAGGCTCCAAGATGGGATCTCGCGGATACAGAAGGTTACAGCGGTGGAAATTGTGCTTCGTTGGCTCCCTGGATGTTTTTGGGGTACGTAGGCTTATATAGGAGGAAGAAGTACGTCGGTGGCTACTCGAGGGGCCCACAAGATAGGGGAGCGCGCCCAGGGGTGGTGGGCGCGCCCTCCTGTCTCGTGGCTGCCTCGGCTTCTTCTTGACTTGCACTCCAAGTCCTCTGGATCACGTTCGTTCCAAAAATCATGCTCCCAAAGGTTTCATTCCGTTTGGACACCATTTGATATTCCTTTTCTTCGAAATATTGAAATCAGCAAAAAAAATAGTAACACGGGCTGGGCCTCTAGTTAGTAGGTTAGTCCCAAAAATGATATAAATGTGTAAAATAAAGACCATAAACATCCAAAAGGGGTAATATAATAGCATTTAACAATCAAAAATTATATATACGTTGGAGACGTATCAATTTGCTATCAGAGTTGCCACGGGGTGTGTCTCTTTGACACAGGCGAGAAAGTCTACGTCTTCAAAAGGAGTGCCATCTTCTTTCAGGCTTGGGTAGCCGATGGCATTGTCAGTCGGGTCTAGTTCTGGTAGCCCAGCCTTGGCCCCACTTAGAGCATTTACCGCTCCGGCTCTTGCAGCTGACCGTCTCAGTTCATTAAACCGTTGAGGAAGAACGGAAAGCTTCTTCAAGACCTCTACCAGAAGGGTTGGCACTTCATTCGATAGAGACACCATGGCTAAAGCACGTTGAGACCCGGTGTACAACTGATCCACCAAGGTGTACACTGCCTTCAGCTTAGTCAGCATGTTTTGGTTCAAGTTTGTGCTTCTGGGGCCTGTATAAACATAATCAGGTGAGTAAATTCCAGTCTTATGACCCATTGAAAGGTTTAGATATTTAAGCAATTGCAAGGTGACTTACCAAAGATGGCTGAGACCATTTGAGAGACATGGCGCTTCAAACCGGATAATTCACTAGTGAATTCTTCCAGAGCCGCCTCTGCTTTCTCAGCTCGGCTTATCAGTGTGGTCTTTTCATCCGCCCAGGCTTTCTTTTCAGCCTCAAATTCTTTCTTCAGTTTCTCTTGTTCAGAAACACTGAATTTGAACTTGGTGTCGGCCTTTTCAAGTTTCGTCTCTTGGGTCTCAAGGCGGCTCTTCAGATTAGTCACCTCGGATTCAAGTTGGCTCGTGATGGCCTATACAAGTGCAAAGTTCAAATCAAGCAAATTGTTTATGCAATATTAAGATCCCAAGCATTGTGCCAACAACAACACTTGGCACTTGGGGGCTAATGTCCCAAAGAGTTTTCTTTTCCATGGCGATTCATAAGATGGTGATTTATAAGAGTAAGTCCCAAGCATTTTGCAAGCAATAATACTTGGCACTTGGGGGCTAATGCGTATTGCTGTTCAAAGAACCATAAGAATTTTTTCTATAAAGAACCGGCTCGACCATATTGGTTAAGCCGCCCCTTCGGGACTATATGCTACATGGTAAGCCAGAATTTTTTTCTTTTCTTTATGTTGCTAAGTTTGTTTCAAAGTCTACAGCATAAGCGTCATAAGCAGCAGACTTGGGGGCTAGCATACTAAAGGTGAATGAACAAAAGAGAACGGGTTATACCTTGAATTTTTGGTGCATCTGCTGCTGTGTCAATCTCGAGGATTCGGCTGCTGTGTACTTGGCTCATGTAGCCAGAAAATATGTCTCCAATGCTCATATGAGCATAGTTGGCAACATCCATCTTGACCCGGCGCTGGTCCAGAAGTTCTTCCTTGACAGGGCATTTGGCCAGCACAGTTGGCCTTCCCAGCTCAACGTAGCCGGTTCTGGTGATCTCTACATCAACATTGGAAGGATCGTCTGTCCGAACCGGGCTAGGAACCTCTGGATTCTCTGACTCACCGGCAGCTTGATCAGTGGGCAAGTTCGTGGTAGGAGGAGGTAAGTCTTGAGCTGGCTCAGATGGCGGATCACGAGTGTTTGAGTCCGGCATGACTATCTCAAGAACCGGCTCAGTCTCAACTCTGTCTTCAGCTGGTTTACTTTTCCTAACCCTTTTGTTGGGCTTGGCTTGACCACTGCGTCAAAATAAAAGATTAATACAGATGCAAGGGATTAAAATAAATGCAGGATGAGCGGGTTAGCATACCCTGGAGCAGTCTTGAAGGTTGGCAGATTGGACTGTAGTGACTCGCCGGAGGAAGGGGAGGTATCCTGATAATCCGAGTCAGAGGGATTGAGTGGTTGATCAAAGAGACCCGCCAAGGGGTAAAATTTATTTCAAACAGAAGTGACCTCATTCCGGCGTTTCCTTGGAGTGTTTGGTAAGCCGGAGGAGAGCTCCGCGTCCTTGCTGGTCCGGGTCTGCCTCCGGCTCTCATGAGTTTGCCGGTTCAAAAGAAATTGAGGACCGTGATGAGCTAAAGGATGAGAAAATCTTACTTTCCGGGTCACTCTGCGGATTTTCCGTCTTGGCAAAGGCTCGGAGTCGGAGGAAAGGATAGTTACCTCATCAACCTTGCTACAGCTTGTTCCTGTGTCCTCCTGCTGATGACCAGTGTCAATAAGATGGTTAAAAAATAAGCCAAGGGAGTGAAGGGCTACTTCCGACTCAGAAGAGTCTGCCAGCTGAAGCAGGTCAGAAGTGGTAGCCTTCTTGCCCTTCCTTTTGACAACTTCTTTCCTGGCAGCTTTCTTTTCTTTTCTGGCTCTCTTGGCAGCTTCATGATCATATTTAACTTTCCAAAATTTATCACCCGCCTGCAAATATTAAGCATACTCATGAGTATGGGTGAAACATTAAGAAATTAAGATAGTCATTCATGTGGGCGGTTTACCTTTGGAGCCGGGTTATCTTTGCAGAAGGGGGCTAGGCCCACCTTGCCACAGTCCGCCAGACTCTCATTAAGAAGAGACTTGGTCATTTCGTCAATGACATGGGCAGGTAAGTCGTCAGGGTTGTGACGCAGAGGATCCTTCTTGGTGCCAGTATATTCACACATCAAGCCGGTGCGGCGGCTCAATGGAATAACTCGCCAGGCGAGCCAAACCCGGACTAGGTCAATACCGGTCAACCCGTTCCCCAGTAGAGCCTTGATCTTGGCCAGAGTAGGAGCAAGAGATTTATGCTCCGTGGCGGTAATCTTGTCAGGAAGAGGATGTTTGGTTTCAAGACGAAGGGCATGAAAGCCGGGCAGAGGGTTCTCGTCAGTCGGAGAGGTATCCTTGTAGTAGAACCATGGCATGTTCCAGTCTTTTGGGTGGCTTGTCGGGTTAGCATAGGGAAAGATCACATCCCTGCAGTGCTGGATCGAAACTCCGCCAAGTTCCAAGCTCTGGTCGCTGGCACATTTCGTCTGGTGGTTCAAGTAGAACAGTTCTCTGAAGAGCAGCAAGTTGGGTTCTTCACCAAGATAAACTTCGCTGAACACTTGGAAGTTGCAGATATTAGACACGGAATTGGGTCCGATGTCTTGTGGGTGAAGGTCAAAGAAGTTCAGCACATCTCTGAAGAACTTTGAGCCGGGAGGAGTAAATCCCCGGTTCATATGATCTGTGAAGACCACAACCTTTCCGTCTTTGGGTTGAGGAATTTCTTCGTCCGGGTTAGGAGCACGATAGGGCATGACTTCTTTCTTCAGCAGATGGCCGGTCTTCACAAAGTCATCGAAGGTGCTATCAGTGACAATGGATTTAACCCAGTTGGAGGAGGTAGGTGCCTTGGGTGCCATTCTGATTGAAAGCCTAAGACAAAGTAAAAGTGTCGGTTCAAATTTAAGTCGGGGAGGACAAAAATATTACTGTGTATATTCAAAATGGTGGCCTACGAAGGGGCCTAATGGTATAAGAATAAACTATGTCCTGGTTAGTTAAGCCGCCACAAGCTCTATAAGCCGTCAAGACTATTTAAGATGCCAATGGTGGTTCAAGTTATTAATTGAGCATTGCCTCCTTAAAGCCGGCGATCAGAGTCGCCATGACTAGATGAATCTAACAAGTACAGATTTTGCCTAAGTGTTGTACAAATAGGTTTCACAATTTGCAGCTGCTATTTTGGATCAAACAAAGGTTCAGAAAAGAAAAATTACTAGCCCTAAAAACAGGGCGTCGAAGAGTTCAGGAGCTATAATGGGGTCTTCTTATATGAAAAGGAGATCTACTGGGACCCAAAATGGATGCAGAACACGAACCACATAAGATCTATGGGATTTTTTTGGATCGAAAGAAGCCATCGCTGGTGGAACACAAGAACTTGGATGAACTGCGCTCAGTACAGAGGAACACGCTAGCCCTAGCGTAGATCGATGGCGCGGAAAGCGGAAGTACTTACTGCGGAAGATCTGCGGAGGAGGGGTGCTGCCGTTCTCTGGTCAAGATGAGGTCGATGCAGCGGCCAAGCTCGACGAGGACAAGGTGCGCTGTGGCGATGGCGGCAGAGCTCCAGTAGCAGATGGGGGCGAGAGGAAGAAGATGCGAAACGGGGGAATGTGAAGAGACCTAGTCGGGTATATTTATAAGGAAAAGACTATTAAGTGGGCATAAAAACGAGGAGGCTGAAAAACATAGTTATCCAACTACAAAGGCGCCTCGATTTTCAGATGGTCATTAAGACAAAGATCCGTTGAGATATATTGGACAAAACATGCATTTATGGCAGGTGACGTCATGGCGGGTTACCATAGATTCCAAGGATGACGTCATGGCAGGTTACAGAAACTTCAGAAGCAAGGAACAGAAGATTTTTCTTAAGTAACAAAGATTGACATAAACCAGTTCAAATCAATCTGGGGCCTAATGTTGGGGATATAACTATTAGGTATGACCCGCCCAGGAGGGTCCGGGTTATACCTATGAGTATTTTTGAAGCTCAAGACCAAGATCAAAGATGGCGGTTCAGTAAGGGCCCAAAGCCCAGAGGCGATTTAAGGCCCGTAGTGATAAACCGCCATGTATGCGTGACTTGTGTTGTAAGACAAGGAATATTAAGAGACCGAGTCAGACACTGTTTATGAGCCGGCCGGGACTCTGTAGAGCCGCTGGGCGTCGGCCTCTATATATAAAGGGACGACCCGGCGGTGGGTCAGGGCAACAAGTAACATCAACTCGAGAACTAGGTCAAGCGATTTGCTCCCTGGTTATCGAGACATAAGAAATCCCACTTAAAACTGGACCGTAGGCTTTTACCTTCACCGTAAGGGGACGAACCAGTATAAACCTCGTGTCCTTTGTCCCGATTAACCCCTTCAAGCTTCCTAGTTGCGGTGCCTCCACGACTAAGTCCTTTCACTAGGACATCTGCCGTAACAATTCCACGACAGGATGCTTGTCCAAGAAAGGGCAGTACCCAAGCACAGGTCCACCCACATATCAAATTATCAAAGTACCGAACGTGAATCATATGAGCGTGATGAAAACTAGCTTGACGATAATTCCCATGTGTCCTTGGGAGCGCTTTTCTCATTATAAGAAATTTTCCAGGCTTGTCCTTTGCTAAAAAAGGATTGGGCCACCTTGCTGCACTTTATTTACTTTCATTGCTTGTTATCCGTTACAAATTATCTTATCACAAAACTATCTGTTACCTACAATTTCAATGCTTGCAGAGAATACCTTACTGAAAACCGCTTGTCATTTCCTTCTGCTCCTCGTTGGGTTCGACACTCTTACTTATCGAAAGGACTACGATAGATCCCCTATACTTGTGGGTCATCATCAGGCCGTCTCTGGAATACGAGTCCATCTACATCCCGGACAACCCGACCACACCTCAACCCGGCCCGGGGACTGCCGAACCTGGACCGGGGTCTGCCGAACCCGGCCCGGGGGCTGAAGCCGTCGACCCGGCCGCGGTCATCCTCGACCCAGCCGCCGCCGTCCCCAACCAGGGGGCTGCTCACCCCAGCTCGGGGGCTGCCACTCCGAAACCCGCCCAGGTGACTGTCTTCGCCGTGGTAACAGTCCCATCTTGGGCCCTGGCCATCTCGGAGTTCCTAGGAAACGGGATCCTCCCCATGTTCGAGACCGAAGCCCAGAAAGTGTAGTGTCGGGCATTCGCCTACAGCATCATCAAGAACAAGCTCGTCAAGCACGGCTCCACCAGCGTGTTCCAACACTACGTCGAGCAGGACCAAGGCATTGAGATCCTCCTCGACATACACCAGGGCAAATGTGGGCACCATGCTGCCTCGCGGTCCCTAGTGGCCAAGGCCTTCCGCCATGGTTTCTACTGGCCTACGTCCCTTCAAGACACTGAGTCGCTCGTTCTTAAGTGCGAGGGATGCCAGCGCTTCAGCAAGCGCAGCCACCAACCAACATCAGCACTCCGGACCATCCCGATCGCCCTTCACGGTCTGGGGACTCGACAAGGTGGGGCCCTTCAAGTCTGCCCGAGGCGGCATGATGCATTTGCTGGTGGCGGTGGACAAGTTCACCAAGTGGATCGAAGCACGGCCAATCAAGAAGCTAGACGGGCCAACGGCCGTCTAGTTCATCAAAGACATCGCGGTGCATTACAGCATGCCGAACAGCATTATCACGGACAACGGCACCAACTACGCCAAGGACGCGCTCGCGCAATACTGCTCCGTTTCCGGCATCCGCCTCGACCTGGCTTCCGTTGTACACCCGCAGTCCAACGGGCAGGTCGAGCGGCCCAACGGCCCCATCCTATCTGGCATCAAGCATGGCTCGTAGAGCCTCTCATTCGCTCACCCGGCAGCTGGCTCGACGAGTTGCCGGCCATCCTCTCGAGCCTCCACACAATGTCGAACCGATCGACCGGGTTCACCCCATTCTTCCTCGTTTATGAAGCCGAAGCCGTCATTCCGACCGACATCGAATTTGACTCGCCGCGTGTCGCAATGTACACTAAAGCCGAAGCCAAAGAATCCCACGAAGACAGCGTCGACCTACTCGAAGAAGCGCGCCTCCCGGCGCTCAGTGGTTCATCCATCTACAAGCAATAGCTGAGGCACTACCACAGCAAGAAGATCAAGCATCTCACATTCTGCGAGGGAGACCTTGTCCTCCGACTCGTCCAAGAGCAAGCCGGCTAGCACAAGCTGTCCCCTCCATGGGAGGGCCCATTCATTGTCAGCAAGGCCTTGTGTGACCGCAACGCCTACCACCTCATCGATGCCCGCAAGTCAAACAAGCGCAAGAGAGACACCGCCGGCAAACAAACAACCCGGACGTGGAACGTAGAACTCCTCCGCCCGTTTTACAGTTAGCTGTATGCACATATGTATCACTGCCTTTTGTAATCACATGAAAACTATGGATTCCCCGAACGACGCTCGGGGGCTGCCCTTTTCCGACCAAGTTATTGTGTCTCCTACATTTTTGCATCACTTTCCTCTTAAACCCGACTACCAGTCTGACTTGCTCGACCCAGGGGCTCGGGGATTGGCCGGCGTGGTTGCCACCCACCGCCTTCCTTGGTGGTTCCTGACACGTTAAGGATGTCGCAGCCCCCCACTTCGCCCTAGGCCACAGAATCGGCTTCGGCTATCGGCTGGCAAGCACAATGGGCCAAAGTACCAGCATGCCTCAAACACTAAGTCAAGGACCGTCGGATCGCCCAACCCGGTCCACCACTTTAAGTGGCCGCACGACCGGCTGCTTGCCAATCGGCTTCACCGGATTGCCACCAGCCGGCCCAGTGGGTGTTTCGCTCGCGCTCAACATTTTGAAAGCCTATGTATCGCACGCTCCTCTCAAAGAATGAACTCCTTGTCATGGACCCGAGCCTCGGCCGTCAGACTTGCGGGGGGAGGTCCAAGAGGGGAAGGTCGCAAGAAAACGACTCAAAAAACGAAAAGCAAAAGCACAGGCATCCACGAAATATACACATTACAAATTTTAAGGATAGGCCCAAGGCCAGAGTTCATTTCACCCGAATACCCCCAGTGGGTGGGTGGACCTGCTACCTAACAGAAATATTTACTAAGATATAGCAGGGCAGCCTCAGGCATCTCCAGCGCTGGGGAGCGCAGCTGACGGCTCCCCCTCGGTGGCCTCCGGGTCCGCCGAGGCGCCGGTATGTTCCTCCTCGACACCCACATCAGGGTAGATGCCCGTCTCCTCGGAGCTACCCTCCAGGTCGTGCAGAAGCAGGCCGTAGTCATTGACAGGCACGAATCTGCCATCCTCCGCCCGCTCCGGATGGAACTCGTCGTGGAAGGCGAACCCGACAATGTAGCTGGCTCGGGCAGCGATCTGTCCGGCCTCCGCCCGCAGCTGGTCCTCCGAGCTGGCTCGCTGGCCCATCAACGCCTCCAGCAATAGGTCCGAATGCCAGGACACCGCAAACTAATACGTCTTCAATGTATCTATAATTTTTTATTGTTTCATGCTATTATATTACCCGTTTTGGATGTTTATGGGCTTTACTTTACACTTTTATATCATTTTTGGGACTAACCTACTAACCGGAGGCCCAACACGAATTGCTCTTTTTTTTGCCTATTTCAGTGTTTCGAAGAAAAGGAATATCAAATGGAGTCCAAATGGAATGAAACCTTTGGGAGCGATCTTTTTGGAACAAACGCAATCCAGGAGACTTGGAGTAGATGTCAAGAAGCAACCGAGGTGGCCACGAGGCAGGAGGGCGCGCCCTAGGGGTGGGCACACCCTCCACCCTCGTGGGCCCCTCGTGGCTCCCCTGACCTACCTCCTTCACCTATATATATCTACGTACCCCGAAAACATCCAGGAGCACCACGAAAAACTATTTCCACGGCCGCAACCTTCTGTATCTGCGAGATCCCATCTTGGAGCCTTCGCCGACGCTCCGCCGGAGGGGAATCTACCATGGAGGGCCTCTACATCATCTCCAAGGCCTCTCCGATGAGTTGTGAGTAGTTTACCATAGACCTTCGGGTCCATAGTTATTAACTAGATGGCTTCTTCTCTCTCTTTAATCTCAATACAAAGTTCTCCACGATCTTCTTGGAGATCTCTTGGATGTAACTCTTTTTGCGGTGTGTTTGTCAAGATCCGATGAATTGTGGGTTTATGATCAAGTTTATCTATGAGAAATATTTCAATATCCTCTAAATTCTTTTATGTGTGATTGGTTATCTTTGCAAGTCTCTTCGAATTATCAGTTTGGTTTGGCCTACTAGATTGATCTTTCTTTCAATGGGAGAAGTGCTTAGCTTTGGGTTCAATCTTGCGGTGTCTGATACGTCTCCAATGTATCTATAATTTATGAAGCATTCCTGCTATATTATTATCTGTTTTAAATGTTTATGGGCTTTATTATACACTTTTATATTATTTTTGGGACTAACCTATTAATTGGAGGCCCAACCCATATTGCTGTTTTATTGCCTGTTTCGGTATTTTGAAGAAAAGGAATATCAAATGGAGTCCAAACGGAATGAAACCTTCGGCAGTGTTACTTTTGGAACGGATATGATCTGGGAGACTTGGAGTTGAAGTAAAGGAAGCTTCGAGGTCTCCACGAGGGTGGGGGGCGCACCCACCCCCATGGGCACGCCCCCTATCTTGTGGGCCCCTCGAGGCTCCCCCGACCGACTTCTTTCGCCTATATATTCTCATATACCCTAAAAACATTGAAGGACAAGATAGATCGGGAGTTCCGCCGCCGCAAACCTCTGTAGCCACCAAAAACCACTCAGGAGCCTGTTCCTGCACCCTGCCAGAGGGGGAATCCCTCACCGGTGGCCATCTTCATCATCCCGGCGCTCTCCATGACGAGGAGGGAGTAGTTCACCCTCGTGGTTGCGGTTATGTACCAGTAGCTATGTGTTTGATCTCTCTCTCTCTCTCTCTCTCGTATTCTCTCTATGGCACAATCTTGATGTATCGCGAGCTTTTTTATTATAGTTGGATCTTATGATGTTTCTCCCCCTCTACTATCTTGTGATGAATTGAGTTTTCCCTTTGAAGTTATCTTATTGGATTGAGTCTTTAAGGATTTGAGAACACTTGATGTATGTCTTTGTCGTGCTTATCTATGGTGACAATGGGATATCACGTGATCCACTTGATGTATGTCTTGGTGATCAACTTGCGGGTTCCGCCCATGAACCTATGCATAGGGGTTGGCACACGTTTTGGTATTGACTCTCCGGTAGAAACTTTGTGGAACTCTTTGAAGTACTTTGTGTTGGTTGAATAGATGAATCTGAGATTGTGTGATGCATATCGTATAATCATGCCCACAGATACTTGAGGTGACATTGGAGTATCTAGGTGACATTAGGGTTTTGGTTGATTTGTGTCTTAAGGTGTTATTCTAGTACAAACTCTATGATAGATCGAACGGAAAGAATAGCTTCATGTTATTTTACTATGGACTCTTGAATAGATTGAGCAGAAAGGATAACTTTGAGGTGGTTTCGTACCCTACCATAATCTCTTTGTTTGTTCTCTGCTATTAGTGGCTTTGGAGTGCCTCTTTATTGCATGTTGAGGGATTGTTATATGATCTATCTATGTTATTATTGTTGAGAGAACTTGCACTAGTGAAAGTATGAACCCTATGCCTTGTTTCCTACCATTGCAATATTGTTTACGCTCACTTTTATCATCAGTTACCTTGCTGTTTTTATATTTTCAAATTACAAAAACCTATATCTACCATCCATATTGCACTTGTATCACCATCTCTTCGCCGAACTAGTGCACCTGTACAATTTACCATTGTATTGGGTGTGTTGGGGACACAAGAGACTCTTTGTTATTTGGTTGCAGGGTTGCTTGAGAGAGACCATCTTCATCCTACACCTCCCACGGATTGATAAACCTTAGGTCATCCACTTGAGGGAAATTTGCTACTGTCCTACAAACATGTGCACTTGCAGGCCCAACAACGTCTACAAGAAGAAGGTTGTGTAGTAGACATCAAGCTCTTTTCTGGCGCCGTTGCCGGGGAGGCTAGGTAAGCGGCACTCACACCCCGTCAACTAAGCTCTTTTCTAGCGCCGTTGCCAGGGAGGTGAGTGCTTGAAGGTATATCTTTAGATCTTGCAATCAAGTCTTTTTGTTTCTTGTTTTATCACTAGTTTAGTTTATAAAACAAAAACTACAAAAAAAGGATTTGAGTTTGTCTCATATGCTTCATCTTTTTAATATCTTTCGTGAGTATGATGAAAAGGAAAATTGTGCTCAAGTCCTAGAAGAAGAATGCATTAAAATGTTTGGTACTAGATCTTTGTATGATGAACATGATTGCAATGTTGTTAGTATGAATTCCTTGAATATCCATGATGCTAATGATATGCAAACCACAAGCTTGGGGAAGCTATGTGTGATGAATGTTTTTTTGTCCCCCAAGTTTTGATAAGCAAATTTATTATGATGAAAGCATGCCTCCTATTTATGATGATTATACTGATGAAAGTGGGTTTGGAAGAGTGTCAACTTTAGGAAGTAATGATCCCACTATTTTGGAGGATGTTGAATATTATTGTGATAATTATGAAAGTTGATTTGGAGAGGTCATGACTTTATTTAGTGATGAATCCACTATTTCGGAAGAGGTTCTAATTGATTATGAGAACAAAGTTGCTATCTATGATGATTATTGTGATGACTTGTATGCTATTAAGAATAATGATAACCATGAAACTTGTCATCATGATTTTTGTTTTCAATTGGATTATGCCTCACATGATAATTATTTTGATGATACTCCCACTATTCCGAATGAGAAGAATTTTGCTTATGTGGAGAGTAGTAAATTTTCTATGCTTGTAGATCATGAAAAGAATGCTTTATGTGCTGGTTATATTGTTGAATTCATTCATGATGCTACTGAAAATTATTATGAGGGAGGAATATATGCTTTTAGGAATTGCAATAATATGAAGTTTCCTCCCTATGTGTTGAAAATTTTGAAGCTATGCTTGTTTTACCTTCCTATGCTAGTTGATTATTGTTCCCATAAGTTGTTTGCTCACAAAATCCCTATGCATAGAAAGTGGGTTAGACTTAAATGTGCTAGTCATATTCTTCATGATGCTCCCGTTATGTTTCAATTCTTATCTTTTATGTGAGCATCATTGTCATCATCATGCCTAGCTAGAAAGGCATTAAATAAAAGCGCTTGTTGGGAGACAACCCAATATTTACCCTTACTGTTTTTGTGTGTTCTCATTATTATGCTACTATAGTAATCATGTTTTATAGCTTTTGTTTCAATAAAGTGCCAAGTAAGACCTTTAGGATAGCTTACGGTGATAGTTGTGTTGATCCTGCTGAGAATCAGAAACTTTTTCATCCAGTAAATTAGTTATTTTAATTCACAGAAATGTGATATTGATATTATTCTTTTTGATCTGGATTGGTACACGAAGTTCTTAGGACTTCCTAATTTGGTAGGATTGTTGGAGTTCCATAAGTATATGTTTGATACAGATTACTACAGACTGTTCTGTTTTTGACAGATTCTGTTTTTTATGTGTTGTTTGCTTATTTTGATGAATCTATGAGTAGTATCGGAGGGTATGAACCATAGATAAGTTGAAATACATTAGATATTACACCAATATGAATCTAGAATGAGTTCATTATAGTACCTAAGTTGTGGTTTTATTTTCTTATACTAACGGAGCTTACGAGTTTTCTGTTGAGTTTTGTGTTGTGAAGTTTTCAAGTTTTGGGTAAAGATTTGATGGACTATGGAATAAGGAGAGGCAAGAGCCTAATCTTGGGGATGCCCAAGGCACCCCAAGGTAATATTCAATGACAACCAAGAGGCTAAGCTTGGGGATGCCCCGGATGGCATCCCCTCTTTCATCTCCGTTCATCAGTAACTTTAGTTGGAGCTATATTTTTATTCACCACATGATATGTGTTTTTCTTGGAGCGTCATTTTATTTTGTTAGTAGTTGCTTGATTTTATTTAGAATAATTGTTGCATCTATATTTTCAATAAAAATGTCAAGGATAGCCTTTACCATGCTTATTTTGCTAGTATACATGTTGCTGTTTGAAAACAGAAAGTTTACCGCTGTTGCAAACATTCCCTAGAAAAGTTAGAAAATGATATAATGTTGAAACTTTTTGCATACTGAGCTCTGATAAATCTTCTACAGATTAGTATTTTTCTCATAATTTTTGGAGTTAGGTAAGTATCATGAATCTTGCATTCTTGACAGACTATACTGTTTTAGCAGATTGTTGTTATGTTTGCATTGTTTGCATATGTTTGCTTGTTTAATGATTCTATTTGAGGACAGGAGTATTAAATATGCAGAGGAATTTAGTATGCAATGTTGAATAATAATTTTAGTGATTTGTTACAGTAGAAAATGATAAGGTTTTGCATTGGTTTATACTAACCTATCTCATGAGTTCTTGTTGAGTTTGGTGTGGATGAAGCTTTTGATAAAAAGAAGAAACCATGATATGAGAGGAATTAAGGAGACACAAAAGTTCAAGCTTGGGGATGCCCAAGGCACCCCAAGATAATATTTCAAGAAGTCTCAAGCATCTAAGCTTGGGGATGCCCCGTTAGGCATCCCACCTTTCTTCTTCAACAACTATCGGTTACTATCAGTTTAGCCTAAGTTTTTGCTTCTTCACATGAGTTGTGCTATCCTTGCAATGTCATTTTATTTTGTTTTGCTTTCTATTTGAATAAGATACCAAGATCTTAAATTCTTAAATGAGAGATATTCTTCACATAGTTACATAATTATTTAGCTACTCATTGATCTTCACTTATATCCTATGAGTAAATAGTTGAATGAGTGGAATGTCATAAATCTCAAATTATATATGTTTCATTTGCTTATCCCATGGGGAGTAATGACTTCACATCTAAAAAGTAGAGGTTGTAAATTTATTGAAGGTTAGCAAGCATTGTATTGGTCATTTGAACAATTCATGAAAGAATATTGAAGGAAGAGAGATTTCACATATAAATATACTATCTTAGACATCTTTTATAATTGTGAGCACTCATTAAGTATGACATGCTAAAGAGTTGATGTTGGACAAGGAAGACAACATAATGGTTTATGTTTTCTCACATCTCAGTTAAAGTATATTGTCATGGATCATTCAAACTTGTTGAGCTTGCCTTTCCCCCTCATGCTAGCCAAAATTCCTTGCACCAAGTAGAGATACTACTTGTGCTTCCAAATATCCTTAAACCCAGTTTTGCCATGAGAGTCCACCATACCTATCTATGGATTGAGTAAGATCCTTCAAGTAAGTTGTCATCGGTGCAAGCAATAAAAATTGCTCTCTAAATATGTATGATCTATTAGTGTGAAGAAAATAAGCTTTATACTATCTTGTTATGGAAGCAATAAAAGCGATGGACCGCATAATAAAGGTCCATATACAAGTGGCAATATAAAGTGACATTCTTTTGCATTAAGATTTTGTGCATCCAACCATAAAAGCGCATGACAACCTCTGCTTCCCTCTACGAAGGGCCTATCTTTTACTTTATGTCTTTTACTTTATGCAAGAGTCAAGGTGATCTTCACATTTGCCTTTTTCATTTTATCCTTTGGCAAGCACCTCATGTTGGAAAGATCCTGATATATATATATATATATATATATATATATATATATATATATATGTATATATATATATGTATATATATATATATCCAATTGGATGTAAGTTAGCATGAACTATTATTGTTGACATCACCCAAAGGTGAATACGTCGGGAGGCAACACTATCAACCCCTATCTTTCTTAGTAACCGATTAAAACTCCATAACCATTAGTATTGCGTGAGTGTTAGCAAATGTACAAGACTATATGATATTTGAGTATGTGAAGTTTGCTAAATCAAAGCTCTGACATAGATCCTTCCTGAAAATAAGATGAATTGCAATTGTTTGATGACTGAGAATGAAGTTTGCTAGTTCTCAAGAAAGTTTATGGTCTATGTTTTAACATGTGAATAGCTTGTTACTTGATCTTGAGAAGTTTTATGAGATGAACTACTGTTATGACATAACACTACTAGGGAAAAGCCTAGCAGCAGCGCGGGTTTTGGGCCTATTAGTAGCGCGGGGGCCGGCGCTACTAATAAGGCGCTACAACTAACTTATAGCAGTAGCGCGGGTGCCACCCGCGCTACAGCTAACGTATAGCAGTAGCATGGGTAAAAACCCACGCTACTACTAATCTGTAATCTCTGATTTTTTTTTGATTTTTTTCCCCTAATTTTCCAATTTCTGAATTATTTTAGCCTCAAATCTCTAACCACCCCTCACCGCTGCTCAATTTAATCTCTAATCACCCCTCATCATTCCAAATGATCTAACTTCCCGGACGGTCACCCATCCTCTCACTACTCCAGCGTGAGCACGCTTAACTTCCGGGTTCTATTCTCCCCCGTTTCCAAGTCTGCACTTGTTGTTTTCCTGACAATAGTAAGATGTCAATCCTATTAACCTCAGGAATTTAGCTTGAGCATATAGTCACACATTTCACTGTTTGAGTTTGAAACTATTGTTCTAAAAAATTAGTAAAACTAATATTTCTTGAATAATTAGTTTGACCACAGTTTGACCATAGTTTGACCAGATTTGACCACAGTTTGACCAAATTTGACCAAAATTCCAAAAACTAAAATAATTATTTAGTAACACTAATATTCTTGAATAATTAGTTTGACCATAGTTTCACCAGATTTAACAAAAATATAAAAAAACTGATTTTTTTTTGAATTTTTTTGCCTCCAGATTTTAAAAGCCCCGTAACTTTTTTTCTGTTAGGTTTTTGAGGATTTAAAAAATGTTTAACGGGTTTTCGAGTAGATGATTTTTCATATAAAAAACTAGAGGTTTTGCAAATAAAGTCGAAATTCATATTTGCAAATTTTCCCAACAACTAGACCACATATCACATGGAAACTTATTTTCTTTTATTTTTTTGTCATTTTCATGATTTTCTTTTATTTATTTTTAAACTGAAAAGGCGATCCACGGGGGGGGGGGGGGGGGTAGAGTTTGAAAATGGGACCTTTAGTAGTAGCGCGGGTTTTTACCCCTCGCTACTACTATGGCTAAAAACCAGCGCTACTGCTATCAACTTAGTAGTAGCGAGGGCTAAAAACCAGCGCTACTGCTATCAACTTAGTAGTAGCGAGGGTTAAAAACCCGTGCTACTACTATGGCATGTCCCGGGGGGCACGACAGAGACCGCTTAGTAGTAGCGAGGGGTAAAAACCCGCGCTACTGCTATCAGTTTAGTAGTAGTGAGGTTTAAAAACCTGCGCTAGTAAGTAGCAGTAGCGGGGGGGTTTTAACCCTCGCTACTAGTAAGATTCTGTGTATAGGCTTTCCCCTAGTAGTGTATAATCATGATAGAAAAGGTGATTGAAATTATCATTGATCAAACTTGTGCACCTGCTAGCATTCACACTTCATAAATTCTTTCTTTTATCATTTACCTACTCGAGGACGAGCAGGAATTAAGCTTGGGGATGCTGATACATCTCCAACATATCTATAATTTATGAAGCATTCATGCTATATTATTATCTGTTTCGAATGTTTATGGGCTTTATTATTTTTGGGACTAACCTATTAACCGGAGGCGCAGCCCATATTGTTGTTTTATTGCCTGTTTCAGTATTTCGAAGAAAAGGAATATCAAACGGAGTCCAAACGGAATGAAACCTTCGGGAGCGTTACTTTTGGAACGGATATGATCCAGGAGACTTCGCACTACTAGGGAAAAGCCTATACACAAAATCTTACTAGTAGCGAGGGTTAAAAACCCCCGCTACTGCTACTTACTGTAGCGCAGGTTTTTAAACCTCGCTACTACTAAGTTGATAGCAGTAGCGCAGGTTTTTACCCCTCGCTACTACTAAGCGGTCTCTACCGTGCCCCCTGGGACATGCCATAGTAGTAGCGCGGGTTTTTAACCCTCGCTACTACTAAGTTGATAGCAGTAGCGCTGGTTTTTAGCCCTCGCTACTACTAAGTTGATAGCAGTAGCGCCGGTTTTTAGCCATAGTAGTAGCAAGGGGTAAAACCCGCGCTACTACTAAAGGTCCCATTTTCAAACTCTACCCCCCCCCCTGTGGATCGCCTTTTCAGTTTAAAAAAAATAAAAGAAAATGATGAAAATGTCAAAAAAATAAAAGAAAATAAGTTTCCCATGTGATATGTGGTCTAGTTGTTGGGAAAATTAGCAAATATGAATTTCGACTTTATTTGCAAAATCTCTCGAGAATTTGTAAAAATGGGCATAACTTTTGCATACTAACTTGGACGAAAAAAAATTTATATGAAAAATCATCTACTCGAAAAGTTACATCCGAATTTAACCGGGGGCACCCCGTTAAACATTTTTAAAATCCTCAAAAATCTAACAGAAAAAAAGTTACAGGGCTTTTAAGATCTGGAGGCAAAAAAATTCAAAAAAAATTCAGTTTCTTTAAATTTTTGTTAAATCTGGTCAAACTATGGTCAAACTAATTATTCAAGAATATTAGTGTTACTAAATAATTATTTTAGTTTTTTTGAATTTTGGTCAAATCTGGTCAAACTGTGGTCAAATCTGGTCAAACTATGGTCAAACTGTGGTCAAACTAATTATTCAAGAAATATTAGTGTTACTAATTTTTTAGAACAATAGTTTCAAACTCAAACAGTGAAATGTGTGACTACATGCTCAAGCTAAATTCCTGAGGTTAATAGGATTGACATCTTACTATTGTCAGGAAAACAACAAGTGCAGACTTGGAAACGAGGGGGAATAGAACCCGGAAGTTAAGCGTGCTCAGGCTGGAGCAGTGAGAGGATGGGTGACCGTCCGGGAAGTTAGATGATTTGGAATGATGAGGGGTGATTAGAGACTAAGTTGAGCAGCGATGAGGGGTGATTAGAGATTTGAGGTTAAAATAATTCAGAAATTTGAAAATTAGGAAAAAAAATAAAAAATATTCAAATAAATTCAAAAAAAAAATTCGGAGATTACATATTAGTAGTAGCGCGGGTTTTTGCCCACGCTACTGCTATAAGTTAGCTGTAGCGCCTTATTAGTAGCGCCGGCCCCCGCGCTACTAATAGGCCCAAAACCTGCGCTGCTGCTAGGCTTTTCCATAGTAGTGTGGAGTTGAAGTAAAGGAAGCTTCGAGGTGGCCACGAGGGTGGGGGGCGCACCCACCCCCCTGGGCGCGCCCTCCTGTCTCGTGGGCCCCTCGAGGCTCCCCCGACCGACTTCTTTTGCCTATATATTCCCATATACCCTAAAAACATCAAAGGAAAAGATGGATCAGGAGTTCCACCGCCGCAAGCCTCTGTAGCCACCAAAAACCTCTCGGGAGCCCGTTCCGGCACCCTACCAGAGGGTGAATCCCTCACCGGTGGCCATCTTCATCATCCTGGCGCTCTCCATGACGAGGAGGGAGTAGTTCACCCTCGGGGCTGTGGGTATGTACCAGTAGCTTTGTGTTTGATCTCTCTCTCTCTCTCTCTCTCTCTCTCGTGTTCCCTCTATGGCGCGATCTTGATGTATCGCAAGCTTTGCTATTATAGTTGGATCTTATGATGTTTCTTCCCCTCTACTATCTTGTGATGAATTGAGTTTTCCCTTTGAAGTTATCTTATTGGATTGAGTCTTTAAGGATTTGAGAACACTTGATCTATGTCTTGCCGTGCTTATCTGTGGTAACAATGGGATATCACGTGATCCACTTGATGTATGTCTTGGTGATCAACTTGCGGGTTCCGCCCATGAACCTATGCATAGGGGTTGGCACACGTTTTCGTCTTGACTCTCCGGTAGAAACTTTGGGGCACTCTTTGAAGTACTTTGTGTTGGTTGAATAGATGAATCTGAGATTCTGTGATGCATATCGTATAATCATGCCCACAGATACTTGAGGTGACATTGGAGTATCTAGGTGACATCAGGGTTTTGGTTGATTTGTGTCTTAAGATGTTATTATAGTACGAACTCTATGATAGATCGAAAGGAAAGAATAGCTTCGTGTTATTTTACTATGGACTCTTGAATAGATTGAGCGGAAAGGATAACTTTGAGGTGGTTTTGTAGCCTACCATAATCTCTTCATTTGTTCTTCGCTATTAGTGGCTTTGGAGTGACTCTTTGTTGCATGTTGAGGGATTGTTATATGATCTATCTATGTTATTATTGTTGAGAGAACTTGCACTAGTGAAAGTATGAACCCTATGCCTTGTTTCCTACCATTGCAATACCGTTTACACTCACTTTTATCATCAGTTACCTTGCTGTTTTTATATTTTAAGATTACAAAAACCTATATATACCATCCATATTGCACTTGTATCACCATCTCTTCGCCGAACTAGTGCACCTATACAATTTACCATTGTATTGGGTGTGTTGGGGACATAAGAGACTCTTTGTTATTTGCTTGCAGGGTTGCTTGAGAGAGACCATTTTCATCCTATGCCTCCCACGGATTGATAAACCTTAGGTCATCCACTTGAGGCAAATTTGCTACTGTCCTACGAACCTGTGCACTTGCAGGCCCAACAACGTCTACAAGAAGAAGGTTGTGTAGTAGACATCAAGATCCTTTCCCAGGGACAGTAGGGGCAGCAAGGCACGTATTGTATTGTTGCCATCGAGGATAAAAAGATGGTGTTTATATCATATTGCTTGAGTTTATCCCTCTACATCATGTCATCTTGCTTAATGTGTTACTCTGTTCTTATGAACTTAATACTCTAGATGCAGGCAGGAGTCGGTCGATGTGTGGAGTAATAGTAGTAGATGCAGAATCGTTTCGATCTACTTGTTGCGGACGTGATGCCTATATACAAGATCATGCCTAGATAATCTCATAACTATGCACTTTTCTATAAATTGCTCGACAGTAATTTGTTCACCCACCATAATACTTATGCTATCTTGAGAGAAGCCACTAGTGAAACCTATGGCCCCGGGTCTATATTTTATCATATCAGTTTCCGATCTAATTTTATTTGCATCTTTACTTTCCAATCACTACAAGAAATATGTCAACTTATAACCTTCTGTCAGTGACCCTCGAAGAATTGGTCATAAATTTATGACCATTTTAGACCAATTGGTCAAAAGCTGTTCAGGGGGCTCCAAACCCTAAACCATTGCGACCATTTTGGTCAGAAAGGTCGTGATTTCCTTACACGAAATGGTCACAAAGCAAATAGTGCTAGTCCGCTGCCTTATTTCTAGTTGTTAATGACCAATATAGATGGTCATAGCCTTGTAGATTGTGGTGGGTTGTGATGACTAGGCGCCATCTCATTAGTTTTGCCTATGTGTCATGTCCATGTGGCAGTTTTTGCCCTAGGTTGTGAAGCAACCTATATTTCTATCATTCCCAAAATTCCCAAAAAAATCTCATAAATTCTTTGGGGCATATCTTCATCAAATATGTAAAAATCCTTCCTTGCCTAGTTCAAGACTAATTCAACAATATTCATTTTCCTATTCTGTTCACAACAACACTTTATGAAGGAAGTGCTATTTTTATATTCTTGATTGCCCTCGGAATTTTTGGGCACTCTTTCCTATCCAAATCATTACCGCATGACAAAATTCAGCTCCATTTGCCTATCAAATCTTCCTCGGCAAATTTCCAAAGTTTTTGTCCACCTAGAAGCATTGTGAAGGAAGTACCTTTTTTATATCTCTAAATGACATGAAATTTATACAGTTCCTTCATATGCCCAAATTATCACCCTCCTCCAAATTGTAGCTCAGTCAAATCATCTATGTCAGCCCAGGTTCAATTTATATTTTATGGCCAAATTGGCACATTGCAAAGCAAGTGTTATACAGACCCCTCCTATTACCCTCAAACTTTTTGGACACTCTTCCATACCCAAATCATTGCCACATTATAATATTCAGCTCAATTTTCCTAGTAAATCTTTCTCAGGAAATTTCCAAAGTTTCTACCTCGAGAGAAGCTGTGTGAAGTAAGTACTAGCTAGGCTTACCCAAATGATCTGAAAATTTACTAGCGCATGACCATACCTATGTAACTTACCTACACCAATTTTTAGCTTATTTCATTCATCCAATATCTCTCACTAGTTTTCCCAAGTTTTTGTCCATAGAAGAGCATTGTGAAGGAAGTACTACTTTGGCATGTCAAAATGATATCAATTTTCTACAATGCTTTCCTATGCCCAAATAACCATCCTCCACCAAATTTCAGCTCAATCCATTCATTATTTTGAGCCCAGCTTCAACATTCATATTTTTGTCCAATGTGGTACTTTGCAAAGCAAGTACCACCTAGGCTCCTCCTTTTGAGGTGAAAATTTGTGAATACATTCTCCTTAGTAGATGATCATCCTCGGCCAAAACTCACGCCCATTGGCCATGTGCATTTCCCGTACCGCAAATCAAACACTTGGCTGCTTATTCATGTTTGAGCATCGATCGGTCTCGTCGTGAGAATATTATGTTGTAATTTTCTTCCTAGCACCTACCTGGGGAGTGCCCAACCCACTAGACATGCCTAGGCCGCACATAACACATGGCAACGCCACGGTCACGCGGTGACCACGCGGCGGGCATGCGAGCTTGCGCGCTCTAGAGTTGGGGCCCTCGGCCACCGTCCAAACATCGATGTCTCGCCATCAAACCATGTATTTCTGATTAAATACATACTTATTTACCTAGAAATGATTTTTGGAAAAAATAAAGAGCAAACTATGAGGCAGCTGCAGTTCAAATTTGACCCGCTTCCAGCTGAATCAACGGGAATTTGACTTTTTCACCAGAGGTGGATCAAAAAATTTGACACCCAACCATTTTGTCAATTGTACATTAAATATGGCCTAGTATTTTATAAAATTGATTAGGTCCAATTTTGCAACAAATATATGGTAGGTCCTTCACAAAAAAAACTCATTTCAGGCACTCAGAAAATGGAAAATGGTTTTTTCGTCCAAAGAAAATGAAAACTACCTTAGGCAACATTGTTTGCCATTCCAATATGCACCCTTGTGCACAATATGAGATCATTTGAACAAACTATGCCATGAATGTGGCCATAAGATTGATCATTTGGCTTGAAAGCCATGAATCTTCACACTTGATAGCTCATTTCTGAGAACACTTTTTTAAAATAATTACCGTATTACAAGTTTATTATTTTTCCTGGAAACTTGGTCACATATAATGATACAATGCGAAGGTTTTCCAATTTTTTGATTTTTTTTGAATTTTTTATGCCCGTTTCAAAATGCGGTCAAAACGGCGGGAATGACCGTTCCTAGCTAGTGGTTGAATCTTGGAGAACTTTTGGTATTTCTCTGATTAAATAGATACTTATGTACCTAGAAATGATTTTTGGAAAAAATAAAGAGCAAACTATGAGGCGGCTGCAGTTCAAATTTTACCCGCTTCCTGCTGAATCGGCAGGAATTTGTCTTTTTCACCAGAGGTGGATAAAAACTATTTACACCCAACCATTTGGCCAATTGTGCATTAAATATGGACTAGTATTTTAGAAAAATGATTTGGTCCAATTTTGCAACAATTATTTGGGAGGTCCTTCACAAAAAACCTCCTTTTGGGCACTCGAAAAATTGAAAATGGTTCTTTCGTCCAAAGAAAAAGAAAACTTCCTTAGGCAACATTGTTTGCCATTCCAATATGCACCCTTGTGCACAATATGAGATCATTTGAACAAACTATGCCATGAATGTGGCCATAAGATTGATCATTTGGCTTGAAAGCCATTGATCTCCACACGTGATAGCTTGTTTCTGAGAACACTTTCTTAAAATAATTGCCGTATTACAAGTTTCAAAATGACACAATGCGAAGGTTTCCCAATTTTTTGATTTTTTTTGAATTTTTTATGCCCGTTTCAAAATGCGGTCAAACGGCGGGCTTGACCATTCCTAGCTAGTGGTTGAATCTTGGAAAACTTTTGGTGTTTCTCTGATAAATAGATACTTATGTACCTAGAAATGATTTTTAGAAAAAATAAATAGCAAACTATGAGGCAGCTGCAGTTCAAATTTGACCTGCTTCCAACTGAATCGGTGGAAATTTGGTCAATTGTGCATTAAATATGGCCTAGTATTTTAGAAACTTGATTTGGTCCAATTTTGCAACAATTATTTGGTAGTTCCTTCACAAAAAAACCTCCTTTCGGGCACTCGGAAAATGATTAAAAATAGCTAGAAAGATCAGAAATGCATCCAAATGGGTCCTTATCCATAAAATGTGGTCTAACTCTAGTGAAAATTTGTGTGGTGCCCTTTTGAAAAATATTTTTGATATCTACTTCACAAAATCCCTCTATTTTTAATAGTTCAAAAACTATTTTAAACCATTGATTTTCCGAACCAATCAGAACACTTCCCACGGATTGATGACATGGCGTCCATCCATCCATCCATCCCACATCCATCCATCCATCTTTCTACAGAAAAAATAAAAAAAGAAAACAAAAAGAGATACCCCCCACCCGCAGCCCAAACCCTAGCTCAGATCGATCGCTTCCTCCCATCTCCGCGCCGCTACCGCCCCCCTCCCGATCCACTCCTCTCCCATGCAGCAACCCTTCCTCCTCACCCACCGCCCCGACCTCACTGCCCGCACATCGCCGGAACCGCACCTCCTCATCCATATCGACAATGACGGCCCCCCGTCGCCGCCCCATCCTTCCCCACAACGCTCCGTCGAACCCTAGTGCTCCAGATCCACCTCACGCGCTCCCCCTCGTCTCCCACATCGCCGCCGCCACCCAGTTCCCCTCACTTCTCCGTCCAGGCGCCGTCGTCATCAATCGATCTCCCGAGCAAGCAACCTCCCTCCCCCGCCGTCAAGGGGCCTCCACGAACCAAGGCCGGGAGCGGGCTTCCTCACTCTACTCCTTCTTCGACGACGACCTTCCCCTCCGTGCGCGCGTTCCAGCAGCGGGCTTCTCCTTCCGCTTGCTTTGCGTCGCGGAGCCGCGGAGGAAGACCCACGGGCGCGGCGCCATCATCGTCAACAACTACCACAGCCCCGAGTTCCTGCTCAAGACCGTCACCCTCCACGACGTCCCGGCCGCGGCAACCTCTGCTTCGTCGCCAACTCCTGGATCTACCCCGCCGGCAGCTACACCTACAGCCGCGTCTTCTTCGCCAACAATGTGATTGAGACTTGCCTTTCCTCTCCTTTCATTTTCATTTCACCCGCCGTCGTCATTCATGGTCGTCAAGTCTTCTTGGAGATAAGATAAGATTAGTAGTTGCAGAATTTATTCCCTGTTGGTAGACAAAAGATATGGCTAGGTGCAGAGGATTGAATGAAACCGGCACCGTGGCACCCTGGTAGGTGAAGAGAACTGCTGCACTTGAACAATTGTGCGACCTGCTGCTGCCGGGTTATTTCTTTGAGATAAGACACGTACGTGGGTTCACAACGCATACATGGCTCCACCACCATGGGACGACCTTGGTCGCTACATGGCTGCCTCAGAACCAGAAGAAACTTCTAAAAGATGTTGCATGATACAGTAGTAGCACTCAATCCGGTTTACTCTACCGAAATAGTACAACATTTTAATCTGGAATCCCACCTAGCAGTATTCTAGGTGCCTTGCAGTCAACTCATCATATCATATGAGCCCAGAAACATCGACAAGATCACAGTTGTACTAATTTTCTCAGTATTTAAGCAAATCAGGAAGAACAGATCTTATTGGCTATAAGCGTGCTTTCTAGTACTTATTAGCTGTGTTGCAACTTGCGAGCAAGTTGTGGGGTTTCTGTACATACTCTGTGGTGCTACATGTCATGCGATTCTTGGTTCTAATAAGTATTGGCCAGTTCATGTTCACGTTATAATCCTATAAGATTGGGCTATAGTTGCGAATGCATCTCTGTGGCAATGGATTCTGTCTAAGGCTTTTGCTCTTTGGTGTCACCCTGCTAGTGCATCACTTACCATAGTCTGTATGTTAAGATGCTCAAAGCGAAGGGCGCGATAAGTTTTTCCTTTGCATATGATTCGTTACTGATGATGATACTGCTTCTGGAATAAATAGGTGGGATCCTCAAGGTCCATCCAAACCATTGCATTTGATGAATCCGGCAAGACTATCTTTTATTCACTCCATACTCTATAGACATTTCAGGTACACTTAACGTATCTTGCATATGATTGCTTTTTTTGCAGGTTTGTGAAGAGAGCTGATCTGGTTTTGTGAAGGAAGGGCGAGAAAGATTATGTGGGGATCAGATTGTCCATGGCGACCTAGGAGGAGTTGCACCATCTCAGGTTCGTCACTTGCTCCTCCACTTCTCTTATCTTCTTCTTATCCATCTCCCCATCCAATTAGTGTGTTCCTTTGCAGGTTGGTCCGATCTAGTTGTGTGAAGCAACATGCAAGTTCTGCTACTGCTGTTGTGCTCCCTTGAATGATCTGGTGAAGGACAATTTGTTCCATAGGTCGTCCCCCCATGC
This sequence comes from Triticum timopheevii, assembly GCA_963921465.1. NCBI lineage: Eukaryota > Viridiplantae > Streptophyta > Magnoliopsida > Poales > Poaceae > Triticum > Triticum timopheevii. Next base: position 100,804,182 of record OY997264.1, on the reverse strand, counting down.
TATCTCTCTCTGCTGCATAGTTAGGTTCAGTTTTTTTGTTCTCTTTCTAGTTTAAGCGTAAGGATTCCAGTAGGTCTCTGTGTATGTAGCTCATGAGTTAGAACATCTAATCTAATTACGGACTGCATACTTGCTATGTCATGTGCAAACTTGCTTGCATTCAGTTCAGAAAATTTCCGAATTCTCTGGTGTTTGCTTTCACTCAATGATTGTGGTACTAGTAGTCAAATTAGATGCCTCCTTTGCTGTAATTCACTCGTTTCCCTGTCATGGTTTATCTTGAATTTTAGTAGTGTGACAAACATATTAGCAAATCTAAATAACTTTGACATATTTGTTGTATTATCTTGCACTGGATTGGCACCTTTCATTACCCTGTACAAATATATCTCAATTCCGCTAACACTGATCCATGTGTATGGTCTTAAACCCTTTTGGTTGCATGATACTTCTATATCTGTAGCCTTTAATGAATTCAATGTATGATTGTGATGAGAATTATATGATACCTACCTGTTTTTATACTTGATTAGTATCATTTATGGTCTCTGTTCTTATTACTTGCTGTGTACGTTTAGTGCCTATACATCGTTGTGTTTTGCGGGTCTAGTCCTTCACTGTTATAGTTTGAAACCACTTCATAACTCATAATTTGTTTGTCATGATTCATTGCTTATGAAAATTATTACAAATATGTTGAAAATTGCATAGAATAATTTTGTGCCATCTCTGTAACTATGCTAGATGTGATGTTCCTGAAACTTATTATGGTATCTGTACCGTCCTTATGTTGCAACACTACAGTTATTATTTTTCATCCTTACGCAGACAAGAAAGCTAACTTTGCCCTAGCCTTCTCATCCGTGCCTCCACTGGAGCATGGATCAGCCGTGCAGGACGTGGAGCTCCGCATGGATCACGACTTGGTCATCGTGGGGGCCTGGACCATCAAGCTCGCGAGCGAGATGGACGGCCTCGGCAATGGAGGCGCGCGTGAGATCCTGGGGTGGACCAATCCATGAGGCACCAGATCTTCCCTCGGGGTCGCCTGCTATAGACATACTGTCGCTGGATCTCCTCCCCCCCCTCTCTCTGCGTGTTTTTCTGTCAATAGCTAGTAGCATAAGCTGGAGCTGGCTGTAGCTGGAACTTAATCTGCATTTATTCAACTAGATCAAGTACAAGTACATTAGTTCGTAATCTGCTATTAATACATCTCCTAGTCATAAATTTCCTGAAGTAGTGCATGTATATATTTAGGTGCTGGTTAATTAGAAAGTGGATGTGATTTCTAACTTGATTGTTGTAGGCTACAAGATATATCTATGTTGGTTCATCTTGCTGTAGAATATGCCGCTGCTCATTCATTTATGTGTATTGCTATTTACCTCTGGTGACATGTGAGAAGCGCTCATCTATATGTTTATATTTTGAGCAGCTGGGTACAACTACAGTTGTAGAGTCATCTAGCCAAATTTTGGTAGGATGGCATAAAAGATTAGATAACGCATGCTTTTGAAATCATGGTAAGCTTCACAAGCTTGTAAGGTGTTTTCTATTTTCAAGCGACTTTACATCAAGTTACTGTTTCTTAACAGAAATTCTAGACTGTGTAGCTTTTTATTGTTCTCTCCACTTATTTGTACAGCCAAGGATGCTTACTTAACTGTATAGCTCTTTATTGTTCTTTTCCAGGTATTCTATTTATGCTCCATTCTGAAATCTATTGTGCATTGCCAAGTCCATGAGGCGAAGCATCACTGCTCAACTATTTCTTTACTGAACTGGGAGCAACAAAGGCAAGATATTCAAAACAAGCTCAAGTCCTTTTGATTCTTGATTTCTAGCATACACATGCAACCTGCTTGGTGATGTTACTATAGATATGATGTAGGTTCAATGCTTACAATTTTTTGATGTGATGCATGTTACCTTTTGAAATATGAAGATGCATGTAAGCACTATTGCTGGCAATCTAGCATATCATAACAGTCTTACCCCTTGTTCTTTCACTAGCATACACCACAGTTTTAGATAAAAGGGGGGCATATCATTTTCTCTATAAAATGGATTGTTTATTAATTTATTTGGACTTGCACACATTACGTAAGGAAGGATCGCCAATCTGGGTGTCCAAATGATAGTAAAACCTAGGGCTCTTGCACGGTTCTTGGATTTATTTTTAGCATATATTACCCATATTGAGACTGAACATGTAGCTTTTCTTCTCATCTACAGGAGAGTTATGTGCTGATTTTTTTGAAGAAGCTGGAAGTCCAAGTCAACGACTTGCTTTAAGTGTTTGTTGTAATGCTATATTTTCTGGGAATTTGGATGTATTGTTGATCTGGCTGAGAATTTGGTGTATATTTTCTTGCTGAACTTACAAATGCTAGGATATATGTACAAATCCTTGGAATATTATTCTATGTTTACTTGAAATGTATTATTGGATTGAAAGTGGTCAAAAAGAGAATATATTGTTGTAAATTGTATTTGAAATAAAGAGGTGTGGCCCAAATTAAAAACTTGCCGAAATGTCTATTGGACCAAATGAAAAACTAGTTGAAATGGATACAGCCCCAAAAAATTGGATCGCAAAGAGGCCAGGGCCCAAAAAATGGATCGCAAAAAGGCCAAAGCCCCAAAATTAAATGCACTATAAAAATCGTGAGGCCCAAATTTAAAATGGACCACCAAATGCCCAAAGCAATTGACCAAAATTGGCAGGAAAAAATATCATAAAATGGGCCAAATTAATGGGCTCGGCCCATGTAGAAAACCGAATTAGACCGGGCTGAATCTTGTGCCACATCAGCTTGCCACGCTGGATGCCTACGTGGCCTAGGGGAGGTTGCTAGTGACCAAAACGCCACAGTAGGAATATTTTGGTCGTAAATGTCTTTGACCATTCCAGAAGAAAGGTCGCTATAGTCAGTTTACGACGGCCAGCTTTTGACCTTCTGTTTTTGGTCACAAAAAGGTCATAAATGGAAATTTGTGACCTTTCAGTGACCAATAGTGGTGGTCATAAGTTGACATATTTCTTGTAGTGAATCTATATCATAAAAATACCAAAAATATTTATCTTATCTTTTTATCTCTATCGGATCTCACTTTTGCAAGTTACTGTGAAGGGATTGACAATCCCTTTATCGCGTTGTTTGCGAGGTTCTTGTTTGTTTGTGTAGGTACAAGGGACTTTTGAGGAGCCTCCTACTGGATTGATACCTTGGTTCTCAAAAACTGAGGGAAATACTTATGCTACTTTGCTGCATCACCCTTTCCTCTTCAAGGGAAAACCAATGCAGTGCTCAAGAGGTAGCACAAACCTGAGTGACATCTCGGCGCCGGCACGAGCGGCGGAAACGCGCCACTCGTGGTGCCGGTCCGGTCCCATCTCCAACCACCATGCAAGTCGCGTGAAGCTTTTCGGCGTGACAGAGCCCAGCCATAGGGCCGCCGTCATCGCCGCGCCGACCTTAGAGAGCCACCCTATCTGCTTGCCCAGGACTCGCAGACGAGCCTCAGCGGCGGTCACGATCTCCGAGAAGGTCCGGGCCACTTGAGGGTCGGTCCCGGAGCCAACGACTCCCAGCGGTTCGTGTTGAAAGTGGACAGCTTCCTCCGCTAGTTGGTGCATCTCCGGTAAGGCCCCTGCCAGGAAGCAAAGAAAGTTAGAAAAAATCACCAAGGACAAGAAGCCGGGATCCCAATCCGGCAGAACCCAAGAAAAGCACTTATTGGAGAAGGACTCTTCCAGGTGCCGCGCTTCGAGCAACATATCGCGCCGCTCCCTGGCAATGGTGCGGTCACGCTCCTGGAGCGTATTCTCCAAGTCGGCCACCTTGGCAAGGGCCGCCTTCAACTCGGCGTCCTTGGCCTCGGTCGCCTTCTCGGACGCCTCACGGCGACGGGTCTCCCTTTGACAGGTCTCCTCCGCCACAACCACCAGCTTCAGGTGCTCCACCTCAGCCTGGAGCTGGCCGTTGTCATCGGCCAGCTTATCGTGTTGTTGGTTCACCTCAGCAAGGGCCTGCTGCGCCTCCACAACCTTGGCGGCTTCCTCCTTGAGGCGCTCCACCTCTGTCTCAAGACGGCTCTTGTCGCCTGCGAGCTGCTCCTACAGCCGGCTGGCTTCATCAAGCGCATGTCGGGCTCCCGTCGCCTTCGCCCTCGCCTTCGCCACCTTGGCCTCAAGCCGACCGGCGTCGGCAACAAGACGGTCGTAGTGAAGGCCAGCCCAAAATAGCCGGGTCTTCCGAGACAGCACCTCGGATGCAAAAAGAAGATTCGAAAACAAAGGACCAGTTTAAGATTCGACCAAACTGCTACGCAGTTGGCCCGAATCTCGGGGGCTACACCCAGTGGGTGCACTAGCGTGCCCCCACTAGAAAAGAGCGCACAAGAAAAATACCTGCGGCAATGCAGAGCTCCTCCTCCTTGGCGGCAAGCTGCTCCTTGAGCTGCCGATACTCGTCCAAGAGACGGTTGAAGACGCTGACCCGTTAGGAATCCAGTCGCTGCAGAAAGCGACGGTCAGCACAAGACAACAGTTTAAGATTCGACCCAACTACTATGTAGTTGGCCCGAATCTCGGGGGCTACACCCAGTGGGTGCGCTAGCGCGCCCCCATAAAGAAGAAGACCACGCGCTCCGTGCCCTCGGGCTGCGCGGCTCCTGCTTGCCCTGCGGCAGGCGCGCGGCAACCTTCGTCTCCCCCGGCAAGTGCCTGGTGGTGCGGAGATAGGCGATGTCGTCCAGAGTGACGGTCGAGCCCATCCACGAAGATGAAGAAGAAAGAAGGAAGAATAAGGATGATGAAGCTCTGCTCGAAACGGCAGGCATCGCAACACGCGGCGGTCGCAAGATGCAGAGAGAGGATGAAGAGGCAGGGGAGCGTGAGTGAGGATGATTTCCGCCGCCCCCTCGCCCCAATTTATAAACCACGGTTCGAAACATGGGGAAGTGTGATCGTTTGCGCTCGCCCTTCCCACTTCCCCGCAATAAGTGCGCACGTACGTACGCAATAACTGCCTAGAGAAGGGCAATCGACTTGCGGACACTGCAATAAATCCGCGCGCGTGGGCCAAGGGCGCGCGGCGGCAGGCCCCGGGGCGTCGCCCTATCCTGTCACGCGTGTGGCCTGTCAGGCCCCTCCGGCTTCCAGGCGCCACGTTGCACCCGCTAAAAGCCCATGGGATTGCCTCAAGATTCGACGGACCCTCCGGTTTTCCGCCGCTGTCGGGATGCTGTGTTCCGGTTTCCGGCAACCGGCACACAATGGGTGTTGCCGGACCCGGCGGTCACAAAATTCGCCTCCTCAAGGGGGGAAACTGCGAAGGCCCTCCCATCCTAAGACGGCGGGCCTTCACAGCTTCGGGGACTACTATCGGGGGGATGAACCCCAGGCAGGCAACATAACTCGGATCCTTTTCAAAAACAATGGGGCCAGCATCGCCCCTCAAGCCAGCTCGCGCTTGGCCGGGTCGCTCAACCTGTCCAAACTCTCCAACCCAGTCGTGCTCCTCAACTCGGCCCCAACGGCCAGCTCAAGATGGCCGAACCTGACACACCAAGACTTCCCCAACAAGCCAGCTCCACCCTTGGTGTGTTCCTCAACCCGGCAACAGGTCAGCTCCCATCCCATCCAGGCCGTATGATGGGACGAGTCTCCATCTACTGATGACCGAGGCAACAGTGCCCCGCCCATGCCTCCGGTCAGCTGAGGCATGGCGACAGTGCCCCCACCTACCCGCTGGCCAGGGCCGGCGTGGCAACAGTGCACCCATCATCACTATTGACGCCAGCAAGCGGCGACCTGACGGAGCGCCACTATACCCAACTCAACCCGGCCACTCCCTGACGATTGACAAGACGGCGAACAGTGCCCCTAGGCATGTGGGGCCAGCGCCCGGAGAACCCGGCAAGCCCTGACACCCAGCGGGTCCCAACTCCGGGTTCCCAGATGCTGACAACCTGGCCCTACGGCCTTGTAATGTTACCATTGTACCCCTGGGGGTTGACCTATAAAACCCCCCAGGATCCCTCATGCATACGAGCAAGCAACTAAGAAAGCATACGATAGAGAGATCCATTGCTAGCAACACTCCACCCATACGCCAGGGGAAGGAGCAGCCCGAGCCTTGGCCTGCCCTCCTTCTTCCTCAATACTGCCCTCAACCACACTCGGCAGGACTAGGGGTGTTATCTCTCCGGAGAGCCCCGAACCTGGGTATGTCTTGCATCCCACGCTCGCTCATGCCGACCTCGCCTCTAGAGCCCACCAGTGCCCTCAAGCCTCCTCCTTTCTTTAGCCATCCCTTGGCATCTGTCGTGCGCCCATCATGACAACGCCCCTCGTGGAGAGCCGAACACGCAGTCCACCTTCCAGGGTCGCCGCCCCGGCATCCCAAATCTCGCTGCTCCCAACCCCCGCCCATGAAGGAAATATGCCCTAGAGGCAATAATAAAGTTGTTATTTTATATTTCCTTATTTCATGATAAATGTTTATCATTCATGCTAGAATTGTATTAACCGGAAACTTGATACATGTGTGGATACATAGACAAAACCCCGTCTCCCTAGTATGCCTCTACTTGACTAGCTCGTTAATTGATGACCCACAAGTATATGGGGTCAATTGTAGCCCTTTCGATAAGTAAGAGTGTCGAACCTAACAAGGAGTAGAAGGAAATGACAAGTGGTTTGAACAAGGTAATTTCTGCAAGTGCTAAAATTGTAAGTAGTAGAGTAGTTTGATAGCAAGATAATTTGTAACGAGCAAGTAACGATAGTAGTAACTAAAGTTCAGCAAGGTAGCCCAATACTTTTGAGGCAAAGGACAGGCCAAAACGGTCTCTTATGATAATAAAAGTGTTCTTGAGTGTACACGGGAATTTCATCTAGTCACTTTCATCATGTTGGCTTAATTCGTGTTCGGTACTTTGATAATTTGATATGTGGGTGGACCGGTGCTTAGGTGTTGTTCTTACTTGAACAAACCTCCTACTTATGATTAACCCTCTCGCAAGCATCTGCAACTACGAGAAAGGTATTAAGAATAAATTCTAACCATAGCATTAAACTTTTGGATCCAATCAGTCCCTTAAAGAATAGCGCATAAACTTGGGTTTAAGCTTCTGTCACTCTCGTAGCCCACCATCTAATAACTACTCCACAATGCATTCCCTTAGGCCCAAATATGGTGAAATGTCATGTAGTCGACGTTCACATGACACCACTAAGAGAATGGCAACATACATATCATCAAAATATCGAGCACATATCAAGTTCACATGATTACTTGCAACATGATTTCTCCCATGACCTCAAGAACGAAAGTAACTACTCACAAATGATAATCATGCTCTAGATCAGAGGGGTATTAAATTGCATAATGGATCTGAATATATAATCTTCCACCAAATAAACCATACAGTAATCAACTACAAGATGTTATCAACACTACTAGTCACCCACAAGCACCAATCTATAGTTTTGATACAAAGATTGAACACAAGAGATGAACTAGGGTTTGAGAGGAGTTGGTTTTGTTGAAGATGTTGATGAAGATAGTCGTCCCCAAGATGGGAGAGTTGTTGGTGATGATGATGACGATGATTTCCCCCTCCGGGAGAGAAGTTCCCCCGGCAGAATCGCTCCACCGGAGGGCAAAAGTGCTCCTGCCCAAGTTCCGCCTCGAGATGGTGACGCTTCATCCCGAAAGTCCTCCCCTTATTTTTTCTAGGTCAAAATGACTTACATACCAGAAGTGGGGCACCGGAGGTGGGCCGAGGAGGGCAGCACCCACCAGGGCGCGCCTGGGCCTCCTAGCGCACCCAGGTGTGTTGTGCCCACCTGGTGGCCCCCTCTGATACTTATGTGCTCCAATAATTCTTAAATAATCCATAAAAATCCTTGGGATGTTTCAAATCATTTGGAGTTGTGCAGAATAGGTAGCTTGACGTAGCTTTTTCAGGTCCAGATTTCCAGCTGCCAGAATTCTCCCCCTTTGTGCATACCTTGCATATTATGAGAGAAAAGGCATTAGAATTACTCCAAAAAGCATTATTGTACAATAAAACAACATAAATAACAGTAGGAAAACATGATGCAAAATGGACGTATCAACTCCCCCAAGCTTAGACCTTGCTTGTCCTCAAGCGAAAACCAAAATCGAAAAACATGTCCACATGCTTAGAGAGAGAGAGGTGTCGATAAAAACAAAAATATGAACATAGCAGCATCTTGTAACTTATTATGACAGCAACAAACTTTAACATAATACTTTTATTGTAGAACTTTTATCATAGACTTCTCATGAACAAGTGACAATTCATCACAGGATCGAAGTATAAAAGCATAAACTCTATTGGAAACCAACAAACTATGTTCTCAGTCAACTTTGCAACTATAATTCATCATCTTTCCAGGATGGGTCATGATATGTCTCCAACGTATCTATAATTTTTGATTGTTCCATGCTATTATATTACCCCTTTTGTATGTTTATGGGCTTTATTTTACACATTTATATCATTTTTGGTACTAACCTACTAACCGGCGGCCCAACCTGTATTGCTGTTTTTTGCCTATTTCAGTATTTCGAAGAAAAGGAATATCAACACCATAGCCCCTCCGATGAGTTGTGAGTAGTTTACCACAGACCTTCGGGTCCATAGTTATTAGCTAGATGGCTTCTTCTCTCTTTTTGGATGTCAATACCATGTTCTTCCCCTCTCTTGTGGAGATCTATTTGATGTAACTCTTTTTGCAGTGTATTTGTCGAGATCCGATGAATTGTGGGTTTATGATCAAGTTTATCTATGAGAAATATTTGAATCTCCCCTGAATTCTTTTATGTATGATTGAGTTATCTTTGCAAGTCTCTTTGAATTATCAGTTTGGTTTGGCCTACTAGATTGATCTTTCTTGCAATGGGAGAAGTGCTTAGCTTTGGGTTCAATCTTGCGGTGTCCTTACCCAGTGACAATAGGGGTTGCAAGGCACGTATTGTATTGTTGCCATCGAGGATAAAAAGGGTGGGGTTTATATCATATTGCATGAGTTTATCCCTCTACATCTTGTCATCTTTCTTAATGTGTTACTCTGTTCTTATGAACTTAATACTCTAGATGCATGCTGGATAGCGGTCGATGTGTGGAGTAATAGTAGTAGATGCAGGCAAGAGTCGGTCTACTTGTCATGGACGTGATGCCTATATACATGATCATACCTAGATAATCTCATAATTATTCCCTTTTCTATCAATTGCTTGACAGTAATTTGTTCACCCTCCATAATACTTATGCTATCTTGAGAGAAGCCACTAGTGAAACCTATGGCCCCCAGGTCTATCTTTTATCATATAAGCTTTCAATCTACTTTTATTTGCATCTTTACTTTTTCAATCTATATTATAAAATACCAAAAATATATTTATCTTATCATACTATCTCTATCAGATCTCACTTTCGCAAGTGGCCGTGAAGGGATTGACAACCCCTTTATTGCGTTGGTTGCGAGTTCTTTGTTTGTTTCTGTAGGTGCGTGGGACTTTTGAGGAGCCTCCTACTAGATTGATACCTTGGTTCTCAAAAACCGAGGGAAATACTTACACTACTATTGCTGCATCACCCTTTCCTCTTCAAGGAAATACCTTCTCTCTTTTTGCCATCTGTGCCTATTGCTACGTCTTGAGCTTGCGTTGTTTTTCCTCGAAGAGGAGAGGGTGATGCAGCAATAGTAGCGTAAGTATTTCCCTCAGTTTTTGAGAACCAAGGTATCAATCAAGTAGGAGGCTCCTCAAAAGTCCCACGCACCTACACAAACAAACTGAGAACTCGCAACCAACGCGATAAAGGGGTTGTTAATCCCTTCACGGCCACTTGTGAAAGTGAGATCTAATAAAGATAGTATGATAAGATAAATATATTTTTGGTATTTTATAATATAGATGCAAAAGGTAAAGATGCAAATAAAAGTAGATTGAAAGCAAATATGATAAGAGATAGACCCGGGGGCCATAGGTTTCACTAGAGGCTTCTCTCAAGAAAGCATAAGTATTACGGTGGGTGAACAAATTAGTGTCGAGCAATTGATAGAAAAGTGCATAGTTATGAGATTATCTAGGCATGATCATGTATATAGGCATCACGTCCATAACAAGTAGACCGACTCCTGCCTGCATCTACTACTATTACTCCACACATCGACCGACTCCTGCCTGCATCTAGAGTATTAAGTTCATAAGAACAGAGTAACGCATTAAGCAAGATGACATGATGTAGAGGGATAAACTCAAGCAATATGATATAAACCCCATGTTGTTATCCTCGATGACAACAATACAATACATGCCTTACAACCCTTTCTGTCACTAGGTAAGGACACCGCAAGATTGAACCCAAAGCTAAGCACTTCTCCCATGGCAAGAAAGATCAATCTAGTAGGCCAAACCAAACTGATAATTCTAAGAGACTTGCAAAGATAACTCAATCGTACATAAAAGAATTCAAACAAGATTCAAATATTATTCATAGATAAACTTGATCATAAACCCACAATTCATCGGATCTCGACAAACACACCGCAAAAAGAGTTTACATCGAATAGATCTCCACAAGAGAGGGGGAGAACATTGTATTGAGATCCAAAATGAGAGAAGAAGCCATCTAGCTAATAACTATGGACCCGTAGGTCTGTGGTACACTACTCACAACTCATCGGAGGGGCAAGGATGTTGATGTAGAAGCCCTCCATGGTCGATTCCCCCTCCGGCAGAGTGCCGGTGAAGGCTCCAAGATGGGATCTCGCGGATACAGAAGGTTACGGCGGTGGAAATTGTGTTTCGTGGTGCCCCCAGATGTTTTCGGGGTACGTAGGTCTATATAGGAGGAAGAAGTACGTCGGTGGCTGCCCGAGGGGCCCACAAGATAGGAGGCGCGCCCTATAGGGGGGCGCGGCCTCCTATCTCGTGGCTTCCTCGGCTGCTTCTTGACTTGCACTCCAAGTCCTCTAGATCACGTTCGTTCCAAAAATCACGCTCCCGGAGGTTTCATTCCGTTTGGACTCCGTTTGATATTCCTTTTCTTCGAAATACTGAAATAGGCAAAAAAAAACAGCAATATGGGCTGGGCCTCCGGTTAGTAGGTTAGTCCGAAAAATGATATAAATGTGTAAAATAAAGCCCATAAACATCCAAAAGGGGTAATATAATAGCATGGAACAATCAAAAATTATAGATACGTTGGAGACGTATCACCTATTTACCTTAGTAAGTGGAAGCAAGCCTCCAAAGCTCAGCCCTTAACTCCCAGTGGTTTGATCACAGTAAATCTCCAAAGTTACTGTCCAAAAACTTGCTAGCAGTACAAATCCATTTCTACTGCACCTGGATCCAAGCCAAACCGTGGTAACACTTCAAACTACCAAGGACTACACGCCAGACATCAAATTAGCACTTAGGGTGGCCTGATGTCACGGTTCACGCGGTGACCGCGTTCGTCCGGGCATGCTGGCATGCAAAACACGCGCTCTGCATGCCGTCTAGCGATCTGTTGAGCGCGTGCTCGCTGCCCAGCCTGCCCGAGCATGCCAAGCCTCGCCACCATCCCCGTCTCCACTCCCTTAACTCCCCCTGGAACTCGCCGACGTCGGAGCTCGCCGCAGCGGGCGCGGGCACGGTCCGGCCAACGACACAGTGCACGGCGCACTGTGCTTGTCGTCTTCTCCCTCGTCCCTGTGCTCGTCTGCGCCCGCCAATAGTTCCCGCATGACCTCCGCCGTCTTCCCCCTCTCTCGCTAGCGCCGTTCGTCGCCGGGCGCTGTGGACAGGTGTCCTCCGGCAGAGCCCAAACCCTCCTCATCACCCGCCTATAAATGCCGCCACCCCCAGCCTCTTTGAGCACCCGAAGCTACTCCGACACCCTCCACAAACTTGTAGAAGCCGCAGCCCGGCTGGGCAGGCCGCGGGCTGCTGTCCCGAAGCTCGAGCTCGCCGGCGATCCCCTTTGGATCGTCCCTGCAGCTCCAGCCCCTCCCAGGCTAGGGCGACCCTGCTAGGGCCTCCGCCACACTTTGGTGAGGGCGTTCCGCCCTGTTGGAGCCCCTGGAGCTGCCCCGAGCCGCCGTCGTCTTCGTCTCCGATGACCGCTGCCCTCTGCCTCTGTTGGAGAGGCCGTTTCCGACGCCGTCCGGTCACCTCTAGCCATGCTACGGGTATGGGCAGGTGCGCCATCTTCTTCTCCTTCAATCCCGCCCTCTCGTTTGACCGCAAGAACCCTCGTCGTCAGCGTGTGCTCCGGCGAAGCTCCGCCTCCATCTGTTTCCTTCTCCCCCTCCTTATGGCCTAACTAGCGGGGCCTGCTAGTCAACCACTCAATACGCGCGTGAAGCGGTACGAGTGGTGGCACCCTGGGTGTTTACGCCTTCGACGTCACCCCCCCTCCAGTCCGTTTTCTTTTTAAATCAAAATCATTTAAATCCAGGAAACTTCAAACAGCCATAGCTTTTTATCTATAAGTCCAAATGCATCGATTCTATTTGCATTGTGTTCTTTGCCTAAAAATCTAACAGCACCCAAAAGATGGGGTTTTTCCTTGCTGTCTAGATTTTCTGGTAATTTTCAGAAGGTTTCTTGATGTTTTCTTTTTGTGGTTTTATTTATTTTCAGAAGAGCAAGCTTGTCTTGACGATCACCAGGAGATTTGTGAACCTCATCAGCACTAAGGCAAGCCACAACAACATTTTCATAGTGCCACTTCAATAATTGTGATTTCCTACCTGAACTTATGATTATTCCTGCATTTAAATAATTATTATAGTTATATTCTGTTAGATGCTTGTCATGTTAAATATGCTTGATTTACAGAAAGTTTGAAATGAATTTTGCTGATAAGCTAACAAGAACTTAAATATGAGTAAGGATAAAATGATATGGGCATGGAGGTTAATAATTAGTTTAATTATTATTCTTGCATGATGAAAAATGATGAGATTGCTAGAAATGGTTCTGGTTTAGTGAGGTTTGATCTTAACCAGAGAAGTATCTTGAGTTGGTGATGGCTCCGTGGGAGCATAGTTGAATTAGTTATTTTCTGGGTTATTTGATGCATATGTTAGTGATGCATAAGCATGGCATTATGACACCGGTTACTTTCGCTTTAAGTTGAACCTGATAAATAACTCAACTTGAATATGTTGTTGACCGAGTCATGGTGCCGCTGAAACAAGTTTTTCCCAGTGTAACCACATTTGCCTGTATGGGACGGCCTTAATGCGTTTCATTGTCGTGCCTCTGGTCGGTGCCTCCATCTAGGGAAGGTTATGGGCGTATTGTACCCTGGCCCGGTAAGCAGGCATAACCTTGTGTGCCAGTTGATGAGTTAAGTGTTTGGGTCCCAGAGTGGATCGTTGCCACGACGGTGGTTTTGAGGTGTCTTGAGGTAGACACAGGGCCACCCAGGACTAGCCCGATGGGGATTGAGTCGGAGTGGCCGGGAGAGTGTCATGACAATGAAGTGGTTTCGTCGGAATGCCGTTGGTCCACCCAAATGTGAGTGCGAGGCCATGTGTTCCGTAGTGTGGGTACAGTGAGCTACCTCTGCAGAGTGTATTAATCTATCGATAGACAAGTCCACGGTTATGGACACGCTCGAAAGTAGGGTACACCAAGGGTCAACACTTAATAAATTTGCACACTCAGACTTGCACTAAGGTAATGGAAGTGAGGCCATCGTGTTGAGGTTGAGACCAAGTGTTGGTCAGGGTTGTGATTGCCGTAAGGATCACGAGATTGTCATTGAGTTCTTCATGTTTGTGGTCTGGAAATGATCACGTTCGGTAAGCCAGTCCATGGGACGAGTACCACTTGAGCATATTCACAGCATGTTGGATATATATATATTGTTGCATTGTATTTAATTGGTTAAGTATCATTGTCGGTGTCAAAACCGGCAGATCTCGGGTAGGGGGTCCCGAACTGTGCGTCTAGGCGGATGGTAACAGGAGACAAGGGACACGATGTTTTTACCCAGGTTTGGGCCCTCTCGATGGAGGTAAAACCCTACTCCTGCTTGATTAATATTGATGATATGGGTAGTATAAGAGTAGATCTACCACGAGATCAAAGAGGCTAAACCCTAGAAGCTAGCCTATGGTATGATTGTTGTCCGTCCTACGGACTAAAACCCTCTGGTTTATATAGACAACGGAGAGGGCTAGGGTTACACAGAGTCGGTTACAATGGTAGGAGATCTACATATCCGTATCGCCAAGCTTTCCTTCCACGCCAAGGAAAGTCCCATCCGGACACGGGACGAAGTCTTCAGTCTTGCATCTTATAGTCTAGGAGTCCGGCCAACGGTGATAGTCCGGCCATCCGGACACCCCCTAATCCAGGACTCCCTCAGTAGCCCCTGAACCAGGCTTCAATGATGACGAGTCCGGCACGCATATTGTCTTCGGCATTGCAAGGTGGGTTCCTCCTCCGAATACTTCATAGAAGATTTTGAACACAAGGATAGTGTCCGGCTCTGCAAAATAAGTTCCACATACCACCGTAGAGAGAATAACATTTACACAAGTTCAATCTGCTGACGTATTCCGTGGCGTGACATCACGCCACGGCTAGGCCTTTATTCGAATCATTTTTACTGTCCCACCTCAGCGCGTTTAGCGAAGCGGTTTCCTTGGCACGTCTTGTCAAAGCAGAGATCATGTCCCCTTATTCCGGGATTCTCATCAATACGGGCGTGGGTAACCCAACCGCGCCATTGATTATGGCGCTTGGGAGATAAGCGTGTTGTACCAGGCTGGTGGGGACGCATTGTTTCGTCCGTCCATATAAGGGGATAAGGATCCACCTTTTTACCTACACCTTCTTCCTCCTTTGCTTATCCATTTCTGCGCACTCGAGCTCTAGCGCCCAAGTCCGTGCATCTCGCCTCAACCTTCCCCAGCCATATCCAGAGCGGGAGGCAAGTGGATGGCCTCCTCCGTCACGGAGGGGCACATCAAAAAGTTGAGGAAAGCCGGATACCTGCACAACGATATTGTGCACTGGCTTCCAGACAAGGGGCAACTCGTCCCCACCCCGAGGCCCCATGAGAGGGTGGTGTTCCTTCCCCATTTCCTCCGCGGACTGGGCTTCCCACTCCACCCATTTGTCCGGGGGCTCATGTTCTACTACGGCCTCGATTTCCACGATCTAGCCCCGAATTTCATCCTCAACATCTCAGTGTTTATCATTGTGTGCGAGGCCTTCCTCCGCATCAAACCCCACTTCGGCTTATGGCTAAAGACCTTCAATGTCAAGCCGAAGGTAGTGGGCGGCCAGCAGGCGGAGTGCGGAGGCGCCATGGTGGGCAAGTGTCACGACCGGTTTTTCAATAAAAAGATTATTGAACAACCGACCTTTATGCAGACTAGTATAGGAAAATCCTCCTTACTGGTAGACAAAACTTTGATACAGAAATCCAGTAGTACTAAATATTATACAGGGTTGAGCTGAGATTGCTCAACAAATTATTACAAGCTCGCCAATAATTATACATAAGGGCGAATATGACATAGTGGTATGGTGGTATACTACTGACTCGCAATAAAAGTGGTGGTGGATATGTCACCGTGAAGTGGGTGACATGACTCATAGCTCATCAAGCGTTGGAGTGAGGCCTGACGCTTTATTTGGGTAGCGGAAGTGGGTATAATACAAGTGAACAACTCCAGGGTCGCTCGAGACTGACTGGGACTCCTCTAGACGTCGGACTCGCTATCGAACTCTTCATCCATAAGATCGCCTTCGTCAACATCTGGCCAAATCAACAAGCCAGGTGAGTACTTTGAATGTACTCGCAAGACAGTTCAGACATAAGATATAACAAATGCAAGCATGATGCATCATGAGTAATTAGTAAGCACACTCAAATGATGAACTTGCACTACAATAATAAATAACAAGGAAGTCAGGCGGTAGTCCTCCCGAAATCCCTCAAAATAACTGAAAACCGATCGGGTGTCTGAAGCGACGCCTCGAAAGGTGAACAAATGAATTAACATGCCGTAGTCGGGCGTCTGAGCGACACCACATAAAGGGCTTATATTGAAAAGTAAATGACAGTGCGTGCCACAGTCGGATGTCTATGCGACATCTCGAAAAGGGCTTATAATGAAAATAAACAACAAGGGTGCCGCAGTCGAACGTCTGAGCGACATCACAAAAAGGGCTTATATTGAAAGTAAATAGCAAGCATGCCACAGTCGGACGTCTGCGCGACATCACAGAAAGGGCTTATATTAAAAGTAAATAGCAAGCATCCCCAGTCGGACGTCTGAGCGACATCACAGAAAGGGCTTATATTTCACCATTTGTATTCAATAAATTCATGAAGATATATTACTCATAGAAAATACTCAGCACAGGATAATAAACGGGTTAGTCCAACCACAGGAATAAACCATTAACCGGACAGAACACTCATGTTTGTTCACCAGAGTTTTGTCACTAAGACTGATACTGATATAGATAGGTTGAACACAGTCGTTAATCAAGATATGATTTCTTGAATGATTTTGACTCTGCAGAGTTTGTACTATTTAACCACAGCTAACAGATTTCAGTAGTCGTGAAGGACTAGTTCCGTTTACGGTATTTCAGTAGAAACACGACTAACCAGTACACACCCATTTCCACCTCACGATGCTAGGAATCACCCTAGGCAACATTCAAGAAAAACTTTGAGACGGGGAGGCTACAACCTCGAATAGCATGGGACCAAATTTATATACGCGCGCTCTAAGGGGTGCCCCCCTCTCAGTCCCAACCGGAAACACCCATGCCCCCTGACCAGATGACTGGCTTTAATCTAGGGCCATGGAACCCTCATCACGGCCTCTCTATCTGGTGTGTACGAGGAAAGCGGTTTGCAACTTACTAAACCTTATTCCTTACGGAAAACATGTGGTAGCACGAAAGGAAGGAATGGATGATAACGTGACTTGATCCACGTTAACACTGGAGTTAAATGGTTTGGCATAAGACTGGCATGCTACAACACTGCCATCTTACCACCTCTCATGTCACCACATGATCATATAAACTCGCATCAAAAAGTATATGGAGTTTCGAAGCCCACTTGCATCAACTTTGCATGCGACATAACACTCACTTCAATGCTTATAAACATGCCATGCACTAACTACCCAATGCAAACATTCAAAACACTCATCATATCAAAGGTTCAAACATGCTTGCCTGGTTCGGAGTAGTCGGAGTTTAGCTCGGTGAAGTTCGCGGTTCTGTCACCTCCTTCGGTATCTACGGTTTAAAGAAACATATGCACTAATGTAAATACCATGGGGTGCACCAAAAGTATTACAAATATTTTTCAGATAAATATGATAAAAAACTAGACAGAAAAATAAAGATGACAGAAAAAGAATCATTCAAAAATCATTTTCTGTTTAACAGTTATAAGGGTTTTAGTCCAGGGACCTTTCTGTGATGAAACAGAAAGTTTCAGGGTTCATTTTATAAAAACAAAAAATGCTTCATTTAAGAATACGCCAATCCAGAGAGGAGATGTACTTTGCCAGAAGGCGTTTTCAGAAAACGTTTCGTTTAAAAGAAAAGAGAGGCTGACGGGGGGTCCCACCCGTCAGGTTTGAATGTTTGAAAGAGAAAAGATAGGGCGTGCTGACGCCCGAGGGCTGCGATGGTCACCAGCGGCGATCCACGGCAAGGCAGAGGGGGTCGGGAGGTTTCTACGTGATCAGTGTGTCCTCACGCGTCTGTGGTAGGTGGTGGTAGTCGTCGCCGAGCACCACGTCGACGGCGGCTTCTACTCCGGCGGACGGCGGCTTCTACTCCGGCGGACGGCGGCTCGGGTGATGTTGGATCTCGTCGGGGAGAGTTGCAAGCTTCAAATTGAGGTGCAGGTTAGGCTACTGGGTACCCTAGGAGGTTACGGGCAGGGTTAGGGGGTGGGGGAGCCTTCACCAGCATGGATCGTGCCGGAGCCCTAAGCGGACAGGGGCGGCTGGAGACGAGGAAGGAGACCTCCTCGAGGTCCTCGCAGTGGCTAGGCAGGGCTCTGGTGGTGTGGAGGTGTGGCGCTGGGTCGAGGGAGAGCCTGGGGCCTCCTTTTATAGCTGATCCGAGGGGGTGGCCGTGAACGGGATAACTCCGGTGGTGGGAACGGCGGGACGATGGCTGAACAGGATTGTCAGGCGGTCGGGCATCAACGTGCGGGTCTACTGGTGCCATCCAGGAGCTAATCTTGGCAAAAACTTGGGCGTTACTCCAATCCTTCGACGGAACGGCCCACGGGACTCGTCGGCGGCAGGGAGCGTGCCCTGTGCTCACCAGGCCACGGAGACGGTGCTGCGGCGTGCGCAGGCAAGCAGACGGCCACGTGGAAGTCTTGGGTGGTTTGGGCGGCGCTAGACAGCGCCGAAAGCTGCAGCAGCGCCCTGCTGATCGCCACTGGTGTCTCTGCCACCGCAGAAGCTGCCGGCGTTGGTGGGACACGTCGCCACCGATGCCCACGCCCGGCCAAGCGAGTGTGCGGCGCATGGATAAGGGAGGGGTGCAGTGCGCAAGGTGCCAAGAGCGCGCACTGGTGAGATTGACGATGATCTCTGAAGAAAATGACGCCAATGCTCTGAAACTGGACACTGACTCTGAACTTTCTGAAACTGTACAGCAACTGTGCCTGCCAAGTGTTCGACGAAATGATTCTGGCATGTGTGGAATTTTCCTAGAGCTGATCTTTGGTGGGGTGGCCTCTCGATGCATCTGGGGGCTGCCTGAATTTTGGTAGAATTTTTGGAGAATAGAAAATATGAATTTCACCAAATTTGGCAAATCTGGTCCAAACTTGCAGTGAGTAAAACTTGAAAATTTTGAACTGTGGAAGAGTGGATCTTGATGGGTCTAGGTTGGGGGTGCTAAGGACTAGCCACAGGAGTTGGTTTGAGATTAAAACTCACAAGGAATATGGTACCTCCTTTGTAAATCACCTAGGTCCAAAAACAAATACAGAAATAGTTTTAGGGTAAAAATAAATGGAATAAAAATCCAAAAATGGGTTGATCCTACTAGGATTGGCTACTTGACTTGATCCAAAGTGGAGGGAGGTGTTTTGGAAGAAGAATTTTAACATGAGGCATGGTGGGAGGGGATGGTTGGCTTAAAAGAAATAAATCCAAAACCCTAAGGATTTCTTTTTAAAAGAAAAACCTTAAAAATAAATTGTGATGAGTCCACCCCAATGAAAAGCCTTCAAAACCAAACACCAGGGTTGAGGACAACCCAAAAATAAAAATTTTGACATAATAGAAAATATTTGAGGAGAAGAGTCTTTTTAAAAGATTTTTGAATAGCCTTCCTTAAATCAAATAAATATTTTGCTAAAAACAAAAATGAAAATTTTTGGAGTGTCACAACACCTACCCCCTTAGGAAAAATCTCGTCCCCGAGATTTCAGCTGATCCTCAAATAGGTGTGGGTGCTCTGTCCGAAGAAAATGCTCTCTTTCCCACATTCCTTCATTCTCGGTGTGATTGCTCCACTGAACTCTGAAAAACTTGATTGTTTTCTGACGGGTCCTCCTTTCAGACTCCTCCAATATTTTTATTGGGCGTTCCCTGTAGGTGAGGTCTGGTTGTACGTCAATGTCTTCATGGGATACATGCTTCTCTGGGTTGCTTACGCACTTCCTCAACTGTGATACGTGGAACACGTCGTGGATGTCTAACAATTCTTCTGGTAGGTCTAGCTGGTAGGCTACCGTGCCTCTTCATGCAACTACACAGAATGGTCCGATGAATCTTGGTGCTAACTTTCCTTTAACTTTGAATCGTTGCAGGCCCCTCAGAGGGGATACTCGCAGGTACACATATTGATCGGGTTCAAAACTGACTCCATGATGTTTTTGATCGTAATAACTCTTCTGTCGGCTTTGAGCTATCTTGAGTCGGTCCCTGATTAGCTTGACTTTCTCCTCAGCTTCCTTGAGCATGTCTGGGCCGAAGATACGGCTGTCTCCGGTTTCTGACCAATTTAGCGGGGTACGACATCTCCGCCCGTACAACGATTCGAAGGGTGCCATTTGAAGACTGGCTTGGTAGCTGTTGTTGTAGGCGAATTCGGCGTATGGTAAGCTTTCTTCCCAACTGGTTCCATAGGTGAGGACACATGCCCTCAGCATGTCCTCTAGAATTTGGTTTACCCATTCAGTTTGACCATCCTTCTGAGGGTGGTATGCTGTACTGAATGCTAGTTGAGTTCCCAATGCCTGTTGTAGGTGATCCCAAAATCTAGAGATGAATTGTGTGCCTCTCTCAGAAATTATAGTCTTTGGAACTCCATGTAGACAGACGATACGGGACAGATAAAGTCTGGCAAGCTTCTGAGTGCTGTAGGTTGTCTTTACGGGGATGAAATGCGCCACCTTGGTTAATCTATCTGTGATGACCCATATGGCATCATTTCCGTGTGGTGACCGAGGTAGTCCAACAATAAAGTCCATCCCAATTTCATCCCATTTCCATTCAGGTATCCTGTTTGGATGTAACAACCCTGCTAGTTTTTGATGCTCGGCCTTAATGCGCTGACACGAATCACATCATGCGATGAAGGTGGCTATATCCCTCTTCATACCGCGCCACAAAAATCTTTCCTGAATGTCTTTGTACATCTTGGTCCCTCCCGGGTGGATTGAATATGGGGCGGTGTGGCCTTCGGCTAGAATTTGCTGTTTGTGCTCTTTTATATTTGGTACGCAAAGCCTCTCTCCGTACCATAGTATTCCCTTATCGTCTATGACAAATTCTGAGGCCTTGCCCAAACTCACCTTTCTTTTTATGCCTTCGATGCTGGGGTGCCCATGTTGAGCCTCCTTAATTTGTTCTATCAGGTTGGGCTGTATTTCCAAATTCGATACACTGCCTTCGGTGACCATTACCAAGTTGAGTTTAGCAAACTCTTGCTGAAATTCTGGTCTCAAATTTGGTAGGCTGTCGTTGCCTGTACTGCGATTTCGACTAAGAGCATCTGCCACTACATTTTCTTTTCCTGGGTGGTAGTGAATGCCAACATCATAATCCTTCACCAATTCCAACTAGCGCCATTGTCGCAAGTTGAGTTCTGGTTGTGCGAAAACATACTTGAGGCTTTTATGGTCCGTGTATATTTCACAACGATTTCCAAGCAAAAAGTGTCTCCATTCCTTGAGTGCATGAATAACTGCTGCCAACTCCAAGTCATGTGTGGGATAATTCTCTTCATGCTTTCGTAGTTGCCTGGAAGCGTAGGCGACTACCTTGCCTTCTTGCATTAATACGCATCCGAGGCCTTTTCGGGATGCGTCACAATACACTTCCAAACTCTTGTGTATGTCTGGCACAACCAATACTGGTGCTGTTGTAAGTTTCCTTTTGAGTTCTTGGAAACTCTTCTCGCAAGCATCGGTCCATACAAACTTCTTATCCTTCTTGAGCAACTGGGTCATTGGATTTGCTATGGTGGAGAATCCTTCAATAAACCTTCGGTAATATCTTGCCATTCCCACGAAATTTCGCACATCCGTTACGCTGGCTGGCGGTTTCCAGCCAAGTACGGCTTTGAATTTTTCTTGGTCTACGGCAACACCTTCTTGCATTAGTACGTGGCCTAGAAAGCCAACCTGTCTTAACCAAAATTCACATTTGCTGAACTTGGCGTACAGTTGATGTTTCCTTAGTTCTCCCAGTACAATCCTGAGATGTTCAGCGTGCTCTTCTGGTGTCTTGGAGTATACCAGAATATCATCAATGAATACCACCACAAATTTGTCCATAAATTTCATAAATACTTTGTTCATGAGGTGGAAAAAATATGCAGGGGCGTTCGTCAGTCCAAACGGCATTACGGTAAACTCGTATAATCCATATCTTGAGGTAAATGTTGTCTTGGGAATATCTTCTGTCCGTACTTTTAATTGATGATATCCCGATCTCAAATCAATTTTCGAGAATACTTTGGCTTGTGCGAGCTGGTCAAATAAGTCATTTACCCTTGGCATAGGATACTTGTTTTTGATGGTGACCATGTTGAGCGCTCGATAGTCTATACACAACCTTAGTGTCCCATCCTTCTTCTTGGCAAACAATACTGGTGAACCCCAAGATGAGGAGCTGGCTCGAATAAATCCTTTGTCAAGTAATTCCTTTATTTGCTTCTTTAGTTCCACTAGCTCAGAGGGTGCCATTCTATATGGCTTCTTGTAAATCGGAGTGGTTCTAGGTGCTAGCTCAATGATGAATTCTATTTCCCGGTCTGGCGGCATGCCTAGTAGTTCCTCGGGAAATACCTCGGGAAACTCACATACCACTGGAACTTTGCTTAACTCTGAGGTGTCGACCTTGTTCAACCTTGGTTGTCGTGATATCCGTCTTTCCTGAGCTAGAATCTTTATTGTCTTCCCGTGATGATGGGTGAGAATCACAGTCCGATTGAAGCAGTCAATAAATCCCTTGTTGGTGGTTAACCAGTCCATTCCTAGGATAATATCCAGTCCTTTATTTTCCAATACGATGAGGTTTGCATGAAACTTTAGTCCTTCAAGATCAATAACCACACCTTGGCAGTAATTCTGAGTAACTTGCTTACTCCCAGGGGACTTGATGATCATTGATTTTTCCAAGGGAAGCATCAAAAAATTATTTTGCAAAGCAAATCTCTTTGAAATGAACGAGTGAGAAGCTCCAGAATCAAACAAAACCGTGGCAGGTATTGTGTTGACAGGGAACGTACCGAGTACGATATCCGGGGCATTCTGTGCCTCCTCTCTGGTCACGTGGTTCAGGTGACCCTTCTTGTGGTTGTTATTGGGGTTGAAATTGTTTCGCATGGGCGTTGAATTATTGCCACCGTTGTTCGGCCTTGGGGCCGAGTTCCTTGGCTTGGGACACTGCTTGGCATAGTGTCCTTCTTCTCCACAAGCGTAGCAAGTGATGCCTGGGTGGTATGTGAACTCCTTGTCCCTTGCATGGAAATTCTTGATTGGACGTGAGACATTGGTCGTGGGTTTGGGTGCCCCACCTTTCTGAAAATCAGCCTTGCTCCGTTGGTTGCAAGCAAGTGTAGTCTAGTCCCTTTTGCGCTTGCGAAAATCCTCCAAGCTGCGTCGCTCATTTTCCAAGGTAATAGCCTTATCCACCAGTGTTTTGAAGTCTGGAAATGTGTGTACGACCAGCTGGCATTTAAGTGTTGGTGCCAGACCGTCCAAGAATTTTTCCATCTTCTTGTTTATAGTCATACGTTCTTCGTTGGTGTAGCGAGACAATAGTGTAAACTGACTGTTGTATTCAGTCACCGTCATGGTCCTCTACTTGAGGTCATCAAACTCCCTCTTCTTGAGTTTCATAATACTTCTGGGGATATGCCCCCCACGAAAACCTTCCTTGAATTCTTCCCAGGTTATATCATTTTCATTGGGGTGCATGTGTAGGAAATTCTCCCACCATGATGCAGCCTCTCCAATGAGATAGTGCGGTGCATATAGTACTTTCTCATGATCTGATCACTGTGCAATAATTAACTTCCTCTCCATGTCTCTAAGCCAATCATCGGCCTCAAGAGGCTTGTCCGTGTGAGAAAATGTTGGGGGACGCGTCTTTTGTAGTTCTGATAATTTGGATTGTTGTTGATACTGACCACGGTGATTTCCCATATTGATGACTTGGTTCATCATTTCATGGTGTTGTTGCTGACTCTGTTCATAAAGGCAGCATACTTGAGAAAATGTGGCATCACTGCCCTGCTGACTTGATTGTCCTTGTGTGAAGTTGTTGCTTGTCTGCGTACCATAATTCTCTTCTGGCGGACTTGGCATGGAGCGAGTCCAAGGACGATGCATTTTCCACTCTGGGGGTATTTTTTGTGAAAATTTGTGAGAAAAGCTGTGAGACAAAAATAAAAAAAAATTGCAAGACGAAAAATTAAGAACTCCTATATTTTTCAAGGAAATATTCGATTGCGCATGGAGAAGGACCGCTTAGTACATATCTTACACGCAAGCATAATTATACAATACATCACTCAGGATATGCGTACACAATCCTGACATGTTATTTAGGCTAGTGCACTTCTCCAGTTCCTACATGATGCGCATACAGACTACTTCTCACAACCTATGTACATATAAACATATCATACATGCTGACACTCTACACGGCATGCTGGGTGCACTTAGTCGGAGATGGTGAGGACTTCCCTTGGCCTGCCAAGGGTAAGGCCCAGTGGAGTTGGAGACTCAACCTCCTCCTCAATAATGGGCTCCAGACGTGAAGTGCTGAGCTGCAGAGCTGGAATGGGTGCGGTAGGTGGTGCAGCTCTGACTGGGGTAGGAGCGATGACTTGGTCAAATTCTTCAGAGGTAGGTAGGCGGCGAGCAGTGGCGAATGTGGCAGGTGTGTGAGATGCTGAGGACGAGACGTACGTCAGTGGTGGAGCTGTGTGGAGAAGCTCCCTCCTATTGGCGGAACAGCAGTGCACGACGGACATGCGAGCAGCCACGAGATCGTCCACAAGGTTATCAAAAGCGGCCTCAAGCGCCTTGAGATAGTCAACCAGCATCTCAATGGACTCATCCCTTTCTCCCCTAGGGCAAGCAAATGCGTAGTGACAGGTGTATGGCACGTGGCAGGGGAGGTAGCGGTAGCGACGAGTCTTCATTGAAGGAAGGACATCCCGAAGACGAGCTATCGCCTCACGGGCAGCCATCTGCATAGCATGCCTCTCTGTAGGCATGGCTCTTCCAACAAACCAGAAGCGGAGAAATTCAACATGCCCTCCCTTGAATTGCACCACGGCCTGGTGCATAGATAGACCATCGTTGATCTTGTGCTGGTAGAGTGTGAACTCAGGACGAGTCGATGGCCCGATCGCGATTTTGACGATGGAGGTGAGGAGCTTGATGAACCCCTCAGGCACGTTGGCGAACACCTGTGACTCACAGTCGTTGCCAGCCATCTACAAAAGTAGGCAAAAATTCTGAGTGGTCAGATCATAAATTTATGCTGACTGTTAGAAAAATGACTACATTTGCAAAATATTAAAATAGCACTAATTACGCTAATAACCGATTAGCGATCACACCTAGTGGCTTCCTACAGTCAGCATGGCTCTGGTATCAAGTTTTTCACAACCGGTTTTTCAATAAAAAGATTATTGAACAACCGACCATTATGCAGACCAGTATAGGAAAATCCTCCTTACTGGTAGACAAAACTTTGATACAGAAATCCAGTAGTACTAAATATTATACAGGGTTGAGCTGAGACTGCTCAACAAATTATTACAAGCTCACCAATAATTATACATAAGGGCAAATATGACACAGTGGTATGGTGGTATACTACTGACTCGCAATAAAAGTGGTGGTGGATATGTCACCGTGAAGTGGGTGACATGACTCATAGCTCATCAAGCGTCGGAGTGAGGCCTGACGGTTTATTTGGGTAGCGGAAGCGGGTATAATACAAGTGAACAACTCCAGGGTCGCTCGAGACTGACTGGGACTCCTCTAGGCGTCAGAATCGCTATCGAACTCTTCCTCCATAAGATCGCCTTCGTCAACATTTGGCCAAATCAACAAGCCAGGTGAGTACTTTGAATGTACTCGCAAGATAGTTCGGACATAAGATATAACAAATGCAAGAATGATGCGTCATGAGTAATTAGTAAGCACACTCAAATGATGAACTTGCATGACAATAATAAATAACAAGGAAGTCAGGCGGTAGTCCTCCCGAAATCCCTCAAAATAACTGAAAACCGATCGGGTGTCTGAAGCGACGCCTCAAAAGGTGAACAAATGAATTAACATGCCGCAGTCGGGCGTCTGAGCGACACCACATAAAGGGCTTATAGTGAAAAGTAAATGACAGTGCGTGCCACCGTCGGACGTCTATGCGACATCTTGAAAAGGGCTTATAATGAAAATAAACTACAAGGGTGCCGCAGTCGGACGTCTGAGCGACATCACAGAAAGGGCTTATATTGAAAGTAAATAGCAAGCATGCCACAGTCGAACGTCTGCACGACATCACAGAAAGGGCTTATATTTCATCATTTGTACTCAATAAATTCATGAATCACAGAAAACACTCAGCACAGGATAACAAATGGGTTAGTCCAACCACAGGAATAAACCATTAACCGGATGGAACACTCATGTTTGTTCACCGGAGTTTTGTCACTGAGACTGATACTGATAAAGATAGGTTGAACATAGTCGTTGATCACAATATGATTTCTTGAATGATTTTGACTCTGCAGAGTTTGTACTATTTAACCACAGCCAACGGATTTCAGTAGTCGCGAAGGACTAGTTCCGTTTACGGTATTTCAGTAGAAACACGACTAACCAGTACACACCCATTTCCACCTCACGATGCCAGGAATCACCCTAGGCAACGTTCAAGAAAAACTTTGAGACGGGGAGGCTACAACCTCGAATAGCATGGGATCAAATTTATATATGCCTGCTCTAAGGAGTGCCCCCCTCTCGGTCCCAACCGGAAACACCCATGCCCCCTGACCGGATGACTAGCTTTAATCCAGGGCCATGGAACCCTCATCACGCCTCTCTATCTGGTGTGTACGAGGAAAGCGGTTTGCAACTTACTAAACCTTATTCCTTACGGAAAACATGTGGTAGCACGAAAGGAAGGAATGGATGATAACGTGACTTGATCCACGTTAACACTGGAGTTAAATGGTTTGGCATAAGACTGGCATGCTACAACACTGCCATCTTACCACCTCTCATGTCACCACATGATCATATAAACTCGCTTCAAAAAGTATATGGAGTTTCGAAGCCCACTTGCATCAACTTTGCATGCGACATAACACTCACTGCAATGCTTATAAACATGCCATGCACTAACTACCCAATGCAAACATGCAAAACACTCATCATATCAAAGGTTCAAACAAGCTTGCCTGGTTCGGAGTAGTCGGAGTTTAGCTCGGTGAAGTTCATGGTTCCGTCACCTCCTTGGGTATCTATGATATAAAGAAACATACGCACTAACGTAAATACCGTGGGGTGCACCAAAAGTATTCCAAATATTTTTCAAATAAACATGATAAAAAACTAGACAGAAAAATAAAGATGACAGAAAAATAATCATTCAAAAATCATTTTCTGTTTAAAAGTTATAAGGGTTTTAGTCCAGGGACCTTTCTATGATGAAACAGAAAGTTTCCAGGGTTCATTTTATAAAAACAGAAAACATTTCATTTAAGAATACGCCAGTCCAGAGAGGAGACGTACTTTGCCAGAAGGCGTTTTCAGAAAACATTTCATTTAAAAGAAAAGAGAGGCTGACGGAGCGGTCCCACCCATCAGGTTTGAATCTTTGAAAGAGAAAAGACAGGGCACGCCGACGCCCGAGGGCTGCGGTGGTCGCCGGCGGCGATCCACGGTGAGGCAGGGGGATCAGGAGGTACCTACGTGATTAGTGTGTCCTCCCGCATCTGTGGGTGGTGGTGGTCGTCGTCGGCGAGCACCACGTCGACGGCGGCTTCTACTCCGATGGTCGGCGGCTCGGGTGATGTTGGATCTTGTCAGGGAGAGCTGCAAGCTTCAAATTGAGGCGCGGGTTAGGCTACTGGGTACCCTAGGAGATTACGGGCAGGGTTAGGGGGGTGGGGGAGCCCTCACCGGCGTGGATCGTGCCAGAGCCCGAAGCATTCAGGGGCGGCCGGAGACGAGGAAGGAGACCTCGTCGAGGTCCTTGAAGTGGCTAGGCAGGGCTCTGGTGGTGTCGAGGTGTGGCGCTGGGTCGATGAGAGCCTGGGGGCTCCTTTTATAGCTGATCCGAGGCGGTGGCCGTGAATGGGATAACTCCGATGGTGGGTACGGCGGGACGATGGCCGAACGGGATTGTCAGGCGGTCGGGCATCAACGTGCGGGTCTATTGGTGCCATCCAGGAGCTGATCTTGGCAAAAACTTGGGCGTTACTCCAATCCTTTGACGGAACAGCCCACGGGACTCGTCGGCGGCAGGGAGCGCGCCCTGTGCTCACCAGGCCACGGCGACGGTGACGCAGCGTGCGTAGGCAAGAAGACGGCCACGTGGAAGTCTTGGGTGGTTTGGGCGGCGCTAGACGGTGCCGAAAGCTGCAGCTGCACCCTGTTGATCGGCACGGGTGGCTCTGCCACCGCAGAAGCTGCCGACGTCAGCAGGACACGTCCCCACCGACGCCCACGCCCGGCCAAGCGAGTGTGCAGCGCATGGATAAGGGAGGGGTGCAATGCGCAAGGTGCCAAGCGCGTGCACTGGTGAGATTGACGATGATCTCTGAAGAAAACGACGCCAATGCTCTGAAACTGGACACTGACTCTGAACTTTCTGAAACTGTACAGCAACAGGGCCTACCAAGTGTTCGATGAAATGATTCTGGCATGTGTGGAATTTTCCTAGAGCTGATCTTTGGTGGGGTGGCCTCTCAATGCATCTGGGGGCTGCCTGAATTTTGGTAGAATTTTTGGAGAATAGAAAATATGAATTTCACCAAATTTGACAAATTTGGTCCAAAGCAGTGAGTAAAACCTGAAAATTTTGAACTGTGGAAGAGTGGATCTTGATGGGTCTAGGTTGGGGGTGCTAAGGACTAGCCAGAGGAGTTGGTTTGAGATTAAAAATCACAAGGAATATGGTACCTCCTTTGTAAATCACCTAGGTCCAAAAATAAATACAGAAATAGTTTTAGGGTAAAAATAAATGGAATAAAAATCCAAAAATGGGTTGATCCTACTAGGATTGGCTACTTGACTTGATCCAAAGTGGAGGGAGGTGTTTTGGAAGAAGAATTTTAACATGAGGCATGGTGGGAGGGGATGGTTGGCTTAAAAGAAAAAAATCCAAAACCCTAAGGATTTCTTTTTAAAAGAAAAACCTTAAAAATAAATTGTGATGAGTTCACCCCAATGAAAAGCCTTCAAAACCAAACACCAGGGTTGAGGACAACCGAAAAATAAAAATTTTGACATAAGAGAAAATATTTGAGGAGAAGAGTCTTTTTAACAGATTTTTGAATAGCCTCCCTTAAATCAAATAAAGATTTTGCTAAAAACAAAAATGAAAATTTTTGGAGTGTCACAGCAAGATGCCCAACGTCATATGGCTCGAGGGTGCCTTCGTGGAAACCATCAAAGGGTGGCAATCGGGGTGGTTCTACATCACCGAGCCGCGTGACCCTGAATGGGCAGCGGCCCCCGAATTTACATCTGGCATCCCCACATGGCTCACCTCCTGGAAAGAGAAGGGCCTGACATGGGGTGATTTGGAAGAGCTGACCAAACTCCAAAACCTTGTGAACAAGAAGATCAAGCTCGTCAATGCAGTCCAGGTCATGCTCATCCGCTGGATCCTCCTGTGCCAACAACGGGCTTTCAACTTGTGGGAGTTCGATCCGGCACAGCACCTGACCTTGAGCAGGCTCTTCAACACTACGTACGAAGATGCCTGGAAGGTGCTGTTCAAAGGCGCCGAGGCTCCCGCATCTGCTACCGAAGATCGCGGATTCAGCTCGCAGCGTCAAGCCGGTGAGGTAAGCTATTTTACCCTTTACGGGACACTTGTTTTTCATAGTTTGACCCTATGCGGGATCTAAATTCCCTTACTTTGACAGGCCTGGCAGAAGAAGTCCGGGCAGGTTAACTATCCGGCTCCCTTACCAGAAGACCCAGCGGACGCCCGATTGACGGGCCTGCTGGTTCCGGCACCTTACGTGGTGCCGGACAAGAAGGCCAAGAAGAAGGCCACGGGAACCCGAAAGAGTTCCCGGCATCAGGTGTTATCGGACTCATTGTCCGATGACTCCGAGGCGGACTCCTCCCGCAAAGACGAGGAGGAGAAAAAAGAGGCTTCTCCCCTAGCGGGGGGAGAGAAGAAAAGGAAGGCCTCCCCAACTGGGGAGGCCGGAGGGTCCAAGAAGGGAAGGACCCTTCCTCCGGACTTTTCCACCAATGCCGACGACGGCGAAGAGGATTGGCCCTCGAGGGCCAAGCCCCTGGCGAGATCGTAAGTGTCCGGATTCCAGAATAACTCATGATTTTTCCTTTGTTGCGTAGTGTCTTCTAACGCTGAATACAACCATGTAGCCCGCCCAAGGACGAGCTCCCCGCTTCGTCGAGCGGCTCCCTGGATTCGTCGGATGTAATAGCACTTCACTTCCGACCGCCTCCTCCCCCCGTGACGCAGACGACGCCGCGGTGGAGTCCCAAAAGGGGCCTAACCAGGAGGAGGTGGTCCTGGAGGCGCCGCAAGGCGACCTCCCGGAGTCCGGGTGCAAAGAGGGCAAAACCCCAGAGGGCTCTAAGTCCGGCCCTGTGTCGGACTTCGTACCGGAA
The DNA here is from genome assembly GCA_963921465.1 of Triticum timopheevii. Classification (NCBI taxonomy): domain Eukaryota; kingdom Viridiplantae; phylum Streptophyta; class Magnoliopsida; order Poales; family Poaceae; genus Triticum; species Triticum timopheevii. Next base: position 100,773,768 of record OY997264.1, on the reverse strand, counting down.
CCTATAGTGATTTCGAAGTCCGGCAGGCGGGCCCTTCGTAAGAAGGGAAAGACTGCAACGCAGGTGGCTTCCGTCCAACCGGAGGCACCAGATAACTTGCTGGAGGCGCTTAACAGCGCCTCCATCAACGAGGAGCACCGCACTGTTATGAGTGCGGTGATCCAGAAAGTTCAGTCCGCCAAGAGCAGGCTGACTGAAGCCTGTACCAACCTTCTAACAGGCTTTGAGGTATGTAATTAAGATATGTAAAAATAGTACCGCATAGACAGTAGCCCCTGATGCTCAGTTTGGTGTTCGGAAAGAAAAGCCGAACTGAGGATCTAAAAACATATACGCAGGAGTCTAACATGAGCATGTCAATATGGGAATGTAGGCTGCCGCTGCTGACCTCTGCCGCACTGACTGCGGAGGTCAATGCATTGAAGCAGAGCCTCGAGCAGTCCGAGAACGAGCTCGGCCGTGCCAAGAAGCAGCTCGACGACAAGGAAGGTAAGTAATACCTTATAGAAAGGATTTGGTTGCAAAAATGACAGGAATAACGAGAGTATTGCAGGGGCCACGAACGAGGTGGCGACCCTGAAGGAGGCGGTGTCCAAGGCCGAAAACAGTGCAGCCGCGGAGCGCACCGAGCAAGAGAAGCAGGAGGCGCGGGTGGCGGAGGTGCGGCAAGAGCTCCAGGCTTTTGTGAAAAAACACGAGAGTTTGGAGCGTGACTCGAAGACTCGAGAGTCCGAGCTCTCCTTGGCTCTTGAGAGTGCCAAAGCCGCTAAGGCCGAAGTCCAGAAGGCCCTCCAGGAGATTGAGGCGATAAAAAAGATAGCGGCGTGTAAGGCATTCTTCATGCAAAGCAAGCATGTAAAAGTGAATTATCTGTTACTTACCCGAATTCGGAGCTCCCCAGGAGCGTTCATAGATCTGCCCCGTAGTGTGTCCGATGCTGCCGCGTTCTACCGAGCCGAGGAGGGGAGCTCGACGGAAAAGGTGTTCTGGTCTCAATATGCTGAGGCCAGACATCCGGTGCCCCTGAGCGACCAGCTGAAGCAGCTAGTCGAGCTCCACAAGGTGGCCGAACAGGCCATGAAGGGCCTCATAGTTCGGCTGTGGCCTAAAGAAGCCATGCCTGGGAGCTACTTCGGTCTGGTGTGGCAGTTGGTGGACGCCTGTCCATGGATTGAAGTCATCAAGCATTCCATCTGCATTGAAGGTGCCCGTCGGGCCATTTCCCGCGCTAAAGTGCACTGGGGCAAGATGGACGCCGAGAAGCTTGTGACGGACGCGTCGCCGCAGGGCAAGGAGTATCGCACGCCCGAGATGTACTATAAGGGTGTCCTGAAGGGTGCCCGCCTTATAGCGGGTGAGTGCTCCAAAGATGTAATTTTTTAGTAGACTCGCATTTGTCATCCTATATGCTGAAAACTTTGTTCATATGCGCTAAGCAACGCTTGTTAATTTAAAATATTACCTTCTGTGCGGCCGCTTATCAAATTTGAGAGATGGCAAGTCGTTGGCTTCAGCCTCCATGCCACGAGTGCTGGGGTGTTCGGGATAAACTCAAGCGCTCTTGTTCCCATTCTTGGGTCCTTCGAGGGAGGCGCTCAACACAACGAACAAGGCAACTGGACTATAATGCTTGAACACTCCCACTTAGCCATAGAATTCTATAATTTTAAATTTCGGTGAAACCCCTAGTGTTCAGAAGACCGAATTCTGGGCGCTATCCACGCCTGGGCCGGACAAAGCCGACTCCTCGCTCTAAGCGGCATAAGTCTTTAGGGACTCGAAAAACCTCTCGAACAGCGACCGGCTCTCGCCCTATCATGACGGTCAGTTTTAGCTTTCTCCACTGAGGTGCTCAACCCAGCTCAACTGGGGCACAATTGCAGTGGTTCTCCCAGCGCTACCTTAGCCGATATAATGGAACATAAGGTACCAAAACATGGGAGCCGGGGAAACCCAACTATTGACCCAAGACATGATTCGGAGCCGATGCATATAATGCTATAAGTTCGGGGTGCCGCACTTGTTAAAGTGTTCGGACTTATCACACCATATTTTGGGGTACTTAAGCCCCTGGTGTATTTGGCCGTACCAAAGCGTACGGATGCAACATGTCATAAGTGAACATATATAGATAGAAAAAGGAATGCAATGCATTGTTTATTCAAAAAAATACTGCAACGAAAGCAGAACGATACAAATAGTGCGATAAGCAAGGGATGGGACTATTTAACATGTCCCCCTCCAGGGGTAGGCTACGGGATGGTATGTAAAACAGCTATACTGCTCGTAATAGAGACCACCTGGACACTCGACGTAGTTTTTCTGCTTCCCTGGCTGTTGCATCGTGAGTTCGGCAATTCTACTGCCGGACACGGCTTCTGGAAAACGTAGTCCTGAGAATAAGAGAAAAAAAAGAACCACACAATTGGGAGCCCCTGGTGCGGTTGAGCCGCTCTCCGGGAATGCCGTGGGCGTGGCCCTACCCCTATGCCCATGGTATCTCCAGAGCATAGTTATGTATGTGTGGTACTGGTCTCGCGATTTCACGAGGGCTGGGGTTGGGGCCGCATTGCTATGCGTGCTCGAAACGTGCCAGGAGGTCTTGTTGTAGGTTACTCCGGGCGTGCTTGATGGTGTCCGGACATTTAGTAGTCGGACTCGAGAATTGCCTTAAGAGGCTGCTTTGTACTTCCGCCGCGAGGGCCGCCGTATGCTCCTCTGTTCGGAGAGAGCGTTCGGTGTTTCCATTGACCGTGATTACTCCTCGGGGGCCTGGCATTTTGAGCTTGAGGTATGCATAGTGCGGCACCGCATTGAACTTTGCAAATGCGGTTCGTCCGAGCAGTGTGTGATAGCCGCTGCGAAAGATTAATTCCTCGCTTCGGAAGTTATCCGGGGATCCGAAGACCACTTTGAGTCTAGCTGAGCCTGTACAGTTGGCCTCTACACCTGGTATGATGCCTTTAAAGGTCGTTTTTTTAGGTTTGATCCTCGAGGGGTCTATGCCCATTTTGCGCACTGTATCCTGGTAAAGCAGGTTCAGGCTACTGTCGCCGTCCATCAGGACTCTAGTGAGGTGAAATCCGTCAATGATTGGGTCAAGAACCAATGCGGCAAATCCGCCGTGGCGGATGCTAGTGGGGTGGTCCCTTTGATCAAAAGTGATCGAGCAGGAGGACCATGGGTTGAACTTTGGGGCGACTGGCTCCATCGCGTATACGTCCCTCAGTGCACGCTTCCGCTCCCTTTTGGGTATGTGGGTTGCGTATATCATGTTCACCGTCCGCACTTGTGGGGGGAAAGCCCTTCTGTCCTCTATTGTTCGGCGGCCGGGGCTCCTCCTCGTCATCGCTATGCAGCCCCTTGTCGTTGTTTTCGGCATTTATCTTGCCTGCCTGCTTGAACACCCAACAATCCATGTAGGTGTGGTTGGCTGGTTTTTCGGGGGTGCCATGTATCTGGCATGAGCGATCGAGTATTCTGTCCAAATTGGACGGGCCTTGAGTATTTCTTTTGAATGACTTTTTCCGCTGACTAGGTTTAGAGCCTCTGAATCCGGCATTGATTGCCGTATCTTCAGTATTATCGCTGTTAGTGCGGCGCTTGTGCTTATTGCGAAGCGACCTGCCATTGTTTTCCTTGGTATCCGAACTACCAGGGTTTTTGGTCGGGTTGTTACTGCGAGCTAGCCAGCTGTCCTCTCCCGCGCAAAAGCGGGTCATGAGTGATGTGAGGGCTGCCATGGATTTTGGCTTTTCCTGTCCTAGGTGCCGGGCAAGCCACTCGTCGCGGATGTTATGTTTGAAGGCTGCAAGTGCCTCTGCATCTGGACAGTCGACGATTTGATTCTTCTTGGTTAAGCACCGTGTCCAGAACTGTCTGGCCGATTCATCTGGCTGCTGAATTATGTGGCTTAGGTCATCAGCGTCTGGTGGTCGCACATATGTGCCCTGGAAGTTATCAAGGAATGCGGCTTCCAGGTCTTCCCAACAACCAATTGATTTTGCTGGCAAGCTGTTGAGCCAATGCCGAGCTGGTCCTTTAAGCTTGAGTGGGAGGTATTTGATGGCGTGTAGATCATCACCGCGGGCCATGTGGATGTGAAGGAGATAGTCCTCGATCCAAACCGCAGGATCTGTTGTGCCGTCGTATGATTCAATGTTTACGGGTTTGAAACCCTCGGGGATTCGATGATCCATTACTTCGTCTGTGAAGCATAGTGGGTGTGTGACGCCTCTGTATTGGGCTATATCACGATGCAGCTCAAATGAGCTTTGTCTACTTTGTTCGGCCCGGCCGGAATTGCTGTATCCGGTGTGAGGGTTGTCATCATGTATCGTGGGGCGCCCACGCGATCCATAGATTGATCTTATTTGTCTTGCCTTGTCCTCCAATATGTCTCACAAGTCTGGCGCATTCCCCCGTAGCTTTGTACTTTTCGAGCGACGCCGGGGTGCGGCTTTAGTGGAGGGCCTAGAGGCCTCTCTGTCGCGGCCACGAGGTGGCCGGTCAGCCGCGTCATGCGCTGGTGATGTAGGTTTGGATGCTTCCTCCTATAATTCGGGTAGCATCCTGCATTTTGGGTAGCTCTTGGAGGGGCGATCGAGTTTGTACTCTTCGGCTGCAAGGACTTCGGTCCATCTATCAGCTAGCAAGTCTTGGTCAGCTCTAAGCTGCTGCTGCTTTTTCTTGAGGCTGCTTGTCATGGCCATAAGCCTGCGCTTGAAACGCTCTTGTTCGATGGGATCCTCGGGCACGACAAATTCGTCATCGTCGAGGCTTTCTTCATCTTCGGAGGGAGGCATATAATTATCTTCCTCTACCTCTCTGTCTGCCTCTATATCATGAGGGCTGGCTTCTCCCTCCTCCTGTGCTGAATCCTGCTGGAGGGGGTTGTCTTCGGCACTGTCTGGGGTTTTATTATCTCCCGTGCCGGAATCACCGTTTTTACTGTGGCGTGATTTAGAGCGGCACCGCTGACGCCGGCGCTTGGGCTGTTTCTTGGAGGGGTCATCCTCCGCTGTTTCATTGCCATGTATATGTCATATGATGGGGTGGCCTTCCAGTGCCCTGTAGGCACTGGTTCTTGGTTGTCTCCTGCATTGTCGTCCATACCGTCGATGTCTTCAGAGTCGAAGTCGAGCATGTCGGTTAAATCATCGACAGTGGCTACAAAGTGGGTGGTGGGTGGGCATTGAATTTCTTCGTCGTCCGCATCCCAACCTTCCTGACCATAGTCCGGCCAGGGCTCTCCTGATAAAGAGAGAGACTTTAGTGAATTCAGGATGTCGCCAAAGGGCGAGTGATGAAAGATGTCCGCGGCAGTGAACTCCATAACCGGCGGCCAATCGGATTTGATTGGCAGGGGCGCGGGAGGTTGGGAGTCCGGCACCTCGGAGTCACGGGCTTTGCGAAGGACAGGGATGGTGTTCGGCTCAATCGCCGTAGAGATCATAGCCCCCAAGGCGGTGTCTAGCCACTCGTCGTCGACCGGCGAAGTCGGCTCCGAGCTAGGGGTCGGAGCGGACGCTGGTGCGGCCTCCAAGGTACTGTCCGGCGGCAGAGCTAGATCTTACCCATCAAGATAGTGCGGCGCGCTTGGCTGTGGCTCGAATCCGTCGAAGATCAAGTCTCCGCGAGTGTCAGTCGTATAGTTCAAACTCCCAAATCTGACCTGATGGCCAGGGGCGTAGCTTTTGATCTGCTCCAAACGGCCAAGTGAATTGGCCCGCAGTGCCAAGCCGCCAAATACGAAGATCTGTCCGGGGAGAAAAGTCTCACCCTAGACCGCGTCATTGTTGATGATCGAAGGAGCCATCGGGCCTAAAGGTGACGACACAGAGGAACTCTCAATGAAAGCACCAATGTCGGTGTCAAAACCGGCGGATCTCGGGAAGGGGGTCCCGAACTGTGCGTCTAGGCGGATGGTAACAGGATACAAGGGACACGATGTTTTTACCCAGGTTCGGGCCCTCTCGATGGAGGTAAAACAGTACTCCTTCTTCATTAATATTGATGATATGGGTAGTGCAAGAGTAGATCTACCACGAGATCAAAGAGGCTAAACCCTAGAAGCTAGCTTATGGTATGATTGTTGTCCGTCCTACGGACTAAAACCCTCTGGTTTATATAGACACCGGAGAGGGCTAGGGTTACACAGAGTCGGTTACAATGGTAGGAGATCTACATATCCGTATCGCCAAGCTTGCCTTCCACGCCAAGGAAAGTCCCATCCGGACACGGGACAAAGTCTTCAATCTTGTATCTTCATAGTCTAGGAGTCCAGCCAACGGTGATAGTCCGGCCATCCGGACACCCCCTAATCTAGGACTCCCTCAATCATGATATTGTTTGTCATTATGTTTATGCTTGTTGTGAGCATGCAAGTACATTCATTGTACTGACCTGGCGTGTCATGCCAGATTTCAGGAAAGTCTCGTTGGAAAGGAGAGCTGTCCAAGTCTAGATCGTGTCCACATTGGTGTCCCTGTGCTATGGAGTCCCTCTATGACGTTATTCCGCTGCCACGTAGTTGTCATGATCGAGGCCCCTTTATGTTTACTAAATAATCTACATATTCTTCAGCCGCACCGTGTGTGCCGCTTCACCTCGCTAAATGTTGTAATATGAACTATGCTCCGCTAGCATGAATAAAGAGGTTGTTTTTCTGTACCAAGTTGTTGTGTGCTGCCAGAAGACAAGGTCTCTTGGCTGGCAATGCAGGGTAAACCGGTCACTCTGAGCCGGGGTGCCACAACGCTTGGTATCAGAGTCGTGCTGACTGTAGGCCACGCTAGACTACACCGAGTTAATTGGACATTAGATACGAGTTGTAGTTGAGTGCCGGTAGCCTATTGTAGCTGGCTGTTGCATTGCATGCACTGATTTATATTTTTTTATGCTAACATGCTAATGGTTGTGAGTGTAGATGGCTCCAGTGTTGTATCCGTGCCAGTTGCAGCTGATGCCGTACACGTTGTCGGTGTCAAAACCGGCGGATCTCGGGTAGCGGGTCCCGATCTGTGCGTCTAAGGCTAATGGTAATAGGAGGCAAGGGACACGATGTTTTACCCAGGTTCGGGCCCTCTCGATGGAGGTAAAACCCTACTTCCTGCTTGGTTGATATTGATGATATGAGTGTTACAAGAGTTGATTTACCACGAGATCGTAGAGGCTAAACCCTAGAAGCTAGCCTATGATGATTATGATTGTCCCTCTAAGGACTAAACCCTCCGGTTTATATAGACACCGAAGGGGGCTAGGGTTTACACAGAGTCGGTTACAAAGAAGGAAATCTATCACCTGGATTGCCAAGCTTGTCTTCCACGCAAAGGAGAGTCCCATCCGGACACGGGACGAAGTCTTCAGTCTTGTATCTTCATGCTCCAATAGTCCGGACAAAGTGTATAGTCCGGCTGTCTGGATACCCCCTAATCCAGGACTCCCTCAGTAGCCCCTGAACCAGGCTTCAATGGCGATGAGTGTGGCGCACAGATTGTCTTCGGCGTTGCAAGGCAGGTTCCATCTCCGAATACTTCAAAGCAATTAACGAACACTTAAATCGTGTCCGGGTCCGCAAGATGATCTTCACATGCCATCGTGGAGAGAACGATATTCCACAAACATAACCTGCTGACATCTTTGGATAGCATGACATAGCACCATGGACGAGTCATTATTGAATCGTCTCTCCACAACCAACCACCGCACACATTGCAAGGCGGTTTTCCGGGCACGTCTCGTCGAAGCAAAGATTGTGTCCCCCTTATCGCGGGGCTTTCATTAATACGGGCACGGGCAGCCCAATCGTACCGCCAATCGCGGAGAGTGGGGAACGAGCGGGTTCCAATAGGCAAGTGGGGAGGCGCAAAAGCTTTTATCGCCTCTATAAAGAGATAAGGTCTCTTCCTCTTCACCCACGCCTTTCCCTTCACTCGTCCATTCCCCTTTGCTCAAGCCCTATTGCCCAAGCACTCGTCTTCTCCACCGAAGAGGCGTTCTCCGAAGATGTCCGGATCCGGAGCAGGAGGCAAATGGATGGCCTCTACCGTCCGGAAGAAGGATATCAAAAGGTTCCGAGAGGCCATGTACCTGGCCAAGAAAATCGGCCACTGTCTTCCACCGGCGGGACAGATCGTCCCTACTCCGGAGCCCCATGAGAGGGTCGTGTTTCTTCCTCATTTTGTCCGCGGGCTCGGGTTTCCCCTTCACCCATTCGTTCACGACATCATGTATTATTACGGGATTGATTTTCATGATCTGTCCCCCAATTCTTTCCTTAACATCTCGACGTTCATCGTCGTGTGTGAGGCTTTTCTCCGTATTTCGCCCCACTTTGGCTTATGGCTGAAGATCTTCAACGTGAAGCCCAAGGTGGTGAATGGCGAGCACGCCGAATGTGGTCGCGCCATGGTGAGCAAGATGCCCAAGGTCATATGGCCAACGAGTGCCTTGAATGACTCCATCAAGGAGTGGCATCAGCAGTGGTTCTATATCACCGAACCGTGCGGTAAAAAGTGGGCTGTTGCTCCTGAATTCAGATCCGGAGCCCCACTGCGGCTCACGTCCTGGCCCGAGAAGGGCCTGAACTGGTCCTCATCTGACGAGCTGTCAGTGCTACAAACGCACGTCCAGAGCATGGTCGACAAGGATGTCAAACTCGTCAACATAATCCAGGTGATGTTAGTTCGCCTAGTTCTCCCTTGCCAGCGTCGAGCCTGCAATTTGTGGGAATACGACCCAGCCGAGCACCAGACCCTACGGGAGCTCTATGGCTCCTCCCACAAGGACATTTGGAAGGTGCTCTTCAAGTCTGGCAAACCGTGGCCGGGCTCCGCCGAGGACAGCGGGTATCAACTATCCCGCTCTGCAAGTCCGGTAAGTCATTGCTGTGCTCTGTCCATCCATGTTTTAGTTGGAATGTCCCAAGGGAGACACTTTCATCATGCTTTCTACAATAATCCCAGGAATGGACGAAAAGGGTGGAGCGGATACACTATCCTGCCCTGCTGCCGGAGGAACCGGCCGGACCTCTTCTGACGAAGATGCTGGTCCCAGCGCCTTACGAGGCGCCAAAGAAAGAGACCTCCAAGAAGGTCAAGAGGACCCGGAGTGGCCTCCGTCGTCGCGATGCTTCGGACGCAAAATCCGAAGACTCCAGCGACCATCCCTCCTCCTAAGACGAAGAGGACGAGGAAGAAGACGAGTCCCCCGCAGGGGAAGGGAAGAAAAGGACGGCTTCCTCATCCCTGGAGGCCGAATCGCCAAAGAGGGGGAAAGGTTCCCTCCCAGAGGCATCCACCACGGTTGCTGATGGCAGCCTGTGTTGGCGTTCTGGGAACGGGGGTCCCTAGACTTGCTTGCCTGCGGCCTGCGGCGTGGCTCAAGGGGGCCCAGCACGGCCCATCTTCATCAACACAGGCTCAAGACCCTCGCGAGGGGCCAAGCCTTGCGAGGCGGATGACAAGGAGCTTCCTCAGGCACGGCCTCATCAGGCTAGCTCGCGAGGAGGCAGAGAGATCAAGGCAGGGTACCTCGTGAGGTGCCCATGACGCAAGCCATGAAGACCAAGGGCGCCAGTCGGGCGCCAGCCCGCGCAGTGCCCTCCTTTCCTCTGTGGTGCAAAGGCAGCAAGCGCAGGCGAGAGCATCAAGCAAAGTTATCCATTTCGGTGCAACAAGACCAAGACCAGCCCAACGGCAGGGAGGAAGTCATTGTGGAGCCCAAGTAGGCGTCACCACCAGAGCCTTTGACAGGCGAGGACCAACTTTAGTCAAGATAAGTGTACCCGCTGTTCCGCTTCGAAATGGCCAATTGTTGGTGCCCTTCCCGCTCAATATTTGGGAAGAGGCCCAGGGCCTTTACCTATAAATTGGACTAGCCACCCCCAGGGTAGAGGCATCTAGAGGTATTCAGGGTAGAGGCAGCTAGACGGTCCTGAATCAAGCGAGAGAGAGAGAGAGAGAGAGAAGGGCGGCTGAACTCCTCCTAGTAGTTCATTGTCCCAGCCAAGAACAGACCCTCGCGAGGTTGTTCTTCCTTGTATTGTTCATCATCAGCCCAAGAGGCAATCCACCACACCACACACCGGAGTAGGGCATTACACCGCAATGGTGGCCTGAACCAGTATAAACTCTGTGTCTCTTGTGTTGTTCCTTTCGTAGTTTAGATCTCAGCGAGCCGGCGAGGAACAGGTAGGTAGAGGGCGAAATCTCCGCGCGCACCCCAGTGTTCAAACCTCAAGGGTCTGCCGGAACCCAAAATCCGACATTTGGCGTGCCAGGTAGGGGTGCGTAGGAATTCGTCTTCCGTCGCCCTGTTCTTCTCCGACCGTCGCATCCATGTCTGACGCTCGTCAGGCTCGCGCCGAGCGCTGGGCCGCCCTCGCTTCCTGCGTCGCCCAGACGGCTCCCGTCGGCAGGCACCCTCGTCGTTCCCCGTCACCTGCCGTCAACACCGCCACCGGCTCGGCGGGGAACGAGCAGCAAGCATCGTCCCAGCATCCCTCCGTGGCCTCTTGGGAAGAGTCGCGCGGCCTCTTCCTCGCCCACCATGCTGCGCCGGCCTCCCCGGTCGTCGCGGCGCTCCTGGGCGGCTCGCAGGCGCCGCCCTCTAGTCACCACGTCAAGCCGTTCGTCTGCCGGGTCGGCGCCGCCTCCACGCGGCAGGGGGCTCCCCCGGACCGGTCGGGGCCACAGGCCAGGCTGGCCTTCAGCTCAGAGGACCACCCCTCCAACTCGGCATGCTCAGGTGCACTCGCCATGCTGTGCACCCCCACCATCTACCAGGTGGCTGTCACCAGGACTCTCATCGACTGCGGCGCAGGCCTCAGCATGCTCTCAGTCGAGGCCTTCAACCTCCTCTGCATACCCCGGGAGCAGCTGCAGCCCAGCCGGCCCTTCTTAGGCGTCGGGGGCGGGTCATCCAGCTCCCTGGGACAGATCCGGCTCCCAGTAACTTTCGGCACCTACGACAATTTCCGCACGGAGCAGGTCGATTTTGATATCGCCCCCATCGGCCTCCCCTACAACGCCATCCTCGGCTATCCAGCACTGGCCCAATTCATGGTCACGACTCACCCGACGTACAACCTTATGAAGATGCCCGGGAGTAGCGGTGTCCTCACCGTGCCTGGGGACGCCGGGGATGCGCTGTGAGCGCTCAAGCTCGCCTTCAAGACGGCGGCATCGGCACAGCCCGCCAACGCAGGGACCCCCGAGCCCAAGGGGGCTGCACCAACCAAGAAGAAACAGTTGTTCACCCAAGACAAGGCGGAGACCAAGCAGATACCCGTCGACGAGGGCGGGTCCACTAACGCCACTTTCACCATAGGCGCCAACCTCAGGCCCGAGCAGGAGGAAGCCCTGGTCAAGTTCATGCGCGCAAACAAGAAGGTATTCGCCTGGGAGCCCGATCAGCTGGAAGGGATCCCATGGGGCTTAATCGAGCACCACCTCAACGTGTGCCCCAACGTGTGCCCCGTGAAGCAGAAAGCAAGGCGGCAGTCCACTGAAAAGCAGGCCTTCATCGTACAGGAGACCCGCAAGCTAGAAGCCGCAGGGGTCATTCGCGAGGTCCGATATCCAGATTGGTTGGCCAACCCTGTGGTTGTGCCAAAGAAGGGAGGGAAGGAGCGCATGTGTGTCGACTTCACCAACCTCAACAAAGCATGCCCGCAAGATCCGTTCCTGCTCCCTCGCATCGATCAGATCGTCGATTCCACCGCTGAGTGCGACCTGTTATGCTTCTTGGATGCCTTCTCCGGGTATCACCAGATCAAGATGGCGGTGGAAGACGTGGAGAAGATGGCCTTCCTGACCCCGTGTGGGGTGTACTTCTATACATGCATGCCGTTGGACTGCGCAACGCGGGGGCGACCTTTCAACGGCTCATGCACATCACCTTGGGCCCGCAACTCGGGAAGAATGTGGAAGCTTACGTTGACGACATTGTAGTGAAGTCTCGCGAGGCCAAGACCCTGATAAAAGACCTGGAGGAAACCTTCGCAAACCTCAACGCAGTGAGCCTGCGGCTCAACCCGGAGAAATGTGTGTTTGGAGTCCCCTCGGGCAAGCTCTTGGGCTTCCTCGTGTCCCACTGAGGCATCGAGGCCAACCCAGAAAATGTCAAGGTAGTCGAGGACATGAGCCCGCAAAAGACCCTCAGAGAGATGCAGAAGCTCACTGGGCGCGTGACTGCGCTAGGGCGCTTCATCTCCAGGTTAGGGGAACGAGCGCTGCCTTTCTTCCAGCTGATGAAGAAAAAGGGTCCCTTTGAATGGACTGAAAAGGCCGACAAGGCGTTCCAAGATCTCAAGCGATACCAAACCAGCCCTCCGGGGATGGTGTCCCCACGCCCTCAAGAGCCCTTGGTACTCTACCTCGCCGCCACTCCCTACTCCGCCAGCGCGGCTCTAGTGGCGGTTAGGGAGGAGCGTCGGACCAAGGCCACGGCAGCAACCCGTGTCAAGGCAAAGCAGGACCAAGAAGGACTTACAGAGATCACTACCACGGCTGAGGAGGATCAGCCGCTGCAGGGGAGCGCACAGGGAACGGAAGAGGCCCTTCCCCCAGGCAACCAGCCTCTGGAGGCTCCCCCGCCTTAGGAGGCGCCACGGCCTCCGGAGGACGCCGCCCCAGCACCGACGCTCCAAGCCTCGTCGAGCACCTAGTGTACTTTGTCAGCACAGTGTTGCGGGATGCGAGGGCACGGTACCCCATGCCCCTGAAACTCCTCGTCGCGCTACCGGTGGCCTCGCACAAGCTGCGGCACTACTTTCAGGGTCACCCTATCAAGGTTGTCTCGGCATACCCCTTGGAAAGGGTGCTTAGGAGCCCAAACTCAGCCGGAAGGGTCGCCGAGTGGAACATTGAACTGCAAGCGTTTCAGATCTAATTCAGCACGACCAGAGTCATCAAGGGGTCCGTGCTAGCGGATTTCGTGGCTGAATGGACGGAGGCACCGGGCCTCAAGGCCGGCGAGGATTGATCCCTCTCCCCAGGAATCGAGGCGCCAGAAGGCTGGGTCATGTACTTCGACGGAGCGTTCTCCAGTCATGGCGCTGGGGCTGGGGCGGTGCTCATATCTCCCACTCAGGACAAGCTCTATTACACCGTGCAGCTCTGTTTCCAGCAAGGCGAAAAGGTCTCCAACAACATAGTGGAGTATGAAGGTCTGATAGCAGGCTTGAAGGTCGCGGCTGCCCTAGGGGTAAAGCGCCTTACCATCAAGGGCGATTCGCAGCTCCTCGTCAATTTCTCCAACAAAGTGTACGACCCAAAAAATGAGCACATGGAGGCCTACCTTGCGGAGGTTCGCAGGATGTAAAAGTAGTTCTGGGGGTTGGAGTTGCAGCATGTGCCCCGTGGCACCAATCAGGAGGCCGATGACATCGCCAAACGAGCATCCAGGCGGTTACCTCAGGAGCCTGGCGTCTTCGAGGAGCGGCTCTTCAAGCCCTCGGCCATGCCATCACTATCAAACACGACGCAACCCCGGGAGGAGCTCCCCCAGCCACCTGCCTCGGGAGCTCCGGTCTGTGGCCCAGCCTCAGGAGCGCGCCTGCTCCTGACGATGGAGCCTCAGGAGGGGTGCTGGATCACAGAGCTCCAGAGTTACTTAACGCAAGGGACCCTACCGGAGAAGGAGGAGGAAGCGGAGCGTGTGGCACGGCAAGCCTCAGCGTACTGTATCAGGGATGGAGAACTCTACCGGAAGCGACCAAATGGTGTGTCCCTACGCTGCCTACCCAGGGAGAAAGGGAAGGAGCTGCTGACGGATATACACGGTGGGGAATATGGGCACCACTCGTCATCACGGACCCTCGTGGGCAAGGCATTCTGCAGCGGCTTCTATTGGCCTACTGCACTCAATGACGCTGTCGAACTAGTGAAGGCCTGTGAAGCCTGCCAATTCCATGCCAAGCAGATCCATCAGCCGGCAGAAAGTCTGCAAACTATACCCCTCTCATGGCCATTCGCAGTCTGGGGGCTTGATATCCTGGGCCTGTTCCCTAGGGCGCCGGGGGGCTATCGCTACCTCTACGTCGTCGTGGACACGTTCACCAAGTGGGCCGAAGTGGAAGCCTTCCGCACCATCCCTGCGGGTTCAGCAGTCAAGTTCATCAAGGGCATCGTGAGCCGGTTCGGGGTGCCAAACCGCATCATCACCGACAACGGTTCGCAGTTCACCAGTAACCTCTTCAAAACATACTGTGCTAACCTTGGAACGCAGATATGCTACGCTTTAGTGGCGCACCCCCGAAGCAACGGCCAGGCCGAGTGGGCCAATGCGGAGGTCCTGAGGGGCCTCAAGACCAGAACATTCAAGAAGAAGCTGGAAGCCTGCGGCAGAGGCTGGTACGATGAGCTTCAGTCCGTGTTGTGGTCCATCCGCACGACCGCAACCAAGCCGACTGGAGAAGACCCCGTTCTTCTTGGTCTATGGAGCTGAGGCGGTCCTCCCACACAAGGTCAGACGTCATTCCGCACGGGTCCTGGCGATCGACGAAGCGCAGTAGGACGCCATGCGGGGGATGGACCTCGTGCTGGGGGAGGAGCGTCGCCGAGAAGCTGCGTTGCGAGCGGCGAGATACCAACAAGCACTGAGGCGATACCACTGCCGCAACATCCGCCCCAGGACTCTTGAGGTAGGGGACCTCGTGCTCAGGCGGGTTCTCTCTAGGGAGGGACTGCATAAGCTCTCTCCCATGTGGGAGGGCCCGTTCAAGGTTGTTCATGTTTCCAGGCCCGGCTCCGCGCGCTTGGAGACCCAGGAGGGGGTGCCAGTCCAGAATGCGTGGAACATCCAGCACCCCTGGAGGTTTTACCCCTAAAAAGGCCCAGAGCCTGTGAAGAAGGCGAATGCCTGTGAAGATCATCTTTTTGGAAAAGGCCCAAAGCCTGTGAAGAAGGCGAATGCCTGTGAAGATCATCTTTTTGGAAAAGGCCCAGAGCCTGTGAAGAAGGCGAATGCCTGTGAAGATCATCTTTTTGGAAAAGGCCTAGAGCCTGTGAAGAAGGCGAATGCCTGTGAAGATCATCTTTTTGGAAAAGGCCCAGAGCCTGCGAAGAAGGCGGATGCCTGTGAAGACTATCTTTTTGGAAAAGGCCCAGAGCCTGTGAAGAAGGCAAGTGCCTGTGAAGTTGTCGCATTTTGGAAAAGGCCCGGAGCCTGTGAAGAGGGACAATGCCTGTGAAGATTGCTTCCCCGAAGAAAGGCCCGGAGCCTGTGAAGAAGGCCAGCGCCTGTGAAGCTCACCGCCTGTGACACTCTCACGTAATAATGAGTTGGGGTTGTACACGCCCCGGAGTCTCAGGAGCGACGGCCTCAGGCCCTAGGGCTTCCTGCCACGCCCAGTGGCAG
This sequence comes from Triticum timopheevii, assembly GCA_963921465.1. NCBI lineage: Eukaryota > Viridiplantae > Streptophyta > Magnoliopsida > Poales > Poaceae > Triticum > Triticum timopheevii. The sequence goes on along the minus strand of OY997264.1, from coordinate 100,758,405 downwards.
CACTTAGCTCCGAGCTGGTGAGAAGACGTCAAAGACTAGACTTGGTGCCGGACGCGGCTTTTTCATTTGCTTTCTGCAGTTGGCTTGTTCATTCTCATTTGAAGTTTTATTGAAGCTATCGCCGTATTTTGACTTATGGCTCTTCGACTTTTCGCCCTTCTTCCTCGATTTCTCTTGCGCAAGGTCTCGCGAGGGGGCAGCCCTCGCGCCCTCGCGAGTGTTTCTGTCCTTATCGATCAAGGTTTCACGACCCGGGTCCACTACAGGAGCACCCCTCCAGTTTGCCACACGGGCACCGCGACACGAATACAGGACCTGGGTCGGTCGCCCCCACGGCTGAGGCTGGGGATTACCTACGCGCGGGCGTGCGGCCGGAAGGAACAATACCAAAATAATGGAAATAGTACGATGATTAGCAACGATAACCCAAACACGCCCCCATGGGGCCCCACTCTACTGTCTTTTTGCGCAGGAAAAAGGAAAAGAAAGGACAAATCAGGCAAAGCTCGCCCTACGCCTGCCCTCAGGCAAGACTCGACCCACCTCCGGAGCTCAGGCGGACTCCCTCTCGCGCTTCATCGAGGCGCGACGGCGGGCAGACCCGCTACCACCCTCCAAGTAGGCACGACGACGTGGAGGCTGACAGCGGCCGCTGCTAGAAGAGTCGCTGCCTGAAGAAGAACCAGTGAAGCTTGAGGAACCCTGGGCGCCGCCAACCACGTGCGCGCTGTCCTCCCCGTCCTCGCCCGGGCTGGGTCCCCGGCCGCGGTCATCATCTTTAGGGCAGCACCCTGCGCGGCGACCATCTTCCCCAAACACCCTCACGTAGAGGGTGGCATCGCCGTCGAACTTGAAGTGCTGGGTGCACCGACGGCTCAGGCCACGCGCGCGGGCAAACGTCTGCCAACCACGGGTCAAGGCCAGGCTCCCGGCCACGGAGACCTCCAGCGAAGCCCACGAGGCCCGGCTGCAGCAGCCATCTGCCTGGAGCTAGAGGCCGCCCGGGGCGCCAGCCGTGAGCTCACCTAGGAGGAAGCAAGGGAGCTGAAGCCGGGCGCCAGTCGGCTCCGCAGCCCACACAACGAACTCCGGCAGCACCTCCGCAGTGTGGAAGCGCGGGCTAGGGGGTCGCACGGCCAAAGCACGCCCCCCGGCCGTGGCCAACCGCCTGTCACCGCGTGGGAAGTCACCTCCATGACCGCGGGGAGCCGCCGTGGAGGCGACAGGGTGTTTGCGAGGGTGGCCACGACCGCGCTTGGGCGGGCGAGAGGCAGGCTCAACCTGGCGGGCCTTTCCTTTCTCTGCAGCCGAGAACTTCCTTGACGGAGCCATGGAGAAGAAGGAGAAGCAAGAGGGGATAAACTGGAAGGGCACGCGACGTGCCGTACTTATAGCCGGCGAAGGCCAACCGTCGGCCTCCACGAACGCAGGTAATCATGACCCGCTTTGCATGCAGGGACTTGATGAATCCGTGCAGTTGCCGAGGCGTCGTGGGGAAGCGGAGACGCCCACGTCCAATCAACCGCCACGCGGCGCCCAATACCGCAGGTTGTTAGGGCCCGCGACGCTTCGCACTTGCCCTTTCGCCTCTCTGCTCGGCCAAGTCCGGGCGCGCCTTGGGCCCGGGGGCTACTGTCGGTGTTCTGGGAACGGGGGTACCCAGACTTGCCTGCCTGCGGCCTGCGGTGTGGCTCAAAGGGGGCCCAGCACGGCCCATCTTCATCAACACAGGCTCAAGACCCTCGCGAGGGGCCAAGCCTCGCGGGGCGGACGACAAGGAGCTTCCTCAGGCACGGCCTCATCAGGCTAGCTCGTGAGGAGGCGGAGAGATCAAGGTGGGGTACCTCGCGAGGTGCCCATGATGCAAGCCATGATGACCAAGGGCGCCAGTCGGGCGCCAGCCCACGCAGTGTCCTCCTTTCCTCTTTGGTGCAAAGGGAGCAAGCACAGGCGAGAGCATCAAGCAAAGGCATCCATTTCGGTGCAACAAGACCAAGACCAGCCCAACGGCAGGGAGGAAGTCATTGTGGAGCCCAAGTAGGCGTCACCACCAGAGCCTTTGACAGGCGAGGACCAACTTTAGTCAGGATAAGTGTACCCGCTGTTCCCCTTCAAAATTGCCAATTGTTGGCGCCCTTCCCGCTCAATATTTGGGAAGAGGCCCAGGGCCTTTGCCTATAAATAGGACTAGCCACCCCCAGGGTAGAGGCATCTAGAGGTATTCAGGGTAGAGGCAGCTAGACGGTCCTGAATCAAGCAAGAGAGAGAGAGAGAAGGGCGGCTGAAATCCTCCTAGCAGTTCATCGTCCTAGCCAAGAACAGAACCTCGCGAGGTTGTTCTTCCTTGTATTGTTCATCATCAGCCCAAGAGGCAATCCACCACACCACACACTGGAGTAGGGTATTACACCGCAATGGTGGCCTGAACCAGTATAAGCTCTGTGTCTCTTGTGTTGTTCCTTTTGTAGTTTAGATCTCAGCGAGCCGGCGAGGAACAGGTAGGTAGAGGGCGAAATCTCCGCACGCACCCCAGTGCCCGAACCTCAAGGGTCTGCCGGAACTCGAAATCCGATAGCCTGGAGTGGGATCCCAGGGCCCAGCCCCTTGTAAAGTCGTAAGTATACGAAACCCGAGGTCATTAGGATGTAGTAGTTTAACTGTCGCCGTACTTCGTGCAACCGAGTGAGATCCCACGCCGGACAGTCCTCATCGGAGGATTCGCTGAGCTCAGATGCCCTGGAGAGTGAGACACCTCCAGAGGCCCCTTCCCCGAAGCCTAGGCACGACACCGAGGTGTCGTCTCAGCGGGACCCGGACCAGGGGGGCATATCTCTGGGGCTGGATATACGGGAGCAGCGGCTCCCATGCGTGTTGACGGCGGGGGCGATTTTAGGTTCGGCCCGCAGCCGGACACGGTTCTGGAGACCTTTAAAGTTCCAGGATTGGGCGAGCAGCCACCTTTGAAGGGGGAGGCTCGCCCACTCCGCCAACATCCTCTGTCCATGCAGAGTTTCCAGGCGGCCTATTGACAGCGCTAAAGAGCACGTCCATCGTCGATGAACATCATGCCCTCATGGCTGCGGTGATTGAAAAGATTCAGTCCGCTGAGAGCGGAATGAATGAATCCTGCCTTAGCCTTATAAAAGGCTTTGAGGTATGTTTTTAGAAACCTTTGGGAGATTGTCACAGTAAGAGTAGTAGCCCCTGATGCACTGTCCGGTGAAAGAGAGAGAAAGCTGGACAGGGGATCAAATTTCCGCTTTGCAGGAGACTCAGTTAATGACATGTATCCCTTTGTTTGAAAACAGGTGTCTGTAGAGACGACCGCCTCTCATAATGCGGAGGTGTCCGGACTAAAGCAGAGTCTAGAATGGGACGAAGAGGAACTTGGCCGCGTGAAGAAGCAGTTGGAGGACAAGCAAGGTATGTTGAAACTTTTGTTAAGTTGAGCACGAATTAAAAGTTGTGCCTAATGAAAATATTTGTATTGTATGCTCTAGGAGCGAGTGCCGAAATTGAGGCACTGAAGAAGGCTATGGCCGAAGCCGACAAGAAGACCGCCGCCGAGCAGGCTTTTCGTGAGAAGCACAAGGCTAGGGTCATTGAAGCTAAGCGAGAGCTCCAGGACGCCGTGAAGAAGAGCGAGACCTTGGAGCAAAGTCTAGCAGGGAAAGAATCCGAACTCGCCCAAGCTCTCCAAGCCACAGATGATGCTCGGGAAGAAGCCCGAGGTGCTCTAAAGAATATTTAGGTGGCACGGGAGGTTGCGGCTGGTAAGGCCTTTTGTACTCAAGGCCATTTTTACATAGTAATGGGAGGAATTCTAGGCGACAAGATGAATTCTTGTTTCTCCAGGGGCGTTTGCAGACCTGCCACGCAGCATATCAGATGCTGCCCAATTCTACCAGACTGAGGAGAAGAAGTCTGTGGAGAAGCATTTCTGGTTGCAGTATTTGGCGCCGAATTATCCGGTGCCCTTTATCGATCAGCTGAAGCAGCTGGTCGAACTACACCAGGCGGCCGAACTAGCCATGAAGGACTTGGTTGTCCGGCTGTGGCCTGCGGAGCCAATTCCAAGCAGTTACTTCGAACTCGTGAAGCGGATTGTTGGTGCTTGCCCTCGGCTCGCTGTCATTAAGCGATCGGTCTGCATAGAGGGTGCATGCATGGCGTTTGCCCGTGCGAAGGTGCACTGGGGGAAGCTTGATGCTGAGAAGCTGATGACTGAGGGACCACCAGAGGGTAAGGAGCATCGCAAGCCCGAGTTATACTATGAAGGTGTCCTGAAAGGAGCCCGCCTTGTGGCGGATCAGTGTACCAAAGACACTATATTTACCTGAAGGCAGTCATGCCGTCCTTTGTAATGCGGGATAATGGCACTGTTTATTATTTATTGCCTGTTTATATGAACGTTTGTTCTTCCTGTGCGGCTGTTTAGTGTATATGAATCCTGAGGTTGGCCAGTCGTCGGCTTCTGCCCCCACGTAAAAAGTACGGGGGTGTTCGGGACATACCTGAACACTCTTTATCCCATTGTGGGGTACTTTTAAGGAGGTGTTCCTCACTACGAACCAGGCAACCAAACTATAGGGCTTTATCACTCTCACTTAGCCATAGAAATTCGAGTATGTAGGCACAACCCCTGGTATTCAGAAGACCGTACTAGGGGCTCTAACGGCGCCTGATCAGAAAACCGATCCGTCGCACTTTGCATTTATTATGGCATTGTGAGGAATAAATCTTTAAAGATTTTACAACCTCTCGAATAGCTGACCAGCTCTCGCCGTATCATGACAGTCAGTTTTCGGCTTTCTCTACTGAGGTGCTCGTCCGAAAGAACCGGGACACAATCGCAGTAGTTCGCCCAGCGCTACCTTAGCCGATAGAGCGGAACATAAGGTACCAAAACATGGGAGCCGGGGAAACCCAACTAATGACCCAAGACATGACTCGGAGCTGATGCATAGTGCTACAAGTTCGGGGTGCCGAGCGACCGAAAAGGTGGACGGACTATGAAGCCCCTGGCATAGTGGGGCATAACACGATGTAATAGAAGTGTTATTTAAGTCTATGCATTGTAGTAGAGTGACATGTCTATGCATATGAGTATGGTTTATGCTTATGAAAAGAGGTGTTTTGGCGGAACCTGTCGTGATCGGACTGGAGGAGGCTGTGTGTGGATCCGAAGTGTATCCGGACTGTGTCCTAGGGGGATTTACTTATGTGTTCCCGCCTTGTGCGTCCGAGCTGATTCCACGTCACCAGTCCTGTTATGTGCCAAAGTCAGTCTGTAAAGACAAATGCTTAAATTCAGTTGCATGTCATATTGTGGTCGAACCGTGGGTGCCTGATCGGAGCTTGGCTGAACCAGGCTATCATGCCATAAAGTAACTTGGACTCCTCAGTTGGTGTCTGGGTAGTTGGCTACTGAATCAAAATTTGATAAATGGGCACGACTCGCTATTCCAGCGGTGGTATGATTTCCACTCTGAGGGTGGGGTTCGGCCTTGCCCATAATTGTGACTATGTCACACGGGATTGGCCTAATGTTGTACCCTGTTGAGTCTAGCCAACGTGGTTCGTCCCGATAGTATGTGGTAGTTACTATATAAGGGGACAATGTCGAAGACTTATTCTTCAGCATGGTATTTGTTTGGTGATCTGAAGACAACCACTAGTGTGATGGGCCTGTAAAACTTGGCCTTTACACCTGGCATCTTTTAGAAAATGTTATTGATAGTTTTATGCCTGTGGGGTCTCGTTTGAGATGGAGCCCACAAACTATTGGGTCAATGGTGAGTGCAATTAAATTGCTATGGTTGATGTTGTCCGGACGGTCGGTGTGATCGGAGGTGATCGGCCGCATTTTTGTACTGTGGAGGATCTTCCTTTGACCTCGCCATGTTTGATTGGTCTTTCGTTGTTTGAAACCTCCTTTCATTATTTCCGGCGCACGACCGGCCGTTTTGTTTTGAGGATCTGGTGTTCTCTATTGGTATGCTTGGCCACCCTTCTAGGGGTACCATGAAATTCACATGGTTGATCAAGTATGCTGCTCTGGCCAGATGGGCTTGAGCTATTCTTTTTCTGCTGACCGGACTGGGGGCCGCTGAATTCGGCACCAACTTCCTTGACCTGACGCTTATGACAATTGCGTCGGGATTTGCAGATGCTGCCTCGCGTTTCCTGCGTATTGTCCCGGGACTGGGGTATATTGGCATCGGGGTGTGGGCTTTAGGTTCTCCTTCTTAGGTTGAGGTAGCGAATTGTGCCTTGTGTATCCTTTGGCGGGGCGGTCGAGTCTGTATTCCTCGGTGGCCAGGACCTTGGTCCATCTATCTGTGAGCAAATCTTGGTCGGCTTTGAGCTGCTGTTGCTTCTTTTGCAGGCTTTTCACCGTGGCCATAAGCCGTCGCTTAAACCGAACTTGTTCCATGCGATCCTCAGGCACGCTGAATTCATCATCGCTGAGGCTCACCTCGTCTTCAGAGGGGGGCATGTAGTTGTCCCTCTCCAAGTATCCGCCCGTCGCCTGTCCGGCCTGCTCGAAGGCAGGCTGATCGGGATTGTATTCATCTTCGGCACCATTTGGATTGTTTTTTACTGTTGTGCCGGTATTGTTGTGGCGGGGCTTGGGGCGGCGCTGACGTTCATACTTTGCCTTCTTCCTTGAGGGGTTATCCTCCATTGCCTCATCGCCATCGGTTTCTTTCGGAGTGTCCACCATATATATTGTTGGGAACATAGTAATTTCAAAAAAATTCCTACGCACACGCAAGATCATGGTGATGTATAGCAACAAGAGGGGAGAGTGTTGTCCACGTACCCTCATAGACCGAAAGCGGAAGCGTTAGAACAACGCGGTTGATGTAGTCGTACGTCTTCACGGCCCGACCGATCAAGCACCGAAACTACGGCACCTCTGAGATCTAGCACACGTTCAGCTCGATGACGATCCCCGGACTCCGATCTAGCAGGGTGTCGGGGAAGAGTTCCGTCCGCACGACGGCATGGTGACGATCTTGATGTTCTACCATCGCAGGGCTTCGCCTAAGCACCGCTACAATATTATCGAGGACTATGGTGGAGGGGGGCACCGCACACGGCTAAGAGATCTTGGAGATCAATTGTTGTTGTGTCTAGAGGTGCCCCCCTGCCCCCGTATATAAAGGAGCAAGGGGGGAGGGGACGGCCGGCCAAGAGGGGCGCGCCAGGAGGAGTCCTACTCCTTTCCTTGTCCAACTAGGAGAGGGGAAGGAAGGGAAGGAGAAGGAGAAGGAAGGAGAGGGAGGAAAAGGAGGAAAGGGGGGCCGGCCCCCTAGTCCAATTCGGTTTGGGCCAGGGGGACCGCGCACCCTGTCTCCTCTCTTCCACCACTTGGCCCATAAGGCCCATTGCTTTTTCCTCGTATTCCCGTAACTCCCCGGTACCCCCGAAAATACCCGAATCACTCGGAACCTTTCCGATGTCCGAATATAGTCGTCCAATATATCGATATTTACATCTCGACCATTTCGATACTCCTCATAATGTCCCCGATCTCATCCGGGACTCCGAACTCCTTCGCTACATCAAAACTCATAAACTCATAATAAAACTGTCATCGAAACCTTAAGCGTGCGGACCCTACGGGTTCGAGAACTATGTAGACATGACCTAGAACTATTTCCGGTCAATAACCAATAGCGGAACCTGGATGCTCATATTGGCTCCTACATATTCTACGAAGATCTTTATCGGTCAAACCGCATAACAACATACGTTGTTCCCTTTGTCATCGGTATGTTACTTGCCCGAGATTTGATCGTCGGTATCCAATACCTAGTTCAATCTCGTTACCGGCAAGTCTATTTACTCATTACGTAATGCATCATTCCGTAACTAACTCATTAGCTACATTGCTTGCAAGGCTTATAGTGATGTGCATTACCGAGAGGGCCCAGAGATACCTCTCCGACAATCGGAGTGACAAAACCTAATATCAAAATATGCCAACTCAACATGTACCTTTGGAGACACCTGTAGAGCTCCTTTATAATCACTCAGTTACGTTGTGACGTTTGGTAGCACACGAAGTGTTCCTCCAGTAAACGGGAGTTGCATAATCTCATAGTTGTAGGAACTTTGTATAAGTCATGAAGAAAGCAATAGCAACATACTAAACGATCAAGTGCTAAGCTAACGGAATGGGTCAAGTCAATCACGTCATTCTCCTAATGATGTGATCCCATTAATCAAATGACAACACATGTCTATGGTTAGGAAACATAACCATCTTTGATTAATGAGCTAGTCAAGTAGAGGCATACTAGTGACGTTAAGTTTGTCTATGTATTCACACATGTATTATGTTTCCGGTTAATACAATTCTAGCATGAATAATAAACATTTATCATGATATGAGGAAATAAATAATAACTTTATTATTGCCTCTAGGGCATATTTCCTTCAGTCTCCCACTTGCGCTAGAGTCAATAATCTAGTTCATATTGTCATGTGATTTAACACCAATATTCACATCTGTATGTGATTAATACCCACAGTTCACATCGTCATGTGATCAACACCCAAAGGGTTTACTAGAGTCAATAATCTAGTTCACATCGCTATGTGATTAACACCCAAAGAGTACTAAGGTATGATCATGTTTTTCTCGTGAGAGAAGTTTAGTCAACGGGTCTGTCACATTCAGAGCCGTATGTATTTTGCAAATATTCTATGTCTACAATGTTCTGCACGAAGCTACTCTAGCTAATTGCTCCCACTTTCAATATGTATCCATATTGAGACTTAGAGTCGTCTGGATTGGTGTAAAATCTTGCACCGATGTAACTCTTTACGACGGGCTCTTTTATCACCTCCATAATTGAGAAATATTTCCTTAGTCCTCACTAAGGATATTCTTGACCAATGTACAGTGATCAACTCCTAGATCACTATTGTAATCCCTTGCTAAATTCAAAGCAAGGTATACAATAGGTCTGGTACATAGCATAGCATACTTTATAGAACCTGTAACTAAGGCATAGGGAATGACTTTCATTCTCTTTTTCAATTTTCTGCCATGGTCGGGATTTGAGTCTTACTCAATTTCACACCTTTGCAACACAGGCAAGAACTCTTTCTTTGACTGTTCCATTTTGAACTATTTCAAAATCTTGACAAGGTATGTACTTATTGAAGAACTTATCAAGCGTCTTGATCTATCTCAATAGATCTTGATGCTCAATATGTAAGTAGCTTTACCGAGGTCTTTCTTTTAAAGAACTCCTTTCAAATACTCCTTTATGCTTTCCAGAAAAATTCTACATCATTTCTGATCAACAATATGTTAATCACATGTATTTATCAGAAAGGCGGTAGTGCTCCCACTCACTTTATTGTAAATACAGGCTTCACCGCAAGTCTGTATAAAACTATATGCTTTGATCAACTTATCAAAGCGTATATTCCAACTCTGAGATGCTTGCACCAGTCCATAGATGCATTGCTGGAGCTTGCACATTTTTTTAGCACCTTTAGGATTGACAAAACCTTCTGGTTGCATCATATACAACTTTTATTTAAGAAAACCATCAAGGAATGTAGTTTTGACATCCATTTGCCAGATTTCATAAAATGTGGCAATCGCTATGGGTGAGAAAGTCTCATCGTAGTCAAGCCTTTGAACTTGTCAAAAAACCTTTCGCAACAAGTCGAGCTTTGTAGACAGTTATATTACCATCAGCATCAGTCTTCTTCTTGAAGATCCATTTATTTTCGATGGCTTGCTGATCATCGGGCAAGTCAACCAAAGTCCATACTTTGTTCTCATACATGGATCCCATCTCAGATTTCATGGCCTCAAGCCATTTTGCGGAATCTGGGCTCATCATTGCTTCCTCATAGTTTGTAGGTTCGCCATGGTCAAGTAACATGACTTCTAGAATAGGATTACCGTACCACTCTGGTGCGAATCTTACTCTGGTAGACCTACGAGGTTCGGTAGTAACTTGATCTGAAGTTTCATGATCAAAATCATTAGCTTCCTCACTGATTGGTGTAGTTGTCACAGGAACCGGTTCTTGTGATGAACTACTTTCCAATAAGGGAGAAGGTACAGTTACCTCATCAAGCTCTACTTTCCTCCCACTCACTTCTTTCGAGAGAAACTCCTCTAGAAAGGATCCGAATTTAGCAACAAAAATCTTGCCCTTAGATCTGTGATAGAAGGTGTACCCAATAGTTTCCTTTGGGTATTCTATGAAGACGCACTTCTCCGATTTGGGTTCGAGCTTATCAGGTTGAAACCTTTTCCACATAAGCATCGCCACTCCAAATTTTAAGAAACGACAGCTTAGGTTTACTGCTAAACCATAGTTCATACGGTGTCGTCTCAACGGATTTAGATGCTGCCCTATTTAAAATGAATGCAGCTATCTCTAATGCATAACCCCAAAACGATAGTGATAAATCGGTAAGATACATCATAGATTGCACCATATCCAATAAAGTACGGCCACAACATTCAGAAACACCATTACGCTGTGGTGTTCCATGTGGCGTGAACTATGAAAATATTCCACATTGTTTAAAATGAAGGCCAAACTCATAACACAAATATTCTTCTCTACGATCAGATTGTAGAAACTTTATTTTCTTGTTACGATGATTCTCAACTTCACTCTGAAATTCTTTGAACTTCTCAAATGTTTCAGACTAGTGCTTCATTAAGTAGATATACGCATATCTGCTCAAATCATCTGTGAAGGTCAGAAAATAACGATACCCGCCATGAGCCTTAATACTCATTGGTCTGCATACATCAGTATGTATTATTTCCAACAAGTCAGTAGCTTGTTCCATTGTTCCGAAGAACGGAGTTTTAGTCATCTTGCCCGAAAGGCACGGTTCGCAAGCATCAAATGATTCATAACCAAGTGATTCCGAAAATCCATCTTTATGGAGTTTCTTCATGCGCTTTACACCGATATGACCCAAACGGCAGTGCCACAAATAATTTGCACTATCATTATTAACTTTGCATCTTTTGGCATCAATACTATGAATATGTTTATCACTACGATCAAGATCCAATAAACTATTTTCGTTGGGTGTATGACCATCGAAGGTTTTATTCATGTAAACAGAACAACAATTATTCTCTGACTTTAAATGAATAACCGTATTGCAATAAACATGATCAAATCATATTCATGCTCAACGCAAACGGCAAATAACATTTATTTAGGTTTAACACTAATCCTGAAAGTATAGGGAGTGTGTGATGATGATCACATCAATCTTGGAACTACTTCCAACACTCATCGTCACTTCCCTCTCAACTAGTCTTTGTTTATTCTGTAACTCCTGTTTCGAGTTACTAATCTTAGCAACCGAACAAGTATCAAATACTCAGGGGATACTATAAACACTAGTAAGGTACACATCAATAACCTGTATATCAAATATACCCTTGTTCACTTTGCCATCCTTCTTATCCACCAAATATTCAGGGCATTTCCGCTTCCAGTGACCATTTCCTTTGTAGTGTAAGCACTCAGTTTCATGCTTTGGTCCAGCTCTGGGCTTCTTCACGGGAGTGAAAACTTGTTTGCCATTCTACTTGAAGTTTCCCTTTCTTCCCCTTTGCCCTTTTCTTTAAACTAGTGGTCTTGTCAATCATCAACACTTGATGCTCTTTCTTGATTTCTACCTTCATCGATTTCTACATCACGAAGAGCTCGGGAATCATTTTCATCATCCCTTGCATACTATAGTTCATCAAAAAGTTCTAGTAACTTGGTGATGGTGACTAGAGAATTCTGTCAATCACTATCTTATCTGGAAGATTAACTCCCACTTGATTCAAGCGATTGAAGTATCCAGACAATCTGAGCACATGCTCACTAGTTGAGCGATTCTCCTCCATCTTTTAGCTATAGAACTTGTTGGAGACTTCATATCTCTCAACTCGGGTATTTGCTGGAAATATTAACTTCAACTCCTGGAACATCTCATATGGTCCATGACGTTCAAATCGGCTTTGAAGTCCCGATTCTAAGCCATTTAAGCATGATGCACTAAACTATCAAGTAGTCATCATTTTGAGCTAGCCAAACGTTCCTAACGTCTGCATCTGCTCCTGCAATAGGTTTGTCACCTAGCGGTGCATCAAGGACATAATTCTTCTGTGCAGCAATGAGGATAAACCTCAGATCACGGATCCAATCCGCATCATTGCTACTAACATCTTTCAACACAGTTTTCTCTAGGAACATATCAAAATAAACATATGAAAGCAACAATGTGAGCTATTGATCTACAACATAATTTGCAAAATACTACCAGGACTAAGTTCATGATAAATTTAAGTTCAATTAATCATATTACTTAAGAACTCCCACTTAGACAGACATCTCTCTAGTCATCTAAGTGATCACGTGATCCAAATCAACTAAACCATGTCCGATCATCACGTGAGATGGAGTAGTTTTCAATGGTGAACATCACTATGTTGATCATATCTACTATATGATTCACGCTCGACCTTTCGGTCTCCGTGTTCCGAGGCCATATCTGTATATGCTAGGCTCATCAAGTTTAACCTGAGTATTCCGCGTGTGCAACTGTTTTGCACCCTTTGTATTTGAACGTAGAGCCTATCACACCCGATCATCATGTGGTGTCTCAGCACGAAGAACTTTCGCAACTGTGCATACTCAGGGAGAACACTTCTTGATAATTTAGTGAGAGATCATCTTAAAATGCTACCGTCAATCAAACCAAGATAAGATGCATAAAGGATAAATATCACATGCAATCAATATAAGTGAGATGATATGGCCATCATCATCTTGTGCTTGTGATCTCCATCTCCGAAGCACCGTCGTGATCACCATCGTCACCGGCGTGACACCTTGATCTCCATCGTAGCATCGTTGTCTTTACGCCATCTATTGCTTATACGACTATTGCTACCGCTTAGCGATAAAGTAAAGCAATTACAGGGCGTTTGCATTTCATACAATAAAGCGACAACCATATGGCTCCTGCCAGTTGCCGATAACTCGGTTACAAAACATGATCATCTCATACAATAAAATATAGCATCACGTCTTGACCATATCACATCACAACATGCCCTGCAAAAACAAGATAGACGTCCTCTACTTTGTTGTTGCAAATTTTACGTGGCTGCTACAGACTGAGCAAGAATCGTTCTTACCTACGCATCAAAACCACAACGATAGATCATCAAGTTAGTGCCGTTTTAACCTTCGCAAGGACCGGGCGTAGCCACACTCGGTTCAACTAAAGTGAGAGAGAAAGACACCCGCTAGTCACCTTTAAGCAACGAGTGCTCGTAACTGTGAAACCATTCTCGCGTAAGCGTACGCGTAATGTCGGGCCGGGCCGCTTCATATCACAATACCGCTGAACCAAAGTATGACATGCTGGTAAGCAGTATGACTTGTATCGCCCACAACTCACTTGTGTCCTACTCGTGGAAATGACATCTACGCATAAAACTAGGCTCGGATGCCACTGTTGGGAACGTAGTAATTTCAAAAAAATTCCTACGCACACGCAAGATCATGGTGATGTATAGCAACGAGAGGGGAGAGTGTTTTCCATGTACCCTCGTAGACCAAAAGCGGAAGCGTTAGAACAACGCGGTTGATGTAGTCGTACGTCTTCACGGCCCGACCGATCAAGCACCGAAACTACGGCACCCCCGAGTTCTAGCACACGTTCAGCTCGATGACGATCCCCGGACTCCGATCCATAAGGGTGTCGGGGAAGAGTTCCGTCAGCACGACGGCATGGTGACGATCTTGATGTTCTACCGTCGCAGGGCTTCGCCTAAGCACCGCTACAATATTATCAATGACTATGGTGGAGGGGGCACCGCACACGGCTAAGAGATCTTGGAGATCAATTGTTGTTGTGTCTAGAGGTGCCCCCTGCCCCCGTATATAAAGGAGCAAGGGGGGAGGGGGCGGCCGGCCAAGAGGGGCGCGCCAAGAGGAGTCCTACTCCCACCGGGAGTAGGACTCCCTCCTTTCCTTGTCCAACTAGGAGAGGGGAAGGAAGGGAAGGAGAAGGAGAAGGAAGGAGAGGGAGGAAAAAGAGGAAAGGGGTGCCGGCCCCCTAGTCCAATTCGGTTTGGGCTAGGGGGGCCGCGCACCCTGTCTCCTCTCTTCCACCACTTGGCCCATGAGGCCCATTGCTTCTTCCTCGTATTCCCGTAACTCCCCGGTACCCCCGAAAATACCCGAATCACTCGGAACCTTTCCGATGTCCGAATATAGTCGTCCAATATATCGATCTTTACGTCTCGACCATTTCGAGACTCCTCGTCATGTCCCTGATCTCATCCGGGACTCCGAACTCCTTCGGTACGTCAAAACTCATAAACTCATAATAAAACTGTCATCAAAACCTTAAGCGTGTGGACCCTACGGGTTTGAGAACTATGTAGACAAGACCTAGAACTGTTTCCGGTCAATAACCAATAGCAGAACCTGGATGCTCATATTGGCTCCTACATATTCTACGAAGATCTTTATCGGTCAAACAACATAACAATATACGTTGTTCCCTTTGTCATCGGTATGTTACTTGCCCGAGATTTGATGTCGGTATCCTATACCTAGTTCAATATCATTACCGGCAAGTCTCTTTACTCGTTACATAATGCATCATTCCGTAACTAACTCATTAGCTACATTGCTTGCAAGGCTTATAGTGATGTGCATTACCGAGAGGGCCCAGAGATACCTCTCCGACAATCGGAGTGACAAAACCTAATCTCGAAATACGCCAACTCAACATGTACCTTTGGAGACACCTGTAGAGCTCCTTTATAATCACCCAGTTACGTTGTGACGTTTGGTAGCACACAAAGTGTTCCTCCAGTAAACGGGAGTTGCATAATCTCATAGTTGTAGGAACTTTGTATAAATCATGAAGAAAGCAATAGCAACATACTAAACGATCAAGTGCTAAGCTAACGGAATGGGTCAAGTCAATCACGTAATTCTCCTAATGATGTGATCCCGTTAATCAAATGACAACACATGTCTATGGTTAGGAAACATAACTATCTTTGATTAATGAGCTAGTCAAGTAGAGGCATGCTAGTGACCTTAAGTTTGTCTATGTATTCACACATGTGTTATGTTTCCGGTTAATACAATTCTAGCATGAATAATAAACATTTATCATGATATGAGGAAATAAATAATAACTTTATTATTGCCTCTAGGGCATATTTCCTTCATATATATATCATATGAGGATGTGGCTGTCCAGCGCCCCGTGGGCGGTGGTTCCTGTTCTTCTTCTACATCGTTGTCCACACCGTCGATGTCTTCAGATTCGAAATCATGCACGTTGGTCAAATCATCGACTGTGGCAATGAAGTGGGTGGTGGGTGGGAAACGAATTCCCTCGTCGCCTGCTTCCCACTCAAGCTGGACATAGTTCGGCCAAGAGTCTCCTGACAAAGACAAAGATTTAGCGAGTTCAGCATGTCGCCAAAGGGAGAGTGCTGGAAAAATTCTGCAGCGGTGAACTCCATTACCGGAGCCCAACCAGATTCGGGGGACTCGGGGATGCGCGGACTGGAACCTACAGCCGGACACGAGTCCGGGGGTCCGGTGTCACGGGCTTCCTTGGGGGTGAAGTCTGTGTTCAGCTCTACCACCGATGAGTGTGCGGCCTCCAGGGCGGGGTCCATCCACCCGTCCTCGGACGACGCAATTTGCCCCGGGTTTAGGTCCGGAGCTCCTGCAGGTGCGATATCCCGAGTATTGTCCGACAGCAGGTCTAAGCCATGCTCGTCATGACTGTTCGGCGCTCCTGGCATAGGCCCGAATCCATCGAAGATCAAGTCTCCGCGGATATCAGTCGTGTAGTTCAAGTTTCCGAACCTGGCCTGATGGCCAGGGGCGTAGCTGTCGATCTACTCTAGATGGCCAAGCGAACTGGCCTGCAGTGTGAAGCCGCTGAACACGAAGATTTGTCCGGGGAGAAAAGTCTCACCCTGGACCGTGTTGTTGTTGACGATTGAAGGAGCCATCGAGCCTTGAAGCGACGACACAGAGGAACTCTCAATGAAAGCACCAATGTCGGTGTCAAAATCGGCGGATCTCGGGTAGGGGGTCCCGATCTATGCGTCTAAGGCTAATGGTAACAGGAGGCAAGGGACATGATGTTTTACCCAGGTTTGGGCCCTCTCGATGGAGGTAAAACCCTACTTCCTGCTTGATTGATATTGATGATATGAGTGTTACATGAGTTGATCTACCACGAGATCGTAGAGGCTAAACCCTAGAAGCTAGTCCATGATGATTATGATTGTCCCTCTAAGGACTAGGGTTTACACAAAGTCGGTTACAAAGAAGGAAATCTATCATCCGGATCGCCAAGCTTGTCTTCCACGCAAAGGAGAGTCCCATCCGGACACAGGACGAAGTCTTGAGTCTTGTATCTTCACGCTCCAATAGTCCGGACAAAGTGTATAGTCCGGCTATCCAGATACCCCCTAATCTAGGACTCCCTCACACGTCGCCGCATCTCCTTCATAACGTGTGGCGTCGGTTGTACCCTCATGGTGACGATCCAGTCTATCGTGTGTACCGGGAGTGTCTAGCTAAGTCAGTGTATGAGTATCACGCCGTGGTTACTTTGCGCACCAGTTCCGATTCCAGCACTTACACTCGTACTTCCCGAAGCGGCTATGCTTCTACCGCTTCTCAGGCTACCTAGTTTGCTGTATTCGAGGTACTCGTTGAGCTCTGGTACAACAAGGTCCGGATGCAGAACCACCCAGGTTTCCATTTCTATCCTTCTCTCCATGATAATGGTCGTGTCCGTTTCCCTGTCATTGATCCGGAGTCTGATAGTGTAGCTAGCCACCTTTCTCGCTATATCACTGCTAGCTATCTTCTGATCTATGAGTTGGCTCGTGAGCTGAGTCATGCCCATACTACTTTAGCCTCTGCTTTAGTCTCTGCTAGCTCAGCCACTACTCCACCATCTGTAGGATTTACTCCCTATATTCCTGCCAGTTCTAGATCCCCTGTTTCCCCGGTTACTCCTCCGAGTAGCTCGGGCACCGCGACTGTGAGTCCACTTAGTGCTCCTGCTGAGTGGGTTTCACTCCTTGCCACTCCTGTAGCCCTGATGATTCACCCTCCACCTGCCCCGAAGGGAGAGCCCTCGAGGCAGCGTCATCGTGTCACTTTTAACCCGGAGGTCTCAGTTAACCCCGTCAGTTCAGGATCCGAGTCCGCTTCAGGAGAGGACACCGCAGCACCAGCCGAGCAGTAGAGCTTCCGAGTATTCGCAGTCGTCAGGATGGAGTATGGATGTAGTCGTACGAGTCATAATGTTTCATTTCATGTATGAGGGTAGTTGGACCTAGCATGTTGTTATCTTTCATGTATGAGTCTATGTATAATTATGTTGGAACTTTATTTTATTCGTCTTATTTTCTTCGCCATTTTGGTTTAACTTGGATTTTGTTGCTGGCTTCTCCCCAACTTGTTTTGAATGCTTCTCATCTCGGTTGCATTGCCTTGGGAAAATAATCATATTAGGATGACGCGGGGAGGCTGCAGTAGCAATGTTTGCGAGGGTACTCTTGTTCGTCGTTTCGAACGACAGGCAGGACACTCACCCGAGCCGTACGTTCCACCACCACCTCCACCGCCAAATATGTCCTCCACCAAGCAAATTCTGTGTATGTTTGAGGAAAGACGAAATAATGATCTGATGGAAATATTCAGAAGTATTCAAGCTGTGGTTGGACAGAATGGAAATCAGCCTGGGCATCACTCCAAGCTATTTGATTTTCAAAGGACTAAGCCTCCCAGTTTCTGTCAGGCCCTTGATCCCTTGGATGCAAATGATTGGTTGAGAACTATGGAAAAGAAGCTTGAGGTTGCTCGAACTGATGAAGGGGATAAAGTTCCATTTGTAACACATTATCTTGAAGGCGTTGCTGCCATATGGTGGGAAAACGAAAAGGCCATGTGGACTGCTGATGAAGAAATTACCTGGTCAAGGTTCAAGGAACGATTCCGGAAATATCACATCCTTACGGGAATTATGAAGACTAAGCAGTGAATTTCTCTTGCTCCTCCAAGGAAGTCAGTCTGTGGGAGAGTATTTGTAGAAATTCAATCTTCTGTCACGTTACTCTCAATATGATGTGGCCACTGAGGAAAGGAAGATGGACAGGTTTCTTGGTGGGTTAAAACCACAGCTCCGTTGTACTCTCAACATGTTTGATTTCCCCGATTTCCAAACCCTGGTGAACAAGGCTTTCATTGTTGAAAGGGAACACAAGCTTACAACAGATACTAAGCCTGCCAACAATGATCACAAACGCAAGTTTGAGCCAGGAAAAGAAATGCAACCAGTGCAGAAGGTCCGTACCTGGCAGCTGACTCAGGTAGCATACAAGCCTAATTGGCAGCAAAATATTAACAAGACCACCACCCAAGTCAAGAATGACGTACTCAACCCAGTTCTAGAGAATCGTCTAGGCAGCAATTCCTGTTTCAATTGTGGGCAAATCAGACATTATGCCAAGCAGTGTCCCACAAACAATCGGGCCAATGCTATGTTCAAGCCCCAAATCCATTATATGGAGGCTTGCCCAGATAAACACAACCTCACGGGATACATTCATCACATCTCCGCCGATGAAGCCCAAGAGAACCCCGAAGTTGTCATTGGTATGTTCGCTGTTAATAACATACCCGCAGTAATTTTATTTGACTCTGGGGCTTCCCACTCTTTCATTTCTCGGAGTTTTGTTGCCCAAAACAGATTTCCTTGTTCGCTTTTGGGCAAGAATATGCTGGTGCAAACCCCGGGATCTCTAATCAGAAGAAATATAGTCTACCGTAATCTGAAAGTCCATATCAACAGAGTCTATTTTCCAACTTCTTTGATACTTATTGAATCCGATAAGTTGGATGTTATCTTGGGAATGAATTGGCTGACTCAGTATCAAGTATGCATTAATTGTGCGACCCGAGAAGTCAACTTGACCAGCCAAGAGGGACAAACTACAAAATTTATTGCTTGTAGGAGCATACCCTCCAAGGAAATGGTCTTTACAGCAATGGCTTAAATGGAATTAATTCCGGTGGTCAACGAGTTTCCTAATGTATTCCCAAAAGAGCTGCCAGGCATGCCACCTGATCGAGAGCTTGAGTTTGCAATAGATCTCGCGCCCGGAACCATACCAATACACAAGAAGTATTATCGAATGTCGTCATCAGAATTAGTGGAGCCAAAGAAACAGCTAGATGAAATGCTCCAGAAAGGGTATATCCGCCCCAGCTCCTCACCCTGGGGATCACCTGCTATTTTTGTGGACAAGAAAGATGGCAGCCTCCGCATGTGTGTGGATTACCGTCAGCTAAATGATGTCACAATCAAAAACAAATACGCTCTACCAAGAATTGATGATTTGTTCGACTAGCTCAGTGGGGCCAAGGTTTCCTCCAAGATTGATTTACAGAGGGGATATTATTAGCTCAAAATTAAAAAGGAGGATATTCCCAAGACCGCGTTCACCACCCTCTACGGTCTCTATGAATATATAGTTATTTCTTTTGGCCTCACCAACGTCCCCGCCTTCTTCATGCATATGATGAATAAAGTATTCATGGACTTCCTCGATAAGTTCGTGGTCGTCTTCATCGATGATATACTCATTTACTCAAGAAGTGAAGAAGAGCATAAGGAACACCTCCGAGCAGTGTTACAACGACTCCGTGAGCATCAGTTATACGCCAAATTCAGTAAATGTGAGTTTTGGCTCAAGCAAGTTGGATTCCTCGGGCATGTGCTCTCCGCTGAAAGTATAGCCGTGGACCCAAGCAAGGTAAAGGATGTGCTCGACTGGTTGCCACCCGCAACCATATCTCAGATCCGGAGTTCTCTTGGATTAGCCGGATATTACCGTCGTTTCATTGAAGGGTTTTCCAAGATTGCTAAGCCCATGACAGAGCTGCTCAAAAAGGACAAGAAATTTGAATGGACTAACGACTGTGAGAAAAGTTTCGCTGAGTTAAAGAAACGACTAACAACTGCACCAGTATTAACGCTCCCAGATATCTACCGCGGCTTTGAGGTGTACTGCGATGCTTCCAGGCAAGGACTGGGATGCGTACTTATGCAAGATGGCAAAGTAGTAGCTTATTCCTCACATCAGCTGCGACCCCACGAGGGGAATTATCCCACTCATGATTTGGAAATGGCCGCGGTGGTTCATTCTTTAAAAAATTTGAGACACTACCTCATCGGAAAAGGGTGGCAAATTTTTACCAATCACAAAAGCCTCAAATATATATTTACTCAGCCGGATTTAAATCTCCGTCAATGAAGATGGCTTGAGTTGGTTAAGGATTATGACATTGGAATAAATTACCATCCGGGTAAGGCCAACGTGGTTGCCGATGCGCTCATTCGAAAGCCCGTCAGTTTAAATGTCATATTGGAATCATTGCCTCCCGAACTTAAAGAAGAGATTGCTCAGCTCAATCTGGTCATAGTTGATGCTGGCCTTGCCAATATTCTGAAAGTTACCCCTACTCTTGAGTAAGGAATCCGCAAGGCCCATCCAGGCGATGCCGATCTGCAGAAACGTGTCAAGCTTTCCGATTTTTCGATGGATCAGTGCGGTACCCTCTGATTCAGGGGAAGGATTTGTGTGCCTAATCAAGCAGATTTGAAGCAGAAGATCCTGTCAGAAGCCCATGAATCCTCGTATTCAATTCACCCTAGAGGCACAAAAATGTACGAAGACCTTCAACAAATATTCTGGTGGGATGGAATGAAGAAGGACATTGCTTATTTCGTGGCCTGTTGCGACATATGCAACAAAGTAAAGGCAGAACATCAGAAGCCAGCCGGACTTCTCCAACCGCTGCCAGTGTCACAATGGAAATGTGATGATGTCTGTATGGATTTCATCACCGGACTACCTAGGACTCGACGAGGCGATGATGCTATCTGGGTCATAGTGGATACATTAACCAAGGTAGCCCACTTCCTCCCGATCAGAACCTCGTATCGAGCAGATGAGCTTGCACAACAGTATGTATCCAGAATGGTCAGTCTGCATGGAGTTCCCCGAACCATCACTTCTGACTGAGGTTCACTGTTTACCTCCGCTTTTTGGTCCCGTCTCCATCAAGCCCTAGGGATGGAATTGAAATACAGTACCGCTTATCATCCTCAGGCGGATGGACAGACAGAATGGGTAAACCAAATACTCGAAGATATGCTGCGAGCCTGTGTTTTGGCCCAAGGCCCAAAATGGGAAGATTGCTTGCCGTACACCGAGTTCTCGTATAACAATAGCTTCCAGACCAGTTTAAAGATGTCACCATATGAAGCTTTGTATGGTCATAAGTGCTGCACTCCGTTGAATTGGTCTCAAACCGGAGATAGCCATATTTTCGGAACGGATCTCATGCTGGAAGCCGAAAACCAAGTCAAGGAAATCCGAGACAGATTGCAATTAGCCAAATCGCGACAGAAAAGTTATTACAATGCAAAGCATCGACAGATCAGCTTTGAACCCGGAGAACATGTCTATCTTCGAGTCACACCTATGAAAGGTATCAAGAGGTTTCAAAATCGTGGAAAATTGGCACCCAGATTTATTGGTCAGCTTCCCGTTATGACACGAGTGGGTGCTGTGGCATATCAGTTGGAGTTACCCTCCGGATTGTCAGATGTGCATAACGTATTCCATGTTTCGCAATTGCGATAGTGCATATCACCGCCTAAGAAAAAGACTGATTTGACAGAAACAGAGCTGTCAAAGGACTTAACATATGAAGAAAGGCCGGTGAAAATTTTGGATCAAATGGAAAGAGTCACTCGCAGTAAAGCACAGAAGTTTTACAAAGTCCAATGGAAGCCTCACACAGAGTCAGAATCAACATGGGAATTAGAAGAATTTCTAAGGGCATGTTATCCAGAATGGTCTTCCCAAGCAACCGAATCTCGAGGACGAGATTCATTCTAAGTGGGGGAGGTTTGTGACAGCCTGGTTTTTGCCCTCTTTTCTTTGCCTAGTTTTCAGTTGAGTTGGTTTTGAATTTGGAGTTTTGAATCACTTCATTTGGACTTAACCACTTGGGTACTCCTTGACTTTCACCCAAGTGCTCCCTCTCCTCCTCAAAACCATCATTTCACCTCTGGATCAACTCAAAATATTGCTTGGAATATTTTTCTTAAATGAAAAATATTCATTTTGCCCTCCAAAACCCTAGTTAGCCCTTTGTGCTCCAAAGCAACCCTAATTTTCTTGCCCCAAAAATCCTGAGAAAAATCCCAATTATTCTTTGGACCCTAGGGCACCTTCCTTAGAAAAAATATTCCATCACTCTTTGGAATATTTTGGCTACATCCCGAAAGTTCCGCCTCGAGACGGTGGCGCTTCATCCCGAAAGTCCTCCCCTTATTTTTTCTAGGTCAAAATGACTTACATACCAGAAGACGGGCACCGGAGGTGGGCCGAGGAGGGCAGCACCCACCAGGGCGCGCCTGGGCCTCCTAGCGCACCCAGGTGGGTTGTGCCCACCTGGTGGCCCCCTCTGATACTTATTTGCTCCAATAATTCTTAAATAATCAATAAAAAATCCTCGGGATGTTTCAACTCATTTGGAGTTGTGCAGAATAGGTAGCTTGACGTAGCTTTTTCAGGTCCAGATTTCCAGCTGCCAGAATTCTCCCCCTTTGTGCATACCTTGCATACTATGAGAGAAAAGGCATTAGAATTACTCCAAAAAGCATTATTGTACAATAAGACAACATAAATAACAGTAGGAAAACATGATGAAAAATGGACGTATCAACTCCCCCAAGCTTAGACCTTGCTTGTCCTCAAGCGAAAACCGAAATCGAAAAACATGTCCACATGCTTAGAGAGAGAGGTGTCGATAAAAACAAAAATATGAACATAGCAGCATCTTGTAACTTATTATGACAGCAACAGAATTTAACATAATACTTTTATCGTAGAAATTTTATCATAGACTTCTCATGAACAAGTGACAATTCATCACATGATCGAAGTATAAAAGCATAAACTCTATTGGAAACGAACAAACTATGTTCTCAGTCAACTTTGCAACTATAATTCATCATCTTTTCAGGATGGGTCATGATATGTCTCCAACGTATCTATAATTTTTGATTGTTCCATGCTATTATATTACCCCTTTTGGATGTTTATGGGCTTTATTTTACACATTTATATCATTTTTGGGACTAACCTACTAATCGGAGGCCCAGCCTGTATTGCTGTTTTTTTGCCTATTTCAGTATTTCGAAGAAAAGGAATATCAAACGGAGTCCAAACGGAATGAAACCTTTGGGAGCGCAATTTTTGTAACGAACGTGATCTAGAGGACTTGGAGTTCAAGCCAAGAAGCAGCCGAGGTGGCCACGAGGGTGGAGGGCGCGCCCACCCCTACAGGGCGCGCCCCCCTATCTTGTGGGCCCCTTGAGCGGCCACCGACCTACTTCTTCCTCCTATATATACCCACGTACCCCGAAAACATCCAGGGAGCCAACAAAAAACAATTTCCACCACCGTAACCTTCTGTATCCGCGAGATCCCATCTTGGAGCCTTCGTCGGCGCTCTGCCGGAGGGGGAATCGACCACGGAGGGCTTCTACATCAACACCATAGCCCCTCCGATGAGTTGTGAGTAGTTTACCACAGACCTTCGGGTCCATAGTTATTAGCTAGATGGCTTCTTCTCTCTTTTTGGATCTCAATACCATGTTCTTCCCCTCTCTTGTGGAGATCTATTTGATGTAACTCTTTTTGCAGTGTATTTGTCGAGATCCGATGAATTGTGGGTTTATGATCAATTTTATCTATGAGAAATATTTGAATCTCCCCTGAATTCTTTTATGTATGATTGAGTTATCTTTGCAAGTCTCTTTGAATTATCAGTTTGGTTTGTCCTACTAGATTGATCTTTCTTGCAACGGGGAAGTGCTTAGCTTTGGGTTCAATCTTGCGGTGTCCTTACCCAGTGACAATAGGGGTTGCAAGGCACATATTGTATTGTTGCCATCGAGGATAAAAAAAGGTGGGGTTTATATCATATTGCATGAGTTTATCCCTCTACATCATGTCATCTTTCTTAATGCGTTACTCTATTCTTATGAACTTAATACTCTAGATGCATGCTGGATAGCGGTCGATATGTGGAGTAATAGTAGTAGATGCAGGCAGGAGTCGGTCTACTTGTCATGGACGTGATGCCTATGTACATGATCATACCTAGATAATCTCATAATTATTCGCTTTTCTATCAATTGACAGTAGTTTGTTCACCCACCATAATACTTATGCTATCTTGAGAGAAGCCACTAGTGAAACCTATGGCCCCCGGGTCTATCTTTTATCATATAAGCTTTCAATCTACTTTTATTTGCATCTTTACTTTTTCAATCTATATTATAAAATACCAAAAATATATTTATCTTATCATACTATCTCTATCAGATGTCACTTTCGCAAGTGGCCGTGAAGGGATTGACAACCCCTTTATTGCGTTGGTTGCGAGTTCTTTGTTTGTTTGTGTAGGTGCATGGGACTTTTGAGGAGCCTCCTACTGGATTGATACCTTGGTTTTCAAAAACTGAGGAAAATACTTACGCTACTATTGCTGCATCACCCTTTCCTCTTCAAGGAAATACCTTCCCTCTTTTAAGCAATAGTAGCGTAAGTATTTCCCTTAGTTTTTGAGAACCAAGGTATCAATCAAGTAGGAGGCTCCTCAAAAGTCCCACGCACCTACACAAACAAACTGAGAACTCGCAACCAACGCGATAAAGGGGTTGTCAATCCCTTCACAGCCACTTGCGAAAGTGAGATCTAATAAAGATAGTATGATAAGATAAATATATTTTTGGTATTTTATAATATAGATGCAAAAGGTAAAGATGCAAATAAAAGTAGATTGAAAGCAAATATGATAAGAGATAGACCCAGGGGCCATAGGTTTCACTAGAGGCTTCTCTCAAGAAAGCATAAGTATTACGGTGGGTGAACAAATTACTGTCGAGCAATTGACAGAAAAGCGCATAGTTATGAGATTATCTAGGCATGATCATGTATATAGGCATCACGTCCATAACAAGTAGACCAACTCATGCCTGCATCTACTACTATTACTCCACACATCGACCGACTCCTGCCTGCATCTAGAGTATTTAGTTCATAAGAACAGAGTAACGCATTAAGCAAGATGACATGATGTAGAGGGATAAACTCAAGCAATATGATATAAACCCCGTCTTGTTATCCTCGATGGCAATAATACAATACGTGCCTTGCAACCCTTTCTGTCACTAGGTAAGGACACCGCAAGATTGAACCCAAAGCTAAGCACTTCTCCCATGGCAAGAAAGATCAATCTGGTAGGCCAAACCAAACTGATAATTCTAAGAGACTTGCAAAGATAACTCAATCGTACATAAAAGAATTCAGAGAAGATTCAAATATTATTCATAGATAAACTTGATCATAAACCCACATTTCATCGGATCTCGACAAACACACTGCAAAAAGAGTTTACATCAAATAGATCTCCACAAGAGAGGGGGAGAACATTGTATTGAGATCCAAAAAGAGAGAAGAAGCCATCTAGCTAATAACTATGGACCCGTAGGTCTGTGGTAAACTACTCACAACTCATCGGAGGGGCAAGGATGTTGATGTAGAAGCCCTCCATGGTCGATTCCCCCTCCGGCAGAGTGCCGGTGAAGGCTCCAAGATGGGATCTTGCGAATACAGAAGGTTACGGCGGTGGAAATTGTGTTTCGTGGTGCCCCCGGATGTTTTCGGGGTACGTAGGTCTATATAGGAGGAAGAAGTACGTCGGTGGCCGTCCGAGGGGCCCACGAGACAAGAGGCGTGCCCTATAGGGGTGGCGTGGCCTCCTATCTCGTGGCTTCCTCGGCTGCTTCTTGACTTGCACTCCAAGTCCTCTAGATCACGTTCGTTCCAAAAATCACACTCCCGAAGGTTTCATTCCATTTGGACTCCGTTTGATATTCCTTTTCTTCGAAATACTGAAATAGGCAAAAAAACAGCAATATGGGCTGGGCCTCCGGTTAGTAGGTTAGTCCGAAAAATGATATAAATGTGTAAAATAAAGCCCATAAACATCCAAAAGGGGTAATATAATAGCATGGAACAATCAAAAATTATAGATACGTTGGAGACGTATCACCTATTTACCTTAGTAAGTGTAAACAAGCCTCCAAGGCTCAGCCCTTAACTCCCAGTGGTTTGACCATGGTAAATCTCCAAAGTTACTGTCCAGAAACTTGCTAGCAGTACAAATCCATTTCTACTGCACCTGGATCCAAGCCAAACCATGGTAACACTTCAACCTACCAAGGACTACACGCCAGACATCAAGTTAGCGCTTAAGGTGGCCTGATGTCACGGTTCACGCAGTGATCGCGTTCGTCCGGGCGTGCTGGCATGCAAAACACGTGCTTTGCGTGCCGCCTGGCGCTCTGTTGAGTGCGTGCTCGCTGCCCAGCCTGCCCGAGCATGCCAAGCCTCGCCACCATCCCCGTCTTCACTCCCTTAACTCCCCCCTGGCACTCACCGATGCCGGAGCTCGCCGCAGCGGGCACGGGCACGGTCCGGCCAACGACACAGTGCACGACGCATTGTGCTTGTCGTCTTCTCCCTCGTCCCTATGATCGTCCGTGCCCTCCAATAGTTCCCGCGTGACATCCGTCATCTTCCCCCTCTCTCGCTGGCGCCGCTCGTCGCCGGGCGTCGTGGACATGTGTCCTCCGGCGGAGCCCAAACCCTCCTCGCCGCCCGCCTATAAATGCCGCCACCCCCATCCTCTTTGAGCACCCGCAGCTACTCCCACACCCTCCACAAACTTGTAGAAGCCGCAGCCCGGCCGGGCAGGCCATGGGCTGCCGTCCCGAAGCTCGAGCTCGCCAGTGATCCCCTTCGGATCGTCCCCGCAGCTCCAGCCCCTCCCAGGCCAGGGCGACCCTGCCAGGGCCTCCGCCACTCTTCAGTGAGGGTGTTCCGCCCTGTTGGAGCCCCTGGAGCCGCCCCGAGCCGCCGTTGTCTTCATCTCCGGCGACCACTGCCCTCTACCTCCGCTGGAGAGGCCGTTTCTGACGCTGTCCGGTCACCTCTAGCCACGCTACGGGTACGGGCAGGTGCGCCATCTTCTTCTCCTTCGATCCCCCCTCTCGTTTGACCCCAAGAACACTCGTCACCGGCGTGTGCTCCGACGAAGCTTCGCCTCCCTCTGTTTCCTTCTCCACCTCCTTCTGGCCTGACTAGCGGGGCCCGCTAGTCAGCCACTCAGTACGTGCGTGAAGCGGTACGAGTGGTGGCGCCCCCGGCGTTTACGCCTTCGACGTCACCCCCCCCCCCCCCTGTCTGTTTTCTTTTTAAATCAAATTCATTTAAATCCAGGAAACTTCAAACAGCCATAACTTTTTATCTACAAGTCCAAATGAATTGATTCTTTTTGCATTGTGTTCTTTGTCCAAAAATCTAATAGCACCCAAAAGATGGGATTTTTCCTTGCTGTCTAGATTTACTGGTAATTTTCAGAAGGTTTCTTGATGTTTTCTTTTTGTGGTTTTATTTATTTTCAGAAGAGCAAGCTTGTCTTGAGGATCACCAGGAGATTTGTGAACCTCATCAGCACTAAGGCAAGCCACAGCAACATTTTCATAGTGCCACTTCAAAAATTGTGATTTCCTACCTAAACTTATGATTATTCCTGCATTTAAATAATTATTATAGTTATATTCTGTTAGATGCTTGTCATGTTAAATATGCTTGATTTACAGAAAGTTTGAAATGAATTTTGCTGATAAGCTAACAAGAACTTAAATATGAGTAAGGATAAAATGATATAGGAATGGAGGTTAATAATTAGTTTAATTATTATTCTTGCATGATGAAAAATGATGAGATTGCTAGAAATGGTTCTGGTTTAGTGAGGTTTGATCTTAACCAGAGAAGTATCTTGAGTTGGTGATGGCTCCGTGGGAGCGTAGTTGAATTAGTTATTTTCTTGGTTATTTGATGCATATGTTAGTGATGCATAAGCATGGCATTATGACACCGGTTACTTTCACTTTAAGTTGAACCTGATAAATAACTCAACTTGAATATGTTGTTGACCGGGTCGTGGTGCCGCTGAAACGAGTTTTTCCCAGTGCAACCACATTTGCCAGTATGGGACGGTCTTAATGCGTTTCATTGTCGTGCCTCTGGTCGGTGTCTCCATCTAGGGAAGGTTATGGGCGTGCTGTACCCTGGCCTGGTAAGCAGGCATAACCTTGTGTGCCAGTTGATGAGTTAAGTGTTTGGGTCCCAGAGTGGATCGTTGCCACGATGATGGTTTTGAGGTGTCTTGAGGTAGACACGGGGCCACCCAGGACTAGCCCGATGGGGATTGAGTCGGAGTGGCCGGGAGAGTGTCATGACAATGAAGTGGTTTCGTCGGAATGCCGTTGGTCCACCCAAATGTGAGTGCGAGGCCATGGGTTCCGTAGTGTGGGTACAGTGCGCTACCTCTGCAGAGTGTATTAATCTATCGAGAGCCGAGTCCACGGTTACGGACACGCTCGAAAGTAGGGTACACCATGGGTCAACACTTAATAAATTTGCACACTGAGACTTGCACTAAGGTAATGGCAGTGAGGCCATCGTGTTGAGGTTGAGACCAAGTGTTGGTCAGGGTTGTGATCGCCGTAAGGATCACGAGATTGTCGCTGAGTTCTTCATGTTTGTGGCCTGGAAATGATCACGTTCGGTAAGCCAGTCCATGGGACGAGTACCACATGAGCATATTCACGGCATGTTGGATATATATATTGTTGCATTGTATTTAATTGGTTAAGTATCATGATATTGTTTATCATTATGTTTATGCTTGTTGTGAGCTTGCAAGTACATTCAATGTACTAACCTGGCGTGTCATGCCAGATTTCAGGAAAGTCTCCTTGGAAAGGAGAGTTGTCCGAGTCTAGATCGTGTCCACATCAGTGTCCCTGTGCTATGGAGTCCCGCTACGATGTTATTCCGCTGCCGCGTAGTTGTCATGATCGAGGCCCCTTTATGTTTACTAAATAATGTACATATTGTTAAGCCGCACCGTGTGTGCCGCTTCGCCTCGCTAACTGTTGTAATATGAACTCTGCTCCACTAGCATGAATAAAGTGGTTGTTTTTCTGTACCAAGTTGTTGTGTGTCGCCAGAAGACAAGGTCTCTGGGCTGGCAATGCAAGGTAAACCGGTCACTCTGAGCCGGGGTGCCAGAATATGATACGCTCTATCAGACATAAACCTCCTTATATCTTCCTCAAAACAGCCACCATACCTACCTATTATGGCATTTCCATAGCCATTCCGAGATATATTGCCATGCAACTTTCCACCGTTCCGTTTATCATCATGACACGCATTACTTTTGTCATATTGCCATTGCATGATCATATAGTTGACATCGTATTTGTGGCAAAGCCACCATGCATCATTTTTTCATACATGTCACTCTTGATTCATTGCACCATCCCGGTACACTGTCGGAGGCATTCATATAGAGTCATATCTTGTTCTAGTTTCGAGTTGTAATTCATGTGTTGTAAATCAATAAAAGTGTGATGATCATCATTATTAGAGCATTGTCCCCAAAAAGAAAAAAAAAAGAAAGGCCAAAAGAAAAGAGAAAGGCCCAAAAAAAAGAAAGGCCAAAAAAAGAAAAAAGAAAAAAAGAAAAAGAAAAAGAAAAAGAAAATAAATAAAAAGGGGCAATGTTACTATCTCTTTTCCACACTTCAAAGTAGCACCATGTCCTTCATATAGCAAGTCTCATATATTGTGCTTCAAAGTAGCACCATGTTCTTCATATAGCGAGTCTCATATGTTGTCACTTTCATATACTAGTGGGAATTTTTCATTATAGAACATGGCTTGTATATTCCTATGATGGGCTTCCTCAAATGCCCTAGGTCTTCGTGAGCAAGCAAGTTGGATGCACACCCACTTAGTTTCTTTTGTTGAGCTTTCATTTATTTATAGCTCTATTGCATCTGTTGCATGGCAATCCCTACTCCTCATGTTGACATCAATTGATGGGCATCTCCATAGCCCGTTGATTATCCTCGTCAATATGAGACTTTCTCCTTTATTGTCTTCTCCACACAATCCCCATCATCATATTCTATTCCACCCATAGTGCTATATCCATGGCTCACGCTCATGTATTGTGTGAAAGTTGAAAAAGTTTGAGATTATTTAAGTACGAAACAATTGCTTGGCTTGTCATCGGGGGTGTACAATTTGGGAACATTTTTGTGTGACGAAAATGAAGCTTAGCCTAACTATATGATTTTGTAGGAATGAACTTTCTTTAGCCATGTTATTTTGAGAAGACATGATTGCTTTTATTAGTATGCTTGAAGTATTACTATTTCTTTTGTCAATATGAACTTTTATTTTGAATCATTTGGATCTGAACATTCATGCCACAATAAATAAAATTACATTGAGAATTATGATAGGTAGCATTCCACATCAAAAATTCTGTTTTTATCATTTACCTACTCGAGGACAAGCAGGAATTAAGCTTGGGGATGTTTGATACGTATCCAACGTATTTATAATTTTTTATTGTTCCATGCTATTATATTACCCCTTTTGGATGTTTATGGGCTTTATTTTACACATTTATATCATTTTTGGTACTAACCTACTAACCAGAGGCCCAGCCCGTATTGCTATTTTTTTGCCTATTTCAGTATTTCAAAGAAAAGGAATATCAAACAGAGTCCAAACGGAATGAAACCTTTGGGAGCGTGACTTTTGGAACGAATGTGATCCAGAGGACTTGGAGTGCAAGCCAAGAAGCAGCCGAGGCGGCCACAAGGGTGGAGGGCGCGCCCACCCCTACAGGGCGTGCCCCCTATCTCGTGGGCCCCTCAGGCAGCCACCGACCTACTTCTTCCTCCTATATATACCCACGTACCCTGAAAACATCCAGGGAGCCAATGAAAAACAATTTTCACCACAGTAACCTTCTGTATCCGCGAGATCCCATCTTGGAGCCTTCGTCGGGGCTCCGCCAAAGGGGGGAATCGACCATGGAGGGCTTCTACATCAACACCATAGCCCCTCCGATGAGTTGTGAGTAGTTTACCATAGACCTTCGGGTCCATAGTTATTAGCTAGATGGCTTCTTCTCTCTTTTTGGATCTCAATCCATGTTCTCCCCCTCTCTTGTGGAGATCTATTCAATTTAACTCTTTTTGCAGTGTGTTTGTCGAGATCCGATGAATTGTGGGTTTATGATCAAGTTTATCTATGAGTTTATCCCTCTACATCATGTCATCTTTCTTAATGTGTTACTCTGTTCTTATGAACTTAATACTCTAGATGCATGCTGGATAGCGGTCGATGTGTGGAGTAATAGTAGTAGATGCAAGCAGGAGTCGGTTTACTTGTCATGGACATGATGCCTATATACATGATCATACCTAGATAATCTCATAATTATTCGCTTTTCTATCAATTGCTCGACAGTAATTTGTTCACCCACCGTAATATTTATGCTATCTTGAGAGAAGCCACTAGTGAAACCTATGGCCCCCGGGTCTATCTTCTATCATATAAGCTTTCAATCTACTTTTATTTGCATCTTTACTTTTTCAATCTATATTATAAAATACCAAAAATATATTTATCTTATCATACTACCACTAGTAGAAAACCACCCATTAGTCCCGGTTCGTAAGGGCCTTTAGTCCCGGTTCATGAATCGGGACTAATGGGTCGTTACTAATGCCACCACCCATTAGTCCCGGTTCAAACACGAACCGGGACCAATGTGGCTCCACGTGGGCCTGTGCACCGAGCCCAGTCAGAGGGCCTTTGGTCCCGGTTGGTGGCTCCAACCGGGACCAAAAGTCAATTATTATTTTTTACAAAAGTGGCTGCTTTAGGAGTTTTGGGGGTTATTTTTAGGTTGTTATTATAGCTAGCTAATAGAGAGAAGTGTCCTCTCTTATCTTCGTCCTTGGTTTATCAACGCTGCTGCTATGTTCATTGCACCCGCAGATATAACATGCTCATGCATGCTTTGCATCATAAATCATCATATATATATGTATATAATAACAAGTCCTACTAATCATGCATCATCATACAACTTCTACTCGTTATTAATAATAAGTCATACAATCATCATCCTCATAGTCATCGAACCCAACCCTACATAATTATTCTTAGCACATGATCATCAGTATCAGGTAGGACCTACACCCTTAAGGTAAAATAGCATAAAACAATATAGACCCTGACTCTCCATTATGAAGAATGGCGATCATCCTGTCTCCAATTCTTGCCCTTCGCTGCTTATTGCTTCCAAGAAGCTCCTTACGACTGTCCATGCTTTTTTTCCATTCTTTGATTGTTATGTCTCCATTTCTTTTAGAAACCCGGTATGGACAGTTGAGATTCGTAGGACGACCTGGTCGTATGTTCAAAACATGAAGGCTACCATGCGTATACATCAGATGAGGCACACAATCATTCAGGATTATCTGTTGAAAAACATAGTAATAACTTCGTAGTTAGCAATGATGTACTAGTTTTAGAAGTGTGCAAAAAGATGCACGAATGTTGTAATAGTAAAAAATAATCTTACCAGGGTATCTCCATGGTAGTTACCGTAGTTCAACACGTGCACTAGTGGCACGTATTGACCATAATGTTGAGGAGTTTGATTGTAGATATTGTAATTCTCAAGATCAGTACAAAATCCGACAAGATGATTTTTCTCCTGATAAGTTAATTCGGAGCCTTCGGTGTAGTACGTTCTGTCTACCATCTTCCGCACATTCTTTGAAGAATGAAAATAAGCTGTCAATGGAGATAAGTTGTCAACTATATATTTTGAAATAAACAATATAAATTACTTAATAACTATGTTTAGCTCACATGAGGGAAGAACTGGAGGTGTATCCACAAAGACCCAAATCGAAGGTGTCTCTTGCTTGATTGTAGGATCACCAAGATCCATGGTGACAAGCATACCCTCATCAAGACCATACATCTTGCAAAATGCATCCCAATTTTTGCAACCAAAATGGGTTACACTCTGAGCATTGTACAGCTTTACTTGAAAATCCACACCATGATGGGTACTTAGGATAATTTTTTTGGTTTCGAAATTTTCATGGTCTTCAAAACCCATCCTCTCCAAGACATAGCGTCTTCCAAAGCATGGGATAAGCTAGTCGAATTGGAAAAGATGAAAAATACACGTTAAAATAGTTGAAGTCGTGCTTAATTACGAAAAAAACTATTGTCGTCGTTCCGTACCGTATGAACATCGCAGGTCTCCTCGAGCTTAATGCTGAAGCACCGATCTTCGTCCAGCTCAATGAACCTGTCGCACATACCTCGGTCGTCGTGGCACCAGTCGCACTCCCCCGGGTGGTTTTCGTCGTCCGATGAGTATGACATTTCCGGCCTACGTTCATAATTCAAATATTAAACTAGATCATTATTATTAATCACGGGTTGACTATCGATGATCGATGTACGTACGTAGCTCCTCTTTCATTCCCGAATGCATTATTATACCAAATTGTCTAGCACACGGGAATGAAGGAGAACTTATCCAATATGAGCATTCAATAAGCAAAACCAAATCATAAAATAAGCAAAACCAAATAATAAAATAAAGTATAGTATTCAAATTAGCATGCATTCAATAATTATAAGCAAAAGTACATCATCTCTTGGTGTCCGTACATCATCGAATATTATCACTAATACAACTAGAACCGTAGCGCCCGACGGGTATCGACGCGGGCGGTGGACACCCAAAGATAAGGAACCATCACAGGATCATAGCTCCAGTGAGATCTCTGAAGAACCTGCCAGGTATTGTCGAACCTCCCCTCCAATGCAACCATGTAGCGACGGACGTGCTCGTCCTCCTCGCTGACATGGTGACGTACCACCTCCGCGCGACCGCCACCAAACAAGGATCGGGTCAACAACGGGCTGCCTCCTCACCAACCTATGTCCCCCGGAAGGTAGCACCTCCCAATACCAACCCGGCGGAGCCCAGTCCCGAACATGGCCCTGATCAAGCAGGACTCCACCGCCGAGTCGACGATGACGAGGATGCGGGATAGGCATCGCCGACGTCGACGCGGGAACTACTTCTATATATAGTTAAATCTAACATAATATGAAGAAATTAATTACTACACATATCTAATCTAACAAAAAAAATCTAATTAATCTAACAAAAAAATCTAACATAATATGAACAAATTAATTACTACACATGTAATCTAACAAAAAAATCTAATCTAACAAAAAAAATCTAATTAAATCAACTATCTAGTTCAACTACTAAGCACTTACTATAAATAAATAAGTAGTACTTACTAAAAACAAACTACTTCATTATATAGTAAAATAAATTAGTTTATTAAATCAACTAGCTAGTTCAACTATATATAAAAAATCTATTAACAATAATATCACCAAACATGCATATTCAATAATAATATCACCAAAAAAATCTATTAACAGAAAAAAAAAATCTAACATAATATGAACAAATTAATTACTACACATATCTAATCTAACAAAAAAAATCTAATTAATCTAACAAAAAAATCTAACATAATATGAACAAATTAATTACTACACATGTAATCTAACAAAAAAATTCTAATCTAACAAAAAAAATCTATGAACTACATATCTAAATTACTACACATCTAACCTAACAAAAAAAATCTATGAACTACAAAAAGAATCTAAAAAAATATAACAAAAATAAAAAAACGCTCACGTCGGCGTCGAGGCGGCAGGG
Organism: Triticum timopheevii; assembly: GCA_963921465.1. Taxonomy (NCBI): domain Eukaryota; kingdom Viridiplantae; phylum Streptophyta; class Magnoliopsida; order Poales; family Poaceae; genus Triticum; species Triticum timopheevii. The sequence goes on along the minus strand of OY997264.1, from coordinate 100,723,462 downwards.
TGCTGGGGCGACGACGGGGACGGCGGCGACGAGGACAGCGGGCTCGGGGGCGGCGACGGGGATGGCGGACTGGGGGCAGGGGCGACGGCTGGCGACGACGTCGGGGCGCGGCGGCGCGGGACGCGGGCGGCGATGACGGGGCAGCGCGGGACGCGGGCGGCGATGGGGGCGGCGACGACGGCGGGCTCGGGGCGGCGACGGGGACGGCGGGCTCGGGGCGGGCTCGGCGGCGACGGCGACGAGGAGCAGAGGCTCGGGGCAGGGGCGAGAAACAGATGGGATTTGGCGAAAACTGCTAAGTCCAGTATATATAGCAATAGCATTGGTCCCGGTTGGTGGCACCAACTGGGACTAATTTCCCCTTTAGTCCCGGTTGGAGCCACCAACCGGGACCAAAGGCCTCTTTTCAGCAGCCGAAAGGGCGGGAAATGGAGACCTTTGGTCCCGGTTGGAGGCTCCAACCGGGACTAAAGGGGGGGCATTGGTCCCGGTTGAAGCGACCAACCGGGACCAAAGAGCGGCATTGGTACCGGTTGGTGCCATGAACCGGTACCAATGGACCCGTGTAACTACTTTTTTTATTTTCTGCAGCTATTTTTTTTGTTGATTCTTCTTGCAGCTGTTTTTTTAGTCCCACCTCGCCAAGCGAGAGGCACTAGCAGCTGTTTATAAGCCCTGAGTGCAGAGACGATGACGAAGAGGCTCAATGCTCCTGCACGTTGGTTAGCTTCAAGCCTTGAGGAATACGGTAGACTGCACAGAGCTATGTGCAGTGCAGTTGACACTATTCCGAAAGGCTTGAAGCAAATTAACGAGCATTGTGCCTCTTTTTCATTTTTAATGGCTTATTACAACTCAGAAATAAAAAGAAAAAATAAATATAGCAGAAAAAGAAAATATGAAAAACCACTCAGAAATAAATAGAAGAAAAAATAATTTTGATTAACTTTACTAAAAAATAGCATAGATGCTTATTTTTAATGACTTATTACAACTCAGAAATAAAAACAAAAGAATAAATATAACAGAAAAGAAAAAACTTTATAGAAAACTACTCAGAAATGAATAGAAGCAAAAAATAGTTGTGATTAACTGTACTAAAAAAGGAGCATATTTGCTTATTTTAATGGCTTATTACAACTTAGAAATAAAAAGAAAAAAATAAATATAGCAGAAAAAGAAAATATAAAAAACCACTCAGAAATAAATAGAAGAAAAAATAATTTTGATTAACTTTACTAAAAAATAGCATAGATGCTTATTTTTAATGACTTATTACAACTCAGAAATAAAAACAAAAGAACAAATATAACAGAAAAGAAAAAAAATTATAGAAAACTACTCAGAAATGAATAGAAGCAAAAAATAGTTGTGATTAACTGTACTAAAAAAGGAGCATATATGCTTATTTTTAATGGCTTATTACAACTCAGAAATAAAAAGAAAAAAATAAATATAGCAGAAAAAGAAAAAAAATTATATAAAAAACTACTCAGAAATGAGCAGAGATGCGCTTATAGAGGAAATTCAACTTAAATTCATAATGAATTTCAAGAGAAATCCGTATGAATTTATGCTAAATTCCCTATACAAGCGCATCTATTTTCATTTTCAGAGGAGCTCAATAAGGTAGAGAGGGAGGGGCTTATAAACCAGTCCGATTCCCCTTCGGTTGGCGAGGTGGGACTAAACTCTGGTCGTAACGGGTACTAACCATTTAGTCCCGGTTGATGGCTCGAACCGGGACGAATGGGCAGCCCATTGGTCGCGGTTCAAGCCACCAACCGGGACCAATGGTGTTGGGCCAGGAGCGAGGCCCATTTGTCTTGGTTCGTCCCACCAACCGGGACCAATAGGTCCAGACGAACCAGGACCAATGGCCCACGTGGCCCGGCTGGCTCCCGGGCCTCACGAACTGGGTCCGATGCCCCCATTGGTCCCGGTTCTGGATTGAACCAGGACTAATGGGCTGGAGCGGCCTGGACCATTGGCCCCTTTTCTACTAGTGTACCTCTATCAGATCTTACTTTCGCAAGTGTCCATGAAGGGATTGACAACCCCTTTATTGTGTTGGTTGCGAGTTCTTTGTTTGTTTGTGTAGGTGCATGGGACTTTTGAGGATCCTCCTACTGGATTGATACCTTGGTTCTCAAAAACTGAGGGAAATACTTATGCTACTATTGCTGCATCACTCTTTCCTCTTCAAGGAAAACCAACGCAAGCTCAAGACGTAGCAGGTCACATATCGGAGCCTTTAGGCAAGTCCACATACTCAACCATCATTTAGTCTTCTATGATTGCTAACACTCACCACATACACATGAGCACAACGTTTCAACCGGACACATAGAAAGATAGGGGCTTATAGTTTTGCCTCCCAACGCACTCACCTCAAGGGTGATGCCAACAATTATAACTCATGCTACTCATATTCAACTGGATATATGTGCCTAGATCTTTCCTCACCACATGATGCTTGACAAAGGAGAAAAATAAAAGGAATAGAGAGAAAAACATTGACTCTTGCATGAAAGTAAAAGGTAGGTCCTTCGCAGAGGGAAGCAGAGGTTGCCATGTGCTTTTCGTTTGTATGCTCAACCCCTTAGTGCAAGAGAATGTCACGTTATATTTCCCCTTGTGATGGCAACCTTTCTTATGCAGTCTGTCGCTTTTATTCTTCACCATCACAGGTTCGCACAACGCTCAATTTTCCCATACACTAAATGATCTCACACTTTAGAATAATTTTTTATTGCCCTTTTTGCACCGATGACAACTTACTTGAAGGATCTTACTCAATCCATAGGTAGGTATGGTGGACTCTCAAACAAGATTTGGGTTTAAGGATTTTGGATGCACAAGTAGTATCTCTACTTAGTGCAGAGTTTTTGACTAGCAAAGATAGGGGAAAGCACCACATGTTGAAGGATCTATGACAATATAACTTCTATGTGAATATGAACAAACATAAATCATTAAGTTGTCTTCCTTGTCCAACATCAATAATTTTGGCATATAATATTTTGATGGGTGCTCACAATCATAAAAGATTTCCAGGATAGTATATTTATATGTGAACCTTCTCTTCCCTTATTAATTCTTTCATGAGTTGCATCATTGACCAATGCTATGTTTGTCAATCTACAATCAAATTTTCTACTTATACTTTTCTTTGTGTAATGTCATCACTTACCATAAGATTAGCATATGATCTCTTTCTTTTCTTTCCTTTCTTTTTATTGAAACAAGATAGTAAAGAAGGCAAAACTCAAACTAAACTTTATTATATATCTCGCACACAATTACAAAGATTGATCACTAAGCAAACTCACAAAAAGAAAGGATCAAACTAAACTTTTATTCATCCAAAAGCAAAAGATAACCATGGATCGAACTAAGAAAGTAAAGGCAAAAGATAGTGGAGAAGATACGATACCGGGGCACCTCCCCCAAGCTTAGCGAAAGCCAAGGGGAGTGCCCATACCCGATACTCAGTTTTCTTTTGGTGGTGAAGAAGGAGGTGGTGATGATGAAGTAGTGGGTTTGTCTTTCTTCCTTAGCTTACTATTGAGGATGAAATTCTCATTTTTCAGTTCACGGATCTCCCACTCGATCTCCAACACCTTTTTGCATAAATCTTGCTTATTTTCCTACAAGAGACGAAAAGGGATAAACTGGATCTTAGGCCTCTTTGCTTTATTGGGGAGACTTGACTTCTTAAATTCAACGTGCATATCCCCGGGTTGGGGCAATGGAACTTCATCCTCCTCCGAACTCGTCTCCTCCTTCCTCTCAGGATCATAGTCTTCTTCTTCCTCCGAAGTCCAACCATAGTGCTCCACATCCCCATAGACCTTGGAGTTTGCGATATAGTCTGCAACATAACTCTCACCCTCCGAGTCTTGGGATGACATAATTTTAAGATCTGACAGGAAAACAACGAGAAAAGAAAATAGGAGATTTCTCCGTGATACGGAGGTCAATAGGTTCGGGAGGTATATAAAGATTTTGTATCTTGGGGAACAAGCAAAACGGAAGAAAAACGGAGTCGGGAAAGTACCCGAGGTGCGCACAACCCATGTGTCAGGCGCACCCTGGTGTATCGTGCCCACCAGGGTCACTTTCCTGGAAGTTTCTTATTTTCCTAATTTTATAAATATTCCAAAACTGACAAAAAATATTTTTGTGGATTTTTTGGAGTACGTTTACTTACCGTATCACGTACCTCCCTTTTTTCATGATTTTGGAGTATTCCGGAAGGTTTTCTTTATGTGTTCTTCCGGAGTCAAAGTTTGTATAATATTGCTTTCAACATTAATGGGCGTACCTGAGATATAGTGTTTTATTCGTTGCCCATTGACAACCTTCGGGTTAGTACCTTCGGCATTATTTATTTTGATAGCTCCGGATTGATAAACCTCCTCGATGACATAGGGTCCTTCCCATTTGAAGAGGAGTTTTCCTGCAAACAATCTGAAACGAGAGTTGTACAAAAGAACATATTCTCCAACTTTGAACTCACGCTTTTGGATTCTTTTGTCATGCCATCTTTGAATAACTTTTTCTTTGAATAACTTTGCATTTTCATAAGCATGGGTCCTCCATTCATCTAACGAGCTAATATGAAATAACCTCTTTTCACCATCAAGTTTGAAATCATAATTGAGTTCTTTAATTGCCCAATATGCTTTATGTTCTAACTCAAGAGGTAAATGACAAGCTTTTCCATATACCATTTTATATGGAGACGTACCCATGGGATCTTTATATGTTGTTCTATAAGCCCAAAGTGCATCATCTAATTTCTTAGACCAATTCTTCTAGGACCTACTGACAGTCTTTTGTAAAATTAGTTTTATTTCTCTATTGCTAAGTTCAACTTGACCACTAGACTGAGGATGATAAGGTGATGCAATTCTATGGTTAACATCATACTTAGCAAGAATTTTACGGAAAGCACCATGAATAAAGTGTGAACCACCATCAGTCATTAAATATCTAGGGACTCCAAACCTTGGGAAAATATATTCCTTAAGCATTTCAATAGAGGTGTTGTGATCAGCACTACTGGTTGGAATAGCTTCTACCCACTTAGTAACATAATCAACAGCAACCAAAATATGTGTGTACCCATTAGAGGAAGGAAAAGGTCTCATGAAATCAAATCTCCAAACATCAAATGGTTCACCAACAAGTGAATAATTCATAGGAATTTCCTGACGCTTACTGATATTACCTATTCTTTGGCATTCATCACAAGATGAGACAAACTTACGGGCATCCTTGAAGAGAGTAGGCCAATAAAAACCAGATTGCAATACCTTATGAGCGGTTTTGTCTCCCACGTGATGTCCTCCATAAGCTTTAGAGTGACATTTCCGTAGGATTTGTTCCTGTTCATGCTCAGGTACACAATGTCTAATAATACCTTCTACTCCTTCTTTATAAAGATATGGGTCATCCCTAAAGTAATCTCTTAAATCATAGAAGAATTTTTTTCTTTTGTTGGTATGTGAAGCTAGGTGGTATGTATTTAACAAGAATATAATTAGCATAGTTAGCATACCAAGGTGTACTATTAGAAACATTTATTGTAGCTAATTGTTCATCAGGAAAGCTATCATTAATAGGTTGTGGGTCATCAAGAATATTTTCAAGCCTAGACAAGTTATCAGCTACGGGGTTCTCTGCTCCTTTCCTATCAGTGATATGCAATTCAAATTCTTGTAGCAGAAGAACCCACCTAATGATCCTAGGTTTAGCATCTTTCTTTTCCATAAGATATTTTATAGCAAAATGATCGATGTGAATGATCACTTTAGAATCAACAATGTAAGATCTGAATTTATCACAAGCAAACACCACTGCTAAGAATTCTTTTTTCAGTAGTAGCATAGTTTCGTTAAGCACTGTCTAGAGTTTTACTAGCATAATGGATAACATTCAGTTTCTTATCAACGCTTTGTCCTAGAACAACACCAATAGCATAATCACTAGAATCACACAAATCTCAAAAGGCAAGCTCCAATCAGGTGGTCGAACTACAGGTGCAGTAATTAAGGCTTTCTTTAGTGTTGATACGTCTCCAACGTATCTATAATTTTTGATTGCTCCATGCTACTTTATCTACTGTTTTAGGAAATATTGGGCTTTATTATCCACTTTTATATTATTTTTGGGACTAACCTATTAACCGGAGGCCCAGCCCAGATTTGTTGTTTTATGCCTATTTCAGTGTTTCGAGGAAAAGGAATATCAGACGGAGTCAAAACGGAACGAAATCAACTGGAGAAGTTAATTTTGGAAGGAAACCAACCTGATGGGCTTGGAGTGCACGTCAGGGGAGTCCCGGGCTGCCCACGAGGGTGGGGGGCGCCCCCCCCTAGGCGCGCCCCCCTACCTCGTGGGGCCCCCGTAGCTCCACCAACGTACCCCTGCACCCATATATACGTACGTACCCTAAAACTTCCAAAACAGAAGATAGATCGGGAGTTCCGCCACCGCAAGCCTCTTTAACCACCAAAAACCTCTCGAGAGCCCATTCTGGCACCCTGCCGAAGGGGGATCCCATCACCGGTAGCCATCTTCATCATCCCGGCGCTATCCATGATGAGGAGAGTAGTTCACCCTCGGGGCTGAGGGTATGTACCAGTAGCTATGTGTTTGATCTCTCTCTCTCTCTCTCTCTCTCTCTCGTGTTCCCTCTATGGCACGATCTTCATGTATCCCGAGCTTTGCTATTGTAGTTGGATCTTATGATGTTTCTCCCCCTCTACTCTCTTGTGACGAATTGGGTTTCCCCTTTGAAGTTATCTTATCGGATTGAGTCTTTTATGGGAACACTTGATGTATGTCTTGCCGTTATTATCTGTGGTGACAATGGGATATCATGTGCCACTTGATGTATGTTTTGGTGATCAACTTGCGGGTTTCGTGACATTGGGAACCTATGCATAGGGGTTGGCACACGTTCTTGACTCTCCGATAGAAACTTTGGGGCACTCTTTGAAGTACTTTGTGTTGGTTGGATGAATCTGAGATTGTATGATGCTTATCGTATAATCATGCCCACGGATACTTGAGGTGACAATGGAGTATCTAGGTGACATTAGGGTTTTGGTTGATTTGTGTCTTAAGGTGTTATTCTAGTACTAACTCTTTTATAGATTGATCCGAAAGAATAACTTTGAGGTGGTTTCGTACCCTACCATAATCTCTACGTTTGTTCTCCGCTATTAGTGGCTTTGGAGTGACTCTTTGTTGCATGTTGAGGGCTTGTTATATGATCTATCTATGTTATTATTCTTGAGAGAACTTGCACTAGTGAAAGTATGAACCCTAGGCCTTGTTTCCTATCATTGCAATACCGTTTACGCTCACTTTTACCACTTGCTACCTTGCTGTTTTTATATTTTCAGATTACAAAAACCTTCATCTACCATCCATATTGCACTTGTATCACTATCTCTTCGCCGAAATAGTGCACCTAATCAATTTACCATTGTATTGGTGTGTTGGGGACACAAGAGACTTTTTGTTATTGGGTTGCAGGGTTGTTTGAGAGAGACCATCTTCATCCTACGCCTCCCACGGATTGATAAACCTTAGGTCATCCACTTGAGGGAAATTTGCTACTGTCCTACAAACCTGTGCACTTGCAGGCCCAACAACGTCTACAAGAAGAAGGTTGTGTAGTAGACATCAAGCTCTTTTCTGGCGCCGTTGCCGGGGAGGTTAGCGCTTGAAGGTATATCTTTAGATCTTGCAATCGAATCTTTTTGTTTCTTGTTTTAGCACTGGTCTAGTTTATAAAAGAAAAATTACAAAAAAATGGAGTTAAGTTTGTCTCATATGCTTCACCTTTTTAATATCTTTCGTGATTATGATGGGAAAGAAAATTGTGCTCAAGTACTAGAAGAAGAATTACATAGAATGCTTGGCATAAAATATGTGAATGATGAGCACGATTGCAATGTTGTTAGTATGAATTCCTTGAATGTCCATAATTCTAATGATATGCAAAGCCACAAGCTTGGGGAAGCTATGTTTGATGAAGATGATATTTTTTGTCCCCCAAGCTTCGATGAGCAAATTTACTATGATGAAAGCATGCCTCCTATCTATGATGACTATTGTGATGATATGTATGCTATAAAGAAGAAGTTTGCTTATGTGGAGAGTAGTAAATTTTCTATGCTTGTAGATAATAAAGAATGCTTTAGGTGCTGGTTATATTGTTGAATTCATTCATGATGCTACTGAAAATTATTATGAGGGAGGAACATATGCTTGTAGGAGTTGCAATAATGTCAAGTTTCCTCTCTATGTGCTTAAAATCTTGGAGCTATGCTTCTTTTACCTTCCTATGCTTGTTGATTATTATTCCCATAAGTTGTTTGTTCACAAAATCCCTATGCATAGGAAGTGGGTTAGACTTAAATGTGCTAGTCATATGCTTCATGATGCTCCCGTTATGTTTCAATTCTTATCTTTTATGTGAGCATCATTGTCATCATCATGCCTAGCTAGAAAGGCATTAAAGAAAAGCGCTTGTTGGGAGACAACCCAATACTTATCCTTACTGTTTTTTTGTGTTCACATGATTATGCTACTGTAGTAATCATGTTTTATATCTTTTGTTTCAATAAAGTGCCAAGTAAGACCTTTAGGATAGCTTACGGTGATAGTTGTGTTGATCCTGCTGAAAATCAGAAACTTTTGCACCCAGTAAATTAGTTTTGTTAATTCACAGAAACGTGCTTCTGATCTGATTATTTTTGCTCTGGATTGTTACACCAATTTCTCAGGTCGTCCTAATTTTTTAGGATTTTTGGAGTTTCAGAAGTACACGTTCGATACAGATTACTACAGACTGTTCTGTTTTTGACAGATTCTGTTTTCTATGTGTTGTTTGCTTATTTTGATGAATCTATGAGTAGTATCGGAGGGTATGAGCTATAGATAAGTTGGAGTACAGTAGATATTACACCAATATGAATTTATAATGAGTTCATTACAGTACTTAAGTGGTGGTTTTACTTTATTATACTAACGGAGCTTACGAGTTTTCTGTTGAGTTTTGTGTTGTGGAGTTTTCAAGTTTTGGGTAAGGATTCGATGGACTATGGAATAAGGAGTGGCAAGATCCTAAGATTGGAGATTCCCAAGGCACCACAAGGTAATATTCAAGGACAACCAAGAGCCTAAGCTTGGGGATGCCCCGGAAGGCATCCCCTCTTTCGTCTTCGTTCATCGGTAACTTTACTTGGAGCTATATTTTTATTCACCACTTGATATGTGTTTTGCATGGAGCGTCATTTCCTTTTGTTATTTTTTGCTTGATATTATTGAGATTAATGTTTTGAATCTTTAGTTTAAATAAAGAAGTCAAGGATAGTCTTTGCCATGCTTATTTTGCTAGTATACATGTTGCTGTTTGAAAAACAGAAAGTTTACCGCTGTTGCAAAAGTTCCCTAGAAAAGTCAGAGAGTGGTATAATGTTGAATATTTTTGCATACTGAGATATGATAAATTTACTACAGTGGGAATTTTATTTCATAATTTTTGGATTAAGGGAAGTATTGTTACTCTTGCATTCTTTACAGACTGTACTGTTTTGACAGATTGCTGTTATGGTTGCATTGTTTGCATATGTTTGCCTGTTTAATGATTCTATTTGGTTATAGGAGTATTAAATATGTAGAGGCATTTAGTATTCAATGTTGAATAATAATTTTAGTGATTTTTTACAGTAGAAAATGATAAGGTTTTGCATTGGTTTATACTAACCTATCTCACAAGTTCTTGTTGAGATTGTTGTGAATGAAGCTTTTGATAAAAAGAGAAACCATGATATGAGAGGAATTAAGGAGACAAAAAAGCTCAAGCTTGGGGATGCCCAAGGCACTCCAAGATAATATTTCAAGAATTCTTAAGCATCTAAGCTTGGGGATGCCCCGGTAGGCATCCCACCTTTCTTCTTCAACAACTATCGGTTAGTATCGGTTGAGCCTAAGTTTTGCTTCTTGACATGAGTTGTGCTATCCTTGCACTATAGTTTTCTTTAGCTTTGCTTGTTATTTTAATAAAGTATCAAGATCTGAAATTATTAAATGAGAGAGAGTCTTCACATAGTTGCATAATTATTTAGCTACTCATTGACCTTCACTTATATCTTTCGGAGTAGTTTGTTTTTGCTCTAGTGCTTCACTTATATCTTTTAGAGCACGTTAGTGGATTTGTTTTATAGAAACTATTGATATCTCATGCTTCACTTAGATTATTTTGAGAGTCATTAATAGCATGGTAATTTGCTTAGGGTTAATATACTTGGTGTTCAAGATATGTGAAACTTTCTTTTGAGTGCGTTGAATACTAAGATAAGTTTGATGCTTGATAATTGTTTTGAAATATGGAGGTGATAATATCAAAGTCGTGCTAGTTGGGTGATTATGAATTTGAGAAATACTTGTGTTGAAGTTTGCAAGTCCCCTAGCATGCACGTATTGTTAAAGTTGTGTAACAAATTTGAAACATGAAGTGTACCTGGCTTGTGCATCCTTATGAGTGGCGGTCGGGGATGAGAGATGGTCTTTTTCTACCAATCTATCCCCCTAGGAGCATGTGCGTAGTACTTGATTTTTGATGACTTCTAAATTTTTGCAATAAGTATATGAGTTCTTTTGACTAATGTTGAGTCCATGGATTATACGCACTTTCACCTTTCCACCTTTGCTAGCCTCTTCGGTACCGTGCATTGCCCTTTCTCACCTTGAGAGTTGGTGCAAACTTCGTTGGTGCATCCAAACCCCATGATACGATACGCTCTATCACACATAAACCTCCTTATATCTTCCTCAAAACAGCCACCATACCTACCTATCATGGCATTTCCATAGCCATTCCGAGATATATTGCCACGCAACTTCCACCATCATCATCATCATGACATACATTACTTTTATCATATTGCCATTGCATGATCATTTAGTTGACATCGTATTTGTGGCAAAGCCACCATGCATTATTTTCCCTACATGTCACTCTTGATTCATTGCACCATCCTGGTACACCGTCGGAGGCATTCATATCGAGTCATATCTTGTTCTAAGTTTTGAGTTGTAATCCTTATGTTGTAATGAAAGTGTGATGATCATCATTATTAGAGCATTGCCCAAATAAAAAAAGGCCCAAAAAAAGGAAAGGCCAAAAGAAAAAAAAAGAAAGGCCAAAAAAAGGGGCAATGCTACTATCTCTTTTTCCACACTTGTGCTTCAAAGTAGCACCTTGTTCTCCATGTAGTGAGTCTCATATCTTGTGCTTCAAAGTAGCACCTTGTTCTTCATGTAGTGAGTCTCATAAGTTGTCTTTTTATACTAGTGGGAATTTTTCATTATAGAACTTGGCTTGTATATTCCTACGATGGGCTTCCTCAAATACCCTAGGTCTTCATGAGCAACCAAGTTGGATGCACACCCACTAGTTTTCTTTTGTTGAGCATTCATAGCTCTAGTGCATCCGTTGCATGGCAATCCCTACTCCTCATGTTGACATCAATTAATGGGCATCTCCATAGCCCGTTGATTTTCCTCGTCAATGTGTGACTTTCTCCTATTTTGTCTTCTCCACACAATCCCCATCATCATATTCTATTCCACCCATAGTGCTATGTCCATGGCTCACGCTCATGTATTGCGTGAAGGTTGAAAAAGTTTGAGATTATTTGAGTATGAAACAATTTCTTGGCTTGTCATGGGGGGTATAGAAGTTGGGAACATCTTTGTGTGACGAAAATGAAGCATAGCCTAACTATATGATTTTGTAGGGACGAACTTTCTTTTGCCATGTTATTTTGAGAAGACATGATTGCTTTGATTACTATGCTTGAAGTATTATTATTTTTGTGTCAATATGAACTTTTGTCTTGAATCTTTCGATTTTGAATATTCATATCACAATTAAGAAGATTTACACTGAAATTATGCCAAAGTATCACTCCGCATCAAAAAATCTTTTTTATCATTTACCTACTCGAGGACGAGCAGGAATTAAGCTTGGGGATGCTTGATACGTCTCCAACGTATCTATAATTTTTGATTGCTCCATGCTACTTTATCTACTGTTTTAGGAAATATTGGGCTTTATTATCCACTTTTATATTATTTTGGGGACTAACCTATTAACCGGAGGCCCAGTCTAGATTTGCTGTTTTATGCCTATTTCAGTGTTTCGAGGAAAAGGAATATCAGACGGAGTCAAAACGGAACGAAATCAACTCGAGAAGTTAATTTTGGAAGGAAACCAACCTTATGGGCTTGGAGTGCACGTCAGGGGAGTCCCGGGCTGCCCATGAGGGTGGGGGGCGCCCCCCCCCCCCCCCCTGGGCGCGCCCCCCTACCTCGTTGGGCCCCCGTAGCTCCATCGACGTACCCCTTGCACCCATATATACCTACGTACCCTAAAACCTCCAGAACAGAAGATAGATCGGGAGTTCCGCCGCCGCAAGCCTCTATAGCCACCAAAAACCTCTCGGGAGCCTGTTCCGGCACTCTGCCGGAGGAGGATCCCATCACCGGTGGCCATCTTCATCATCCTGGCGCTATCCATGATGAGGAGGGAGTAGTTCACCCTCGGGGCTGAGGGTATGTACCAGTAGCTATGTGTTTGATCTGTCTCTCTCTCTCTCGTGTTCTCTCTCGTGATCCCTCTATGGCACGAACTTTATGTATCCCGAGCTTTGCTATTGTAGTTGGATCTTATGATGTTTCTCCCCCTCTACTCTCTTGTGATGAATTGAGTTTCCCCTTTGAAGTTATCTTATTGGATTGAATCTTTTATGAGAACACTTGATGTATGTCTTGCCGTGATTATCTGTGGTGACAATGGGATATCATGTGCCACTTGATGTATGTTTTGGTGATCAACTTGTGGGTTTCGTGACATTGGGAACCTATGCATAGGGGTTGGCACACATTCTTGACTCTCCGATAGAAACTTTGGGGCACTCTTTGAAGTACTTTGTATTGGTTGGATGAATCTGAGATTGTATGATGCATATCGTATAATCATGCCCACGGATACTTGAGCTGACAATGGAGTATCTAGGTGACATTAGGGTTTTGGTTGATTTGTGTCTGAAGGTGTTATTCTAGTACGAACTCTTTTATAGATTGATCCGAAAGAATAACTTTGAGGTGGTTTCGTACCTTACCATAATCTCTATGTTTGTTCTCCGCTATTAGTGGCTTTGTAGTGACTCTTTGTTGCATGTTGAGGGCTTGTTATATGATCTATCTATGTTATTATTGTTGAGAGAACTTGCACTAGTGAAAGTATGAACCCTAGGCCTTGTTTCCTATCATTGCAATACCGTTTACGCTCACTTTTACCACTTGTTACCTTGCTGTTTTTATATTATCAGATTACAAAAACCTTTATCTACCATCCATATTGCACTTGTATCACTATCTCTTCGCCGAACTAGTGCACCTAATCAATTTACCATTGTATTGGGTGTGTTGGGGACACAAGAGACTTTTTGTTATTTGGTTGCAGGGATGTTTGAGAGAGACCATCTTCATCCTACACCTCCCACGGATTGATAAACCTTAGGTCATCCACTTGAGGGAAATTTGCTACTGTCCTACAAACCTGTGCACTTGCAGGCCCAACAACGTCTACAAGAAGAAGGTTGTGTAGTAGACATCAAGTGTTTCAAAGGCTCACAAGAAATCATCATAAAAAACAAAGGGAATATCCTTTTGCAAAAGATTCGTAAGAGGCCTAGAAATTTCAGAAAAGTCTTTGATAAACCTCCTATAGAAACCAGCATGACCATGGAAACTACGAATACCTTTGATATCTTTAGGACATGGCATTTTCTCAATTGCATCAACCTTGGCTTTGTCCACCTCAACTCCTCTTTCAGAAATTTTATGGCCCAAAACAATACCTTCGTTAACCATAAAGTGGCACTTCTCCCAATTCAAGACAAGATTTTTTTTGTTCACATCTCTGCAAAACTCGATCAAGACTGCTAACACAATCATCAAAAGGGACTTCCCATAAACAGAAAAGTCATCCATGAAAACCTCAACAATCTTTTCACAAAAATCAGAGAATAAAGCAGTCATACATGTTTGAAAGGTAGCAGGTGCATTACATAGACCAAAAGGCATACGTCTATAAGCAAAGGTTCCAAAAGGACAAGTAAAAGTGGTCTTTTCTTGATCAGGTTGTAAAACAGGTATTTGTGAAAAACTAGAATATCCATCAAGAAAGCAAAAATGTGTGTGCTTAAATAATCTTTCTAACATTTGATCAATAAAGGGCAGAGGGTAATGATATTTTCTAGTTGCTTTGTTTAATTTTCTACAATTAATTACCATTCTATAGCCTGTGACAATTCTTTGTGGAATGAGCTCATTCTTATCATTAGGAACAACAATAATACCTCCCTCCTCAGGGACACAATGAATAGGACTTACCCATCTACTATTAGCTATAGGATAGATTATACCTGCTTCCAGAAGTTTCAATATTTCCATTCTTACCACTTCTTTCATTTTCGGATTTAACCAACATTGGTGATCAACAACGGGTTTAGCATCAGGTCGCATATTAATCTTGTGCTGACATAGATTGGGACTAATTCCCTTAAGATCATCAAGTGTATATCCAATAGTAGCTCTATGCTTCCTTAGAACTTTCAATAATTTTTCTTCTTCATGTTATGAAAGGTTAGAACTAATAATAACAGGATATATCTTTTTCTCATCAAGATAAGCATATTTAAAAGTGTCTGGCAATTGTTTTAATTCAAACACAGGATCACCTTTAGGTGGAGGAGCACATCCTAGAGTTTCAATAGGCAAATTGTGTTTAAGCAGAGGTTGTTGATCGAAAAAGATTCTATCTATTTCATTTCTTTCACGCATATACAAATCATTTTCATGGCCTAGCAAGTATTGTTCCAAAGGATCAGTAGGAGGCACAACAATGGAAGCAAGACCAATAATTTCATCCTTACTAGGCAAATCTTTGTTATGAGGTTGTCTACTAAACTTGGAAAAATTAAATTCATGAGATTCATTACCAAAGCTAACACCAACAGTTTGTTTCTCACAATATATTTTGGCATTAACGGTGTTCAAGAAAGGTCTACCAAAAATAATGGGACAAAATTCATCTTGTGGGGAGCTAAGAACAAGAAGATCAGTAGCGTATTTTATTTTCCCACACAAGACTTCAACATCTCTAAGAAATTGGTGATATAGTATCTCTATTAGCAAGTTTAATAGTGACATCTATGCCTTCTATTTCAGCAGGTGCTTTCATCCTTAATTTCTTTATATAAGGAAAAAGGAATAGCACTCACACTATCACCTAGGTCACATAACCCATGATAACAGTGATCTCCTATCTTAACTGAGACAATAGGCATGCCAACAACTAGTCTATGTTTATCTTTTCCTTCAGGTTTGGCAATTCTAGAAGCTTCATCACAGAGGTAAATAACATGCCCATCAATGTTATCGACTAAGAGATCTTTAACCATAGCAACACTAGGTTCAACTCTGATTTGTTCCGATGGTTTGGGTGTTCTGACATAACTTTTGTTAACCATAGTTGAAGCTTTAGCATGTTCTTTCATCCTAACAGGGAACGGTGGTTTTTCAATATAAGCAGTGGGAACAACTGGATCAACATTGTAAATGATAGTTTCTTCTTTAGCTTTCACCAGTTCTTTAACTTCTTCTTTAATAGGTGGGTGATATTTAAACCACTTCTCCTTAGGGATATCAACATGAGTAGCAAAAGATTCATAGAAGGAAGCTACTATTTCAGAGTCAAGCCCATATTTAGTGCTAAACTTTTGAAAAGCATAGATATTCATAAAAGATTTAACACAATCAAACTTAGGTTCAATACCTCACTCTTTACCTTCATCAAGTTCCCAATCTTCAGAGTTGTGTTTAATTCTTTCTAAAAGATGCCACCGGAATTCAATAGTCTTCTTCATAAAAGAACCAGTACAAGAAGTAACGAGCATGGATTGATCATTATGAGAAAGCCGAGCATAAAAATTTTGAATAATAATTTCTCTTGAGAGCTCATGATTGGGGCATGAATATAACATTGCCTTAAGCCTCCCCCAAGCTAGAGCTATACTGTCTCCTTCATGAGGCCAAAAATTATATATATAATTCCGATCACGATGAACTAGATGCATAGGATATTTTTTTTTGATAAAATTCCAATTTCAACCGATTCCAGTTCGAAGATCCAATATCATCGCATAGCCTATACCATGTCAATGCTTTTCCCTTCAAAGATAAAGGGAAAACCTTCTTCTTCGCTTCATCTCCGGGCAAACCTGCAAGCTTAAACAATCCACAAATTTATCCACATATATCAAGTGCATATCAGGATGTTCGGTTCCATATCCTGCATAAGGATTAGCTAGTAGTTGTTCTAACATACCCAAAGGAATTTCATATTCAACATTTTCAGTAGGTGAAGTAGGTTGACGGGCAACTAATTATGGTTCCGGTCGAGGTGAAGATACCCCGAACAAACCCCTCAAAGGATTATTTTCCATAGTAGAAAGTGACAATAAATTTCAGCACGTAGTAATAATGTTTCCTTACCAATTTCCATTACTAAGAGCGCTTCACTCCCCGGCAACGGCGCCAAAAAATGGCCTTGATAACCCACAAGTATATGGGGTGAATTGTAGCCTTTTCGATAAGTAAGAGTGTCGAACCCAACGAGGGGCAGAAGGAAAGGACAAGTGGTTTTCAGCAAGGTAATGGCTCCAAGTGCTAAAATTGTAAGTAGCGGAGTAGTTTGATAGCAAGATAATTTGTAACGAGCAAGTAACGATATTAGTAACAAAAGTGCAGCAAGGTAGCCCAATCCTTTTGAGGCAAAGGACAGGCCAAAACGCTCTCTTATGATAAGCAAAGTGTTCTTGAGGGTACACGGGAATTTCATCTAGTCACTTTCATCATGTTGGCTTAATTTGTGTTCGGTACTTTGATAATTTGATATGTGGGCAGACCAGTGCTTAGGTGTTGTTCTTACTTGAACAAACCTCCTACTTATTATTAACCCTCTCGCAAGCATCTGCAACTATGATAAAGATATTAAGAATAAATTCTAACCATAGTATTAAACTTTTGGATCCAATCGTTCCCTTACGGAATAGCGCATAAACTGGGGTTTAAGCTTCTATCATTCTCGCAACCTGTGACGCCCGGATAGTTAAGCTACAGTAATTCCCTATTGATGATGCCACATCACCGCGATTACTGTTGCTAATGTCGCGTTAGTTCAGAACCGATCCAAAGTCAACTTTGAATTAAAGTCAAACAGTAAAAGTTTTGAAACATAAAAACTAAAATGTTCGGGATATGACAAATACATCACAAATAAGATTGGTGGAGGATTCACATTTTTATAAAATGTTTAAATACTCTAAAAGAAATAAAACAGCGGCAAAAGTGTTATTTAAATGCTCTTAAATTAATAAACAAATACAAATTACTTGATTTGAGGTGCCAAATTAATTGTGGCAGTGACATAATTTGTAACACTAAAATTGGGTGCTATTTTTATAACTTTAGAAACTAAATACTACTAGAGACAAAAGTAAACATATTAAATAAAAGAAACGAAAAATAAAATACAAAACAAAAAATAAAAAGAGAAAAAGAGAAAAGGCCCCCTGGCCAACTGGGCCAGACGGCCCAGCGGGCCAACCCACCTGGCCCAGCCGTCCGGCCGCTCCCCCACTCCCCTTATCCCCCCGAAACCCTAACCCCGCTCGCCCACGCACTCCCATTCCCCCCCCCCCCCTCATGTTTGCCTCCCCTCCCGATCCAATCTAAATCGGGGGCTCGATCCACGCCATCGCCAAGACATCGCCCGGAGTCCCCCCCCCCCCCCGCCTGAGGACCCCGTCGCCCTCCGCCTCGCTCCCTCATCTCCCTTCCTGCCCGATCTGGATCGGGGCAGCCCCCCGATCCCATCTCCCCGCCGGACCATCGTCGCCGCGCTCGCCTCGGACGTCGTCGTCTCCACCACCGTCGTCTTCGTCGTCCTCTTCCCCACGGGTCGCCCCCGAGCCCGCTGCCATGCCTCTCCCACCCCCCTCTGAGCCTCCTCCTCCATCCTGCTCGGTTGCACACCGCGCGCTCGTGCGCCCAGCCACCGTCCCGACCGCGTGGACGTTGCCCCGTCCCCGCGAGCTCCCACGCGTCTCCTGTCCACTGCCGACTGCGCCCCTGCCGCCGCCAACTGCTGGCCCTGCCCACGTGTGCCTCTTGCCGCCCACCCGCTGTGCGCTACCGCGACGGGGCCCCAGTAGGCCGGCGCTAACCGCCTACTACTATGTTCAGGCCGCCGATGACCAGGAGTAGTTTAGGAGGATCTCGGGCAGGAGGCCTGCGCCTCTTTCGATCTGTATCCCAGTTTCTGCTAGCCATCTTATGGCACCTTGTTTAACTTATGTCTGTACTCAGATATTGTTGCTTTCGCTGACTCATTTATGTTTGATCACTTGTATTCGAGCCCTCGAGGCCCCTATCTTGTAATATGATGCTTGTATGACTTATTCTACTTTTAGAGTTGTGTCGTGATATCTTCCCGTGAGTCCTGATCTTGGTCGTACACATTTGCGTGCATGATTAGTGTACGATTCAATCGAGGGTGTCACACAACCCACCATCTAATAACTACTCCACAATACATTCCCTTAGGCCCAAATATGGTGAAGTGTCATGTAGTCGACGTTCACAGACACCACTAAGAGAATGGAAACATACATATCATCAAAATATCAAACACATATCGAGTTCACATGATTACTTGCAACATGATTTCTCCCGTGACCTCAAGAATGAAAGTAACTACTCACAAATGATAATCATGCTCAAGATCAGAGGGGTATTAAATAGCATAATGGATCTGAACATATAATCTTCCACCAAATAAACCATATAGTAATCAACTGCAAGATGTAATCAACACTACTAGTAACCCACAAGCACCAATCTATAGTTTTGATACAAAGATTGAACACAAGAGATGAACTAGGGTTTGAGAGGAGTTGGTGCTATTGAAGATGTTGATGAAGATAGCCCTCCCCAAGATGGGAGAGTTGTTGGTGACGATAATGACAATGATTTCCACCTCCGGAAGGGAAGTTCCCCCGGCGGAATCGCTCCGCTGGAGGGCAAAAGTGCTCCTCCCAAGTTCCACCTCGAGACGGCGGCGCTTCATCCCGAAAGTCCTCCCCTTATTTTTTCTAGGTCAAAATGACTTATATACCAGAAGAGGGGCACCGGAGGTGGGCCATGGAGGGCAGCACCCACCAGGGCGCCCGGGCCTCCTGGCGCTCCCAGGTAGGTTGGGCCCACCTGGTGGCCCCCCTCTGGTACTTATTTGCTCCAATAATTCTTAAATAATCCATAGAAAATCCTCGGGAAGTTTTAGCTCATTTGGAGTTGTGCAGAATAGGTAGCTTGATGTAGCTTTTCAGGTCCAGATTTCCAGCTGCCAGAATTCTCCCCCTTTGTGCATACCTTGCATATTATGAGAGAAAAAGCATTAGAATTACTCCAAAAAGCATAATTATACAATAAAACAACATAAATAACAGTAGGAAAACATGACAAATGGACTTATCATTAATAGAGGACGTCTAACTTGTTTTTGCAGGGCATGTTGTGATGTGATATGGTCAAGACATGATGTGATATACGTTGTTGTACAAGATGATCACATTTTGTAAAAGTTATCGGTGATACGTCTCCGTCGTATCTATAATTTTTGATTGTTTCATGCCAATATAATTCAACTTTTACATACTTTCGGCAACTTTTTATATGATTTATTTCGACTAACTTACTTATCCAGTGCCCAGTGTCAGTTCCTGTTTGTTGCATGCTTTTAAATCACAGAAAATCCATATCAAACGAAGTCCAAACGTGATGCAACTCCACAGAGAATTATTTTGGAATATTTGTGATTTTTGGGAGTTGGAATCACCGCAAACGGAGGCCCACACAGACCACAACCCACCGGGGCGCACCACCAGGCCCAGGCGCGCCCTGGTGTATCATGCCCTCCTTGTACGTCGGTTGGATCTCTACTTTGGGCACAAGGAAGCTTATATCAGGAAAAAATCATGTATAAAGATCAACGCAATCGGAGTTATGGATCTCCGGGAATATAAGAAACATTTTTTGCCAGATCTGGGTAACGCGAAACAGAAGAGGACAGAGAAACAGATCCAATCTCGGAGAGGCTCTCGCCCCTCCACAGCCATGGAGGCCATGGACCAGAGGGGGAACCTTCCTCCCATCTAGGGGGAGTCCAAGGAAGAAGAAGAAGGAGGAGGGCTCTCTCCCCCTCTCTCCCGGTGGCGCCGGAACGCCGCCGGGGCTAAGATCGTGACGGTGATCTACATCAACAACCATGCTACCGTCAACACCAACTTTCTCCCCCTCTATGCAGCGGTGTAACACCTCTTCCCCCTGCTGTAATCTCGACTTAAACATGGTGCTCAACTCCATATATTATTTCCCAATGATCTATGGTTATCCTATGATGTTTGAGTACATCCGTTTTGTCCTATGGGTTAATCGTGATCTTGGTTGGTATGATTGTATATTTTATTTATGGTGCTATCCTACGGTGCCCTCTGTATCGCGCAAACGTGAGGGGACCCCTAATGACCCACAAGTATAGGGGATCTATCGTAGTCCTTTCGATAAGTAAGAGTGTCGAACCCAACGAGGAGCAGAAGGAAATGATAAGTGGTTTTCAGCAAGGTATTCTTTGCAAGTACTGAAATAAGTGGTAACAGATAGTTTTGTGATAAGATAAATTGTAACGAGCAACAAGTAACAAAAGTAAATAAAGTGCAGCAAGGTGGCCCAATCCTTTTTGTAGCAAAGGACAAGCTTGGACAAACTCTAATAATAGGAAAAGCGCTCCCGAGGACACATGGGTATATCGTCAAGCTAGTTTTCATCACGCTCATATGATTCGCGTTCGGTACTTTGATAATTTGATATGTGGGTGGACCGGTGCTTGGGTGCTGTTCTTACTTGAACAAGCATCCCTCTTATGATTAACCTCTATTGCAAGCATCCGCAACTACAACAAAAGTATTAAGGTAAACCAAACCATAGCATGAAACATATGGATCCAAATCAGCCCCTTACGAAGCAACGCATAAACTAGGGTTTAAGCTTCTGTCACTCTAGCAACCCATCATCTACTTATTACTTCCCAATGCCTTCCTCTAAGCCCAAATAATGGTGAAGTGTTATGTAGTCGACATTCACATAACACCACTAGAGGTTAGACAACATACATCTTATCAAAATATCGAACGAATACCAAATTCACATGACTACTAATAGCAAGACTTCTCCCTTGTCCTCAGGAACAAACGTAATTACTCACAAAGCATATTCATGTTCATAATCAGAGGGGTAATAATATGCATAAAGGATCTGAACATATGATCTTCCACCAAATAAACCAACTAGCATCAACTACAAGGAGTAATCAACACTAGTAGCAACCTACTAGCACCAATCCCGAACTTGGAGACAAGAATTGGATACAAGAGATGAACTAGGGTTTGGAGATGAGATGGTGCTGGTGAAGATGTTGATGGAGATTGCCCTCTCCCGATGAGAGGAGCGTTGGTGATGACGATGGTGATGATTTCCCCCTCCCGAAGGGAAGTGTCCCCAGCAGAACAGCTCTGCCGGAGCCCTAGATTGGATCCGCCAAGGTTCCGCCTCGTGCCGACGGAGTCTCATCCCGAAATGTTGCCTTCTATTTTTTTCTCATTGAAAGACTTCATATAGGAGAAGATGGGCGTCGGAGAGCCACCAGGGGGCCCAGGAGGCGTGAGCAGGGTGTGGGCCCCTGGCCTTCATCTTTGGCGATGATTTTCCTTTATTTATTTTAAGATATTCCGTGGAGTTTCAGGACTTTTGGAGTTGCGCAGAATAGACCTCCAATATTTGCTCCTTTTCAAGCCCAGAATTCCAGCTACCGGCATTCTCCCTCTTCATGTAAACCTTGTAAAATAAGAGAGAATAGCCATAAGTATTGTGACATAACGTGGAATAATAGCCCATAATGCAATAAATATTGATATAAAATCATGATGCAAAATGGACGTATCAACTCCCCCAAGTTTAGACATCGCTTGTCCTCAAGCGAAAAGCCGATAACAATAAATATGTCCTCATGTTTAGAGGTAGAGGCGTCGATAAAAATAAAATACGGACATGAAGGCAGCATGATTATTTCCATAACAGCAACATATATAGATTTTGTCATATGATTACTTAAGTTCAAGTGATGATCTTTTCACAAAGCCAAAGTATGAATCAGAAACCTTATTGAGCACCAACAAATTATAACCTCAGTCATTGAAGCAATTGCAATTTATCATAACATCGGAAAGAGTCTATGTCAGAGCTTAAAAGCAAGTCCACATACTCAACTATCACTTAGTCCTTCATAATTGCTAACACTCACGCAATACTTGTGGTTACAGAGCTTTAATCGGACAAAGAGAAAGATAGGGGATTATAGTTTTGCCCCACAACCTTTTACCTCAAGGGTAATGTCAACAATAATAATTCATGCTCCCCTATATCCAATTAGATATATATATATATCATATTCTTTCCAACATGCTGATCTTGCCAAAGGATAAAATAAAAAGGGAAAGGTGAAGATCACCATGACTCTTGCATAAGGTAGAGGATAATAATAAAAGATAGGCCCTTCACAGAGGGAAGCAGAGATTGTCATGCATGTTTAGGGTTGATGCACAAAATCTTAATGCAAAAGAACATCACTTTATATTGCCCCTTGTATGTGGACCTTTATTATGAAGTCCGTCGCTTTTATTACGTCCACAACAAGTTCGTACAAAGCTTATTTCTCTGCACTAATAAGTCATGCATATTTAGAGAGCAATTTTTATTGCTTGCACCGATGACAACTTACTTGAAGGATCTTACTCAATCCATAGGTAGATATGGTGGATTCTCATGGCAAAACTGGTTTAAGGGTATTTGGAAGCACAAGTAGTATTTCTACTTGGTGCTGAGAATTTGGCTAGCATGAGGGGGAAAGGCAAGCTCAACATGTTAGAGGATCCATGACAACATAATTTATCTCAGTTATAAGAAAACATAACTCATTATGTTGTCTTCCTTGTCCAACATCAACTCTTTAGCATGTCATATTTTAATGAGTGCTCCCAATCATAAAAGATGTCAATGATAATATATCTATATGTGAAACCTCTCTTTCCTTATTACTTCCTATTAATTGCAACGATGAACAAAGCTATATTTGCCAACTCCCAACAACTTTTAATCATCATACTCTTTCTATGTGAAGTCATTACTTTCAATAAGATCAATATGAACTCTTTGATTCTTTTTATTCTTTTTCTTCTATTCACCCAATATAATGGCAAAGTAATCAAGCCCTTGACTCAACACTAATCTTTATTATACAGATCACGGACTCGATTACAAAGAAGGATCATAAAGCAAAACTCAAAACTAGATCATGCCATGACTTTATTCTACTAAATCAAGATACTGCTAATAGGATAGAACTAAGAAAAACGGTAAAGATAGGAGTTGTGATGGTGATACGATACCAGGGCACCTCCCCCAAGCTTGGCGGTTGCCAAGGGGAGTGCCCATACCCATGTGATTATTTCTCCTTCTTTGTTGTTGGCAGTGGAGGTGTTGTTGATGATGCAGGCTTGTCGTCCACCTTCCATGGCATAGGCTCACCATCATAGAAGGATGATCGAGTCTCCGGAATCCTCAAATCTACAGCAAACTCATCCTTTTGAATCTATATTCATAGTCATAGTTTTGGTTTTGCAGATCATAGATTTGGGCTTGGAGGTGCTCGATCTTCTCTTGTAGCTTGAAGATGGCTTCCTCGGTGTTCTTGGCATCCGGCTGGTAGTTGTTGGTGAACTCCGCGAGCATCTTGTGGCTAGCGTTGATTCCACGCTCCACCATACCCTGGCACTTGAAAACTTGTTGCTCCATTGCTTCGAGCCTCGACTCCATGCTTCCGGTTCCCTTTGGTCCCTCAACATCGTGGATGTGCAGCAACCCATCACGCATCTCAATGGTTTGAGGGTGTCGTAGCACCTCCGCGAGGTAAGGGTTGATCACCTTCTCGAAGAACTTGTCCTTGGAAGCACTTGGGGTCATCATGATGATCTAGACCTGTCAGAAAAACAGCTCGAAACAAAAACAGGGGAGATTTGCATGATACAAGAGTCAAAACCTTTGGGAGTATATATAATGAATTTTTCCCAACCAAAATACGTATCGTGCAATAAAACGGAGTCCGGAGGGCACACGAGGTGCTCACGAGGTAGGGGGGCGCGGCCAGGGGGGTAGGGCGCGCCCTCCACCCTCGTGAAGGCCTCGTGTCCTTCCAGGACTGCTACTTATTTTTCTATTTTTCTAAATATTCCAAAACGGAGTAATATTGCCTTAAAATTGTTTTGGAGTCGGTTTACTTACCGTACCACATACCTATTCCTTTTCGGAGTCTGGAACGGTCTGGAAGGTGTCCCTTATGTATTCCACTGGGGTTACGCTTTCAATAATATTGGTTTCAACATTTATAGGATTACCTGAGATATAGTGTTTGATTCTTTGACCGTTTACCACCTTTGGATTTGTGCCTTCGAAGTTGTTGATTTTTATGGCACCGGAATGATAGACCTCCTCGATAATGTAGGGACCTTCCCATTTAGAGAGAAGTTTTCCTGCAAAAAATCTTAAACGAGAGTTGTATAGCAATACATAATCACCTACATTAAACTCACGCTTTTGTATCCTTTTGTCATGCCATTTTTTAACTTTTTCTTTAAACAACTTGGTAATTTCATAAGCTTGGGTTCTCCATTCATCAAGTGAGCTAATATCAAATAACCTCTTCTCACTGGCAAGTTTGAAATCATAGTTGAGCTCTTTAATAGCCCAATATGCCTTATGTTCTAGTTCGAGAGGTAAGTGACATGCTTTTCCATAAACCATTTTATACGGAGACATACCCATAGGATTCTTATATGCAGTTATATAGGCCCATAATGTGTCATTCAGTTTCTTAGACCAATTCTTTCTAGACCTATTGACAGTCTTTTGAAAAATTAATTTGAGCTCTCTATTGCTCAATTCTACTTGACCACTAGACTGCGGATGATAAGGAGATGCGATTCTATGATTAACGCCATATTAGCAAGCATTTTACGGGAAGCACCATGAATAAAGTGTGAACCACCATCAGTCATTAAGTATCTAGGGACTCCAAACCTCGGAAAAATAACTTCCTTAAGCATTTTGATAGAGGTGTTATGATCAGCACTACTAGTTGGAATAGCTTCTACCCACTTAGTAACGTAATCAACAGCAACTAAAATATGTGTATATCCATTAGAGGCAGGAAAAGGTCCCATATAATCAAAGCCCCAAACATCAAATGGTTCAATAACAAGTGAATAATTCATAGGCATTTCTTGACGTCTACTAATATTACCAGTTCTTTGACATCCATGAAGAGAGTAGGCCAATAAAAACCAGATTGCAATACCTTATGTGCAGTTCTATCTCCAGCGTGGTGTCCTCCATAAGCCTCGGAGTGACACTTGCGTAGGATCTGTTCCTGTTCATGCTCAGGTGCACAACGTCTAATAACACCATCTACTCCTTCTTTATAAAGATGTGGGTCATCCCAAAAGTAATGTCGCGGATCATAGAAAAACTTTTTCTTTCATTGGTATGTGAAGTTAGGTGGTATAAATTTAGCAACAATATAATTAGCATAATCAACATACCATGGAGTGCTACGAGAAGTGCTTATGACATTTACTGTTCATTAGGAAAGCTTTCATCAATAGGTAGTGGGTCATCAAGAACATTCTCTAACCTAGATAAGTTGTCTTCAACGGGGTTCTCAGCTCCTTTTCTATCAACAATATGCAAATCAAATTCTTGCAGCAAGAGTATCCATCTAATAAGTCTAGGTTTTGCATCTTTCTTTTCCATAAGATATTTAATAGCAGCATGATCAGTGCGAATAGTTACTTTAGAATCAACAATATAGGGTCTGAATTTATCACAAGCAAATACAACTGCTAATAGTTCCTTTTCGGTAGTAACATAATTTCTTTGAGCATTGTCTAGAGTCTTACTAGCATAATGGATAACATTTAATTTCTTATCAACTCTTTGCCCTAGAACAACACCTACAACATAATCACTAGCATCACACATAATTTCAAAGGGTAAATTCCAATCAGGTGGCTGAACAACAGGTGCAGAGACTAATGCTTTCTTAAGTATTTCAAATGCTTCTACACAATCATCATCAAAGACAAATGGTACATCTTTTTGTAATAAATTAGTCAGAGGCCGAGAAATTTTTGAGAAGTCCTTAATGAACCTCCTATAAAATCCGGCGTGACCAAGGAAACTTCTTATACCTTTGATGTCCTTGGGACATGGCATCTTTTCAGTAGCATTAACCTTGGCTTTATCAACTTCAATACCTCTTTCAGAAACTTTGTGCCCCAAGACAATACCTTCTTTAACCATAAAGTGGCACTTTTCCCAATTCAAGACAAGATTAGTTTCTTCACATCTCTGCAAAACTCGAGCAAGATTGCTCAAGCAATCATCAAAAGAGGAACCATAGACGGAAAAGCCGTCCATGAAAACCTCACAAATCTTTTCGCAAACATCAGAGAATATAGCCATCATGCATCTTTGAAAGGTAGCAGGTGCATTACATAAACCAAAAGGCATACATCTATAAGCAAAAGTACCAAAAGGGCATGTAAAAGTAGTCTTTGATTGATCTTTAGCCGACACAGGTATTTGAGAGAAACCAGAATAACCATCTAGAAAACAATAATGTGTATGTTTGCATAATCTTTATAGCATTTGATCAATAAAAGGTAAGGGGTAACGATCTTTCTTAGTAGCCTTATTTAATTTGCGGAAATCAATTACCATCCTATAACATGTGATAATTCTTTGTGGAATCAATTCATCTTTATCATTAGGGACAACAGTAATACCTCCCTTCTTAGGGACACAATGGACAGGACTTACCCACTGACTATCAGCAACGGGATAAATTATACCTGCTTCCAGAAGCTTGAGTATTTCTTTTCTCACCACTTCTTTCATTTTAGGATTCAAACATCGTTGAGGATCACAAACTGGTTTGGCATCCGCTTCCAAATTTATTTTATGTTGACATAGAGTGGGACTGATGCCCTTAAGATCATCAAGAGTATATCCAATAGCGGCACGGTGCTTCTTCAGAGTTTTCAATAATCTTTCTTCTTCATGCTCTGAAAGGTTAGCACTAATAATGATAGGATATATTTTCTTTTCATCAAGATAAGCATATTTAAGATTATCAGGCAACGGTTTAAGCTCAAACACGGGATCACCCTTGGGTGGAGGAGGATCCCCTAGGATTTCAACAAGCAAATTGTGTTGCGGAATAGGTTGCTGTTTAAACAATACTTCATCTATTTCGCTTCTTTCATTCATGAACATATCATTTTCATGGTCTAGCAAATAGTGTTCTAAAGGATCACTAGGAGGTACGGCAATAGAAGCAAGACCAATAATTTCATCCTTACTAGGCAATTCATCCTCACGATGTTGTTTACTAAATTTAGAGAAATTAAACTCATGAACCATATCATCCAAGCCAACAGTAACAACATTCTTTTCGTAGTCTATCTTAGCATTAACAGTATTCGAGAAGGGTCTACCAAATATAATGGGACAAAAGCTATCCTGTGGAGAACCGAGAACAAGAAAATCAGCAGGATATTTGGTTTTTCCACACAAGACTTCAACATCTCTAACAATTCCCATTGCAGATATAGTATCTCTATTGGCAAGTTTAATTGTAACATCAATATCCTCTAACTCAGCAGGTGCCATATCATGCATAATTTCTTCATACAAGGTAATAGGAATAACATTAGCACTAGCACCCATATCACATAAGCCATGATAACAATGATCTCCTATTTTAATAGAAATAACAGGCACGCCTACCACAGGTCTATGTTTATCTCTAGCACAAGGTTTAGCAATTCTAGCAGTTTCACCACGAAATTGAATAACATGCCCATCAATATTATCAGACAAGAGATCTTTAACAATAGCAATATTGGGTTCTACTTTGACTTGCTTAGGAGGTGTATAAGTTCTAATATTGCTTTTACGAACAACAGTTGAAGCTTTAGCATGATCCTTCATTCTAACAGGGAAAGGTGGTTTCTCAACATAAGAAGTGGGAACAATAGGATCATTGTAAGTGACAGTCTTTTCTTCAACTTTAATAGGTGCAGCTACTTTTACTTCTATGGGAGGATGATATTTAAACCACTTCTCCTTGGGGAGATCAACATAAGTAGCAAAAGATTCACAGAAAGAAGCTACTATCTCAGAGTCAAGTCCATATTTAGTGCTAAACTTACGAAAAATATCGGTATCCATAAAAGATTTAACACAATCAAACTTAGGTGTCATACCTAACTCCTTACCTTCGTCGAGGTCCCAATCTTCAGAGTTGCGTTTAATTCTATCCAATAAATTACATTTAAACTCAATAGTCTTCATCATAAAAGAGCCAGCACAAGAAGTATCGAGCATGGTGCGATTGTTATCAGAAAGCCGAGCATAAAAACTTTGCATAATTACTTCTCTTGGGAGCTCATGATTGGGGCATGAATATAACATTGATTTAAGCCTCCCCCAAGCTTGAGCGATGCTTTCTCCTTCGCGAGGTCAAAAATTATATATATAATTGCGATCACAATGAACAAGATGCATAGGGTAATACTTTTGATGAAATTCCAATTTCAATCTTTTATAGTTCCATGATCTCATATCATCACATAGCATATACCATGTCAATGTGTCTCCCTTCAAAGATAAAGGGAAAGCCTTCTTCTTAACAACATCATCGGGTATACCTGCAAGCTTAAATAGTCCACAAACTTCATCCACATAGCGTAGATGTTCATCAGGATGCTTTGTTCCATTTCCTGTAAAAGTGTTAGCTAGCAGTTTTTCCATCAAACCCGAAGGAACTTCAAAAGGAGTTTCATTTTCAATAGGTTCAGTAGGTTCAGTAGGTTGAGGAGCAACTCTTATCTCTACTGGACGGGGTGAAGATACCCCGAACAAGCCCCTCAGACAATTACTTTCCATAGTGACAAGTGACAGAAAATTTCAGCACACTATATAAATTTTTCCTTACCAAATTCCACCTACCAAAGGCGCTTCACTCCCCGGCAACAGCGCCAGAAAAGAGTCTTGATGACCCACAAGTATAGGGGATCTATCGTAGTCTTTTCGATAAGTAAGAGTGTCGAACCCAACGAGGAGCAGAAGGAAATGATAAGCGGTTTTCAGCAAGTATTCTCTGCAAGTACTGAAATAAGTGGTAACGGATAGTTTTGTGATAAGATAAATTGTGACGAGCAACAAGTAACAAAAGTAAATAAAGTGCAGCAAGGTGGCCCAATCCTTTTTGTAGCAAAGGACAAGCCTGGACAAACTCTTATAATAGGAAAAGCGCTCCCGAGGACACATGGGAATATCGTCAAGCTAGTTTTCATCACGCTCATATGATTCGTGTTCGGTACTTTGATAATTTGATATGTGGGTGGACCGGTGCTTGGGTGCTGTTCTTACTTGAACAAGCATCCCTCTTATGATTAATCTCTATTGCAAGCATCCGCAACTACAACAAAAGTATTAAGGTAAACCTAACCATAGCATGAAACATATGGATCCAAATCAACCCCTTACGAAGCAACGCATAAACTACGGTTTAAGCTTCTGTCACTATAGCAAACCATCATCTACTTATTACTTCCCAATGCCTTCCTCTAGGCCCAAATAATGGTGAAGTGTTATGTAGTCGATGTTCACATAACACCACTAGAGGTTAGACAACATACATCTTATCAGAATATCGAACGAATACCAAATTCACATGACTACTAATAGCAAGACTTCTCCCTTGTCCTCGGGAACAAACGTAATTACTCAGAAAGCATATTCATGTTCATAATCAGAGGGGTAATAATATGCATAAAGGATCTGAACATATGATCTTCCACCAAATAAACCAACTAGCATCAACTACAAGGAGTAATCAACACTACTAGCAACCTACTAGCACCAATCCCAGACTTGGAGACAACAATTGGATATAAGAGATGAACTAGGGTTTGGAGATGAGATGGTGCTGGTGAAGATGTGGATGGAGATTGCCCTCTCCCGATGAGAGGAGCGTTGGTGATGACGATGGTGATGATTTCCCCCTCCCGGAGGGAAGTGTCCCTGGCAGAACAGCTCTGCTGGAGCCCTAGATTGGTTCCGCCAATGTTCGGCCTCGTGGCGGCGGAGTCTCGTCCCGAAAGGTTGCCTTCTATTTTTTTCTCATCGAAAGAATTCATATAGGAGAAGATGGGCGTCGGAGAGCCACCAGGAGGCCCACGAGGTAGGGGGCGCACCCAGGGGGGTGCGCCCCCACCCTCGTGAGCAGGGTGTGGGCCCCTGGCCTTCATCTTTGGCGATGATTTTTCATTATTTATTTTAAGATATTCCATGGAGTTTTAGGTCTTTTGGAGTTGCGCAGAATAGGCCTCCAATATTTGCTCCTTTTCCAGCCCAGAATTCCAGTTGCCGGCATTCTCCCTCTTCATGTAAACCTTGTAAAATAAGAGAGAATAGCCATAAGTATTGTGACATAATGTGGAATAACAGCCCATAATGCAATAAATATTGATATAAAAGCATGATGCAAAATGGATGTATTAACCCCGCTATAGGGTGTTGCAATATGTTCATGGTTTGCTTACAGTGGGTTGCGAGAGAGTGACAGAAACTTAAACATGAGTAGTTGGGTATGACGTATGGGAGTAAAGAGGACTTGATACTTAATTCTATGGTTGGGTTTAACGACCTTAATGATCTTTAGTAGTTGCGGATGCTTGCTAGATTTCCAATCATAAGTGCATATGATCCAAGTAGAGAAAGTATGTTAGCTCATGCCTCTCCCTCATATAAAATTACAAGAATGATTACCGGTACTTGTTATCGATTGCCTAGGGACAAATGACTTTCTTGTTGACAAAAGCTATCTACTTTTATTACCTTGCAATTTATTCTTAGTTTTATTCTCGCAACTCGTAGTTTTATTCTCGCAAAATAGTTTCATACTTGTTTTAGGCAAAGCAAACATCAAGCATGCGTAGAGTTGTATCAGTGGTCAATAGAACTTGAGGGAATATTTGTTCTACCTTTAGCTCCTTGTTGGGTTCGACACTCTTACTCATCGAAAGAGGCTACAATTGATCCCCTATACTTGTGAGTTATCAAGACCTTTTTCTGGCGCCGTTTCCGGGGAGCAATAGCGTGGGGTGAATATTCTCATGTGTGCTTGTTTTCTTTATCACTAAGTAGTTTTTATTTCCTGTTCTAAGTTGTTCTCTATCTTTAGTTATGGATATGGAACACGAAACACCAAAAAAATAGTTGTACTTGCTACTCATGGAGATGGGGAACCTCCTAAAACCCTCGATGCTCGTTATGTAAAAGATATTATGCACTACTTTGATAATCCTGAGAAAACCCCATTCAACTATATAATGGGAGTAACGTTGGATCAACGTGAATACTTTAGGGACTATCGCTTTACACAAAAAGGGAAACTTTTATGGGATCAAATTTATATGTTGTATTGGTATGCTCGAGATTTATGCTTGAGATATGATTTTACTTGTTGCTCTAGGATGAATGCTCCACACCTTCCCTTTTCATGTGAATTTAATGATAATGAAACTTTGGCTTCTTATGCTAGAGGTATATATGATTATTATGATGTGGAACGAATAGAAGAATTTGTTGTTTTTCAGGGTGCTTATGAAATTGAATCTTTGTTTGAAAAGTTTGAAGCTTTTGATGATGATGTTTATAGGCCTAAAATTTTTGCCATCCTTAAATATTTCTATGAATTATAAATTAAATTCCGATATTGATGCATTTATTGAGAAAGTCTCCGTTGTCCAAGAAGAGACTAATATTTTGCAGGAGTCTATGGAAGAAGGAATTGATGAAACTGTGAGCTCATTGGATGAAAAGGATGATGAGGAGGGCGAAGAACAAGTGGAGGAAGAACGGATTAGCTACCTGTGCCTACCTTCTAATGAGAGTAACCCTCCAACTCATACATTATTTAATGCCCCTTCGTTCTTACCAAAGGATGAATGATATGATAATTGCTATGATCTCGTTGATTCATTTGAAATATCCCTTTTTTATGAACTTGATGCTTGTCATGCTTGTGGCCAAGATGCCAATATGAATTATGCTTATGGAGATGAACTTGCTATAGTTCCTTATGTTAAGAATGAAATTGTTGCTATTGCACCCACACATGATAGTCCTATTATCTGTTTGAATTCTCCAAACTACACTATATCGGAGAAGTTTGCTCTTATTAAGGATTATGTTGATGGGTTGCATTTTACCGTTGCACATGATGATTTTGATGAATGTAATATGCATGTGCTTGCTGCTCCTAATTGCAATTATTATGAGAGAGGAAAGTACATCTCCGCCTCTTTATGTTTCCAACACGATAAAATTGCAAGAAACTGCTTATGCTATGTATTGGCCTTTACTTGATGTTCATGAATTGTTCTTGTATGACATGTCGATGCATAGGAAGAGAGTTAGACTTTGTCATTGCTTGATATATGTTGCTTTGTGCTCACTACTAAATGCCAAATCATTGTTAATTAAAATTAGCTTTGATATACCTTGGGATCCGGGTGGATCCATTACTTGAGCACTTTATGCCTAGCTTAATGGCTTTAAAGAAAGCGTTGCCAGGGAGACAACCCAGAAGTTTTAGAGAGTCATTTATTTCTGTTGAGTGCTTTTATAAAGTTTAAGAACAAAAAAAATATAGAGGGGAAACTTAATACTCCATTAAAAGAAAAGTGAAAGTGAGAGGGACGAGCATTGTGAAAGTGGGAGCTAGCCTTGAACTTTGTTCATGCCCATGGAAACTTTGTCAATCTCAAATTACAGAAACTTTTCAACAAAAATAATTATCCCCTTTTACAATTCCATTGTATTATGAAAATAATGTGCCAAGATTTGACTTCAGGATGGGTAGATTGCTTGTTGGTTTGTGCGGTGCAAAACAGAAACGTTGGCTGTAGTGCGCGATTTTACATTTTTGACAGGAATGTTAAACGGTTCTGAAACTTTTTGTGCTGTCTTTCTATACAAAATTTTTATTTTTTCTAATTTTCTCAGAATTTTTAGAGTTACATAAATATGGTGGATGTTCAAATCTTTACAGACTATCCTGTTTTCATAGATTGTTGTTATAGCTTCGTTAGTTGCGTATGTTTGAATTCTTGTTGAAGCCTCCTTGACTTGGGGCCATAGAAGTGTGATAGAGTACAGTGGGTAATGTTTGTTTATAATTATATAATAATGTTGCAGCAGTACATGATGGGATTTCATTGCCATTTTCACTAACCCCGCCACTAAAAGTTCGTTTAAGTTTTGTGTGGATGAAGTGTTCGAAGATCGAGGAGGTCTTCATATGAGGAGAAGGAGGAGAGGAAAGAGCTCAAGCTTGGGAATGCCAAAGGCACCCCAAGTAAATATTCAAGGAGACTCAAGCATCTAAGCTTGGGTATGCCCCAGAAGGCATCCCATCTTTCTTCAACAAGTATCGGTATGTTTTCAGATTCGTTTCGTTCATGTGATATGAGCAAACCTTGGAGCGTCTTTTGTGTTTATTTTTCACTTCGCTTTTATGCACCATGCTGGTATGAGATAGTCCATGGTTGATTTATAGAATGCTCATTGTACTTCACTTATATCTTTTGAGTATGGCTTTATAGAATGCTTCATGTGCTTCACTTATATCATTTGAAGTGTGGATTGCATGTTTCTCTTCACATAGAAAAATGATGTTTGTAGAATGCTCTTTTGCTTCACTTATATTTTTTAGATCATGGTCCTTTGTAGAAAGAATTGAACTCTCATGCTTCACTTATATCTAATAAGAGAGTCAACAGGAATTGGTCAATTGCATGGTTAGTCATAAAATCCTACATAAAACTTATGGATCACTCAATATGATATGTTTGATTTCTTGCAATAGTTTTGCGATATAGAGATGATAAATATGTGGGAAGTACTAGTAAAAGGTTGTGGTTAAGTAAGAATATTGGTGTTAAGGTTTGTGATTCCTGAAGCATGCACGTATAGTCTCTCGTTATGCTATGAAAGTTGGAGCGCAATTTATCCTTGATTGTCTTCCTTGTGAGTGGCGGTCGGGGACGAGCGATGGTCTTTTCCTACCAATCTATCCCCCTAGGGGCATGCGTAGTAGTACTTTGCTTCGAGGGCTAATAAACTTTTGCAATAATTATATGAGTTCTTTATGACTAATGTGAGTCCATGGATTATACGCACTCTTACCTTTCCGCAACTTGCTAGCCTCTACGGTACTCTGCATTGCCCTTTCTCACCTCGAGAGGTGGTGCAAACTTCGCTGGTGCATCCAAACCCCGTGATATGATATGCTCTATCACACATAAGCCTTATTATATCTTCCTCAAAACAGCCACCACCATACCTACCTATTATGGCTTTTCCATGGCCATTCCGAGATATATTGCCATGCAACTTCCACCGCTTCCGTTTGATGACTTGAGCATTCATTGTCATATTGCTTTGCATGATCATATAGCTGACATAGTAGTTGTGGCTCAACCACCGTGCATCATTTTTATACATGTTATGCTAGATCATCTGTCAAAGGCATTCATATAGAGTCATATTTTGTTATAGGTATCGAGTTGTAATTTTTTTTTCTGTTGAGTTATAAGTAAATAGAAGTGTGATGATCACCAGTGAGGAAAGGATGATGGAGACTATGATTCCCCCACAAGTCGGGATGAGACTCCGGACATTGAGAGAGAAAAAAGAGAAAAAGGAAAAAAGAGAAAGAAAAAAAAAAAGAAAGAAAAAAGAAAAAAACAATAAAAGAGAGAAGGGGCATTGTTAGTATCCTTTACCACACTTGTGCTTCAAAGTAGCACCATGTTTTTCATATGGAGAGTCTCCTATGTTGTCACTTTCATATACTAGTGGGAATATTTCATTATAGGATTAGATGCACACCCACTTAGTTTTCATATGGAGCTTTCATACACTTATAGCTGTTAGTGCATTCGTTGCATGGCAATCCCTACTCCTCATGAAGATATCGATTGATGGGCATCTCCATAGCCCACTGGTCCGCGTCGACGTGAGACTTTCTTACTTTTTGTCTTCTTTATATTTACCCCTATCATCATACTCTATTCCACCCGTAGTGCTATATCCATGGCTTGCGCTCATGTATTGTGTGAGGGTTGAAAAAGCTAAAGCACATTAAAAAGTATGAACCAATTGCTCGGCTTGTCATCGGGGTTGTACATGATTTATACTTTGTGTTAAGAAGACAGAGCATGACAAGACTATATGATTTTGTAGGGATAACGTTCTTTAGCATTTCATATTTTGAAAGACATGATTGTTTATTGGGATGCCAGAGTATTGATGTCTTTATGTCAAATTATAGACTATTGCTTTGGATCATTATGTCTTAGTATTCATGTGATGACTAGACATATGATCAAGTTTATGCTAGGTAGCATTCCACATCAAAAATTATCTTTCTTATCATTTACC
Organism: Triticum timopheevii; assembly: GCA_963921465.1. Lineage (NCBI taxonomy): Eukaryota > Viridiplantae > Streptophyta > Magnoliopsida > Poales > Poaceae > Triticum > Triticum timopheevii. The sequence continues at coordinate 100,687,561 of OY997264.1, read as the reverse complement.
TACTCGAGGACGAGCAGGAATTAAGCTTGGGGATGCTGATACGTCTTTGTCGTATCTATAATTTTTTATTGTTTCATGCCAATATTATTCAACTTTTACATACTTTTGGCAACTTTTTATAAGATTTATTTGGACTAACTTACTTATCCAGTGCCCAGTGCTAGTTCCTATTTGTTGCCTATTTTGTATCGCAGAAAATCCATATCAAACAGAGTCCAAACGTGATGCAACTCCACGGAGAATTATTTTGGAACATTTGTGATTTTTGGGAGTTGGAATCACCGCAAACGGAGTCCCACACGAACCACAACCCACCAGGGAGCGCCACCAGGCCCAGGTGGGCCCTGGTGTATCGTGCCCTCCTCGTATGTCCGTTGGAGCTCTACTTTGGGTGCAAGGAAGCTTATATCAGGAAAAAATAGTGTAAAAAGATCAGCGCAATCGGAGTTACGGATCTCCAGGAATATAAGAAAAGGTTTTCGGCCAGATCTCTGTAACGCGAAGCAGAAGAGGACAGAGAGACAGATCCAATCTCGAAGGGGCTCTCGCCCCTTCACAGCCATGGAGGCCATGGACTAGAGGGGGAACCCTCCTCCCATCTAGGGGGGAGTCCAAAGAAGAAGAAGAAGGAGGGGGCTCTCTCCCCCTCTCTCCCGGTGGCGCCGGAACACCGCCAGGGCTAGGATCGTGACGGCGGTCTACATCAACAACATTGCTACTGTCAACACCAACTTTCTCCCACTCCATGCAGCGGTGTAACACCTATTCCCCCCTCTATAATCTCTACTTAAAGATGGTGCTCAACTGTAACACTCCAAAAAAATTTGATTTGGTTTTTATCAAATTCTTTAATTAATTGGAAGGAGGTTATTTAAATTTTTTAAGACTCTCCTTCTCAAAAAATTTCTTTTATGACAATTTTTTTTATGAGTCCTTCTCAATATTGATTTTGGTCTTGAGGGTTTTTCAACATGTGTTGGTTCAACACAGAGAATCTTGGGTTGTCTTAATATTTTCTTTTATTTAAAAAGTATCCCTAAGAATTATGGATTGATTCTTCCCCATTCAAAAAAAATTCTCTCTTGTCATGGCCTATGTAGAAAGTTTTCTTTCAAAACCCACCTCCCTACCTTGGGTCAAGTCAAACACCCAATTCCAGCAAGTTTCAACCTCTTTTAGATTTTCTTTCTATTTATTTTATCCTCAAATCTTTTTCTGTCTTTTACTTTGGACTCTTGGGATTTACAAAGGAAGTACCAGATCCTTTAAGTTTCTGAGCCCAAGAAAATTACCCTAGCTAGTCCTTAGTACCCTCAACCAAGATCCATCAAGATCCACTGGTCCACAGTTCAAATTTTTCAAAATATGCTTGCTGCAAGTTTGAACCAGATTTGCCATTTTTGGTGAAATTCATTCTTTTTCTTCTCCTAAAAATCTGAGATAAATCAGGCAGCCCCTAGATGCATCGAGAGGTCACCTCACCAAGGATCAGCTCAAGAAATTATTTCCATGTGCCCAAAACATTTCGTTGAATAGCTGGCATGCACTATTTCTGTCAAAATTCAGAGTTCAGTGTTCATTTCTGTCGTCAGTGTCGTTTTCTTCAGAGCCGCGGCGTCAATCTCGCCAGTGCTTGCTCTGACTCGATGCTCACTGCTCCTCCTTCTTATCCAGTGCACCGCACGGTCGTTTGGCCGGTCGCGAGCGTCAGTGGCAACGTGGCGCATCAGCTCCGGCGTCTTCCGCGGTGGCAGAACTACCCGTGGCGGCCAGCAGGGACAAAACCTGCCATACGGCGCCGTCTAGCACCGCCCACACCACCAGAAGCCTATGTGTAGCCGTCTTCTTCCCCATGCGTGCTACAGCACAGTCACTGTGGCCTAAGAAGCGCAAAGCATGCTCTCTGCCGCCGACATGCCCGTGAGGCCGTTCCGTCGAAAGACTTGGAGTATCGCCCCCAAGTGTACCAAGATTAGGCGTTGGATGAAGCCAGTGAACCAACACGAAGCTGCCCAGTCACCTAAACCTTCTGTTCAACCTCTGCCTTGCCGTAATCGCTCGTTGGAGATATCCCGTTCTCGGCAGCCGCCTCAGACCAGCTATAAAAGGGGGCCTCAAGCTCGTTCTCGACCCAGCACTACCCCTCCACCTCGCCAGGACTACGCCCAGCCACTAGGAGGACCTCGAGGAGGCCTTCTTCCTCGACTCCAGCCGCCCTAATCCACTTCGGGCTCAGGCAAGATCCTTTCTGGTGAGAGCAACCCCGCCTCCCAAACATTGTCAGCAACCTCCTAGTGCACCCACCCTTCTAACCCGAGCCCCAATTTGACGTTTGTAGCCCTCCTCGGCGAGATCCATCACCGCCCGAACAACCGTCCACCGGAGTGGAGGCCGTCGTCGACTTGGTGCTCACCGACGAGCAACTCCACCAACCACAGACGCGGGAGAGCTCGGTGAGTCCGTAGGTACCCTCCGTTTCCTCTACTTCACCGTGGATCGACGCCGGTGACCACCGCAAGCCTCAGGCGCCGGCGACACTCTGTTTTGGTTTTTAAACCTGATGGGTGGGACCCCCTCGTCAGCTTTTTCTCTTTTTTGAAACGTTTTCTGAAAGCGCCTTTGGGCAAAATACGTTTTATAACCAAAACGTTTTCTGTCTTTTTTAAACTAGCCCCTGGGAAGTTTCTGTTTCATCATAGATTAGTCCCTGGACTAAAGTCCTTATAACTTTTAAAGAAAAGAAGATTTTGAGTTGATTCTTTTTCTGTCATCTTTATTTTTCTGTCTAGTTTTTTTATAATATTTATTTGAAAATTATTGGGAACAACTTTTATGCACGCACGGTATTTACGTTAGTATCCGACTTTTTTTATAACGTAGATACCTAAGGAGGTGACGGAGCCGCAAACTTCACTGAGCTAGACTCCGACTACTCCGAACCAGGCAAGCATGTTTGAACCTTTGATATGATGAGTGTCTTGCATGTTTACTTGAGTAGTGTTTGTTGGAAATATGCCCTAGAGGCAATAATAAAAGCATTATTATTATATTTCCTTGTTCATGATAATTGTCTTTATTCATGCTATAATTGTGTTATCCGGAAATCGTAATGCATGTGTGAATAACAGACACCAACATGTCCCTAGTAAGCCTTTAGTTGACTAGCTTGTTGATCAATAGATAGTCATGGTTTCCTGACTATGGACATTGGATGTCATTGATAACGAGATCACATCATTAAGTGAATGATGTGATGGACAAGACCCAATCCCAAACATAGCACAAGATCGTATAGTTCGTTTGCTAGAGTTTTCCAATGTCAAAGTATCTTTTCCTTAGACCATGAGATCGTGTAACTCCCGGATACCGTAGGAGTGCTTTGGGTATACCAAACGTCACAACGTAACTGGGTGACTATAAAGGTAGACTACAGGTATCTCCGAAAGTGTCTGTTGGGTTGACATGGATCAAGACTGGGATTTGTCACTCCGTATGACGGAGAGGTATCACTGGGCCCACTCGGTAATGCATCATCATAATGAGCTCAGAGTGACCAAGTGTCTGGTCATGGGATCATGCATTACGGTACGAGTAAAGTGACTTGCCGGTAACGAGATTGAAAGAGGTATTGGGATACCGACGATCGAATCTCGGGCAAGTAACATATCGATTGACAAAGGGAATTGCATACGGGGTTGATTGAATCCTCGACATCGTGGTTCATCTGATGAGATCATCGTGGAGCATGTGGGAGCCAACATGGGTATCCAGATCCCGCTGTTCGTTATTGACCAGAGAGTCGTCTCAGTCATGTCTGCTTGTCTCCCGAACCCGTAGGGTCTACACACTTAAGGTTCGGTGACGCTAGGGTTGTGAAGATATGTATATGAAGTAACCCGAATGTTGTTCGGAGTCTCGGATGAGATCCCGGACGTCACGAGGAGTTCTGGAATGGTCCAGAGGTAAAGAATTATATATAGGAAGTGCAGTTTCGGGCATCGGGACAAGTTTCGGGGTTATCGGTATTGTACCGGGACCACCGGAGGGGTCCCGTGGGCCCACCGGGTGGGGCCACCTGTCCCGGGGGGCCACATGGGCTGTAGGGGGTGCGCCTTGGCCTAGATGGGCCAAGGGCACCAGCCCCTATAGGCCCATGCGCCTAGGGTTTCCACCAAGGAAGAGTCCAAGTGGTGGAAGGCACCCCTAGGTGCCTTGGGGGGGAGGGAAACCTCCCCTTGGCCGCCGCCCCCCCTAGTAGATGCCATCTACTAGGGCCGGCGCCCCCCCTGGCACCCCTATATATAGTGGGGGAGAGGAGGGACTTGACACACCAGCCCCTGGCGCCTCCCTCTCTCCCCGTTACGTCTCTCCCTCGTAGTATTGGCGAAGCCCTGCTGCTGTGACGCCCTGCATCCACCACCACGCCGTCGTGCTGCTGGATCTTCATCAACCTCTCCTCCGCCCTTGCTGGATCAAGAAGGAGGAGATGTCTCCCGTCCCGTACGTGTGTTGAACACGGAGGTGCCGTCCGTTCGGCGCTTGGTCATCGGTGATTTGGATCACGTCGAGTACGACTACATCATCGCCGTTCTTTTGAACGCTTCCGTGCGCGATCTACAAAGGTATGTAGATGCATCTAATGACTCGTTGCTAGATGAACTCCTAGATGGTCTTGGTGAAACGAGTAGGAAATTTTTTGTTTTCTGCAACGTTCTACAACAGTGGCATCATGAGCTAGGTCTATGCGTAGTTCTTCTTGCGCGAGTAGAACACAATTTGTTGTGGGCGTAGATTTGTCAACTTTCTTGCCGTTACTAGTCCTTTCTTGCTTCAGCGGTATTATGGGATGAAGCGGCCCAGACCAACCTTACACGTACGCTTACGTGAGACCGGTTCCACCGACTAACATGCACTAGTTGCATAAGGTGGCTAGCGGGTGTCTCTCTCTCCCACTTTAGTTGGAGCGGGTTCGATGAACAGGGTCCTTATGAAGGGTAAATAGAAGTTTAAAAATCATGTTGTGTCTTTAACGTAGGTAAGAAGACGTTCTTGCTAGAACCCTAATTCAGCCACGTAAAACATGCAACAACAATTAGAGGACGTCTAAGTTGTTTTTGCAGCAAGTGGTTTGTGATATGATATGGCCAAAGTTGTGATGAATGATGAATGATCTATATGTGATGATGAGATGTTCATGCTATTGTAATAGGAATCATGACTTGCATGTCGATGAGTATGACAACCGGCAGGAGCCATAGGAGTTGTCTTTATTCTTTTATATGACCTGCGCGTCATTGAGAAACGCCATGTAAATTACTTTACTTTATTGCTAAACGCGTTAGCCATAGTAGTAGAAGTAATAGTTGGCAAGCAACTTCATGGAGACACGATGATGGAGATCATGATGATGGAGATCATGGTGTCAAGCCGGTGACAAGATGACCATGGAGCCCCAAGATGGAGATCAAAGGAGCTATGTGATATTGGCCATATCATGTCACGTTTATTATTTGATTGCATGTGATGTTTATCATGTTTTGCATCTTGTTTACTTAGAACGACGGTAGTAAATAAGATGATCCCTCATACTAATTTCAAGAAGTGTTCCCCCTAACTGTGCACCGTTGCGACAGTTTGCTGTTTCAAAACACCACGTGATGATCGGGTGTTTTATTCAGACGTTCACATACAACGGGTGTAAGAAAGATTTACACATGCAAACACTTAGGTTGACTTGACGAGCCTAGCATGTACAGACATGGCCTCGGAACACAGAAGACCGAAAGGTCGAGCATGAGTCGTATAGAAGATACGATCAACATGAAGATGTTCACTGACGTTGACTAGTCCGTCTCACGTGATGATCGGACACGGCCTAGTTAACTCGGATCATGTAATACTTAGATGACTGGAGGGATGTCTAATCTAAGTGGGAGTTCATTAATTATTTGATTAGATGAACTTAATTATCATGAACTTAGTCTAAAATATTTTACAATATGTCTTGTAGATCAAATGGCCAACGTAGTCCTCAACTTCAACGCGTTCCTAGAGAAAACTAAGCTAAAAGACGATGGCAGCAACTATACGGACTGGGTCCGGAACCTGAGGATCATCCTCATAGCTGCCAAGAAAGATTATGTCCTACAAGCACCGCTAGGTGACGCACCCGTTCTCCCTGCAGAACAAGATGTTATGAACGCTTGGCAGGCACGTACCGATGACTACTCCCTCGTTCAGTGCGGCATGCTTTACAGTTTAGAGCCGGGGCTCCAAAAGCGTTTTGAGAGACACGAAGCATATGAGATGTTGGAAGAGCTGAAAATGGTTTTCCAAGCTCATGCCCGGGTCGAGAGATATCAAGTCTCCGACAAGTTCTTCAGCTGTAAGATGGAGGAAAACAGTTCTGTCAGTGAGCACATACTCACTATGTCTGGGTTGCATAACCGCTTGACTCAGCTGGGAGTTAATCTCCCGGATGATGCGGTCATTGACAGAATCCTCCAGTCGCTTCCACCAAGCTACAAGAGCTTTGTGATGAACTTCAATATGCAGGGGATGGAAAAGACCATTCCTGAAGTATTTGCTATGCTGAAATCAGCAGAGGTAGAAGTCAAGAAGGAACATCAAGTGTTGATGGTCAATAAAACCACTAAGTTCAAGAAAGGCAAGGGTAAAAAGAACTTCAAGAAGGACGGCAAGGAGGTTGCCGTGCCCGGCAAGCAAGCTGCCGGGAAGAAGCCAAAGAATGGACCCAAGCCCGAGACTGAGTGCTTTTATTGCAAGGGAAGCGGTCACTGGAAGCGGAACTGCCCTAAATACTTAGCAGACAAGAAGGCCGGCAAAACAAAAGGTATATGTGATATACATGTAATTGATGTGTACCTTACTAGTGTCCGTAGTAGCTCCTGGGTATTTGATACCGGTGCAGTTGCTCACATTTGTAACTCAAAGCAGGGGCTGCGGAATAAGCGGAAACTGGCAAAGGACGAGGTGACGATGCGCGTCGGGAATGGTTCCAAGGTCAATGTGATCGCCGTCGGCATGTTGCCTCTGCATCTCCCTTCGGGATTAGTTTTAAACCTTAATAATTGTTATTTAGTGCCAGCTTTGAGCATGAACATTGTATCGGGATCTTGTTTAATTCGAGATGGCTACTCATTTAAATCCGAGAATAATGGTTGTTCTATTTATATGAGAGATATGTTTTATGGTCATGCTCCTATGGTGAATGGTTTATTCTTTATGAATCTCGAACGTGATGCTACACATGTTCGCAATGTGAGTACCAAAAGAAGTAAGGTTGATAATGATAGTCCCACATACTTGTGGCACTGCCGCCTTGGTCACATAGGTGTCAAACGCATGAAGAAACTCCATGCAGATGGACTTTTAGAGTCTCTTGATTATGAATCATTTGACACATGCGAACCATGCCTTATGGGAAAAATGACCAAGACTCTGTTCTCAGGAACAATGGAGCGAGCAACCAACTTATTGGAAATCATACATACTGATGTGTGCGGTCCAATGAGTGTTGAGGCTCGCGGTGGCTATCGTTATGTTCTCACCCTCACTGATGATTTAAGTAGGTATGGGTATATCTACTTAATGAAACACAAGTCTGAAACCTTTGAAAAGTTCAAGGAATTTCAGAGTAAGGTTGAAAATCAACGTGACAGGAAAATCAAGTTTCTACGATCAGATCGTGGAGGAGAATACTTGAGTCATGAGTTTGGAACACACTTAAGAAAATGTGGAATAGATTCACAACTCACGCCGCCTGGAACACCTCAGCGTAACGGTGTGTCCGAACATCGTAATCGCACTCTGTTGGATATGGTGCGATCTATGATGTCTCTTACCGATTTACCGCTATCTTTTTGGGGCTATGCTTTAGAGACTGCTGCATTCACTTTAAATAGGGCTCCATCGAAATCCGTTGAGACGACACCATATGAATTATGGTTTGGGAAGAAACCTAAGCTGTCGTTTCTAAAAGTTTGGGGATGCGATGCTTATGTCAAGAAACTTCAACCTGAAAAGCTCGAACCCAAGTCGGAAAAATGCGTCTTCATAGGATACCCAAAAGAAACTATTGGGTACACCTTCTACCTCAGATCCGAAGGCAAGATCTTTGTTGCCAAGAATGGGTCCTTTCTAGAGAAAGAGTTTCTCTCGAAAGAAGTAAGTGGGAGGAAAGTAGAGCTTGATGAAGTATTACCTCTTGAACCGGAAAATGGCGCAACTCAAGAAAATGTTCCTGAGGTGCCAGCACCGACTAGAGAGGAAGTTAATGATGATGATCAAGATACTTCTGATCAAGCTCCTACTGAAATTCGAAGGTCCACAAGGACACGTTCCGCACCAGAGTGGTACGGCAACCCTGCCTTGGAAATCATGTTGTTGGACAATAGTGAACCTTCGAACTATGAAGAAGCGACGGCGGGCCCGGATTCCGACAAATGGCTAGAAGCCATGAAATCCGAGATAGGATCCATGTATGAAAACGAAGTATGGACTTTGACTGACTTGCCCGTTGAGCGGCGAGCCATAGAAAATAAATGGATCTTTAAGAGGAAGACAGACGCGGATGGTAATGTGACCATCTATAAAGCTCGGCTTGTCGCTAAGGGTTATCGACAAGTTTAAGGGGTTGACTACGATGAGACTTTCTCACCGGTAGCGAAGCTGAAGTCCGTCTGAATCATGTTAGCAATTGCCGCATTCTACGATTATGAAATATGGCAAATGGACGTCAAAATAGCATTCCTCAATGGTTTCCTTAAGGAAGAATTGTATATGATGCAGCCGGAAGGTTTTGTCGATCCTAAGAATGCTGACAAAGTGTGCAAGCTCCAACGCTCGATTTATGGGCTGGTGCAAGCATCTCAGAGTTGGAACATTCGCTTTGATGAGATGATCAAAGCGTTTGGGTTTACGCAGACTTATGGAGAAGCCTGCGTTTACAAGAAAGTGAGTGGGAGCTCTGTAGCATTTCTCATACTATATGTAGATGACATACTTTTGATGGGAAATGATATAGAACTCTTGGACAGCATCAAGGCCTATTTGAATAAGAGTTTTTCAATGAAGGACCTTGGAGAAGCTGCTTATATATTAGGCATCAAAATCTATAGAGATAGATCGAGACGCCTCATAGGTCTTTCACAAAGCACATACCTTGATAAGATATTGAAGAAGTTCAATATGGATCAATCCAAGAAGGGGTTCTTGCCTGTGTTACAGGGTATGAAATTGAGCTCAGCTCAATGTCCGACCACGGCAGAAGATATAGAAGAGATGAGCGTCATCCCCTATGCATCAGCCATAGGTTCTATTATGTATGCCATGCTGTGTACCAGACCTGATGTAAACCTTGCCGTAAGTTTGGTAGGAAGGTACCAAAATAATCCCGGCAAGGAGCACTGGACAGCGGTCAAGAATATCCTGAAGTACCTGAAAAGGACTAAGGAAATGTTTCTCGTTTATGGAGGTGACGAAAAGCTCGTCGTAAAGGGTTACGTCGACGCTAGCTTCGACACAGATCTGGATGACTCTAAGTCACAAACCGGATACGTGTATATTTTGAATGGTGGGGCAGTAAGCTGGTGCAGTTGCAAGCAGAGCGTCGTGGCGGGATCTACATGTGAAGCGGAGTACATGGCAGCCTCGGAGGCAGCACATGAAGCAATATGGGTGAAGGAGTTCATCACCGACCTAGGAGTCATACCCAATGCGTCGGGGCCAATCAAACTCTTCTGTGATAACACTGGAGCTATTGCACTTGCCAAGGAGCCCAGGTTTCACAAGAAGACAAGGCACATCAAGCGTCGCTTCAACTCCATTCGTGAAAATGTTCAAGATGGAGACATAGAGATTTGTAAAGTACATACGGACCTGAATGTAGCGGATCCATTGACTAAACCTCTCCCTAGAGCAAAACATGATCAACACCAGAATTCCATGGGTGTTCGATTCATCACAATGTAACTAGATTATTGACTCTAGTGCAAGTGGGAGACTGTTGGAAATATGCCCTAGAGGCAATAATAAAAGCATTATTATTATATTTCCTTGTTCATGATAATTGTCTTTATTCATGCTATAATTGTGTTATCCGGAAATCGTAATGCATGTGTGAATAACAGACACCAACGTGTCCCTAGTAAGCCTTTAGTTGACTAGCTTGTTGATCAATAGATAGTCATGGTTTCCTGACTATGGACATTGGATGTCATTGATAACGAGATCACATCATTAAGTGAATGATGTGATGGACAAGACCCAATCCCAAACATAGCACAAGATCGTATAGTTCGTTTGCTAGAGTTTTCCAATGTCAAAGTATCTTTTCCTTAGACCATGAGATCGTGTAACTCCCGGATACCGTAGGAGTGCTTTGGGTATACCAAACGTCACAACGTAACTGGGTGACTATAAAGGTAGACTACGGGTATCTCTGAAAGTGTCTGTTGGGTTGACATGGATCAAGACTAGGATTTGTCACTCCGTATGACGGAGAGGTATCACTGGGCCCACTCGGTAATGCATCATCATAATGAGCTCAGAGTGACCAAGTGTTTGGTCACGGGATCATGCATTACGGTACGAGTAAAGTGACTTGCCGGTAACGAGATTGAACGAGGTATTGGGATACCGACGATCGAATCTTGGGCAAGTAACATATCGATTGACAAAGGGAATTGCGTACGGGGTTGATTGAATCCTCGACATCGTGGTTCATCCGATGAGATCATCGTGGAGCATGTGGGAGCCAACATGGGTATCCAGATCCCGCTGTTGGTTATTGACCGGAGAGTCGTCTCGGTCATGTCTGCTTGTCTCCCGAACCCGTAGGGTCTACACACTTAAGGTTCGGTGACGCTAGGGTTGTGAAGATATGTATATGAAGTAACCCGAATGTTGTTCGGAGTCCCGGATGAGATCCCGGACGTCACGAGGAGTTCTGGAATGGTCCGGAGGTAAAGAATTATATATAGGAAGTGCAGTTTCGGGCATCGGGACAAGTTTCGGGGTTATCGGTATTGTACCGGGACCACCGGAGGGGTCCCGTGGGCCCACCGGGTGGGGCCACCTGTCCCGGGGGGCACATGGGCTGTAGGGGGTGCACCTTGGCCTAGATGGGCCAAGGGCACCAGCCCCTATAGGCCCATGCGCCTAGCGTTTCCACCAAGGAAGAGTCCAAGTGGTGGAAGGCACCCCTAGGTGCCTTGGGGGGGAGGGAAACCTCCCCTTGGCCGCCCCCCCCCCTAGTAGATGCCATCTACTAGGGCCGGCACCCCCCCTGGCACCCCTATATATAGTGGGGGAGAGGAGGGACTTGACACACCAGCCCCTGGCGCCTCCCTCTCTCCCCGTTACGTTTCTCCCTCGTAGTATTAGCGAAGCCCTGCTGCTGTGACGCCCTGCATCCACCACCACGCCGTCGTGCTGCTGGATCTTCATCAACCTCTCCTCCCCCCTTGCTGGATCAAGAAGGAGGAGACGTCTCCCGTCCCGTACGTGTGTTGAACGCGGAGGTGCCGTCCGTTCGGCGCTTGGTCATCGGTGATTTGGATCACGTCGAGTACGACTACATCATCACCGTTCTTTTGAATGCTTCCGTGCGCGATCTACAAAGGTATGTAGATGCATCTAATGACTCGTTGCTAGATGAACTCCTAGATGGTCTTGGTGAAACGAGTAGGAAAATTTTTGTTTTCTGCAACGTTACCCAACAGTGTTCTCATGGCATGTTCATATAAGCATTAGTGAATGTTATATTGCATGCAAAGCAAGCTACAAGTGAGCTTCAAAATTTGATGAGTTTATATGATGGTGAGATAACCTGATCATGTGGTGGCATGATAGGTTGCAAGCTGGTATTGTTGAAGCATGCCAGCCTTATGCCAACCGTTTAACTCCAGTATTAACGTGGATCAAGTCATGTTCCCGTTCGCCCCCTTTTTCGTGCTGCCACATGTCTTCTGCTAAGAATGCGGTCTAGTCAGTTGCAAACCTCTTTCCTTGTACACACCAAATAGAGGGGCTGTGATGAGGGTTCCCTGGACCTGGATTAAAGCCCATCATCCGGTCAGGGGGCATGGGTGTTTCCGGTTGGGACCGAGAGGGGGGCACCCCTTAGAGCGCGCGATAAAATTTGATCCCATGCTATTCGAGGTTGTAGCCTCCCCATCTTAGAGTTTTTCTTGAACGTTGCCTAGGGTGATTCCTGGCAGCGGAATGAGGAATGGGTGTGTACTGGTTAGATGTGTTTCTTCTAAAATACCGTAAACGGAACTAGTCCTTTGTGACTACGGAAATCCGTTGGCTGTGGGTAAAGAGTACAAACTCTGCAGAGTCAAAACTAGTCGAGTAACCGTGTCCATGGTCAAGGACTGTGATCAACATGTCAATGTCAATATCAGTGTCAATCTCAACGTCCGTCTCAGCGTCAGTCTCAGTGTCGGTTTCAGTGATAATCACCGGTGAATAAACATGAGTGGTAAACCTGGCTGAATGTTATTCCTATGGATGGACTAACCAGTTTATTATTGTGTACTGAGTATTTCCTTGGGATGATTTAAATTTATTAGCTACTTGAATTCGAATGGTGAAATATAAGCCCTTTATGTGATGTCGCTCAGACGTCCGACTGTGGCATTCTTGTTATTTACTTTTGATATAAGCCTTTTATGTGATGTCGCTCAGACGTCCGACTGTGGCATTCTTGTAAGTTACTTTTGATATAAGCCCTTTATGTGATGTCGCTCAGACGTCCGACTGTGGCATTCTTGTTAGTTACTTTTGATATAAGCCCTTTATGTGATGTCGCTCAGATGTCCGACTGTGGCATTCTTGTTAGTTACTTTTGATATAAGCCCTTTATGTGATATCACTTAGACGTCCGACTATGATATTTGCATTATTTACTTTTGATATAAGCCCTTCACGTGATGTCGCTCAGACGTCCGACTGTGTCATCCTTATTATTTACTTTTGATATAAGCCCTTTACGTGATGTCGCTCAGACGTCCGACTGTGACATCCTTGTTATTTACTTTTGTTATAAGCCCTTTTCGAGATGTCGCTTAGACGTCCGACTATGGCACGTAGTGTCGACTATGTTTCAATATAAGCCCTTTATGTGGTGTCGCCCTAACGCCCGACTGCGGCATGTTACTTTATCTTTACCTTTCGAGGCGTCGCTTGAGACACCCAATCGGTCTTCAGTTATTTTATTGGGATTTCGGGATGACTACCGCTTGACTTCCTTTTTATTTAACATGACGTGCAAATTTATTATCTGAGTGTGCATTACTAATCTGCTCATGTGCATCATTTTTGCATTTGTTATATCTTATGCCCAAACTGTCTTGCGAGTACATTCAAAGTACTCACCTGGCTTGTTGATTTGGCCAGATGTTGACAAAGGCGATCTTATGGATGAAGAGCACGATAGCGAGTCCGACGCCTAGAGGAGTCCCAGTCAATTCCGTGCGATCCTGGAACTGGTCACTTGTATCATATACGCTTCCGCTACCCAAATAAAATCATCGAGCCTCACTCCGGCGCTCGATGAGCTGTAAGATTTAGGAGTCGGGTCACCCACTTCATTGTGACATATCCACCACCACTTTTATTACGAGTCAGTAGTTAAGCCACCATACCCTTATGTCATATCCGCCTTTATGTATAATATCGGCGTGCTTGCAATAAATTGTTGAGCAGCCTCAGCTCAACCTTGTATAATATTTAGTACTTCTGGATTTCTATATCAAGGATTTGTTTACTAGTAAGGAAGATTTTCCTATACTGGTCTGATAAAATGGTCGATTTTTCAATAAATATTTTATTGGAAAACCGGTCCTGACAACCTTGGTACTAGAGCCAGGCTGACTGTAGGAAACCACTAGGTGCGATCACTAATTGGTTATTAGCGTAATAAGTGCTTTTTAACATTTTGCAAATGTAGAAATTTTCTGTTAGTCATCATAAATTTATGATTTGACTGTTCGGAATTTTTGTCTACCTTTGTAGATGGTTGGCAGCGACTGTGATTCACAGGTGTTCGCCAATGTACCCGAGGGGTTTATCAAGCTTCTCGTCTCCATCACCAAGGTCGCGATCGGGCCATCGGCTCATCCGGAGTTCACACTCTACCAGCACAAGATCAGCGACAGCGTGTCTATGCACCAAGCCGCAGTGCAATTCAAGGGAGAATGTTCTGAGTCATGCCGCTTCCGATTTGTGGGAAGGGCCATGCCTACGGAGAGGCATGCCATGCAGATGGCTGCCCGTGAGGCGATAGCTCATCTCCGGGATGCTCTTCCTTCGATGAAGGCTCGTTGCTACCGCTACCTCCCATGCCACGTGCCATACACTTGTCACTATGCATTCGCTTGCCCTAGGGGAGAGAGAGATGAGGCTATTGAAATGTTGGTTGAGTATCTCAAACCTCTTGAGGCAGCTTTTGATAACCTCGTAGATGACTTTGCGGCTGCTCGTATGGACTTCGTGCAGGGCTGTTCCGCCAACAGGAGGGAGCTCCTCCATACAGCACCACCACTGACTTACGTCTCGTCCTCAGCATCCTATACACCTTCCATCTTCGCCACCGCTCGCCGCCTGCATACCACTGAGGAGTTTGACCAAGTCATTGCTCCTACTCCAGTCAGTACTGCACCACCTGCCGCGCCCGCACCAGCTCCTCAACTCAGTACTTCGCATCTGGAGCCTATTAGTGAGGAGGAGGTTGAGTCTCCAGCATCACTGGGTCTTACCCTCAGCAGGCCAAGGGAAGTTCTTACCATCTCCGACGGAGTGCGCCTAGCAGCCATGCGATGTACCAGCTTGTATGATATGTTTATATGTATATAGGTTTGGTAAGAAGTAGTTTGTGTGCGCATCATGTAGGAACTGGGAGAAGTGCACTAGCCTAAATAACATGTCAGAAATGTGTATGCACATCCTGAGTGTTAAATTGTATAATTACGACTTGCGTGTAAGATATGTACTGAGCGGTCCTTCTCCATGCGTAATCAAGTATTTTTTTGAAAAATCTTGGAGTCTTTAAAAATTCCGCCTTTGCAAAATTATTTATTTTTGCCACCCAGTTTTTCTCATGAGTTCTGCAAAAATACCCCAGAGTGGAAAATGCCTCGTCCCTGGACTCGTTCCATGCCAAGTCCGCCAGAAGAAAATTATGGTACCCAGACAAGTAACAATTTCACACAGGGGTAGTCAAGTCAGCAAGGCAGTGAAGCAGCATTTTCTAAAGTATGCCGCCTTTATGAGCAAAGCCAGCAGCAGCATCAAGAAATGATGAACCATGTGATCAATATGGGAAATCACTATGAACCATATCAGCAGCATTCCAAATTGTCTGAACTACAAAAGACGCGTCCCCCAATGTTCTCTCACACGGATAGACCTCTTGAGGCCGATGATTGGCTTCGAGACATTGAAAGGAAATAAATTATTACACAATGTTCGGACCGTGAGAAGGTACTTTATGCACCTCACTACCTCACTGGAGCAGCTGCATCATGGTGGAAAAATTTCCTACACATGCACCCCAATGAAAATAACATCACCTGGGAAGAATTTAAAGAAGGTTTTCGTGGGGCGCACATTCCCAGAAGCATTATGAAGATCAAGAAAAGGGAATTTGATGACCTCAAGCAGAGAACCATGACAGTGATTGAATACGATAGTCAGTTTACTCAATTATCTTGATATGCCAACGAAGAGCACATGACTGAAAATAAAAAGATGGGAAAATTTCTGGATGGTCTAGCACCAGCACTTAAATGCCAGCTGGTCGTACACACCTTTTCGGATTTCAAAACACTTGTGTACAAAGCTATTACATTGGAAAATGAGTGCCGCAGCTTGGAGGATTTTCGCAAGCGCAAAAGGGACAAGACTACTCATGCTCACAACAATCATAACAAGATTGATTCTCAGAAGAATGGAGCAAACAAGTCCACGACCAATGTTCCACGCCCAAACAAAAAATTTCATGCAAGGGACAAGGATTTTACATATCGCCCAGGTGTTACTTGTTACGCTTGTGGAGAGGAAGGACACTATGCCAAACAGTGCCCAAAGCCAAGAAACTCAGCCCCCAAGCCAAACAACAGTGGAAATAATTCAACACCCAAGCGTAACAACTTCAACCCCAATAACAATCACAGGAAGGGTCACTTGAACCATGTGACCAAGGAGGAAGCATAGAATGCCCTGGATATCGTACTCGGTACGTTCCCTGTCAACACAATACCTACCACGGTTTTGTTTGATTCTGGAGCTTCTCACTCATTCATTTCAAAGAAATTTGCTTTGCAACATGATTTTTTGATGCTTCCCTTGGAAAAATCCATCATCATCAAGTCCCCCGGGATTAAGCAAATCGCTCAGAGTTACTGCCAAGGTGTGGTTATTGAGTTTGAGGGACTATAGTTTCAGGCAAACCTCATTGTATTGGAAAATAAGGGACTGGATGTTATCCTAGGAATGGACTGGTTAACCACTAACAAGGGATTTATCGACTGCTTCAATCGGACTGTAATTCTTACCCATCATCACGGGAAGACGATAAAAATTGCAGCTCAAGAAAGACCAATATCACGGCAACCAAGGTTGAACAAGGTGGACGTTTCAGAGTTAAGAAAAGTTCCAGCAGTGTGTGAGTTCCCTGATGTATTTCCCGAAGTACTACCAGGCATGCCACCAGACCGGGAAATAGAGTCCAGCATTGAACTAGCACCTGGAACCACCCCCATTTACAAGAAACCCTATAGAATGGCACCCTCCGAGTTGGTAGAATTAAAGAAGCAAATAAAAGAATTACTAGACAAAGGATTTATACGAGCCAGCTCCTCACCTTGTGGTTCACCAGTATTATTTGCCAAGAAAAAGGATGGGACACTGAGATTATGTATAGACTATAGAGCACTCAACATGGTCACCATCAAAAACAAATATCCGATGCCACGGATAAATGATTTATTTGACCAGCTCGCACAAGCCAAGGTTTCCTCAAAAATTGATTTAAGGTCGGGGTATCATCAATTAAAGGTACAGACAGAGGATATCCCTTAGACAGCATTCACCTCCAGATACGGACTATATGAATTTACAGTAATGCCGTTTGGACTGACAAACGCCCCCGCTTATTTTGTCCACCTCATGAACAAAGTGTTTATGAAATTTATGGACAAATTTGTTTTGGTGTTCATTGATGATATTCTGGTATACTCTAAGACACCAGAAGAACATGCTGAACATCTCAGAATTGTACTGGGAGAATTAAGGAAACATCAATTATACGCCAAGTTCAGAAAATGTGAATTTTGGTTAAGACAGGTTGGTTTTCTAGGCCATGTATTGACCCAAGAAGGTGTTGCCGTAGACCTAGAAAAAGTCAAGGCTGTACTTGGCTGGAAACCACCAGCCAACGTAACAGATGTACGAAGTTTCCTAGGAATGGCTGGATATTACCGAAGGTTCATTGAGGGTTCTCCACCATAGCAAAACCAATGACACAGTTACTCAAGAAGGATAAGAAATTTGTATGGACTGAAGCTTGCGAGGAAAGTTTCCAAGAACTCAAAAGGAAATTAACAATAGCACCAGTATTGGTTGTGCCAGACATACACAAAAGTTTTGAAGTGTATTGTGACGCATCCCGGAAGGGCCTCGGATGCGTATTAATGCAAGAAGGCAAAGTAGTCGCATACGCTTCCAGGAAACTACGAAAGCATGAAGAAAATTATCCTACTCATGACTTGGAGTTGGCAGCAGTCATTCATGCACTCAAAGAGTGGAGGCACTTTTTGCTCGGAAATCGCTGTGAAATATATACGGATCATAAAAGCCTCAAATATATTTTCACACAACCAGAACTCAATATACGACAACGACGTTGGTTGGAATTAGTGAAAGATTATGATGTTGGCATTCACTACCATCCAAGAAAGGCGAATGTAGTGGCAGATGCTCTTAGTCGAAACCCCAGCTCGGGCAAGGACAGTCTACTGAACTTGAGGCCTGAATTTCAGTAGGAGTTCGCCAAACTCAACTTAGTGATGGTCACTGAGAGCAATGTGTCAAATTTGGAAATACATCCCACCTTAATGGAACAGATTAAGGAGGCTCGGCATGGGCACCCCAGCATCGAAGGCATAAAAAGAAAGGTGAGTTCGGGCAAGGCCTCAGAATTCGTCATAGACGGTAAGGGAATATTATGGTACGGAGACAAACTTTGCGTACCAAATATAGAGGGCCTCAAACGGCAAGCAGGAGGCCACACCGCTCCATATTCAATCCATTCTGGAGGAACCAAAATGTACAAGGACATTCAGGAAAAAATTTGGTGGCACGGTATGAAGAGGGATATAGCCACATTCATTGCATGTTGTGATTCATGTCAGCGCATTAAAGCCGAGCACCAAAAACCAGCAGGACTATTATAGCCAAACAAGATACCTGAGTGGAAATGGGATGAAATTGGAATGGATTTTATTGTCGGACTACCTCGGTCACGACACGGAAATGATGCCATATGGGTCATCACAGATAGATTAACTAAGGTGGCACATTTCATCCCAGTAAAGACAACCCACACCACTCAGAAGCTTGCCAAACTTTATCTCTCCCGTATAGTTTGTCTGCATGGAATTCCAAAGACTATAATATACGACAGAGGCATTCAATTCGTCTCTAGATTTTGGGATCATTTACAACAAGCTCTGGGAACTCAACTCGTATTCAGTACAGCATACCACCCCCAGACTGGAGGACAAACTGAACGTGTGAACCAAATTCTAGAGGAGATGCTGAGAGCATGTGTTCTCACCTATGGAACCAGTTGGGAAGAAAGCTTGCCGTATGCTGAGTTCGCATACAACAACAGTTACCAAGCCAGTCTGCAAATGGCACCTTTTGAAGCCTTGTACGGGCGAAGATGTCGTACCCCATTAAATTGGTCAGAAACAGGAAACAGTCGTATCTTCGGCCCGGGCATGCTCAAGGAAGCTGAGGAGAAAGTTAAACTAATCATGGATCGACTCAAGACAGCCCAGAGCCGACAAAAGAGTTATTATGATCAAAAACATCGTGAAGTCAGCTTTGAACCCGGTGAATATGTGTACCTATGAGTATCTCCTATGAGGGGCCTGCAACGATTCAAAGTTAAAGGAAAGCTAGCTCCATGGTTTATTGGACCCTTCTGTGTGAACGCACGAAGAGGCACAGTAGCCTACCAGCTAGACCTACCCAAAGAACTATCAGACATCCACGACGTGTTCCACATCTCACAGTTGAGGAAATGTGTAAGCAACCCAGAGAAGCATGTGTCTCATGAGAGCATTGACGTGCAACAAGACCTCACCTACAGGAAACATCCAATAAAAATATTGGAGGAGTCTGAAAGGAGGACCCGTCAGAAAACAATTAAGTTTTTCAAGGTTCAGTGGAGCAATCACACCGACGATGAAGCAACATGGGAAAGAGAGGATTTTCTTCGGACAGAGTACCCACACCTATTTGAGGATCAGCTGAAATCTCAGGGACGAGATTTTTCCTAAGGGGGTAGGTGTTGTAACACTCCAAAAAAATTTGATTTGGTTTTTATCAAATTCTTTTATGACAACTATTTTTTTATGAGTCCTTCTCAATATTGATTTTGGTCTTGAGAGTTTTTCAACATGTGTTGGTTCAACACAGAGAATCTTGGGTTGTCTTAATATTTCTTTTATTTAAAAAGTATCCCTATGAATTATGGATTGATTCTTCCCCATTCAAAAAAAATTCTCTCTTGCCATGGCCTATGTAGAAAGTTTTCTTTCAAAATCCACCTCTCTACCTTGGGTCAAGTCAAACACCCAATTCCAGCAAGTTTCAACCTCTTTTAGATTTCTTTCTATTTATTTTATCCTCAAATCTTTTTCGGTCTTTTACTTGGGATTTACAAAGGAAGTACCAGATCCTTTAAGATTCTGAGCCCAAGCAAATTACCCTAGCTAGTCCTTAGTACCCTCAACCAAGATCCATCAAGAACCACTGGTCCACAGTTCAAATTTTTCAAAATATGCTTGCTACAAGTTTGAACCAGATTTGCCATTTTTGGTGAAATTCATTCTTTTTCTTCTCCTAAAAATCTGAGATAAATCAGGCAGCCACTAGATGCATCGAGAGGTCACCTCACCAAGGATCAGCTCAAGAAAATATTTCCACATGCCCAAAACATTTCGTCGAACAGCTGGCGTGCACTATTTCTGTCAAAGTTCATAGTTCAGTGTTCATTTCTGTCGTCAGTCTCGTTTTCTTCGGAGCCGCGGCGTCAATCTCGCCAGTGCTCGCTCTAACTCGATGCTCACTGCTCCTCCTTCTTATCCAGTGCGCTGCACGGTCGTTTGGCCGGTCGCGAGCGTCGGTGGCGACGTGGCGCGCCAGCTCCGGTGTCTTCTGCGGTGGCAGAACCGCCCGTGGCGGCCAGCGGGGACCAAACCTGCCATACGGCACCGTCCAGCACCGCCCACACCACCAGAAGCCTACATGTGGCCGTCTTCTTCGCCGTGCGTGCTGCAGCACAGTCACCGTGTCCTGAGAAGCGCAGAGCGCGCTCTCTGCCGCCGATGTGCCCGTGAGGCCGTTCCGTCGAAAGACTTGGAGTATCGCCCAAGTGTACCAAGATTAGGCGTTGGATGAAGCCAGTGAAGCAACACGAAGCTGCCCAGTCACCTAAACCTTCCGTTCAACCTCTGCCTCGCCGTAATCACTCACCGGAGATATCCCGTACTCGGCAGCCGCCTCGGACCAGCTATAAAAGGGGGCCTCGAGCTCGTTCTCGACCCAGCACTACCCCTCCACCTCGCCAGGACTGCGCCCAGCCACTAGGAGGACCTCGAGGAGGCCTTCTTCCTCGACTCCGGCCGCCCCGATCCGCTTCAGTCTCCGGCAAGATCCTCTCTGGTGAGAGCAACCCCGCCTCCCAAACCTTGTCAGCAACCTCCTAGTGCACCCACCCTTCTAACCCGAGCCCCAATTTACGTTTGCAGCCCTCCTCGGCGAGATCCATCACCGCCCGAACCACTGTCCGCCGAAGTGGAGGCCGCCATTGACGTGGTGCTCGCCGACGACCAACTCCACCACCCACAGACGTGGGAGAGCTCAGTAAGTCCGTAGGTACCCTCCGTTTCCTCTACCTCACCGTGGATCGATGACGGCGACCACCGCAAGCCTCGGGCGCCGGCGGGACTCTGTTTCGGTTTTTAAACCTGACGGGTGGGACCCCCTCGTCAGCTTTTTCTCTCTTTTGAAATGTTTTCTGAAAGCGCCTTCGGGCAAAATACGTTTTCTAACCGAAACGTTTTCCGTCTTTTTTAAACTAGCCCCTGGGAAGTTTCTGTTTCATCACAGATTAGTCCCTGGACTAAAACCCTTATAACTTTTAAACAAAAGAAGATTTTGAGTTGATTCTTTTCTGCCATCTTTATTTTTCTGTCTAGTTTCTTTTGTCATATTTATTTGAAGATTATTTGGAACAACTTTTATGCAAGCACAGTATTTACGTTAGTATCCGTTTTTTATAACGTTGATACCGAAGGATGTGATAGAGCCGCAAACTTCACCGAGCTAGACTCCGACTACTCCAAACCAGGCAAGCATGTTTAAACCTTTGATATGATGAGTGTCTTGCATGTTTACTTGAGTAGTTTTCTCATGGCATCTTCATATAAGCATTAGTGAATGTTATATTGCATGCAAAGCAAGCTACAAGTGAGCTTCGAAATTTGATGAGTTTATATGATGGTGAGATAACCTGATCATGTGGTGGCATGATAGGTTGCAAGCTGGTATTGTTGAAGCATGCCAGTCTTATGCCAACCGTTTAACTCCAGTATTAACGTGGATCAAGTCATGTTCCCGTTCGCCCCCTTTTTCATGCTACCACATGTCTTCTGCTAAGAATGCGGTCTAGTCAGTTGCAAACCTCTTTCCTCGTACACACCAAATAGAGGGCTCGTGATGAGGGTTCCATGGCCCTGGATTAAAGCCCGTCATCCGATCAGGGGGCATGGGTGTTTCCGGTTGGGACCGAGAGGGGGGCACCCCTTAGAGGGCGCGATATAAATTTTATCCCATGCTATTCAAGGTTGTAGCCTCCCTGTCTTAGAGTTTTTCTTGAACGTTGCCTAGGGTGATTCCTGGCAGCAGAATGAGGAATGGGTGTGTACTGGTTAGATGTGTTTCTTCTAAAATACCGTAAATGGAACTAGTCCTTTGTGACTACGGAAATCCGTTGGCTGTGGGTAAAGAGTACAAACTCTGCAGAGTCAAAACTAGTCGAGTAACCTTGTCCATGGTCAAGGACTGTGATCAACATGTCAATGTCAATATCAGTGTCAGTCTCAACGACCATCTCAGCGTCAGTCTTAGTGTCGGTTTCAGTGACAATCACCGGTGAATAAACATGAGTGGTAAACCCGGCTGAATGTTATTCCTGTGGATGGACTAACCAGTTTATTATTATGTACTGAGTATTTCCTTGGGATGATTTAAATATATGAGCTACTTGAATTCGAATGGTGAAATATAAGCCCTTTATGTGATGTTGCTCAGACGTCCGACTGTGGCGTTCTTGTTATTTACTTTTGATATAAGCCCTTTATGTGATGTCGCTCAAACGTCCGACTGTGGCATTCTTGTTAGCTAATTTTGATATAAGCCCTTTATGTGATGTCGCTCAGACGTCCGACTGTGGCATTCTTGTCAGTTACTTTTGATATAAGCCCTTTATGTGATGTCGCTCAAACGTCCGACTGTGGCATTCTTGTTAGTTACTTTTGATATAAGCCCTTTATGTGATGTCGCTTAGACGTCCGACTGTGGCATTTGCATTATTTACTTTTGATATAAGCCCTTCACGTGATGTCGCTCAGACGTCCAACTGTGGCATCCTTATTATTTACTTTTGATA
This sequence comes from Triticum timopheevii, assembly GCA_963921465.1. Lineage (NCBI taxonomy): Eukaryota > Viridiplantae > Streptophyta > Magnoliopsida > Poales > Poaceae > Triticum > Triticum timopheevii. The sequence continues at coordinate 100,664,571 of OY997264.1, read as the reverse complement.
TAATCCCTTTACGTGATGTCGCTCAGACGTCCGACTGTGGCATCCTTGTTATTTACTTTTGTTATAAGCCCTTTCCGAGATGTCGCTTAGACCTCCGACTGTGGCACGTACTGTCGTCTATGTTTGAATATAAGCCCTTTATGTGGTGTCGCCCTGACGCCCGACTGCGGCATGTTAATTTATTTTTACCTCTCGATGCGTCGCTTCAGACACCCGATCGGTCTTCAGTTATTTTATTGGGATTTCGGGAGGACTACCGCCTGACTTCCTTTTTATTTAACATGCCATGCAAATTTATTATCTGAGTGTGCATTACTAATCTGCTCATGTGCATCATGTTTGCATTTTTTATTACTTATGTCCAAACTATCTTGCAAGTACATTCAAAGTACTCACCTAGCTTGTTGATGTGGCCAGATGTTGACGAAGGCGATCTTATGGATGAAGAGTACGATAGCAAGTCCGACGCCTAGAGGAGTCCAGTCAGTCCGCTGCGATCCTGGAATTGGTCACTTGTATCATATACGCTTCCGCTACCCGAATTAAATCATCGAGCCTCACTCTGGCGCTCGATGAGCTGTAAGATTTAGGAGTCGGGTCACCCACTTCATTGTGACATATCCACCACCACTTTTATTACGAGTCAGTAGTTATGCCACCACCGCCTTTATGTATAATATCGGCGTGCTTGTAATAAATAGTTGAGCAGCCTCAGCTCAACCTTGTATAATATTTAGTACTTCTGGATTTCTGTATCAAGGATTTGTCTAATAGTAAGGAAGATTTTCCTATACTGGTCTAATAAAATGGTCGATTTTTCAATAAATATTTTATTGGAAAATCGGTCCTGACATCAACTCCATATATTATTTCCCAATGATCTATGGTTATCCTATGATGTTTGAGTAGATCCGTTTTGTCCTATGGGTTAATCGTGATCTTGGTTGGTATGATTGTATATTTTATTTATGGTGCTGTCCTACGGTGCCCTCCGTCTCGCGCAAACGTGAGGGGCCCTTGCTGTAGGGTGTTGCAATATGTTCATGGTTCCCTAACGGTGGGTTGCGAGAGTGACACAAACTTAAACCCCGAGTAGGTGTGGTATGACGTAGTAAAGAGGACTTGATAGTTAATGCTATGGTTGGGTTTCATGACCTTAATGATCTTTAGTGGTTGCGGATGCTTGCTAGAGTTCCAATCATAAGTGCATATGATCCAAGTAGAGAAAGTATGTTAGCTCATGCCTCTCCCTCATATAAAATTACAAGAATGATTACCGGTACTTGTTATCGATTGCCTAGGGACAAATGACTTTCTTGTTGACAAAAGCTATCTAATTTTATTACCTTGCAATTTATTCTTAGTTTTATTCTCACAAAGTACTCGTAGTTTTATTCTCGCAAAATAGTTTCATACTTGTTCTAGGTAAAGCAAACATCAAGCGTGCGTAGAGTTGTATCGGTGGTCGATAGAACTTGAGGGAATATTTGTTCTACCTTTAGCTCCTCATTGGGTTCGACACTCTTACTTATCGAAAGAGGCTACAATTGATCCCCTATACTTGTGGGTTATCAATCGGCAACTGGCAGGAGCCTTATGGTTGTCGCTTTATTGTATGAAATGCAAACATCATGTAATTGCTTTACTTTATCACTAAGCGGTAGCGATAGTCGCAGAAGCAATAGTTGGTTAGGCGACCACGACGCTATGATGGAGATCAAGGTGTCAAGCTGGTGACGATGGAGATCATGACATTGCTTTGGAGATGGAGATCAAAAGCACAAGATGATGATGGCCATATCATGTCACATATTTTGGTTGCATGTGATGTTTATCTTTATGCATCTTATTTTGCTTAGTACGGCGGTAGCATTATAAGATGATCCCTTAACTTAAATTTCAAGGTATAGGTGTTCTCCCCGAGTATGCACCATTGCGATTCATGCTGAGACACCACATGATGATCGGGTGTGATAGGCTCTACGTTCACATGCAACGGGTGCAAGCCAGTTTTGCACATGCGGAATACTCGGGTTAAACTGACGAGCCTAGCATGTACAGACATGGCCTTGGAACACTGGAGACCAAAAGGTCAAACGTGAATCATATAGTAGATATGATCAACATAGAGATGTTCACCATTGATGACTACTCCATCTCATGTGATGATCAGACATGGTTTAGTTGATTTTGATCACGTATCATTTAGATAACTTGAGGGATGTCTATCTAAGTGGGAGTTCTTAAGTAATTTGATTAATTGAACTTTAACTTATCATGAACTTAGTCCTGATAGTATTTGCATATTATGTTGTAGATCAATATCTCGCGTTGTAGCTCCCCTATGTTTTTTGATATGTTCCTAGAGAAAACTAAGTTGAATGATGATAGTAGCAATGATGCGGACTGGGTCTGTGGTCTGAGGATTATCCTCATTGCTGCACAGAAGAATTATGTCCTTAATTCACCGCTAGGTGACAAACCTATTACAAGAGCAGATGCAGACGTTATGAACGTTTGGCAAGCTCGATATGATGACTACTTGATAGTTTAGTGCACCATACTTTATGGCTTAGAACCGGGACTTCAAAAATGTTTTGAACACCACGGAGCATATGAGATGTTCCAAGAGCTCAAATTGGTATTTCGGACTCATGCCCGTGTCGAGAGGTATGAGACCTCTGACAAGTACTTTGCCTACAAGATGGAGGAGAATAGCTCAACTAGTGAGCATGTGCTCAGAATGTCTGGGGTACTACAATCGCTTGAATCAAGTGGGAGTTAATCTTCCAGATAAGATAGTGATTGACAAATACTCTCTAGTCACTATCACCAAGCTACTAGAACTTCGTGATGAACTATAATATGCAAGGGATAACGAAAACGATTCCCGAGCTTTTCGTGATGCTGAAATCGATGAAGGTAGAAATCAAGAAAGAGCATCAAGTGTTGATGGTTAACAAGACCACTAGTCTATCTATTATATACTTAAAACAATAGAAAAATAACGGTGGTGATTTGGCACTCTAAAACGTAAGATGTATCGACGGCATATATTTGGCCAGGAATTTTTTTTTGCAAGGACACAGACGTACACATTGGTTTCCTCCGGCAATACGCCTACAGGTCAAAAGGACTTCTTTTGCGGGGGATTAGGCAAGGACTATATTTATACTATTGCATGTGCAGCAAAGATTAGGCAAGGACACACGTACGCATTAGTTCTCTCCGGCTATACACGTATACAAGCCAAACAAGCATGCACGTGCAGCATAATACATCAGGCAAGGACACATGTACAAACTTGGAAGCACACGGATTAGTTTCCAGCGGACGCTCATTCATATCCAACTCGAACTGAACAATCATTAGACTATTTGTTTTGCGAATAATCTATCTCCTAGGGACAGAAAGGGTTCCATCGTACACACGTGTGGAATAGAGAAAGATTGAATAGAATAGAAGGAACATAAGCTTTCCATTGTACACGTACATAAGATTGCATCTAATCACGATTATCATCGCTGTGGTAAAAAGTACAGGTGATACAAAAGTTGCCTCTGTCGGATTTTAGGTTCCGGCAGACCCTTGAGGTTCAAACACTGGGGTGCGCGCGGAGATTTCGCCCACTACCTACCTGCTCCTCGCCGGCTCGCTAAGATCTAAACTAAGAAAGGAACAACACAAGAGACACAGGGTTTATACTGATTTAGGCCACCATTGTGGTGTAATACCCTACTCCAGTGTGTGGTGCGGTGGATTGCCTCTTGGGCTGATGATGAACAATACAAGGAAGAACAGCCTCACGAGGGTCTGTTCTTGGCTGGGACGATGAACTACTAGGAGGAGTTCAGCCGCCCTTCCCTCTCTCTCTCTCTCTCTCTCTCTCTCTCTCTCTCTCTCTCTCTCTCTCTCTCTTCCTTGCTTCAGGTTTCTCTAGATGCCAGATGCCTCTACCCTGGGGGTGGCTAGTCCTATTTATAGGCAAAGGCCCTGGGCCTCTTCCCAAATATTGAGCGGGAAGGGCGCCAACAATTGGCCATTTTGAAGGGGAACAGCGGGTACACTTATCCTGACTAAAGTTGGTCCTCGCCTGTCAAAGGCTCTGGTGGTGATGCCTGCTTGAGCTCCACAATGACCTCCTCCCTGCCGTTGGGCTGGCCTTGGTCTTGTTGCACCGAAATGGATGCATTTGCTTGATGCCCTCGCCTGCGCTTGCTCCCTTTGCACCAAAGAGGAAAGGAGGACACTGCGCGGGCTGGCGGCCGACTGGCGGCCTTGGTCGTCATGGCTTGCGTCATGGGCACCTCGTGAGGTACCCCGCCTTGATCTCTCCGCCTCCTCGCGAGCTAGCCTGATGAGGTCATGCCTGAGGAAGCTCCTTGTCATCCGCCCCGCGAGGCTTGGCCCCTCGTGAGGGTCTTGAGCTCGTGTTGATGAAGATGGGCCGTGCTGGGCCCCTTTGAGCCACGCCGCAGGCCGCAGGCAGGCAAGTCTGGGGACCCCCATTCCTAGAACGCCAACAGTAGCCCCCGGGCCCAAGGCACACCTGGACTTGGCCAAACAAAGAGGCGAAAGGGCAAGTGCAAAGCGCCGCGGGCCCTAATAGCCTGCGGCCTTGGGCGCCGCGTGGTGGTTGATTGGACATGGGCGCCTCAGCAACCGCGCGAGTTGATAAAGGAGCGGCATCTGTCCAGGCTTTACCTCCTTTGCTTTCTCCGGTTGCTACTCAGATCCCCTTTCTTGCGCTTCTCCTTCCTGCCTCCGAAATCTTCAGATCTACTCCGTTCGCGCGCCCTAGCAAGACATGGTGCCTCGCCAGGCTCCGGCCGGAGCTTGGTATTCGTCCGCCTTGGACTCGCCGAACGTGTTGGAGGCGAGCCTTGCCCGGGTGCGCCAGATGGCAGCGGCGCAGGGCATTGACAGGGCGAAGGTGTTCAAGGCCGAATCTGCCCTCCCTGAGGGCCAAGGGAGCACCTTCTATCCGCTCTTTGTGAGCGCCATTGTTGCCGGTCTGGTGCCTCCCTTTTCTGAGTTCTTCTTCTCTGTCCTCCGCCATTACAATCTTCAAGCTCTGCATCTCCACCCCAACTCTGTCCTTCTTCTGGCAATCTTCGCCTACTATTGCGAGGCTCACGTAGGGGTGAAGCCCTCGGTGGCCTTGCTGCACCACTACTTCTCCCTCCGGACCTCTCGTGGTCCCGTCTCCGCGTGCGCGAGCTTCGTCGCGTATGGTAGCTCCATCGCCATTTCGAACCCCGGGAAGAGGATTGAGGGCTTCAGGAGCAAGTGGGTCTTGGTAGATGCTGGGCGCATCCACCCTCGGCTGATCTTGCCCACGGGGCACCCTGCGAGCTCCGACGACTGGTCTCTAGTGGAGCTTGTGGACCCCCGCGCAAGGCTGGTGTTGGAGAAGATGGACGCGGATCTGAGGCCGGCCAGCATGGCGGCGGCGAAGCTGACTGGCGCATCGCTGCTGAGGGAATTCCTGGAGCACCAGCTGGCTCTGCTTCATCAGTACCCACTTCTGATGTGGAGGCCCCACCCGAGCCCCGCGGTCTTGGCCGACGAGGATCTGGCTGTGGTTCTCCAGTCTTTGGTTGGGGGCGACGTGGCGAGGATGGAGGGCGCACCTACGCCCCTGTTCCTCCGCGAGGATTGGGAGCAGGTAGTGGGGTCCATGCCCATCTTCAACGGGGACAGGCCCGTGCCCGTGGAGGCTCCCGAGGACCCGGTGGACGTGTCCTACGGTGACTCCAACGAAGAGAAGGAAGAAGGGGAGCGGGAAAAGGGGGCTGACTCCAAGGCGACTGACGGAGAGTCAAGGGCTCCCCCCCTTCAGCGCAGGTCCCGCGCTCTCCGCCTCTCTCTAAGTGATGATGACGAGGATGATGATGAGCAGGGCGGCGGGAGCCTGCCCCCGATCCCGAAGAAGGACAGGACCGGGCTGATCCCCTGCGGGTCTGCTCCGGCCCCGAGGCGATCCGCAGACACGCCTCCTGCTCCCGAGCCCCTTGAGGCTGATCCTTGCAGCCAGCTCTCGGGCTTCAAGTACGGCCGGAGGCTGCTCGAGCTCGCGAGCGACGACCTGTAAGTGCTTGATTCCTGTCTTGTTTCTTGTTCTGTTGCTGAGGCTTGACGTTCGTATCTCCCGGCTAGGCTGGCGCCCGCGGCAAAGAAGTCGAAGGGAGCTCCTGAGGTTCCATCCATGGAAGCGCCTCTGCCCACGAAAGAAGGTGACCGCGACGCACGGGCCTCTCCTGCCCGGGCGTCCTCGCGAGGCTTGGCTGAGTCGGCTGGGGCAAGCTCAGCCCCCACGGCCCAAGCGACTCCCGAGGTGCTCTTGCCTGATGCCGCCACCACAGCCGTTGGGGCGCAGCAGGCTCCGCCTCAGGATACCGTGGTCACGCTGTCGTCTTCTCCTCCTACTCCACCGACTGTTGTTTCCCCGACTCCTCCTACTGTTCTAGATCGTGCTGCTGCCGAACTGGACCATCTGCGGCAGGATCTTCTGAGCGCCGACCCTCGTTTAGTGGTCGGGCGCTTGGAGCTAGCTTCTGGCTGGATTCGCTCCGACGCTTCGATTCGGGCGGTGCTGGTCCAGGCCTCGACGGCTTGCGACAAGGAGAAGCAGGCCGTCCTTGGGGCAAAGGCTGCTCACGACGCCGCCTTGGGGGAGGTGGCTAATGTCCGAGGCCACTGCAAGGCACTGGAGAGCGAGCTGAAGGGCCTGCAGGACCAGCTCGCCGAGGAGACCCGCCTTTGCCAAGATAAGGAGGAAGGTATGAAGGCTCGCGAGGCGGCCGTCAAGTTCTGGGACGCCAAGCTCAAGAAGCGCCGTGACCGCCTAGGCGTGCTGGAGCAAGAGTTGGAGGCGAGGAAGGTCGAGCTGGACGGAAAGGCACGGGTTCTTGCCGAGGATCGCGTGGCCTTCGCGGAGATGGAGGAGAAGGCTCGCACTTCACTGAAGACGCTTTATGAGAGCGCCCTGGAGAGCCCGCTGGCCAGCGACGAGGACAGCCCCGCTAAGCTGCTTCCCTTCCTGGTTTGTGCTCTTGAAGATGTCACCCTTGGCCTTGGCCCTACGGCTGAGGCCGAGGCGCGTGCCTTGTCTTCTGCAGTGCCGACGCGGGTCCTTACCCACGTCTATCTTCGCGACCCCAACGTCGACCTCGACAGCCTGCTGGAGCCAGTGAGCGGCGAGCTTGCCGCTGCCACTGCTGAGGCCGTGAAGGGTCGTGCGGAGGCTCTGCTGGGGAAGTTCCGGGCCTTCAGCCCCAAGCCGAAGCGGGGCGCTGCCGACCCTGCAGCTTCACGAGGCAAACCCGCTCCGCGCAGCTCCACCGTCAGCAAGTAACTCCGTTATGGCTCCCGTCCTGCTTTTAATTCCTGCGCATGTACCATGCCTCGGGGAGGCGTTAAGACTTGCATTTGGTGCTGCGATAACAGTATGGACTGTAATATTTGCTTTTGAATTCCTTGAAATTTGTGCTATTTCCTTCCTACTTGCTTATGTTCTGCGTCGGCAGAGCCCGGCCCCATGCATACCTCAGCCGCCGTTAGCCCCGAACAGAAACCAGGACGGGACCAAGGAGTGAGGGGCTAGGTGACAAGTTAGGCTCCTGAGTCGCTATGCTCAGGAGTCCCCCTTGGCGCTCGAACAACAAGTAGGGAGGTGAGATGTTGGTGGATCTACCGTTCTATCTCTGCAGAGCCCGGCCCTGCGCATACCTCAACTGCCGTCAGCCTTTCGAAACTAAGGAGTGAGGGGCTACGTGACCAGTTAGGCTCCTGAGTTGCGATGCTCAAGAGTCCCCCTTGACGCTCAAACGGCCTTCGTACCTTGGCTCCACTCGGGGAGGGACGTGCGACGAACCAGGCCCAGGGGGCCTGGCTGGGTGGCGTGTGTCTGGGCGTGACCTAGGCGCAGCCCCCGTGCCCAGCCCCCTCGTGCGGCACTCCCGAGGGGAGGCGTTGCGATGAGGCTAGACACTGAGCTCTGGGCTCCCTGAGGTTGATGCGGCCCGGGGGCCACCCTTAGTTGTTTATCACCAGCGTGGAGCATAGCGCTTCCGTATGTGTACGGGCATAGCCGCTCCCCGGCAGTGTCGTCAGCCAGCGCGGAGCATGGTGCTTCCACTGGTGCGTGGGAGGGGGCTCCCCTCTGGGAGGAGCCCCCGGGGCGTGTACAGCCCCGCCCTGACACGTGGCTGGCACGGTAGGGCCTGGCGAGGTGTATCTGGGCACCCGTGAGCCAGTGCGGGACTCAGGCCCTACCTCAAGGCGGTTTGCGCCTGGCACTGGGCCTTATCTTGTGGTGTGTTCCTGCAAATTTGGTCAGATGTTGAAACTCTACGTCCTCGGGTCCCGGCCCTCGAGCTGGTCTTAGCCGTCGCTGGTATGCCAGGTCGCGATGTCGTGGACAAGACCAGAGGGTGAGGGCTGGAGAGCCGGTAGGAGCCCTGAGTCGTGATGCTCAGGTACCCCCCCCTTTAACGCGCAAGCTTGGTTAGATGTCGAAACTCTACGTCCTCGGGTCCTGGCCCTCGAGCTGGTCTCAGCCGTCGCAGGTATGCTAGGTCGCGATGCCATGGACAAGACCAGAGGGTGAGGGCTGGAGAGTTGGTAGGAGCCCTGAGTCGTGATGCTCAGGTACCCCCCTTTAACACGCAAGCTTTCGACATCCAGGAAGAGAAGGTGCCACGGACATGCACCAAATATCAAGCATGATGGGTCGAAAGCATGGCCCTAAGATAAACGCAAGAAGGGTACACACCGCTGGGTCTGACCCGAGCGACTTGGGGATAATGCAGCCCGAGGGGCGCCCCCAACCAGGTAAGCTAAAAACACAAGCAAAAGGGATACACGCTACAGGGACGGACCCACGCGGCCTGGGAATGATGCAGCCCTGAGGGCGCTCCCAGCTGGAAATGAAACTTGAAAGATGTCACCTGATAGTGTTGACGACGAAGGGGTGTTGGTGTAGCAGACTCGGTGTGCTGTGGGAGCCGATCCTCACGAGCCCCCAGGCCCAGGGGCCTCGGGAGGCTCCGGAGGCGCTGATGGCTCCTCGCGGACCATCTCCATCTCCGCCAGGGCTGCGGAACGCCTGACCTCTTGAGCCTCCAGGATGGCCCTCATGAGGCGCTGGTACGCGGCATCCGCGTTCGGCAAGCCATAAGGCATGCGAACGTAGCTGTGGGGCAGACCTTCGCAGCGCCCCACTTGCGAGGGCCAGAGGCGCTCCTGAGAAGCGGCTCGGTTCAGCCCTGGTACGTCGATGCAGACGCGCAGCCCACCATCCTCGCCTGGATGGGGGTCCACAGCGGGTAAGCGGCGGCTGCCTCTCATGACTCTTGACTCCTGTAGCTCCTGAATGGCCTTGCTGACGAACTCCTGAGGGTTTGGCCCTCCTTGTATTGCTCCTTCTTGAGGGAAGCATGCTTCGAAACACGCCTCCAAGTGGTGCCCAAGTGCCTCCCTCGTGACCTTGGCGAGGTCGGCGGCCCTCTAGGGGAGAGCCCCGAGCCCTGCCTGAGGAGGGCACCGGGCGCGCCTCCCTATGCGATGGAAGGAGGTTCCCCTGGGCAGGCACGGGCCCTGAGGGGCCTGCCTCCTGAGGGGCCGAGCCGGACGATGTCTTCTTCTTCTTGGGGGCGGCCTCGGGAAGCCTCCTGCTTCCGCGATCTGGGTCTTCCAGTGATGCAGCCTGAAAGGCTCGTTCCAGGGAGCACACTGCATCTCTCTCTTCGCAGGGCACCGTGATGACTCCGCCACTTCCCAGCATCTTGAGGACGTTGTATCCGTGATGGGTTACGGCCATGAACTTGGCCAGCGCTGGGTACCCGAGGATGGCGTTGTATGGCAGGCGAATGTGGGCGACGTCGAAGTCGATGAGCTCGGTGCGGTAGTTGTCGCGTGCCTCGAAGGTGACAGGGAGGCGGACCTGCCCAATCAGGACCGTGGAGCCGTCGGTGACTCCGGAGAAAGGCTTGGTTGGCTGAAGCTGACTGTAGGGCACTTGGAGATTGTTGAACGTTTCCACGGACAGGACGTTGAGCCCTGCCCCGCTATCGATGAGGGTCCTAGTGACTAGCACGTTGCTGATGATTGGGGAACAAAGCATCGGGAGGACTCCGGCTGTGGCCGCGCACTTGAGCTGATCCGCTGAGCTGAACGTGATGGTGCACGCCGACCACCTGAGAGGGCGCGTGGCCTCGAGCTTGGGGAGGACTGCATTTACTTCGTGGGCGAACTGCTTGAAGATGCGTTGAGAGGCTGGGGCTTGAGCTCCGCCCAGGATGCAGGCGATCGCACGTGGTTCGTGGAAGCCCCCAGCCCCCTCGTCCTGATGACGTTCCTCATTTCTCCTTGGTTGCGGCGGCAGCGGAGGGAGGCCTGCATTACCTTGCGGGCAATCCTCGCGAGGCTGATCCCTCCAGGCTCCCTCGCGAGGCGGGTCCTGCCAGCGATCCTTGGCGAGGGCCGCGGTCTTCCCAGCGTCCTGCGTTCCTTCCTCCTCCTCGGCCATAGCACCGGTCGCTGCGGTCGGGACGTCGGCCGACCCTTCCTTCACGCACGGCACGGAGCTCTTGGCATTCATTGGTGTTGTGGGTGTGGAGGTCGTGGTACACGCAGTACCGACTTCCCTTGGAAGATTCGAGCTGATCTCTACCCCGCTTGGTGTCTGGTTCTGCCGCGAGCACGACAGCCCCCTTGCGCTTCACGTCCTTGGCCTTGGGCTTCTTCTCTTCTGGGTCTGCGGCAGGCAGCTCGAGGAGGGAGAGACGCCCTTCCTCAGCCCTGGCGCACTTGGTCGCCAAGTTGAACAGCTCCAAGGAGGTGCACAGGTCTTCATGCATCGCCAGCTCCTCCTTCATCTTGACGTCGCGCACGCCGTCGGAGAAGGCTGAGATGATGGCCTCCTCGGTCACCTTGGGAATCTTGAGGCGCGCGTTGTTGACGCGCTGGATGTACTTCTGCAGGGTTTCCCCTGGTTGCTGCTTGATACAGCGCATGTCGCTCACGGCGGGTGGCCGGTCGCGAGTACCCTGGAAGTTGGCGATGAAGCGGGTACGCATCTCGTCCCAGGAGGAAATCGTGCCTGGAGCCAGGTTCAGGAGCCAGGTGCGGGCCCCGTCCTTGAGCGCCATGGGAAACCAGTTCGCCATGACCTTCTCGTCTCCGTTGGCAGCCTCGATGCCCAGCTCGTAGAGCTGGAGGAACTCTGCAGGGTCAGCCGTGCCATCGTAGCGAGGAGGCAGGTCTGGCTTGAACTTGCCGGGCCACGCGACACTGCGCAGCTCGGTGGTGAAGGCACGACAGCCTGCTGTGGCCACGGGAGGCCTTGGGTGACGAAGAGCTTGGTCCTGCGGGTCCCCGTGCGCTGCAGCTGGGAGCAGCGCAGGGTCTTGACGTGCTGGAGCAGGAGCGTGGTTGCGACGAGCCGGAGTAGGGAGCGCTCGGGCAGCTTCTTGCGGGCGAGGGACTTCTTGGCAGCTCTACTCTTGCCGTGCTGGCGCCTGATGGAGCGGGTTCCGCCTAGAGGCCGCGTGCCTTGGGGCCAGGGCGCCTTCTTGAGGGGGAGGCGGCTGAGGCACCCCCGGAGCTTCATTGCCCGCGCAGGGCGGGGCGCGGTGCAGCGAGAAGGACGGCGCGGGGGAGCCCCCAGCGGCGCGGACGAGCTCGGCGACTCGGTCGAGCCACTCTTCGTACACGTTGTCGATTGGGCGGTAGCGCGGGATCTCGTTTGCCGCAATTAGCGCAGCTCGAGCTTCCATGGCCGCGCGGGGCGCGTGGGACGAAGAACCAGCTGGGGTGAGCGAGGGCGTAGCGGTGCGGCCGTCTCGCCTCATGGATGGATGCTCGTACGATGCTTGCCGCTCGTTTCCCGCCGGGTCGGTGGTGGCGTTGACGGCGGGTGACGAGGAACGGTGGGGGTGGCCGCCGACGGGGGCCGTCTGGGCGACGCGGGAAGCGAGAGCGGCTCGGCGCTCGGCGCGGGCCCGACGAGCGTCAGACATGGATGCGACGGTCGGAGAAGAACAGGGCGACGGAAGACGAATTCCGGCACACCCCTACCTGGCGCGCCAAATATCGGATTTCGGGTTTCGGCAGACCCTTGAGGTTCGAACACTGCGGTGCGCACGGAGATTTCGCCCTCTACCTACCTGTTCCTCGTCGGCTCGCTGAGATCTAAACTACGGAAGGAACAACACAAGAGACACAGGGTTTATACTGGTTCAGGCCACCATTGTGGTGTAGTACCCTACTCCAGTGTGTGGTGCGGCGGATTGCCTCTTGGGCTGATGATGAACAATACAAGGAAGAACAGCCTCGCGAGGGTCTGTTCTTAGCTGGGACGATGAACTGCTAGGAGGAGTTCAGCCACCCTTCTCTCTCTCTCTCTCTCTCTCTCTCTCTTGCTTGCTTCAGGTTTCTCTAGATGCCTCTCTAGATGCCAGATGCCTCTACCCTGGGAGTGGCTAGTCCTATTTATAGGCAAAGGCCCTGGGCCTCTTCCTAAATATTGAGCGGGAAGGGCGCCAACAATTGGCCATTTTGAAGGGGAACAGCGGGTACACTTATCCTGACTAAAGTTGGTCATCGCATGTCAAAGGCTCTGGTGGTGACGCCTGCTTGGGCTCCACAATGACCTCCTCCCTGCCGTTGGGCTGGCCTTGGTCTTGTTGCACCGAAATGGATGCCTTTGCTTGATGCCCTCGCCTGCGCTTGCTCCTTTGCACCAAAGAGGAAAGGAGGACACTGCGCGGGCTGGCGCCCGACTGGCGCCCTTGGTCGTCATGGCTTGCGTCATGGGCACCTCGCGAGGTACCCCGCCTTGATCTCTCCGCCTCCTCCGAGCTAGCCTGATGAGGCCGTGCCTGAGGAAGCTCCTTGTCGTCCGCCCCGCGAGGCTTGGCCCCTCGCGAGGGTCTTGAGCTCGTGTTGATGAAGATGGGCCGTGCTGGGCCCCCTTTGAGCCATGCCGCAGGCCGCAGGCAGGCAAGTCTGGGGACCCCTGTTCCCAAAACGCCGACAGCCTCGGCTCTAACTCCACGAAGCACGCTCGCCATCCCATACGACCCAATAGCGCCATCCGCGTTAGAGAAAAGCATCATCTTTCCGATAACATGCTCCAGAGCACTCGGGACGGTCAGGTGGGCCATATCGATGCATCCTGCTCTTGGCGAAAGCAAGCTCTTCCTTTCAGTCGGTTCCTTCACCTCAATGCCTGTCGTCGTTGACGTCAAGCAGCAGAAGCTCATGCGCTTCTGCCACAGCGCCACCGGCTCCAATAGGATTCCGGCCAGCTCGGACAGCAACCGCTTCCACAGACAAAACATCGGGTATCACAAGCTTTGGGGCGAGAGCAGACCAGAGAAAGAGGAGGATGGGAACAAGCGCTCTCTTAGGCTACGGCTGGGCAAGGAAGGGCCATATGCCAGGCAGCGGCTGCTGCAACCGCAGTCCGCCGCGGCAAACAGAAGCTGGTGTTGCGGTAGATGCATCCACGGATGATGGAGCTGGACGAGCAGCTGATGGCGTACGAGCGCCGTGACCGTGAGTACCACTTAAAGTGGTTCCATCTCAAGTAGGAGTGTGCGCATTTAGATGGAATGCAGAAACTCACAGATAGGATCCCCGTTTAGTGCCACTGGAGCTTAGCCAATGCGTCAAAAGGGAGCAACTCCGTAGTACTCCACTATTGCCGCATGAACCATGCATGTGCTGCCCAGACGTGATTAACCTTTTCTTCTCTTATAATGGAAAAGTGTCAAGCAAGTGGATGAGCCCCGAGGTAAAAAAAATCAATTGTCAATACTTTTAGCTTTTTTAGTTATGCATACGATTTATTTGTGTGTGTGTATGTGTAAATTTTCATTGAAAATTTGATGAGATTTATTCGATGATTTAAGATCCATTTTTTATTACAATGTTTTTTCTGGAGCATTAAATTTTTTCAGGTCCAAAAAATCCTTTTGATATAAGTTTATACGTGCCTCAGCATGAATATGTACACCTAGCAAGCAATCCATTTTTTTGTGAATTTATAGAAGAACATTTTCCGTCCCTTAATTGTTTCTACATGTCGATCTTTAACTGCGTAAATCTATATGCTTTGTTAGAGGCTAGATAAATTAGATATATTGGTCGGAGAGAAACCGTGCAAGAAATAGGCTCAAAGATTTGGGTTTGGAGAAACAAGCAAAGTAAGAACACAAAATCAGGGTTGCTGCACTGATTGAAGGCGAAAAAATAGAACAAACACAAGAAAACCAAGTGATATGAGACTACAACCACTGTTGTTTCGTAGTGATGATTATCGTTGAAACATCAAACTCTAGGAGAATATTATAGCTTCATGGTTAAAGAGGTTTGGAGAAGAGCAAAGAGGAGAAAACAAATTGTGCACGTATTTACACAATGTAACTACACCAAAGGTAGCACTTACTGGATACATCAATAAAATGAAAATTTGTCCGTCTTTAAAAAACAACATATTTAAGTTTCAATTTCTAATTACCATCTAATAATGTAAGGCCCGTTATTGTTCAACCATTTTTGGTGGCACACAATTAATCAACTTTTAATGTATTACATATGTTGCTTTCACTATGCAGAAAAATAAATACTCAAACAATAACAAATGGTTGTCTAAAATAAATAAATATTAAATAATAAAGATCTAGCCGTGCAAATGCGCGGGTGGACCTGCTAGTTTCAAGTAAAAGGGCAAGGGAAAGAAAGGGAACTTCAAGAAGAATAGCAAGCAAGTTGTCACTCCCGGGAAGAAACCCAAAGTTGGATCCAAGCTTGAAACTGAGTGCTTTTACTGCAAAGGGACTGGTCACTGGAAGCGGAACTGCCCCAACTATTTGGTGGATAAGAAGGATGGCAAAGTAAACAAAGATATATTTGATATACATGTTATTGATGTGTACCTTACTAATTCTCGTAGTAGTGCCTGGTTATTTGATACCGGTTCGGTTGCTCATATTTGTAACTCGAAACAGGGACTACAGATTAAATGAAGATTGGCTAAGGACGAGGTGACGATGCGCGTCGGGAATGGTTCCAAGGTCGATGTGATCGCCTTCGGCATGCTACCTCTACATCTACCTT
Organism: Triticum timopheevii; assembly: GCA_963921465.1. Taxonomy (NCBI): domain Eukaryota; kingdom Viridiplantae; phylum Streptophyta; class Magnoliopsida; order Poales; family Poaceae; genus Triticum; species Triticum timopheevii. Next base: position 100,649,445 of record OY997264.1, on the reverse strand, counting down.
CGGGATTAGGTTTAGACCTGAATAATTGTTATTTGGTGCCAGCGTTGAGCATGAACATTATATCTGGATCTTGTTTAGTGCGAGACGGTTATTCATTTAAATCAAAGAATAATGGTTGTTCTATTTATATGAGTAATATCTTTTATGGTCATGCACCCTTGAAAAGTGGTCTATTTCTAATGAATCTCGATCGTGGAGATACACATATTCATAATATTGATGCCAAAAGATGCAAAGTTGATAATGATAGTGCAACATATTTGTGGCACTGCCGTTTAGGTCATATCGGTGTAAAACGCATGAAGAAACTCCATGCAGATGGACTTTGGGAATCACTTGATTATGAATCATTTGATACTTGCGAACCGTGCCTCATGGGCAAGATGACTAAAACTCCGTTCTCCGAAACAATGGAACAAGCCAATGACTTATTGGAAATAATACATACCGATGTATGCGGTCCGATGAGTGTTGAGGCTCGTGGCGGGTATCGTTATTTTCTAACCTTCACAGATAATTTGAGCAGATATGGGTATATCTACTTAATGACACACAAATCTGAAACATTTGAAAAGTTCAAAGAATTTTAGAGTGAAGTGGAGAATCATCGTAACAAGAAATAAAGTTTCTACGATCCAATCGCGAAGGCGAATATTTGAGTCATGAGTTTGGCCTTCATTTAAAACAATGTGGAATTGTTTCACAACTCACGCCACCTGGAACACCACAGCGTAATGGTGTGTCTGAATGTCGTAACCGTACTTTATTTGATATGGTGCGATCTAATGTCTCTTACCGATTTACCACTATCGTTTTGGGGTTATGCATTAGAGACAGCTGCATTCACGTTAAACAGGGCACCGTCAAAATCTGAGACGACACCTTATGAACTGTGGTTTGGCAATAAACCTAAACTATTGTTTCTGAAAGTTTGGGGATGCGATGCTTATGTCAAAAGGCTTCAGCCTGATAAGCTCGAACCCAAATCGGTGAAGTGCATCTTCATAGGATACCGCAAGGAAACAATTGGGTACACCTTCTACCATAGATCCGAAGGCAAGATCTTTGTTGCCAAGAATGGAACCTTTCTAGAGAAAGAGTTTCTCTCGAAAGAAGTGAGTGGGAGGAAAGTAGAACTTGATGAGCTAATTGTACCTTCTCTCAATTTAGAAAGTAGCTCATCCGAGAAATCCGTTCCCGTGATACCTACACCAACTAGAGAGGAAGCTAATGATAATGATCATGGAACTTCATATCAAGTTATTACAGAACCTCATAGGTCAACCAGAGCACAATCCGCACCAGAGTGGTACGGCAAACATGTTCTGGAAGTCATGTTACTTGACCATGACAAACCTACGAACTATGAAGAAGCTATGTTGAGCCCAGATTCCGATAGATGGCTTGAGGCCATGAAATCTAAGATAGGATCCATGTATGAGAACAAAGTATGGACTTTGGTGGATTTGCCCAATGATCGGCAATCTATAGAGAATAAATGGATCTTCAAGAAGAAGACTGACACTAATGGTAATGTTACTGTCTACAAAGCTCGACTTTCGCAAAAGGTTTTCGAGAAAGTCCAACGGGTTGACTATAATGAGACTTTCTCAACCGTAGCGATGCTTAAGTCTGTCCGAATCATGTTAGCAATTGCCATATTTTATGAAATCTGGCAAATGGATGTCGAAAACTGCATTCCTTAAATGGATATCTCTAAGAAGAGTTTTATATGATGCAACCAGAAGGTTTTGTCGATCCTAAAAGTGCTAACAAGGTGTGCAAGCTCCAGCGATCCATCTATGGACTGGTGCAAGCATCTTGGAGTTGGAATATACACTTTGATGAGATGATCAAAGCATATGGTTTTATACAGACTTACGGTGAAGCCTGTATTTACAAGAAAGTGAGTGGGAGCTCTGTAGCATTTTCTAATATTATATGTGGATGACATATTGTTGATTGGAAATGATATAGAATTTCTAGATAACATAAAAGGATACTTGAATAAGAAAAAATTTCAATGAAAGACCACGGTGAAGCTACTTACATATTGGGCATCAAGATCTATAGAGATAGATCAAGACACTTGATAAGACTTTCAATGAGTACATACCTTTACAAGATTTTTGAAAGAGTTGAAAATGGATCAGTCAAAGAAGGAGTTCTTGCCTGTATTACAAGGTTTAAAGTTGAGTGAGACTCAAACCCGACCACGGCAGAAGATAGAGAGAGAATGAAAGTCATTTCCTATGCCTCAGCCATAGGTTCTATAAAGTATGCCATGTTGTGTACCTTGTCATGAGTTTGGCAAGGGGGTACAATAGTGATCTAAGAGTAAATCACTGGATAACGGTCAAAATTATCCTTAGAGAGGACTAAAGAAATGTTTCTCTGTTATGGAGGTGATAAAGAGGTCGTCGTAAAGAGTTACGTCGATGCAAGCTTTGGCACTAATCTAGATGACTCTAAGTCTTAATCTAGATACATATTGAACGGGGGAGCAATTAGCTAGAGTAGCTCCATGCAGAGCATTGTAGACATAGAAATTCACAAAATACATACGGATCTGAAAGTGGCAGACCCGTTGACTAAACCTCTCTCACAAGTAAAACATGATCACGGGTGTTAATCGCATAGCGATGTGAACTAGATTATTGACTCTAGTAAACCCTTTGGGTGTTGGTCACATGGCGATGTGAACTATGGGTGTTAATCACATAAAGATGTGAACTATTGGTGTTAATTCACATGGTGATGTGAACTAGATTATTGACTCTAGTGCAAGTGGGAGACTGAAGGAAATATGCCCTAGAGGCAATAAAAAAGTTGTTGTTTTATATTTCCTTATTTCATGATAAATGTTTATTATTCATGCTAGAATTGTATTAGCCGGAAACTTGATACATGTGTGGATACATAGACAAAACACCGTGTCCCTAGTATGCCTCTACTTGACTAGCCCGTTAATCAAAGATGGTTAAGTTTCCTAGCCATAGACATGTGTTGTCATTTGATGAACGGGATAACATAACTAGGAGAATGATGTGATGGACAAGACCCATCCGTTAGCTTAGCATAATGATCGTTCAGTTTTATTGCTACTTTTTTCTTCATGTCAAATACATATTCCTCAGACTATGAGATTATGCAACTCCCGGATACCAGAGGAATGCCTTATGTGCTATCAAACGTCACAAACATAACTGGATGATTATAAAGATTCTCTACAGGTATCTCCGAAGGTGTTTGTTTGATTGGCATAGATCGAGATTAGGATTTGTCACTCCGAGTATCGGAGAGGTATCTCTGGGCCCTCTCAGTAATGCACATCATAAGAAGCCTTGCAAGCAATGTGACTAATGAGTTAGTTGCGGGATGATGCATTAAGGAACGAGTAAAGAGACTTGCCGGTAACAAGATTGAACTAGGTATGAAGATACCGACAATCGAATCTCGGGCAAGTAACATATCGATGACAAAGGGAATAACGTATGTTGTCATAACGGTTCGACCGATAAAGATCTTCTTAGAATATGTGGGAGACAATATGAGCATCTAGGTTCCACTATTGGTTATTGACAAGAGAGGTGTCCCGGTCATGTCTACATAGTTCTCAAACCTATAGGATCCGCACGCTTTTCGATGATGATTCGTATTATATGAGTTATGTGATTTGGTGACCGAATGTTGTTCGGAGTCTAGGATGAGATCATGGACATGACGAGGAGTCTCGAAATGGTCGAGAGGTAAAGATTGATATATTGGATGATAGTATTCAGACACCGGAAGTGTTCCGGAATGTATCGGGTACATATCGGAGTACCGGAACCCCCCCCCCCCCTAGGGAAGATATGGGCCATATGGGCCATAGGAGTGTTGGGGAACGTAGTAATTACAAAAAAATTCCTATGCACACGCAAGATCATGGTGATGCATAGCAACGAGAGGGGAGAGTATTGTCCACGTACCCTCGTAGACCGTAAGCGGAAGCGTTATGACAACGCGGTTGATGTAGTCGTACGTCTTCACTATCCGATCGATCCAAGTACAGAATGTACGGCACCTCTGAGTTCAGCACACGTTCAGCTCGATGACGATCCCCGGACTTCGATCCAGCAAAGTGTCGGGGATGAGTTCCATCAGCACGACGGCGTGGTGACGATGATGATGTTCTACCAGCGCAGGGCTTCGCCTAAACTCCGTGACGATATGACCGAGGTGGAATATGGTGGAGGGGGGCACCGCACACGGCTAAGGAACGATCAGGTAGATCAACTTGTGTGTACTGGTGCCCCCTGCCCCCATATATAAAGGAGCAAGGGGGGAGGCCGGCCGGCCCTTGTGAGCGCGCCAAGGAGGAGGAGTCCTCCTCCTAGTAGGAGTAGGACTCCCTCTTTCCTACTCCTACTAGGAGGGGGAAAGGAAGGGGGAGAGGGAGAGGGAAAGAGGGGGCGTCACCCCCTCCTCCTAGACAAATTCGGACCAGAGGGGGAGGGGGCGCGCGGCCCATGCTGGCTGCCCCTCTCTCTCTCTCCACTAAGGACCATAAGGCCCATTACTTCTCTCGGGGGGGTTCCGGTAACCCTCCGGCACTCCGGTTTTCTCCGAAAACGCCCGGAACACTTCCGGTGTCCGAACATAGTCGTCCAATATATCAATATTTATGTCTCGACCATTTCGAGACTCCTCGTCATGTCCGTGATCACATCCGGGACTCCGAACAAACTTCGGTACATCAAAACTTATAAACTCATAATAAAACTGTCATCGTAACGTTAAGCGTGCGGACCCTACGGGTTCGAGAACTATGTAGACATGACCTAGAACTATTCTCGGTCAATAACCAATAGCGGAACCTGGATGCCCATATTGTCTCCTACATATTCTATGAAGATCTTTATCGGTCAAACCGCATAACAACATACGTTGTTCCCTTTGTCATCAGTATGTTACTTGCCCGAGATTCGATCGTCGGTATCCAATACCGTTACCGGCAAGTCTCTTTACTCATTACGTAATGCATAATTCCGTAACTAACTCATTAGCTACATTGCTTGCAAGGCTTATAGTGATGTGCATTACCGAGAGGGCCCAGAGATACCTCTCCGACGATCGGAGTGACAAAACCTAATCTCGAAATATGCCAACCCAACATGTACCTTCGGAGACACCTGTAGTACTCCTTTATAATCACCCAGTTACTTGTGACGTTTGGTAGCACCCAAAGTGTTCCTCCGGTAAACGGGAGTTGCATAATCTCATAGTTATAGGAACATGTATAAGTCATGAAGAAAGCAATAGCAATATACTAAATGATCAAGTGCTAGGCTAACGGAATGGGTCATGTCAATCACATCATTCTCCTAATGATGTGATCCCATTAATCAAATGACAACACATGCCTATGGTTAGGAAACATAACCATCTTTGATTAATGAGCTAGTCAAGTAGAGGCATAGTAGTGACATTATGTTTGTCTATGTATTCACACATGTATCATGTTTCCGGTTAATACAATTCTAGCATGAATAATAAACATTTATCATGATATGAGGAAATAAATAATAACTTTATTATTGCCTCTAGGGCATATTTCCTTCAGTCTCCCACTTGCACTAGAGTCAATAATCTAGATTACACAGTAATGATTCTAACACCCATGGAGTCTTGGTGCTGATCATGTTTTGCTCGTGGAAGAGGCTTAGTCAATGGGTCTGCAACATTCAGATCCGTATGTATCTTGCAAATCTCTATGTCTCCCACCTGGACTTGGTCCCGGATGGAATTGAAGCGTCTCTTGATGTGCTTGGTCCTCTTGTGAAATCTGGATTCCTTTGCCAAGGCAATTGCACCAGTATTGTCACAGAAGATCTTCATTGGTCCCGATGCACTAGGTATGACACCTAGATCGGAAATGAACTCCTTCATCCAGACTCCTTCATTTGCTGCTTCCGAAGCAGCTATGTACTCCGCTTCACATGTAGATCCCGCCATGACGCTTTGTTTAGAACTGCACCAACTTACAGCTCCACCGTTTAATAAAAACACGTATCCGGTTTGCGATTTAGAATCGTCCAGATCAGTGTCAAAGCTTGCATCGACGTAACCATTTACGACTAGCTCTTTGTCACCTCCATATACGAGAAACATATCCTTAGTCCTTTTCAGGTATTTCAGGATGTTCTTGACCGCTGTCCAGTGATCCACTCCTGGATTACTTTGGTACCTTCCTGCCAAACTTATTGCTAAGCATACGTCAAGTCTGGTACACAACATTGCATACATGATAGAGCCTATGGCTGAAGCATAGGGAACATCTTTCATCTTCTCTCTATCTTCTGCTGTGGTCGGGCATTGAGTCTGACTCAATTTCACACCTTGTAGTACGGGCAAGAACCCTTTCTTTGCCTGATCCATTTTGAACTTTTTCAAAACTTTATCAAGGTATGTGCTTTGTGAAAGTCCAATTAAGCGTCTTGATCTATCTCTATAAATCTTGATGCCCAATATGTAGGCAGCTTCACCGAGGTCTTTCATTGAAAAACTTTTATTCAAGTATCCCTTTATGCTATCCAAAAATTCTATATCATTTCCAATTAATAATATGTCATCTACATATAATATCAGAAATGCTACAGAGCTCCCACTCACTTTCTTGTAAATACAGGCTTCTCCAAAAGTTTGTATAAAACCATATGCTTTGATCACACTATCAAAACGTTTATTCCAACTCCGAGATGCTTGCACCAGTCCATAAATGGATCGCTGGAGCTTGCACACTTCATTAGCACCTTTTGGATCAACAAAACCTTCTGGTTGCATCATATACAACTCTTCTTCCAGAAATCCATTCAAGAATGCAGTTTTGACATCCATTTGCCAAATTTCATAATCATAAAATGCGGCAATTGCTAACATGATTCGGACAAACTTAAGCATCGCTACGGGTGAGAAAGTCTCATCGTAGTCAACCCCTTGAACTTGTCGAAAACCTTTCGCAACAAGTCGAGCTTTATAGACAATTATATTACCATCAGCGTCAGTCTTCTTCTTAAAGATCCATTTATTCTCAATGGCTTGCCAATCATCAGGCAAGTCAACCAAAGTCCATACTTTGTTCTCATACATGGATCCCATCTCAGATTTCATGGCCTTTAGCCATTTTGCAGAATCTGGGCTCATCATCGCTTCCTCATAGTTCGTAGGTTCATCATGGTCAAGTAACATGACTTCCAGAATAGGATTACCGTACCACTCTGGTGTGGATCTTACTCTGGTAGACCTACGAGGTTTAGTAGAAACTTGATCTGAAGTTTAATGATCAATATCATTAGCTTCCTCACTAATTGGTGTAGTTGTCATAGGAACCGGTTCTTGTGATGAACTACTTTCCAATAAGGGAGCAGGTAAGTTACCTCATTAAGTTCTACTTTCCTCCCACTCACTTCTTTCGAGAGAAACTCCTTCTCTAGAAAGGATCCAAATTTAGCAACGAAACTCTTGCCCTCAGATCTGTGATAGAAGGTGTACCCAACAGTCTCTTTTGGGTATCCTATGAAGACACATTTCTCCGATTTGGGTTCGAGCTTATCTGGTTGAAGTTTCTTCACATAAGCATCGCAACCCCAAACTTTAAGAAACGACAACTTTGGTTTCTTGGCAAACCACAGTTCATGAGGCGTTGTCTCAACGGATTTTGATGGTGCCCTATTTAACGTGAATGCGGCCGTCTCTAAAGCATAACCCCAAAACGATAGCGGTAAATTAGTAAGAGACATCATAGATCGCACCATATCTAGTAAAGTACGATTACGACGTTCGGACACACCATTTCGTTGTGGTGTTCCGGGTGGCGTGAGTTGCGAAACTATTCCGCATTGTTTCAAATGTAGACCAAACTCATAACTTAAATATTCTCCTCCACGATCAGATCGTAGAAATTTTATTTTCTTGTTACGATGATTTTCCACTTCACTCTAAAATTCTTTGAACTTTTCAAATGTTTCAGACTTGTGTTTCATTAAGTAGATATACCCATATCTGCTCAAATCATCTGTGAAGGTGAGAAAATAACGATATACGCCACGAGCCTCAACATTCATTGGACCACAAACATCAGTATGTATGATTTCCAACAAATCAGTTGCTCGCTCCATAGTTCTGGAGAACGGCGTTTTAGTCATCTTGCCCATGAGGCACGGTTCGCAAGTACCAAGTGATTCATAATCAAGTGATTCCAAAAGCCCATCGGTATGGAGTTTCTTCATGCGCTTTACACCGATATGACCTAAACGGCAGTGCCACAAATAAGTGCACTATCATTATCAACTCTGCATCTTTTGGTTTCAACACTATGAATATGTGTATCACTACTATCGAGATTCAACAAAAATAGACCACTCTTCAAGGGTGCATGACCATAAAAGATATTACTCATATAAATAGAACAATCATTATTCTCTGATTTAAATGAATAACCGTCTCGCATCAAACAAGATCCAGATATAATGTTCATGCTCAACGCTGGCACCAAATAACAATTATTTAGGTCTAAAACTAATCCCGATGGTAGATGTAGAGGTAGCGTGCCGACCACGATCACATCGACTTTGGAACCATTTCCCACGCACATCGTCACCTCGTCCTTAGCCAATCTTCGCTTAATCCGTAGTCCCTGTTTCGAGTTGCAAATATTAGCAACAGAACCAGTATCAAATACCCAGGTACTACTGCGAGCATTAGTAAGGTACACATCAATAACATGTATATCACATATACCTTTGTTCACTTTGCCATCCTTCTTATCCGCCAAATACTTGGGGCAGTTCCGCTTCCAGTGTCCAGTCTGCTTGCAGTAGAAGCACTCAGTCTCAGGCTTGGTCCAGATTTGGGTTTCTTCTCTTGAGCAGCAACTTGTTTGCTGTTCTTCTTGAAGTTCCCCTTCTTCTTCCCATTGCCCTTTTTCTTGAAACTGGTGGTCTTGTTAACCATCAACACTTGATGCTCCTTCTTGATTTCTACCTCCGCGGCTTTTAGCATTGCGAAGAGCTCGGGAATAGTCTTGTCCATCCCTTGCATATTATAGTTCATCACGAAGCTCTTGTAGCTTGGTGACAGTGATTGAAGAATTCTGTCAATGACACTATCATCAGGAAGATTAACTCCCAGTTGAATCAAGTGATTATTATACCCATACATTTTGAGTATGTGTTCACTTACATAACTATTCTCCTGAAGGAAATATGCCCTAGAGGCAATAATAAAGTTATTATTTATTTCCTTATTTCATGATAAATGTTTATTATTCATGCTAGAATTGTATTAACCGGAAACATAATACATGTGTGAATACATAGACAAATATAGTGTCACTAGTATGCCTCTACTTGACTAGCTCGTGAATCAAAGATGGTTAAGTTTCCTAGCCATGGACAAAAGAGTTGTCATTTGATTAACGGGATCACATCATTAGGAGAATGATGTGATTGACTTGACCCATTCCGTTAGCTTAGCACTTGATCGTTTAGTATGTTGCTATTGCTTTCTTCATAACTTATACATGTTCCTGTAACTATGAGATTATGCAACTCCCGTTTACCGGAGGAACACTTTGGGTGCTACCAAACGTCACAACGTAACTGGGTGATTATAAAGGAGTACTACAGGTGTCTCCAAAGGTACATGTTGGGTTGGCGTATTTCGAGATTAGGTTTTGTCACTCCGATTGTCGGAGAGCTATCTCTGGGCCCTCTCGGTAATGCACATCACTATAAGCCTTGCAAGCAATGTAGCTAATGAGTTAGTTACGGAATGATGCATTACGTAACGAGTAAAGAGACTTTCCGGTAACGAGATTGAACTAGGTATTGGATACCGACGATCGAATCTCGGGCAAGTAACATACCGATGACAAAGGGAACAAACGTATGTTGTTATGCGGTTTGACCAATAAAGATCTTCGTAGAATATGTAGGAGCCAATATGGGCATCCAAGTTCCGCTATTGGTTATTGACCAAGAATAGTTCTAGGTCATGTCTACATAGTTCTCGAACCCGTAGGGTCCGCACGCTTAACGTTACGATGACAGTTTTGTTATGAGTTTATAAGTTTTGATGTACCGAAGGAGTTCGGAGTCCCGGATGAGATCGGGGACATGACGAGGAGTCTCGAAATGGCCGAGACGCAAAGATCGATATATTGGACGACTATATTCGGAGTTCGGAAAGGTTCCGAGTGATTCGGGTATTTATCGGAGTACCGGAGAGTTACGGGAATTCGCCAGGGAGAAGTATTGGGCCTTATGGGCCATACGGGAAAGAGAGAGGGGCTGCCTAGGGCAGACCGCGCCCCCTCCCCCAAGGCCTAGTCCGAATTGGACTAGGGGGAGGGGCCGCACCCCCTCCTTCCTTCCCTTCTCTCTTCCCTTTCCTTCTCTCCTACTCCTACTACATGGAAGGTCTCCTAGTTGGACTAGGAAAGGAGGGAGTCCTACTCCCGGTGGGAGTACGACTCCTCCCTGGCGCGCCCTCCCTTGGTCGGCCGCCTCCTCCCCCTTGCTCCTTTATATACGGGGGCAGGAGGGCACCCCATGACACACAAGTTGATCTACGGATCGTTCCTTAGCCGTGTGCGGTGCCCCCCCTCCATCATATTCCACCTCGGTCATATCGTCACGGAGTTTAGGCGAAGCCCTGCGCCGGTAGAGCATCATCATCGTCACCATGCCGTCGTGCTGACGGAACTCATCCCCGACACTTTGCTGGATCGGAGTCCGGGGATCATCATCGAGCTGAACGTGTGCTGAACTCGGAGGTGCCGTACGTTCGGTACTTGGATCGGTCGAATCGTGAAGACGTACGACTACATCAACTGCGTTGTCATAACGCTTCCGCTTACGGTCTACAAGGATATGTAGACAACACTCTCCCCTCTCGTTGCTATGCATCACCATGATCTTGCGTGTGCGTAAGAAATTTTTTGAAATTACTACGTTCCCCAATAGTGGTATCAGAGCCAGGTTTTATGCGTAGATGTCATATGCACGAGTAGAACACAAGTGAGTTGTGGGCGATACAAGTCATACTTCTTACCAGCATGTCATACTTTGGTTCGGCGGTATTGTGAGATGAAGCGGCCCGGACCAACATTACGCGTGCTCTTACGCGAGACTGGTTTCACCGTTACGAGCACTTGTGCTTAAAGGTGGCTGGCGGGTGTCTGTCTCTCTCACTTTAGTTGAATCGAGTGTGGCTACGCCCGGTCCTTGCGAAGGTTAAAACAGCACTAACTTGACGAACTATCGTTGTGGTTTTGATGCGTAGGTAAGAACGGTTCTTGCTAAGCCCGTAGCAGCCACGTAAAAATTGCAACAACAAAGTAGAGGACGTCTAACTTGTTTTTGCATGGCATGTTGTGATGTGATATGGTCAAGACGTGATGACATATTTTATTGTATGAGATGATCATGTTTTGTAACCGAAGTTATCGGCAACTGGCAGGAGCCATATGGTTGTCGCTTTATTGTATGAAATGCAAACGCCTTGTAATTGCTTTACTTTATCACTAAGCGGTAGCGATAGTCGTAGAAGTAATAGATGGCGTAACGACAACGATGCTACGATGGAGATCAAGGTGTCGCACCGGTGATGATGGTGATCATGACGGTGCTTCGAAGATGGAGGTCACAAGCACAAGATGATGATGGCCATATCATATCACTTATATTGATTGCATGTGATGTTTATCCTTTATGCATCTTATCTTGCTTTGATTGACGGTAGCATTTTAAGATGATCTCTCACTGATTATCAAGAAGTGTTCTCCCTGAGTATGCACCGTTGCGAAAGTTGATGAGACACCACGTGATGATCGGGTGTGATAGGCTCTACGTTCAAATACAACGGGTGCAAAACAGTTGCACACACGGAATACTCAGGTTAAACTTAACGAGCCTAGCATATACAGATATGGCCTCGGAACACAGAGACCGAAAGGTCGAGCGTGAATCATATAGTAGATATGATCAACATAGTGATGTTCACCATTGAAACTACTCCATCTCACGTGATGATCGGACATGGTTTAGTTGATTTGGATCACGTGATCACTTAGATGACTAGAGAGATGTCTATCTAAGTGGGAGTTCTTAAGTAATATGATTAACTGAACTTAAATTTATCATGAACTTAGTCCTGGTAGTATTTTGCAAATAATGTTGTAGATCAATAGCTTGCGTTGTTGCTTTCATATGTTTATTTTGATATGTTCCTAGAGAAAATTGTGTTGAAAGATGTTAGTAGCAATGATGCGGATTGGATCCGTGATCTGAGGTTTATCCTCATTGCTGCACAGAAGAATTATGTCCTTAATGCACCGCTAGGTGAAAGACCTATTGCAGGAGCAGATGCAGACGTTATGAACGTTTGGCTAGCTCAATATGATGACTACTTGATAGTTTTGTGCACCATGCTTAACGGCTTAGAATCGGGACTTCAAAGACGTTTTGAACGTCATGGACCATATAAGATGTTCCAGGTATTGAAGTTAATATTTCAAGCAAATACCCGAGTTGAGAGATATGAAGTCTCCAACAAGTTCTATAGCTAAAAGATGGAGGAGAATCGCTCAACTAGTGAGCATGTGCTCAGATTGTCTGGGTACTTCAATCACTTTAATCAATTGGGAGTTAATTTTCCAGATAAGATAGTGATTGACAGAATTCTCTAGTTACCATCACTGAGTTACTAGAACTTCGTGATGAACTATAGTATGCAAGGGATGACAAAAACAATTCCCGAGCTCTTCATGATGTTGAAATCGACGAAGGTAGAAATCAAGAAAGAGCATCAAGTGTTAATGGATAACAAGATCACTAGTTTCAAGAAAAGGGCAAAGGGAAAGAAAGGGAACTTCAAGTAGAATGACAAGCAAGTTGTCACTCCCACGAAGAAGCCCAAAGCTGGACCAAAGCCTGAAACTGAGTGCTTCTACTGCAAAGGAAATGGTCACTGGAAGCGGAAATGCCCTGAATATTTGGTGGATAAGAAGGATGGCAAAGTGAACAAGGGTATATTTGATATACAGATTATTGATGTGTGCCTTACTAGTGTTTATAGTAGCCCCTGAGTATTTGATACTTGTTCGGTTGCTAGGATTAGTAACTCGAAACAGGAGTTACAGAATAAACAGAGACTAGTTGAAGGGGAAGTGACGATGAGTGTTGGAAGTAGTTCCAAGATTGATATGATCATCATCGCACACTCCCTATACTTTCGGGATTAGTGTTAAACCTAAATAAATGTTATTTGGTGTTTGCGTTGAGCATGAATATGATTTGATCATGTTTATTGCGATACGATTATTCATTTAAAAGTTAGAGAATAAATTGTTATTCTGTTTACATGAATAAGACCTTCGATGGTCATACACCCAATGAACATAGTTTGTTGGATCTCGATCGTAGTGATACACATTCATAATATTGATGCCAAAAGATGCAAAGTTAATAATGATAGTGCAACTTATTTGTGGCACTGCCGTTTGGGTCATATCGGTGTAAAGCGCATGAAGCAAAGATGGATTTTCGGAATCACTTGGTTATGAATCATTTGATGCTTGCGAACCGTGCCTTTTGGGCAAGATGACTAAAACTCCGTTCTCCGGAACAATGGAACAAGCTACTGACTTATTGGAAATAATACATATCGATGTATGCGATCCAATGAGTGTTGATGCTCGTGGCAAGTATCGTTATTTTCTGACCTTCACAAGATGATTTGAGCAGATATGGGTATATCTGCTTGATGAAACATAAGTCTGAAATAGTTGAAAGGTTCAAAGAATTTCAGAGTGAAGTGGAAAAATCATCGTAACAAGAAAATAAAGTTTCTACGATCTGATCGCGGAGACGAATATTTGAGTTACGAGTTTGGTCTTCAATTAAAACAATGTGGAATAGTTTCACAGCTCACGCCACCTGGAACACCACAACGTTATGGTGTGTCCAAACATCGTAACCGCATGTCGGTGTCAAAACCGGCGGATCTCGGGTAGGGGGTCCCGAACTGTGCGTCTAGGCGGATGGTAACAGGAGACGAGGGACACGATGTTTTACCCAGGTTCGGGCCCTCTCGATGGAGGTAAAACCCTACGTCCTGCTCGATTAATATTGATGATATGGGTAGTACAAGAGTGGATCTACCACGAGATCAAGGAGGCTAAACCCTAAAGCTAGCCTATGGTATGATTGTTGTAATGTATGTTGTGTCCTACGGACTAAAGCCCTCCGGTTTATATAGACACCGGAGGAGGCTAGGGTTACACAGAGTCGGTTACAATGGTAGGAGATCTACATATCCGTATCGCCAAGCTTGCCTTCCACGCCAAGGAAAGTCCCATCCGGACACGGGACGGAGTCTTCAATCTTGTATCTTCGTAGTCTTGGAGTCCGGCGGACGATGATAGTCCGGCTGTCCGGACACCCCCTAGTCCAGGACTCCCTCAGTAGCCCCTGAACCAGGCTTCAATGACGATAAGTCTGGTGCGCATAATGTTCGGCATTGCAAGGTGGGTTCCTTCCTTGAATAATCCAGAGAAGATCATGAACACCAGGATAGTGTCCGGCTCTGCAAAATAAATTCCACATTCCACCGTAGAGAGAATAAAATGTACACCAGTCCAATCTGCTGACGTATTATGCGGCATGACATCACACCGCTACCAAGCCTTTGTTTGAATCGTTTTTTACTATACCACCTCAGCACGTTTAGCGAAGCAGTTTCCTTGGCACGTCTTGTCGAAGCAGAGATCGTGTTCCCCTTATTACGGGATTCTCATCAATACGGACGTGGGTAACCCAACCGCGCCATTGATGGTGGCGCTTAGGAGATAAGCGAGTTTTATCAGGCCAGCGAGGACGCATAGTTTTCGTCCGCCTATATATAAGGGATAAGGATTTCCCTTCTCACCTATGCCTTCTTCCTCCTTTGCTTATCCATCTCCGCGTGCTCAAGCTCCAACGCCAAAGCTCGCGCATCTCGCCCCAACCTTCTCCGAATATGTCCGGAGCGGGAGGCAAATGGTTGGCCTCCACCGTTAAGGAGGAGCACATCACCAAACTGCGCAGCGCCGGATATCTTTCCGGCGATATCGCGCATCGGCTGCCCGACGAGGGGCAGCTCATCCCTACCCCTGGGCCCCATGAGAGGGTTGTCTTCCTCCCCCACTTCCTCTGCGGACTGGGCTTTCCACTGCACCCATTTGTCCGGGGGATCATGTTTTACTACGGCCTGGGTTTCCACGATCTGGCGCCGAACTTCATCCTCAACATCTCGGCGTTTATCGTCGTGTGCGAGGCCTTCCTCTGCATCCGGCCCCACTTCGGCCTGTGGCTCAAGACCTTCAACGTCAAGACGAAGGTTGTGAAGGGCACGCAAGCGGAATGCGGAGGCGCCATGTTGGGTAAGTTGCCCAACATCCTTTGGCTCGAAGGGGCCTTCGTGGACTCCGTCAAGGGGTGGCAATCGGGGTGGTTCTACATCACCGAGCCGCGCAAGCCCACATGGGCGGTGGCCCCCGAGTTTAGATCTGGCGTCCCCACGCAGCTCACCTCCTAGAAAGAGAAGGGCTTGCTGTGGGGCAATCCGAAGGAGCTGACAGGACTCCGAGCCTGCATCCAGAAGCTGGTGAGCGGTAAGCTCAGGCTCGTCGATGTGGTCCAAGTCATGCTCATCCGCCGGATCCTCCCATGCCAAGAACGGGCATTCAATCTATGGGAGTTCAATCCGGAACAGCACCAGGCGCTAAGCGGCCTCTTCGATATGACATACGAAGGCGCCTGGAGGGTGCTGTTTAAGGGCGCCGAAGCCCCCGCATCCGCGACAGAAGATCGCGGATTTCGCTCGCAGCATCCGGCTGACGAGGTAAGTATTCAACCCCTTTACGGGACACTTGTGGTAATCAAATTGATTCTAGAGGGGTTTCATTCTGTCTTTTCCTTTGACAGGAATGGATGGAGAAGGCCAAGCTGCTTATCAGCCCGGCTCCCATGCCAGAAGACCCAGAGAACGCCCGTTTAGCAGGGCTGCTGGTTTCGGCACCGCACGTGGTGCCAGAGAAGAAGGCCAAGAAGGTGGCCGCGGGGACTCGAAAGAGTTCCCGCAATCAGGCGTCTGACGACGAGGCGTACTCCTCCCCCGAAGACGAGCAGGAGGAGGAGTACTCTCTCCCGGGGGAGGGAGAGAAGAAGAGGAAGGCTTCCCCAATAGGGGAGGCCGAAG
Organism: Triticum timopheevii; assembly: GCA_963921465.1. NCBI lineage: Eukaryota > Viridiplantae > Streptophyta > Magnoliopsida > Poales > Poaceae > Triticum > Triticum timopheevii. Next base: position 100,633,164 of record OY997264.1, on the reverse strand, counting down.
GGTCCAAGAGGGGGAGGACTATCCCCCCGGACAGTTTCGCCAACACCACCGTTGGCGAGGATGAGTGGCCTCCAAGGGCCAGGCATCCGGCAAGATCGTAAGTATCCGGATCCTTTATATGCAATTTCTTTCGTGTCGCGTAGTGTCCTTAATGCCGCATTCTGTCCGTAGTCCGGCCGATGACGATCTCCCTGACTCATCGAGCAGGTCGCTGGCCCCGTCGGATGTGGATTCACTTCCGACTGCCTCTACCCCACGCGCCGACGAGGAAGCCGAGGTGGGATCCCAGAGAGGGACCCATCAGGAGGAGGCTCCAGAGGCGCCGTCAGGCAGCCTCCCGGACTTTGCACCGGACTCTACATCGGAACCTGCAGTGGTTCCAGAGTCCGGCAAGCGGCCCCTTCGGAAGAAGGGCAAGACCGTGACACCGGCGACCTCCGTCCAACCGGAGGCGCCGGATAACTTGCTGGAAGCGCTTAAAGGCGCTTCCATCGAGGAAGAACACCGCACTATCATGAGTGCGGTGATTCAAAAGGTTCAGCTCACCAAAAGCGGGCTGACCGAAGCCTGCAGCAGCCTTCTAACAGGCTTTGAGGTAAGAAGTTAAAATTATGTAATGTAATACCGCATAGACAGTAGCCCCTAATGCTCAGTTCGGTGTTTGGAAAGAAAAGCCGGACTAAGGATCTAACAAGATATACGCAGGGTTGCTTAACATATGTCAATATGGGATTGCAGGCTGCGCTGCTGACCTCCGCCGCACTATCAGTGGAGGTCGATGTGTTGAAAAAGGATCTCGAGCGGTCCGAGCAAGAGCTCGGCCATGCCAAGAAGCAGCTCGAGGACAAAGAAGGTGAGTCACACCACTTGGAATGGTTACCTTACAGAAAAGGATTTTGGTTGCAATAAAATTAACAATGATAATGTGGGTATTGCAGGGGCCACGAACGAGGTGGCAGCCCCGAAGGAGGCTGTGTCCGCGGCCGAACGCAGTGCGGCCGCGGAGCGGGAAGAACGAGAGAAGCAGGAGGCACGGGTGGCGGAAGTACGGCAAGAGCTCCAGGCTCTCATGGAGAAACATGAGAGTTTGGAGCGTGACTCCAAGACTCGAGAGTCCGAGCTTGCCTCGGCTCTCGAAAGTGCCAAGTCCGCCAAGGCCGAGGCCCATAAGGCCCTTCAGGAGGTTGAAGATGTAAAGAAAATAGCGGCGGGTAAGGCATTTTTATGCAAAGCAAGCATGTTAATGTAAAATACCTGACACTTACCCGCATTCGGAGCTCTCCAGGGGCGTTTGCAGATCTGCCGCGTAGTGCGTCCGATGCCGCCGCATTCTATCGTGGCGAGGAGGGGAGCTTGACAGAAAAAGTCTTCTGGTCTCAGTACGCTGAGGCCGGACACCCGGTGCCCCCAAGCGACCAGCTGAAGCAGCTGGTCGAACTCCACAAGGTAGCTCAGGAGGCCATGAAGGGCCTTATAATCCAGCTGTGGCCTGGACAGGCCATGCCTGGGAGCTACTTTGGCCTCATGCGGCAGCTGGTGGATGCATGCCCCTGGGTTGAGGTCATCAAGCGCTCCGCCTGTATTGAAGGTGCTCGTCGGGCCCTTGCCCGCACAAAGGTGCATTGGGGCAAGTTGGATGCGGAGAAGCTTCTCACGGACCCACCGCCACCGGGCAAGGAGTATCGCACGCCTGAAATGTATTATAAAACTGTCCTGAAGGGAGCCCGCGATATTGCGGATGAGTGCCCCAGAAATGTAATCTTTGAGTAGACTTGTTATGTATTATCCTTTGCGCTGAGACTTTGTTCATGTGCGCATTAAGCAACGCTTGTTTAATTTAAAATATTACCTTCTGTGCGGCCATGTAAAAATCTGAGAGATGGCAAGTCGTTGGCTTCAGCCCCCAAGTCATGAGTGCTGGGGTGTTCGGGATAACCTTGAGTGCTCTTGTTCCCATTTTTGGGTCCATCTAGGGAGGCGCTCAACACAGCGAACAAGGCAACCGGACTTATAATGCTTGAACACTCTCACTTAGCCATAGAATTCTATAATTTTAAATTTCGGCGAAGCCCCTGGTATTCGGAAGGCCGAACCCGGGGCGCTATCCACACCTTCGTCGGACATTGTCCGGAACTTCGCTCGAAGCGGCGTGAGTCTTTAAGGACCCGAAAAAACCTCTCGAACAGCGACCAGTCTCTCGCCTTATCATGCCAGTCAGTTTTAGCTTTCTCCACTAAGGCGCTCTCCCGGCTCAATCGGGGCGCAATCGCAGTGGTTCTCCCAGTGCCACCTTAGCCGACAGAACGGAACGTAAGGCACCAAAACGTGGGAGCCGGGCAAACCCAACTATTGACCCAAGACATGATTCGGAGCCGATTCATATAATGCTATAAGTTCGGGGTGCCGCACTTGTGAAAGTGTTTGGACTTATCACACCATAATGCGGGGAACACAAGCCCCTGGTGTATTTGGCCGTACCAAAATGTACGGGTGCAGGATGTCGTGCAATGAACATATATATATATAAGGTAATGTAATTGCAGTCGAGAAGTGCTGCATTATTTATTAAAGGAAGTCTGCTATAAGTGCGGACTGATACAAATAGTGCGGTAAGCAAGGGATTTGGACTAAGTAAACATGTCCCCCTCCAGGGGTGAGCCGCGGATTTGGTGTATATAATCGAATTTAATGCTCGAAATTGAGACCACCTGAGTGTTCGTCGCAGCCTTCTTTCGTCCCTGACTGTTGCATCACGAGTTCGGCAGGTTCGCCGCCGGACAGGGCCTCTGGTTACCGGAGTCCTGTGTACACAAAGAAGGAAAATAATAAATAAAAAGGGGGCACACTTGCGAGCCCCTGGTGTGGACGAACCGCACTCTGGGTCCATTGCGATCGTGCCCCTTCCCCTGCGCCCATGGTATCTCCAAAGCGTAATGATGTACGCGGAGTGTTATTCTTGCGATCATGCACGGGCGGGGGTTGGGGCCGCATTGCTACGCGTGCTCTGATCGCGCCAGGTGGTCTTGGTTGGTATTGCCTCGGGCGCGTTTTGCTGTATCCGGCCGTTTAATGGCCGGACTCGAGAATTGCCTTAAGAGGCTGCTCTGTACTTCTGCCGCGAGAGCCGCTGTATGTTCCTCCGTTCGGAGGGAGTGTTCCGTATTCCCGTTGACCGTGATGACTCCGCGAGGGCCTGGCATCTTGAGCTTGAGGTATGCATAATGCGGCACCGCGTTGAATTTGGCAAACGCGGTTCGTCCGAGCAGAGCGTGATAGCCGCTGCGAAACGGGACTATGTCGAAGATTAACTCCTCGCTCCGGAAATTGTCCGGGGATCCGAAGACCACTTCCAGTGTTACTGAGCCTGTACAGTTGGCTTCCACACCTGGTATGACACCTTTAAAGGTTGTCTTTGTAGGTTTAATCCTTGAGGGGTCTATGCCCATTTTGCGCACTGTATCCTGATAAAGCAGGTTCAGGCTACTACCGCCGTCCATCAGGACTCTCGTGAGGTGAAATCCATCGACGATTGGGTCTAAAACCAATGCGGCGAATCCGCCATGGCGTATGCTGGTCAGATGGTCTCTTCGATCGAAAGTGATCGGACAAGAGGACCATGGATTGAACTTCGGGGCGACTGGATCCATCGCATAGACGTCCCTTAGTGCGCGCTTCCTCTCCCTCTTGGGTATATGGGTTGCGTAAATCATTTTCACCGTCCGCACTTGTGGGGGAAAACCCTTCTGTCCTCTACTGTTCGGCGGTCGGGTCTCCTCCTCGTCATCGCTGTTTAGCCCCTTGTCATTGTTTTCGGCAATTAACTTGCCTGCTTGTTTGAACACCCAGCAATCTCTATTAGTGTGATTGGCTGGTTTTTCAGGGGTGCCATGTATCTGGCATAAGCGGTCGAGTATTCGGTCCAAATTGGACGGACCCGGAGTGGTTCTTTTGAATGGCTTCTTCCGTTGACCGGGTTTAGAGCCTCGGAATCCGGCGTTGACTGCCGTATCCTCCTTGTCGTCGCCGTTAATGCGGCGTTTGTTTTTGTTTTGACATGACCTGCCATTGTTGTCCTTAGTGTCCGGACTGCCAGAATTTTTGCGGAGATTGTTACTGCGGGCTAGCCAGCTATCCTCTCCCGCGCAGAAGCGGGTCATTAATGATGTGAGGGCTGCCATAGATTTCGGTTTTTCCTGGCCCAGGTGCCGGGCTAGCCATTCGTCGCGGATGTTATGCTTGAAGGCTGCAAGGGCCTCTGCATCCGGACAGTCGACGATTTGATTTTTCTTCGTCAAGAACCGTGTCCAGAATTGTCTGGCCGATTCGTCTGGCTGCTGAATGATGTGGCTTAGGTCATAGGCATCTGGTGGTCGCACATACGTGCCTTGGAAGTTATCAAGGAATGCGGCCTCCAGGTCTTCCCAACACCCAATTGACTCTACGGGCAAGCTGTTAAGCCAATGCCGAGCTGGTCCTTTAAGCTTGAGTGGGAGATACTTGATGGCGTGGAGATCGTCGCCGCGGGCCATATGGATGTGGAGAAGATAATCTTCTATCCAAACCGCGGGGTCTGTTGTGCCATCGTAGGATTCAATGTTTACGGGTTTAAACCCTTCAGGGATTTGATGATCCATTACTTCGTCAGTGAAGCATAGTGGGTGTGCGGCGCCTCTGTATTGAGCAATATCACGACGCAGCTCGAGAGAGCGCTGTCTGCCGTATTCGGCCCGGCCGGGGTTATTATATCCGGTGTGACGGTATTCGTCATGGGTTGTGGGGCGCCCACGTGATCCGTAGATGGATCTGGATTGCCTTGCTTTGTCCTCCAATATATCTTGCAAGTCCGGCGCGTTCCCTCTTGGCTTCGTACTTTTGGAGCGATGCCGGGGTACGGTCTTGGCTGGGGGCCTGGATGCCTCTCTGTCACGACCGCGGGGTGGTCGGTCAGCCATATCGTGCGCTGGTGATGGAGGTATGTATGCTTCCTCCTCTAATCGGGGGAGCAGCTTGCGTCTTGGATAGCTTTTGGAGGGGCGTTCGAGTTTATACTCTTCGGCCGCGAGGACCTCGATCCATCGATCGGCCAGCAGGTCCTGATCAGCTTGAAGCTGCTGCTGCTTTTTCTTTAGGCTGTTTGCCGTGGCGATAAGCCTGCGTTTAAAACGCTCTTGTTCGACGGGATCCTCGGGCATGACGAATTCGTCATTGTTGAGGCTTGCCTCTTCTTCGGAGGGAGGCATATAGTTGTAATCCTCAACCTCTTCGTCCGCCGCCCTCTCCTGAGGGCTTGCTTCTGCATCCTCCTGCGCTGAATCTTGCTGGAGGGGGTTGTCTTCGGCACTTTCTGGGGTATTATTATCTCCTGTGCCGGAATCTCCATTCTTGCTGTGGCGGGATTTAGAGCGGCGCCGCTGACGCCGGCGCTTGGGCTGTTTCTTGAAAGAATCTGCCTCCGCTGTTTCTTCGCCGTCCCCATCTTTTGGGGTATCCACCATGTATATGTCATACGACAAGGTGGTCTTCCAGTGCCCTGTAGGCGCTGGTTCCTGTTCGTCTCCGGCATCATCATCCATAGCGTCGATGTCTTCGGAGTCGTAGTCTAGCATGTCGGTTAGATCGTCCACAGTGGCTACAAAGTGGGTGGTGGGTGGGCTCTGAATTTCTTCGTCGTCCGCATCCCAACCATCCTGGCCATAGTCCGGCCAAGGCTCTCCTGATAACGAGAGATGCTTTAGTGAATTCAGGATGTCGCCAAAAGGTGAGTATTGGAAGATGTCCGCGGCAGTGAATTCCATAACCGGCGCCCAATCCGATTTGATTGGTAGGGGCGTGGGAGGTTCGGAGTCCGGCAAGGAGTCCGGCAGCTCGGAATCACGAGTTTTGCGAGGGACAAGATTAGCGTTCGGCTCCATCGCCGTAGCAGTTGAAGCCCCCGAGGCGGCGTCCATCCACCGATCCTCTATCTGGGCAGTCTGCTCCGGACCAATGGCCGGAGCCGATTCGTGTGCGGCCACCAAGGCACTGTTCGGCGGCAGACTAGATCATGCCCATCGCAACAGTGCGGCACGCTTGGCTGTGGCTCGGGTCCGTCGAAGATCAAGTCTCCGTGGACATCGGCCGTGAAGTTTAGGCTTCCGAATCTGACCTGACGGCCAGGGGCGTAGCTTTCGATCTGCTCCAGATGGCCAAGCGAAATAGCCCGCAGTGTGAAGCCGCCGAATACGAAGATCTGTCCGGGGAGAAAAATCTCACCCTGGACAGCGTCGTTAGTTGCAGATGCCATCAAGCCTATCGGTGACGACACAGAGGAACTCTCAATGAAAGCACCAATGTCGGTGTCAAAACCGGCGGATCTCGGGTAGGGGGTCCCGAACTGTGCGTCTAGGCGGATGGTAACAGGAGACGAGGGACACGATGTTTTACCCAGGTTCGGGCCCTCTCGATGGAGGTAAAACCCTACGTCCTGCTCGATTAATATTGATGATATGGGTAGTACAAGAGTGGATCTACCACGAGATCAAGGAGGCTAAACCCTAAAGCTAGCCTATGGTATGATTGTTGTAATGTATGTTGTGTCCTACGGACTAAAGCCCTCCGGTTTATATAGACACCGGAGGAGGCTAGGGTTACACAGAGTCGGTTACAATGGTAGGAGATCTACGTATCCGTATCGCCAAGCTTGCCTTCCACGCCAAGGAAAGTCCCATCCGGACACGGGACGGATTCTTCAATCTTGTATCTTCATAGTCTTGGAGTCCGGCGGACGATGATAGTCCGGCTGTCCGGACAACCCCTAGTCCAGGACTCCCTCACCGCACTTTATTGGATATAGTGCGATCTATGATGTCTCTTATTGATTTACCACTATTGTTTCTGGGTTATGCATTAGAGACAGCTGCATTCACGTTAAAAGGGCACCATCTAAATCCGTTGAGACGACACCATATGAACTGTGGTTTAGCAAGAAACCTAAGTTGTCGTTTCTTAAAGTTTGGGGCTGCGATGCTTATGTGAAAAAGTTTCATCCTGATAAGCTCGAACCCAAATCGGAGAAGTGCGTCTTCATAGAATATCCAAAGGAAATTGTTGGGTACACCTTCTATCATAGATCCGAAGGCAAGATATTCGTTGCTAAAAGTGGATCCTTTCTAGAGAAGGAGTTTCTCTCGAAAGAAGTGAGTGGGAGAAAAGTAGAACTTGATGAGGTAACTGTACCTTCTCCCAAATTGGAAAATTGTTCATCACTGAAATCAGTTCCAGTGATTTCTACACCAATTAGTGAGGAAGCTAATGATGATGATCATGAAACTTCAGATCAAGTTACTACAGAACCTCGTAGGTCTTCCAGAGTACGGTCCGCACCAGAGTGGTACGGTAATCCTGTTCTGGAAGTCATGTTACTAGACCATGATGAACCTACGAACTATAAGGAAGCGATGATGAGCCCAGATTCCGCAAAATGGCTTAAGGCCATGAAATCTGAGATGGGATCCATGTATGAGAACAAAGTGTGGACTTTGGTGGAGTTGCCCGATGATCGGCAAGCCATATTGTATAAATGGATCTTCAAGAGGAAGACGGACGTTGATAGTAGTGTTACTATCTACAAAGCTCGACTTGTCGCAAAAGGGTTTTTTGACAAGTTCAAGGTGTTGACTACAATGAGATTTTCTCAACTATAGCGATGCTTAAGTCTGTCCGAATCATGTTAGCAATTGCCACAATTTATGAAATCTGGCAAATGGATGTCAAAACTGCATTCCTTAATGGTTTTCTCAAAGAAGAGTTGTATATGATGCAACTAGAATGTTTTGTCAATCCTAAAGGTACTAACAAAATGTGCATGCTCTAGCGATCCATCTATGGACTGGTGCAAGCATCTCGGAGTGGGAATATACGCTTTGATGAGTTGATCAAAGCATATGGTTTTATGCAGACCTTTGGAAAGGACTGTATTTAAAAGAAAGTGAGTGGGAGCACTACAGCTTTTCTGATAAGTATATGTGCTATTGTTGATCGGAAATAATGTAGAATTATTCTACAAAGCATAAAGGAGTATTTGAAAGGAGTTTTTTCAAAGAAAGACCTCGGCAAAGCTACTTGCACATTGAGCATCAAGATCTATATAGATAGATCAAGACACTTGATAAGATTTTTCAATGAATACATACCTTGATAAATTTTTGAAATAGTTCAAAATGGAACAGTCAAAGAAGGGGTTCTTGCCTGTGTTGCAAGGTGTGAAGTTGAGTAAGACTCAAGAACCGACCATGGCAGAAAATAGAAAGAGAATGAAAAGTGATTCCCTATGCCTCAGTCATAGGTTCTATAAAGTATGCTATGCTGTGAACCAGACATATTGGATACCTTGCTCTAAGTTTGGCAAAGGAATACGATTTTGATCTAATAGTAGATCACTGGACAGCAGTCAAGAATATCCTTAGTGAGGACAAAGGAGATGTTTCTCGATTATGAAGGTGATAAAAGAGTTCATTGTAAAAGTTACATCGGTACAAACTTTTACACTGATCCAGATGAATCTAAGTCTCAATCTGGATACATATTGAAAGTGAGAGCAATTAGCTAGAGTAGCTCCGCGCAGAGCATTATAGACATAGAATATTTGCAAAATACATACATCTCTGAATATGACAGACCCGTTGACTAAGCTTCTCTCATGAGCAAAACATGATCACACCTTAGTACTCTTTGGGTGTTAATCACATAGCGATGTGAACTAGATTATTGACTCTAGTAAACCCTTTGGGTGTTGGTCACATGACGATGTGAACTATGGGTGTTAATCATATACAGATATGAATATTGATGTTAAATCACATGGTGATGTGAACAAGATTATTGACTCTAGTGCAAGTGGGAGACTGAAGGAAATATGCCCTAGAGGCAATAATAAAGTTATTATTTATTTCCTTATTTCATGATAAATGTTTATTATTCATGCTAGAATTGTATTAAACAGAAACATAATACATGTGTGAATACATAGACAAATATAGTGTCACTAGTATGCCTCTACTTGACTAGCTCGTGAATCAAAGATGGTTAAGTTTCCTAGCCATGGACAAAAGAGTTGTCATTTGATTAACGGGATCACATCATTAGGAGAATGATGTGATTGACTTGACCCATTCCGTTAGCTTAGCACTTGATCGTTTAGTATGTTGTTATTGCTTTCTTCATAACTTATACATGTTCCTGTAACTATGAGATTATGCAACTCCCGTTTACCGGAGGAACACTTTGGGTGCTACCAAACGTCACAACGTAACTGGGTGATTATAAAGGAGTACTACAGGTGTCTCCAAAGGTACATGTTGGGTTGGCGTATTTCGAGATTAGGTTTTGTCACTCCGATTGTCGGAGAGGTATCTCTGGGCCCTCTCGGTAATACACATCACTATAAGCCTTGCAAGCAATGTAGCTAATGAGTTAGATACGGAATGATGCATTACGTAACGAGTAAAGAGACTTGCCGGTAACGAGATTGAACTAGGTATTGGATACCGACGATCGAATCTCGGGCAAGTAACATACCGATGACAAAGGGAACAACGTATGTTGTTATGCGGTTTGACCGATAAAGATCTTCGTAGAATATGTAGGAGCCAATATGGGCATCCAGGTTCCGCTATTGGTTATTGACCAAGAATAGTTCTAGGTCATGTCTACATAGTTCTCGAACCCGTAGGGTCCGCACGCTTAACGTTACGATGACAGTTTTATTATGAGTTTATAAGTTTTGATGTACCGAAGGAGTTCGGAGTCCCGGATGAGATCGGGGACATGACGAGGAGTCTCGAAATGGTCGAGACGTAAAGATCGATATATTGGACGACTATATTGGGAGTTCGGAAAGGTTCCGAGTGATTCGGGTATTTATCGGAGTACCGGAGAGTTACGGGAATTTGCCGGGGAGAAGTATTGGGCCTTATGGGCCATACGGGAAAGAGAGAGGGGCTGCCTAGGGCAGACCGCGCCCCCCCCCCCAAGGCCTAGTCCGAATTGGACTAGGGGGAGGGGCCGCACCCCCTCCTTCCTTCCCTTCTCTCTTCCCTTTCCTTCTCTCCTACTCCTACTACATGGAAGGTCTCCTAGTTGGACTAGGAAAGGAGGGAGTCCTACTCCCGGTGGGAGTACGACTCCTCCCTGGCGCGCCCTCCCTTGGCCCGCCGCCTCCTCCCCCTTGCTCCTTTATATACGGGGGCAGGGGGCACCCCATGACACACAAGTTGATCTACGGATCGTTCCTTAGCCGTGTGCGGTGCACCCCCTCCACCATATTCCACCTCGGTCATATCGTCGCGGAGTTTAGGCGAAGCCCTGCGCCGGTAGAGCATCATCATCATCACCACGCCGTCGTGCTGACGGAACTCATCCCCGACACTTTGCTGGATCGGAGTCCGGGGATCGTCATCGAGCTGAACGTGTGCTGAACTCGAAGGTGCCGTACGTTCGGTACTTGGATCGGTCGAATCGTGAAGACGTACGACTACATCAACCGCGTTGTCATAACGCTTCCGCTTACGGTCTACGAGGGTACGTGGACAACACTCTCCCCTCTCGTTGCTATGCCATCACCATGATCTTGCGTGTGCGTAGGAAAACTGTTGAAATTACTACGTTCCCCAACATCTCCTCCATCTTGCAGCTATAGAACTTATTGGAGACTTCATATCTCTCAATCCGGGCATTTGCTTGAAATATTAACTTCAACTCCTGGAACATCTCATATGCTCCATGACGTTCAAAACGTCTTTGAAGACCCGGTTCTAAGCCGTAAAGCATGGCACACTGAACTATCGAGTAGTCATCAGCTTTGCTCTGCCAAACGTTCTTAACATCGTCAGTTGCATCAGCAGCAGGCCTGGCACCCAGCGGTGCTTCTAGGACGTAATTCTTCTGTGCAGCAATGAGGATAATCCTGAGGTTATGGACCCAGTCCGTATAATTGCTACCATCATCTTTCAACTTTGCTTTCTCAAGGAACGCATTAAAATTCAACGAAACAACAGCACAAGCCATCTATCTACAACAAACATAGACAAGCAAAATACTATCAGGTACTAAGTTCATGATAAATTTAAGTTCAATTAATCATATTACTTAAGAACTCCCACTTAGATAGACATCCCTCTAATCCTCTAAGTGATTACGTGATCCATATCAACTACACCATGTCCGATCATCACGTGAGATGAAGTAGTTTCAATGGTGAACATCACTATGTTGATCATATCTACTATATGATTCACGCTCGACCTTTCGGTCTCCGTGTTCCGAGGCCATATCTGTATATGCTAGGCTCGTCAAGTATGACCTGAGTATTCCACGTGCGCAACTGTTTTGCACCCGTTGTATTTGAACGTAGAGCCTATCACACCCGATCATCACGTGGTGTCTCAGCACGAAGAACTTTCGCAACGGTGCATACTCAGGGAGAACACTTCTTGATAATTTAGTGAGGGATCATCTTAAAATGCTACCGTCAACCAAAGCAAGATAAGATGCAAAAAGGATAAACATCACATGCAATCAATATAAGTGATATGATATGGCCATCATCATCTTGTGCTTGTGATCTCCATCTTCGAAGCACCATCGTGATCACCATCATCACCGGCGCGACACCTTGATCTCCATCGTAGCATCGTTGTCTTTACGCCATCTATTGCTTCTATGACAATCGCTACCGCTTAGTGATAAAGTAAAGCAATTACAGGGCGTTTGCATTTCATACAATAAAGCGACAACCATATGGCTCCTGCCAGTTGCCGATAACTTCGGTTACAAAACATGATCATCTCATACAATAAAATATAGCATCACGTCTTGACCATATTACATCACAACATGCCCTGCAAAAACAAGTTAGACGTCCTCTACTTTGTTGTTGCAAATTTTACGTGGCTGCTACAGGCTGAGCAAGAACCGTTCTTACCTACGGATTAAAACCACAACGATAGTTCGTCAAGTTAGTGTTGTTTTAACCTTCGCAAGGACCGGGCGTAGTCACACTCGATTCAGCTAAAGTGAGAGAGACAGACACCCGCCAGCCACCTTTAAGCATGAGTGCTCGTAACGGTGAAACCAGTCTCGCGTAAGCGTACGCATAATGTCGGTCCGGGCCACTTCATCTCACAATACCGCCGAACCAAAGTATGACATGCTGGTAAGCAGTATGACTTGTATCGCCCACAACTCACTTGTGTTCTACTCGTGCATATGACATCTATGCATAAAACCTGGCTCTGATACCACTGTTGGGGAACGTAGTAATTACAAAAAAATTCCTACGCACACGCAAGATCATGGTGATGAATAGCAACGAGAGGGGAGAGTATTGTCCACGTACCCTCGTAGACCATAAGCGGAAGCATTATGACAACGCGGTTGATGTAGTCGTACGTCTTCACGATCCGATCGATCCAAGTACCGAACGTACGGCACCTCCGAGTTCAGCACACGTTCAGCTCGATGACGATCCCCGGACTCCGATCTAGCAAAGTGTCGGGGATGAGTTCCGTCAGCACGACGGCGTGGTGACGATGATGATGTTCTACCGGCGCAGGGCTTCGCCTAAACTCCGCGACGATATGACCGAGGTGGAATATGGTGGAGGGGGGCTAAGGAACGATCACGTAGATCAACTTGTGTGTACTAGGGTGCCCCCCTGCCCCCGTATATAAAGGAGCAAGGGGGGAGGCCGGCCGGCCCTTGTGGGCGCGCCAAGGAGGAGGAGTCCTCCTCCTAGTAGGAGTAGGACTCCCTCTTTCCTACTCCTACTAGGAGGGGGAAAGGAAGGGGGAGAGGGAGAGGGAAAGAGGGGGGCGCCACCCCCCCCTCCTAGTCCAATTCGGACCAGAGGGGGAGGGGCGTGCGGCCCATGCTGGCTGCCCCTCTCTCTCTCCACTAAGGCCCATAAGGCCCATTACTTCTCCCGGGGGGGTTCCGGTAACCCTCCGGCACTCCGGTTTTCTCCGAAAACGCCCGGAACACTTCCGGTGTCCGAATATAGTCGTCCAATATATCAATCTTTATGTCTTGACCATTTTGAGACTCCTCATCATGTCCGTGATCACATCCGGGACTCCAAACAAACTTCGGTACATCAAAACTTATAAACTCATAATAAAACTTTCATCGTAACGTTAAGCGTGCGGACCCTACGGGTTCGAGAACTATGTAGACATGACCTAGAACTATTCTAGGTCAATAACCAATAGCGGAACCTGGATGCCCATATTGGCTCCTACATATTCTACGAAGATCTTTATCGGTCAAACTGCATAACAACATACGTTGTTCCCTTTGTCATCGGTATGTTACTTGCCCGAGATTCGATCGTCGGTATCCAATACCTAGTTCAATCTCGTTACCGGCAAGTCTCTTTACTCGTTACGTAATGCATCATTCCGTAACTAACTCATTAGCTACATTGCTTGCAAGGCTTATAGTGATGTGCATTACCGAGAGGGCCCAGAGATACCTCTCCGACGATCGGAGTGACAAAACCTAATCTCGAAATACGCCAACCAAACATGTACCTTCGGAGACACCTGTAGTACTCCTTTATAATCACCCAGTTACATTGTGACGTTTGGTAGCACCCAAAGTGTTCCTCCGGTAAGCGGGAGTTGCATAATCTCATAGTTACAGGAACATGTATAAGTCATGAAGAAAGCAATAGCAATATACTAAACGATCAAGTGCTAGGCTAACGGAATGGGTCATGTCAATCACATCATTCTCCTAATGATGTGATCCCGTTAATCAAATGACAACACATGCCTATGGTTAGGAAACATAACCATCTTTGATTAATGAGCTAGTCAAGTAGAGGCATACTAGTGACGTTATGTTTGTCTATGTATTCACACATGTATCATGTTTCCGGTTAATACAATTCTAGCATGAATAATAAACATTTATCATGATATGAGGAAATAACTAATAACTTATTATTGCCTCTAGGGCATATTTCCTTCAAGGAGGGAGGCACACCAGCCCACAAGGGGTGGCGCCCCCCCCCCCCCAGGGAAGGAGGCCAAATAGGGCTAGGAGGAGGGGGTGGCGGCCCACTCTTTCCTTCTCCCCCTCTCTCTTCCCCTCGTTCCCCCTCCGGTAAAAGGAAGGGGGGCGAATCCTACTAGGAGCCCAAGTAGAATTCCTCGTACGCCGTCATGCTGACGGAACTCATCCACTTCCTCGACACTCTGTTGGATCAAGAGCTCGAGGGACGTCATCGAGCTGAACATGTGTAGAACTCGGAGGTGCCGTACATTTGGTGCTTGACCAGTCGAAACAAGAAGAAGTTCGACTACATCAACCGCGTTAACAAACGCTTCCGCTTTAGGTCTACGAGGGTACGTGGACACACTCTCCCCCTCTCGTTGCTATGCATCTCCTAGATAGATCTTGCGTGAGCGTAGGAAATTTTTTGAAATTGCATGCCACGTTTCTCAACAGCCCAGCCCTTGGTCACTGTCCACCGGAGAAATGAGATGAAAGGAAGGTTCTTTCCGCCCTGGACGACCCCTCACTGCTCCTCCGGCCGCCTCCGTCGACCACCACCCACGGCCATGGACCCAAGACCTCAAATCTGCGCCACGGGCCAGATCTGGCAAGTCCCAGCCAGCCCACCCCTGGCCTGGGACGAGGCAGCCGCCGCACCGGTGCCAATCACCGGGCAGAGGAGCTCCATGCCCCGCAGGGACGCGATGGCGCCAGCCCCGCAGCCGGCGACGCACCACAGGGCAGGGGAGGATGAGGAGGCGTGAGATCCAAGCACTTCGCAGCCAATGCCGGCCAGCCGCGCCTCCGTCACCACATGTATGTCGGTCGCCTTAGCCCTCCACGCTGATGCAATAGTTGTTGCAACGCCGCCGCGCCCCACGTAGCGTGGCGCCTCCACCCGCCGATGTCGTCCCGCACCGACCACCACCATGCGGAGGAGAGAGAAGGCCCCGCCGTCGCCCACGCCAGGGGGCTTTGCCCGCCGGCGAGATTTGGCGGCGGCGAGGGAGGAGGGGGATGAAGGGAGGGCCTAGGGCCGGCGGTGGTGCGGGTTACCCCCCGGTCGCACGCGGGGGGATGGGGAACTCTAGAATTGTCTCCTTGATCGGACTTCCCTCATCTCTGGCCTTTGCAATCCCTATCAATTGTATTCCCCTAAACATTATTGAGTAATAAAGCGTGTTAGTTGAAAAAAACTATGTGCATTATTCCTTTTTTGGTTCATCCATAGCTTTCTACATGGTGCGTTTTTACCTACGTTTCCTTCTGGGTTTATGGGTGGCTTACCTTTTTCTTCCTATTTTGTCTCTTTTTCCATTTTATTATTTCTTTTATGTTTTCACTTTAAAATTCATGAACATCATTTAATACCCCTTAATTCTTTTAAAACCTATGAATATTTTTTTATAATTTTATATTTTTTACATCCATAAATATTTTTAAAATTCATAAAAGTATTTGTAAGTAAGAAGCATCCATTTAGTTTATGTTTTTTAAAGTATCCTAACTAAAATCAGGATGAAAAAATGCGCTGATTTTTTTCACACAAAAGAAAAAATCATTGCGTTTTTTTTAGAATCACCCGCTGGAAACCGTATTGAACCATTCCTCTCGAGCACATGAGCGCTACAGGGTCTGCTGGCCTACCATCTGTTCTACAGAAGAATAAGAGCATCTCTAGCAGACCCCGCAAAATCCGAACCCGCATAAGTGTTTTGTAGTTCGCGGAAAAGTGTGTATGCAAGCCGGCGCGGGCGAGGTCAGACGCACGCCCCGCAAAACGGACCCATAAAAAAGCATATTCAGTGATTATGCTATTTTACGGGTCGGCTACGTGGCGTGTGCTCGGGTAGCGCCGCGTCAACCCGCAAACCAAAAACCCCAATAAGCGAATTTGACAGTGATTCCGACAAATGAGTTCAAATTCAAACGCTAAAACATAGTTCACGCGCAAAATAAAATCATAGTTTGGGTAGGACAAATGCAAAAGGACTTGCAAAAGCGATGACCACGTCCGGCACCATCTTGGTCGATCTTCACTCCGCGCCATCGAGTCCATGGAGATCATCGGAACCACCGAATCCACCTCCAGCGTTTGTTCCAACTCCCGCACCGAAATCATCGGCTGGTGCACTAAACGCATCGGCGACATTGGTTCCAAACCCCGCACCGAATCCACCTCTGGCACTGTAACACGCACTGGACGACGCAACCATTCTCCTCTTCAAGATTTCTCTTCTTGCCATATCATGCCATTCTTTGGTGAGGTCGTCCATGTCATTGCGGTTCATTGTCATGATCTTGTTCTCTTCAGCGAGCAACATGGACGTGGCTTTGTTCTCAGCGACACGTACTCTTCTCTCCTCAATGGCCACCTTGCACAACCCCTCTTCCTTAATCAATTGCCATTTCTCTTGCTTCTCCTGTGCCTTCTTCTCGGCCAACTCTTTCTTGATCTCCAGCGACTTCAATAACATCATCTCATTTGATTGCACCATGGCATCAATCTTCTTCCTCAAGCTCGACACTTCGTGCTCTCTCTTCATTTTCTCCTTAGTCTTCTTGTCGCCATCGGGCTTGTTCAAGTTCCTTGGGCCATCATCATCCTCATCTTCATCCATGTTTGTAAGTGAACCTCTCTTCGGTGGGGATTCTTTCTCAATCAACTTCCAGTTCTCGCAATTCTTGAGCAAGTCCCAACAATGCTCTAGTTTGAATAATCTGCCTTCTGAAACTTCCATCTCTTTGTATCTTTGTTGGGCAATTTTTTTCCTACACAATTAGAACGATGCAAACATTTCATATGATGCAATCATTTTCATATGATGCAATATGATGTGCACAACTTGAACAAAGGTAAAATGAATTCACATAGTTGGACTCCACGGTTCCACTTGGAGGTGCATTGCGTACTTGCTCCAAGCAAGCTGCCCAACGGCTGCAAATGGGCTTGATCACGTCCCAACGCCCTTGGAGCGATCGAAAGGTGCGTGGAGTCCTATTGGGAAACCTTGCCATCATGCGGAAGTATTGATCTTCGATCCTTTGCCAATACCTCTTGGCGGTTTGAGAAGTAACCGTGCATGCATCAAGAGATACCGCACTCCATGCCTTGATCAAGATTTGATCTTCCAAGATCGTGCAGTTCTTCGATCTCTAGCTTTTTCCACTTCTTGCTTGCGATTGCTCATACGCCATCTCATCGATCTCCTCCAATTCTTCTTCACCCCACGCCGCCCTCCGTTTCATTGTATTCAAATGTGGCGAACGGGGCCTCAATAATGTCAACGGCGTTGGTGTCCAACAAGTTCATGAACTCGGCAGTTGCATTGTTCGAACCACCGCTATAGTGAACGGCAACAGGTCATGAGATATCGCCAAAGCAAAAGAAAATTTCCATGACCTAAGAGACATACCTTGCGCCCATTTCAATGAACACATCGACTGCGGTGGGAGCAACACCATTGAGCGGGATCGCCGGGGAACCTCTTTCCGGGGCGGAGGGAACGGATGAAGTAGCCGGCCGCTTTGTAGCCGGAATCTTCCTTCGCTTTACGCCCGAGACCTTGGCGACCTTCTCCGCCGCCAGCGAGATCGCGCAGCGGCATTGGCACCCGGAGCGCGGGCCTTCCCGGTGGGGGCAGCCGGATTCCCGCCCTGCACGACCATGTTGCCCTGCCGCTTGCGGGCAGGCGTGGTGGCGCCTTGGGCGATGGCGGGGCCAACATGGCCAACGACGAGATCCGCCTGAGGGGATTGAGCATGCGCGACCTCGACGGTGACGGGGGACAGCAAGGTGTCATCCATGGCGGTGAAGGACCGCCGGGGAAGATGAACCCGAGTGAGAGGTGGCGGGGGCAATGCTGGTGGAGGGTGGGAGGAGCGGGAACGACCGCGTAGAAATGTCCCTCCCGCCAAATCTCGCTGCGGATAGGGGCCGAGCTCGGGTCATGCTCCCGCCCTGTGAAACTAGAGGTCGGGGGAGATCTTTTGCCGCGCCCCGCAAAATATATTTTTGCGGGTCGGACACGTATGCAGGGTCTGTTCTGGTGGGATTTTCCGCGCTGACCCGCATTTTGGCGGTTATTTTGCGGGGTGTGCTAGAGTTTCTCTAAGAGGAGCAACAATAGGGGCACTCCTATGTCGAGAGCAACGAGTTGAGGAGCGCTCCTTTGGGAGCCTCCCCAACGATCACATGGGATGGCTGAGAGCGCGCCCCGCCACCACGTGTCGCGCTCAGGGCGCTCCCTTCGGATTCTATTTTATTTATTTTTCGCACACATTTTTAGCTTTTTAGATGGTTTTTCCTGGGTTTTTTTTAACTTTTCGGTTTTTCACCCGGCTTTCTTAGCATATCGACATTTAAAAAAAAATATTTAAGCGAAATAACGCGTTTTTTTCGTCGCAAGAGGTATGATTTTCCTTCCACGAGCGAAAACGAAAAAAATGTGTATTCTTTTTTTTCCGTGAGAGGCACGACTTTGCTTCCGTGAGAGGCAAGGTCGTGCCTCTCATAAACGGAAAATGCGTTTTCTCATTTTTTTTTCTTTCGAGAGGCATGATTTTGCTTCCGGGAGAGGCACGGTTTTGCTTGCGCGAGAGTCACGCCGTGTCTCTCGGAAACGAAAAAAAAATCTCTTTTTTACCTTTCGTGAGAGGCATAGTTCTGCTTCTGCTAGAGGCACGGATTTGCTTTCGCGAGAGGCACGGCCGTGCCTCTCGGAAACGACTTCAGAAAGGAAAAAAAATGCACCCAGTTCGGTTTTTTCCTCCATTCTTTTTAAAAGTTCGTCAAAACCTATCAACACGGTATCTAGTTTTGAAGATCTCGACGCAAAGAATCAACAGTGAAAACGGTTCGAGATTTGGACGTACAGTTTAAGAGATGAAATGTTTTGAATAAACGAATGTATAAAAAAAGGAAAACTTTCAGGTTGCGACAAGTGGCAGCACGCCACTGTCACAACATGGGGAGGGAAAATGATCTTTACAAGAAGTACTCTTGAATTAGTGATTTCGTCCTATGTCTCGCTTAAATGTGTATAAAAATGTTGATCATGTATCAAAACATGTTATAGTATCTTAAAATGTTAATTAAGCATTTAAAAATATTAAAATATATATAGAAAATATGTCGCCGAAGTATTTAAAAAATGTTAATCTTGTATATGAAAAATCTTTCCATAATAATAAAGCACGAATTGAGTCCCTGGATTCACCGTCACAATACGCTTTTTCCCTAATTTTACTCTTTCAGTTTATAAATAAACTTATACGCGAGGTGGTACTAATTGCTTATTCCCTAATTTTTGTCTGTCTTCATCCGTTCGTTAGTATAGACGAAGCTGGCCCATCGCTTCTTCCGTTAGTATAGACGAAGTCGGCCCATCGCTTCTTGCTCCCGTTGGTGCCTCCCTGTACCCTCACGATCTGGACTCTTTCTATTTCTTTCACAAACCTCTAACGAAGCAACGCATAAACTAGGGTTTAAGTTTCTGTCACTCTAGCAACCCATCATCTACTTATTACTTCCCCATGCCTTCCTCTAGGCCCAAATAATGATGAAGTGTCATGTAGTCGACGTTCACATAACACCACTAGAGGAAAAGACAACATACATCTCATAAAATATCGAACGAATACCAAATTCACATGACTACTAATAGCAAGACGTCACGCATGTCCTCAGGAACAAACGCAACTACTCACAAAGCATATTCATGTTCATAATCAGAGGAGTAATAATATGCATTAAAGATCTGAACATATGATCTTCCACCAAGTAAGCCAATTAGCATCAACTACAAGGAGTAATCAACACTACTAGCAACCCATAGGTACCAATTTGTGGTTTGGATACAAGAGATGAACTAGAGTTTTGAGAGGAGATGGTGCTGGTGAAGATGTTGATGGAGATTGACCCCCTCCGGATGAGAGGATTGTTGGTGATGATGATGGTGATGATTTCCCCCTCCCGGAGGGAAGTGTCCCCGGCAGAACAGCTCCGCCGGAGCCCTAGATTGGTTCCGCCTCGTGGCGGCGGAGTTTCGTCCCGTAAGCTTGTCCACGATTTTTTTCAAGGTAAAAGCCTTCATATAGCAAAAGATGGACGCCGGGGGGCCACCAGGGGGCCCAGGAGACAGGGGATGCGCCCACCCTCCTGGCCAGGGTGTGGGCCCCCTGATGTATTTCTTCCGCTCAATAATTCTTATTAATTCCAAAAGCATGTTTCGTGGAGTTTCAGGATTTTTGGAGCAGTGCAGAATAAGTTTCCAATGTTTGCTCCTTCTCCAGCCAGAATTCCAGCTGCCGGCATTTCTCGTCTTCATGGTAAACCTTGTAAAATAAGAGAGAATAGCCATAAGTATTGAGATATAATGTGTAATAACAACCCATAATGCAATAATATTGATATAAAAACATGATGCAAAATGGACTTATGAATGAGCGCTGGATGGAAGCTGAATATCGCTTCAGAAAACGTGGATGAGAAGAGGTGCTACTGTTCGAAGAACGAATAAGATACGAGGCCATCCGGCGGTGCGTGCGAGACGACGGACGCTGCAGCCGTGGACTCGTGATCGTCAAAGACAGAGGTGGCCACCAAAGCGAATCACACGGCGGCCAACAGTGCCCTCAGGAGCGATCAACGGCGCCAGGCGCGCTCGGCTTCCCGACGGCGACACAGCCATTAAATTCCTCCTTACATGGCACCTTGAGAACAAATCGAACCGAATCTACGAAAAAATTGAGGAATTGGGATCCGCCAGGTGCAGACGGCGTTGATCCTCTGCGCTCGGAGCACCGTAGGGCTTGTCCGAATAAATCAACGCCGAGAGGTCGTCGAGGCCCCAACACCGCCGAGCCTGCTTGACCCTTGCAGTAAGCCCCTGTGAAGCTCCTGCTTCCCCGCGCAACTCCCTGGCCCGGATGGGAATCACCGCCGGCGAAGATAGGCTCCACGATGAGCTCTTGATCGTACCGTCGCATCCTGGGGGTGGAGGGCACTGCAGGATGGTGATGTACTATGCTACTAGCACGCCGGCAACCGTGCCGGCACGAACCCGGTCTGTCATGAACACTGCCGGCGCCGCCTTGGTCATGCTCAAACAACGTGCGTCAGGCACAACCACGACCGAGCGCGCCAGTCTTTCCTGGTCAGATGACACGGCAGGATGGCAATGAGAACACGGCCCTGACAGCCACCGCTAGGAAGGCTTCCGGCACTTCAGCCGTCGCGAGCTCAGCCGCAATGGTGAAGGGAGCACGACAGATGCAGAGATGGCGACGGCAGGCGTTAAAGGATGAGGAGACTTGAAGACGAGTGTGGCGGTTGCGACTGAGAGGCTAGGGGAATTAGTGCTGAACGGCGGACATATGTATGTTGCAGATCAAACAGTAGATATGCTTAAATTCAGATTGGTGTTTGAAGGCAGCAGACACGAATGGCATCTTCTTTTGTCAAAATCAGAGTATTTACCACTTCCATCAAAACGTTTTGAGTCTGACAGCATGCCTCTCATCTCTAAGTACAGATTGTTGCCATGATGAGCACCCACAATAAGTTGCAGGCAATATGTACAGGAGGACGAAACAAAAAAGACATGGAACTGGAAGAGGCTGGCCCATCGGATCCTAGACTTGGAACCACTCGCTTCTATGGTTTAAATTCTCTAACGGATTTTTTTTCTGGGTAGTCATAAGTACTAACCATTGGCTTCATTCATTTAGTGGGAAATTCATGATGAGAAGTATAAGCGATATGATTCATGTGCAAAAGCTTAGGAATTCCAAAAAAAAAGCTTAGGTTTTATACAGATTTAAATACAAAGTAGGAAACAATACTTTGATTCCAGTGGTCAGTAATCTTGGTATAAGTCCCGCAAAAAAAAGGTAATTTTGGTATAGGCACCTCCCTGATAGTTTGCTGATGCCGACTCCTCGCGCCATGACGCCCCCATCCGACGAGCGTGGATGCCGGCTCCCAGAATTCCGCTGTCATAGGACAAAATACCAACACCATTGATCATTCATGACGCATGGATATTGCTAGCTCGCGACTGGATATGACCGCGGCTCGCGGACAATTGCTGCTTGTGACTGGTCATGGGTCTTGGCTCACCAGCTTGACTGCACGAACGAATCGGGGAGCACCAAGGCCGATCATTTGGTCGTTCAGGTACATCTTGCGTCTTGATTGTCTATTTTTCTGTCGGTTCATGTGATCAACTTAGGTGGCAGTACACTATGGTTTAAATGCATTATTGACAAATGCATGCTGCATCTGTTGCTCTTGTGCTAATTCAGGAACACAATCAAGGCAAGTGTACTAATAAGGTGACAGGAATGCGATGGATTCATGGATTACCCTGTTGAACAACTCTAGAATCATTCTTTTAGCTAAGTACTCTTGGCGTAGCTTATTCCCAATTTTTCATTCAAAGATCAATCTCATTTGTTTCTTGTCACATGCAAACTGAAATACAAGAAGACTGCCCCGTTGTTAAATATTTGGACATGATTTCTTTCTTCACAACGTATTAGTTCATACGGAACTAATATCATATTTAGCTCATATATAATTAATTAAGCTGCAGATTCATGGTGAATAATGAAGAGATCGTTTCAGGCCTATGACTATGATGAATAAGGAACCCATACCACAAAAAGAATCAGACATGCTCTATGACGTTGAATGCATTCCTTGCCTTTTCACTTGAGGTCTTCCTCGCCTTTTTTCCATCACAACACGCTCATTTTAAGTGTCAAGGTTTAACTGAGTTGAATTGTCCCGTGATCCAGTTACTTGACCCGATCAATCGTAATTCATGGCAATTGCCATTTGCTCCTTAGTGAAGCACATGTGTTGCATTTAACACAATTCATCTTATGTTATAAAAAATTTATGTTCCGTTGCAATGCACGGGCCCTTTTGCTAGTATTAATCAAACATTGAATTTTTTTAAAGCGTGTATAGATAAAATGTTAACCCTGTATTAGAAAAGTGTTCTTGACGCATACAAAACATATAGAATTAAAAAAAAACAAAGATAAATAGAAACCCCAGCAAAAGTTGAAAAAGAAACAAAGGAAACCAAGGGAAACAGAAAAAAATACAAGAAATAAGTGCAAATGAATAGAAAACAATGAACGATAAAGATAGAAAAACAACAGAAAACCCATAAAAACCATGAAAGCAACAAAAAAGAGAAGAAAATACAAAAGAAAATAAAAACCAAAAACATAAAAGAAACAAAGAGAAATCAAATAAAAGGAAAAAAGAGTATAATGACAACAAAGAAACCAAAAAAATCGAAGAAGAAATAAGAAAACTAAAAAAAGAAAAAAAACCCTGAAAAAAATACATCAGCGAACATGCCGACGGCCGAACGAAACCACATGGTATGTGTGGTAAACAACTTCATATGGTACCCTCAAAAAACAACTTCATATTTGGAGTGGTGAAATTGAGCTACGATGCTTTGCGTGGTTTTTTTTTTGAGGGGTCGATGCTTTGCGTGGTGAATTAGATTATACAGAAATATAGATGAAAAAACAAAATGCAAAAAAAAAAGTGCAAAGACCCTAAAAAAATACAACAGTGCAAAGATAATATTTGAAGTGGGCTCTTCCCAGATCGAGGTCGCTCCAAGTGGCCAGGCCGAGCATGCCGGCCCAAGAGATTTTCCCCTCCGGTTCGTCCGCTAGGGTTTATGGCCGCCGCGCCGACCCCGCGGCCGTGTGCGCCAAGTTCTGTCTCCCCTCATACAACCAGCAGCCAGCCACCGCGCGCCACGCCACGCAGAGCAAACCCACGCCGCCGCCTCCGGATTCGCCGACGCGCGCACAGAAGATTCCACTCCTCTCCTCTCCTCTCTTCTCGTAGCCATGGCGGTGGTGGACAAGGCGGTCGCCGGGGGCGGCGAGGCGCAGCGGCTGGAGCCGGAGCCGGAGCCGGCCGCCGAGGCGTCGACGTTCGCCGAGCTGGGCATCTGCCGCGAGCTGGTGGAGGCCTGCGACGCCATGGGGTGGAAGCAGCCCACCAAGATCCAGGCGGGTGCCATCCCCCACGCTCTCCAAGGTACCAGCACAGTGCCGGCACCACTGCCGACGGCCGCCATGTTTGTGTGCAAATTTGATGGTGGCAAGTCGCTGATTCCGAGCTCGGTTCTGCGTGCAGGGAGGGACGTGATTGGGCTGGGACAGACGGGGTCCGGGAAGACGGGCGCGTTCGCGCTGCCCATCATCCAGGCGCTGCTCGAGCACCGCCAGCCCTTCTTCGCCTGCATCATGTCGCCCACGAGGTAACCATTTCCCCCCTCTCCTTCCCGGGACATATTTTCTTCTCGGTAGCTTGTGTGGAAGCTTACCGTACCGCTGTGGTGGTTCAGGGAGCTAGCGATTCAGATTGCGGAGCAGTTCGAGGCGTTAGGGTCAGCGATCGGCTTGGTTTGCTCAGTGGTAAGTGGTGTGGAATACAGTTGACTGTTTATTTGTTCTGACACTACAATTTATTTTCAACGACCAATTGGATGTGCATACTGCAATATGTGTTGTGTCCTTGCGACGATCATAGTTCTGATTAACTAATTGCTGGTTGTGAATTGTTGCCTACTGGCTTGCGGGTATACTGGAATCCCAACATAACGAGGAGTAATGTCGGGCGCTGTTTGAATCTTGAATGTATGTAGCCTATTTCAATGTGATGAAGCCAAAGCTTAGCGGAGCATGGTTATATCTAAAATTTTAAAGACCATAACAAAATTGAATAAGTTTGTTGCTATACAAGCCCATGCCGACAGTTTTAATGTTTGTTGATGGCCTTTCTCCTCCACTACGACAAGATTGCTTTGCTATTCTCTTTGATGTTGATTACATCTGCTCAGTATAATTTGATGAAATTTGCTGTCTTCTATTGCATTAAGACGTCTCTTAGTGACCATGCCAACCTATCGATTATTCGTCATCATTTATGAGACTATTGTGTAACATGAACCATTTTCAATTGAGATATTTTCCCTTTTCCAGCTTGTTGGAGGAGTCGACCGTATGCAGCAAGTGTTATCCATTGCAAAACGTCCACATATTGTGGTGAGTATCCTCTACCCAAATCCCAAACTGAGACAATATTGGTTCTGGATCCTTTGTGCTTTGAAATTGCAAGTGAGGCATGTCGTTTAAAATCCACACTCAACCATAAACACGGCTCCTTTCAATCCCAGAGTGGAAAAATCTCTGGCATCAGTATTAGCATATACTAATTCTTTGGATTTAAGAAATGCCCTTTTGGCCAATCTGAAGCTTCCTCCAATTAGCCAGCGTATCAAGCCTTTTAACTTATGGTGCCATTTCTAGTAATTCTGTTTGTGAAGGCTCTTGAGGGATTTGTTGAATCGATAATATACCTGAAGTTAATTTACTCCATTCCAAAATAAAGTGCATTTAGAATTATAGATTTTGTCCCAAGTCAAAGTTTTCCCAAGTTTTCAGGATTTCTATTAATCGATATCTATATGCACTATATTTTGGAATAAAGGGAGTAATATAAGCTCTTCTAACTTTGAAATCCACTGTGATGACAAGTGCATTCTTATAAGACCCAAGACGCTCCATTTCACTGGATTTAGCACATATAAGTTGCTTCTAGTGTCAAGCAGAAATGGGATTTAGGTATACAAGATATGGCCAATACCTTCCATTGCATACACCAGTCGCAAGTAGCAGAAAAAGAAGAGCTTTTGTTCTCTTCCATGATATTCAGGACTTAACTTATTTTATGTATCATCTCCTCCAAAATGCAGGTTGGAACTCCTGGCCGTCTTTTGGACCATTTGAAAGATACAAAAGGTTTTAGCCTAACTAAAGTGAAATACTTGGTATGCACTCTTTGAATTATACTCATCTTCTAATGTATACATTATCCTGCTGTTCCATTTATGCCTAGACCATGCTGATTGTTGGATGTCAGGTGCATGATTTTGTCAAGCTGGATTTTCACTTTCAACAGTCAAAAATCATATCTGGTTGTTACAGATAGAATTTGCATTAAAGAACGGGGTAATGTGCAATATAGAAAAGTGGCTTCTCACAAAACGTACCTCACTTGTTAAAGTGGAAACTTACATTTTCCAGGCAGTGTCCCCTGAAGTGTTAAGCTAACCATCCAATATATATCTTTTCATTTTAATTACTCTTAAATCTTGTTTAGTCGAACTGAACCACCCTAGCATGTGCATTGTGAACTAGCAATACATAAATGAATCAGTAGATGTTTTTCATTTGCCTGACTGGTTGTTGTAATAGTTTCATAGTCGCAAATTGAAGCAATTGCTATAGTTACTGATCATAAATATGTGTTGATTATACTGTTCGGAACCTTTACTGCCAACTACTCCCTCCGTCCCAAAATTCTTGTCTTAGATTCGTCTAGATACGGATGTATCTAATACTAAAACATGACTTGATACATCTGTATTTAGACAAATCTAAGACAAGAATTTTGGGACGGAGGGAGTATATTTTTGCATAACTAGCGCATACCTCCACAATTTGGACCAATTATACAAACTTTTTTAAACTTGGATGCTTTTATTTGGAAATGTGCTCAATCGTCTTGTTTTCTAGGTACTTGATGAAGCTGATAAATTACTTAATTTGGAGTTCAAGGAATCACTTGATGATATTCTGAAGGTCATTCCTAAAGAAAGGAGAACTTACCTTTTTTCAGCCACAATGACCAAAAAGGTTGGTGGGTATTCAAGCGGTTTTTGTTATGGTTTCTCTGATTCAGTGAACCAAAAGGACTAAAACATCAACAGTTTGCCATTGTTGTGTTTGTCAGATTGATGTGGCCTTGTTTACCACTTTGTTTGGTGATTACACTATAAAGTCTTGAGGAATAGTGCACAGATTGACAGTTTATCATATAATTGCATTGATTCTGCTGAACTGAACATCTCTTTGTATTTCTAGGAGTACTACTTTACATGCTCTTCCAAGTTGCAACAATCATGTTTCTAGTCATGAATAGCCTTATTTGTCTAATTGGTGCTTTACGGCTCTGCTACCTATGTGTTTTTGTTAGCCTGAATGCAGAATAGCTGATGAGTTTTCTTTGCAGGTAAGCAAACTGCAACGTGCTTGTCTCAGAAACCCTGTTAAGGTAAAGCCATTCTTCTTTGTACTTTAGGCATTCAATAAGCAGCTAAACATTAATGGAAGATGACCTTTTAGGGAGTCTTCTTACTCTTTACTAATAGAAGAGGAACTATTTTTTTGGGACCAGGTGGAAGTATCCTCCAAATATTCTACAGTGGACACACTTAAACAAGAGTGGTATTTCGTCCCTGCAGATTACAAGGTTAATTCTTGTACTTGATATAATAATGAAATTTTAGAAGTGCCAGGTTCTGTTTCTGTTTCACAATATCAGGACCTGTGGTTCTGTGCTGATATAACTTGTGTGATAAACTCAGGTCTGTGTTATCTCTTTGGACTTCTTTTGAACAGAGAATTTGAATACATTGATATTAGCAGTACTGATTAAGCCTGTGTTGAAACCCTTGGACTAAAGATTCTCCTATACATTTAATGAACAATCCTGATAAAGAATGCCCATGCTTATACCCTTGGACTTCAGGAGATTAGTTTATTACACACTTGTTTTACTTTGAG
The DNA here is from genome assembly GCA_963921465.1 of Triticum timopheevii. Classification (NCBI taxonomy): domain Eukaryota; kingdom Viridiplantae; phylum Streptophyta; class Magnoliopsida; order Poales; family Poaceae; genus Triticum; species Triticum timopheevii. The sequence goes on along the minus strand of OY997264.1, from coordinate 100,605,456 downwards.
GATCATATCTCTCTATTTACCAACAGTGGCTGAAGTACTGATTTCCCTTTATTCTTCATTCGCCATTTTTTGTTTCAGGATTGTTATCTTGTTCATGTTCTGAATGAGTTGCCGGGGAGCATGATCATGATCTTCGTGCGGACCTGCGAGTCAACAAGACTCCTTGCTCTCACTTTGAGGAATCTTGGTTTTAAAGCTCTCTCTATCAGTGGCCAGATGAGTCAGGTTTATTTCCATATCTTTTCTATCAGACAGACAAAAGTATTTGTTTTCCCCATTCAATTAGGCAGCCTTTTGAGGACGTATAAGTGAGCTCCATTATGGACATGTTAGTTTTCTTAACATAAATAATGCTTCCCATGGCAAATAATTATTTTAATTCTTCTCTTTATCAGGACAAAAGACTAGGTGCTTTAAACAAGTTCAAAGCAAAAGATTTCAACATCCTTATCTGCACCGACGTGGCGAGTCGTGGTCTTGACATTCAAGGAGTTGATGTCGTTATGAATTATGATATTCCAATGAATTCTAAGGTTTTCTACCTTGTTTACTTCAGTACCTGTTGCCGATCATCGTATATTGCTTTCATTATCGAGAAGATCGTGCATTTATATTTTGTCAGTGATCTTAGAGCTTATGCTGCACCAAATGCAGGATTATGTCCATCGGGTTGGTAGGACTGCGCGTGCAGGGCAATCGGGATATGCCGTCTCTTTTGTGAATCAGTATGAGGCTGAGTGGTTTAAGCTGATTGAGCAGCTCCTTGGTAATAGTTTTCCTCGTTGCTTGTCACGTCGCACACATAACTGGAGATTTCTTTCTGAAGCCGTACCCCATTTTTGCAGGAAGGGAAATTCCTGACCGGAAGGTAGATATGGATGAAATCCTGATACTTCGTGAGCATATATCAGATTCAAAGAGGATTGCACTGACGGTATGTACTTGGCGGAGCAATCAATTTTGAAGTGTCCATAATTGTCTTCCATAAATGCTATGACTGCTGCAGTGATACTAAAGTCACCATTTTGTTATTATTCGGCAGAAACTGAGGGAGGACGGTGGTCACAAGAAGAGAAGGAAGGTGGCGGAGGACGACGATGATGAAGAAGAGGAGCCTCCAAGAGGCCACCGACAGAAACCAAGGTCTTTCAAGAAATCATCAAGGCGGTGATAGCACTCGATTGCAGATAGTCGGTACCTCCTACCTGATGACCAGTAGAATCCGTACATACCGCTCCACCTCGCGAAAGCTATTCATTGGAATTTTGTCCTTAGTTCGTCCGATGCACCAGCTATATTTTTAGTTACTAAGTTGCACCAGCGGTATCTATTCTACCTTTGTTTGAAAGTCAGGCCACTTTGAGCAATAGCCAGTATTTCTATGTTTGACACAAGATTTTACATCTAATCCATATGAATATTTCACCTTACATGGAACTCGATTCTCTCATGGATGAACTCACTGACTGGTTACACTGCTGTAAATCGATTTTCTTCCTGCGCGCCCAATGAACTGCCACTTTGTAGGTGCAGAGTCGGCCTTGGCCGACGGTGATGTTGAACGTGGCCGGCCATAGATGGAGGGATCGCTGCTTCTGAGCGCACGTGCCGGCCTTAGATGGAGAGATCGCTCCTTCTGAGCGCATGCGCGACATCGCTGGCGACGGTGATGCAGAAGAAGAGCCAGCCGAGGAGTGCCACCCTCACCGTCTCCGCCAGTCGCGCCTCCAGCCTCCATGGCACCATGGCATCCAACTCGGAGCCACTTTCTAAGAGGATGAATAAAAACGCAGAAATCCTAGCGGAGAGAAGAGGATGAAGAGTTGAAGAAGGCAGAAATCCCAGTGGGGAAAAGAGGACCAAGAGTTGAAGGGAGTGGAGATTACCTTGATGAGGCGGAGCCTTCTTCCTTCCTGTCTGCTTTTAACGGGCACGAATCTGGACCGACCTCTTGCTTGGAGTAGGAGAGCGTCATAGGGGCCGAAAGTGAAAGCTGAAGGGATTGGTGTTGCAGCCGTGCAAGTAAAGCAACAGAGAAGAAACAGGTGGCCGGTGATGATGCCATGATGGTTAGCTACCACCCATCCTTTTCACCGTCCAATCCATGGCAACGAATATCTCTCGATTTTTATTCCATGCTGAAATATCAAAGCTCTAGGCGCTGTACACACTGTACACAGCCAACGAAATTCCGGGAGTGGACTCGCAAGTGTCCGAGATGCTTAGCCACAGGGACGGGATCTTATCTCAGCAAGAGATGGTAGAAACACACCAAGAGAGGAGATGAGACAAAACGTAGGAACGCCAGGCGGTTTTGATTGAAAAAAAGCAGGTCTAGCAGAATCGCCTCCCTCGCTTCACTGGCATAAATGTTGGGGATCGCTTCAAATCGAGCCGCGACCCTCCATATTTGAAGTCTGTGGTGAGATCTTTGGAGCACACTCCATTTGGAAAACGGTTTGGCGCGAGTGACATTTCTCCTCCCGCTCCTCTTCTCGCCGCACCACTCTTCCCCCGTTGTGGTGCCGTCTCCGGATGCCCACAACCCCCACAGATGACGTCAACGTCATGGAATCCTCCTCCCCCCCTCCACCGGCGATTCCCGCTCCTCCGCCGGCCCCGACGACAACCTGCCACCGCCTAGGCCAGCACTTTGTCTACCTCTCAAAACGATTGAAGGCGATGCTCAAGATACAAGGAGCGGTGGAGGCAATTAAAAACAAGATCGTCAAGTTGATGAATGAATATGGTGGAGAGGAAGCTGCAAGAGAAGAGGATGAGGTGGGATGCTATGCAAGCAAGTGCATGACGCAAGGAAGATATGGAGGTGCATATGCTTAAACTTGAGGAGGACCGCTTGATGCACGACAAGATAACCAAGGACAACCGGTTGGTGATGTTGGACCGCAATATCATGGACCCAATGTCAATATAATTTTGCAAGTTCACTCAAGCGACAATCATGCATTCTAGGATGGCATGGAGCACCCAACACACCCGAGGAGGAGATGGTGCACATAACGGAGGAGGGGATGGTGCAAACACCGGAGGAGGAGCCGACGGCATGTGATTCGTACATTTGGTTGAATGTGCATGATGTTTTATCTTTTGTTCATGCAACTTGTTTAAAAATGTGTGCTTGGTTGCTAATTGATATGTAACATTTAATTCAAGTGTGGAATGAAAACTAACAATAAAAATATTTTGAAGACAATACGACGGCTCTGAATTTGCAAGTCGCCTTGACAGCCTCCAAAACTCAATGCACCACATTTCATATGCATTTTAGCGACTACACATATGACGATTCTGCTAGAACTGCTGTAAGCGGCGTACCCAATTATCCCGCAAAACTCACCAGCTATCATTACTATACACACTGTCTCAAAAGAAAAAAAAAACATTACTATACACACTACATCCGTACAAAAAACTAGACACAAGGAAAATAAGCATGTGGGTGGTTTTGTATTTATTTATCTATCTAGATGGAACATGAGGCATACGATCGTTCCAAATGATTTTTGCCTCTGGATTTAGCATGCCATTTATTGATTTTAGAGTTTTATATCTTATCTATGTTTATCTCAAAGTGGAGAGGACAAAACAAGAAATAAATAATCAAAATTCTTCTTGGAGAGGTCTATCTCAAGATGGAGACTTCATTGGATTATTGCATTGATGCTCGAGTCAATTATCATCTTTGGCTATGGTTTACTCCCTCCGTTCCTAAATATTTGTCTTTCTAGAGATTTTAACAAGTGACTACATACGAAGCAAAATAAGTGAATCTACACTCTAAAATGTGTCTATGTACATCCGTATGTGATAGTCCATTTGAAATCCTAAAAAGACATATTTAGGAACGGAGGGAGTACTTTTATTCCGCAAAAGGAAGTCTTTGTTATTAAATGTTTCTAGAACCGAAAGGGACTAAATATCTAGTGCAGTAGAACTTATGGTGCATCACCTGCTGATCTTTAGGCGTCGAACTATGTATTCTTTATATCTGAAACCGACTATCCTCCAAGCTTCTAAATCTCGTCCGACATCTGTTTTGGGGGCCTAATGATATAGATAATAGCATATCATTTTGTACCATTTTCATACATACCAAACGATATAGACAAAAATATCGACCAATATGGCCGTTATCTGAGGGGTATGTATCGTTTATATTTAGGACGATCATAGATGACAACAATTCTTTCTCGGAAATAAGTGAAAAATAAATACGATTTTGTATTTACAACTTCATAATATTATCAAAGTTATGCATAACGGTTTGTAAGAACGCATATATAAATTTATTTTAGTAAGGACTTTGTGAATCTTTTTCAAATAGTTTCTTGATTAACAAGTCAATACAGTGAGAACTAAATTTGTTATGCTGAAACATTGACATCATGTATTTTTTTGTACTAAAAGGACATGTTTGAAGAAGAGTAATGCAAAGAACTTCAAATTTGTTCTCTTTGATATAACTAAATATCGTACAATATACCACCCGATACCGAAATCAAATCGATACAAAGTAAATATCTGATATTTTTTCTTTAACACAACTAAATATCTAATATTGTGAATCTACTATTCTCAGACATTATAAAAAAATATTAAAATAATCCGGCTCCTGACTCCTGAGAGCATGTGAGGTGATTTAGAGGGCGTTTTGCCCCACATGAGACCGACGGCAGTAGTTATTTGCTAGGCCATCTCATCATGGGACCCACATTTCAGAATAAAAGCGGAGCTAGACCCCCTAATGGGTTTTATAGTTAACTAGTGACAAAACCGTCAAGGTGTAATGATTTAGTATTTCAGGTGGTAATTTCACCAAAAAAAGGGTATTTCAGGTCGTAGTCAGTGATGCTAGTTTGAAATTAACCATACTGACCCACCAAAATGAGCTAAGGAACAACACGCTTTAGTTGAAAATTTACAGGGAGCATCTGCTCAATGAGTCTTAAGGACAACCGTCTTCTAAAGACGAGCACCTGCACCTAGCTGCGGGCTGAACGCACTGCAAAATCACATCTGGTTACCCTGTTGTAAGTAAATCTTCCTCCTGTGCACCAGATGGAGTGGCACTTCGTAGACGCAGAGTCTGTTCTTTGCCGCCGGCGATGTCGAACGCGGCTGGCCTTAGACAGAGAGATCGCTGCTCCTGAGTTGGCGTGCGACGTCGCTGGCAACGGTGAGGCAAATGCCGCGGTAGAATTTCCATGTGTTCCAAATATTTGTCATGCCGCGGTAGAGAACTGCCAGGCTAAGAAAAAAGGGAAGTTGTCCACATGTTCAGGATTATCATGCTACAAAGTAAATTCACTAATATTCAAAATAGTTTCGAGAGGAATCAGAAGCGTTTGGGATCATCAGGAGGGTTTTAGGGTTTATCGGGCAATACCGTGTATTACCGATAAATTATATATAGGTGAAATATTTTTTGGTGATGTTAAATTAATACTAAAAGGCTCTAATAATAGTTAGAAGACTTTTATATTTAATTTAATATCAATAGGCCTTAAAAGGCCAAGTGGTGAAGAGCTACTTGAGCCACTTGGGCCCAAATAGAGGTCGTGGGAGGCTAAATTGAAGGGGAAGTCCTCCTCCTCTTGGCCGGCCAAGGGAGGGAGACTTCCCCCCTTTGTGTGGCGCCCCCTCTTCCTTCTCCAACCTATATATACTAGAGGTTTTGGGCACTTTTGAGCACACAAGTTTTGAAGCCTCCTATAGTTCTCTAGTTCTAGTTGGTCCTAGACTCCTAGTTGATCAATTAGAGCTAGGCCTAGATCCTATAATACTCATAATTAGAAGTCCAATGTGGTTCTAATCTCCTTCCTCTAATTCTCCGGCAACGATTAGCTCTGGATGGCAAAGCACTGCCAGATCGTTAAGACCGTACGCTTGCAACTCATAAAGAGGCCGTGCATTCGACCTTCCGTTCGAGGGATTATTCGTTGAATCGTTCATCTACGGTTAGAGGGACTCCAAGTACGATCTTCACCGACTCATCTTCTTCCGTTACAACTCGAAGTCTGTAACGATCTGATCCAAACCGTTTACCGCATCTTCATAGTGTTCCTGGGTGATCGTAAGGTGAATTTCTTTTGTTTTCTACTAGTAATTCCAACATTATACACGCTTACAGGTGGACTCATGGGGTTCTTCATCAATCGGCACACAAGTCGCGTCATGGTTTACCACCCGCTAGCTTTGTCCTCCTGGCGTATAAGCACCTTTCAAGTATCTGATGGTCAGAGGGCAGGATAACGCCTCAGCAATATCGTAAGGATCAGAGGCTAAACAATGACTAAGAATACACGTGACATAAACATTACAACCCTTGGTCCTCCCTCTCGATAACAACCGCATGATATTGTATACATCCTTGACATGTGGCTTCCCAATCATCATCGCGAATTCTTCACGTAAAATCGGTAGCACGAGCAATTTGCGCCCAATTTGTTCAATGTGATAATTCCTAGTATGCATGATAGATAGCCATAGGTGTTTTGTCAATTTCTAGTGCATTTGTGGTTTCTATGATAAACTTGTCTCTTGGTGTATACTCAAAATTTACAGGAGAAGTAAATTCATCGCTAATGTGCATAATACAGTAACACATAGTGTCTTATTAGGCCAGTATGAGTTTGGGAAGACAAACTCAGGGGAAACATTATTACACCACCACGTTCAAAGTACACCTTAGTATTACACACAACCTCCTGGCCCGCCATAGAAGCACCCGGAATTAACAATAGGAGTGATAGAATAACATTTATTGTTGGATATAACAGTAGGCAAGTCCTTCATGATGGGGCTGCTCCTTCCATCCCGTTCAATGAGGCGCAAGTCAGTAAACGATGCTGCACGTCCCTTGCCACCAGGTAGGACGCCACTGCCCAATGGAGGAGTTGGAAGCGCCCTTTCTGCGAACACGAAGCCACCAAACGAGAACTGGTTTGCCTTTTTTGCCATGTATGTGAACAATGACTTTGGGTAGTAGCCCACAGCCGTTGGGACGCCGTTGAAGCCATAGTACACCCACCAGTGTCCACTTTGGTCATCCTATCATAGATCATTATTCACAGTTTAAGTAATATATCAAAATTAAGGAGTGCTTCGGTTCATGCCTCATAAAACAAAACAAAAAAAACAATTTATTTTATCCACCATTTTTTTGACCAAGACATGCCGGGTATTATTAATTAGTTGGCTGATCAGGGTGTCAGATCCATTTTACACCCTAGATCCAAATTAGAACCTATCTTTTGAAGGGAAATCGATCGAGAAGTAGTGTGATCTAGTGATGGAAAGCAACCGCTCCTAGCTACTTGCCACTTAAGATGGGAAGTCATTTTCTTTAGAGCAGAAAGTTGGGAAGTCGTTCTTTCAAGAGATCAGAAACTTTAAGCAAGAGTAAGAGACCAACATGATAATTTTGAATGGGTTGTAGCGCAAAACATTAGAATGGTTCGACAATTTTAACACATGGTCTTGGATTCTCACAAAAAAACACGTGTGGAGTAAGCTACTTCGAGTCTCTGATCAAATTAGCTTCGTTTTGTCAGGACGCAACCGTGGGGATGTAGCAGCTGATGCTTTCACTATAAAGTTTTCTCTAGTGGTGGTGCTCATAAAAAATTTCATGTCAAATATAAGCAAATCCGATATCCTTTGTTTAACTCTAGCTTTTACTACAAACATCGAGTAGAACATTCCATAAAAAACAACAATACGCCTAGAAGATTGTGTTACACGGTTTATAGAAAGAAATATAATCATCGTTCATTTTTTGCTGGGTATTCATGTAAGGCTTAAGAACTAAAAAATATAGCCACATATATAGCATAACTGAGAAACATGTTCTAACATAAATCTTACCTTCAACACTCGAAGCGTAACCTTTGAAGATGGGTTTATGCGAGCTCCCGGAGTAACAGTAGCGCCGCTTGCTGCTATGAAACCGGGACAATCCATGTTGTAGCACCCGGTACTCTCATATCCATCCCTCTGTTACATGGATAATCATTCATGCTTACATATGTATGTAAGCTTACGATCATAGGCAGATCATTTCCTGGAAAGGAAAGTAATTCAAAACATCTATAGCATACCGTCCAGTAGGTAAATAAATGAGGATGAGAGTCACCATATTTTTCTGGAGCAATCTAAAATGAAGAGATACAAGTTAGAAAAAAGTTAAATCACTTATTAAAAGTAACAAAAAATAAGGGTGTACCACAAACAACCCCATAAATGGAAAATATAACCTAGTAGTGTTCTTTATAGTTTGACAAAAATACGTAGTTAGGTCCCCTAGAAAAACTTAGCTAGATTTCTAGGGAGTCCCATTTGAGGTCTAAAACAGTTATAAACACCAACAAATTAGGAACTCATGTGAATAAAGAAGTTTTCTTACATGCCATCCAACACTAACTCCATTATAGCTTGATTTCCGGCCATCTCCACTGTGGCCAACCCAAATTCCACTGCGAGTTAATTGACCACGTTTTAGCTCATGGCCGTACACATCAGTGGTGACATGCAATCCATAGTAGCTAGCATCAGGGCCTCCCCATAATTCATGCGTTGCATACTACATGGTGAACACATCCAAATTTATAAGACGGGAAATAAGAAAGTAACAGAGCAAACATGCATCTCTATCATCTAGAAATATGTATATATAGCCAAGAAACAACGCTTCCATAGTTCTGTTCAGCCCTTCGCCACAAAGAAGCAAGAGTTCCCAACGAAAAAATCATGGAATTATCAGTTGATCTTAGATTAGAATGAACAAGAAAATGTGTTAAAGATAATAAATTTAATGGATAGCTTACTTATCTACCGTATGTGGTCGAATCATTACATGGTTTTGAAAACATTAGGAGTAACATGTGTGTTTGCATTTATTTTTCAACATTTTCTTTGGAACATTCATGTTATATATTGTACAAACAACAAAACTCACATTCTTATGTAAACTGAGAACCAATTTACTACAATGCATCCCTAGTGATATGATTAGGAGTGTGGTTGTCTGTAGGCTGAGCTCCATGGAAGCCCTTATCCTCACTCCTCCAACATTGCTTTGAGATTTGTGCTAGCTCACTAATTTATTACTTGAAAGTTTCTCTCAAATGAAACAACATATATACTTCAAAATTTGCAAGTAAAATAAACTTTAGAACTTTAATGTGTGAAAAAACTTTCAGATTTTTTGGTCCAACAAAAATATACAAAATGAGATTTTTTTGAGTAAAAAAGTTATAAGTATTTATGGCATAAAAAACAAAAGTTTTTCCTATATTGTAGTTAGATCGTTTTATTGTCCAGCAAAGTTTGAAGTTCATATGTTTATTTGTTGGGGATAAACAAAAGAAGGCAAAATTGACTGCACGGATAGCGATGTAGAAAATGGGTGGCTAGATAAGGTGTGCCATAGAGCCTGAGATCCACCACAACTTTCCCTATGGTTAGCAAGGAAGTACATAAAGATGCAAAATTAACTAAAAATATTACATAAGCCACCACCATATCTATATCAAAGGTTAAAATGTGGGTTATTTACAAAGCTTGTTAGTTTACAACTACAATAAACAAAAATAAAACAAAAAAGTATTACAAAACACATGAAGAACTACAATTAGTACTAAGTAAAATCTTGAAGTGTAAATCAACACATACATTTAGATGAAACACATGTAGCCCGGGGCTAAATGAAAATGACTTTCAATACAATAAGTCAAGATAAACTCACATATAGTACACCAGATGAATTATTTCCTTGTCCGAAATTTTTTGCCTCGAGGGAATTTGACTTCAGGCTTGGCAACTTTCGTTTGGCTAAACTATATACCATATCTTGTTGCAGTGAATTATTACCCTTCAAGGTGAAATATAAGATGTACATCAAACATGAAAATTTTGATGTTGATGGTGTAATAATGCAATACACTGGTGCATGTGCTTGGACATAATAGTATTGAACTAGGAAGATATTGTCATGAACTAATGAAGGTTCTACATACTAGATAACTGAAAGATAACTAATACCACATTTCAATGAACAATGCGGACTACAAATATGGTTTGGTGGTGGATTCCAATGATATGTATAGGTGAATGCAAATCATTTCACATCTAGTTCCTTTCCACGCGGATCTACATACTCTAGGTAAAGATTAACTGCAAATAGTTCCTATTCTTTCTTTGTATCCATCCTACTACCATCGCTATTAGCAAACGAGCGTGCGATAGTGGTTAAAGGAGCCAACTTAATAATAATTGACTAATATAGATAGGTAAGAAAAACACATAAAATGTGATAATAGATCATAACAAGTTCTGGTTACCAAGGGTAACTATGTACTTGACGTAATTTTTTTGTTGCTAGTTCCCTTCTCTCCCCTCCCTATAAAATACACTTGTAACGATAACCTTACTGGCCGTGTAAGCAGTCTAATTAAATTTGTTCAGGGTGGGCTAACACCCCCTAGGATTTTCAAAGAAACTATGTACTCATGCTAAATACCACTCATTTGATCTAAAAAAGCCAATAGGGCACCACATCTCACACTTCCTTCACCTCCAACCCCGAAAGAAAGACGGGAAATATAGGAACCAAAGAATGCAATATGTTGGTAACATCAGATGGGGATTGTCTTAGAGTCCCCCCTTTCCTAGATGAGTTTCCTACTGTGGCCAGGGAAGCAACAGCATGGTAGCACCTATATGATGCATTAAAATTTTAGTTCCTTGTAGATCCATGTTCCCATCATTCTCTAGCCTATATTTAACTCCACCATACATCCGTATTATTTCTCTTAAAATACACAACTTAGTATTAGAAAAAAAAAATTCACTAGAGAAAACAAGATTTGGCACGCCACCAGTAATAACAACGCTCACAAGCACATAAAGTTCTATATGAAATAGTATTGTATTCAAACATTTACCTCTTGAAGAACAGGGTATAGTCGAACACCCCTGTTCGGATGTGCAAGAAGAAATATAAATACATACATTGTTTGTAGGAATAAACTAAGTTTGGCCATTTTGGGATGCTTGAGGATGAAGAGCACAATGTTCTCGGCGGAACCCCCTACATATAGATTTGATGTGTGCGTATGGTAGGTACACATAGGGTGTCCTTAATGAAGATTTAGTAGTTGTACAAAATATCCGGATCCTCCTAAGAAAATATTGATTCACTGATATGTTCAATCATGCATATTAATACTTATTCTATCTTTTGCAAGGATAATATATTATATATATACATGCATATCTTACATCTTTACATAAACAAATTAATTGTATAGGTGTAATTTTTCTATATTAAAAATAATATATATGCAAGAAATTAATAGACACTCTGGAGAGGTATGCACATGAGGTAAATGAAAAAGATATGAATGCATTATGTTGCTACACGTAGGCGGGTACTGATAAGCATAGTGTGAATCCTCACAATTATAGTAGTGGACACCAGATGCCATTGTTCCATGCATGTGTCTTGTAAGTAAATGTGAGAACACTAAAGCTTTAAATATACAACCCAAATCGATATACGCTATTAAATACAATAGATATATTAGAGATTATCACAAGCAGTACCATTTGTAATAGTATGAAGGGTGGAGAGGATCACCGCCGCATAGAAGTGGTGCGACCGAAGTCTCCTGACCCTAATTGGTTTCATCGATGGGTTGCACACTACTCACACAAGCTAAATGGGAAACATTTAGGACAGTAAAACCAAACCCTTTCCATCTCCGCTCACGTGCTATGTGTTTCTATCCATCTATTTTTGTGCCTGGGTGTCCTAAGTTGTTCGAACTGTGGGTCAGCTGTCCTAAGAGGTTGCTTTTCCATGGGCCAAAACGGAGCTCGCTGGTTAGCTGGGCCTTCATCAACCTCTTCCAGCTCATTTAACTGAATATACTTCACCTTGTGTAAGTCCATCCAAGGACCTCCTGTTTGACGCTCTCTGCACAACTTAGCACTGCTGGCGCCCATGCGTGACGTGAAGTGGACCCGTCCATTAAACACGAAGATTGGCTGACTGTTCTGCTCGTTCCGCTCCTATTAAAAAGCGATTATTGCGCTCGCTCGATCTGGAGATCTCGCGGTTGACCTGCTGACTGCTGACTTTAGGAAAATGTTCATAAAAATGAAAAAGAATAGTCAAGTTGAAAAGAATTCATATTTTTTTGGAAAAAATCCCAAACTTAAAAAAGTTCACAAATTTGAAAAAAGTTCATAAAAAATGTGAAAAGTATAGTGAAGTTGAAAAGAATTCATATTTTTTTTGAAAAAAATCCCAAACTTAAGAAAAGTTCACAAATTTGAAGTTGTTGCTTATGCTGCCCCTAGTTGATGCTCCCGGAAAGGATAGAACACCAGAAGAAGTTGCTGCTTACGCTGCTCGTAGTGATGACTATGATTCAGTCCAATGCCTCATGTTAACTTGCAATGATGCACTACGCAATTCATAATTGGGCCACTGGAAGTTCTGTATAAGAAACAGGCAATGACCGACATTTTGAAATAACCAAGGCCCTGATTGAATGCAAAATGAAAGAGGGTTTCTCAGTGAGTGAGCATATAGTGAAGCTTGCTGGCTATGTTGATAGACTGGCTTCTCTGGAATTTGGAATTATGCAACACTCGGTACATATATTGTGCTTGCTTCACTCCCGCCATCTTGCGATGGCTTTATCATGAATTACAACACGAATGGGATGGAGAAAAGTGCAAACGAGTTGTTTGCTATGCTCAAAACCGTGGAAGCTAGAATATAGAAGAGCAAGACAGTGTTGATGATCAACAAGACCACCAGTTTCAAGAAGAAGGGCAAGTCCAAGAAGAAGAAATCTACTGAAGCCGGTAAGACCGAGTCTCAGAAGAAGAACAAGGGCGGAGCCTCTAAAGAGACTAAATGTTTCTACTACTAGCATAAAGGACACTGGATGCGTAACTGCAAGAAGTATTTGGCTGATAAGAAGAACGGTTCTTCCGGTAAAGGTATAATCGTTATACAAAGTTAATGTTATTCTACTTATAAATTATGTATGTCATGAGTATTTGATACTGAACGATTTCTCTTATCTTGCAAACCGATACATGGACTACAGAGAACTCATAAGGAGACAAGAAATGAAGTCGTGATACAAGTCAGGAATGGTGATGGGATCGCTACTCGAAGACCGTCAAAGTCATGTCTTTAGTTTATCTTTGAGATTTATCTTAGAATTGAAATAATAGTTATTTTTCTTTGGAGTTATGTAATGCATTATCCTATGGGTCATACGATGGATATTTTTATAAGTTGTAAACAATAGTTGTTCCAATGATTATAATAATATGTTTTTGATTAAGCCTCTATTTTTTGATGGTTTATTCATGATGAATCTTGAAGTCTATGATTTATAACATTAAAAGCTAAACATCTTGGAAGACTGATAAACCACTTGTGTGTGGCACTACTAGGTTATATCGGATAATTGATCTTCATAAGAGATGAAGTCTAAAAGATTTAGATTTGTTTGAATACATTAAGATGTATAAAGTCCGATGGATATAATTAACAGGGTGCAGTAAATATTTATATAGTTCACCAAAGATATGAGTAAATATGATTTACTTGATATTTGAAAAGGTTCAAAATTCAGGATAAAAATATATTATCATTATGACAAAAGATATACATAATTCTTCTATCACAAAGCGATATATCTAAGACATAAGTTTAGCAAGTAATTAAAATTGTGGAATTTTTATTACGGATCTGCTCTGATGAAAATTTTGGGATTAAATAATGAAATAACAAATATATGCACTAACGGATGCAACATCTAAAAGTTCGATAAAACTGTAAAGAGTTATAGAATATTTTAGACCAAATGATTGATTGTAAGTTTTGTGTTGCTCTTACAAAATTCAAAAGGAAAACATGTTTGAGTTGTTGGAATATAAGTTTATTGAGATTTTTTTCATTAAAGGATTTAGTGGGAGGATTATACAACCTTTTAAGATTATTGAATCTTCGGCTCAAGTTAAAACAAGACTAAACCAGAAAGGTTCTGGAATAAGCTTGTCTGTAAAACTAAGCAAATAATCGACTACATGAGACGTCGAAGATTCAGTTAGGACTGTAAACAAAATGCAAAGGTCAGGAAAAGATTATTGAATCCGCTGAATATTTCATCTTATCAGAAGATGAAACGTATGCACTACGAGGAAGCCCAGCTAGAGAGATATTACTTAAATCATTAAAATCGAAAGTGAAGTCCGTATACGAAGAACAAGTTTCTGATACCTTTAGAAGGTGTATAAATGGATCTTCTGATATTCATGGATAATGATCCTAAAAGTTTTACAAAAGATTTTTGTAGAAAAGGAAGAATTGATCTGATCAAATCTTCATTTTAGTAGCAATACTAAAAGAATAAATGGATTACAATGATGAGCATTATTTATAACAAACAAGACTGTTTTGAAAAGGTTTCAGAAAAGGATGTATAAGATACAATTAAAAGTTTTGTCAGGAATACTGAGATGATATATTTCGAGTCATGAGTATGATTTGGAGTAATATATATATATATATATATATATATATATATATATATATATATATATATATATATATATATATATATATATATATATATATGACAAATTTTTCCTACTACCGGGTGTAGTTACACCCATTTTTATTTTGTACGTTTTAGGTAGTATCTATCATACCGCAGTGTATGTATGCGTAGTATGAAGTATGTAAGAATATTTAGATAGTATATATACTATTTTTAGGTAGTATGTAGTATATTTTTAGCATACTTCTTTTTACGTACAAATATGTACGTATTTTCGCAAATATGATAAAAACATGGGCTCACATGCAATTTTTTCACATAACTCGCTTTGGTGTATCTTAGATATAGTATATGAACATACTAAAAATGATAAAGTAGTATATATACTACCACATAGTAGTATATGAGAAATGGGTGTAGTTACACCCGGTAGTAGGATGCATTTTTCCTATATATATATATATATATATATATATATATATATATATATATATATATATATATATAATAGCTGGAATTTGATAAAAGAAATTGGAGAATTTAAAATTTATCAAAGATCTTGTGAATACAAGAAGTTTAGTGGGAGCTTTATGGCCTTTCTGATTTTACATATGTATGACACATCTCTTGATGAGAAATGTTATTAGCACAAAGGGTTAAAATCATGTTTCTAAAAGGACTTAGAAATATTAGATGTTAATCTATAGAGATAGATTGAAAAACATCTGATTATGCTAAGACATGTACTGTGCCAAGGTATTAAAGAGGTTTAAAAAGAGAAAATTGTTTTCTCAAAAAGGTCACGTAGCAAAGAAATGTGCAAAATCAATAGCTGATAAGCATGTGTGGTTAAATGGAGTTCAATTCACCTCAAGAATTGAATTCATTATATACATGCTATCAAATGTAGAAAGACATATGTTTCATAAATAATCATTAATTATAAACACCATAGCGATTCTAGAAGAAATACACTAGGGTTATTAGTTAAAGATTGAGCACCTCAATTGGACAAAAGGTTTTGATTACTTGTCCTTAGAGTAAATGAAGAAATTTTTGTAAGTTCTTACACGAAGTGTTTGTTGTATAAGTTACATAAAAGAAACTTCATGGAAATATTATAGGGCTATAATTTTGAAATAACTTTCAAAAGGGGTATATAAATTGTGGATCTACAAATGATATAAATTGAAACTTGAGAAGTTTTTAAATACTATAATCTGGATCAATAAGTGTTTATTGATAAATTATGATGTAGTTCGAGAGTGAATATTGAATATATGGAGACATAGTGTCACTATAGACTGGTCTATATGGAGATATAGTGCTGACCATTAAAGTAACAACAGGAATTACACAATAGAACCATGTATCGCCAACACAAATTGGGACTTCAAGAATATCAGATCTGGTGACGAAGACTCTACCACTAGCAAAGCATGGACAACATAGTATAGCCATGGGTGTTACACAAAACATGCAAATAGATTATTGACTCTACTGCAAGTGGTTGACTGTTGGAAATATGCCCTACAGGTAATAATATTTGTATTATTATATTTCCATATTCAGAATGATAGAGTTTATATTCTATGCTATAACTGCCATGATCCCGGAATATGCGATTCAGTGGAAAACTCATATGCACGTGTAGAATGATAAACGGTTAAATAAAAGGTTCCTAGTCTTGCCTCTAGGACTAGCTCAAGTGTTGTTGGTGACCACGTTTTCCTTATCTTACGATATTGTTAAGTGTAACGATAGTCCTAAAACAACATTAAGATTATGATGTTGGGAGAACGATCATATTGAACTGACCCAATCTTGTTTGTTATGAATTGAGTTAACATCATCTGCATTTAGTTGTAATAGCATGGAGTTTAACGTGTGATATTTCTCCTTAGACCATGAGAGTATCGCGATCACTTCTTAACGTACGGTGGGCTTTGGGGTTGCTCAAACATCACTTTGAACATGATGATCATAACGATAACTGACGGGTTCATTAGAAAGTTTGACAAGTGGACGGATAGCTCGAGAGTGGGATTTGCTCCTCCAACAATGGAGAGATATTATTAGGGCCCTCTCGATGCGACGACATCGATCATCACCTTGCCAGACACACATCACTTCATCACGGGGATGCCGGAACATAGTAATGAGAAAGAAGAACAAAACCGGTAACAAGTACATCGGTATAATGAGCATGGTGATTACTCAGGAGGATACCAATACATCCCGGGTTTTATGAAGTATCGCAAAGCAAAGGGAACAACACATGATAACCAAAGGTTCACTCAAATATCATCCATGTACTCATAGTGACTGATACGGATGTCCACAATCCTGCTGCCGGTCACTGAACAAACGGTTTTGTTCATGTGTATGAGTTACCGAACCTACAAGGTCACAAGCTTAAGGCATCATGATCTGCTGAGTGTAGTAGGATGGGAGTCATGAGAATATTTTTATGGAATTATTTCATGAATATTCAGAATAGTTCTGAGAGGATCTGAAAGTGTTTCAGGGTCACAGGAAGGGTTTAATTGAATATCGGGTATCACTGGTATATTATATAGAGGTGGAAAATGTTTTCAAAGATGTTATATATATATATATATATATATAGAACATTTTATATTTAATTTAAGTACCAATGGACCTTAAAAGGCCAAGAGGTGGAGGGAGTTATGGGCCACATAGGCCCATAAGGAAGTGCCCCCCCATGGCCGGCGCCCCAAGGGGGGACTTTCCCCCATGGGTGGCTGCCCTCTCCTCCTCCTCCAAGCTATATATACTAGGGTTTTTGCTCTATTGTTCATACAAGTTTTGGAGCCTCCTCTAGTTCTTCTAGTTCTAGTTCTAGTTGGTCCTTGTTGACTAATTAGAGCTACACTAATCCTCTTGTCCTCATAATTAGAAGACCAATGTGGTTTTAATCTCCTCCCTCTAATTCTCCGGCGAGGATTAGCTCTGGACGGTGAAGCGCTGCAGGATCATGAAGGCTGCATGTTTGCAACCAAGTAGAGAGGCTGTGCTTTCAGCCTTCAGTTCAAGGGACTGTTCGTGGGTGGTACGAGTGACCGTTCATCGACAGTTTGAGGGACTCCAAGTACAATCTACACCGACACGTTCTTCTTCTGCTACAACTCGGTGATGGTAATGATCATGATCCCAACCCGTTATGCATCTTCATATTGATCTTGGGTGATCGTGGTTGCAATTTTTTTTGTTTTCTACTATGTTTCCCAACAGTTTGTGGTGGTGTTCGTCTGGGCACAAAGTCTTGATTTCTGGGTGAAACCCTAGGTCCGACCTTCATTTGTTGTACCTGGCATTGATAGATTTTCTGATAAAGGGCGCTTTTATTAACTCAAAAGGTAGCATCAAGTGGATACAAAGAATTATGATTCACACCCAGCCTTTGTGTAAGGGCATATTTATCTCTTAGGTGTTTTGGTGATTGATGACAATGCTTTTGCGGACTAATCGTGTGCCCTGAGTTTCTCAGATACTTCATCACTAGGCACGAGACGATTCGGTGCCCCTCAGAGACTATTGAAGTCGGCGTTGTTCTACGTTTCTCTTTGGTGGCTTTGAGTCGTAGGAGAGCCGTACTATTAAGAGGGGGTCCGCGTCGGAAAGGTTTGGGTGGAATCAACACGTACACTTGTCCTACCTTTCCCTGCACTTTGGAGCTTCTCATCGTTATCTTGGTTGTACTGAAATCTGACGACTACTGCTGTGCTTGCGGTAGTACCGCAAGTACCAACGGTAGTACCGCTGTGGGTCACGGTAATACCGCTCCTCTGGAGCCGTAGTACCGCGGCCCCTAGGCCTAGTGCCGCTCCGGCACGGTAGTAAGGGCGGATGTAATTTTTTACATCCATGCCATCCACGGTAGTACCGCTCGCCCAACGCGGTAGTACCACGGGGGCCCACGGTAGTACCGCTCCCCAGGAGTCGTAGTACCGTGGCCCTCCTACCTAGTACCGCAGCGTCATGGTAGTAGGAGCGGATGTAATTTTTTACATCCGCGCCTGCCACGGTAGTACCGCGCCTCGCGAGCGGTAGTACCGCGTCAGATTTTTGTACCACCTCATTTTCAGCGGAAGTAGGCACGGATGTAATTTATTTCATCCGCGCCCTTCCCAGGCAATGACTTTCCTGCCTAGCGGTAGTACCGCAAGGGGGAGCGGTAGTACCGTGCAAGCGGTAGTACTGCCCCCCTAGTCAGGCAAGTTTCGGCCTGTGCTGCTGCCTCAGAAGTACCGTGGTCCGCCATGGTAGTACCGCGCGGCCTCGCGGTAGTACCGCGCTCCTGGAGCGGTAGTACCGCGTGTCGCGGGTTGAACATGTGGATAACGGTTGGATTTTTCCCATGATTATAAAAGGGGGGTCTTCTACCTCTAGTTGACTACCTCTTCCACCTCTAAGCTCCATTGTTGCTCCAAGCTCCATTTTCGCCCGATCTCTCTCCATAGCCAATAAAACTTGTTGATTTGCTCAGGATTGGGTGACAAGGGCCCGATCTACACTTCCACCAAAGATATTTGATTCCCCCCACTTATCCCTAGCGGATCTTGTTACTCTTGGGTGTTTGAGCACCCTAGACGGTTGAGGTCACCTCGAATCCATACTCCATTGTGGTGAAGCTTCGTGATGTTGTTGGGAGCCTCCAATTGGTGTGGAGATTGCCCCAACCTTGTTTGTAAAGGTTCGGTCGCCGCCTTCAAGGGCACCAATAGTGGAATCACGACATCTCGCATTGTGTGAGGGCATGAGGAGAATACGGTGGCCCTAGTGGCTTCTTGGGGAGCATTGTGCCTCCACACCACTCTAAAGGAGACGTACTTCCCCTTAAAAGGAAGGAACTTCGGTAACACATCCTCGTCTCCACCGGCTCCACTCTTGTTTATCTCGTGCCTTTACTTTTGCAAGCCTACTTGTGTTACATCCTTTGCTTGCTTATGTGCTAGTTGTTATTGCATCATATAGGTTGCTCACTTAGTTGCACATCTAGACAACCTATTTTGTTGCAAAGTTTAATTTGGTAAAGAAAAGCTTAAAAATTGTTAGTTGCCTATTCACCCCCCCTCTAGTCAACCATATCGATCCTTTCAATTGGTATCAGAGCCTCGTCTCTTTTTAAGGAATTTACCGTCCGAAGAGTATGGTTGATGCCGTAGATGAGGTGGGAGAGCACTCCGGTGCGAATCCGATATCATCTACGGGAGATGGGGGTAACTCGATCTCATGTGAGGAATTCAATGTGGCTTTGGAAACATTGAAAACCTCCATGACAACTGAGGTCAAGGACATGTTTAAAGATTTCCTAGAAGGACTTAAACAATCTACCTCGCCGATGAAAGTGGGTGATCCCACCAACAAGGTGACGGATGCTACCTCCGACAAGGGGGAAGCTAACATTGAAAAGAGTCCTTCTATTAGTGGTAGAAATGGTACCGGCATCTTTGCCCATGTGGAACCCCCGGTTTATGGAGGGCCAATCCCCTCCACTCATTTGAATCATGCCGGTCCACCTCCTAAATATGAGAAACATGAGGATTTTGATTCTTGGGTCTATCGCTTTAAGCGTCATTTAAAACATGTGAACACTAACCTTTGGAGAATCATTGAAGAAGGTTTCTATCCTGATGACCCAAGCAACTTCACCCCTCGAGAAGCCGTGGACAATCAATTCAATGAGAGTGCTCTCTTCATCATCCAAGATGCAATCCTTCTCGAAGAACTCCCTCATCTTCGACCCCATGCCATGGCAAAAGAAGCATGGAAATGTGTTGAGTCTCTCTATCGAGGAAGTGCTAGCATCCAACGCTCCAACTATGAAGTGGTGCAAGATGAAGCCGATGAGTTTGCAATGAAAGAAGATGAAGAACCTCATGAGCTCTTTCGAAGAGTGACCAAACTCCCGGTCTCACTCCGAGATCATGGAAGCAAGGACATGGATTACAATTGGATCAAGTGCAAGTTCCTCAAGGCCATGATGCCCTACAACAAGGCCATGTCCTCCGTCATTCGTCAAATACCGGACTTCCACTCCATGACCTCAAGTGAAGTGTTGGATGAGTTCGTTGCAATGAGCATCTTGGACAAGACCGCCGACAATGCGGTGCTCCGTTCTCAAAGGGCAAAGAAGCCCAATCTTGCTTTGAAGGCCAAGGTCATTATGGAAGAAGAGGAAGAAGTGGAAGACACCAAGTATGATTATCATGAGCATATGGCCCTTGCTTCAAGACAATTTTGGAGCAAGAAGAATACTAGACCCAACTTCAACAAGAACAACTCAAGTGGCATCAAGGGCAAGCAACAAGTTAGAACTTGCTTCAACTGTGGCAATGTGAGCCATTTCGTTGCGGATTGTCCTTACGAGAAGCGGGAAGACAATGGTGGCAAATTCATTCGAAAAGACAAAGCCAAGTCCTTCCCCAACAAGAACAACTTCGCCAAGAAGACTCCAACTCGTGGGTTGGTGGTTCAAGAAGAATACCAAGAGGATGACAATGATGAAAAAAGTGGAGAAGCAATGGCCATGGCATCTGTTGCCATTGCTACTACTCCCCCGGTGTCTCTCTTTGATTCACCCAATGAAAACATCACCGCCAAGTGCCTCATGGCTAAAGCTTCAAACAAGGTAACCCCCAACATCACAACCACCATCATTACTAATCCCTCCTTGGAGGATTGCATTGATGAACATGTTGAGTCTAATGTGGAAGTGAATGAATTTGAGTCTTTTATGAGTAAGCTCAAGGGTAAGTCCAAGAAGCACTTTGTTGCTCTCTTGGAACAACTTGGTGAGGCCAATGACATGATCGAGGCTCACGAAGAAACCATCTCTAAGATGGAAGGTCATAGTCATGACTATGCCGATGAGATATCGGATCTCTCTAATGCTCTTGAGGAAGAGCGTGTGCATCATTTGACTTTTGAGGAGTCACACAATGATGACCATGCTAAGTTAAAGAAAGATCTTGATCATGCTCTTGTCGTGTCTCGTGTGCTAACTTCCGAGAAGGCTAAGCTTGGGGTTGATCATGCTAGACTCAAGGAGGAGTTTGAGATACTTGACAAGGCCCACAAGGCCTTGAAGGGTGCTCACGCTAACCTCAAGGAGTCTCATGCTCAACACCAAGTTAAGCTAATCAAGGAAAAGGCCACCTTTCCTCATATGGTATTAATTGATAATACATGTGCTACTAACCCGTGTTGTGAACATGTGCATCTTGTGGAGGAGAATGCCAAGTTGAAGGATCAACTTGAGAAAGGCCTTGTGACATGCATTCAAGGTGAGAAAAACCTCAACGACCTTTTGAGCAATCAAAAGGAAGTTGTGGCCAAGGAAGGAATTGGGTTTGCACCCAAGTCCAAGAGCAAGAAGAAGAAGAACAACAAGACCAAACGTCCTCCTCCTCTCAAGCAAACGTTTGTGAAAGAGGGAGAGGGTGCTCCTAAGGAGAAGAAGAAGGAAATAGTGAAGGGAGTTGATGTCCAAAAGGGCAAGAGCGTTTCCTCATGATCTAACGATCGAGAAAGTCATGCTTGTTGAGTCCCTTGCATACAATTTGCTTTCCGTTCATCAACTTGCACTCATGGGTTTTGCTACATTCTTTGACATTGATACCGTGGCTCTCTTGTGGAGCAAGACTCTTAAAGTAGCCTTTGTTGGGCATGTCGAGAACGGTCTCTATGTGATTAACTCCTCGGAGCGACCCACTAAGACCGCGACATGCCTAATGGCTAAAGTTGACGTGGGATGGCTTTGGCATCGCCATTTAGCCCACGTCAATATGAGATCTTTGCAAAGTCTTCTCAAGGGGACCATGTCCGTGGACTAACAAATGTAAGTTTTGCCAAAGATCGTGCTTGCAGTGCTTGTATCGAAGGAAAGCTTCATGAAAAGGCTCACGCTCCATCAACCATCATCTACTCGAAGAGAACCTTGGAGCTCCTTCACATGGATCTCTTTGGGCCTCCATCTTTTGATAGTCTTGGAGGCAGAAAGTATTGCTTGGTGATTGTGGATGACTATTCAAAATACACTTGGGTATACTTCTTCAAGAGGAAGAGTGAGACTCAACAAACCGTCATCGACTTTGCAAATGAAGCTCAACGTCAACACAATGCAAAGATCTTGACAATAAGAAGTGACAACGGCACCGAGTTCAAGAACTACACCTTGGATGAGTTTCTTAGTGATGAGGGGATCAAGCACCAATATGCTGCTCCATACACCCCTCAACAAAATGGTGTTGCGGAGAGGAAGAACCGGATGTTGATGGATGCGGCTAGGACCATGATGGCGGAGTTCAAGTCTCCATACAACTTTTGGGCCGAAGCCATCAACACCGCATGTCATGCATCCAATCGGCTCTATCTTCGCAAAGGCTTGAACAAGACTCCTTATGAGATACTCACCGGCAACAAGCCCAACCTCAAGTACTTCCGGGTGTTCGGTTGTAAGTGTTTCATTCTCAAGAAAGGTGTTCGTTTGTCTAAATTTGAGGCCAGAGCTCATGAGGGCACATTTGTTGGTTATGCTACAAACTCTCATGCTTACCGTGTCCTCAACAAGTCCACCGGACTCATTGAGGAGACGTGTAACGTGGAGTTTGACGAAAATAATGGCTCCCAAGTGGAGAAAAGTGGTACTTGTGATGTAGGTGATGAAATTCCTCCCCAAGCCATAAGAAGAATGGGTATTGGTCAAATCCTACCCATTGAGGAACCCCTTGTGGCCGAAGGAGAAGGACAATGCTCCACTCAAGTGGAGCCATCACCTCCCCAAGACCCATACGCTTCCGAAGAACAAAGTGAAGGCCCTCACCCTCATGAACAAGACCAAGGGCAAGATCAACCTCAAGATGGTGGTGAACCTCTAAATGATGCCCAAGGTCAAGTTCTCCTCCCGAGCAAGTTCAAGATCATGAGCAAGCTCAAGATCAAGAACAAGCTCAAGACGGCGCTCAAGATGATCAAGTTAACCCTCCTCCTTCCACACCCGAGGAGGAATTAGAGCGTCGTGCCGCGAAGATTGCTTCCAAGCTCACCACCCAAGGCCATCTCATGGAAAACGTGTTTGAAAGCCTAAGAAAGGGGGAGCACTCGTAGACAATTAGCAAACTATTGTGAACATCACGCGTTTGTCTCTTGTGTTGAACCCCAAAAGGTCTATGAGGCACTCGAAGACTCGGATTGGCTTAATGCCATGCATGAAGAACTCAACAACTTCGAGTACAACAAGGTGTGGAGATTGGTGCCAAGACCATCGGGGAACCACAACGTCATTGGAACCAAGTGGATCTTCAAGAACAAGCAAGATGCTCATGGGAACATCATTCGCAACAAGGCGAGATTGGTAGCACAAGGCTACTCCCAAGTCGAGGGTATCGACTACGGTGAAACCTTGCTCCCGTTGCTCATCTTGAATCCATTCGTTTGTTGATTGCTTATGCTTCCCATCACAACTATAAGTTGCAACAAATGGATGTGAAAAGTGCTTTTCTTAATGGTCCTATTAATGAGTTGGTCTATGTCAAGCAACCCCCCGGGTTCGAGGACCCCTACTTCCCGGATCATGTGTATCAACTCGATAAGGCACTATGGCCTTAAACAAGCCCCACATGCGTGGTATGATCACCTTATCGAGTTGCTACAAGATCGTGGATTTGAAGTAGGACAAATTGATCCCACTCTTTTTACTAAGAAGGTCAAAGGGGAGTTGTTTGTATGCCAACTATATGTTGATGATATTATCTTTGGTTCTCCTAAGAAAGCTTTCAATGAGGAATTTGCCGCTCTCATGACCTCCAAGTTCAAGATGTCTTCGATGGGAGAGTTGAAGTTCTTCCTTGGTCTTGACATCAAACAAAGAAGGGAAGGAACCTTCATCAACCAAGCCAAATACACTCAAGACATGCTTAAAAGATTCAAGCTAAGTGATGTCAAGCCGGCTACTACACCAATTGTAAGTGCATCTAGTGCCACCCCTTGTTGGTTTTGGAGTATTGATGACAAAGTTGGTTGAGGGACTAATGCGTTTGTGAGAATTGCAGGATAACGCAGGTAGTGTCCCTCATTGATTCAGTTTACCTACCGGAGATTACCCCTAAAAATGTATGAAGACATTGAAGACAATGGTGGTATGAGAAGATATTCATATTGAAGACTATGACATGAGAAGACATTGCGTGAAGACTTTGGAGCGCGAAGACTGTGTGTTTTCGTTGTTTCGTTTCTTCTTTGTTGAGTCATAGGAACCACCGTACTATTAAGTGGGGTCCAAGTGAACTAAGTCAGAATGACTGAAGTGATGCTCAACCCAAATCCTATGTCTTCGAGCGAAGACAATGAGAGCAAATCTTATCCAAAGCTGGATGAGTCAGCTTTGCTTGTAGCCCAAGTAAAGTTGCCGTGTGTGTTTGAAATCTGACCGTTGGAACACGTGTCAGTTCCTTAGTGACCCAGGGTCATTTTGGACAAATCAGGTCGGGTTGCCTAGTGGCTATAAATAGCCCACCCCCTACACCATAAATTGGTGGCTACTCAGAGTTTGTGCACGGCTTTTGTCGTTTGAGAGCAACCTACCTCGAAGCATTTGAGAGAGAGAGAGAAATCCTTGCGAGGACGAAGCCCAAACACCCAGAGCCAAAGAGTGTTAGGCATCACTGAAGTCTTTCTGTCTGTGTGACCTGAAGACTTATTACACTTGAGGATTGTGAATCCTCCAGCCGGTTAGGCATCGCATTCTGAGCATCCAAGAGTCATTGTGGATTGCCGGTGAACGAAGTCTGTGAAGGTTTGGAAGTCTCCCTTGAAGACTTACCAGAGTGATTGGGCGAGGACTGGGTGTCCTTAGCTCAAGGGGAATAAGGTGAAGACACGGTCTTCTGAGTTAAATCTCAGCCTCCCTAACCAGACGTACAATTGTCACAGCAACTGGAACTGGTCCAACAAATCCTGTGTCTTCAACAAGCAACTGGTTCTATCCCTTCCAACCTTACTTAAGTTTGTCTTCATGAAGTCATTGCCTATCTGTTTATCTGTTTGACTTGATTGCTTGACTACTATTGTTGATTGGCTTCATACTATCTTCCATCTTGATCCTTACTGCCTAACTGCTATTAGTCCTATACCTTCATCTCATTATATACTTGACTATGGCTTGTTTAGGTTAGTTTATCTCCCGCTGCATATCAATTAGGTTGTTTCTGTTGCTTGTCTTTGAAACTTCCAAGTTTTGAAGACTTTCATAAAAATCGCCTATTCACCCCCCCTCTAGTCGATACTAGCACTTTCAATTGGTATCAGAGCAAGGTACTCCCTTGTTCTGTGTGATTCGGTTTAACCACCTGGAGTTTCAGCTATGTCGACTGCAGGGATAATCAAGGTCTCCGCTGCTTGCCCCGTGTTCGATGGAACTGAATATCCCTACTGGAAGAATAAGATGTGCATGCATCTTGAAGCCATTGATGTCGACCTCTGGTATGTCGTCAAGAATGGCGTTCCCAAAACTGGTGAAGGTGTCACCCCCACTGATGTCAAGAAGTTCATTCAACTGGACTCTACTGTGAAGAACATCATCTGTGGTCATCTGACCAAAGGACAGTATGGTCGTGTGAGTGCTCTGGAAACGTCAAAGCTAGTCTGGGACTGGCTATCCAAAGTCAATGAAGGCGTTTCAACCCAGAGAGATCAAAGAATCAGTGTTCTCCACAACCTCTTCAACCGCTTCAAGAGAAATGACAATGAGAATGTCTAGCTCACGTTTGATCGCCTCACTGATATCACAAATGAACTTCAAGCTCTTGGCGCAACTGAGATTACCAAGCATGAAATCGTCAAGACACTGCTGAGATCACTTGACAGCTCCTTTGACACCCTTGCCCTCATGATACAAGAACGTCCTGACTTCAACACTCTCGATCCATCTGATATACTTGAGAGGCTCAACACACATGAGTTCCAGCTATCTGAGAAAAGAGATATCTACGGTCCAAGCTATGGCCGAACTCGTGCCTTGAAGGCAAAAGTTGTTTCCTCATCTGAAGAAGAATCTGACTGCAGTTCTGAAGATCCTGAAGACATTGGAAGGGAACTTGCTATGCTTGTGAAGAAGTTCCAGAAATTCACAAAGAAGAAAGGCTTCAGAAAGTCCTCACGATCTAGCTCAAGGAATGATGAAGCTTCCACACATGATCACAAGAAGAGAACCTGCCACAAGTGCAAGAAACCTGGTCACTACATATCTGAGTGTCCACAGTGGGACAATGAGAAGAAGAAGAAGAAAAGCAAGGAATATGATTCTGATGACAAGAAGAAGAAGAAATCCTCAAAGTCTTCTAAGTCTTCTTCCAAGTCTTCATCATACAAGAAGAGCTCATCTGGCAAGGCTCGTGCTTTTGTTGGCAAGGAAATTGATTCAGAGGAGGAGTCTGCTTCGGAGGAGGCGGAGGTGGAGTCTGGAGAGGAGTCTGACCCTGGCGTTGCAAGTCTGGCTCTAGCCATTGCCTATGTTGCCAAGTCCATCTTCAACACTGAAGACAATGACTTCCACACCAACGCTGAAGCTAATGACGAAGACGATCCTACTCCCACCTACTGCTTCATGGCACGCGGTGCCAAGGTAAAATCACGCGATGCTTACTTTCAAACTTCAAGTGAAGATGACTCTGATTGTGAATCCAAACCCAGCTACTAAACACTTGCTAAAATTGCAACTGAACAACAAAAGGCAATGGAACATACTCAAAAACTGTTAGACAAAAGCGATGACCTGTTGGACGCTGAAATGACACGTTCACAGTCCTTAGTTGATGACATAAAAAGTCTTCATGCTAAGTACCAAGAACTTGAAGGTCGTCATGAATCACTCTCAACTACTTATGAAAGGCTCTCCTATGATTATCTTCAAAGGAAACAAGAGCTTGAGAAATTGAGAGCGGCTCATGAAGATCTTCAAAAGGTGAATGAGTCACTTCGCGCTCAACAGATCAGTTCCGCTTAGGAAGGATTTGAACCACCATGTCTAAAATGCATTGAGCGTGATAATGCTACATCTGTTGCTGAATGTTCCACTGCTGCTACTGTTTCATTGTCTTCACCTACTGATGTGGTCACTAACCCCTCTGCGGAGGATACCACTACTGTTGCTGATGAAAATGCTATGTTGAAGACATTGCTTGAAACAGGGATGTACAAAAGTTTGAAGGGACATTAGACTCTCTGCGATGTCCTCAAAAAGCAGATTCTGAACCGAAACCCTAGGAAAGAGGGTGTTGGGTTCGAGAGGAAAATGAACGTTGATGGCTCATACTGGAAGCCTGAGCAGTACCCCAAAACCACATGGGTTGCTGCAAAGGGACCTTCAGTAGATCCATCTACCTTATCTGGCTTTACCTGTGCTAATCCTATTATCATTGATGAATCCTTTGATGCAAACTATAAGCTGTTCAAAAATCAGAATGGTGAAGTGTTTGCCAGGTACATTGGTACTAACTGCAGGAATGGACCACCGATGAAGAAGATCTGGGTACCTAAGCAGTACATTGAGAATCTTCCTGTGAATGTCATCATGACACCACCTAGGAAGAAGACAAACCCAGACCTATAGCTTCATATGGCCCAAAGGCTTCATACAGATCCAGGACTCACATGAGTCACCCTAATGCCAATGTTTTGCAGGGAAATCATGCTCAGACTTATGAATATGAGCGTGTATCTTCGAATCGCTATGTTCATAGGACTAAGAACTTTTCTGCTTATTCATATGAGTATCATTCATCTCCTGCAAGGCTATTTTCTAGGGCTTCAAAGCCAAAATTCTCAGATGCTGCACTTAGACTCATTGCTTCTAAGCCCCCACTGAAAATGTGGGTGGCAAAGAAGAACTAACTCTCTTTTGCAGAAAATGGTCTCCAGCCAACAATCAATGGCGTCCGATACTATTGCTGGGGACCTAAAACTCACTGAGGACGCACGCTAAAATATCATTCTATATGCTTCACATCTAAATTCCTCATCAGTCTATGTCCTAACTTTGATATAAGCTATGACTGTCCCTATATGTATCAAATGCATATGCTTCACAACACTTGTGTGAAGCCTATCCTCCTAACTGCACTGTAGGGTACATCACCAAAAGCTTCAGAATGGATTATGGACAGTGGATGCACAAATCATATGACTGGTGATCGAAGTCTTCTCATGGACTCAACCTTACGTCCATCCGACAAGAGTCACATCACATTTGCTGACACTGGTAAAAGCAAAGTATTGGGTCTAGTTAGAGTTGCAATCTCAAAGGATCAACACATGGATAAAGTGATGCTTGTTGAATCCCTTGGTTTCAACTTAATGTCTGTCTCAATGCTTTGTGACTTGAACATGATTGTGATATTTGGCAAATATCATTGCCTTGTACTAATGGAATCTGACAAATCTCTAGTCTTTGAAGGGTATCGAAAAGATGATCTGTACATGGTAGATTTCTCAACAGGTCCACAGCTTGCCGTTTGTCTTCTCACAAAAGCTTCAGAATGCTGGCTCTGGCATCGAAGGATGGGACATGCTGGCATGAGGAACTTACACTCACTCGTCAAGAAGAAGCATGTCATAGGCATCGAAGATGTCAAGTTCAAGAAGGATCATCTGTGTGGTGCCTGTGAAGCTGGAAAGATGACAAGGGCAAAGCACCCGTCGAAGACAATCATGACAACATCTCAACCCTTCGAGCTGTTACACATGGACTTATTTGGACCTACTCACTACTCCACCCTCACAACAACTGCTTGTCTCTATGGTTTCATCATTGTTGATGACTACTCAAGATACACATGGGTCCATATAATTCTTTACAAGACTGAAGTACAAGATGTCTTTAGACGCTTTGCAAATCGAGCAATGAACAATTATGGAGTGAAGATCAAGCACATCAGAAGTGACAATGGCACTGAATTCAAGAACACCGGGCTTGATCTGTATCTGGATACAATGGGAATCACTCATGAGTTCTCTGCTCCATACACACCTCAGCAAAATGGCATCGTTGAGCGCAAGAACAGAACCCTCATTGAAATGGCTCGAACAATTCTAGATGAGTACAAGACACCAAGAAAGTTCTGGCCCGAAGCTATTGATACAGCATGTCACATCATCAACCGTGTGTACGTTCATAAGCTTCTAAACAAAACATCATATGAGCTACTTACTGGCAAGAAGCCAAATGTCAGTTACTTCAGAGTATTTGGAGCAAGATGCTGGATAAAGGATCCCCATCACAAGTCAAAATTTGCACCTAAGGCTCACGAAGGCTTCATGCTTGGCTATGGAAAGGATTCACACTCCTACAGAGTCTTCAACCTTTATCTCTACAAAATCGTTGAAACTGTGGATGTGAGATTTGATGAAACAAATGGAGATCCTGCCAAGTACACTGGATGAAGCTCCTTCAAATGAGGCAATCAAGTTGATGGGAACTGGTGAAATCATGCCCTCTGAAGCACAACCTGAAGAGGAACTCATCATCTCTGCACCAAATCAACCTGAAGACAATGCTCAGTCCGAAGACAATCCTCCTAGTGATGACAATGATCAGCCAGAGCAAAATCTTCGTCCTGTTCACCCTCGTGTTGCAAATGAAGTTCAAATAGAGAAGATAATTAACAGCATCAATGCACCTGGTCCGCTCACTCGTTCAAGAGCAACTCAGCTAGCAAACTTCTGTGGGCACTTTTCATTTGTGTCAATATCAGAACCCAAGAAAGTTGCTGAAGCCTTTATGGAACCAGAATGGATTCAAGCCATGCAAGAAGAACTTCAACAGTTCAAACTGAATAATGTCTGGGAACTTGTCAAGCGACCTGATCCTCGCAAGCATAACATTATTAGAACAAAATGGATATATCGAAACAAGCAAGATGAGCATGGTCAAGTCGTCAGAAATAAAGCACGTCTTATAGCTCAAGGATACACCCAAGTGGAAGGAATTGACTTCGATGAAACATTTGCTCCTGTTTCTAGGCTTGAAGCTATTCGCATACTGCTAGCTTATGCAAATCATCACAATATCTTGCTATATCAAATGGATGTAAAGAGTGCATTTCTCAATGGCAAGATTGAAGAAGAAGTATATGTCGCACAACCACCTGGCTTTGAAGATCCAAAACATCCTGATATGGTGTACAAGCTAAACAAGGCACTGTATGGCCTTAAACAAGCCCCTCGTGCCTGGTATGATACAATCAAAGACTTCCTGAAGAGCAAAGGCTTCAAACCTGGATCCCTCGATCCCACTCTCTTCACGAAGACATATGATGGTGAACTATTTGTGTGCCAAATATATGTGGATGACATAATATTCGGATGCACCAACCAGAAGTACAGTGATGAGTTTGGGTACATGATGCAAGAGCAATATCAAATGTCCATGATGGGTGAGCTGAAGTTCTTCCTTGGTCTTCAAATTCGTCAGCAGAGGAATGGCATCTTCATATCTCAAGAGAAATACCTCAAAGATTGTCTGAAGAAGTTTGGAATGGAAGACTGCAAAGGCTACACGACGCCAATGCCAGCCAAGCACCATCTTGGTCCCGACGACAATGGTAAAGAGTTCGATCAAAAGGTATACCTCTCCATGATTGGCTCTTTGCTTTATTTATGTGCATCTAGGCCAGATATTATGCTTAGTGTTTGCATGTGTGCTCGGTACCAAGCGGCACCAAAGGAATCGCATCACTTAGCTGTGAAGCGAATTCTTAGATATTTGGCTTACACCCCAACACTCGGATTATGGTATCCCAAGGGCTCAAGATTCGATTTGGTTGGATTCTCAGATGCTAATTATGCTGGTGACAAGGTGGATCGCAAGTCTACATCTGGCACATGCCATTTTCTGGGTCGATCACTTGTCTGTTGGTCTTCGAAGAAGAAGAACTGTGTATCACTCTCAACTGCTGAATCTGAATACATTGTTGCTGGATCTTGTTGTGCTCAGCTTCTATGGATGAAGCAAACTCTCAAGGATTATGGCATCAATCTGCAACAAGTACCTCTCTTCTGCGACAACGAGAGTGCCATCAAGATAGCCAACAATCCAGTCCAACACTCGAAGACAAAGCACATTGAAATTCGTCATCATTTTCTTAGAGATCATGTTATGAAGAAAGATATCGATATCATTCACATCAACACTGATGAGCAACTGGCAGATATCTTCACAAAGCCCTTGGATGAGAAAAGGTTTTGCAAGTTACGGTGTGAGCTAAATATCTTAGAATCCTCTAATGTCCTGTGATCAGGCACACATCCTAACACTTATGCATGTTGATGACTTAGATGTGCAACACACAAAGTAATGTATGTCTTCAATCAATGAAGATTTACACTCTAAGTGTGAATACATTAACATGGAATTTGACTTCGGAGCACCACGATAATTGTGCACCGTGTCTGGGTCTAATACTTCCTATACGGTGGGTAACGCCACCACCAACTTTTCTTGTTTGAAGTGTTTCACTCAAGGCGTTATATTGCAATGACTTCGCATTTGGTTTGTCTTCAGTTTCAATTTGTCTTCATGACTTTCTGCACTATGACGATTTGATTGCTTTTTGATATATACTAGTGTTCTGTCCTCTACAGCATTCACTTATAGCTATGTCTTCAAGATTGGATCTTTTGAACTAAGTGAATGTGATCAGACCCTAATCTCTCTATGCTTACTATCTCAAAATCTATCTGTCCAAATCATATGCATTCTATTGAAACTGTCGAATGTCTTCTCTGCGTCCTAGTCAGCAGAAGGCAAAGAGACAAACATTAAATCTATGCTTAATGGATTATCTTTATTGTTGAAATCCGGAGAAGTCGGAACAACTCTCCGACATGCCTGGCGGGCGTGGGAACGTGGGACAACCCTAAGGGTGTTGCATGTTCGCCACGTGCCCCTCAAATGTGAACTGCCAGGGGCACCAGCGTAATTGCACTGTGTCTCTCACCTACTTATAAATACCTGTCCCCCTGCGATAAAGAAATACTTCTTCCACCTCTCCACCTCCGTCAAAACCCTAGCGCCACCGCTAGCTCGCGATGATGCCGGCGACGAAGCGCTTAGCTACCGCGACTTCTCCGACGCCGTCCTCACGCCGGCCGCGGACATCGTTCTCTCCGCCGTGGCCATAGGTGTCCTCCGTCGCCAAGTTAGGGCACGGTGGGCTGAACTGCTCGGTCTCCTATTCTTCTCCATCTAGCAGTTCTTCGTGCGATAATTATAACCCTATTTTTACCACCTTTTAGATCCTCAAGATTCATCCTGTTTACCAAAAGTTGTTTCTGTCTATTCAAAGCTAGATCTATTCCGTCTGCATCTCATACTGCTTAGTCAATTCACTTAGATTTCTTCTAGTTTGATTCCTCATTTGTACTTATTCACGGATTGGTACAAATCTGGAACCAACTCACCTATATAAGTGAATGTCTTTGCAACATGAGGTCAATGTCTTCAAACTGATTTATCTTCAAAATCTTCTGAGAATGCATATGACATCTTCCCCTTCCCTCGCATCTCTAATGCTGTCACAGGTACATGTCCGTGGGAGAATCCCTTGGTTCTCATAGTCTGCATTCGTTTGGAGAATACTTACAGCATCCGTTGAATTCTCCTGAAGCCAGTTCCTGCTTGACCAGCAAGCGCAGATCTCTGAAGCCTTTGAACGTATTGAAGCCTTTCAGTTTAAAGTTCATGGCAACAAAGAAATCAGCAAGGAAGGGTGGCAGACAGCACAGAGGAGGCACATCTAAAGATCTACCTGATGACTTAGTGGAACTGTACAAGACAGATCCTGAAGAAAATTATCATCAGAGGAAGACGCGAATCCAATGGATTCGACGCTATTGGGCTGAGGAGTGGTTCAAATACAGATTTGTGACAAAGGAATATGCAGAGAAAAATGCCATCAAGAAACCTTGGGGTGATATCCTCTATCGAGGGCTTCAACCCAAGAGCCGAGCTGAAGCCATTGAACAAGGCTTCTATCCATGCATGGTCCGTGGGCCACAGCCAGCGAACGCAGATTCCACTTCACTACTATGGTGTCGTGATGATTCGCTCTTCAAGCGCAACTATCAGTTTGCTGTGGCTTCGGCCAAAGAGAACAAGAAGACCTTGGGTTTGGACTTCAATCCAGGTCCCTCTGCTCCCCGTGCTGATGGCTCCCGTGAAGCTAATCCCAATGTCATTGGCCCCTATGCCAACCTTGACGGCCTCATCACTTACATCATGGTCCAAGGCCAGAGTCGATCATTCTGACGATGGTGCTGACTCTGATGAAGCCCCTGCTCCTCCTTCGCCAAAGCCGCAGAAGCAAAACAAGTCTAAGGCTTCAACCTCAGTTGCAAAGCCACCTCCGAAGACTTTGCGTGCAAAGCCACTGGCCATTGCACCTCCTGAAGCCAGTGTGCAATCTGAAGATCTGTCCCATGTCTCCAGGAGAACGGACAAGAAAAAGCAGCTTGTTAGAACATCTGATTAGCGAGCTTTGACTCCTGCTGCCATTCTGCGTGAGGAACCCATTGATTTATCAAGTGATGATGATCTCGCTGATGACGCCCTTGAGCAGTTGATCAAGAGCAAAGAAGAAGCAGAAATCTTCAGCAACCTGCCTCTCTTTGATGTGGCCATCATTCACAATTTCATTGATGAGTGGTTCGACACCCCCAACGTCAGTTTCGAAGACTTACAGCTCCCAGTAGGCCTCAGTGTCGCCTTCAATGGCGCCATTGCTTCTGAGCTAGCTCTCGCTCAGCGCATCGTTGAGCTCAAAAACAAGATTGATTTTGAGAAGGCTCAATTCAAGAAGCATGTGGCCAATCTGAGTGTTCAAGACGTCCGCAACTTCAAGGTCATGCTCCATGAGCTCAAAGAAGCTTTTCTGCAGAAACGCCAAGAAGCTCAGGGCTCTCGAGAACGCATGAAGCTTTTGGCTGATAAGTGTGTGCTCGCCTACAATGAGGCTGAGAAGCGCAAATCCCTTGGCCGTCCTGGCATTGACCCCAGGATGGCTGCAAAGAGGAAGAAGAAGCACCCTGCTGAACAGCCTGAGCCTTCAAGCCAAGAAGCCCCTCGCATTATCTTCCCAAGCAGCATGACTGGCTCGAAGCCAAAGGTCACCTCAACTGCTTCAGAACAGAAGAAGACAAAGGCTACCGAGGCTGATGCGAGGAAGAGAAAGAATACTGAAGCTTCTGATGCCGCTCCCTCCAAGAAGAAGCGCAAGACCAAGAAGACTAGGGCTGCTTCCAAAGAGCCCTTAGTCGTTGAACCCATCTCCGTTGTTCGCCCTGTGTCTGTTCATCAAGAAAGAAGGATGGTTGTCCATGAGCCTGCTACCACAGAGGCTCATGAGACTGAAGATATTCCAGTTGCTGAACCCAACGCTGCTGAAGACATTGGTCAAGATGACAATGTAAATGATGATGAAGTTCTTCCTCAGATTGAACATCAAGTGGTATCATCACCCGTTCATACGAACAGCGAAATCATCAGCATTGGTCGTCCATTGACGCCAATTGCTCAGGATGCTTCGTGGGCTGATCATCCACAACAACAACAAGACTCCCCCAATACTCCCCAACAACAACAACAAGCTCCACCCCTAGTGCAAGAAGAGGATGAAGACTTTCAGGCTCAACCAAGTCCATCTCCTAACTTGAAGCCAGCGCTTCGCAGGCTTCGAAGAGGACAAAGGCCTGAAGTCCCTCTGTCGAGTGTACCTGAAGGAGAAGTGCAACGTTCACCTGTTGCAAGGCACATATTCTCTGACCCAGCTCCAATAGTGAACATCTCCATGTCTGAAGCACATGCTGCTGAAGACATTCCAGCTGCATCAGCCGAAGAAAAAGAAGAAGAAGTACGTGTACCAACTCCCCCTGCTATTGAAGAAGAAGAAGTTCGTGTACCAACACCCCCAGCGATTGAAGAAGAAGCCATTCATGATCTGAACGTGCCTATGCCCGACCCTCCTGCTCGTCAAGAGGAGGTTGAAAATGTTGAGGCTGCCACCACCAATGCCAATGAAGCCAATGACGTGGTCATGGCTGACGCCAATGTGGAGCCTGCACCAACCAGCGTGCCTGAAACCAATGAGGCAACTGTGCCCGAAGCAAATGTGGCCCCTGAATCTGACGCCAATGAGACTGCTGCACCTGACGCCAATGAGGAGGCTGCACCTGGAGAGAATATGACAAATGCTTCTTGTGGCTCTTCATCAGAAGCAGGATAAGCATCATTTCTGGCTCAAGCACCAAATGCAAAGCCTCTTGGTGGATGTCAATCACATTCGCAACCTTGCCACCAAGAATGCCTTTGTTGCTCATGAAACTTGCCGAAGATCATGGAAGAGTTTGACCCTGCTCAGTGCTGAAGCTGATCTTCAAGATGATGGCTTCAATGAAAGATTCCAGTTCGACTCCACTCCTCCAAGGACTGCTACCCTGCGTCGAACTCCATCTCTTGAAGACTCTATATATTCCTCTTCCGCGGCAACAGTTAATGCCAGAGTGATCGATGATGAAGATGATGCTACTTCACCACCTCCAACTACTACTGTGCGCATCGACACTGCACCAAGCTCGTCTGCACCGCCAACCAACGATGACAACCCTGCTGCTTCACCTACTCATGATGACGAGTAGATGCTCTATGTCTTCAAACCTTTTTGGTCATTACTGACAAAAGGGGGAGAAGCGTATGAGTTGATAGTCTTCAAGCGGGTTCATATGGGCGGTTGCGTTATATTTTGCTGCGTGCTTACAACTCTTGCGTTTTGAAACATTTGGTTCTTTGAGTTGTAACACCTAAACTTGATGGTCGTTTGCTACTTCTGCTACTTATTTGCTTTGCGATGATAAATTCCGCATGTGCGATGATAACTTCCGCACTTAGATCATTCTGCAGACGTCCATTTTTCATTATGCATGTCATTCTTATCGCTATATCAATTCATGCACACTGAATTATCTTCATAAGTTGAATTGGATCTCCACAAGTACAACCTGCCATGTGCATTTGCATTCCAAAAGCAAATTACTTATATGCACATCTTCAGGGGGAGCCCTTGCAACTTATGAAGACAAATTCCTATCCTTACAATTTCACATACTTTATCCCTGTTGAAAACTTCAACCAGTTTGTCATCAATCACCAAAAAGGGGGAGATTGTAAGTGCATCTAGTGCCACCCCTTGTTGGTTTTGGAGTATTGACGACAAAGTTGGTTGAGGGACTAATGCGTTTGTGAGAATTGCAGGATAACGCAGGTAGTGTCCCTCATTGATTCGGTTTACCTACTAGAGATGACCCCTAAAAATGTATGAAGACATTGAAGAAAATGGTGGTATGAGAAGATATTCATATTGAAGACTATGACATGAGAAGACATTGCGTGAAGACTTTGGAGCGCAAAGACTGTGTGTTTTCGTTGTTTCGTTTCTTCTTTGTTGAGTCATAGGAACCACCGTACTGTTAAGTGGGGTCCAAGTGAACTAAGTCAGAATGACTGAAGTGATGCTCAACCCAAATCCTATGTCTTCGAGTGAAGACAATGACAGCAAATCTTATCCAAAGCTGGATGAGTCAGCTTTGCTTGTAGCCCAAGTAAAGTTGCCGTGTGTGTTTGAAATCTGACCGTTGGAACACGTGTCAGTTCCTTAGTGACCCAGGGTCATTATGGACAAATCAGGTCGGGTTGCCTAGTGGCTATAAATAGCCCACCCCCTACACCATAAATTGGTGGCTGCTCAGAGTTTGTGCACGGCTTTTGTCGTTTGAGAGCAACCCACCTCGAAGCATTTGAGAGAGAGAGAGAAATCCTTGCGAGGACGAAGTCCAAACACCCAGAGCCAAAGAGTGTTAGACATCACTGAAGTCTTTCTGTCTGTGTCACCTGAAGACTTATTACACTTGAGGACTGTGAATCCTCCAGCCGGTTAGGCGTCGTGTTCTAAGCATCCAAGAGTCATTGTGGATTGCCGGTGAATGAAGTCTGTGAAGGTTTGGAAGTCTCCCTTGAAGACTTACCAGAGTGATTGGGCGAGGACTGGGTGTCCTTAGCTCAAGGGGAATAAGGTGAAGACACGGTCTTCTGAGTTAAATCTCAGCCTCCCTAACCAGATGTACAATTGTCACAGCAACTGGAACTGGTCCAACAAATCCTGTGTCTTCAACAAGCAACTGGTTCTATCCCTTCCAACCTTACTTAAGTTTGTCTTCATGAAGTCATTGCCTATCTGTTTATCTGTTTGACTTCATTGCTTGACTACTATTGTTGATTGGCTTCATACTATCTTCCATCTTGATCCTTACTGCCTAACTGCTATTAGTCCTGTACCTTCATCTCATTATATACTTGACTATGGCTTGTTTAGGTTAGTTTATCTCCCGCTGCATATCAATTAGGTTGTTTCTGTTGCTTGTCTTCGAAACTTCCAAGTTTTGAAGACTTTCATAAAAATTGCCTATTCACCCCCCCTCTAGTCGATACTAGCACTTTCACCAATGCCTACCAAGTGCCAACTTGACATCGATCCCAATGGTAAAGCCGTGGATCAAAAGGTATATCGCTCCATGATTGGCTCCTTGCTTTACCTTTGTGCATCTAGACCGGATATCATGTTGAGTGTGGGGATGTGTGCACGTTTTCAAGCCGCACCAAAGGAAAGTCACTATGTGGCGGTCAAGCGAATCTTTTGATGTTTGGCTCATACCCCAAACTTTGGCTTATGGTACCTAAGGGAAGCAAACTTCAAGCTTGAAGGTTTCACAGATTCCGATTAGGCGGGAGACAAAGTGGATAGGAAGTCCACTTCCGGAGGGTGCCAATTTCTTGGTTGCTCTTTGGTAAGTTGGTCATCCAAGAAGCAAAGTTGTGTGTCTCTCTCGTCCACCGAAGCGGAGTATGTGGCGGCCGGTAGTTGTTGTGCTCAACTCCTATGGTTGAGGCAAACTTTAAAGGAGTACGGTGTCATTTGTGACAAAGTGCCTCTTTGGTGTGATAATGAAAGTGCCATCAAGATTTCTCTCAACCCGGTTCAACACTTCAAGACGAAGCACATTGAGATTTGGTATCACTTCATCCGGGATCACATTAGGCGAGGGGAGATCGAGCTCAAGTATGTCAACACTCATGATAACCTTGCAGATATTTTCACGAAGCCCATGGATGAAGCAAGATTAAACGAGTTAAGGCATGAGCTAAATATCATTGATTTGAGCAATGTGACTTGAACCCGTGCACCCCCCACCACACTCAACTTGTTGTCTAGTTTAGGTGTAGGCATGGACATAGGGGGAGTGTTGTTCTCTCAATGAACTCTCCCTCCCCCAGTATGCATAAATCGATCACCTCTTTCACATTAGCTATTTTTATGGTACTTGTGCTTCAAAGACGAGTTTTGGTCATGGGCCCAAGGATAATTCTTCGCGGTGCCATACCATCCAACTCAAACATAGGTGGCTTCGGCCACCGCCCTCTCTCCTGGAGAGGCCTTGTCGCTTGGTGGTTTCTTGTTGTCTCTCTGCCTCTGGTTTGTGCTTGATCTTGTGGTTTCTTGTGTGTGAAAAGTTTCCGTGCAAAGGCCTTCTTCTCGTGTTGAAACTTGCGGTGACTTGAGTTCACGGTACTACCGTGGCATGCTGCGGTACTACCGCAGCCAGCCATGGTACTACCGCTTGCGGGAGCATGGTACTACTGCGACCACTCGGCAGTAATTTTGTACTACCGCCTGGTTGAGCGGTACTACCGCCTCGGTGCGGTACTTCCGCCCGAGCGATACTACCGCGATGATACGCGGCACTACCGCGCCGGTTCGAGGGCGTGGGGATAAGGACGGGCAGGGGGAGTTCTAACTCCCCATACCCATTCGCAGTCCTCTCTCCACGTTGCCTCTTTCTCTCCCTTGCTCAAGAACGGAGCCGGCGTCCGTCGCCGGATCTCCTCCACCGGCTGCCCTCCTGTGATTCCGACCGGTGGGATCGTTCCCCACCACGTGCTCTTGCTATGGACCAAGGTTTTTCCCCAACTCCCTCTCTGTGTTGATTGTGTTTGGTGTTTCTAGGTTTTGGGGGAGGCTTGTGTGTTCTTGAGATTCATAGGCTTAATCTCTGCAAGAGTAGGATGAAGGAGCGTAGTATTGCATAGGGTTTATACCTGTATTGTTGTCTTGCGCTAGATCTAATCACCATAGCACCGCCATGGTTTCGCGGTTCTTTTCAGATTCAAATCACCGGTTGGATCTGCTGCGACGCGGTACTACCGCCCATCTGGCGCGGTACTACCGCTTGCACGGTACTACCGCCCTTCGGGAGTGGTACTACTGCGCTCTGTGCGGTACTAAAATTTTACTTCCGCTCCAACCATGGTACTACCGTGACCTCGCACGGTACTACCACGTTTGGAGCGGTACTAATATTTTAGTACCGCAGGCAGTGGCAGTTCTACCGTGGCTCACATCTATCGCATGCCAACTTTCTCGTATGTCTTCTATGTGTTTCTTGTGCTTTATCGTGGCCTTTGCATTGATCTTATTCGCGTCTTTGGTGCTTTGCGTGTGTGTCTCAGGTGGTGGCTCTCGCCGGTCCAATCCCAGTCGTGACACTGGCTCCAAGCGTCTGCGCAACCCAGGTGAAGTACCAGAGGGATCGTCTGCCTCCAAGCGCAATGTCAAGACCTCAGCTGGCAAGCACAAGGAGCCCGCTAAGGGCATGGATGAGATAGCCCCAACTGAGTATGTCTGTCTCAGGCAGCTTCACCCTTATGTGCACCCTCGTTCCACTGTCAGAGGCTGTGAGCTGTTTTGGAACAAGCAACAGACCAACATCTATCTGGATGTCATCAAGAACAAGTAGAATACCTACGTGGAGGTGAAGTGGATTGATATGCATCATATGAGGAAGGACAAGTTTCGTGACTACTTTGGAGAGGCTCTGGACTTGGTGGAGCAGTTTGGCATTGAGCATGTGATCTCTTTTCACCTGGACTATGACCCTGAGATTATCTGTCAGTTCTTTGCCTCAGTGTACTTTCACCATAATGAAGAGCGGAGGATGACCTGGATGACCAATGGCCGCCAACTGTCTGCTACCTGGAAGGAGTTCATGGATCTGCTTCAGGTTCCTGATGATGGGCTTAACACTCCAGTAGGTGTTCGCCCCCATGCCAATGCTAATTCTGCCAACAAGGACAAGCTTGCACCGTTCATGGTTGAGAAGGCGCTCGCCAATGGCAAGACAACTTTGGTACTCAACTCCTTTCTAGATATCATGTATCGCATCTTCCGCAACTCTTTGTTCTCACGCATCGATGACAAAGACAAGGTTCATGCCTATATGGTGGATATGATGCTCATTTGCGAGGAGGCTCGTTCGACCCAGTCTCAGCCACTTGATGTCTCACACATCATGTGGTGTGAGCTTTGGTTTGCAGTGTTCAACCGCAAGGTGCCTATCTATGGGCCCTATCTGTTTCGGCTGATCTTGAAGACTCGGGAGAAGATGTTCCCTAATGAGGAGTTCCTTGCTCCAGACTGGATTCGCCATGAGCCCATCTGTCTGCGTATCAAATCCAACTGGGCCAACACCGCTACTCGTGCCAAGGCGACTGCTGCTAGGGCTGCTGTTGATGAGGAGGATGCTGGCGCCGAGGATGTTGCTGAGGGCCGTGCTGCTAGGCCTTCCCAGAGTGCCACTATGCCATCATGGGCCAAGAAGCTGAAGGACAAGATGAAGACTCTTTTCTGCATGCAAGCCAAGGGGCAGTACAGGGCTCACGTGGCGTCCAAGGAGAGTCGTCGCCGGGACAACAAGATCATGCAGCTCTATGGTGAGGAAGTGTCTGGCGGGTCTGAGGAGCGCATCACTCCAGAGACTGAGTGGATGGAGAAGC
This sequence comes from Triticum timopheevii, assembly GCA_963921465.1. Taxonomy (NCBI): domain Eukaryota; kingdom Viridiplantae; phylum Streptophyta; class Magnoliopsida; order Poales; family Poaceae; genus Triticum; species Triticum timopheevii. The sequence goes on along the minus strand of OY997264.1, from coordinate 100,563,891 downwards.
AAGGCTACAGGTGGACTGAGTCTGAGGAGGATGTCGAGGAGACCATCCCAGCTGCCGAGGAGACCGACGGGGAGGGTTGGGACGAGTTCCCTGCTTGAGCCACCTCGTGTGTGTAGGTGTCCTCTCTGCCTTTTTGGCGTCTCGATGCCAAAGGGGGAGAGAGTGTAGGGATTTGCGAGTTTGCGAGTCGTTTGTGTCGTGTGTTTGCTGCTTTCTCGGTTGAACTATTTGCTGCTTTCTCATTTGAACCTCGGTTACTTTACTTCGTATGGTGTAAGACATATGCACTCTATCTATCCTAGCGAGCTTGTGTTATATTGTGCTATCTTTATGCTATGCTATGTTTATTATTGTGCCTTGGTCTCTAAAATATAGGGGGAGTGTTGATCCTAGTTTGTGTGCTATGCAGTGCAAAGCATTCATCTAAGTGCACACATCTAGGGGGAGCCCGTCTATATTTTAGAGAGGTGGGGTTTGCCCTTGCTCTAAATTATCTTATCTATGTGCAAATCCCGTGTTGTCATCAATCCACCAAAAAGGGGGAGATTTTAAGGGCATATTTATCCCTTAGGTGTTTTGGTGATTGATGACAATGCTTTTGCGGACTAATCGTGTGCCTTGAGTTTCTCAGATACTTCATCACTAGGCATGAGACGATTCGGTGCCCCTCGGAGACTATTGAAGTCGGCATTGTTCTACGTTTCTCTTTGGTGGATTTGAGTCGTAGGAGAGCCGTACTATTAACAGGGGGTCCGCGTCAGAAAGGTTTGGGTGGAATCAACACGTACACTTGTCCTACCTTTCCCTGCACTTTGGAGCTTCTCATCGTTATCTTGGTTGTACTGAAATCTGACAACTACTGCTGTGCTTGCGGTAGTACCGCAAGTACCAGCGGTAGTACCGCTGTGGGTCACGGTAGTACCGCTCCTCTGGAGCCGTAGTATCGCGGCCCCCAGGCCTAGTGCCGCTCCGGCACGGTAGTAAGGGCGGATGTAATTTTTTACATCCGCGCCACCCACGGTAGTACTGCTCGCCGAGCGCGGTAGTACCGCAGGGGCCCACGGTAGTACCGCTCCTGAGGAGTCGTAGTACCGTGGCCCTCCTACCTAGTAACGCAGCGTCACGGTAGTAGGAGCGGATGTAATTTTTTACATCCGCGCCTGCCACGGTAGTACCGCGCCTCGCGAGCGGTAGTACCGCGTCAGATTTTTGTACCACCTCCTTTTCAGCGGAAGTAGGCACGGATGTAATTTATTTCATCCGCGCCCTTCCCAGGCAATGACTTTCCTGCCTAGCGGTAGTACCGCAAGGGGGAGCGGTAGTACCGCGCAAGCCATAGTACTGCCCCCCTAGTCAGGCAAGTTCCGGCCTGTGCTGCTGCCGCGGAAGTACCGTGGTCCGCCACGGTAGTACCGCGTAGCCTCGCGGTAGTACCGCGCTCCTGGAGCGGTAGTACCGCGTGTCGCGGGCTGAACATGTGGATAACGGTTGGATTTTTCCCATGACTATAAAAGGGGGGTCTTCTACCTCTAGTTGACTACCTCTTCCACCTCTAAGCTCCATTGTTGCTCCAAGCTCCATTTTCGCCCGATCTCTCTCCATAGCCAATCAAACTTGTTGATTTGCTCGGGATTGGGTGACAAGGGCCCGATCTACACTTCCACCACAGGATATTTGATTCCCCCCACTTATCCCTAGCGGATCTTGTTACTCTTGGGTGTTTGAGCACCCTAGACGGTTGAGGTCACCTCGAAGCCATACTCCATTGTGGTAAAGCTTCGTGGTGTTGTTGGGAGCCTCCAATTGGTGTGGAGATTGCCCCAACCTTGTTTGTAAAGGTTCGGTCGCCGCCTTCAAGGGCACCAATAGTGGAATCACGGCATATCGCATTGTGTGAGGGCGTGAGGAGAATACGGTGGCCCTAGTGGCTTCTTGGGGAGCATTGTGCCTCCACACCGCTCTAACGGAGACGTACTTCCCCTTAAAAGGAAGGAACTTCAGTAACACATCCTCGTCTCTACCGGCTCCACTCTTGGTTATCTCGTGCCTTTACTTTTGCAAGCCTACTTGTGTTACATCCTTTGCTTGCTTATATGGTAGTTGTTATTGTATCATATAGGTTGCTCACTTAGTTGCACATCTAGACAACCTATTTTGTTGCAAAGTTTAATTTGGTAAAGAAAAGCTTAAAAATTGTTAGTTGCCTATTCACCCCCCTCTAGTCAACCATATCGATCCTTTCAGTTTGCATAACTAAGATGCACATAGCCAAACACCAACAATCTAACATAGAAAATAAGAAAAAGACATATGGGCAACAGTAAAGTCATATAGGATTGACACTATGTCTATGTCGAAGGAGATGGTGACCGATCCAGAGATTATGTTGCCACCCATGTTAGGTAAAAGCTTCTCTGGCACCCACTCCAACTGTATATGCATCATCTTGAAAAATGGTTGGTATAAGGATGGTAATTTACCCATGGGCATGGCTACCTATGGGTACCCCACCTGCATGGGTAGGGCAGGGGTACATTTTCGTGCCCATGGGAAGTGCCCGGACCCTACCCAATTATTCGTGGGTAGGGAACGAATACGATTTTTCGCCCATGGGTATGCCCACGCCCTACCTGATTATCTTACTGGTGGGTTATGTGTGTTATAAACACTAAGCTATCTAGTCTTTGCATGTAAGCTTCACACCCACTCCCATCCTCCTTTAAATAAACCAATTGTACCTGCACCATACCCTACCCATTGACATCCTGGGTTGGTACTCCGTTTGGTGTAGCATAGATCACATATGAAGCGAGTACGTATAATGAAAAATAACCTGCAGAGGAGACGAGTTTTCGCCAATAAAAACTAAGGGATTTCTAATTTGATGCCCCTCTTAGCTTAGTCCTCCTCAGTTTTGCTCACGCTCTAAGCCAGTTCTCACTTTTCCCCTCCACCGCGCGACCCACCCTCGTAATAGCCCAAACGGGGGTTTATCGTCGGGTCAAAGCCTTTGACCATTACTGGGCGTGGTTTATGACTCGTGAGAAACCCCTGTCAGCGGCTGCCCTCTCGTAAATGGTGGGCGCATATACTGACTTGTGGCACACCTCTATCAACGTTTGCATGCTCGTAGATGGTGGGCGCATATTCTGACTTGTCGGACACCTCTATCAGCGGTTGCACGGTCGTAGGTGGTGGTCGCAATTACTGGCATGTGGGACACCTTTGTCAGTGGCTTAGGTGGTGGCCGGGGTTACTGGCTTGTCATACACCTTTGTCAGCGACTGCCACTTGTGAGCTACATTGGGATTTCCTCGAAGAGGAGAAGATGATGCAGTATAGTAGAGATAAGTATTTCCCTCAGTTATGAAACCAAGGTTATCAATCCAGTAGGAGAACCAAGCAACACTATGTAAACAACACCTACACACAAATGACAAATACTTCCAACCCAACGCGTAGAGGGGTTGTCAATCCCTCAACGATTACAAGCAAGCTTAAATTGTATAGTTTTTGATAGATAGATATAACAAAAATACAAGATAAAATAAATAAAATAAAATTGTAGCAACGTATTTTTAGGATTTATATGAGAAAAGATAGACCCGGGGGCCATAGTTTTCACTACAGGCTTCTCTCGAGAAAATAGCATACGGTGGGTAAACAAATTACTATTGGGCAACTGATAGAAAAGCAAATAATTTTGACGATATCCAAGGAGATGATCAAACAAATAGGCATCACGTCTAAGATTAGTAGACCGAAACGATTCTACATCTACTACTATTACTCCATACATCGACCGCTATCCAGCATGCATCTAGTGTATTAAGTTCATGAAAAGCAGAGTAATGCATTAAGCAAGCTGACATGATGTAGACAAGATAAACTCACGTATGAATAAACCCCATCTTGTTACCCTTAATAGCAATGATACATACGTGTCATGTCCCCACTTTCACTAGGATTGAGCACCGCAAGATCGAAACCCTTACAAAGCACCTCTTCCCATAGCAAGATAAATCAATCTTGTTGGCCAAACCAAACCAATAAATGGGAGAAGAAATACAAGGCTATATTAATCATGCATAAAAGAGTTCAGAGAAAACTCAAATAATATTCATGGATAGATCTGATCATAAACTCAAAATTCATCGATCCCAACAAACACACCGCAAAAAGTCATTACATTAAATAGATCTCCAAGAACAACAAGGAGAACATTGTATTGAGAATCAAAAATAGAGAATAAGCCATCTAGCTACTAACTATGGACCCGTAGGTCTGTGGTAAACTACTCACGCATCAATGAAGGGGCAGCAAGGATGATGAAGAACCCCTCCGTGATCGTTTCCCCCTCCAGCAGAATGCTAGAAAAGGCCCAGATGGTATTTCTCGAGACCAGAGGCTTACAACGGCAAAAAAGCATTTCGTGGACTCCTTGGTAGGTTTCTCGATTTTAGAGCATTTATAGATGCGGAGTTAGGTCAAACAGAGGTTTGTGGGCCCCACTAGGTACCAGGGAGCGCCATAGGCCCCTGGCACGCCCTGGTGCCTAGTGGGCCACTCCTCTATCTTCTCGTGGGCTCCAAAAGCTTCTAGGGTCTCTTATTGCCAAAAAAATCTCCAAAAAGTTTTGTGGCATATGGACTTTGTTTGGTATTGATATTTTGCAAAGTCAAAAACAAGCAAAAAACAACAGCTGGCACTGGGCACTAAGTTAATAGGTTAGTCCCAAAAAATGATATAAAGTTGCTTGTAAATATACATAAAACATCCAAGATTGATGCTATAATAGCATGGAACAATAACAAATTATAGATACGTTGAGACGTACCAAGTATCCCCAAGATTAATTCCTGCTCGTCCTCGAGTAGGTAAATGACAAAAACAAAAATTTTGATGTGAAATGCTACCTATAATATTCATCGTATAATCTTTTATTTTATAGCATGGACATATGGACTTGGATGATTCAAAGAAATAGTCTATAGTTTGACATGAAAATATCAATACTCAAGCATATCAACAAGCAACCATATTTTTCAAAATATCAACGCTAAAGAAAATTATCGCTAGCTCATTATGCTCAATCGTTGACCCATTCATGAAAAACACGCAAACATTAGCTACATCCAATGCTCAAGTATCACAGTAGTGTTACCTAGTTGGTGCTTTGTAAGAGAAGATGGACACTCAAAAATAAAAATAAAAATTACATAAAAGTAAATAGATAGGCCCTTCATAGAGGGAAGCAGAGATTTGTAGAGGTGCCAGAGCACATAGCTTAAATTGAGAGGAAAAATTATTTTGAGAGGCATACTTTTCCTGTCAACGGAAACGAGTGAGAATTCCCAATATCTCCCATGCTAGATAAATCATAGGCGGTTCCCAAACAGAAAATAAAGTTTATTTCCTTTCTACCATTCTTACACAATCCATGGCTAGACGTATCCACGTGTGCCTTCCATACGAACACTTTCCAAGGAATTTATTATTAACAACATATTTAAAAAGTTCATTTCGGGGCTGGTCATCCCTATTACCTGCCACACTCTCGTGCAATGACAAGTGAATAAACACTCATCGTGAGAATAAAATACCTAGCATGGAAAATATTAGCCACCCCCTACCACTTCATGAGCGGTAGGGGCACACAAAACGGAAATTCATTTTGAAAATTAAAGTTGGCACATACAAATTTGGAAACACCACATATAGGTAGGTATGGTGGACTCATTTGGCACAATGATACGTCTCCAACATATCTATATTTTTTGATTGTTCCATGCTATTAAATTATCTATTTTGGATGTTTTATATGCATTAATATGTTATTTTATATTATTTTTTGGACTAACCTATTAACGTAGAGCCTAGTGCCAGTTTTTGTTTTTTTCCTTGTTTTTGACTTTTATATTATTTCAGGTCGTAGTCAGTGCTGCTAGTTTGAAATTAACCATGCAGACCCCCCCCCCCCCCCCCCCCCACAAAAAAATAAGCTAAGGAACAACACGCTTTAGTTGAAAATTTACAGGGAGCATCTGCTCAGTGAGTCTCAAGGACAACCGTCTTCTAAGGACGAGCACCTGTACCTAACTGCAGGCTGAACACACTGCAAAATCACATCTGGTTACTCTGCTGTAAATAAATCTTCCTCCTGTGCACCAGATGGAGTGACACTTCGTAGACGCAGAGTCTGTTCTTTGCCGCCGGTGATGTCGAACGTGGCTGGCCTTAGACGGAGAGATCACTGCTTCTGAGTTGGCGTGCGACGTCGCTGGCGACGGTGAGGCAGAAGAAGAGCCAGCCGAGGAGCGCCGCCCGCACCGTGGCCGCCAGCCGCGCCTCCATCCTCCACGGCACCATTGCATCCAGCAACACCACAACCTCGCTTCTGCAAGCAGCTCCCTGAATAAGGACCCAGAAATCATCTCTAACGGGGAAAAGAACATGAAGAATTGAAGAAGAGCTTACCTTGGTGAGGCAGAACCCTTCTTCCTGTCTGCTCTTAAGGGGCATGAATCTTCAGTTCTTCACCATCCTCTTGGAGTAGCAGAACGTCATAGGGGTCGAAAGACTGAAAGTGGAAGCTAAAGGAATTGGTGTTGCAGGCGTGCAAGCAAAGCAAGAAGAAATAGGTGGCGGATGTGGTAGTAATGGCAGTAGCCATCACCCATCCCTTTCACCTTCCAATCCATGGCAACAAATATCTCTCGATTTTTAGGCTAAAAATCTAAGTTCTATGCACTGTATACTGGCAATGATAGCCCAGCGGCTGCTCAGGGCATCTACAGCCAAGTAGGTTGGGACTTGGGAGTGGCCTCGCAAGTGTCCGAGATGCTTAGCCAGGGAACGGGATCTCAGAGCATCTACCGGGCGCCCCAAATTCCTACGCCCTGTCATTCTGTCAATGTCCCCATAGCTAAACCGCGGGCTTCTTCCTTCGGCCCTATATGTACGGGCCGACCGACACTCTAATATCTAGACTAATTGGATAGATATGGAAAGGCCTGGACGTGTCCGGGTACGTCCATCACATTGTTCGGTCGCAGCCTGGCCCACCCCGACCCCAGAAATTACCCTCTCCGGACGTACCTTAGACTGAAGTCAATCAGTTCACTCCACTCTCTCTATCCATCTTCTCCACTCCCAATCCCCTACTTTCAATCGATGGCTAACCACGGTGGCAGTGCAGGCTACGGTGGCGGAGAGGCAGCTCCGACGAGCGGGCGAGCCTGCTGCGTGATACTGAGCTAGACGATGTGAAGGAGACTGCCTCCGCATTGCTGAGGTGGTTGCGGCGGAACCAGGGTGGCAGCGACAACTCCGGTTCCGCACCCTCCCCCGCTGCCTGGCGAAGCAGCGCTGACGACGTCACCGGCCCTCCCGCTCTTCGCGCAGCTTCGACTGCGTCGCGCTTGTTCAGGTACGCCCACCACCACTGTAAGCTCAGTCTGTTCCGTTTGGGGTACCCAGCCACCGTTGGGTCCTTGTGCCCGTGCTCGCGCCGGTGCTGGAACGACTAGGATGCCCGAATATGAGGCACATGCAGCACGCCGCGAGCGGTAACGGGCGAGGGAGAGGGTGGTGGCGGGGGAGGTGCAGCCGCCACACGCTGGGGGAAGGGGCCTGAAGAAATGGTGACTTCCTCCGTCTTATCTATGTTTTTAGTCGTTTTTAGTATGAATTTGCAGTGCCCGACGATGAACTTTGATCCTTTTGTCTGGTGATGAACTATGATCCTTCTGTATCAGATGAATTTAGTACGTTCATTATTATTAAGTGTGTTCTTGATGTTCATCTACATAGCATTGTATGTGTTGCATGGATTTGGTGGTTCGGATATGAGGGACATGACTGTGACTTAGCCCAATGAGGGGTACCCGGTCACAGCCTGTGGACGTGTCTGGTCACGTCTGCATCTGTCTGAGGGGTCGGATTTGGTGTATCCGGCTGTAGATGCTTTTAGAGGGAAATACAACACATGAAGGGAGGAGAAGGAAGGGAGTTGAGTGAGGACAACGTAAGTGAGGCAGGGGCGAGAAAGACAAAACGTAGGCACGCATGTGTTGAGCTCTAATAAGGGGTGATGTTTCCTACAGGAGGACCCTGGCAATGAACGAAATTTTCTTAGGAGGCTCATTCGAGCGAATGGCGTCATAAGAGAGCTTTTCCTCAAAAAACAACTTTCAAGGAATTTTTGGGAATTGCCACTAGAGACATTTGTCATGCTAAGGAAAATAATTGTCATACTATAGTAGAGAAAATTGCCATGCATTTCAAGAATTTGGCCATGCTAGCTTGAGCAGATAGAATTTCCATGTGTTCCAAATATTTGTCATGCCGCGGTAGAGAACTGCCAGGCTAAGAAAAAAGGGAAGTTGTCCACATGTTCAGGATTATCATGCTACAAAGTAAATTCACTAATATTCAAAATAGTTTCGAGAGGAATCAGAAGCGTTTGGGATCATCAGGAGGGTTTTAGGGTTTATCGGGCAATACCGTGTATTACCGATAAATTATATATAGGTGAAATATTTTTTGGTGATGTTAAATTAATACTAAAAGGCTCTAATAATAGTTAGAAGACTTTTATATTTAATTTAATATCAATAGGCCTTAAAAGGCCAAGTGGTGAAGAGCTACTTGAGCCACTTGGGCCCAAATAGAGGTCGTGGGAGGCCAAATTGAAGGGGAAGTCCTCCTCCTCTTGGCCGGCCAAGGGAGGGAGACTTCCCCCCTTTGTGTGGCGCCCCCTCTTCCTTCTCCAACCTATATATACTAGAGGTTTTGGGCACTTTTGAGCACACAAGTTTTGAAGCCTCCTATAGTTCTCTAGTTCTAGTTGGTCCTAGACTCCTAGTTGATCAATTAGAGCTAGGCCTAGATCCTATAATACTCATAATTAGAAGTCCAATGTGGTTCTAATCTCCTTCCTCTAATTCTCCGGCAACGATTAGCTCTGGACGGCAAAGCACTGCCAGATCGTTAAGACCGTACGCTTGCAACTCGGAGAGAGGCCGTGCATTCGACCTTCCATTCGAGGGACTATTCGTTGAATCGTTCATCTATGGTTAGAGGGACTCCAAGTACGATCTTCACCAACTCATCTTCTTCCGCTACAACTCGAAGTCTGTAATGATCTGATCCAAACCGTTTACCGCATCTTCATAGTGTTCCTGGGTGATCGTAAGGCGAATTTCTTTTGTTTTCTACTAGTAATTCCAACATTATACACGCTTACAGGTGGACTCATGGGGTTCTTCGTCAATCAGCACACAAGTCGCGTCATGGTTTACCACCCGCTAGCTTCGTCCTCCTGGCGTATAAGCACCTTTCAGGTATCTGATGGTCAGAGTACAGGATAACGCCTCAGCATTATCGTAAGGATCAGATGCTAAACAATGACTAAGAATACGCATGACATAAACATTACAACCCTTGGTCCTCCCTCTCGATAACAACCGCATGACATTGTATACATCCTTGACATGTGGCTTCCCAATCATCATCGCAAATTCTTCACGTAAAATCGGTAGCACGAGCAATTTGCGCCCAATTTGTTCAATGTGATAATTCCTAGTATGCATGATAGATAGCCATAGGTGTTTTGTCAATTTCTAGTGCATTTGCGATTTCTATGATAAACTTGTCTCTCCGTGTATACTCAAAATTTACAGGAGGAGTAAATTCATCGCTAATGTGCATAATACAGTAACACATAGTGTCTTATTAGGCCAGTATGAGTTTGGGAAGACAAACTCAAGGGAAACATTATTACACCACCACGTTCAAAGTACACCTTAGTATTACACACAACCTCCTGGCCCGCCATAGAAGCACCCGGAATTAACAATATGAGTGATAGAATAACATTTATTGTTGGATATAACAGTAGGCAAGTCCTTCATGATGGGGCTGCTCCTTCCATCCCGTTCAATGAGGCGCAAGTCAGTAAACGATGCTGCACGTCCCTTGCCACCAGGAAGAACGCTGCTGCCCAGTTGAGGAGTTGGAAGTGCCCTTTCTGCGAACACGAAGCCACCAAACGAGAACTGGTTTGCCTTTTTTTGCCATGTATGTGAACAATGACTTTGGGTAGTAGCCCACAACCGTTGGGACGCCGTTGAAGCCATAGTAGACCCACCAGTGTCCACTTTGGTCATCCTATTATATATCATTATTCACAGTCTAAGTACGATATATCAAAATTGAGGAGTTCTTCGGTCCATGCCTCATAAAATAAAACAAAAAACAATTTATTTCATCAACCATTATTTTTGATCAATGTAGGTCGGGTACTATTAATTAGTTGGTTGATCAGGGTGTTAGATCCATTTTATATCCCCGATCCAAATTAGAACCTATCTTTTGAAGGGAAATCAATTGAGAATTAGTGTGATCTAGTGATGGCAAGCAACCGCTCATAGCTACTTCCTTCTTAAGATGGGAAGTTGATTTTTTTAGAGCAGAAATTTGGGAAGTCGTTCTTTTGAGAGATCAGAAATGTTAAGCAAGAGTAAGAGACTGACATGATAATTTTGAATGGGTTGTAGCGCAAAACATTAGAATGGTTCGACAACTTTAACACATGGTCTTGGATTCTAAAAAAAACATGCCAACATTGCGTGGAGTAAGCTACTTTGAGTCTGTGATCAAATTAGAATCGTTTTGTGAGGACGCAGCCATGGGGATGTAGCGGCTGATGCTTTCACTATAAAGTTTTCTGTAGTGATGGTGCTCTTCAAAATTTTCATGTCAAATATAAGAAAATCTAATATCCTTTGTTTCAGTCTAGCTTTTACTACAAACAACGAGTAGAACATTCCTTCATAAAAAATAACAATACACCTAGAACATTATGTTACAAGGTTTATAGAAAGAAATTTAATCATCGTTCATTTTTTCTGGGTATTTAATGATTACCCTTCATGTAAGGCTTAAGAATTAAAAAATATAGCCACATATATAGCATAACTGAGAAACATGTTCTAACATAAATCTTACCTTCAACACTCGAAGCGTGGCCTTTGAAGATGGGTTTATGCGAGCTCCTGGAGTAATAGTAGCGCCACTCGCTGCTATGAAACCTGGACAATCCATGTTGTAGCACCCAGTACTCTGATATCCATCCCTCTGTTACATGGATAATCATTCATGTGCACATATGTATGTAAGCTTACTATCATAGGCAGATCATTTATTGGAAAGTAAAGTAATTCAAAACATCTATAGCATACCGTCCAGTACGTAAATAAATGAGGATGAGAGTCACCATATTTTTCTGGAGCAATCTAAAATGAAGAGATACAAGTTAGAAAAAACGTTAGATCACCTATTAAAAAAAGTAAGAGTGTACCAGAAACAACCCCATAAATGGAAGATATATCACAATAGTATTCTTTATAGTTTGACAACAAATACATAGTTAGGTCCCCTAGAAAAACTTAGCTAGCTTTCTAGGGAGTCTCGGTTGAGGTCTAAAACAGTTATAAACACCAACAAATTAGGAACTCATGTGAAAAAGAAGTTTTCTTACATGCCATCCAACACTAATTGCATTAAAGCTTGATTTTCGGCCATCTCCACTGTGGCCAACCCAAATTCCACTGCGACTTAATTGACCACGTTTAAGCTCATGGCCGTACACATCAGTGGTGGCATCCAATCCATAGTAGCTAGCATCAGGGCCTCCCGATGAGTCGTGCGTTGCATACTGCATGGTGAACACATCCAAATTGATAAGACTAGAAATAAGAAAGTAACAGAGCAAACATGCATCTCTATCATCTAGAAATATGTATATATAGCTATGAAACAACACTTCCATAGTTCCGTTCAGCCCTTTGACACAAAGAAACAAAAGTTCCCAACGAAACAATCATGGAACTATCCGTTGACCTTAGATTAGAATGAATAAGAAAATGTGTTAAAGATAATGAATTTAATGGATAGCTTACTTATCTAATGTTTGTGTTCGAATCATTACATGGTTTTTGAAAACATAAGGAGTGACATGTGTGTTTGCATTTACAAACAACAAAAACTCACATTCTTATAAACTAAGAATCCATTTACTACAATGCACCCTTAGTGATATGATTAGGAGTGTGGTTGTCTGTAGGCCGAGCTCCATGGAAGCCCTTATCCTCACCCCTCCAACATTGCTTTGAGATTTGTTTTAGCCAACTAACTTATTACTTGAAAAGTTTCTCTTTTTTTTTCTCTCTCAAATGAAACAACATATGTACTTCAAACTTTGCAAGTCAAATACACTTTAGAACTTCAATGTGTGAAAAAACTTTCGGATTTTTTGGTCTGACATAAATATAAAAAATGAGTTTTTTTAGTAAAAAAAATTATAAGTATTTATGGCTTAAAAAAATAAAAGTTTTTCCTATACTGTAGTTAGATCGTTTTGTTGTCCAACAAAGTTTGAAGTTCATATGTTGATTTGTTTGGGATAAACAAAAACACAAAATTGATTGCATGGATAGCGATGTAGAAAATGTGTGGCTAGATAAGGTGTGCCATGGAGCCTGCGCTCCACCACAACTTTCCCTATGATTAGCAAGGAAGTACATAAACATGCAAAATTAACTAAAAATATTACATAAGCCACCACCATATCTATATCAAAGGTAAAATGTAGGTTATTTACGAAGCTTTTCAATTTACAACTACACTAAACTTATCAATCAAAAAGTATTGCAAAACACAAGAAGAACTACAATGAGTAGTAAGTAAAATCTTGAAATGTAAATCAACACATACATTTAGATGAAACACATGTAACCTAGGGCTAATTGAAAATCACTTTCAATAGAATAAGTCAATATAAACTCACATATAGTACACCAGATGAATTATTTCCTTATCCAGAAAATTTTGCCTCGAGGGAATTTGACTTCAGGCTTGGCAACTTTTGTTTGGCTAAACCATATACCAAATCTTGTTGCAGTGAATTATTACCCTTCAAAGTGAAATATAAGATGTACATCAGACATGAAAATTTGATGCTGATGGTGTAATAATGCGATACATTGGGGCATGTGCTTGGACAGAAATTGTATTGAACTAGGAAGCATTGTCATGAACTAATGAAGGTTCTACACACTAGATGACTGAAACATAACTAATACCACATTTCAATGAACAATGCTGACTACACATATGGTTTGGTGGTGGATTTCAATTATTATGTATAGGTGACCGCAAATCATTTCACATCTAGTCCCTTTCCACGTGGATCTTCATACTCTAGGTAAAGATCAATTGCAAATAGTTCATATTCTTTCTTTGCATCCATCCTACTACCATTGCTATTAGCAAACGAGCACGCGATAGTGGTTAAAGGAGGCAAGTTAATAATAATTGACTAATATAGATAGGTAAGGGAAACACATATAATGTGATAATAGATCATAAGAAGTTCTGGTTACCGAGGGTAACTATGTACTTGACGAAATTTTGCAGTTGCTAGTTCCCTTATCTCCCACTCCCTATAAAAATACACTTGTAACCATAAGCCTTACTAGCCGTGTAAGTAGTCTAATCAAATGTTCAACATGGGCTAACACCCCCTAGGATTTTCAAAGAAACTGTGTACTTAGACTAAATACAACTCATTTGATCTAAAAAAGGCAATAGGGCACCACAACCCACACTTCCTTCACCTCCAACCCCGAAAGAAAGATGGGAAATATAGGAACCAAAGAATGCGATATATTTGTAACATCGGATGGGGATTGTCTTAGAGTCCCCCCTTCCGAGACGAGGTTCCTACTGTTTGCCAGTTTCTCATTGTGCTTGGAAGGGAAGCAACATCATGGTAGCACCTATATGACCCTTTATGATCCATGTTCCCATCATTCCCTAGCCTATATTTAAATCCACCCACATCTGTATTACTCCCTCCATTCCTAAATATAGGGTGTATAGTTTTTGGCACGGAAATTAAAGAATGCACATGGAGGGAAATTTCACAAGTTTTGGGTGAGATTTCACCTGACTAATTGACATGAGAAAATAGAGGAGCTTGCCTGATATAAGGAAATGTAATCAAATCCCTAAAAAAAATTATCCAAATGAGTGGTGCAATGCAATACACCTTATATTTCGGATTTTTTCTCAAAAATCTATACACCTTATATCAAGAAACGGAGGGAGTATTTCTCTTAAAATATACAAGTTAGTATTAGAAAAAAAAATCACTAGAGAAAATATAATTTGGCACGCCACCAAGAACAACCCTCACAAGCACGTAAAGTTCTATGAAATAATATTGTATTCAAACATTTACCTCTTGAACAACAGGGTATAGTCGAACACCCCTGTTCGGATGTGCAAGAAGTAATATAAATACATAAATTGTTTGTAGGAATAAACTAAGTTTGGCCATTTTGGGATGCTTGAGGATGAAGAGCAAAATGTTCTAGGCGGAACCCCCTATATATATAGATCTGATGTGTGTGTAGTGTAGGTACACATAGGGTGTCCTTAACGTAGTAGTGGTACAAAATATACGGATCCTCCTAAGAAAATATTGATTCATTGATACATTCAATCATGCATATTAATACTTTTAATATCTTTTGCAATGATTATACACACACACACACACACACACACAGACACACGCACACACACACACGCGTATATCTTACATATTTACATAAACAAATTAATTGTATAGGTGCATTTTTTCTATAATATATCTGCATGAAATTAATAGACACTCTAGAGAGGTATGCACATGAGATAAATGCACACTCTAGGCGGGTACTGATAAGCGTAGTAGGAATCCTCGCAATTATAGTAGTGGACACCACATGCCATTGTTCCATGCATGTATCTTGTAAGTAAATATGAGAACATTAAAGCTTTAAATGTACAACCAAACTCGATATACATTATTAAATACAGTAGATATATTATAGATTATCACAAGCACTACCATTTGTAATGTGTATGAAGGGTGGAGAGGAGCGCTACCGCATAGTTGGAAGGGAAAGGAGAAGTGGTGCGAATGGAGTCTCCTGGCCCTAATTGGTTCCATCGGTATGTTAGCGCCCCTGACGAGCAGGACCCACTAGGCGACCACAACAACACAGCAGCTGCCCAGCAGCCCACACGAGCCAAGCGGCCCAGCCAACGCGCCCATGGGCCGGAGTGGGTCAACTGAGCCGCCCTGCACGCTACTTCAGGGGGGCGCACGAAGAGCACACCATCCAGCGGATCAAAGAACGAACCGGCCGCTACCTACCTCCTCTTTTCCGAACCCTAGTTCATCTCTGTTCTTCCCCAGTTCGTGAGCAAGGCTCCTGTAATCGATTGTAACCGCTACTACTTCAGAGAGCAACCAATAGATCGATTCCTATACTCTATACCTAACATCTGGCATCAGAGATCCAGCCACCACTCATCTCCGCTCCGCTCTGGCGAACCTCATCGAGACTAGAGGGCTGCGGCATGCACGAGAGGCCGTGGATTCGAGCGTCTCAGCTTTCATCACCCGCTTCGAAAACAAGATCGAGGCCGCCATCGACGGCCTGACCAAGGCCCAGCAGTCTACGGCGACGAAGATCGACGACCTGCTCTCATGGCGCCCCGATCTCGAGCGCCGAGTGGCGAATCTGGGCGACGCCGTCACCGCACTGCAGCGTGCGCAAGCGCCTCCACCAGCTTGTCCCGATGCGGATCCGGTGCACGAGGGCACTGACGCGATGATCCATCCTCAAGGGCCCGATGGCCACGACGAATTTCAGATCAAACGGGGGCCATCGGCGGCATCCCTCACGACGCCGCCGCCGCTCCCGGCTACGGTACGGCCTAGAATTCCACCTCTCCAGTTCCGCTGTCCCCGTTCTTGCATGCCAGCTAGATGCTCACCGGGCTCGGCCAAGCGCATCCCTCAGTTTCCTTTCCGCAGTTCTCGGGCAAAAATTCTAATCTATGGAAAACCCTCTGTGAGTAGTATTTTTCCATGTTTGGGATTGTACCTTCATTTTGGGTTCCAATGGCGTCTCTGAATTTTTCTGGGCCAGCAGCAATATGGCTGCAATCCATCCAGCGCCGCCTTGGCGAGTTCGATTGGGACTCGTTCACAGCATTGCTTTGCACACGGTTCAGCCGCGATCGCCCCAAACTCTCATTCGCCAATCCTATGCAGTTTGCCAAACCACTACTGTAGCTGATTATATTGAGAGATTTGAGTCCATCATCAACCATTTGAATTCATACTCTGAAACAATTCATCCTTACTATTTTCTCACACATTTTGTCGAGAGCCTGAGGACGAACATCAGGGCAGTCGTCATGGTGCAGCGACCCCCTGATCTGGACACAACGTGCGCGCTTGCGCAACTCCAGGAGGAGGTGGCGGATGGGACTCGAGGACACCCACCATGACCACCCGACGCGCCCCCAAGGGCGGCAGTGCCACTACCACTGCCCCCGCCTCCGGTGCGCCATTCGACTCCAACAATCGCCTCCGACCGGCGCGGGACTGACGCCGCGCGAGCCGACTCGTCTAAGATCAAAGCGCCTCGGGACTATCGACGCGCCCGCGGCCTCTGTTTCAAGTGCAGCGAGAGGTGGGGGCATGATCACGTATGCCCCACCTCGGTACAACTACATGTCGTCGAAGAGCTCCTCAGCATGATCGGCCTCGACAACTTCATTGACACCCAAGTGCAACAAGACGAAGGCTCAAGCGACACGGTCATGGCAATTTCTCTATCTGTCGTGACTGGTGGCGTCTCTGCCAAGGCGTTCCAGTTGCGAGCCTGGATGCAAGGGCACGAGGTGCTACTTCTCATTGACTCGGGCAGCTCCAACTCCTTCATCGACGAGCAACTGGCCACGACTCTCACTGGTGTCCAAGCAATGGCCAAACCGGGTCGTGTTCGAGTCGTGGATGGTGGCGAAATGATCTGCTCCACTTACATTCCACACTGTGCGTGGTATGCGCAAGGGCATGAATTTTTCACGGATCTGAAGGTGCTTACCCTCGGTACCTATGACGCCATCCTAGGGATGGATTGGATGGAAGAACACAGTCCCATGACTGTCGATTGGCGTGCTCGTTTCATTGAGACGCTCACCCCAGGAGGTCCTATTCACCTGAATGGGCATGATGCAGCTTCTGTCATTTGCGAAACCATCAACATCATCCAACTACAAAGCCTCTGCAGCAACAGAGCCGTCTCGCATATTGTGCACTTATGCATGATTGCACCAGACAAGGAGTCAACAACACCTATCCCAGACTGTATTCAGAAGGTGGTCGATGAATTTGCAGATGTTTTCTCTGAACCAAAAGGCCTCCCTCCTCGACGTGATTGTGATCACAGGATCCCAGTCATTCCTGGAGCGCAACCAGTCAACATCAGGCCTTACAGACACAAGCCAGAACACAAGACAAAGATAGAAAAACAAGTCGAAGAGCTGCTGCGATCTGGTGTGATACAGAGAAGTACGAGCCCGTTCTCTTCACCAGTCATTTTAGTCAAGAAGAAAGATGGGACATGGCGGCTGTGCATCGATTATCGTCAACTCAACGCGCTCACAGTAGTCGCCAAGTTTCCGGTACCTGTCATTGAAGAACTCTTGGATGAACTGCACGGTGCAACTTGGTTCTCCAAGCTAGATCTTCGCGCTGGTTACCATCAGATCCGATTGGCTCTCGGGGAGGAATACAAGACAACTTTCCAGACACACCAGGGGCACTTTGAATTCAGGGTAGTCTCCTTTGGTCTCACAGGGGCACCTGGCACTTTCATTGGAGCAGTCACCACAACGCTCAAGCCTGTCAACCGTGTTTGCGTCCTGTCGTTCTTCGATGATATTCTCGTCTTCAGTGCAACACTCTGTGAGCACGTCGAGCATATGAAACAAGTGCTTACTCTCCTTCGTAGAGACAGCTGGAAAGCCAAACTTAGCAAGTGCGCTTTCGGCCAGCAGCAGATTTCTTATCTCGGCCATGTCATCAGCTCGCAAGGCGTCGCTACTGAATCTTCCAAAATTGCAGCAGTCAGCAACTGGACAGCTCCATCAAATGTCAAAGAGGTCCGCAGTTTCCTGGGACTCGCGGGCTACTACAGGAGGTTCGTCAAAAACTTTGTTGTGATCGCTCGTCCTCTATTTAACTTGCTCAAGAAAGGGACTCCCTTCCTTTGGACTTCTACTACTGAAACAACCTTTCAAGTGCTCAAGCAACAACTGATTTCTGCTCCCGTGTTGGCTCTTCCTAATTTCAAACAGCCCTTTACAATTGAGACAGATGCAAGTGACCACGGCATTGCTGCTATCCTTCAGCAGCAGGGGCACCCGATCGCTTTCATGAGCAAAGCACTCAGTCCACGCTATCAAGGACTGTCCACTTATGAGAAGGAATACTTGGCTATAGTCGTAGCCATGGATCAGCGGCGTCCGTACCTGCAGCAAGCAGAATTCGACATCCTGACTGACCAGAAGAGTTTGATTCACTTGGAGCACCAACGTCTGACAACTCCTTGGCAGCAAAAAGCTTTCACCAAGCTGCTTGGCCTGCGCTATCGCATCAGGTACAAGAAATGGGTCGAGAATGTTGGCGCAGACGCGCCGTCTCGTGCGAATCCCAGCAACATGCTTTTCTCTACCACGTCATGTAGCCCTGCGTGGCTCGAAGATGTCATCAGCAGCTACCACAACAACGAACAAGCCTCGCGTTTGCTATCACAACTTGCCATCCGGGAAGACCCAAAAGGTCGATTTTCTCTTCAGCAAGGGATAATCTATTTCAGAGGCAGGATCTGGCTGGGGGGGGGCACTCATATACAGCAGAAAATCATATCAGCCTTCCACGACAGCCCCATCGGCGGCCATTCTGGGTTCCCTGTTACCTACCGTCGCATTCGACGCCTTTTTGCATGGCCCAAGATGAAGCCACAAATCCTGCAGTACGTCCGCTATCGTCAGGTGTGCCAGCAAGCTAAACCAGACCGTGCAACATCTCCAGGTCTGCTACTGCCACTGCTAGTTCCGCGGCAACCTTGGGATCTGATCTCCATGAATTTCGTCGATGGTCTTCCCCAACCCAGCAAGTTCAACTATTTGTTGGTGCTAGTGGACAAACACACCAAGTTTGCTTACTTCCTTCCTCTGGCTCATCCATACACGACAGCTTCAGTGGCACAGCTATATATGAACCAGATTTATAGGACACATGGTCTGCCCAAAGCGATCGTCTCTGACAGAGATCCAGTCTTCACCAGCCACTTCTGGCAGGAGTTATTTCACGGAGCAGGCACCGAACTTCGATTGAGCACAGCAAATCACCCCCAGACCGACGAGCAAACTGAACGGGCCAATCAATGCGTCGAGACTTTCCTCCGCTCTTTTACTCAAGCATGTCCTAGGAGATGGAGTTTTTGGATTCCGCTTGCTCAATTTTGGTACAACAACGCACATCACTCTGCTATAGGCATGACTCCTTTCAAGGCGCTGTTCGGATACGAACCTTCACACTTGGGAATCTCTGCAAACAGCGTTTGCTCGGTGCCAGCGCTGCAATCGTGGCTGGACGAATGAGCAACAGTTTAAGATCTGCTGCAACAGCATTTGAACAGAGCACGACAGCTCATGAAAGACCAAGAAGACAAGAAGAGATCCTTCAGAGAATTAGAAGTGGGCGAGCAAGTGTTCCTCAAACTGCAACCATACATTCAATCATCAGTGGCACTGCGGGCAAATCACAAACTGGCCTACAAGTTCTACGGGCCATTTCTCATCATCGACAAGATCAACAAAGTGGATTATAAACTGCAACTACCCCCTGCAGCCACGGTGCACCCAGTCTTCCACATGTCGCTGCTTCGCCGCACTCTTCTCCCTGGTATGTCGGTAGAACCACAATTGCCTCATTGTTTTGATGACCTTGCTGTGCCAGTAGCAGTTTTGCAAACTCGATGGCACAAAAAGAACGGGGGCGTGCAAGAACAGGTGAAGGTGCAATGGTCCAACTCTGCATCCTTGGGCACCACCTGGGAGGACAAGGCCAGCCTCATGGCGCGTTTTCCGCATGCATAGGCTTGGGGACAAGCCTCGTCCCAAGGAGAGGGTGATGTTACCACCCCTAACGAGCAGGACCCACTAGGCGACCACAGCAACACAATAGCTCCCCAGCAGCCCACACAAGCCAAGCGGCCCAGCCAACGCGCCCATGGGCTGGAGTGGGTCAACTGAGCCGCCCTGCATGCTACTTCAGGGGGGCGCACAAAGAGCACACCATCCAGTGGATCAAAGGATGAACCGGCGGCTACCTACCTCCTCCTCTTTTCCGAACCCTAGTTCATCTCTGTTCTTCCCCAATTCGTGAGCAAGGCTCCTGTAATCGATTGTAACCGCTACTACTTCAGAGAGCAATCAATAGATCGATTCCTATACTCTATACCTAACACGGTAGGCTGCAGAGTACTCACACAAGCTAAATGGGAAACATTTAGGACAGTAAAACCGAACCCCATTCTAGTTCACTCACTCCATGTGTGTTTTTGCCCATCTATTTTTGTGCGTGGGTGTCCTAAGTTACCAGAACCGTGGGTCAGTTGTCCTAAGGGGTTGCTTTTCCATGGGCCACAATGGAGCTCGCTGGTTAGGTGAGCCTTCATCAACCTCGTCCAACCCATTTAACTGAATAGACTTCCGCTTGTGTAAGTCCATCCAAGGACATCCTGTTTGGCGCTCTCTGCACAACTTGGCACTGTTGGCGCCCACGCGCAACGCGGAGCAAGCCTGCCCATTAAACACAAAAATTGGCTGGTTGTTCTGCTTGTTCCACTAACGATCATTGCGTTCTTATAAAAAAAGCTATCATTGCGCTCACTCGATCTGGAGATCTCGTGGTTGACCTACTGACTGGTTGACTTCTGACTTTAGGACAAGATCATAAAAATTTGAAAAGGATTAGTGAAGTTGAAAAGAATTCATTTTTTTGGAAAAACCCCAAACATAAAAAAGTTCACAAATTTGAAAAAAGTACATAAAAATGAGAGAAGTTCATGAAAAGGAAAAATTTAATGAATTTGAATAGAAGTTCATCAATTTTTTCAAAAAAGTTCATCAATTTTTTTAAAAAAATCACAAATTTCAAAAAGTTCATTGATTTTGGAAAAAAGTCATGAATTTTGTCACAACCCTAGAATTTGATTGTAAATAGTTGCATTAAAGCATCCATGCATCATGTTAAATTCAAGAAATTTGAATTGAGGGAATTCTCAAAACCTCAAAAGAAATATTTTAAAAGAAGGGCAAGAAACCATAAAAATTGCATTCAGTGAATCCAAATTGCCCTAAAAATAGTTTTGAGAATGTTGGCTAGATTTATATATCAAACGAAAAGTTGGAACATTTTTAAGGAGTTATTTGGTCTCTGAATTTAGATCAATATTCTATCTGAATTTGAGTTATAGTCATATAATTAGAATATATTTCAAATATCTCTGAAACATTTTATGGTAATTTGGAAAATTCTATTTTGCAACATAAAATTATTCATGGGATATTTGGCACTGTGTTGAATTTTCTTTTGATTTTCAAACAGTGGCAAAATAATTAAATCAAAACAGAAAAACAGAAAATAGAAAAGATAGAAGAGAGAGAAAGAGAGATTACCTGCAGCCCACCTGTGCGGCCCAACATTGTAGCTGGCCGGCTCAGCCCACCGCAGCCTCCTCCAGTCTTCTTCCTCCTCGGAAAGAAGGACACGCCCACATGCCTGTCCACCTCCTGCTTCCATTAACCGCCTAGAGATGGCTAAGGGCGTCAGCAACCCCTCACCCCTCCCTTAATATTCCTCCTCCCCATCTCCTCCCATAGCTCTCCCCTCACCCGCTGTCGGTGTCAAAACCAGCCGTTCTCGGGTAGGGGGTCCCGAACTGTGCGTCTGAGGATCGAAGGTAACAGGAGGCAGGGGACACGATGTTTACCCAGGTTCGGGCCCTCTTGATGGAGGTAATACCCTACTTCCTGCTTGATTGACTTTGATGAGTACAGTGGTTACAAGAGTTTATCTACCTCGAGATCGTAATGGCTAAACCCTAGATGTCCAACATGTATGATTGTGATTGCCTCTACGGACTAACCCTCCGGTTTATTTAGAAAGGAATCTTCATATCCGAACGCCAAGCTTGCCATCCATGCAAAGAAGAGTCCCATCCGTACACGGGGGAAACATCTTACTAAATTAAATGATATAGCCACCCTGTTCACTAATGAGGAAAAAATTCGTTACTACTATATCCTTAAGTTATTTCCGTTCTCATTAACGGGTGATGCTAAAACATTGTTTAATTCTCTTGCTCCTGGTTGTGTGTGTAGTCCCCAGGATATGATTTATTACTTCTGTGCCAAATATTTCCCCGCTCATAAGAAACAAGCTGCCTTAAGGGAAATATATATTTTTGTGCAAATTGAAGAAGAGAGTCTCCCACAAGCTTGGGGGAGGCTTCTCCAATTACTTAATGCTTTGCCTGATCATCCTCTCAAGAAAAATGAAATACTTGATATCTTTTATAATGGACTAACCGATGCTTCCAGAGACCACCAGGATAGTTGTGCTGGTTGTATTTTCAGGGAAAGAACTGTTGAGCAAGCTGAATTGCTATTGAATAATATACTGAGTAATGATAATGATTGGACACTTCTTGAACCAACTCATAAGCCAACTCCGAAGAAAAGGGGTATTCTATTTCTCAGTCCTGAAGATATGCAAGAGGGAAAGAAATCTATGAAAGTAAAGGGTATTAAAGCTGAAGATGTTAAGAATTTACCACCTATTGAAGAAATACATGGTCTTGATAACGCGCCACAGGTAGTAAAGGTAAATTCTCTTTATAGATTTGATGAAGGTGATATTCCTCGTTATAAGTCTACTAGCCAATGCTTAGATGCGTTTGATAATTTTATTGTTAAACAAGAAAGCTTTAATGCTGATGTTGGTAGACAATTGAAACATAGTGCTTATATGATTGAACACTTGAGTGATTATATGTCTAGAGTTAAAGGTGAACTTAAACTCATTAGTAAACATGCTTTTATGGTTACCACTCAGGTAGAACAAGTTCTTAAAGCAGAAGATGATTTGCTCAATGAATTAAAGAGTAGGAAAAATGATAATGCTATTAGAGTTGTGACTAGAGGGGGTAGAATGACTCAAGAACCTTTGTATCCTGAGGGCCACCCTAAGAGAATTGAGCAAGATTCTTAGAGAACTAATGTTGATGCACCTAGTCCTTCTAAGAAGAAGAAAAAGAAAAATGATAGGACTTTGCATGCCTCTAGTGAACCTGTTGTTGACACACCTGAGAATCCCAATGATATTTCTATTTCTGATGCTGAAACACAATCTGGTAATGAACATGGTATACCAAAGAAACTAGGAGATCCAGGGGTACCAACTATACCATGCTCCATTAAAAGAAACTATGTTAAAACTGCTTTATGTGATCTTGGAGCCGGTGTTAGTGTTATGCCTCTCTCTTTATATCGTAGACTTGATTTGAATAAGTTGACACCTACTGCAATATCTTTGCAAATGGCCGATAAATCAACTGCTATACATGTCGGTATTTGTGAGGATGTGCCTGTTGTGGTTGCAAACGTTACTATTTTAATGAACTTTGTTATTCTTGATATTCCCAGGGACGATAGTATGTCGATTATCCTTGGTAGACCCTTTTTGAATACTGCAGGGGCTGTTATTGATTGCAACAAAGGCAACGTCACTTTTCATGTTAATGGTAATGAGCATACGATACACTTTCCCAGGAAACAACCTCAAGTCCATAGTATCAATTATATTGGAAAAATTTCAATGATTATTATTGGAGGTTTTGAATTTCCTCTTCCTACTATAAAGAAGAAATATGATATTCTTATTGTTGGGGACGTGCATATCCCAGTTGAGGTAACCTAGTGTTATTCGAGAATTCTCCGGTTCCATGTTATTCAGAAAGATTTTGTTAACAAGACTTGATCAACCTTGTTAGTGGATTCCTTTTGATGAGCATGAGATGGATAAAGTTAGAAATCACAACTCTCTGTACCCTCCTTTTACTTTTGGTTATTTAGATTAAATAAAGCAAAAATAGTATTTTCTGTCTGTTTTCTGATTTATCCTTGCATTAAAAAATACCCCGAAAATAAAAGTTCTCCAAATGTCCTGAAAATTATATATGATTTTTGTAGAATATTTAAGAATATCTGGCACTAAGAACACACCAGGGGGACCCACCACCTGGCCACGAGGGTCCAGGGCACACCCACCCCCCTGGGGTGCGCCCCCTGCCTCATGGACCCCACGTGGACCCCCTCCACTTATTCCTGCACCCACTCACTTCGTCTTGCTCCAGAAAAATCCTCCCATAGCTCAAACCCGTGTTCTAGCTCATCTTGCTGCCATTTTCGATCTCCTTGCTCAAAGTTCCATTCACAAAACTGTTTAGGGAGATTGTTCTTCGGTATGTGACTCCTCCAATTGTCCAATTAGTTTTTGTTCTAGTGATTTATTTATTGCAAATTTTTGTTGCTTAGGTGACCCTGTTCTTGAGCTTGCGTGTCAAATTTATATGGTCAAAAGTAGTTTTAATGCATGATATAGCCTCTAGGCACTTGTGGGAGTAGTTGCTATCAATCTTGTTGAGTTTGTTTCACTTTTATTTTGAGTCACTAAAATTTCAGGAATTTTTCAGAGAAATAAAAATGTTCAGGAAAATGTACCAAGGTGGTTCCTCAAGGAATCAAGGACCAAGGCTCGCGATGCGTGAGCCTGACGATGAACCACCGAGGGAAGCTCAAGTGCGGCCTGTGAATGGCCGTCATAGGAGTTTATGGTCCAAGCAGGCATCAATGATGAATTTGACGCGTATGTGCGTAATGCTGATCTTGAGAAGTTCGTGTCAGATAAGTGCTTACAATATCACTACCTAACTGATTCCTTTGTGAGGCGGTTTAAATTTACATCTTCGCGCAATTCTCACACTGTTTTATTTGATCTCTATGATAAATCATATATCATGGACCTAGAAGAATTTAATATTGCCTGTAAACTCCCGCAGTGGGGTAATGTTAATGAACCTCGCAAATCTGAATATAAAGATTTTCTTGCTAGTATCACTATGGGGGAATCTAGAGAAATCACACAAGCTACCATAGGGAGCATTCATTTCCCTTCCATACATTATTTTGCTCTCTTTATAGGTAGACGCATTAATGGTAAATATGAAGCTTGTCACATGTGTGTTCCAGATCTTTGTGTCCTCAAAAGTGCAGTATTAGGTGATAGACAATATAACTTGGGGGTTATTATTGCACAAAGGTTGCATCTTAACGGTACAAGTGGAGATTTGTTTGGTGGAATTTATGCAACTCGTGTAGCTAATTATCTTGATGTTCCCATACATGAAAATGATATTAGGTTGCTGAGGGAGTCCTGGATTAGGGGGTATCCGGACAGCCGGACTATATACATCGTCCGGACTATTGAAGCGTGAAGATAGAAGACTCAAGACTCCGTCCCGTGTCTAGATGGGACTCTCCTTTGCGTGGAAGACAAGCTTGGCGATCCGGATATTGTATTTCCTTCCTTGTAACCGACTCCGTGCGAACCCTAGCCCTCTTCGTGTCTATATAAATCGGAGAGGTTGGTCCTTAGAAGGCCGATCACAATTACAATCATAACCATCATAGGCTAGCTCCTAGGGTTTAGCCTCTACGATCTTGTGGTAGATCTACTTTTGTACTACTCATATCATCAATATTAATCAAGCAGGAAGTAGGGTTTTACCTCCATCGAGAGGGCCCGAACCTGGTTAAACATTGTGTCCCTTGCTTCCTGTTACCATCAGCCTAAGACGCACAGATCGGGACCCCCTACCCGAGATCCGCCGGTCTTGACACCGACATTGGTGCTTTCATTGAGAGTTCCTCTGTGTCGTCGCTGCAAGGCTTGATGGCGCCTTCAATCGTCGACAACACGGTCCAGGGCGAGACTTTTCTCGCTGGACAGATCTTTGTGTTCGGCGGCTTCACACTGCGGGCCAATTCGCTTGGCCATCTGGAGCAGATCGAGAGCTACGCCCCTGGTCACCAGGTCAGGTTCGAAAACCTGAGCTACACGGCCGATATCCGCGGAGACTTGATCTTCGATGGAATCGGGCCTGTGCCAGGAGTGTCGGGCAGTCACGACGAGTGCGGCCTAGACCCGCTGTCGGACAGTGCTCGCGATATTACCCCTGCAGCAGACCCGGACCTAAATCCGGAGCAAACTGCGTGGCCCAAGGACGGGTGGATGGACCCCGCCCCGCTGGCCGTACACTCATCGGCGGTAGAGCCGAACACCGGCCTCACTTCTAAGGAAGCCTGTGACTTCGGACCCCCGAACTCGTATCCGGTTGTAGGTTCCAGTCCGCACGCTCCCGAGCCCGTCGAGCCTGGTTGGGCTCCGGTAATGGAGTTTACCGCTGTAGATATCTTCCAGCACTCGCCCTTTCGCGACATGCTGAACTCATTAAAGTCTCTGTCTTTGTCAAGAGGCTCTTGGCCGAATTATGTCCGGCTCGAGTGGGAAGCAGACGACGAAGGAATTCGCTGCCCACCCACCACCCACTTTATTGCCACGGTCAATGATCTAACCAAGGCGCTTGGCTTCGAATCCAAAGACATCGACGGTATGGACGACGATGCAGGAGAAGTGTAGGAACCACCGCTCACAGGGCGGTGGGCAGCCACCTCCTCATACGATATATATATATGGTGGACACTCCGAAGGAAACCAATGGCGATGAGGCAATGGAGGATAACCCCTCAGGGAGAAAAACAAAGCATGGGCGTTGTCGGCGCCGCTCCAAGCCCCGCCACAGCAATACCGGCCCAGGAGACGAAAACAATCCGGATGGTGCCGAAGAGGAATACAACCCCGACCAACCTGCCTCCGAGCAGGCCGAACAGGCGACGGACGGATATCCGGAGGATGACAACTACATGCCCCCTCGAAGACGAGATTAGCCTCGACAATTCCGAATGCGGCGTGCCTGAGGATCCAGTGGAGCAAGTTCGCTTCAAGCGATGGCTCATGGCCACGGCAAGGCGCCTGCAAAGGAAGCAACAACAGCTTAAAGCTGACCAAGATTTTCTCGTGGACAGATGGACCAAGGTCCTGGCCACTGAAAAATAAAAACTCGACCGCCCCGACAAAGGGCACACACGGCATAATCCGCTACCCCAACCTAAGCAGGAGAACCCAAGGCACATACCCCAACGTCAATACACCACAACGGTCCAAGACAATACGAAGGATGTCATAAACGTCAAGTCAGGGAAGTTGGTGCCAAATCCAGCAACTCCCAGTCCGGTCAGTGGACAAAGAACAGCTCAAGCCTATACGGCCCGAGCAACATACTCGATCAACCATGTGAAATTCATGGTACTCCTACAAGAACGGCCAAGCACACCAATAGAGAATGTCGGATCCTCAAAACAAAGCGGTCGGTCATATGCCGGAAACAATGAGGGGAGGAGTCCAACAACGGCAAAGTCAAAAGATCCTCCAGCTCATAAAAGTACGGCCGATCCCCCCCCCCCCGATCACATCAACCGTCCGGATAACATCAACCACAACAACTCAATTGCAGTACCTTTAGACCTAGTAGTCCGGGGGCTCCATCTCACATAAAGCCCCCGCGGGTATGAAACCACAAATAACATCTTCTAAAAGATGCCAGGTGCAAAAGGCCAAGTTTTATTGGCCCACCACTCTAACGGTTGTCTTCGGATCACCAAAAAAATGCCACGCCAAAGAATAATTTTTCGGCACCTTCCCCTCATACGGTAATTTACCATATGCTAACGGGATGAACCACGTTGACTAGATTCCACGTGGTAAACCATTAGGCAAACGCCGTGTGATGTAATCACACCTATGGGCAAGGCCGAACCCCGCCCTTAGAGCGGAAATAATACAGCTGCCGGAGTAGCGAGTCGTGCATGCCTATCAAAATTTTGATATGACAGCAAACTATCCGGACACCCACTGAGGAGTCCGCACTACTTCACGGTATAAGGCTAGGTTAGCCAGGGTCCGACCAGGAACCCTCGTACCAACCACAAGAGGACGTTTAGCTGCCTCCAAGTATCTGCCTTTACAAACTAACTTTGATGTAGAACAGGATTGGCGACGTGGAATCGGCCCAGACACACAAGGGCAGGAACATGCATGTGAACCCCCCCCCCCCCCCCGAAAGAAGGCAGTCCGAATTCACTTTAGATCCACTCACAGCCCCCTCCAGTTCGGCCATCACAGGTTCCGCCAAAAACACCTCTTTTTCATAATCATAAATCGTACTCATATGCATAGACATATCATCCGACTACAATACGTAGACTTAAATAACACTTACCAACCGCCGTTTCTCATCGACGCCTCTTTGTCAAAAACAGCAGACACGCCTCGTGTTACGCCTGATTATGCCAGGGGCTTCACAGTACGGCAATAAAGTCCGACCACCTTTTCGGTCGCTCGGCACCCCGAACTTATAGCACTATATGCATCAGCTCCGAATCATGTCTTGGGTCATTGGTTGGGTTTGCCCGGCTCCCATGTTTTGGTACCTTACGTTCCGCCCCATCGGCTAAGGTAGCGTTGGGAGAACTACTGCGATTGTGTCCCGGTTCTGCCGGACGAGCACCTCAGTAGAGAAAGCCAAAAACTGACTGTCATGATACAGCGAGAGCTGGTCAGCTGTTCGAGAGGTTGTAAAATCCTTAAAGATTTATTCCGCATAACGCCATTATAAATGCAGAGTGCGACGGATCGGCCTTCCGATCAGGCGCCAATAGAGCCCCTAGTTCGGCCTTCCGAACACTAGGGGCTACGCCGACCATACTCGAATCCCTATGGCTAAGTGAGAGTGGTAAAGCCCTATAGTCCGATTGCCTGGTTCGTGGTGAGGAACACCTCCTTAAAAGGACCCAGCCATGTGATAAAGAGTGTTCAGGTATGTCCCGAACAACCCCGTATTTCTTTCGTGGGGGCAGAAGCCGACAACTGGCCAACTCTTAGGATTTACATACACTAAACAGCCGCACGGGAAGAACAAATGTTCAAACAAAACAGGCAATAAATAATAAAAGTGCCATTATCCCATATTACAAAGAACGGCACGAATGCCCTCACGGAAATATAATGTCTTTGGTACACTTATCCGCCAAAAGGCGGGCTCCCTTCAATACACCTTCATAGTACAGCTCGGGCTTGCGGTGCTCCTTACCCTCTGGCGGCCCCTCATTCATCAGCTTCTCTGTGTCAAGCTTCCCCCAATGCACTTTTGCACGGGCAAACACCATGCGCGCACCCTCTATACAGACCGATCGCTTAACAGCATCAAGCTGAGGACAGGCGCCCACAATCCGCTTCAGGAGTCCAAAGTAACTGCTTGGAATTGGCTCCGTGGGCCACAGCCGGACAACCAAGTCCTTCATGGCTAGTTCAGCCGCCTGGTGCAGTTCGACCAGCTGCTTCAGCTGATCGATAAAGGGCACCGGATAGTTCGGCGCCAAATACTGCGACCAGAAATCCCTCTCCGCAGACTTCTTCTCCTCGGTCCGGTAGAATTGGGCGGCATCTGATATGCTGCGAGGCAGATCCGCAAACGCCCCTAGAGAAACAAGAATTAAGCTTGTCGCTTAGAGTTCTTCCCACTATCATGCAAAAATGGCCATGAGTACAAAAGGCCTTACCAGCCGCAACCTTCCGGGCCTCCTGAATGTCCCGCACAACACCTCGGGCTTCTTCCTGAGCATCTTCCGCGGATTGGAGAGCTTGGCCGAGTTCGGATTCTCTCCCTACTATACTCTGCTCCAAGCCCTCGCTTTTCTTCACAGCCTCCTGGAGCTCTCGCTCAGCTACGATGACCCTGGCCTCGTGTTTCTCACGAAGCGCCTGTTCGGCGGCAGCCTTCTCGTTGGCATCAGCCACAACCTTCTTTAGTGCCTCATATTCGGCACTCGCTCCTAGAGCATACAATACAAATACTTTTCACTAGGCACAATTACTCATTCGTGCCAAATTCAAGACAATGTTTCAACATACCTTGCTTGTCCTCCAACTGCTTCTTCACATGGCCAAGTTCCTCCTCGGCTCGTTCCAGGCTCGGCTTCAGTCCGAACACTTCCGCATTATGAGCGGCCATCTTCTCTGTAGACGCCTGTTTTCACACAAAGGGGTATACGTCATTAACAAAGGCTCCGACACAAGCGGATGATCTGATCTCCTATCCGGCTTTTTCTCTCTCTTTCGCCGGACAGTGCATCAGGGGATACTACTCATATTATGACAATTCCTCAAAGGTTTGTTAGAAAACATACCTCAAAGGCCTTTATAAGGCCAAGGCAGGACTCATTCAGCCCGCTCTCGGTGGACTGAATCTTTTCAATCACCGCCCCCATGAGGGTCTGATGTTCATCGACGATAGACGCGCTCCTTAACGCTGTCGATAGGCCGCCCGACAACTCTGCTTGGACAGAGGTTGCTAGCGGAGTAGGCAAGCCTCCCCCCGTCAAAGGTGGCTGCTCGCCCGATCCTGGAGCCTTAAAAGTCTCCAGGACCGTGTCCGTCTATGGTCCGAACCCAAGATCGCCCCCGCCGTCGACGCGCTTGGGGGCCATCGCTCCCGTGTGTCTGGCTCCAGAGATATGCCCCCCTGGTCCGGGTCCCATTGAGACGACACCTTTGTGTCGCTCCTAGACTTTGGGGAAGGGGCCTTTGGAGGCGTCTCGCTCGCCAAGGCGTCTGAGCTCAGCGAGTCCTCCGATGAGGACTGTCCGGCGCGAGACCTTGCCGGGCTGTACGAAATATGGCGACAGTTAAAACTACTATACCCAAATAACCCCGGACGCATATGCGTGTTCAGATTTCATATACTTTCGACCTTTCCAGGGGCTGGGCCCTGGGATCCCACTCCGGGCTGCTGTCGGCAGTCATGGTGGATGCCTCTGGGAGGGAACCTTTCCCCCTCTTGGGCGATTCAGCCTCCAGGGATGATGAGGCCGTCCTTTTCTTCCCACCTCCTGCGGGAGGCTCGTCCTCCTCCGCTTCCTCCTCTTCGTCTTCGGAAGAAGGATGGTCACTGGAGTCTTCGGATTTTGCGTCCAAAGTATCGTGATGACGGAGGCCACTCCAGATCTTTTTGACCTTCTTGGAGGCCTCTTTCTTTGTCGCCTCGTAAGGCGTTGGGACCAGCATCTTCGTCAGAAGAGGTCCGGCCGGTTCCTCCGGCAGTGGGGCCGGACAATGTATCCGCTCCACCTTTTTTATCCATCCCTGGGGTTGTGATAAAGCATGATTAAAATGTCTCCCTCAGGACATGCCAACTGAAGCATGGATGGACAGAGCATAGCAATAACTTACCGGGCTTGCAGAATGGGATAATTGATACCCACGGTCCTCGGAGGAGCCTGGCCATGATTTGCCGGACTTAAAGAGCACCTTCTAGATATCCTTGTGGGAGGAATCATAGAGCTCCCGAAGGGTCTGGTTCTCGGTTGGGTCGTACTCCCACAAATTGCAGGCTCGACGCTGGCAAGGGAGAACCAGGCAAAATAACATCACCTGGACTACGTCGACGAGTTTGACGTCCTTGTCGACCACACTCTGGATGCGCGTCTGGAGCAATGTCAGCTCATCGGACGAGGACCAGTTCGGGCCCCTCTTGGGCCAGGACGTGAGCCGCAGTGGGGCTCCAGATTTGAACTCGGGAGCTGCAACCCACTTTTTGCCGCGAGGTTCGGTGATATAGAACCACTGCTGCTGCCACTCCTTGACGGAGTTGTTGAAGGCGCCCGTCGGTCAAACGACCTTGGGCGTCTTGCTCACCATGGCGCCACTGCACTCGGCGTGCTCGCCACTCACCACCTTGGGCTTCACATGAAAATCTTCAGCCACAGGCCGAAGTGAGGCGAAATCCGTAGAAAAGCCTCACACACGACGATGAACGTCGAGATATTGAGGAAAGAATTGGGGGAAAGATCATGAAAATCAATCCCATAGTAATACATGACTCCACGAACAAATGGGTGAAGGGAAAACCCGATCCCGCGGACAAAATGGGGAAGGAACATGACTCTCTCGTGAGGCTCCGGAGTACGGACGATCTGTCCCGCCGGTGGGAGACGGTGGCCGATCTTCTTGGCCAGATACCCGGCCTCCCGGAGCCTCTCGATATCCTTCTCCTGGACGGTAGAGGCCATCCATTTGCCTCCTGCTCCGGATCCAGACATCTTTGGAAAACCTCTCTTCAATGGAAAGAAGAATGCCTGGGCGTTAGGGCTCGAACAGAGGGGAATGGGCTAGCGGAAGGAGAAGGCATGGGTAAAGAGGAAGAGACCTTATCTCTTTATAGAGACGGTAAAAGCTTTTTGCGCCTCCCCACTTGCCTGGTGGAACCCGCTCACTCCCCACTCGCCGCGATTAGCGGTGCGTTTGGATTATCCATACCCGTATTGATGAGAATCCCACAATAAGGGGACGTGATCTCTGCTATGGCAAAATGTGCAGAAGAAACTGCCTCGCGATATGCACTATGGCTGGTTGTGGGGAAAACGGTTCGAATAATGACCCGACCGTAATGACATGTCACGTGGTCAGCAGATTACGTTTATGAAATATCATTTTCTCTATGGTGGTACGTGAAGATCATTTTGCAGATCCGGACACGGTCTACGTGTTTGATAATTACTTTGGAGTATTCGGAGATGGAACCCGCCTTGCAATGCCGAAGACAAGACTACGCGCGGACTCATCGTCATTGAAGCCTGATTCAGGGGCTACTGAGGGAGTCCTGGATTAGGGGGTATCCGGACAGCCGGACTATATACATCGTCCGGACTATTGAAGCGTGAAGATACAAGACTCAAGACTCCGTCCCGTGTCCGGATGGGACTCTCCTTTGCGTGGAAGACAAGCTTGGCGATCCGAATATTGTATTTCCTTCCTTGTAACCGACTTCATGTAAACCCTAGCCCTCTCCGGTGTCTATATAAACCGAAGAGGTTGGTCCTTAGAAGGCCGATCACAATTACAATCATAATCATCATAGGCTAGCTCCTAGGGTTTAGCCTCTACGATCTCGTGGTAGATCTACTCTTGTACTACTCATATCGTCAATATTAATCAAGCAGGAAGTAGGGTTTTACCTCCATCGAGAGGGCCCGAACCTGGGTAAACATTGTGTCCCTTGCTTCCTGTTACCATCAGCCTAAGACGCACAGATCGGGACCCCCTACCCGAGATCCGCTGGTTTTGACACCGACAGTTGCCTCCTGCTTATCTGGATTATAATGCTATGGTTCGCCATCAGTTTCTTGAGAGGAATGAACAGTTCCTTCAGTACCGACTAATCTTTGATAGGCGATGCACTGTCCATGTTGCTCTCCCTGCTCCTACTTTCTTTGACTTTCAGGTAGAAAGGAGTTATTTATAACCAGTGAGGAGGCGAACGAGTACGAAATGAGGACGGAGGCAACTCGCCTCCAAGCTGCAGCTCATTAGGCAGTAGCCGCTGCATCTCAGTACGACCCCAGTTGCAACTTTGGATATCCGCCAGGCCAGCCGTGGCCATAGACCAACTTAGGCCAAAAGCCTAAGCTTGGGGGAGTACATATTTCTCACCGACATTACATTCATGTTCACACACTCATGCTAGTTGTCGGTGCTCATACTTTTTCATTGTACTATCCATGCTAGTTTATTTTCTTTCTAAGTCTTTTTCTTGTGTGTTTGAAAAACCTTAAGAAAAACCAAAAAAATTAGTTGTAGCTTTTAGCTAGTTTACTTTCCATGCCTGTAGTAATATTAATTAAAAGAAAACCCAAAAAGATTTCTCGTTCTTCTTTTGTTTGTTGGGAGCTTTCCCGTGTAAATAGTTTTATTTCTTTTTCTTTTCTTTGGGGGTCGAGAGGGGAAGATCATGATGAAAATGTTGAGTGGCTCTCATATGCATTATTATTGATTTAACCAAGAGCCCATATTACCTTGTCTTCTCCCTTGTATTAAATGCTTGCAGATTTCAGCTTAGTCCAATGCACATGCACTATTATTATTATCCACACCGTTCGGTCGTGTGAGTGAAAGGCAATAATGACGATATATGATGGATTGATTGAGATGAGAGAAGCTGGTATGAACTCGGCCTATATTGTTTTTGTAAATATGATTAGTTCATCGTTCCTGATTCAACCTATTATGAATGAAACATGTTTGCAATGACAATTAGAGATTATAGTTTCTCATGCCATGCTTAATTAGCTAGGAGTTTATAATGGTTTACCTTGCGTGCCAACATGCTATTAAAATGGTTATGATATGGTATGATAGGGTGGTATCCTCCTTTGAACGATTCGAGTGGCTTGACTTGGCACATGTTCACACATGTAGTTGAAACAAAATCAACATAGCCTCCACGATATTTATGTTCATGGTGAGATATCCTACTCATGCTTGCACTCAGTGTTGATTAATTTTAGTGCATGTTCATGACTATTGTCGCTCTCTAGTTGGTCGCTTCCTAGTCTCTTTCTAGCCTTCACTTGTACTAAGCGGGAATACTGCTTGTGCATCCACTTCCATAAACCCCAAAGTTATTCCATATGAGTCCACCATACCTTCCTATATCCGGTATTTACCTGTCATTCCAAGTAAATCTGTATGTGCCAAACTCTAAAACTTCAAATGAAATTCTGTTTTGTATGCTCGAATAGCTCATGTATCAACTAGGGTTGTCCATATCTTCCATGCTAGGTGGGTTATTCTCATGAGGAGTGGACTCCGCTCCTCATTCACGAGAAAATGGCTGGTAACCGGGATGCCCAGTCCCATGCTTAAATAAAAATAATTGCAAACAAAACTCCCCCAGGATTGTTATTAGTTGGAGGCACCCGTTGTTTTGGACAAGCCATGGATTGATGTTTGTTGGTGGTGGGGGAGTATAAACTTTACCATTCTGCTTGGGAACCGCCTATAATGTGTGTAGCATGGAAGATATCGAGATGTCTTGGTTGTTATGTTGAAAATGAAAGTATGCCACTCAAAATATTATTTATCTCTGTTTCAAAACTCGAGCTCTAGCACCTCTGCAAATCCTTGCTTCCCTCGGCGAAGGGCCTATTTATTTACTTTTATGTTGAGTCATCATCCTCTTATTAAAAAGCACCGGCAAGAGAGCACCGCTGTCATTTGCATGCATTACTATTAGTTTGCATTGAGTATGACTGTGACTGGATCTCTTTTACCATGAATTACAATGTCTAGTCAGTCCTTGATCTTCAGGGGTGCTCTGCATTTATGTTTTGCGGTCTCAGAAAGGGCTAGCGAGATACCATCTTGTTATATCATATTATGATTGTTTTGAGAAAGTGTTGTCATCCGAGATTTATTATTATTTCTCCCTAGTTGATTAGGCCATTGATATGAATAAATATGAGACCTAAGTGTTATTGTGAATATGCTTAGTTCATAATCTTTGCTGAAAACTTGAATGCTGGCTTTACATATTTACAACAACAAGAGCAAACAGAGTTTGTAAAAGTTTTTCTTTATCACTTTTAGTTTGTCAACTGAATTGATTGAGGACAAGCAAAGGTTTAAGCTTGGGGGAGTTGATACGTCTCCAACGTATCTACTTTTCCAAACACTTTTGCCCTTGTTTTGGACTCTAACTTGCATGATTTGAACAGAACTAACCCGGACTGACGTTGTTTTTAGCAGAATTGTCATGGTGTTATTTTTGTGCAGAAATAAAGTTCTCGGAATGACCTGAAACTTCACGGAGAATATTTTTGGAATTAATAAAAAATACTGGCGAAAGAATCAACACCAGGGGGCCCACACCCTGTCCACGAGGGTGGAGGGTGCGCCCACCCCCCTGGGGCGCGCCCCCCTGCCTCGTGGGCCCCCTAAGGCTCCACCGATGTCAACTCCAACTCTATATATTCACGTTCGGGGAGAAAAAAACTAGAGAGATGGATTCATCACGTTTTACGATACGGAGCCGCCACCAAGCCCTAATATCTCTCGGGAGGGCTAACCTGGAGTCCGTTCGAGGCTCCGGAGAGGGGAATCCGTCTCCATCTTCATCATCAACCTTCATCCATCACCAATTTCATGATGCTCACCGCTGTGCGTGAGTAATTCCATCGTAGGCTTGCTGGACGGTGATGGGTTGGATGAGATTTACCATGTAATCGAGTTAGTTTTGTTAGGGTTTGATCCCTAGTATCCATTATGTTCTAAGATTGATGTTGCTATGACTTTGCTATGCTTAATGCTTGTCACTAGGGCCCGAGTGCCATGATTCCAGATCTGAACCTATTATGTTTTCATGAATATATGTGTGTTCTTGATCCTATCTTGCAAGTCAGTAGTCACCTACTATGTGTTATGATCCGGCAACCCCGAAGTGACAATAATCGAGACCACTCCCAGTGATGACCGTAGTTTGAGGAGTTCATGTATTCACTAAGTGTTAATGCTTTGGTCCGGTACTCTATTAAAAGGAGGCCTTAATATCCCTTAGTTTCCAATAGGACCCCGCTGCCATGGGAGGGTAGGACAAAAGATGTCATGCAAGTTCTTTTCCATAAGCACGTATGACTATATTCGGAATACATGCCTACATTACATTGATGAACTGGAGCTAGTTCTGTGTCACCCTATGTTATAATTGTTGCATGAGGAATCGCATCCAACATAATTATCCATCACTGATCCATTGCCTACGAGCTTTTCACATATTGATCTTTGCTTAGTTACTTTTCTATTGCCACTGTCACGATTACTACAAAACTGCTACTGTTACTTTTGCCACCGTTACCGTTACTTCCATACTACTTTGCTACTAATTATTTTGCTGCGGATATTAAGTCTTCCAAGTGTGGCTGAATTGACAACTCAGCTGCTAATACTTGAGAATATTCTTTGGCTCCCCTTGTGTCGAATCAATAAATTTGGGTTGAATACTCTACCCTCGAAAACTGTTGCGATCCCCTATACTTGTGGGTTATCATGCCATGAGAAGTAAACTTCCCAAAGTTATCTAGCCCAAAGGGGCTTTTGTGGATTCCATCAAGATATGGCAGTAGGAGTGGTTTTACATTAATGAACCCCGCGACACCAAATGGGCAGCCGCCCCTGCATTCAGATCCGGACCCCCGCTGCGGCTTGCTTCCTAGACCAACAAGGGTCTGGAATGGGGATCATCTGATCAGGTGCTGATGCTGAAGACGTGCATAAAAAATATCATAGAGAAAAACACTAGCGTCACATATGTGATTCAGGTGATGCTCATCCGTCGGTCTCTTCCCTGCTAACGCCGACCTCTCCGCATGTGGGAGTTCAATCCGAAGGTCCACGGATCCTGACGCGTCTCTTCGGCATGACGCCTAAAGCAATCTGGAAGCTACTTTTCAAGACTCAAAAGTCATGGCCACAGACGTCCGAAGACATCGGCCTCGACTGCAATCATCCAGCCTCCCTTGTAAGTGCTATTTTTCCTAACATAACACAGTCAATTAATCAAAAGAGAGGACAGACTGGGAATTCCATCCTATAACACAGGGCTGGACGAAGAAGGCGGAGCGGATCAGATGTCCAGCTCCATTGCCCGAAAATCCAACAAATCCTCTTTTAATGAAGATGTTGGTCTCGGCGCCCTATCAAGCACCAGAGAAAAAGGTCTGGAAGAAGAGCAAGGAAGCCATAGATGGTCTCCATTGCAAAGGTACTTCGGACGGGGCATCTGGAGAGAACGAAACCCATTCCTCCGAGGAGGACGAAGACGAGGAGGAGGAGGAGGAATAGGAGGCCAACAACACCCTTTCCCCGAGGGCGAAGAAGAAGAAGAGGGCAGCCTCCGAAGAACCGAAGGCAGAGGCGCCCAAAAGGGGAAATATCCCTTCCAGATGGCTCGGATTCAGATACCGAGGCCATCCCCAAGTGGCGCCCCAGGCCGAAGCCCCTTGCCAAATTGTAAGTATCCGAAGATGCCGTACATAAATCCAGTTTTGATGAGTATGGTATTAACGTGTTGAATGGTGCAGGCCGGCCCGCGATCTTCCCCAACAATCACCGGAGGGGAACTCCTTGGATCCAAGGATGATGGAGAGCGAGTCACTTTCGCGAGTCTCCCCGCCTCTCACCAAGGACGACACTGAGGTGTTGTCTCGAAGGGCCTTTCGGGGACAAGGCGGTACGGGAGGCCGCCAAAACGGCGCCAGAAGGTAACACTTCGGTCACCAAAGACACGGGGGTAACAATCCCTTAGAGGGCTAGGGGCGGGGGTCTGGATCGGTCCGACCATCAGGCGAACACTACTCCGGAAACCCAAATGGTTCCATAGTCGAACAAGCAATCCTCCTTAAGGGAGGGGGGAGTGCCAACTCCCGCGGCAACCTCCGCTAGTCCGGAGGCGCCGAATACACTAATGGCGGCACTACAACGAGCTTCCATCATGGAGGAGCACCGCACCCTGATGGGTGTGGTAGTTGAAAAGGTTCAGCCTGCCAAGAACGGACTGAATGAGGCCTTTGCCAGTCTATTAACAGGCTTCAAGGTATGCAATATAATATTCCTGACAACTTTTCCTGTGAAAAGATGCCTATGTATAGGTAGTAGCCCCTAAGACTCTGGTCGTCCCTTTTGTTAAAAAGGAGGTGGACAGAGGATCAATAATTTTCGCAAGAGCTAATGTACTTCCATACGTTGAAATGTAGGCTTCACTGTTAGCGGCGACTGCCCAGGCCACTGAGGTATCCGAACTGAAGTGTCAGCTGGGACTGGCCGATGAGGATCTCGTCCGCATCAATAAGGGTTTTGATGAGGCGCAGGGTATGTTTTGAAAACATTTCGTTTAGGCCCGTACCTCTGGAGTTTAAAGCTCATGCGTTGCTATGTGCGTGGTTGCAGGTAGCGCAGCTGTTGTTGAGGTCCTTAGGGGTGAGCTTGCCCGGGCCCAAGAGCAGGCAAGGGTGAACAAGGCGGCCGCTGAGAAAGCGGCCGAGGACTTGCAGTCCGGACAAGTTGTCTGCTGCCAGTATGAGGAGCGGGTAGCCGAAGTAGAGAAGGTGCTCAAGGTCGCCACCGACAAGTATAAGTCTCTGGAGGAGAAGAGTAAAGCCCAAGAGACCGACCTCGCCGAGGCCCTTAAAGAGGCCGAGGAGGCGCGGGCCGAATTCTAAGCTACGCGTGAGGAGATGAAGCAAGCCGGACAAGTAGCAGCTGATAAGCCCCCTCTTCTACAGAGTAAATTTGGGAATCAATCGTATGTTTTACTCACGCAACTATGGGCTGCCCTAGATGTCCTTGTGGATCTTACGGAGAGCACTTCTGATGCGGCGCAGTTCTTCCAAGCCCAGGAGGGGCATGCGACTGGGGAGCAATTTTGGAGCCAGTTCGTGGCACGGGAGCGCTCCGCGCTGCTGAATGACCAGATGGCACAGTGCGCCTAGCTGCATAGGATGTCTGACGCGCTATGAGGGACGTCATAGTCCGGTTGTGACCGACCGAACCCATTTCGGGAAGCTATTTTGGCCTAGTGCGGTGACTTGTTGACGCCCTACCCCGTATTGACGCAGTTAAGCGGTCGTCATGTATAGAAGGTGCACGGCTAGCTTTTGCCCGTGTCAAGATGCACTGGGCCAAGATGAAGGCCGCCAGCATTGACGTTGAAGGTCCGCCTGGAGATAAGTTCCATCGTACGCCCGAGCGCTATTTCGAAGACATCCTGGGAGGCGCCCTCTTAATAGAGGGACAGTGCTCGAATGACATCGTGTTCGATGAATTTGTCTGAATGTCTTGATATTTATATGAACCAAAGCTTTGTAATATATTTATATTGCCTGTCTTTAAAAGTGTTATTCCTCCTGTGCGGCCGTTGTATACCTAAGCGTTTACCAGTCGTCGGCTTCAGCCCCCACGTAGGTACTACTGGGTGTTCGGAGTGGCACATGACCGCATGTTAACCCAACGTCTTGGTCCGTAAGGGAGGTGTTAGTGTAGCGAACGAGGCAATCAGACTATGTGGCTTTACCACTCTCACTTAGCCATAGGAGTTTGACGATGGGGTTATAAGATAGCCCCTGGTGCATATGCAGCTTTTGAACTTAGGTGCCTTTAGACGCGTGACTGAATAGAGCTAGACTTTCATGTAATACAGAAGAAATCTCTAGAGATTTAATAAGTCACCGAATTGCTGACCAGCTCTCGCCACATCACGGCAGTCAGTTTTCGGCTTTCTCTACTGAGGTGTTTAACCGGGCTAGCCAGAAACACAATCGCAGTAGTTCTCCCTTTACTACCTTAGCCGAAAAACGGAACGTAAGGTGGCAAGCATAGGAGCCGGGCAACCCAACTATTGACCAAAGACGTGATTCGGATCCGACGCATATAATGCAGTATTCGGGACGCCGAAGTATACTCTGAGAGTGTTTGGACTTTCTATTGTTGAAGATATGTATAT
This sequence comes from Triticum timopheevii, assembly GCA_963921465.1. Lineage (NCBI taxonomy): Eukaryota > Viridiplantae > Streptophyta > Magnoliopsida > Poales > Poaceae > Triticum > Triticum timopheevii. The sequence goes on along the minus strand of OY997264.1, from coordinate 100,523,344 downwards.
GGCTTGAATAGAGCCCCTGGCGATTTAGGTCGTACCGAGGTGTATATGCCAATTTGAACGTAAAGTGGGAAAACAGAAAAAGGGCCAATACCAAACAAGGTTGGGCAAAACTGTTTCCGTTATAATTTGAGTGGTACATCAAAATGTATTGTTACAGAAGATGCAATAAGCATCACGGGTATTTTACATGCCGAGAACAAGGGAAAGCTGTATATAGGTCCTAAATTTGAATAGATGATCCAGAAGATCTTTTGGACATTTCTGCCACACGTCTGCGCCGCTTTTCACCTTGGTGTAGGATCCTTTGAGAGGATCGATAATCAAGTATATATAAGGGGCCTAGAAGGGGCCCTTGCTATCTCTAGAAATTGATGTGAGCTGTAAAGAATCTAAAAAATAAAAACAAGAAGAAAAAGGTGGACCAATGTGTAGGTCCGGATAGGGTCAAGCCATATCACAAACCCTACGTTTAGCATGCCTCCGTCCTTGCCCATGGAATTGTTAAAGCGTAGTTATGTACACGTGGTACACATGCCGCTATCAGGCTAGGGCATTGGCGAAGGACGAATTGCTAATCTAGCTCTAGATGAGCCGGACTGTCATTCTGCAGGGTAGATCGGACTCATTTAACAGTGTCCGGGGACTTGACTGCCGGTGTGGCTTTCGGCTTAGCGAGGCCACCCTGCACCTCGCCTGCGAGGGCTATGGTATGCTCCTCTGTATGGAGGGAGCACTCCATGTTTCCATTAACTATTATAACGCCATTTGGTCTAGGCATCTTAAGCTTTAGATAAGCATAGTGTGGGACTACATTGAAACGGGCGAAAGCAGTTCGTTCGAGTAGTGCGTGATAGCCACCTCGAAACGGGACAATGTCAAAAATCAGGTCTTTGCTCTGAAAGTTATCCGGTGAGCCGAGGACGACCTCCAGCGCTATGGATCCTGTGCAACATGCCTCTACACCGGGTATTACCCTTTTGAAGGTGGTTTTGGTGGGCTTGATTCTTGATGGATCAATGCCCATTTTACGGACGGTGTCCTGATAGAGCATATTGAGGCTGCTGCCGCCATCCATAAGGATTCGCGCGAGGTGGAATCCGTCGATAATTGGATCGAGAATCAATGTAGCTGAACCCCCATGACAGATACTGGTCAGATGGTATATGCGATCTAACGTGATCGGACAGGCTGACCACATACTAAATTTTGGGACGACTGGCTCTAAGGCATAGACGTCCCTTAACGCGCGCTTGCGCTCCCTCTTGGGGATATGAGTGACGTAGATCATGTTCACTATTTTGACCTCGGGGGGAAATTTCTTCTGTCCCCCTGTGTTCTGTCGGTGAGGTTCTTCATCATCATCCTTGCTGGGCGGCCCTTTCCCCTTGTGTACGGCGTTGAGCTTGCCGACTGATAATCCCCAAGTGCGGGGAATCATCATAGCAATTCCCAATGGTGGAAGTGATAAGTATGGAGTGTCGAACCCACAAGGAGCTAAAGGTAAGATCAATATTCCCTCAAGTCCTATCTGCCACTGATATGACTCTACGTACATCGAACGTTTGCTTCCAACTAGAAACGAGAAATAAAACTACATTGTGGGTATGAAGAGGATAATTTGCATGGTATCGGAGAGCTAAAATATAAAAGTAGGTGCAGTTATCATAAAGTTAGAATATATTACTAAATATTATAAATAGCGAGAGTGGAATAATGATGGGTCGGTGTGCGGAATTATCCTAGGCAATCGTTAACAAGACTGGTATTCGTCATTGCAATTTCATATGAGGGAGAGGCATAAGCTAACATACTTTCTCTTCTTGGATCGTATGCACTTATGATTGTAACTCTAGCAAGCATTCGCAACTACTAAAGATCATTAAGGTAAAACCCAATCATAGCATTAAAGCATCAAGTCCCCTTTATCCCATACGCAACAACCCCCTTACTCGGGTTTATGCTTCTGTCACTCAAGCAACCCACTATAAGCGAATCATGAACGTATTGCAACACCCTACAACGGGGATCCCTCACACTTGCGCGACACAGAGGGCACAATAGGGCAGCACCAAAATAAAACATACAACTCATACCAAGCTAGATAATCAATCAACTCAAAGACAAAGGATATCTACTAGAAACATCATAGGATGGAAACACATCATTGGATCATAATATGTGGCATAAAGCACCATGTTCAAGTAGGGATTACAGTGGGGGGCGGGAGAGTGGACCGCGTAAAATAGATGAGGATGGTGATGATGATGGTGATGATGATGAAGACGATCACCGCGGCGATAATTCCCCTCCCGATGGCACTCCGGCGCCACCGAGAGAGAGGAGGAGAGGTTCTCCCCCTTATGCTTCCTCCTTCATGGCGTCCCCCTGGATGGGGAGAGGTTCTCCCTCTGGTCCTTGGCCTTCATGGAGATGATGGTCCCTCCGGGATCCTCCTCCATGGACTCCGGTGATGATGTCCCCCTCAGGCAGGGTGCCAGAGAGGGCCTAGATTGATTTCTCGTGGCTACAGAGGCTTGAGGCGGCGGAGCTTCCGATCTAGGTTATTTTCTGGTTGTTTGGATATTTATAGGAGAGGTTGGCGTCGAGAACAAGTCAAGGGGCCCCACGGGAAGTCCACGAGGCACAGGGGCGTGCCCTAGGGGGTGGGCGCACCCTCCACCCTCGTGGGGCCCACGGGCCTCCCCTCCGGTAACTTTTCGTTCCAGTATTTTTTATATTTTTCAGAAAAAATCTCCGTTGATTTTCATCGCATTATGAGAACTTTTATTTCTGCACAAAAACAACACCACAGTAGTTCTGCTGAAAACAACGCCAGTCCGGGTTAGTTCTAATCAAATCATACCAAAATCATATAAAACTATTATAAACATGGCGCGAATACTTCATAAATTATAGATACGTTGGAGATGTATCAACATCCCCAAGCTTAAATCCTGCTCGTCCTCGTGTAGGTAAATGATAAAAGAAATAATTTATGAAGTGTGAATACTAGCAAGTGCATAAGTTTGATCAATGATAGTTCCAATCACATTTTCTAGCATCATTATATATCATAACAGTAGCTCAAATCATAAAACTTCTCATGATCAAGTAACAAGCTATTCACATGTTAAAGTATAGATCATAAACTTTCTTTAAAACTAACAAACCGTGCTCTTAGTCATCAAACAATTGCAATTCATCTTATTTTCGGGAAGGGTCTATGTAAGAGCTTTGATTCAGCAAACTCCACATACTCAAATATCATTTAATCCTTCACAATTGCTAACACTCATGTGATATTTATGGGTTCAAAGTTTTAATCGGACATAGAGAAAGATAGGGCCTCATAATTTTGCCTCCCAACCTTTTGCCTCAAGGGTAATGTAAACAATAATAATTGATGAAAACCTACATCCAAGTGGATATATATATATATATATATATATATATATATATATATATATATATATATATATATATATATATATATATCCGGATCGCTCCAACACAAAGTTCTTGCCAAAGGAAAAAGTGTAAAAAGGAACGGTGATGATCACCATGACTCTTGTGTAAGGGTAAAAGATAAAAGTAAAAGATAGGCCCTTCGCAGTGCGAGGCAGAGGTTGTCATGTGCTTTTATGGTTGGATGCACAAAATCTTAATGCAAAAGAACATCACTTTATATTGCCGCTTGTGATAAAGACCTTTATTATGCAGCCCGTCGCTTTTATTTCTTCCCTATCACAAGTTCGTATAAAGCTTATTTTCTTCGCACTAATAGATCATACATATTTAAGGAGCAATTTTTTTATTGCATGCACCGATGACAACTTACTTGAAGGATCTTACTCAATCCATAGGTAGGTATGGTGTACTCTCATGGCAAAACTGGGTTAAGGAATATTTGGAAGCACAAGTAGTATCTCTACTTGGTGCAAAGAATTTGGCTAGCATGAGAGGGAAAGTCAAGCTCAACATGTTGGATGATCCAAGACAATATAACATTTCAGATATAGGAAAACATAACCCATCAAGTTGTCTTCCTTGTACAACATCAACTTTTTAGCATGTCATATTTTAATGATTGCTCACAATTACAAAAGATGTCCAAGATAGTATATTTATATGTGAAATCTCTCTTCCTTCAATAATCTTTCATGAATTGTTCAAGTGACCAATTCTGTGTTTGCTAACTTTCAATAAGTTTACTACCTATACTTATTATGTGTGAAGTCATTACTCCCCGTGTTATAAGCATATGAAACGTATATAAGTTCAGATTTATGATATTCAATTCATTCAACCATTTACTCATAGGATGTACGTGAAGCACGTGAGTAAATGACAAACTACTCCAAAAAGATATAAGTGAAGAACACTGAGTAGTCAAATAATTAACTAGCCATGGGAGGATTATTTTTCATTCAAGATTTCAGATCCAATGATTTTATTCAAACAACAAGTAAAATTGAAAATACGCTCCAAGCAAAACACATATCATGTGACAAATAAAAATATAGCTCCGAGTAAGGTACACTGACAGTTTTGAAGATGAAAGAAGGGATGCCAACTGGGGCATCCCCAAGCTTAGATGCTTGAGTATCCTTGAAATATTTACTTGGGGTGCCTTGGGCATCCCCAAGCTTGAACTCTTGCCTCTCTTTATTCTTCTCATATTGATAGCTCCTCGATCTTCAAACATTTCATCCACACAAAACTTAAACAAAAACTTTGTGAGATTCATTAGTATAATAAAGCAAATCACTACCTTTAGGTACTGTTGCAAACTCATTCCAATTTCATATTAGAACTATATCTACTGTATTCCAACTTCACCATGGTTCATACCCCCCCCCCCCCCGAGAGCTAAAATATAAAAGTAGGTGTTGTTATCATAAAGTTAGAATATATTACTGAATATTATAAATAGCGAGTGTGGAATAATGTGGGTCGGTATGCGGAATTATCCTAGGCAATCATTAACAAGACCGGTAGTCGTCATTGCAATTTCATATGAGGGAGAGGCATAAGCTAACATACATTCTATTCATGGATCGTATGCACTTATGATTGGAACTCTAGCAAGCATCCGCAACTACTAAAGATCATTAAGGTAAAACCCAACCATATCATTAAAGCATTAAGTCCCCTTTATCCCATACGCAACAACCCCCTTACTCGGGTTTATGCTTTTGTCACTCAAGCAACCCACTATAAGCAAATCATGAACGTATTGCAACACCCTACAGCGGGAATCCCTCACGCTTGCGCGACACAAAGGGCACAATAGGACAGCACCAAAATAAAACATACAACTCACACAAATCTAGATCATCAATCAACTCAAAGACAAAGGATATCTACTCAAAACATCATAGGATGGCAACACATCATTGGATCATAATATGTGGCATAAAGCACCATGTTCAAGTAGGGATTACAGTGGGGTGCGGGAGAGTGGACCGCATAAAAATAGATGAGGATGGTGATGATGATGGTGATGTTGATGAAGACAATCACCGTGGTGATGATTCCCCTCCCGATGGCACTCCGTCGCCACCGAGAGAGAGGAGGAAAGGTTCTCCCCCTTGTGCTTCCTCCTTCATGGCCTCCCCCTGGATGGGGAGAGGTTCTCCCTCTGGTCATTGGCCTTCATGACGATGATGGACCCTCCGGGATCCTCCTCCATGGCATCCGGTGATGATGGGCCCCTCCGGCAGGGTGCCAGAGAGGGCCTAGATTGATTTCTCATGGCTACAGAGGCTTGCGGCATTGGAACTTCTGATCTAGGTTATGTTCTGGAGGTTTGGGTATTTATAAGAGAGGTTGGCGTCGAGAACAAGTCAGGGGGCTCCACGGGAAGTCCACGAGGCACAGGGGCGCGCCCTAGGGGGGTGGGCACGCCCTCCACCCTCATGGAGCCCACGGGCCTCCCCTCCGGTAACTCTTCGTTCCAATATTTTTTATATTTTCCAGAAAAATTCTTCGTTGATTTTCATCGCATTCTGAGAACTTTTATTCTGCACAAAAGCAATATATCGGTAGTTGTGCTGAAAACAATGTCAGTCCGGGTTAGTTCTAATCAAATCATACCAAAATCATATAAAACTATTATAAACATGGCATGAATACTTCATAAATTATAGATACGTTGGAGACGTATCACCGGCTTGTTTAAAGTCCCAACAATTTTGGTTGGTATGATTGGCAGGTTTATCGGGGGTGCCATGAACCTGGCAAGGCCAATCGAGTATTCTGTCCAGACTGGATGGACCATCCCTGTTTCCTTTGAATGGCTTCTTCCACTGACCGGGTTTAGAGCCGCTGAATCCGGCGTTGATCGCCGTGTCTTCGGTATCTTGGTTCTTGCATCGACGCTTGTGCTTGTTGCATTGTGGCTTGCCATTGCCATCCCTGGCTTCGGAAGTGCCGGGGTCACTGGTGCTATTGCTTCTACTAACCAGCCAGCTATCTTCTCCCGCGCAAAAGCGGGTCATGAGTGCGGTAAGGGCTGCCATGACTTCGGCTTTTCCTGGCCGAGGTGTCGGGCGAGCCACTCATCTCGGATGTTGTGTTTAAAGGCCGCGAGGGCTTCGGCATCCGGACAATCCACAATTTGGTTCTTTTTAATCAAGAACCTGGTCCAAAGTTTCGGGGCTGATTCTCCGGGCTGCTGGACTATGTGACTAAGGTCATCGGCGTCCGGAGGCCGGACATAGGTACCTTGGAAGTTGTCTCTAAAGGCGTCCTACAAGTCTTCCCAGCTCCCAACAGAGTTTTCTGGGAGGCTATTCAGCCAGTGCCGTGCTGGCTCCTTGAGTTTTAGGGGCAGGTACTTGATGACGTGGAGGTCGTCACCGCGGGCCATGTGAATATGGAGAAGAGAGTCTTCGATCCATACTGCGGGATCCATCATACCATCATATGATTCAATGTTCACGGGTTTAAATCCTTCGGGGAATTGGTGCTCCATAACCTCATCAGTGAAGCATAAGGGGTGAGCAGCGCCTCTATATCGAGCGATGTCGCGGTGCAGTTCGGATGAAGGCCAAATGCAGTTCTCGGCTCGAGTGAGGTTGTGCCTGTCACGCCAGGCCTGATGGCCGTCCTCTTGTGTCGGAGCGCGCCACCTTGACCCATAGATTGATCTTGTCTGACCGGCTCTACTATCTAGGTCCTTGCGTAGGTCATAGGTATAGCCCGGGGCCTCTACCTCCTTGCCTCGACGGCGGGGTGGCGCGGGTTGGTGTTCTGCATGGGTAGCCGGTCTATCCCGTCCGCGTGGTGGTCGGTCGGGTTCGTCGGCAATTTTATGCTTTGGCGGAATTGGCTCAAGGGCCTCGTCATCAAATTGAGGTAGTATCTTACGCTTCGGGTAACTCTTGGTTGGGCGTTCGAGGCCGTATTCCTTGACTGCCAGGACATTAGTCCATCTATCATTGAGTATATCCTGTACAGCTTGAAGCTGCTGCTGCTTCTTTTTCAGGCTTCTCGCAGTGGCGATTAGCCTGCGCTTAAAGCGCTCTGGCTCGAGGGGCTCCTCTGGCACGATAAAGTCTTCATCGCCAAGGCTCACATCCTATTCAAAGATCGATAGGTAGTTACTATCCTCCGAGTCCTCGTTCCCGATTGGATCATCGGGGTTAACTTGCCCATCCACAAAATCATCATGTTCGGATGTTGGCTCGATAGGAATTTCGGGGTCTTCGGCGTTCTCTGGAGTGTTATTATATTCAATGTCGGTTTTGTTGTCTTTTTCACGACGCGATTTTGAGCGGCACCGCTGTCGTCCATGCTTTGGAGGTGCTTCGGCGGGCTTGTCCTTGACCGGATCCTTCTTGTCGTCGTCATCATCTTCTTTGGGTGTATCCACCATGTATACGTCATATGTGGAGGTGGTCGTCCAACGTTCGATAAACAAAGGGTTTTGGCCTTGATCGTCTCCGGCATCATCGCCCATACTGTCGATATCTTCATAGGCATATTCCAGCATGTCGGTTAGATCTTCGACAGTGGCTATGAAGTGGGTGCTGGGTGGGACGTAAAATTCCCCGCTCTTAGCCCCTAGTCTGGGCTGGCCGTAATTCGGAAGCGATTCCTCTAATATGGCAAGGAATCGCATTAAGTCCAGAGCCTCATTTAGGAGCAAGGTTTGGACACAGAGGCGAGAGTCCGCTAGGCCGACTGGGGTGAGGGCCTCCTGGCCATTCCTGCTTGTTGCGGACCTCGAGAGTTCGGACTTAGAGTCTGAGGGGGAGTCCAGCGCTTTGGCGACAAGGGGAGTTCGGTTCGTCTTTGGGTTTGCTGATGACGCCGTCCCCTCAAGATCTCCGGTAGCGAGTTCCATAATTGCTGGGAGTCCGGCGGGCTCTAAATTCCCGTCTTCGGACCCGGTGGTCCGCTCTGGATCTAAGGCCAGAGCAGCGGTCGGGGCCGTGAATCCTTCGAAGATCAAGTCTCCTCGGAGGTGGCCGATCGAGTTGGCATGCAGCGCGAAGCCGCCGAATACGAAGATTTGGCCGGGGAGGAAAGTCTCCTCCGAAATAGCATCATTGTGGATGATCGAACGAGCCATCAAACCTTCTGTCAACAACACAGAGGAACTCTCAATGAAAGCACCAATGTCGGTGTCAAAACCGGCCGATCTCGGGTAGGGGGTCCCGACTGTGCGTTTGAATATCGAAGGTAATAGGAGGCAGGGGACATGATGTTTACCCAGGGTCGGGCCCTCTTGATGGAGGTAATACCCTACTTCCTGCTTGATTGACTTTGATGAGTACAGGGGTTAAAAGAGTTGATCTACCTTGAGATCGTAATGGCTAAAACCTAGACGTCTAGCATGTATGATTGTGATTGCCTCTACGGACTAACCCACCAGTTTATATAGACACCGAGGGGACTAGGGTTATACAGAGTCGGTTTATAGAGAAAGGAATCTTCATATCCGAATGCCAAGCTTGCCATCCACGCAAAGGAGAGTCCCATCCGGACACGGGAGGAAGCTTTCCATCTTGTATATTTATGGCTCACTAGTCCGGCCCATGTCACATAGCCCGGACGCTCAGGTACCCCCTAATCCAGGACTCCCTCACCTGCGATCTTGTCCTACAGCTCCGGTGACACTCACCGCATCTGCACGTCGAAGATCACCTTGCATGACGCCATGTGACATCGCCTTTGACCTCGTCACCGCCACATCTATTTGTCACTCTTCGCTGTCGATTCGACTGCTCCGGGCCTCCCCGAGCCCACCGACCACCCTACCGACACCATCGTGAGCCCCTGAGCATTTTATCTGACATCCCCCTCTCATGTTCTTCCTCTAGCCGCCCCCCTGCAAGCTCCCGAAGCCATCATCTGACATGGTCAACCTGCTGCTCATCTTCCAGATTAAGTACCGGTTCATGCCACGAATCGGGACTAAAGAGGTGGTGGCACACTGGGGCCCCACAAACACCTTTAGTCCCGGTTCGTGGCATGAACCGGGACTAGAGATGCACCTTTAGTCCCGGTTCGTATAACCAACCGGGACTAAAGATCATCCTATATAAACCCTTCGTCGAGTCCGAGCTCTCTGTTCTTCCCCTTTACTCTCCTCTTTATTTTCTTCCTCTCCTCTCGAGCTCATCCTCCATTTTTGCCAAAATTTGTGAAGATTTGAAGGCACCCCATCCATTGAAGTGATCACAAAGGTTAGAAACTTTGTCCTTTCATCTATCATTGCTAGATTAGCTATTGCAATGCTCTATTAGTATAGTGATTTGTGGGTTTTAGTTTGGGAGGAATTATATGTGGTAGTTTATTTGATTTATATGCAATTTGAGCTCAAAATAACTCTTAGTTTGCATATGTAGGTGTGGTTTACTTAGTGCCTTTCCGTCTCTGTCCTAACCACCGTCGATCACCCGCACCATCCCGTTGTGAGCCTATTGTTCTTATCTTTTTATATTAAAAAATCATGTTTGTGTGATTTAGATATAGAGTTACTTGTATAATTTTCTTACATGTACGTTGTTTGTTATACATAGTGCCATGGTTTAGATATCTGTCCCCGTCGGCCCTCGTCTGGTTTATAATTCCGACGTGGTATATTCTCTTTTATAACTATTTGTTGCATTTCGTGTTTATGACAAATTATGCCCATCAAGTTGGCATAGATATTTTTATCTAGGAGGTATGTGAACTGAAAATTCCAACCGACCTATTGTTGCGAGGTTAAATTTAGTTGAAAAAGAAAACGAGTATTTTAAAGAAAAATTGAAAAGAATCAAGGAGGAGAAGATGGAATTGGATTTGCATGTTGTCGATGTCGTCGATGATCACAAGATCAAGATGGAGAAAATGCGCTTGAAGATTAGAAAGATTAGAAAATATGCCATTGATAGCGAGGCTTGGTATCATTATGCTGTTGGATCAATTGTTACCTTAGTTGCAATCTTGATCGCATTTGTTGTTGCATTTAAATGCTTTAGCTAGAGAGTTTTTATGTTGTTTTATGAGAATAAGTGTGTATGAACTTGTATTAATTTGGTCTTTCAGTGCTGTGTAATGAAGATGAGCCGGCAATGGATGTACGATGACCCATGCTCTCCCTAGTTCATTAATGGCATGCGTACTTTTCTGCTTGCGGCTGAGGCAAACAAGCGGGCGGATGGTTTTATGTCTTGTCCATGTGCTGGTTGTAAGAATGATCACAATTACTCTAACTTAAGAACCATTCACTGGCACCTATTTGAGTCCGGCTTCATGCCCCTGTTTAATGTTTGGACCAAGCACGGAGAAAGATGGGTTATGATGGAAGACAATGAAGAAGAAGCGGACGACAATAGCTATCCTGGCCACGGGTTCCCTGAATACGATGGTACAACAATGGGGGAATAAGTTGAGCCGGCAATGCAGGAAGAAGCTGAGGAAGAGGCATCAGATGAGCCCGCGATGATCTAGGTCGGGTCATTGCCGATGCAAAGAGAAACTGCGCAAGTGAAAAGGATAGGCTGAAGTTGCAGCACATGTTAGAGGGTCACAAGATATTGTTGTACCCAAATTGCAAAACTAACAAGAAAAAGCTGGGCACCACACTGAATTGCTGCAATGGAAGGTAGATAATGGTGTATCTGACAAGGGATTTGGAAACTTGATGATAATGTTAAAGAAGATGCTTCCAAAGGACAACGAATTGCCCGAAAGTATGTACAAAGCAAAGAAGGTTGTCTGCCCTCTAGGATTAGAGGTGCAGAAGATACATGCATGCCCTAATGACTGCATCCTCTACAATGGTGAGTACGAGGATTTGAACGCATGCCCGGTATGCGGTGTATTGCGCTATAAGATCAGCCGCGATGACCCTAGTGATGTTGTGGGCGAACGCCCCAGGAAGAAGATTCCTGCCAAGCTGATATTGTATGCTCCTATAATACCACGGTTGAAACGTTTGTTCCAAAATAAAGAGCATGACAAGTTGATGCAATGGCACAAAGAGGAATGTAAGAAAGACAGGAAGTTGAGAGTGCCCGCTGACGGGTCGCAGTGGAGAAAAATCAAGAGAAAGTGGAGGGACTTTGCAGATGACACACGGAACGTATGGTTTGGTCTAAGCGCAGATGGCATTAATCCATTTGGGGAGCAGAGCATCAATCATAGCACCTGGCCTGTGACTCTATGTTTCTATAACCTTCCTCCTTGGTTGTTCATGAAGTGGAAGTTCATTATGATGCCAGTGCTCATCCAAGGCCCTAAGCAACCCGACAACGACATTGATGTGTACCTAAGGCCAATAGTTGAAGAAATATTACATCTGTGGAATGGAAAAGGTGTACATGTGTGGGATGAGCTCAGTCAGGAAGAATTTGACCTACATGCGTTGTTGTTTGTGACCATCAATGATTGGCCTGCTCTCAATAACCTTTCAAGACAGACAAACAAGGGATATCGCTCATGCACGGACTGTTTGGATGATACCGACAGTATATATTTGGATAATTGTAAGAAGAATGTGTACCTGGGACATCGTCAATTTCTTTGGAGTAGGCATCCTGTAAGAAAGAAAGGCAAGCATTCCAAAGGTGAGGTAGATCACCGGACCAAGCCTCGCCACCGCACTGGTGATGATGTACATGATATGGTCAAGCATTTGAAGGTAATCTTTGGAAAGGGTCCTGGCGGACAATCTATTCCGAATGACGCTGACGGACGTGCACCCATGTGGAAGAAGAAATCTATATTTTGGGACCTACCCTATTAGAAATACCTAGAGGTCTGCTCTGCAATCGACGTGATGCACGTGACGAAGAATCTTTGAGTGACCCTGCTTGGCTTCTTGGGCATGTATGGCAAGACAAAAGATACACCGGAGGCATGGGAGGACCATCAATGTATACACGGAAAAGACGGCATACATTAGGGTCATGCCAGCTACGCTCTTACCAAAGAAGAGAAGTAAATCTTCTTTGAATGCCTGCTCTGTATGAAGGTCCCGTCTGGCTTCTCGTCGAATATAAAGGGAATAATAAATATGGCAGAGAAAAAGTTCCAGAACCTAAAGTCTCATGACTGCCACGTGATTATGACGCAACTACTTCCGGTTGCAATGATGGGGCTTCTACAAGAAAACGTTTGATTAGCCATTGTGAAGCTATGTGCATTCCTCAATGCAGTCTCTCAGAAGGTAATCGATCCAGAAATCATACCAAGGTTAGAGAATGATTTGGTGCAATGTCTTGTCACTTTCGAGTTGTTGTTCCCACCATCCTTCTTCAACATCATGACGCACGTCCTAGTTCACCTATGCGAAGAGATTGTCATTCTGGGTCCTGTATTTCTACAAAATATGTTCCCCTTTGAGAGGTTCAAGGGAGTCTTAAAGAAATATGTTCATAACTGTGCTAGGCCAGAAGGAAGCATCTCCAAGGGCCATGAAAATGAGAAGGTCATTGAGTTTTGTATTGACTTTATTCCTAACCTTAAGCCGATTGGTGTTCCTGAATTGCGGCATAAGGGCAGACTGGGTGGAAATGGCACGCTAGGACCAAAACAAATAATATGTATGGACAGGCATTCTCTCACTCAAGCACACTACATAGTTCTAAAAATTCCGCCTTGGTGGCTCCTTATATGGAGGAACACAAGAATATTCTACGCTCCAAACACCCGGAGCAGTCCGACGACTGGATTACACATGAACAAATGGGGACTTTCGCCGGTTGGTTGCACGCATGAGCCATGCATGACGACGCTATTGAAGATGGCTTGTACTTGATGTCCCGGTTACCATATTCGAATATAATTACTTTCAAAGGGTATGAGATAATGGGAATACATTTTACATGATCGCCCAAGATAATAAGAGCACCAACGAAAACAGTGGTGTCCTCTTTGATGCAGCAACCAAGAGGGGAAAGGACACATATTATGGTTACATAGAGGAGATATGAGAACTTGACTATGGACATGATCTGAAGGTCCCTTTGTTTCAGTGCAAATGGGTCAATCTAATACGAGGCGGGGTAATGGAAGACCCGCAGTTTGGAATGACAACAGTGGATCTCAACAATCTTGTGTACACAGACGAACCATTCGTCCTAGCCAATGATGTGGCGCAGGTTTTCTATGTGAAGGAGATGTGTACCAAGCCAAGAAAAAGAAAAGAAGGAAACAAATACATCATACGATGAGCCAAAGCACCAGATAGTTCTTTGAGGGAAAAGAAACATCCTGGGAGTGGATGACAAGACAGACATGTCAGAAGATTATGAAAAGTTTCATGAAATTGCTCCCTTCATAGTGAATATTGACCCAAGCATCCAGTTAAATGATGAAGATTGTCCATGGTTATGGTGCAAAGGGACACACGCGAAGAAAAAGTTTCACACCCAAAGATCCCACTCTCGGATGTGACCGGCTTCACTGTCATCACTTTCTTCTCTAGTGAGTTTCCGGACTTATATATCTAGAAAGTCCCACTTTGGACAAATCGTAGGGAATCTTTGTAATAGTCAGGGTGCTTATGGGTTTTGGCATTTGAAACATCTACTTTTGTCCTTCGGACAAACATCATCAATTTTCAACCCTTTGACTTCATTTGCTATTTTTCATGCATTTACTGATTTTTTTTTGAGCTAAAGGACCCTGAAATTGAAAAGCACTACAAAATGAACTCTAGAAAGGTTGAAAGTTGGCATGATATCATCATTTCACCCACATAGCATGTGCTAAAAAGTTGAGAGGGTTACGGCAAAAACTTGGATCCACTTCATGTACAAAATGGAAAATCTCCTTTGAAGTATCAGGGTTTCGGACGAAAACTCATCTGTTACAAAGGCATTTCATTTTTTAAACTTATTTCAATTCTAGATTTTTGTGCATTCAGTATGCACCATTCAAAGCCACATCATCAATTTTCAACCCTTTCTGACTTCATTTACTATTTTTCATGCATTTACTGATTTTTTTGAGCTAAATGACCATGAAATTGAAAAGCACTACAAATGAACTCTGAAAAGGTTGAGAGTTGGCATGGTATCATCATTTCACCCACATAGCATGTGCTAAAAAGTTGATAGGGTTACGGCAAAAACTAGATCCACTTCGTGTACAAAATGGACATCTCTTCCGAAGTATCAGGGTTTCGGACGAAAACACATCTATTACAAAGGCATTTCAGTTTTTAACTTATTTCAACTCCAGGCTTTTTGTGTGTTCAGTATGCACCATTCAAAGCCACGTCCTTAATTTTCAACCCTTTCTGACTTCATTTGCTATTTTTCATGCATTTACTAATTTTTTGAGCTAAAGGACCCTGAAATTGAAAAGCACTACAAATGAACTGTGATGTAACAACCCAAAATCCTAAATTTTGTAATGTTATATTAAATAAATAGCTTTGATTGTTTGTTTGATTGTGGTGTGGTTGCTTATGTGAAATCGAGTGAAATTTGAACTTTTTTGAAAGTTGAATGAGAGGGAATGAAATGACTTTCCCAAACTTTCACCTTGCATTTATGATTTCCACGAATTCAAATTTCATTTCATCACAAAACTCTAGAGAGAAGATGATATGACTTCTTCCATTTAATTAAATGAAAAAGGGGGTTTCAAAAGGTTTGAATTCCATTTGAAAATATTTCAAATTCGGAAACTTTATGCAACTCAATGCTTTTCATGAGAGAAGATAAAATGACTTCTTCAAATGCTATGAAATATGAGTTGGAAGTTTCAAATAATCAAATTGAAAGTCCCTTTGAAATTATTTAGAAACCCACTTTCAATTTGGAGTTATTTGGTTTTATTCAAATTCTTTTTCTCCAAAAATAAAATATATGGAAAATAGGGTAAAATGATTCCCTATAGTAGAAAATTGGAGAAAAATGAGTTTGAAATTATTTTGGTATTTTAAATATATTTTTATTTGGTTTTTAATTGAACCAGTAGTACTGCTTGATTTATTTAAAAAATTTGCGGAATTTATTTGGCGGTAAGAAAATGTTCAAGTTGTAGAAAATCTTTTTTTGAAAATTTTGATATATAATATGCCTATATAATATGTTATATTATTTCTCCTTCTTTTCTTTTCTTTCTGTAAAAAAATTCCTTTCTGACCAAACTGGGCTGAAGCCCAGCCGGCCCAGTCGTCGCGCCGCCTTCCTCCTCCCGTGCGCGACACGGACTCGCCGGAGTCCGCCACGCTCACGGCGCCGGCCGCCCCTTCTCCAAGTCGGAGCACCCTCCCCCTCCCCCGCCTTTATAATCCATCGCCCGCCTCGTTTTCTTCTCCAACCACCAGCAGCAGCAAGCCACCGTAGCCACTGCCGTCGGACTTCGCCGGAGCCACCGCAAGCCGCCGACGCAGCCCTCGCCTCGCGCCGCCGCCGCCTCATCTGCTCCGCCGCCCCGCGCCACAGTCGCCGCCGTCTCCACCTGAAGTCGCCGACCCCGGAGCAACCGTCCCCGATCCAAGTCACCGTTGCCGCCGTCTCGCCGGACCCCGTCGCCGCCGCGGTAACCGCCACCCTCCCTCACCGTCGGATCTGGATCCAACGATCCTGATCGTTCTGTTTTTTCATTTTGTTTTTATTTAGTGCATGTTCGTTCGTTAAGGTTCTATAGAGAACATATTCATTATATTAGGTTCTTTAGCGATCGTTCGTTCATTAGATTTTTTTTCTTTTTCTTTTAGTTTCTGCCAGGGACCTATTCATTAGTTTTCTTTTACAGATTGACCCCTGTTTTCAAACGATCACAACTTTTACACCGTTTACCCAAATCCAACGAAACCAACGCCCACTTCTTCGTAATGATCTCATCTATCCAGAGAACATATAAAATCAACTTTTTGAAATTTTAAAATTTGAATTAGATCAGATTTGAATTGAAACTTGTTTTGGCTATAACTTGAGTTTTATAACTCTGATTTACTCGATTCTTTTTGCAAATCGTAGCTCTTAACATGTACTTTCTGTTAGGATCAGAATTACACAATTTTGCTGCTGTTAAAAATATGTTTTTGTCCATGAGCTTTATTTTGATGATTTTTGAAGTTTTCCGAAGTATTTTCTTCGTTCTTTTGGATCTTTGAGTGATTGCTTATGTGTGGTTATAATTGATTGCTTGTGATAGATTGAATGGAGTCTGATGAGTAGAACTATCAGGAGTTATGAGTGCGAAGAATCTTCGTCATCTGTACAAGGCAAGTTCACACTTTGATCATACTCTTCCTATACCCAGTTTTACTTGCATTAGATACACTCCTCAAATATTTGCATGAGTAGGATTTGGGAATTGGGATTTTCTATGTAGTTGATGAGGTACGAACCTATTACCTTTTTGATACACCCCGGGAATATACGTTATGCTCATATTGCTTAGCCATGCTCATAGACGGGATTGGTATGTGTGATTCATGAAAGATGAGAGAGATATAATAATTATGGGTTAACTTAAGGTGGCAACATTAACACAACTCTGGGTGGAATGTTTGAGGCACCCTGGAGAACCCAGTGGCTTGCCCGGGCACCTGGAGAACCCAGTGCTTGCCCAAGGGGATCCTGGAATACCCGTGTGATCACCCTATGGAATGCCACCCAGGCTCAAAGGGATCATAAGAGTATTCATGCTAGAAACTTCTGTGTGCAGCCACAAGCCATTATGGGCTCTGGCATAGTTGAGTAAGTTGTGGGAAACCTTTCCATGATAGGCTAGCAGATGTAGGGGATTGTAGGTGTACCGGCCTATCTATCGGTTAAGGGAACCTCTTCAGAAAGGCTATGTCTCGATCTTCCGATCATGGATGTGGTCGAGTCTTGTGGGGAAAAAGTACGCAAACCTCTGCAGAGTGTACAAACTAATCATGATTATCTGTGTCCCCGATTATGGACATTTTGAGTATCTGGCATTTGAATTATTGGTTGATCTCATCACTCTATTTAATGAAATTGTTGGGTTACTAATGATTTGGTGATTTTGGGATTGAGTTGGGGTTTACCTTCTCAATATGGGCAATTTAACTTAGTAGTAAATAAAATTTATTCCTTTGTTGTAGGAAAAAATTAGCTTTATGCAAAATTTAAACTTAGATCCTCCACCAGCCAAATATGCATATAGAGATAGACAATTCTCATTATTATTCTATGGTGTGAAATTGCCAGTACATTCAACGTACTAACCTATATGGCTGCAACGTCTCATGTTGCAGGAATCTTACGACGAGTAAGTGATACGTTAGGGTTACGATGTCTACACTCAACTTTGCCCTTGGTGTTGTTGGGACTCCACAGCTTTGTTGTTACTTTCGCTATTTGGATTGAGGTAATAGTATTTACATCACTTTTACATGTGATTGCACTCTGTTATAAATCCTCGAGTACTGTGTGCGTCAGCATACCGATCCAGGGATGACACTTAAGCACAGAGACTTCGATCCATTGGGATCGGGTCGCTACATTTAAAAAGGTTGAAAGTTGGCATGGTATCATCATTTCACCCACATAGCATGTGCTAAAAAGTTGAGAGGGTTACGACAAAAACTGGATCCAATTCGTGTACAAAATGGACAATCTGTTTCGAAGTATCAGGGTTTCGGACGAAAACTCATCTGTTACAAAGGATTTCATTTTTTTAACTTATTTCAACTCTAGACTTTTTGTGCGTTCAGTATGCACACATTCAGATCTATGTGAAATGAATGGTGTTTTGACAAAAGGTGGAAAGAAATATTTCATGACGTTAATTGATAACTCCACTAGATATTGTCATGTGTATCTTCTGAAATCTAAGGATGAGGCTTTGAACTATTTCAAGATCTATAAAGCTGAAGCGGAAAACCAACTTGATCGAAAGATCAAGAGGCTTAGATCCGATCGTGGTAGAGAGTATTTCTCAAATGAATTTGATTCCTTTTGTGCGGAACATGGTATAACCATTCAAAGCCACGTCATCAATTTTCAACCCTTTCTGACTTCATTTGATATTTTTCTTGCATATACTATTTTTTGAGCTAAAGGACCCTGAAATTGAAAAGCACTACAAATGAACTCTGAAAAGGTTTAAAGTTGGCATGGTATCATTATTTCACCCACATAGCATGTGCTAAAAAGTTGAGAGGGTTACGAGTAAAACTGGATCCACTTCACGTACAAAATGGACAATCTCTTTCGAAGTATCAGGGTTTCGGACGAAAACTCATCTATTACAAAGGAATTTCATTTTTTAAAATAACCTAAGTATTACCAAATTGAATATAATGATAAAACACACTAATATTAAACATAATAAAAAAGAATCATTGAAAAATCTATTTTTAAAGTAAAGTTATTCACAAACTAGTGATCCACACAAATTTCAAATAATTCAAAATTAAACTCTTCAAATTTGAAAACTACTGGAACTAACAGAAAGTTTATAATTTTTTTTACCTAAAGCAAAAAATTCACAAAGAAACTCTAAATAAAGCAAAAAAACAACTCAAAAAAAAAGAAAATAAATAAAACAAAAAAACA
Source organism: Triticum timopheevii (assembly GCA_963921465.1). NCBI lineage: Eukaryota > Viridiplantae > Streptophyta > Magnoliopsida > Poales > Poaceae > Triticum > Triticum timopheevii. Next base: position 100,504,352 of record OY997264.1, on the reverse strand, counting down.
AAAAGAATGAAAAAAAGCCCGCCTACTGGGCCACAACGGCCTGCATACGACTAGAAACCCAACCTATAGTTGGGTCAGGATGCAGGCCTGCAAGGCCCAGTAGGCCCACAGGGCAGCGCAACAGAGTTAGGCCCAGAAGCCTTCTTTGGAGAGGAGCTCGAAGGAGCAGCCACGGCTGGGTTTATAAACCAGTGTGGCTGCCCTTTGCTCGGCAAGGTGGAACTAAACTTCTGCACCGCGCACATGGAAAGTGCATGCCTTTAGTCCTAGTTGGTGGCTCCAACCGCGACTAAAGGGGGGGTCTTTAGTCACGGTTGGAGCCACCAACCGGGACTAAAGGCCTGCACTTCCCACCGCTTGGCCTGGCCAAATTTGACCTTTAGTCCCGGTTGGTGGCTCCAACCGAGACTAAAGGTACCTCCTATATATATTGATACTTCAAAAAATTCAGTTTCTTCTTCTCTTCTTCATCTCCTCTACTTCGATCGACATCGCCACCGTCCCCCGCCGCCGCCCCCGTCGTGTGACGTCGCCGTCCCCGTCGCCGCCCCCCGTCCCCATTGCCGTACGTCCCCGTCGCCGCCTCCCGTCACCACCCCTGTCGCCTCGCCTCGCCTCGCCGATCGTCGCCCCGATGTGAGCCCCTGTGCCGCCACAGCCGCGCCTCCCATCACGCGCGCGCGCGCACACACACACACACATAGACACACACACACACTCACATTGTCTTAATTATTTTCTGTTTTTCTGTTTTTTGTTGAATTATATAAATGTTAGAAGAATGCTTTTTTAGTTTTTTATACTTTTAGTTATAGAAATGTTTAAATGAATTTTAGACACATAATGTTAATTAGATGAGTAGGAATTTTAGTTTTTTATACTTTGTATTTTGATGTTTCAGATGTTTTATTGAGTAGGAAGTTTTGATGTTGTAGATCTATATATGTATGTTTTGATGTTTTAGATATTTGAATGTATTAAAAGCTTGTCATATTAAAAAAAGTTTGAATGTTGCCTATTTTACGATGCAACATTTTATCCAATGTAACTAGATGCAATAATTTTGATATATATGTCACAGTTTGATCATATGTCAAAGTTTGAATTTTTAGATATGCAACATTTGATCATATGTCAAAGTTTGATCATAAGTCAAAGTCCAGAGGACGAACGAATAGATGAAGTCCAAAACTATGATGATCTCCAAATAACAACTACCGGCGAGGTATATTTATAGAAGCAGGCATCTGGTGATCATCACATGTTTTAATTGATTATATATATATATATATATATATATATATATATATATATATTAACGGATCGATCTTTCTTCTTTCAGCCCTCCGGATCGAGCAAATCTTCTACAGGCAGCAGGACAGTGCGAGGCCCGGCCAAAAAGTTAAAGGATGGCGTAGAGCACAACATCGATGCCATCAAACCTAATGGTGAACCACGCGAGCCTAAGAAGAATACAACCAAGTTCATTCATCGGTGCGGAGTTCTTGTGAAGGACCGAATCCCGATCTCTATTCAAGAATGGAAAAAGGCAGCAAAGGAACGTCTAGATCTTACTTTTGTCGGCCAAAGAGCAAAAGATCGGATTTGTGAATCTCTCATGTCACATTTCACCCTACCAGATCATTTCACAAATGCAGATGTGGAGAAAAGTCAAGAACGTTGCTCTTAGGAAGATGGCGATATCATTCAACAACCACAAGAAAAGGACATGGAACAAGTACGTTGAAGGAGAAAAGAATACTCCGGAATTCAAGGGAACACTGGAGAAGGAAGGAGATCACTGGGACACTTTCATGAAGTTCAAGGAACTGGAAGTAGCTCAGGAACGGTCGAGAATAAACAAGATCAATGACGCAAAAAAGATATGGCACCATAAGCTGGGGTCAGGTGGCTACGAGGTGGCCTCCGACCTAAGTGGGATCTCGCGGAGCAACAGATGCTGGATGCAGGGGTCACTCCAAGGCCCCCCAGGTCCAGGACTTGGTTCTATGCGCATGGGGGGACGTTGGACCCAAAGACAGGCTAGGTTTTGGAGCGGGCAAGTCTTAAAGGAGCCGACCTCGATTTAATTGTTGCAATAGAAGAGGCTCGAACGGGGGTGTTCACGCCCAACAGAGAGAACGGCGAGCTTACGCTCACCCTGAAGAACCCTGAACACCCAGGAAGAACACGAGGAGAAGGCGTTATTCCGTGGTTTGAGGGGTTTGCGGACTAAAACGCTGACTACAGAAGTCGTGCGAGAAAGAATATGCAGGACGAGAAGAAGAGGAAGCTGGAGGAGGAGTAGAGGAAGTAGGAAGCAGACCGCCTTCACGGCCTAGAATCAAGGCATGCAGAGGTGGCACTCGCTTTCCAGCGGCAGCAGCGGCAAATCGACTCACTTAGCCAGGAAAGGGGGTCGTAGCGGCAGCAGCTAGCGGATCCAGCATTGGATAGCACCGTCCCATCCATGCCGAGAAGCAGCATGGGTTCTGCCCCGGGCGATGAGGCACTTGTAGGACCTTGAGAAGAGGTGTCTAGAGGGGGGGTGATTAGACACTAAGTACCAAAGTTGCAGCTTTTAAGTTTCTTTAAGTTTAAGTGGAGTTTAGGCACAATTTCAACATTCACAATACATATCAAGCAAGCATGCAAAGAGTATATGAGCAACGGAAAGTAAAGCATGCAACTTGCAAGAAAGTAAAGGGAAGGGTTTGGAGGATTCAAACGCAATTGGAGACACGAATGTTTTTGGTGTGGTTCCGATAGGTGGTGCTATCGTACATCCACGTTGATGGAGACTTCAACCCACGAAGGGTAATGGCTGCGCGAGTCCACGGAGGGCTCCACCCACAAAGGGTCCACGAAGAAGCAACCTTGTCTATCCCACCATGGCCGTCGCCCACGAAGAACTTGCCTCACTAGCGGTAGATCTTCACGAAGTTGGCGATCTCCTTGCCCTTACAAACTCCTTGGTTCAACTCCACAATCTTGTCGGAGGTTCCCAAGTGACACCTAGCCAATCTAGGAGACACCACTCTCCAAGAAGTAACAAATGGTGCGTTGATGATGAAATCCTTGCTCTTGTGCTTCAAATGATAGTCTCCCAACACTCAACTCTCTCTCATAGGTTTTGGATCTGGTGGAAAGAAGATTTGAGTGGAAAGCAACTTGGGGAAGGCTAGAGATCAAGATTCATATGGTAGGAATGGAATATCTTGGTCTCAACACATGAGTAGGTAGTTCTCTCTCAGAAAATGTATGCTGGAAGTGTAGGTTCGTTCTGATGGCTCTCTCCACGAATGAAGAGGAGGTGGAGGGGTATATATAGCCTCCACACAAAATCTAACCGTTACACACAATCTACCAAACTCGGTGGGACCGAATCGTTAAACTCGGTCATACCGATTTAGCAAATAATGTGACCATTAGGGTTTTCGGTGGGACCGAAATGCAACTCAGTGAGACCGATATTGTTAGGGTTAGGGCATAAAGTAATCTTGGTAGGACCGATTACGCAAACTCGGTGAGACCGATTTGGTAATAAGCTTTCCAGAGAGTTGGTCAGGCAAACTCGGTGGGACCGATTACTCAAACTCGGTGGGATCGATTTTGGTAATAAGTTATCCAGAGAGTTTGCATTGTAATCTCGGTAGTACCGATTGCTCAAACTCGGTGAGACCGATTTTGATAATGGACATACACAGAGAGATTACAATCAGATCTCGGTGAGACCGATATCCCTATCGGTAAGACCGATTTGCTTAGGGTTTGTGGCAGTCGCTATGACTTTTGGAATCGGTGGCGCCGGATAGGAAGAATCGGTGTGACCGATTTTGGCTTTGGGTTTAGGTCATTTGTGGATGTGGGAAAGTAGTTGAGGGTTTTGGAGCATATCACTAAGCACATGAAGCAAGAGGCTCATTAAGCAACACCTCATCCCTCCTTGATAGTATTGGCTTTTCCTATAGACTCAATGTGATCTTGGACCACTAAAATGTAAAATGAAGAGTCTTGAGCTTGAAGCTTGAGCCAATCCTTTGTCCTTAGCATCTTGAAGGAGTTCCCACGTCCTTTAGTCCATGCCACTCCATTGTTGAACTTATCTGAAACATGCTAGATAAAGTGTTAGTCCAACAAGAGATATGTTGACATTAATTACCAAAACCACCTAGGGAGCACTTGTGCTTTCAATCTCCCCCTTTTTGGTAATTTATGACAACATACATCAAAGCTTTAGATAAGGATATAAAGAATAGCAAGTAAAGCTTTGAAAAGACATGTAACAAACATAGACTCCCCCTACATGTATGCAATCATGTGAATATGGGATGTAAGAGCATGTGAGAGCATAAGCATGATAGAGTAGGCAATGTGTTACATGTATCTTGGCCATATGCATCAGAGCAAAGAATGTTGAAGAAAATACCTTCATGCTCATGAGTCCTTCTTGCAAACAATATGTACATCAGCAAGAATTCCTCATACACATGATTGTGATGCATATACTTACCTTGTAGTCTTGAGTTGTCTTAGGATGAAATGAACCTGTGTAAACAAGGTTAAATAACACAGATACATCTACTATCCAGAGCAAACAGAAGAAACCACAAGAATACCAAGACTGGGATGACATGTAGAGAGTGAGTACTAAGTACCACATTGAATTAGACATGTCCCCAAGAGTAAATATATGCAATGAATTTAAATGATCTCTTTCCCTTAGATGTCTTGCTCCCCCTGAATCTAACATGGGATACTAGGAGAAGATAGGGAACAGAAAATCAGAGCTGAAAGAAAAACAGAGCAGAAAGATATGAATGATGATCAGAGCTGATGTATGCTAATGCAAATAAGCACAACAGAACATATGAACATGTCTCTCCCCTCAAGAAGACATGTGGATATCTCTCCTCTTGAACACCAAGCATCTGGGATCCTTGAGAAATACTTTCTACTTTAGTATTCTCTCCCCCTGGAGATCTCTCTCTTCACTTTGAGGGTCTCTCCCCCTAGAAGGTCTCTCTCCCCCTTCAGAAGATGATATCTCTCTCTCTTCAAATGATAAGCTTTGATGTTCTCTCTCTCCCCCTTTGACATCAATTTCCAAGAAGGGTCTTCTGGAATCTGTCGAATGGGTTTGGTCCTTGAGACACAGACCAAAGCAATGATAAAAATGTGATGCTTGTAGAGGACAAGATTCATTGAGTGGAGTTGGATCAGAAGAAACACAGAATTATGTGGAAAACTGTTTTTCCTGTTATGAAGTTGGTGGCACCGAGTGGTATGCTTCGTTCGTACCGAAAAGATTCGGTTGGGCCGAAAATAACAAATCGGTGAAACCGAGTTCATCGCAAAGAAAACACTTGTCACCTCAGCTCACTAGACTAGTAAGATCTCACAAAGATTTGCAAGGAATTTATTGAAAGATGTGCAATGAATTGGAATGCAGAAAATGCAGAACAAACAGAAAGAAAGAAATCTAGATGAAGTTTTTTTTTGAAAGGGGAAACAAATATGCATGAGACAAATGCAAAAACACAGAAAAGAACACAAGAGAACTTCATCTAGAGATGGTCGGCGACAAAGCCACCTATGTTAGAGTATATTGACTTAGGAGTCAAGTGAGATCACTTGATCATAGGTCATACTCATCGTTTAAACTCAAAATGGGGTTGCCATTTTTCGTTTAAGCATCTTGATGTATTCACATCTTGTCGAGTTGCTTTAGCTCATGACTTGGAGTAAAGCTTCTCTAAGATGGAATAACATACCTTGGTTGGTGGTGTTGTCCATGTAGTTGAACTTGTGTGGGTTGCTCAAGGTTGATGTAGCTCATCAAGAAGTTGGAGCACCACTTGGAATTTTAGTCCATCTACCTACATGGGTTAGTGCTTGCATGGAAGAGCACTTGTGTATCCAAGAATGACAATCGTAAAGCTCAACATAGAATTTGTCAAAGGATATGTTTGAATGGTTCTATGCTTCCTTGTCCTCAACCACCATAGCGTAGAGACTTGGTGATGTAGAGATTGCTCAAGATATGAGTGGATTAAAATCTCATGGAATTTGATTCAACCAAGTACCTACAAGAGTTAGATGACATGCAAGATGCAAATATATCCAAGACACAAGATTTTCATCATAAGAGAAATATCAAGGATTAGTCATAGGCTCATATCTCGCATGTATCCATTGGAGTTTCTACTCCAAGTTCGAAGCATCAATGATGTTCAATTCTCCTCTTAACCTGCAAAACACTTTCTCATCAAGAGGTTTAGTGAATATATCCGCTAATTGCTTTTCGGTGCGAACATGCTTAAGATCAATGTCACCCTTAGCAACATGATCTCGAATGAAATGATGACGAACTTCAATATGCTTAGTTCGAGAATGTTGCACAGGATTATGACCAATTTTGATAGCACTTTCATTGTCACAAAGCAATGGAACATGTCTCACATATATCCCATAATCTTTAAGAGTTTGGGTCATCCAAAGTAATTGAGCACAACATGAACCAGCGGCAATATATTCAGCTTCGGTGGTGGATAAGGATACCGAGTTTTGTTTCTTGGAGGACCAAGACACAAGAGATCTACCAAGAAATTGACAAGTACCCGAAGTGGACTTTCTATCAACCTTGTCTCCGGCATAGTCCGAGTCGGAATAGCCAACAAGATCGAAAGAGGCCCTCTTAGGACACCAAATGCCAAAGTTTGGTGTATGGATTAAGTATCTCACTATCCTTTTCACGGCCTTAAGATGACATTCCTTAGGAGCAGCTTGATGTCGTGCACACATGCACACACTTAGCATGATATCGGGACGTGAAGCACATAGATATAACAATGAACCGATCATAGAGCGATAAACCTTTTGATCAACCGGTTCACCACCTTTGGTTAAGTCATTATGTCCACTAGTAGGCATGGGTGTAGACATACCTTTGCATTCTTGCATATTGAACTTCTTGAATAAGTCCTTGGTGTACTTCGTTTGAGAAACAAAGGTACCTTCCTTAGTTTGCTTGATTTGCAGCCCAAGGAAGAATTTGAGTTCACTCATCATAGACATCTCAAACTTCTCCGACATTAGCTTCCCAAACTTTTCACTAAAATGAGGGTTAGTTGAACCAAATATGATATCATCAACATAAATTTGGCACACAAATAGTTCTCCATTAACCCTTTTAGTAGAAAGAGTAGAATCAATTTTCCCAATTTCAAAGCCTTTTTCAATAAGAAACTTGGTCAAGCATTTATACCAAGCTCTAGGAGCTTGTTTAAGACCGTAAAGAGCTTTGTGAAGTTTGTAAACATGATTGGGTTTCTTAGGATTGACAAAGCCGGGAGGTTGCTTAACATAAACTTCCTCCTCTATTTCACCATTTAGAAAAGCACTTTTAATGTCCATTTGGTACAAGGTGATATCATGATGATTAGCATAGGCAAGTAAGATGCGAATGGACTCAAGTCTAGCAACGGGGGCGTAAGTCTCACCATAGTCCATACCTTCGACTTGTGTGTAGCCTTGGGCGACGAGACGTGCTTTGTTGCGAACTACTTGTCCATCTTCATCTTGCTTGTTGCGAAACACCCATTTGGTACCAATGACGTTGTGGTTGTTGTCAGGCTTCTCAACCAATGTCCAAACTTGGTTCCTCTCAAAGTTATGTAGCTCTTCATGCATAGCATTTATCCAATCCAGATCTTCCAATGCTTCTTCAACCTTCATAGGTTCAATGCTAGAGATGAAAGAATAGTTTTCACAAAAGTTAGCTAAACGAGTTTTAGAGCGAGTGATTCTCCCGGTTTGAATGTCATTGTAGATTTGCTCGACGGGATGATCTTTAGCAATTCTTGCTCGAACTCGTGAAAGCTTTTGCTTGGGTCTTCGTTGAACATCTTCTTCATCATCTTCTTCTTCTTCTTGGCCTTCTTCATTGTTGGCATTATCGTTCTCTTGTCATGGTGGAGAAGGAGGTTGTTGACGTTCATCTTGATGCACTTCCTCATTTTCTTCATCTTGGTGTGTCCCGCTTGTGGATGCTTCCGTATCAACTCTTGGTTCACCTTGTTGTGAAGTTGAAGCTTCCACTTGGACGAGCGAGGTACTCTCCTTCACCTCCGTTGGACGAACCTTGCCAATAGCCAAGTCTTGAATTGCTTCCGAAGGATCTTTGTCTCCTACATCAATTGGCAATTGCTCTACTTGCGAGCCATTAGATTCATCAAAATTCACATCTACCATCTCTTCAACCTTTCGGGTGAAATTGTTGTAGACACGGTAAGTGTGAGAGTTTGAGCCATAACCGAGTAGGAAACCTTCATGAGATTTAGGAGCAAATTTAGAGCGACGATGCTTATCAAGAATGTAACACTTTGAGCCGAATACTCGAAAGTATCCAACTTGGGGTTTGTTACCGGTGAGGAGCTCGTATGCCGTCTTGCCGAGTAGCTTGTGAAAATACAAGCGATTTGTTGCATGACAAGTTGTCTCAACCGCTTCTGCCCAAAAGTGCTTCGTCGTCTTGTACTCATCAAGCATCATTCTCGCCATTTTGATTAGCGTCCGGTTCTTCCTCTCAACAACTCCGTTTTGTTGAGGTGTGTACATAGCCGAGAACTCGTGTGAAATCCCTTCTTCGTCAAGAAAGGTGTCCACATTTGCGTTCTTAAACTCCGTTCCGTTGTCGCTGCGAACCTTCTTGATCTTCACTTCAAATTGATTTTGGGCCTTCCTAGCGAAGTTTTTGAAGATCTTTTGGACCTGCGGTTTATCATCGAGAAAGAACACCCACGTAAATCTTGAAAAATCATCAACAATAACTAGACCAAAAGAATTTCCACCGAGACTCTTGTAAGAGTTGGGACCAAAAAGATCCATGTGAAGTAGCTCGAGTGGCCTCCTTGTAGTCATGATGTTCTTCACGGGATGCCTTCCTCCAACCTGTTTACCTGCCTGACAAGCGCTGCAAAGTCTATCCTTATCAAATATGACATCGTTAACTCCAAGGATATGATTTCCTTTAATAATCTTGTCAAGGTTTCGCATACCAACATGACCTAGTCGTCTATGCCATAGCCAACCTTTTGAGGATTTAGCAATGAAGCAAGTTTTAGGTTGAGCCTTTTTAGTGAAATCAACAATGTACAGATCACCTCTACGCACACCGGTAAAGACCATTTTATGATTATCTCGATGAAACACTTGGCAATCTACTTCAGTAAATAGAACATTGAAACCGAAATCAGCAAGTCTAGATACTGAAAGTAAGTTGTAACCAAGAGATTCAACGAGCATGACATTTTGTATGGAGCTATCATGTGATATGGCCACCTTACCGAGGCCAACCACCTTACCCTTTGAGTTGTCACCGAAAGTGACATACTTTCGAGGACTATCATTATCAACAAGCTCACGGAACATGTCTTTATCTCCGGTCATGTGATCGGTACATCCACTATCAAGAACCCATTCCTTTCCTCCTGACATATATCCCCGAAGATTTTCCATAAGACCAAAATGTCTCATTGCATCATCAAGATCGAAGTCACTATCATCATCCTCATCATAGTATCCATGTTCAGCATCGTCATGTGGTGGATCAAGTCCTAGAGAGGGTGATTCATTAGAATGAGTTTGACAATAATCTTGCTTATGAATTTTTATAGCTTCGGAAATAATGTCACTAATAATACCAACATTTCCTTTGGCACGCATAAGGTTTGTAAGCTCAAATAGACGATCACCAAACATAGGATCACTAGTATTCATCTTACTCAAGGCAATAGACTTATGGAGAATTTCATCAATATTTTTCAAGGAATAATCGGGAAATCATTCCTCAAGAAATTTCCATATGGTGTAGGCACACTTGAAAGTAGGCAAGCATCCAATCAAGTTTCTAGATAATCCTCTAATGATAAGTTTGGCAGTTCTAAGATTCCTAATCATGTCAATTGACTCATCATGGGTAGGATGCGTAGGATCAACATAAGGTGCACAAGGGCTAGCAATGTACTTGTTAAAATGATATTGATTGAAAATAACAAGCATCTCATTTTTCCACTCATGAAAATACTCTCCATCAAGAATAGGCACTCTATGTCTAAGACTCCCAATAGTAGACTCATCCATCTTCCTCCAATGGTGATTAAACCAAAGCAATGGAGACCAATGCTCTGATACCACTTGTAGGACCTTGAGAAGAGGTGTCTAGAGGGGGGTGATTAGACACTAAGTACCAAAGTTGCAGTTTTTAAGGTTCTTTAAGTTTAAGTGGAGTTTAGGCACAATTTCAACATTCACAATACATATCAAGCAAGCATGCAAAGAGTATATGAGCAGCGGAAAGTAAAGCATGCAACTTGCAAGAAAGTAAAGGGAAGGGTTTGGAGGATTCAAACGCAATTGGAGACACAGATGTTTTTGGCGTGGTTCTGATAGGTGGTGCTATCGTACATCCACGTTGATGGAGACTTCAACCCACGAAGGGTAACAGCTGCGCGAGTCCACGGAGGGCTCCACCCACGAAGGGTCCACGAAGAAGCAACCTTGTCTTTCCCACCATGGCCGTCGCCCACGAAGGACTTGCCTCACTAGCGGTAGATCTTCACGAAGTAGGCGATCTCCTTGACCTTACAAACTCCTTGGTTCAACTCCACAATCTTGTCGGAGGCTCCCAAGTGACACCTAGCCAATCTAGGAGACACCACTCTCCAAGAAGTAACAAATGGTGCGTTGATGATGAAATCCTTGCTCTTGTGCTTCAAATGATAGTCTCCCCAACACTCAACTCTCTCTCATAGGTTTTGGATCTGGTGGAAAGAAGATTTGAGTGGAAAGCAACTTGGGGAAGGCTAGAGATCAAGATTCATATGGTAGGAATGGAATATCTTGGTCTCAACACATGAGTAGGTAGTTCTCTCTCAGAAAATGTATGCTGGAAGTGTAGGTTCGTTCTGATGGCTCTCTCCACGAATGAAGAGGAGGTGGAGGGGTATATATAGCCTCCACACAAAATCTAACCGTTACACACAATCTACCAAACTCGGTGGGACCGACTCGTTAAACTCGGTCATACCGATTTAGCAAATAATGTGACCGTTAGGGTTTTCGGTGGGACCAAAATGCAACTCGGTGAGACCGATATTGTTAGGGTTAGGGCATAACGTAATCTTGGTAGGACCGATTACGCAAACTCGGTGAGACCGATTTGGTAATAAGCTTTCCAGAGAGTTGGTCAGGCAAACTCGGTGGGACCGATTACTCAAACTCGGTGGGATCGATTTTGGTAATAAGTTATCCAGAGAGTTTGCATTGTAATCTCGGTAGTACCGATTGCTCAAACTCGGTGAGACCAATTTTGATAATGGACATACACAGAGAGATTACAATCCCATCTCGGTGAGACCGAGATCCCTATCGGTAACACCGATTTGCTTAGGGTTTGTGGCAGTGGCTATGACTTTTGGAATCGGTGGCGCCGGATAGGAAGAATCGGTGTGACCGATTTTGGCTTTGGGTTTAGGTCATTTGTGGATGTGGGAAAGTAGTTGAGGGTTTTGGAGCATATCACTAAGCACATGAAGCAAGAGGCTCATTAAGCAACACCTCATCCCTCCTTGATAGTATTGGCTTTTCCTATAGACTCAATGTGATCTTGGACCACTAAAATGTAAAATGAAGAGTCTTGAGCTTGAAGCTTGAGCCAATCCTTTGTCCTTAGCATCTTGAAGGAGTTCCCACGTCCTTTAGTCCATGCCACTCCATGTTGAACTTATCTGAAACATGCTAGATAAAGTGTTAGTCCAACAAGAGATATGTTGACATTAATTACCAAAACCACCTAGGGAGCACTTGTGCTTTCAGCACTGCTGGATAGATACCCTGTGGATGACATCATGGATAACACTAATTGTGAGCTACACTTTAAAATGAAGAACATATCCATGAAGGTGGCTGATGGCATTGCTTATACAAACCCCCCTGAAGCAACCTTCCATTGCAATCTGATTCCAGCTGGCTATGCTCGTGTCGCGGTTGATGAAGTGGTGGCACAATATTCGGGGCTAGAGCTTGACATTCCTGGAGGTGACGATGAGCGCACACTGGGAGAGGCCATACATCGTATAATTCTATGGAGAAAGGATTGCATTGTCTTTCCAAGGCCACCGACACCGCGTCAGCCGGCTCCTCCTCCAAGTCCGCCACCGCGTCAGTAGACTCCCACTCCTCCAAGTCAGCCATTGCCTCAGCAGAGTCCTGCTCCTCCAAGTCTGCCAACGCCTCAGGCCACTCCTCCTCCTCCAAGTCCAGCATCGCATCAGCCCAGTCCTCCTCCAATTCGGGCACCACATCATCCGTCTCCGCCACCTCAGCGGGCTCCGCCGCCTAAGCAATAGTGGAAGAGAGGTGCCGCAACTATGGCGGCTAGTTGTACAACATGAGGCAAGAGATACCAATTTGGTCCAAGCCCCAAGCCTCTTCTGAGGTTGCCTTACGACCTGGCCGAAGAGGAGAACGAAGCCGAAGTGCAAGCCCAACTGAGGGCCCATTTTGGACCGAAACCGCCACCGCCTCCAAAGGAGAAAGTACATGAGCATGTCGTTGACCACTTTATTCGTATAGCTCAACCACCAGCTCCCAAGCATAGGGACTCAGACTATGAGCGCCGAATCAATAAGTCATATCAAGCACAAAAAAAGGAGTCGAGCTCGAGCTCAAGCCAAGCAGCTGCCAAAAAAGCGGGAAAACTGCTCCCCAGCTAGGAGAACAGGCGGTGCAATTGATCCCCCCGCTCATTGTACCAACACATGTGGGTATCAGCGCCGACCAGCTGGTAATAACCGACGATCATAGAAGGCAGGCTGAAGAGGCCGGTGTCACTATAGAACAACTCCTAGGCATCGAGCCCATGAAAACTTTTACCGAGGAGCAACTAAAACGAAAATATGCTCGCGGCCAACCTCTCGTCAAGCCTGAGGAGATCAAGAGTCTATCAACAAGAATGTATGAATTGCATGAATGGCACATGAAAGAAACCAAGACTACCGATCGAGAGTCCGTCATGGTGAGAGTCAGGTCAGAGCATTACTACTATGAAAATGCTCAGTATGTCGAGTTTAGAGAACTATTTCAGTTATTCAATCAAGATGCACTCGACAAATCTATCGTCAGTTGCTATTGTATGTAACTGATTTCTTTATGTAATTTAATTAAGTATCTAGCTAGCTGTAGTGCTCATTGACCATAACATGTAATTATCCTCACTATATTCTTTTCTGTGGTATTATACAGAATGAAGATGTATGAAATGAAAAAAGCTGGACACTATGATATTGGGTTCATTGACCCAAATACCATTAATAAAGAGACATGGAAGCGTCCATGGGAACGAAAAGACACAGAGAAAAGCTTGCTAGAGTTCTTGGTGCGCCTAAATACCTATACAGAAATACTACTTCCTTACAACTTCGGGTGAGTCACACTGTGTCTTGTACTACAAATTCTTTTTTTGCTTACTAGCTAGATGTTAATAAGTGTATAGAGGGTTTAGGCTAGTAGATGAGTTATGCACATACCCGCTTAATTATACATGCAAACGTGTGCGCATGCAGTTTCTGCTGGATCTTGTTAATCATTGAAGTTGACGAGGGAAAAGTTCAAGTACTGGACTCGCTTCTTAAAGACGTTAATGACTACTCAATCGTGAGGGGATGGTCGACAGGTAATTTTAATCATTATCGAACTATATGTCGGCCCCTTTAGTTCGTCATATCTTGATATCAACTAATTAATAACTTATTTATTCATTTTATTTGCTGGTGTGCAGGGCTTGGAAAAAGTTCATCAAACAGGTTGATGGCCAATGGAAAAAGAGCTAAAATGGTGTCGACCCAAGGTAATTAATTAAGTACCTAGTACCAGCTAGCTACCATCTCTTTAATTCTAGTTTCAATACCATTATCCTTCTTGATTAATTATTATCTGATTGAATTATATTCTCGTAAAGGCCATGAAGCAGGCGTCGGGGACTGATTTATGTGCATACTATATTTGCGAGAACATTATGATGACGTCTGAAAGGACCAGAACTGATAGAGAACAATGGGTCGTTTGCCAGAATACTATTCACAATTTTTATATCATTATCTAATATATATTCACACAACTAATACATGCATATTGATCTTTTTCTTTAAATATAAAGGAGATGCGGAATAAGCTCTTACCAGCGGCTCGCATACGAGCAACCCAAGAGGAAATAGCTGGATTTTTGCTCGACTAGGTCATAGATCCAAAGGAGAATACTATTACAAGCTGTAATGCCTCCATATGTAATGATCTGCAGATTGTAGGAGAAATTGTATAAACTAAATTGTATATATATACATGTGTATGCGTGAATGGTCGTGTGAGACATTTGATGATATATATATATATATACACACACACTAGTCGAAGGCACGTGCTTTGCATGTGTGCATTATTATTTACAATTTTCGAACGGACAAGAAAAAAAATCAATACAAACAGAGCATACACGAATTTCTTTATCTTTGCAACGTCATGCCGAGTTAATAAGAAAAAACGTGTGCCAAGTTACAATGTCCTAATAAATTTTTGCTCTTAAATTGCGAAAAACATGTCAAGAAATTGTAGTTAGTACTTACTTTACAAACTTGCAGTCAATACGTCATGGGATCATATTTTGTTTAGAAAATGATCATCTCCATGCATTATACATCACTTGTACGTAGATGGAATGCACCCAGGGGCTGGGCTAGACTTATTGAAGGGTTATACATCCAAAAATAATTACCAGAAAATGGTATATATGTTCATATTGTACATGCATGGTACATCTTTTTTACATGTGCATAATGGAACTCGTGAAAAATCATGGCAAACAGTGGTCTCGCTCGCCCATCCCACCTGGTCTGAATGCGATTCTTTAGGTGAGTCTGAATGCGTTTTTTTGCCTGACACTCGGCCATATGGGCCAGGAAGCTTGCCCAGCTGTAGCCACTCCATCCAGTTCTTAAACACTCTAATATCATGTTATAAAAAAACCGATAACGCCAGGCCCAGGCCACAAGCCCACGATTCGCTAGCTCTGCCTCTGCCTGAGTGTCGAGCAGAGCGCCAGCGCGCCGCCGCTCCCCTTCCTGGAGCCGGTGAAGCACACGACCTCGCCATTCGACACTTGTGCTCGCCTCATCTAGTCTTCCTCGGCAGGCACGACGGCACTCGCATCCGGCAGCCACGGCCCCGCGCAGCAGACGCCGGCTCCAATTCTTTGGCAGGTACCACGCTCCAAACAAATGTACTATAGTAGTATATGATCGATTCTACGATAAATTCTATTTATATATATGCATAACGTGTACAATATGTAGTATCGTAAAATATGTTTGAAATAAAAAATAATTAAATGAAAAACACAAAACTAAAAGAAAAAATAAACCACGAACCCAAAACCGCTAAACCTTTTAGTCCCGGTTGGTGTAACCAATCAGGACTAAAAGGCCCCAGCCCCCCAGCGCGTGCTTGTGCCACGTGGTGGGCCTTTGATCCCAATTCGTGTTGATTCGAACCATTGGGATGATGAACCAGTGCACTAGTGCTGATTCGAACCATTGGGATGATTAACCAGTGCACTAGTGCTGATTCGAACCATTGGGATGATGAACTATAGGTTGTAATTTGTATTATGTCTCTGAAACATTTGCCTGACTATGTAAACAAGATAATTGCTTCCATTATGTACAAAATGATATACACTCCCCGTCCTTGAAAGAGTGTACTTTCAACTTTGTTGGAGGGTCAAACTATCTCAAAGTTTGACCGAGTTTGTGCAAAAATATATCGATGCTTGTAAAACCAAATAGGTATATGAAGAAAATATATTTTATCATGAATCTAATGCTACTAATTTGATGGCATAAATGTTGGTCTATTATTGTATAAATACGGTCAAATATAAAAAAGTTTGACTTTCCAACAAACCTGGAAGTACACTCTTTCAAGAACGGAGGGAGTAAGTACTGCTTACACCCCCACCAAAATCAAAAAACATTACACCCTTACATATTCTAAAATGATGACATAGATTACATTATTGCTAACACCTGATAATTATTAAAGCTACATTAGTCCATAGTTCTACCATAGGTGCCCAACTAGATCAAGTTGACGCTGACAGTGAACTTGTTGTTTCGAATATCACTGTGAGCTTGAAGAAACTGAGTTCATGTAGCCACCTCTTAGTGATAAGGTGTCACTAGATCTCCTATATTATCATAGCGGTAGTCTACACAACTTCCACACTCATCTTCTATTATCATGTTATACAGGATGATACAAGCTGTCATGACTTCACCAAGTGTCTCCAGACCCCAATACCTTACTGGTCCATGTACAATAGCAAAACGAGCTTGCAAAATATCAAAGGCTCATTCAACATCCTTCCGACATGCTTCTTGGAACCGGGAGAAATTTTTGTTCTTTTCACCTTTTGGATTTGGAATTTCTTCACAAATGTTGCTCATTGTGGATATATGCCATCTACAAGGTAATACCACGTGTTGTAGTTGTGACCATTGATGGTATAACTCACTTCTGTAGCATGTCCTTCAACTAGATTTGCAAACACGGGTGAACGACGAAAAACATTTATATCATTATGAGATCCTAGAAAACCAGAAAAAGAATGTGAAATCCAAATGGCTTGTGAAGCAACGGCTTCAAGAATGACTGTGTGTACATGGTTATGCTCGACAAAAAAACCTTTGTGTGTGGTAGGGATTTTTTTCACTTCCAATGCATGTTGTCGATGCTTCCGAGCATACTCGGAAACACCCTTTGCTCTCCAATTGCAAGTAATCTAGCAATATCAACATTTCGAGATCTCAGGTACTGACCCACAAAGAGCTCGACCACACCACACTCAAATCTTCTAAGATTATCTAAATCAGTGGAAATTGCTAGTCGAAAATATTCATCGGTAAGATCAGCTGATATCCCATAAGCCAGGGTTTGAAATATTGAGGTCAATGTTTGATAAGGATGTGTAAACCAGGAACACCAGCACTATTCTTCTCAGGGAAAAATAGCTATCATGTGCCTCTATAGCACTTGCTATGCACAGAAAAAGAGGAGATGCATTTTATACCTGTGACGAAAAACTTAAATTTACTATGGTGAAAAGGAAGTAGATACACCGGTTTCATACTTGTTACAAAACATCCTTGGGGTGAAGGTACAGTTCTGTGCAAAAAGGTCCTTGTGGAGGTTCTGAAAGCGTTCCACAAAATCATGCTGAAGAGATTGACAACCCGGCTGTGAACCTCCACGTCGTGGAGCATCCAATCGGGCTTGCTCTTCCTCTGCTATGATTGCAGCCATCATGAGTTCCTCATCTTCGGAGGAGGAACCTTTGCAAAATTGTCAGGCCAAGCTTCGACAGTGACTCATTTCGTTGTGGAGAGATGGTGAAACAGAAGTAGAAGAGGAGGCAGAATCAAGATTGTGAGAGATATGGGGCTGATCATGTATTTATAGAGTTGAATACTAGCCACCGGTAGTTATGAAATATTCTTAAAATATAGAATAACAGATACATTTAGGGGAACTTCTGGAGTTGAGCAATTTTTAGGGAAGAGTCTTTTAGAGGAGTCCTCGGTTTTGAGATATAGGGGAGAAATTATAGGGGAACCATTGAACATTCTCTAAGGCCTTAGGTAGCCTCGCTCGCTACTCAAAAAAATGTAACCTCGCTCGTCGGGGAGGCAATCGGCAGTGGACGTTGTTGATGACTTGCGGCTCACTCGTGTCGGCCGCGGTGCACGAATCAGGGCTCTATTGGATGTGTTTGACGCGTCGTCTGGATACTATCAATGATCTGTCATATACTCCTAGACGACAACGATAGCTTTCCTAGTTGCAATGAGCGGGTGGCGCCACGCACTCTACATGCTCGATAGCGACTTCGAGCCAGGGAGGTGGACGATGTGCGACTAGGCTGGGCTGCATTGGTCCGGCCCAACATGTACAATATTTTCACTTTTTCTTTTTTTCTTTTGAAGTTCAAACTGTTTTTAAATTTTTTTTTATCTAATCCAAATGAAGTCCAAACCTTTTGATTTTTTTTACATTGCTTCATGAATTATTCTAAGTCCAAATAAAATATGACCTAGAGGCTTTTAGTTTATATTTCTATAAACTAGGGTTGATTCAAACTGGAACTTCTTGTGGTTGAATTTGAATTCTACCTTGCTGTAGCTTTATAATATTATTTGAATACCAGATAAAAAATTCAAAAGATTCTACCAAGTAAATTCCCTCTTTGTAAATAGACCCTTGTTCTACCACTTAATTAAACCATCCCAAACCATGATAATATAGAGCATGTACATATATACATATATGAAGCTCTTGCCAAATACCTACAGTTTATGTGAAGGGCATTTTGGATAAATTGAACGAGTTTTGAGTGATTTAGCACTTAAAACTGGAGTTAAATTCTCCTTGGTTTCACCTTTCTAGATAATGAGATATCATATGATGACACGAACATTTTTTCAAAAAGGAGGTTCAAACTCTCGGTCTCTATATCATTGTGATCACACAACCATATTTATTAATTGTTAAGTATCGTACATAACAAAGATAATCAACACCAAATCATTACAATATATAAGATTAGCACCTACGACTAAATTGAATTCTTCCGCGACAATGCCTTCAACAAGGGATAAACATCCTCATGCCATCTCGTCATGTCCGATCGGAGACGAACCAGACAAGGATTTTCAACCTAGCTAGTTGTTGAGACAAGTCAATGAAGATCAACACAACATCAAGTATAGAACACCTTCAAGGTAGCGACACAAGTTACAAGCTACTGAGCCCAACCAATAGAGGTCAGGTCAACAGTTTTTACCTCAGACGTGAAACAATGTTTCAGTCAACGTCTTGATGGTGGATCATTCGATACTCACCTCCACCAAAACTCCATGCTAGGATCATGCCACTTGTATTAATTGCTCTAATACATTTCCATTCAGTAGGTTGTAACAAATGGAGGGTGTAGGGCTCGACGTAGCCATCCTAAAAAATGAACCAAGCCCATTGGTGTTGAACTAGAACCAACTACACCTCGATAGCCGGGAGAAAGGCCAAGCCTACGGATGGCAATTTTATCCATGGATCTGGATACCCATGGATACCCGACCCGGCTGGGCAAGGGTATGGAGCGCATTTCTGCCCATGGGTCCATGGATATGGATACCCACAAACAGCCGGGTTGGGCACGGTTATAATTTGTGCTCCATGGATATCCAATGGATACCCACATGACATGCGGGGCCATATGCCAGTGACAGTAGAAAGAGTGAATCAATGGGAAATGGCAGGCAATATGCAACTGATGCCATAAGATATATGCTACAGAATCAACCTCTGGTATGGCACACTTAAGAACTCATCGTATTACTTGTTGCCTACTTATGCATGTTGCTTATGTTGTCATTTGTGAGTGAATGTTGATAAGCCAATTTGATCTTTGGGAAGGCTTCATGCTGACTTTTCTATGCCCATGGAGCTCCATGGGTATGTGGGTATCCAGCGGGTTTGGGCATGGGCACAAGTTGTGCCCATGGATAATTTGGTGGATGGGCAGAGAGTAGGAAGATGGGTCATGGGTTGGATTTGGACCAGCTCCACCCGCCCCAAACCCGACCCATTGCCATCCCTAGCCAAGCCCAAGAGTTGCAGGGCCAGCACACCTGCTAGTTGGCCCTTGTATCCCCTTCTTAGGCAAATGCTAGAAATTGCCTAGGAGAGGGAACATGGCATCGCATCAAGCAAAGTTCTGATGAATCGGCCCAACAACCTGTGTGCAAGTGGTTTGCGAGTGATTTTAGGGACCTTCTATGCTGGTGGGTACTGATTTGAGGAACCTCCTTTTGCTCGGTTTTGGGAAGGTTCTGCGTGTTTCTTTTTCTTTTTCTATTTTCTTTCTTTCCTTTTTTCACTTTTTCTATTTTCAATACATGCCAACCTTTTAATATATGACCAGATTTTTTTTGTATACATGTCAAATATGTTTTCAATACATGGAGAACATTTTTAAACTTCTCGTTGAACATTTATTCGAATATTTTTACTACGTAGTGAACATTGCTAAACATACGTTGAACATTTCTAAAAAATTAATGAACATTTTCAATAATTATGAACAGTTTCCTCAAGTGTTTATGAAGTTTTAAAATGACACAAACATTTCTTTACATGTTACGAGCACTTTTTTAAAGTTTACGAACTATTATTTTTACTTTCATGAATCTTTCTTAAAAATGTCATGAACATATTTTTAAGGGACATTTACATCTATGCCCTTAACTCGAACTCACTACTCAGTTTTGCCCCTAATTTTTAGGTATGCTCAGTTTTGCCCCTCCGCCGTTAGTGTCACTTATAGAAATGCCCTTTTGCGCCGTTACCGTCTGGTCAAAGGACTTTGACCACCCAGAAAAAAATAGCAAAAAAATCAAAAAAATCTGAAATTTTGTGGGATCGAAGATAGTCGTGTCCGCAAGGCGCGTGCAAATTTGTGTGTCGTTCGGACACCCTGGGAGCTCGTGGCAAAGGAAATCATAATTTTTGTACGCATGTGAACAGTAAATTCAAAAAAATAGAAAAAAAATCAAAAAATATGAGATTTTGTGGGACTGAAGATACTTAGGTGCACAAAATGTGTGCACATTTTTGTTGTGTTTGGACATCGTAGGAGCTCGCGGAGAAAAAAAACAAAGTTTAGCTCCTACGAGCTCCTACGATGTCCAAACACAACAAACATGTGCACACATCTTGTGCACCTAAGTATCTTCAGTACCCCAAAATTTCATATTTTTTTGATTTTTTTCTATTTTTTCGAATTTACTGTTCACATGCGTACAAAATTTATGATTTCCTTTGCCACGAGCTCCCAGGGTGTCCGAACGGCACACAAATTTGCACGTGCCTTGCGGACATGACTATTTTCGATCCCACAAAATTTCAGATTTTTTTGATTTTTTTTTTGCTATTTTTTTCTGGATGGTCAAAGTCCTTTGACCAGACGGTAACGGCGCAAAAGGGCATTTCTATAAGTGATACTAACGGCGCAGGGGCAAAACTGAGCATAACTAAAAATTAGGGGCAAAACTGAGTAGTGGGTTCGAGTTAGGGGCAGAACTGGAATTGGCCCTATTTTTAAATGCCTGACATTTTAAAATGTCACAAAAAATGAATGACAAGATTTTTATTTCTACAAATTATGCATTTTTTTATATTTTCAAGAACATCTTAAAGAAATGTTAATATGTTATGAGCATATTTTTAAACATGAGAACATTTTAAAATGATACAAGGATTTTTAGTGATCTAAATGTTTATAAAATTACCCGAACAAATTTATATTCAATGAGAAATTTTTAGTACATGATAGAAGTTTAAAAGTAATTATGTCAATTCATGTTTAAAAATACGATTCATCACCTAGGGTGTAAAATAAGTTATTCTTCACCCCGAGGTAATCTTAGGATCGGTGCATAAATAAATTATATTTGTAATACAAATATTTACATTCATGTTGATTCAACACGTAAGATTTGGCATAACAACAAAATTCAAATATCCTTCATCGTGAGACATATAACCATCATTATAAATAAGAACCAGGATTCCTACAGTAATAATTAGTATTACCATAATAGAAGTAAGTGGGCCAATCAAGTATCCAAATCCTAAAGAAAAATCATTATTAACGAAACACAGCGGCCGGCGCCCGGCGGCGACCACACAAGACAAAACGCGGCGGCCGGCGACTGGCGACCACCAGCCGTTCACACGACGCGGCGGCCACTAGACGACCATACAACCCGGCAGGCCGGTGGACGGCCACACAACACGGCGGCGGCGGCCAACAACTTCATAAGGACTCGTCACACGAATGCAAACTCACGTTCTACCTAGGACTAATCAGGCCCATTACATGTGCTTGTGATCCGGCTGTTGTGAAGGGGTTTGAATTAGTCAGATCTAATTTTTTTTAAGCCTCTCGGGACCAGAGATGAACGTACTCGCTGTTTATTTTTTTATTTTTAATTTTTTGAGAAAAAGCCATCATGTCTAGCTTTATTAAATTAAGAAACACTTACATCGTTTGCAAGAAATACAATTAAGCAACTAGGGGGTTCATCACCCCAAACACAAGAAATATTATTACGAAAACTAAAGCTAGCTAGCTCATGGGCCACACCGTTGGCATCTCTGGGACAATGTTTGAAATAACCGGTTCCAATTTGAACTGACGTGTCTACACAATCTGCATATATCGATGTTGCCGATTCCCACCATTGTATTTGACCTTTGCAAAAATTTATGACTTCAATCGAATCGGATTCGTCTGCACCTTATTAGTTCGAATCGGATTCCACCAAAGACGAACGTACTCGTTGTTTATTAATCGAAAGGGGTTTATCACAAAGATGCAGTGTCTTAGGTGGATAGGCGGGCGTCTATCTACAAATTAGTCACGCTTTTGACGTTGGCCATGGGGTTTGAATCAGAAGGCTCAGAACAGATGGACACGGCTCAGAACAGATGGACACACGGATACAGGAAACTGCTGGATGCATAGGATATGTTGCCTATATATACTTATTTATTTATATTACACTATGTTTATACGTTCGTAATTTTACGTAACATAAATTATGTTTTACAGCGATTATATATTTTCTTATGTTTCCCTTTTATGTATGAAATAAGAAAACAATTACGGAACGTAAAATTACGATGTATTGATATTCAAATAGATGGGGGTGAAGAATAACTATTTCTCATGCGGGGTGACGAATAGTCAATCCCTATATATTATATTATAGGGGTGTTGTTTCAATATTCTTTTTAGGATTTTTGAAAACTTTACAACGTTGAAAACTTTAACTAGTTATAACATGATCCAATGGAGCGATTGAAAAAATACAACTTTACGTGTCCCAGAGAAAATAACAAGTACTTCAGTATATATTTATGTGGCAGTGAGCTAAAATGCTTTTTTTTTCATCGAGGACACATAAATGCATATTTTCACAATCCTTTCGTTGGATCATCCTTTACATTAGAGAGATACTCCCCTGTTTATTTCGGATTTTTTGATAACTTTTAAACCACTATGTGTTAAGTAAAACAAATCTAGGGCTTTTTAACACATGATACTATTTAATCCTTCCCGGCCATGAATTTATCTTTTTTGTACAGATCATATTTCAAACTATTTCATCCTAACAATTTACACACATACACAAAACATCCTTGTTTACTTGCATAATTTTTTAAGATTTTTTTGAAACTGAAAAGATTGAATTTAGAATTTTTCAAAAAATTTGAGCTTCCAGTGATCTCGGTCACCAAACGTCCATTCTCTGAATACTATTCATCACCCAGGGCGCAAAATAAGTTATTCTTCATCCGAGGTAATCTTACGACCGTTTTCATAAATAAATTGCATTTGTTATACAAATAGTTACATTCATATTGATTCACTATGTAATTTTTGACATAAGATAACAAAAATATTGGTCATCATACCAGAAAAAATGCATTTGATGTACATTTTACACTATGTTTTTGCGTTCATAATTTTATGTAACATAAATAATTTTTACGGCAATTATATATATATTCTTACGTTATCTTTTTACGTATAAAATTAGATAAAATTGATGGAACATGAAAATACGATGAATTAATGTTAAAATAGAGGGGGGTGAAAAATAATTATTCCTCACCCGGGGTGACAAATAACGCAACCCTATATACATAGTAATATAAAAAATAATAAAAAATAAAAGAATGAAAGAAACAATTATAGAGCGCACATTATAGTCGCCGGGGAACGCAATATTTTAAACAATTTACCTACGATCACGTAAAATCTATCTACGAGATGCATAGTAACGAGCGGGTAGAGTGAGTCCACGTACCCTCGTAGTCCGAAAGCGAAAGCAATTAGTAACGCGGTTGATGTAGTCGAACGTCTTCACGATCCAACCGATCCATATACCGAATGTACGGCACCTCCGTGCTTCGCACACGTTCAGCACGATGACTTCCCTCGAGCTCTTGATCCAGTTGAGGACGAGGAAGAGTTCCGTCAGCACGACGGCGTAGCGACGATGATGATGAAGTTAATGGCGCAGGGCTTTGCCTAAGCACTACGACAATATGACCGAGGCGTTAACTGTGGAGGGGGGCGCCGCACACGGCTAGGAACAATTGATGTGTGTTCTAGGGGTGCCCTCCCCACGTATATAAAGGAGGGAGAGGGAGGGAGGCAGCCTAGGGCGCGCCCAAGTAGGAGGAATCCTACTTGGCACCTAGTCCAGTTTGGCCCCCCTACCATATTTGGACAAGGGGAAAGGAAGGAGGGGGAGGGGAAGGAAGTAGGAGTCCTACTTCATACTTTCCTTTTCCTCCTCTCCTTTCCTTTTCTCCCCACGTGGTTGGCCCTATAGGGGATGCACCAGCACATTGTGGGCTGGTGTGTTCCCTTACTTGGCCCATTAAGCCCATACCTTTGCCGGGGGTTGCCCATAACCCCTTCCGGTGATCCGGTATCACCCAGAACACTTCCGTGTCCAAATACCATCGTTCTATATATATGAATCTTTACCTGTCGACAACACAACTCATAATACAAATCGTCATCGAACGTGAAGCGTGCGAACCCTACGGGTTCGAGAACGATGTAGACATGACCGAGACACATCTCTGGTCAATAACCAATAGCGGAACCTGGATGCTCATATTGGTTCCTACATATTCTACGAAGATCTTTATCGGTCAAACCGCATAACAACATATGTCATTCCTTTGTCATCAGTATGTTACTTGCCCGAGATTCGATCGTCGGTATCATCATACCTAGTTCAATCTCGTTACCGGCAAGACTCTTTACTCGTTCCATAATGCATCATCCCGCAACTAACCCATTAGTCACTTTGCTTGCAAGGCTTCTTATGATGTGAATTACCGAGAGGGCCCAGAGATACCTCTCCGATACTCGGAGTGACAAATCCTAATCTTGATCTATGCCAGCCCAACAAACGCCTTCGAAGACACCTGTAGAGCATCTTTATAATCACCCAGTTACGTTGTGATGTTTGATAGCACACAAGGTGTTCATCTGGTATTCGGGAGTTGCATAATCTCATAGTCAGAGGAACATGTATAAGTCACGAAGAAAGCAATAGCAACAAAACTTAACAATCATTATGCTAAGCTAACGGATGGGTCTTGTCCATCACATCATTCTCTAATGATGTGATCCCGTTCATCAAATGACAACACATGTCCATGGTTAGGAAACTTAATCATCTTTGATTAACAAGCTAGTCAAGTAGAGGCATACTAGGGACATTCTTTTTTGTCTATGTATCCACACATGTATCAAGTTTCCGGTTAATACAATTCTAGCATGAATAATAAACATTTATCATGATATAAGGAAATATAAATACCAAATTTATTATTGCCTCTAGGGCATATTTCCTTCAGTCTCCCACTTGCACTAGAGTCAATAATCTAGTTCACATCACCATGTGATTTAGCACCAAAAGTTCACATCACCATGTGATTAGTTCAAATCGCCATGTGACTAATACCCAAAGGGTTTTACTAGAGTCAATAATCAAGTTCACATCGCTATGTGATTAACACCCAAAGAGTACTAAGGTGTGATCATGTTTTGCTTGTGAGAGAAGCTTAGTCAATGGGTCTGTCACATTCAGAGCCATATGTATTTTGTAAATTATCTATGTCTACAATGCTCTGCATGGAGCTACTCTAGTTAATTGCTCCCTCTTTCAATATTTCTCCAGATTGAGACTCAGAGTCATCCGGATCGGTGTAAAGCTTGCATTGGCATAACTCTTTACGGTGAACTCTTTATCACCTCCATAACTAAGAAATATCTCCTTAGTCTTCTAAGGATAATTTCGACTGCTGTCAAGTGATCCACTCCTAGATCAATATCGTACCCCCTTGCCAAACTCATGGAAAGGTACATAATAGGTTTGGTACACAGCATAGCATACTTTATAGAACCTATGTCTGAGGCATAGGGAATAACTTTCATTCTCTTTCTATTTTCTATTGTGGTCGTTTTTTGAGTCTTACACAACTTTACACCTTGCAATACAGGCAAGAACTCCTTCTTTGGTTGTTCCATTTTGAACTAAAATCTTGTCAAGGTATGTATGAAAAATCTTATCAAGCGTCTTGATCTATCTCTATAGATCTTGATGCCAATATTAAGTAGCTTCGCCGAGGTCTTTCTTTGAAAAACTTATTTCAAACACTCCTTTATGCTTTCCAGAAAATTCTACATCATTTCTGATCAACAATATGTCATTCACATATACTTATTAGAAAGGCTGTAGTGCTCCCACTCACTTTCTTGTAAATACAGGCTTCACCGCAAGTTTGTATAAAACTATATGCTTTGATCAACTTATCAAAGCGTATATTCCAACTCCGAGATGCTTGCACCAGTCCATTCATGGATCGTTGGAGCTTGCACATTTTGTTAGCACCTTTAGGATTGACAAAACCTTCTGGTTGAATCATATACAACTCTTCTTTAAGAAATCCATTAAGGAATGCTGTTTTTGACTTCCATTTGCTAGATTTCATAAAACTTGGCAATTGCTAACATGATTCGGACAGACTTAAGCATCGATACGAGTGAGAAAATCTCATCGTAGTCAACACATTGAACTTGTTGAAAACCTTTTGTGAAAAATTCAAGCTTTGTAGATAGTAACACTACTATCAGTGTCCGTCTTCCGCTTGGAGATCCATTTATTCTCAATAGCTTGCTGATCATCGAGCAAGTCAACCAAAGTCCATACTTTGTTCTCATACATGGATCCCATCTCAGATTTCATGGCCTCAAGCCATTTTGCGGAATCTGGGCTCATCATCGATTCCTCATAGTTCGTAGGTTCGTCATGGTCTAGTAACATGACTTCCAGAACAGGATTACCGTACCACTCTGGTGCGGACCGTACTCTGGTTAACCTACAAGGTTCGGTAGTAACTTGATCTGAAGTTTCATGATCATCATCATTAGCTTCCTTATTAATTGGTGTAGGGATCACTGGAACTGATTTCTATGATGAACTACATTCCAATTCGGGAGAAGGTACAACTACCTCATCAAGTTCTACTTTCCTCCCACTCACTTCTTTCGAGAGAAACTACTTCTCTAGAAAGGATCCATTCTTAGCAACAAAGATCTTGCGTTTGGATCTGTGATAGAAGGTGTACCCAACAGTTCTTTTGGGTATCCTATGAAGACGCACTTCTCCGATTTGGGTTCGAGCTTATTAGGTTGAAGTTTTTCACATAAGCATCGCAGCCCCAAATTTTTAAGAAATGACAGCTTAGGTTTCTTGCTAAACCACAGTTCATATGGTGTCGTCTCAACGGATTTAGATGGTGCCCTATTTAACGTGAATGCAGCTTTCTCTAATTCATAACCCCAAAACAATAGTGGTAAATCGGTAAGAGACATCATAGATCGCACCATATCCAATAAAGTACGGTTACAACGTTCGGACACACCATTACATTGTGGTGTTCCAGGTGGCATGATTTGTGAGACTATTCCACATTGTTTCAAATGAAGACCAAACTCATAACTCAAATATTCACCTCCACAATCAGATCGTAGAAACTTTATTTTCTTGTTACGATGATTTTCCACTTCACTCTGAAATTCTTTAAACTTTTCAAATGTTTCAGACTTATATTTCATTAAGTAGATATACCCATATCCGCTCAAATCATCTGTGAAGGTTTAGAAAATAACGATACCCACTGTGAGCCTCAACACTCATCGAACTGCATACATCGGTATGTATTATTTCCAATAAGTCAGTGGCTCGCTCCATTGTTCCGGAGAACGGAGTCTTAGTCATCTTGCCAATGTGGCATGGTTCGCAAGCATCAAATGATTCATAATCAAGTGATTCCAAAAGTCCATCTGCATGGAGTTTCTTCATGCGCTTTACACCAATATGACCTAAACGGCAGTGCCACAAGTATGTTGCACTATAATTATCAACTTTGCATCTTTTGCATCAATATAATGAATTTGTGTATCACTAAAATCGAGATTCAATAAGCCATTTATATTAAGTGTATGACCATAGAAGGTTTTATTAATGTAAACAGAACAACAATTATTCTTTGACTTAAATGAATAAACATATTGCAATAAACATGATCCAATCATATTCATGCTCAACTCAAACACCAAATAACATTTATTTTAGGTTCAACATTGATCGCAAAGGTAAAAGGAGTGTGCGATGGTGATCTTATCAACCTTGGAATCATTTCCAATACACAACGTCACCTCGTCCTTAACTAGTCTCTGTTTATCTTGCAACTCCTGTTTTTGAGTTACTACTCTTAGCAACTGAACTAGTATAAAATACCAATGGTTGCTATAAACACTAGTAAAGTACACATCAATAACATGTATATCAAATATATCTTTGTTCACTGTTGCCATCCTCTTTATCCGCCAAGTATCTAGGGTAGTTCCACTTCCAGTGACCATTTCCTTTGTAGTAGAAGCACTCAGTTCCAGGCTTGGGTCTAGCTTTGGGCTTCTTCACGGGAGCAGCAACTTGCTTGCTATTCTTCTTGAAGTTCCCTTTCTTTCCCTTGCCCCTTTTCTTGAAACTAGTGGTCTTGTTAACCATCAACACTTGATGCTATTTCTTGATTTCTACCTTCGTTGATTTCTGCATCGCGAAGAGCTTGGGAATCATTTTTGTCATATCCCTTGCATATTACAGTTCATCACGAAGTTCTAGTAACTTGGTGATAGTGACTAGAGAACTCTGTCAATCACTATCTTATCTGGAAGATTAACTCCCACTTGATTCAAGCGATTGTAGTACCCAAACAATCTGAGCACATGCTCACTAGCTGAGCTATTCTCCTCCATCTTGTAGGCAAAGTACTTGTCAGAGGTCTCATACCTATAGACATGGGCATGACTATGAAATACCAATTTCAACTATCGGAACATCTCATATGCTCTGTGGCATTCAAAACATTTTTCAAGTCCCAGGTCTTAGCCGTAAAGCATGGTGCAATAAACTATCAAGTAGTCATCATATCGAGCTTTGTCAAACGTTCATAACGTCTGCATCTGCTCCTGCAAGGTCTGTCACCTAGCGGTGCATCAAGGACATAATGCTTCTGTGCAGCAATGAGAATAATCCTCAGATCACTGATCCAGTTCGCATCATTGCTACTATCATCTTTTAACTTATTTTTCTCTAGGAACCTATCAAAAATAAACGGGGAGCTACATCGCAAGCTATTAATCTACAACATAGATATGCAAAAGCTATCAGGACTAAGTTCATGATAAATTTAAGTTCAATTAATCATATTACTTAAGAACTCCCACTTAGATAGACATCCCTCTAGTCATCTAAATGATCACGTGATCCATATCAACTAAACCATGTCTAATCATCACGTGAGATGAAGTAGCTTTCAATGGTGAACATCACTATGTTGATCATATCTACTACATGATTCACGTTCGACCTATCGGTCTCAGTGTTTCGAGGCCATATCTGCATATGCTAGGCTCGTCAAGTTTAACCCAAGTATTCTGCATGTGCAAAACTGGCTTGCACCCGTTGTGTGTGAACGTAAAGCTTATCACACCCGATCATCACGTGGTGTCTCAGCACGAAGAACTGTCGTAACGGTCCATACTTAGGGAGAACACTTATACCTTGAAATTTTTAGTAAGGGATCATCTCATAATGCTATCTCGTACTAAGCAAAATAAGATGCATACAAGATACACATCACATGCAATCAAAATATGTGACATGATATGGCCATCGTCATCTTGTGCCTTTTGATCTCCATCTCCAAAGTACCGTCATGATCTCCATCATCACCGGCATGACACCATGATCTCCATCATCTTGATCTTTATCAACGTGTCATCGCATGGTCGTCTCGCCAACTATTGCTATCGCATAGCGATAAAGTAAAGCAATCATATGGCGCTTGCATCTTATGCAACAAAGAGACAACCATAAGGCTCCTGCCAGCTGCCGATAACTTGAACAAAACATGATCATCTCATACAACAATTTATATCTCATCACGTCTTGACCATATCACATCATAACATGCCCTGCAAAAACAAGTTAGACGTCCTCTACTTTGTTGTTGCAAGTTTTACGTGGCTGCTATGGGCTTCTAGCAAGAACCGTTCTTACCTACGCATCAAAACCACAACGATTTTTCATCAAGTGTGTTATTTTATGCTTCAATAAGGACCGGGAGTAGTCAAACTCGATCCAACTAAAGTTGGAGAAACAGACACCCACTAGCCACCTGTGTGCGAAGCACGTTGGTAGAACCGGTCTCATGAATGTGGTCATGTAATATCGGTCCGGGCCGCTTCATCCAACAATACCGCCGATTCAAAGTAAGACGTTGCTGGTAAGCAGTATGACTATTATCGCCCACAACTCTTTGTGTTCTACTCGTGCATATAACGTACACGCATAGACCTGGCTCGGATGCCACTATTGGGGAACGTAGTATTTCAAAAAATTTACCTACGATCATGTAAGATCTATCTAGGATATGCATAGCAACAAACGGGGAGAGTGAGTCCATGTACCCTCGCAGACCGAGAGCGGAAGCGTTTAGTAACACGGTTGATGTAGTCGAACGTCTTCACGATCCAACCAATCCAAGTACCGAACGTACGGCACCTCTGTGTTCCGCACATGTTCAGCACGATGACGTCCCTCGAGCTCTTGATCCGGTTGAGGACGAGGGAGAGTTCCGTCAGCACGACAGCGTGGCGACGGTGATGATGAAGTTACTGGCGCAGGGCTTCGCCTAAGCACTACGACGATATGACCGAGGCGTTAACTGTGGAGGGGGGCGCTGCACACGGCTAGGAACAATTGATGTGTGTTCTAGGGGTGCCCACCCCATGTATATAAAGGATAGAGAGGGAGGGAGGCAGCCTAGGGCGCGCCCAAGTAGGAGGAATCCTACTTGGGCGTCTAGTCCAATTCGGCCCCCCTACCATATTTGGACAAGGAGGAAAGGAAGGAGAGGGGAGGGGAAGGAAGTAGGAGTCCTACTTCATACTTTCCTTTTCCTCCTCTCCTTTCCTTTCTCCCCACATGGCTGGCCCTATAGGGGGTGCACCAGCCTCTTGTGGGCTAGTGTGTTCCCTTACCTGGCCCATTAAGCCCATATCTTTGCCGGGGGTTGCCCGGAACCCTTTCCGGTGACCCGGTATCACCCAGAACACTTTTGTTGTCCAAATACCATCGTCCTATATATGAATCTTTACCTCTCGACCATTTCGAGACTCCTCGTCATGTCCGTGATCTCATCCGGGACTCCGAACAAACTTTGGTCATCAAATCACATAACTCATAATACAAATCATCATTGAACGTTAAGCGTGCAGACCCTACGGGTTCGAGAACTATGTAGACATGACCGAGACACATCTCCGGTCAATAACCAATAGCGGAAACTGGATGATCATATTGGCTCCTAAAGCATCAAGTGGATACAAAGCATGATCAGTCACACCCAGTGTCTGCATAACTAAGCGCACATAGCCAAACACCAACACTCTAACAAAGAAAATAAGAAAAATGCATATGTACAATGATAGCAATATAGGACTGACGCTATGTCTATGTCGAAGGAGGTGGTGACCGATCCAGAGATTATGTTGCTAACCATGTTAGATAAAAACCTCTCTGGCACCCCACTACCAGGGAAAACCTTATACACAGAACTTTAGCAGTAGCGCTGGTTAAAATGGGGCGCTAGTGCTACATAGTAGTAGCGCGTGCACGTGAACCGCGCTACAGATACGGGTGTAGCAGTAGCGCTTCTCCAGGAAAAAGCGTTACTACTAAAATTCCCACTACTAAGCCGATAGGCTACGAATAGTAGTAGCGATCTTCAGAAAACCGCGCTACCGCTAAGATTATTGTAGCAGCGCGTTTTCCGTGAAAAGCGCTACTGCTAATGAAAAGAAAATAAAATGAAAATAAAATAGAAAAGTAAATGAAAATGAAAATGAAAGAAATAGAAAAACGAGAAAGGAAAAAAATGTAAAGAAAAAGAAAAATAAAGGAGAAAGGCATAGCAGTAGCGTCTGTTCTTAACAGGCGCTATAGATAATATAGCAGCAGCACTTTATTTAGACCCCCTCTATATAAAGGGAAAAAGAAATAAGAAAACAAAACGAAAATAAATAGTTATAGCAGTAGGGTGTTTTGTAAAAAGCGCTATAGCTAACTTAGCTATAGCGCGTTCTTACTTCCAGCGCTCCCGCTACATTTGACTTAACCCCCGCGCGGTTTCCCTTCCCCCGGCCACTACTTCTCCCCCAAATCCCTCGCCCTAGTTCGCCGTCGTCTCCTCGCCGTTGCCCCACTTCACCGCCATCTCCTGCCAACGTCGACGCCCCCGGAGCCATCAGAGCCGCGTGCGTCAACACCACTGGAGCCGCACGGCCTCATCAACGCGACCGGAGCCGCCCTCGCCGCCACCGGAGCCACCCTCGATGCCCCTGCCCCCCTCGCCACAACTGCCTCCCTCGCCGTCACCGGAGACGCCCCTGCCTCCCTTGCCACACCAGAGCCATCCTTTGTAAGCCCCCACCCCTCCTCTCTCTCATGCATAGTACAAGCATTGGACAGAGAACTAGCTAGCTAGGTTAACTAGTTTAATTAGGTTAATTATCTAGGTTAGTGCAAAAATTTAGATAGGGCTTTGACAGAGAACTAGTTAGGTTAACTAGTTTAATTAGGTTAATTATCTAGGTTAGTGCAAAAATTTAGTTAGGGCCTTTATACAGAACTAGCTAGGTTAGAGCAAAAATTTATTTTAGAGCATTAGGTCAGAAGGGTTAGAGAAAATGGAGTTCCTTTGCAATTTAATTGGGTTTTATCCTAGGCAGAGAAGGGTTATGGAAAATAGTGTGTGTGTGTGTGTGTGTGTGTGTGTGAGAGAGAGAGAGAGGAATAGCTAGAATAGCATTTGGGTTCTGTCCTAGACAGAGAAGTGTTTAGTGAGGTCATTTTGCAAAGGTTTTTGATTTTTGAAAAGACCACTATTTTTCAAGGAAAAGAATTTAGGCAAGTTTTATTTTAAAGATGATCCCTTCCTAGACTTTTAGCTTTAAACAAAATACAAAAGCATTTAGCTAAAAATAAAAAAAAACAGTAGCTATGGCATTTAGCTATAAACAAAAAACAGAATTGATGTTATATGATATATGTCATTGATGTTCATTTACATATTCCATTATTGTTGATTATATCTTTTCATTGAAGTGGTCATGTTATATCTTTTCATTGAACTGGTTCGATTGTGCCCAAGTGGCCTTTTGTTGTTTCCAGGGAATGAAGCCAAGTGGCATATGTTTTGCCAGAATGTTGATTCATTTTCGTTCCGGCAAATTTCAGGTGCTCGATTTGTCCACTTTTTAGCAAAGGTCATGCCGAAATTTTCCATGAATTCCACATGACTTGTGCTACAAACTAGGACATATCGAGTGCCCGGGATTTGCCGCACTGGGAAGGAATCAACATTCCTGCAAAACATAGGCCTTTCTTATGTCATTATTAATTTTATTAGGTCTAGAATTAATTGACTAGATGTAATCGTAGGAACGTGTCTAGCAACAATGAAGGACGGAGTTCTGGTGATTGCGACAACCTTTACCAAGCGGCAGACAAATTTTTGAACCTTGTCGACCATCAACGGTTGTTGTTGCTGGGCCCACCTGCCACATCCGAGACAAACATCGAGACCGGCGCCGAAACTGGCGTTGAGACCCAGACCGGCACCGAGACTGAAGGAAATATGCCCTAGAGGCAATAATAAAGCTGTTATTTATATTTCCTTATATCATGATAAATGTTTATTATTCATGCTAGAATTGTATTAACCAGAAACTTGATACATGTGTCAATAGATAGACAAAACAAAGTGTCCCTAGTATGCCTCTACTTGACTAGCTCGTTAATCAAAGATGGTTAAGTTTCCTGACCATAGACATGTGTTGTCATTTGATGAACAGGATCACATCATTAGGAGAATGATGTGATGGACAAGACCAATCCGTTAGCTTAGCATAATGATTGTTAAGTTTTATTGCTATTGCTTTCTTCATGACTTATACATATTCCTTTGACTATGATATTATGCAACTCCCGAATACCGGAGGAACACCTTGTGTGCTATCAAACGTCACAACGTAACTGGGTGACTATAAAGATGCTCTACAGGTGTCTCCGAAGGTGTTTGTTGGGTTGGCATAGATCGAGATTAGGATTTGTCACTCCGAGTATCGGAGAGGTATCTCTGGGCCCTCCCGGTAATGCACATCATGATAAGCCTTGCAAGCAATGTGAATAATGAGTTAGTTGTAGGATGACGCATTACAGAATGATTAAAGAGACTTGCGGTAACAAGATTGAACTAGGTATGAGGATACCGACGATCGAATCTCGGACAAGTAACATACTGATGACAAAGGGAATGACGTATGTTGTCATTGCGGTTTGACGGATAAAGATCTTTGTAGAATATGTAGGAACCAATATGAGCATCCAGGTTCTGCTGTTGGTTATTGATTGGAGATGTGTCTCGGTCATGTCTACATAGTTCTCGAACCCGTAGGGTCCACACGCTTAACTTTCGATGACGATTTATATTATGAGTTATGTGTTTTGTTGACCAAAGATTGTTCGAAGTCCCGGATGAGATTAAGGACATGACGAGGAGTCTTGAAATGGTCGAGAGGTAAAGATTGATATATTGGACGATAGTATTTGGACACCGGAATGGTTTTGGAATGTTTTGGATATTTATCGGAGTACCGAGGAGTTACCGGAACCCCCCGGGGAAAGTAATGGGCCAACATGGGCCATAGGGGAGAGAGAGAGGGCAGCCCACAAGGGGTGGCGCCCCCCATGGGCAGTACAAATTTGACAAGGGGAGGGGGCGCGCCCCCCCTTTCCTTCTCCCTCTCCCTCTCCTTTCCCCCTCTGAAATAAGGAAGGGGGGCAACTAGGACTAGGAGTCCTAGTGGGTCCCCCCCCCCCACTTGGTTCGCCCCCTAGGGCCGGCCTCCTCCCCTCTCCTCCTTTATATACGGGGGCAGGGGGAACCCGAAAGCACATCAATTGTTTCATAGCCGTGTGCGGTGCCCCCTCCACCATTTACTCCTCCGGTCATATTGTTGTTGCGCTTAGGCGAAGCCCTGCATGGATCACATCACCATGACCGTCACCACGCCGTCGTGCTGGCGAAACTCTCCCTCGACACTTTGCTGGATAAAGAGTTCGAGGGACGTCATCGAGCTGAACATGTGCAGAACTCAGAGGTGTCGTATGTTCCGTGCTTGATCGGTTGGATCGCGAAGACATCCGACTACATCAACCGCATTAAGCTAACGCTTCCACTTTCGGTCTATGAGGGTACGTGGACACACTCTCCCCCTCTCGTTGCTATGCATCTCCTAGATAGATCTTGCGTGATCGTAGATTTTTTTTGAAATTGCATGCTACGTTCCCCCACAGAGACTGGCCAAGCCGGTATAGAACCGAAACCGAAGAGGAGACGCGCTCAAACCGGCTCAGCACTACTAGAGTGGTGGTCATGGAGGTGGACGACGGCAATTTTGAGCCAAAAGAGCTTGCGGAAGCACGAGCGTGCTACAGCAATCAAATAGGATGCATCGTATGGACAACCACCACCATCAATGATGAGAAACTAGGGAAGATAGAAAATATGAGGCCCTCCCTCCTAACGAAGTTGCACCAGGTATTCTTGTTCCCGAGCTGGGATGAAAAGAAATATACTGATCCAGATAAAGTCCCGGCAATGAAGAAGATAAACAAACGCGCCATGAGCAAGTTTAGCAACGCGTTGGCCGCCTGGAAAGTAAGGGTGAAATCAAGGATCATCGACAAAAAGGAACCCTACTCCGAGATTATAAAGGATAATCCGACAATTACAGAAGAGCAGTTTGAAATATTCAAGGTGGCTTGCGATGCCGAAGCTGCCAAAGAAAAGTCAAACTACATGAAGGGGATTCAAGAGAGGAACATGGGGTGCCACCACCTTGGAAGCCGTGGTTACGTGCGGAAGAGGTCCTTATGGGCCAAGGAGGACGCGGAACACGAAATTCTGGGCATCCCAGACCCCTTGGCGGAGTTCATCGTCCCGCAGGAGCGTGACGTCCTCAGGGCCTGGTACCGTTGGGACCCAGTGAAGAAGGTTTTCGAGATGGACGCGGTCACGATGGAGTTCATGAGATTGCTGGTAATTTTAGTTTCTGATCAATTCGACTACATGTTTAGTCATATTGGTAAATGATCCTTGTTCCTTTTGTAGAGAGAGCAGCACAGGATTGCGGCCGAAAGTGACTTGCCATCTGAGGCGTTGGCGAGGCCCAAGTGGGACACCCCATTTAACTGGGCCTTGAACATATTGAAACGACTCCCGGTGGACACTCGGCCGTCGTATGGACGCGTGCACGGCGTCGAAGATTGCGCCACATGGAAGAAGTACTACCGTGTGACCACGGAGGAGAGAAAGGAAAGACGGAGGTTAACTGAAGAAAACATCGACAAGAAGGTTGAGAAGAAATCAGGTGAGACAGTCAAAGCAGCGGTAGCTGCCGCAAAACGGAAGATGGCAGCTACGTGTGGTGTCTTGGTTCCAGCTATCGTGAGCTTGAGCAGGCAAAATCCAAATAAAGATGCAGCAGACTTTCCCCTTGCCGACTTCTTCGGGAGCAGCTCAACTAGCGTTGCACCAGCACCTGCTCTCGCACCTGCTCCTGCACCGGCTCCCGCACCAGCTCCTGCACCGGCTCCAACACCTGCTCATAGCATCCCGTCCTCCATCTCGGACGTGCTCGGCGGTGCTTCATCTTTGGTTGAGCTCGACGCCCTCACGGTACCTGTCACACTGGCCCTCTTCAATAAATGTATAATCTCCCGTTTCCGTTGCCTTTCAGATGTCTCACGTCGTAGACATGTCTTTGTAGGCCGACTTCTGCTGCATCCAGCAACCGAGTGATACTCTTAGTGATGGATTCTATGTCCTACACCACATGCTGGAGTACAGACGGGATCAGCAGAACCTTTGCATGTCACCTCCATCCGGCGATGCCCATATTCTGCAATGGGCAAAGAACGTAGGAGATATCCCGGGTCATCGACTTCGATCTAAGTTCTATCACATCCAGCGTGAACTTACCCAAATCATCATGAAGGAGGTCCTAAAAAAACTGGAATGTTCTACTAGGAAGGGCAAATGTTCCGGGAAGACGTCCGAACACGCATAGCCGCTCAGTGTCTCGACCTGAAGCCTTTCACTAAGCTCAGGGACTATATCCCTGACTTGGATGGATGGCACGACATGTTGGAGTGATTGTGGATATATGACGATGTGTCTGTTTAGTCCATACTTTCTGAACGACGAAACTTTATTTGTGATGTAATTAAACCGTCCTCCTCAATTAGCAAAGATCACTCTAGTTAGGGCATTTTGGGTACGATGAACTTTGTTATTTATGCTTATGATATGTTGCTTCTATTTTTGCCAAGTCTGTCTCTTTCTGTTGCTCAACTATATATGTTGCATATCATCGACCCATGTGACGATGCAGGTGCATAGATCATCGATGACGAAGAAGTGCTACGCTAGGAGTATATGACGAGTGGCCGGAGTGTCAGGCGTAGGTGTACCGGTTTCTGGTTTCGGAGCGATAACCAGTAGTTAGTTTAGGTTCATGCTAGTGCGAGAGAGAGAGAGATACGAACCGACGGCTCAAGAAGTACTACATTATGTATGATGAGACATGTCATGTAACTTGTATAGCTATATCATGATTATGATGTGACGACATGATTTGTGTTGGCCGATATGATGAGACTATTATGTGTATGATATGATGAACATATTGCATGTTTATGATATGATTAGAATATTTTATAAAACCTATACAAAAACATCGCAAATATGCAGCCAAAAAAAAGATATGAGAAAATATAGTAGTAGCGCTCTTTAGCGCTGGACAGGAAAACGCTACTGCTAAAGCACTTAGCAGTAGCGCTGGTGTGGGAAGTGCTACTGCTAAGTAGGTATAGCAGTAGCGGGTGTCAACAAGCGCTACTGCTAAATGTTAGCTGTAGAGCCTTATCAGTAGCGCGGCGGGTACCCACGCTACTGATACACCAAATACCCGCGCTACTGCTAGGCTTTTCCCTAGTAGTGCCCACTCCAACTGTATATGCATCGGCTTGAAAATGGTTGGCATAAGGATGGTAATTTACCCATGGGCACGGCTACCTATGGGTAGCCAACCCGCATGGGTAGGACAGGGGCCCATGGGCAGTGCCCGAATCCTACCCAATTGTTCATGGGTAGGGCCCATGGGCAGTGCCCGAACCCTACCCAATTATTCATGGGTATGGCACGGATATGATTTTGTGTCCATGGATATGCCCATACCCTACCCGATCATCCTACTGGTGGCTTATGTGTGTTATAAACCCTAAGCTATCGAGTCTTTGCATGTAAGCTTCGCACCCACTTCCATCCTCCTTTAAATAAACCAATTACCCAACCATAGAAATCTCTCGATGGCTCACACCTCCTCTACATATGGAACTAGCAATTACTCCACCATCCGTCAATGCTATCTTGATCTACCTGAAGGGTATCCATCGAGCATAGATACACATATGGTATGGGCATGGGTATGGGTATTTAAATATTTTTGCGCCCATGAGAAACATGGGTATGGGTATGAAAATATTGTGCCCGCATCATACCCTATCCATTGACATCCCTGGGTTGGTACTTCATTCGATGTAGCGTAGATCACATATAAAACGAGTGCGTATAATGGGAATTACTCCCTCTATCTCAAGATAAATGTCTCAACCTTAGTACAACTTTGTACTAAAGGTAGTACAAAGTTGAGACACTTATTTTGAGATGGAGGGAGTAACTTGCAGAGGAGACACGTTTTTTGCAATAAAAACTCAATCATTCTATATAGCCAAAGCGACAAAAATAAGGCATACACTCCCATTCTTATAGCATTCTAAACCAATTTGAAATACCGTCCAACCAATGACAAAAAATATTGGCAACACTTGTGGGCCGATATAAATTGAACGCTATTTGGATGACTGGCCATGTAGGACACACAAATGTGCACTGAAAATAGGTGTTTGATTATCTCTTCCTTAGTAAAAAAAGCCACACTTCTTACTTCCTTGTCGATTGCGACGGTCAAGATTGTCTTTGGTAAGCACAACCCCCCTACGGAGATAAGACATAAATATTTTGACTTTTAGTGGAATTTGACTTCCAAATTTTCTTGTTATTATGGAATGAGATCACCTTTGAATGCATGGGCGCACGGTACATAGAGGTGATTGTGAAGTACCCACATGTAGTGAGGTTTCAGTCAAACACATTCTGTCCTTGTGCCAGGTTAATCGAATCCAAACAAGGTATTTTTTTGCCATGACATAAGACGAGGGCCAATCAAATCTTGCCTGAAAGATACCTGACAATGACATATATCTATCTGCTTCCTTGCTGAGGGCATTGTCTGGAGATTATTTGGACTTTGTCCAGGGTGAAAACCCATGATCTGACTCTTGTGGTTGATCAGGTGCCAACGACACTTGTGCACTATTCCTTCCCTGAGTTGTTACTCTCAAAGAACCTTTTTCACAGTACAAGTGCTGCCAATGGTGGTGGTTGTTTCAGCTGCTTCGCTGATCACTTTGGCAGGGTCCTTTTTACTCTTTGTTTTTCATTCTGCCTAGGCATAGCTTCGATCTTTTATGACTTTGGTTTTTGCCGGCGTATTTCTTTGTGTGTGTGCGTTGGTATTGGCTATGTCCATCCTAATTGTGCAGATACCGGGTATATACTTTTTGTGTTTTGTATGCTCTTGATGTTTCATGGCGAGTTAATAAAAAACAGGAATAACCACAACGCCAGGATGGCTCTCCTCTCCCCCCTCTCCCCTCCCCCCCTCGCGGTGGCTCCGGTGCCTCGCGCGGTCCCGGCGGCGTCCTCCTCCTCCCCCTCCCCTCCGTGCACGTCTCCAGGCTCCGCTCCGGCGTCGCGCGCAGCCCCCCTGCTCTCTGGCCTCTCCTCCTCGCTCTGTCCTCGCCGCCCCTCTCCGGGCTAATAAGTTCTGGGCTCTCGACTCGGATGGCTCCGGCTCGGATTCTGAGGCTGCTTCTCCCCCGCTTCGGCAGGTTCCAGCGTGCTCCCCCCCTGGGGCTGCGGCGGCCGCTCGCTGGCGCAAGTTTGCGCCCGGTGGGCGGGGGCGGCCTGTCTGGCCTTCCGTGGAGGCAGACGGGTGGCGCCGCGTCTCGCGTGGGCGGCGGCGTGCTTCGTGCTGGTCCCCGCCTGCGGGCCCGCTGCGGTCTGCGCCGGCGTCGGCTTCGTGCTCTTCAGTGCGTTCTCGTGCTAGCTCGCCCTCGGGTGCGGCCTCCACTGCTCTGGCGGCGCCGGCGCCGGTGCTAACCCTAGATCTAGGATCGGGGGCGGCGCTGGTGCCCCCTCCTGTGGTGCGGGCCCCGGTCGGTGCTGCTAGGCCTAGTGGGCCGGCCTCGGCCTTGGCTCTGGTGTCCTTTTCTGATCCCCCCCCCCCTTCCTTCTTTGGATCCTGGGCTGCGGGCGGCCCAGGTCTAGCCCACCCCTCCTGTAAGGCCGTGTACCGATTCGGGCATGCCTCGGTCGGGGTACTTATGGGTGCGGAGGGGTGCGGTTCCCCCATTTCTAGGGTTTCCTGCCTCCTCCTCAGATCTGTTCCACCACCGTCTCCCCATCCGACGCTTCGTCAGATCTGTTCCTCCACCTCCCCTCTCCCTCCCCTTTATGGTGGTGGTGGCGATGGACCACTCCCGTGCGTCCTCCAGTGAGGCGGTCTCCGGGCAGAAGCGGGGTTGTGGCGGATCTGGTGATGTGGACACGGATCTGGAGTACGAGGCGGCTCTTCGCGCGAAGCTCCAGGCCTCGCTCGCTCCGGAGGTGGGGTCGGCGGCGGCGTTCGCTGGCTTGTCTCCCCGCGCTTCTGGGTCGGGCCCGTCGGCGCCTCTCCCCCCTGCTTCTGGTGCTCCTTCGGCTTCGGTCGACCCCTGGGAGATGGCGGCGGCGGCCAGTAGGGAGGGCTCTTCGGGGCCCGCCCTGGCGTCCCCTCCACAGGGTGCTGCTCCCCGGGGCGGCGCTCCGGTGCGGGCTCCGGCTGGGGGTGGCCGACCCGCTTCTTCCCCCGAGGCGCGCCAGGGGCTCCGGCTCGGCATCCTGTCGGCCCCGTGGCGGGGCGGGGCTCCAGATCTGGGCTAGCTGCGGCTGGGGATGGACTCCTCCCTCCTCCTCCTCGTGGCGCGAGTCGCATCCCTCCCCACTCCCAAGTTTCCAACCCCATCCTCACTTGCTTTGCGTGTCATCGCCCTGGCCATTTCCAATCGCGCTGTGAAAACCCTCCTTTCTGCCTCATCTGCAGGGAAGACGGTCACCTTACGGTGGACTGCCAGAACCGTGTCAAGCCTCCTGCGTTTGTTCATTATGGCACCGGTCTCCCTGGATGTTCTTTCTTCGCTCTAGATAGGGGGATCCCTGAGGCTGCTCCCATCCCCTCTCTATCCAATGTCGGCATTATTTCCGTCCAGGATAAACGCATCTCTCCACAGATCCTTCTTGATGAGCTTAAGGTATGGGATGAGGGTGGATGGGATTGGCAGATCCGCCAACTCTCTGAGTTCGAATTTGCTGCGACTTTCCCATCTAAAGAGAGCCTCCGGATGATCTCCTCCTGCTCTAGCTTCACGCTGCCGCTAAATCAACTCGTGGTCTCGGTCAAAGCTGCCTCTAATGGATCCAAGGCAATTTCCTCCCTGTCTGACATGTGGGTGTTGGTTGAAGATGTTCCTCCAAGCATGCGCACCATGGCTTTCCTAATGGCTTTTGGAATTCTCATCGGTAAACCCATTGAAGTTGACCAAGACTCTCTGGCGATCCTGGGGCTAGCCCGGCTTCAGGTCTGGTGCGTGGACCCCCTGTGCATTCATGGCGCCCTCGACGTCTTCCCTGCAGCCGGCGGCTTCCGGCTCCGTGTGCGGATGGAGGGGGCCTCGGGCCCGGTGTCGCCTCCTCCTCCTCCCCCACCCCCAGCCTCTGAAAATGGCGACAAGAGCAAGGATGGGGATGGCTGCCCCGACGATTCCATGCACGGGTCTGATCCCCGGTTCACCCAGTCGGAGTGGGATGGCCTCTCACCCGAAGACCAGGACATGCTCAAGGAGAACGCGCCTGTTGGCAAGGGGGCCCAGGGCTCGGCGCCTGATTTGGGCGGGGGGGAGGCGGCTGCTGGTGGGACGAAGGGCACACCTATCTCAGTAGTGTGCTCCAACCTACCTGCCCGTCCCGCTTCTCCCTCCCTGTCTGGCATTGAAGATCTTCCCCCGACGGGCCCTGCGGTGCTCAAAAAGAAGAAGAAAACCTCAGCCAAGAAGTTCTCTGCCAAGAGTCGTGCGTCCGATGATTCTAGGCAGTCCGCGGCTGGGCTCTGCCGCAGGCTCGAGGCTGATATGGGTTTGGCCTCGGGCCCGTCCTCTGCTGCGGCTTTTCCCAGTCGTGCTCACCCCGTTCCTGTGCGTTCGCCTGCGTCCATGGCTTGCAAGAGCGGCCGTGTCTCCAACAGTGCAGAGCGGGTGGTCGATCGGGCTGCTCGGCGTGCCGCGGCTCGTGATCTGCCCCCTTCAGGTTCGTCTCCTCCTCCCTCCCCCTTCCCCCTACGATTTCCTCTCCTGTTCGTTTAGTTCTCCCCTCTCAGTCTGATGATCACTTGCTAAATATTTTAAATGACGTGGGTATCTATTTAGACTCTAGTTTGGGATCTCCTTCGTCTATTCTTGGTATTATTAGGGCGAATGAAGTCGCCCAGGCGGACATTGCGAAAGCCAAGGAGGCTAGGGTGGGCTCGGGTGCCCCACTGGTTGTGGCCGGTGGGGATGAGGGGGGAGAAGACAGGAGTCATGCTCCCTCGGCGGTTTCTAAACGCAGGGTAGGGAAGCGCTCAAAATCCTGCATGGCCCCGAGCAGGTCGAGTCTCCGTATCAAAAACTTGTCGTATAAACGAAGGCACTATTCTGGAACATTAGAGGCTTCTGCGCTAGGGGGCGCAGAGACCAACTTAAGGACCTAGTTCGATCTAAGAATGTTGATTTTATTGGCCTTGTCGAGACCTTCAAACCTTCCTTTTCCGCTAGCGAACATTCGGCAATTGCTGGGATAGATAGATTTCATTGGAATTTTGTGGCCTCGGCTGGTCATTCGGGTGGATTTTTGCTTGGCTCCAAAAAAGATACTTTTGATTTTGTGGCTTTTGACCATGGCATCTATTGGGCTAGCACGGTGGTCTCTATTCGTTCTCTCAACTCCCTGGTGGAAATCTTGGTGGTTTATGGTCCGGCTGACCATACGATGTCTTATGCTTTTTTGGATGAGCTTAGTATTAAGATTGAATCTTGCCAGCTCCCCCTATTGATCGGGGGTGATTTTAATTTACTTCGGACTCCCTCCGACAAGAGTTCACCTAACTTCTCGTGGCCCTTGGCTAATGCTTTCAATGCTTTCATTAGGGACATGGCTATGCGTGAGATTCCTAGGGTCGTAGCCCGGTACACGTGGTCTAATCATCAAACCCCCCCCCCCACATCCGCTTAGTCCTTGATAGAGTTTTTGTTTGCCCTAGATGGGACCCTTTATTCCCTCGTGCAAGTCTTAAGGCCCTTGCCTGTGTTGGTTCCGATCACCCCCCCCCCTGATTCTAGATGATGTAACGCGCTCTATCGGTGTCCCGAGGTTTCAGTTTGATGCTTCCTGGCTTCAAGTCGAGGGCTTCAATGACTTGGTGGCTCAAAAAAATTTGTCTTACCTTTCTTCTATGCATCGTTCTTATGGCTCGATGGACGATTGGCATCAATGCTCCTATTTCCTATGTAGATTCCTTAGAGGTTGGTCCAAAAACCAC
The DNA here is from genome assembly GCA_963921465.1 of Triticum timopheevii. Classification (NCBI taxonomy): domain Eukaryota; kingdom Viridiplantae; phylum Streptophyta; class Magnoliopsida; order Poales; family Poaceae; genus Triticum; species Triticum timopheevii. The sequence goes on along the minus strand of OY997264.1, from coordinate 100,460,104 downwards.
TTTGCTGAGTCAAGGCGTGACAAAGCAAGGCTGGTGGCTCAGATTGGCGTTCTGGACGAACGTGCGGATTTAGCTGGGCTGTCCCCGGATGAATGGCAATCTCGATATGGCTTAGAAGAGGCATTGTTGGGCATTCATAGGCAGGAGGAAGTTTACTGGAAACAACGCGATACTATCAACTGGACCCTTAAGGGGGATTTGCCCACGGCTTATTTCTTTGCAATTGCTAATGGTAGACGGCGGAATGCTTTATTGACAGCCTTATTATTGATGGTGTCAGGACTTCTGACCCCCCGGTGATTTTGCGGCATGTGGTCTCTTTCTTCTCTAACCTTCTAGCGGCTAAACCTGAGCTAGGCTTTAAGTTGGCTGCGTCCTTTTGGCCCCCGTGTGATCAACTTTCGAGCGCTGAAAATGAAAGCCTTCTAATCCCCCCTACGGATGAGGAAATTTTCGAGTCGATTCGCTTTGCCAATTATAATGCGGCTTCAGGCCCTGATGGCTTCTCCATTCCTTTTTTTCGGCAATTTTGGCCTCAATTAAAAGGCCTAATCTTGGCTAGCACACAAGGTTTTTGGTTGGGAACTGTAGATATCTCAAGACTTAACTACGCAGTTCTTACCCTCATCCCTAAAGTCAAGGGCGCTGACATAATTTCCCAATTTAGGCCTATTGCTCTCATTAACAACTTTGCTAAGATCCCTGCCAAGGGTATGGCTGTTAAGGTTTTGCCGATCGCTCATCGGGTCATCAGCCCTTTCCAATCCGCTTTCATTAAGGGGAGATTCATCTTGGACGGGGTGCTTTGCCTTCACGAAATAATCCATGACCTTCGTTGCAAGAACACCAAGGCTCTGGTTCTCAAGCTCGATTTTGAAAAGGCTTATGATTCGGTGAGCTGGAGCTTTCTTCGCCAAGTTTTGCTGGCCAAGGGCTTTGATGGCTCGGTGGTCCACCGCCTGATGCAACTTGTCACTGGGGGTCATACGGCGGTGGCTGTTAACGGTCAGACCAGTAATTTCTTCGCGAATGGTAGGGGTTTGAGACAAGGTGATTCGGCGTCTCCCTTGCTTTTCAACTTTGTGGCTGATGCTCTATCCCATATTCTGTCTCGTGCTGTGGCTGCTGGACACATTTTGCCTGTTAGTTCTCATCTCATTCCTAATGGCGTCTCTCACTTACAATATGCGGACGACACCATCATTATGGTTGAACTTAATGAGTATTCCATCACAAATCTGAAATTTCTTCTTCTTTGCTTTGAAGCTTTGTCGGGCCTTAAAATCAACTTCTCTAAGAGCGAGGCTATTGTGACTGGGGTACCTGCTATGGAGGCGCAGCGGGTGGCCCACCTTCTGAATTGCTCTCTCGGGTTGTTCCCTCTTAAATATTTGGGCTTACCCATCTCTCCTCTTAAACTATTGGCTAAGGACTTTGCCTCGGCCGTGACTAAAGTTGGCAATAGAGTTTTGCCGTGGCGAGGTCGGTACAATTCCCAGGCGGGCAAGGTTGCCCTCACCAACTCCTGCCTTTCCTCACTCCCGATGTTTCTGATGGGTTTCTACCTGCTGTCCGAAGGGACGCACTCGGGCTTTGATAAGCACAGGGGTGCCTTCTTCTGGAATTCTTCCGACAATAAGCGCAAATATAGGATGGTTAAGTGGGATCTCATTTGTAGACCCAAGAACATGGGGGGTCTTGGTATCATTAACATCAGAATCATGAATAAATGCCTTTTGCTAAAATGGTGGTGGAAGATTATGGCCCTCGATGACCGCCCCGCTTGGCTTAATCTCCTCAAAGCGAAATATTTCCCCTCCTCCAGCCCTATGTTCGCTCCCGCCTCTGGTGGCTCTCAATTTTGGCGCTAGCTGGTTAGCATTAGGCCGGCTTTCCAGTCCCTTGTGAAGTTCGTTGTCCGTAACGGTAAATCCATGCATTTTTGGTTAGACTGGTGGGTTGGGGACACCACGTTGGCGGTGGCCCACCCGACTCTGTTTTCATTTTGTGCTGCTCCCGGGATCTCAATCTTTGAGCTCTCGGCTCAGGGTTGGGTTTTAGATTTCCGGCGCTCTCTTTCCCCTGTAGAGTTGGAAGATTGGCATCGTCTTATTGCCTGCTTCCCCCTGCTCTCAGAGGAAGAGGACTCCGTTGTTTGGCCCCACTCCTCCTCAGGGCGTTTTTCGGTAAAGTCGGCGTATTCGAAGCTTATCGCTGGTACCCGTACTGACAAGTTTAAGTACATTTGGTCTACCCGCATCCCTCCCAAGATCAAGATCTTCCTCTGGCAAGCTCACCGTCGCAAACTTCCAGCGGCTGACCAAATTAAGAAGAGGAATGGTCCGCGCTCGGACCTCTGCCAGCTCTGCGGCACCCTGGAGAATACTGAGCATATCTTTTTTCAGTGCTATTTGGCTAAATTCATTTGGAGTTGCATTAGACTTTGGCTGGGGACTAATTGGAACCCTTCCTCCTTTGAGGATCTGCGGCAGTGCATCAATTCCCTAGCAGGTCGTTCTAAGAGGGTTTTCATGGTGGGTTGGGCTGCGATATGTTGGGCGCTCTGGACTACTAGGAACAAGTTCACTATTGAACACATTTTCCCAACTAACCCAGTCAGTTGCTTATTTAAAACCAATGTCTTTTTGCAGCAGTGGAGATCATTGACTAAGGATGGGGATCTAGAGGCTTTCGACGATATGCTATCCAAAATGAAATCTACGGCTTCTTCCCTGCTGCGGCACTCTAGGCGGACGCTTCCTTAGTGGTTTGGCTGTTGGTTTGGCTGGCCTGCGTGCCATGATAGGCTGGTTGCCTTGTACCCGTACTTCGTATTCGGTTCTGTTAAACTCCTGTGGTTCCTTGGTTTGGTTTGGTTGTGACTCTGTCTGGTGGCTTTATCTATAAAGTCGGGCTATCGCCTTTTATCTAAAAAAAACACAGTTTATCGGAAAAGAATGTAGCAACTTAAGCAATGTAAAAAAAATTCAGGACAAAAAAAGATATACTTGGGTCTGATACTATCGTACATTAGCACTGAAAACGCCCATTTATTTTCCGCACGAACAACTCAATGTGAAAACACAAAGCAATGGTGATATACCAGGATTGTATATTTATCAAGGGAAAAAATGTTGGCAGGCCATTCTCTCCATGACTACAATATGAAAACTACCATTTTTTGAGGAAGGTGTGAAGCTGTTAATTACTTAGTTGTCCTTGCAGCAATTTAATGTTCAGAGTTTCATACACATCTAAACACTTAAATTTGTTAGATGCCTCAGCAAGATAGAAATCTTGATGGTGGACATAAACTTGGCAGGCTCATGCACAAGCTAGAACTCCAGGTGGTGGATATGTTGTACAAATGCTATCTCTTCTCTCTCTACTTAGTTACTATTGAAACCATGAGAATACAGTGTGATGTCTTTCTGGACATACTTCACCTGTTTACATAAATGGTATTTCGTATAGACCACAGAGAATTACACATAATTCAGTTGGAAGGAAAATACACCAATTGTATGGTCCAAAATAGACTGCACATTTGCAAGCAGAAGAAAAACGGAGAAGAGGTAACAGTAATCTGGCCTTTTCAACTACTTTTTTTCTTTTCCTTTTTTTGCGAAAGACCTTTGCAACTACTTCTTGATTATTATTCAACCAAACTTGGTGAACCTGAGCAATTGATGAAGCGGCAATCGGATGTTCTCTCGTCGGCTATCACTGTCTTAAAAGATTAATCTAGTCAGTATTGAACTGTCTTAGAATGAGGACTAATACTAGACAGGTACATCAAGACGTCAATTGTCACAGCTCATGCTGAAAGTGTGTTGGAAATAAGTCATCAATCGTTGCCCATAATGCGACATATCACAGTAATTGATTTAGCTCATGCATGAATTGTTGCAACATTGAATCAAGTCTTCTATGTTATCGCTTCTATATTTGGGTTCGTTCAGTTTTCCTTCTGATTTATCACAATTATAATGCCATAACTTTTTCCCTCTTTATCTTTCAAGCCTGTTGAAGTTATCATTTGTTCTCTGTACTCACTCAGATCTGAATTTGAAAGATTCTGTATTTTTTTAGTAGCTGCGAAAATGTAGACAGAGGTGAGAACTAGCTGCTTGATAATAGAACTATGCAGTTACATATTGCAGCTTCCATTGTTGTTGCTTTTCAAGTTAGCATGTTGCTCTCGTACATTTCCAGGTGAGTTGATGTGACAATGTGATGCCATACCCCCATCTCATACATTGATGAAGACTAGAACATGTAGGTTCTGTTGCTATTACTTGCACTTAGGTCGGTAATTCTGGTGATATGTGAATATGTTTCTTTCTTTGGTTATCTGACCAGTGTTGCACCGCCCCTCCTACAGTTCTTCCACCTTGGTAATGCAATTTCCTTTCCAGTTCAGCAGGGATCCTATATTTCACACATTTTGATACATGCTATTGCCTGTGTACTCTGAGTTTTATTTTCCACAACACGGTTCTACACGCTTTGCTTCTCGAAGTATGCATATTGACATTGTACAGCTTGAGAAAAGGGAGAAGCTTCAGAATCAGGCTATTTTATTGTACCACTATTTTGGCATAATTACTGTAGTACTTGATGAACAAATATTTAGTATGAGCATGCTTTTTCACATGAATAGACATGTCAGTTATAAATTGGAGTAGTTGTTATCATCTAGGGCCAACAACTAATGAAAGAAAAAAAATCTTCTGTTTACCTAAAAAAAGTCATGTTTTCATACAATAGTTTCCTAGTTTTAGCAAGTGAGTAAATGATCACAGCAAAGGGTGAAACTTTCCTCTTCGCAAAAGAATTATGCCTACAGATTCCTCCACCAAGATCTGTGTCATCCAACCTAATCCAACGGCTCAGGTTGAGGCCCTGTTTCTATCTAGTCGCTTCCCCCTTCTATATATACCCTTCTCCTCCTTCCCCTGACTCTGCACACTCTGCACCTGAGCAATACAACTCGAGTGAGAGTGATCCTTCTTATACCCTTCTTCTCCTTCCCCCGACTCTGTAGCTCAGCAACACAACTCGAGTGATCCTTGTTAGCTAGGGAGAAGCAGCGTCATGGAGGTGGGGCTCAGTGCGGCGTCGGCGATGGGTCGTCTGTGCATCCTGCTCCTGCTGCTCGGCAGCGCCGCAGCCGAGGTGCTGCCGGCGGACCTGGTCTTCCAGCCCCCAGCGCCGCCGCCCCCGCCCCCTCACTCCACCCACCAGCCGGAGCCGGCCCACGGCCTCACCGGAGAAGAGAAAGCCTGGATAGGGGTCGGCGTGTCGGCTCTCGCGGTCGCCGCCGTTGCGCTGCTGGTGTACTGCTGCACCACCAGCGGCCACGTGCAGCCGCCACGCGCCGCGGAGCCCAGGCGTGCCGAGATCGTTGTCCGAATGCCTCCTCTTGACGTCCGAATGGCCTGAGATATTGTACACGTACGGCCTGTTCAACACTTGGCTGTTAAGATTTAGTATAAGAGTGAAAAAATTCTAGTTGTAGTAGGCATCTCTGCCATTTTATGGGCTATTTGGAAATTAAGTATGATAAAAACTAGCTGACTGATCCTTGTACTCCTTTCATATGATTATTAAACGAAATCACTAGAAATCTGACGTCAGATTTTTGCGTCGTGTGCCTGGCTGCAATCCGTCCTCCTCAGCAGAATGCAATTGTTCGCGGGGACTTGGATCTGGAGAGAGAGAGAGAGAGAGGGAGGGAGGGAGGGAGGGAGAGAGAGAGAGAGAGAGAGAGAGAGCAGTGAGAAGCTTTGAGCCGGCTGCAACTTGGATCTGGACGCCGTCGTGATAGGCCTCCACGCAACGGAAGGAAAACACTAAAGATGAAAACTGCTCGTTTCTACAATGAGAAGGAAAAGGCTTGGAGACTAAGAAACTAACCTCCTAGGGCAGAAGTAGATGTAAGTCACTCCCGTACTACTCTTCTTCCTTTTAGCTACTACTTCGCCCCCTCCCAGAAATTTTTATTGGGTATGTGGCGTGTTGCTTTTGTATAGCAACCTATTGGATACTTGAGGATGCCTTGTGGCATTTCAAATTCATGTATTAATAGAACGCACTAAACTATAAACGGTACCCCTTGTAGCCATTCGAGAAGGAGGCTAATTCTCCCTTACTGAATCTGATGGAGAAGGTTCATGACACGGAGTGGTTGCTCCTTCTACTTTGATTTGTAGCGCCATTTTTTTTCCGGGAGTTCAATTTTTTCTAAAGCTAAGGATGTTACAACATAATCTTATATGAGTAATGTATTTTATTTGGAGTTGCTCAAATTAATATCAAGGAGTTGGGAATTGATTTAGCATATGACAGGAGGAAAATAAGTTATGTAATTTCCTGAGTTCATTTTACTCGTCGGTGGTATTTTATTTGAGCCCTTCTTGTCTATTTCTCTTACGTGGATTTTTCCGAAGTCCATGAATGTCGCGAACCAACCTGTGGTTGGATGGTTAGAGCGATTGTGGTATCCCCGGCCCACTAGGGTTCAAGTCCTGGTGCTCGCATTTATTTCTAGATTTATTTCATGATTTCCGGCGATGCGCATTCAGTGAAAGGAGACGTTCCCGTCGATGACGAGGTGTCTACAGTGACTTTGTAAAATTCAAGATGATATGCCAGCTCAGTCTTTCGGAGGTGCTCATGGAGATGGAGTGTGTCTGTGTGCGTTCATACGGGTGAGTGTATGCACGTGTATATGAGCACTTGCGTCTGTACTGTGTTAAAAAAAATCCTTGAATGTCAACACCACGACTCGCCACATCAGTGCAAATACACCATAAGGATGTTGAAACCTCTTGCTTTCAACTTGTTTAAAGCACCTAGTCTTTTGTCCCCATGAAGAGAAGAAATTTAGTTATTTGATATGGGAAGTAGCATTTTTTTTATAAAAAAATAATCATGTCCAGAATAGAACTCCCTTCAACCTCTTCAAAACACTATCTCATTGTCAAATATTTTTGTCTCTCTTGATAGAAAAGACGAAAAAGTAACCTAACTCATCTAGCCAGTGATAGAGAGAGCTTTAAAACCAAGAGTTCCTAAAGTAAGAACAAGGAGTCTAGTTTGTTGACGCATATGTCCGCACAAAGATTATGATCATGCTCCCTGATAACTCATTCCATCGGAACATGAACAAGATAACAATCTTGAAACAAAAAAAAAAGATGAACAAAGAACAAAGGGAAATCAGTCCTGCAATCACTAATGGTACATAACATGTATGTCCGCGGAAAGAGGCCAGCCAGCCAGCTTCGTTAGCGCCCTCGCAACGAGTGAGACATTTTTTAAAACCAATATTATGAGTACCCCTTGCAAAGGTTATTCCCAAATGTCTCTGGTGGCAACTTGTGACGCAACGCATGTGTGCTAATTAAGTGTCGCAATCAAAGAGTTTTGATTAGGTTTTCTTGCCGGAACGGAGGATCTGAGGGTGCTTTATATCTAATTCTCAGTCGTCTAAGACTTAACCAAGTCTCAGTCGATGCTATATTCTTAGGATTTTACGTAGAGATCCGTGCAATTTTTTTATTTTAGTTTTGCTTTTTTTTTCTTCCTTACATGTTATATTACTTTACTTAGATTTGATTAAGTCTTAGTCGACTTAGACCTAGACACACCCTTCAATAAAATTCTTTTATGCAACTTGTACTTCCCACAATGGTGTACTTGTATTTTTGGTACTAGTGCAGTGTGCTTCCTCTGTTAGTGAGTGTTTGTGTTTGTGCGGAGCGCAGACGGGGATGCTGGGCAGCTGACGCAGTCCGACCTCGCCATCGATCACGTCGACGACCAACATGCGGGTGGTGCTGGCGGTCCGCGGCGGAGTCGGGGAACGACAAGGCTGGCGGGGCTCCGCGGTCTTCGTATCTTGCCATGGATGGCGCAGCTGGTCTGGCCAGAGCCGAGCTCGAGCTGAGCCATGGCCGCGGAGAGAGATTGGAGGGAGGAAAAAGGAAAATGGAAGGAAAGGAAGGAGAAGACAGTGGCGGATCCGTCCGGCAAATGGTGGCTCGCCGGAGCGGCGCGCTTCCAGGAGACAGGGCCAGCCTTGTCATGTCAGGGGCCCTTACACAAGACCACAAAGAGGGGCCCTCGTTCACACGAAAATGTGTACTCCCTGCGTTCCTAAATATAAGTCTTTTTAGAGATTCCACTATAAAGACTACATTCGAATGTATATAGATGTCTTTTAGAGTATAAGTTCACTCATTTTGCTCCGTATGTAAGTCTATAATGGAATTTTTTTAAAGACTTATATTTATGAACGGAGGGAGTAGTACTTAAGCATGGTAAAAAGATAAAACATTTTATCACGCAAAAATGTGTACTCAAAGGCACGGGAACTGGGTTGAAAGCAGAAGTCCGGAGAGCGTGGATGATGGACTAATTTGCAGCCCTTGCCGACCGACTGTTGCAACCTCCCTGCGCATAATGCATGTTCACTAATGAAAGCGACTTTACAGCTTCACATGAACTGCACTCGACTTTAACTAACGAGGTCACAATAACTATTCTAAATTGAGGAGAGATTTGCTAGAATTCAACCGAATCTGGCACCGTCTTTCCTTAATTGCAGCAAATCGCTGAAATTGCATGTGAGAGGTGACTGGATCACCATTAACATTTTGTTTAGATTTATAAGGAAATAACAACAACGAGGGGAGAAGAAACGAAGCGTCAATGTGGCTCGTTACCCTCGTTTTTTTTTTCTTTTGAAACAGAGTTGCTCTCGTTAGGAATCAAACAAAAATGATAGACCTACGTAATGTTTTTACGTACCCTAATGTGTACAGACCTGCGTAATGCTTTTACGTAAAGTTACTAATAGCACTATATGTTGTAATGATATAGCAATGATGGATGTGTACAGACATTTTTTATTTTGCGAGTGTACAGACATTTATTCGGGTTTAAAATCTTTTTAAAAGTCATACCTTTCAAACCACACCTCAAAATTCAGATTCGTTTTCACCATTAGAATCCTCGTGACGAGTTTTTTGAAACTAGACCCCGCATGTGTATGTTTCGACAAAAAAAAGTCGATGCCAACTTTGGTGCTATATGGTGCAAGTCTGTTGCTACATGTTGCAATTTTAGTACTGCATAGTGCAACTATTTACAAAACCAATTGTAGACTTTGCATGATCCAACTTTTTATGATGAGGTTGTAACCTACCATTCACGACAACCAACTTTTTGAGTTGTGCAACTAGTCTACTGTCCCGGCCTACTACCTAGTAGTGTATGTGCAATCCCCCTACTCGTGATGTGTAGTTTTTCACTGTTGACACACCCTACCCCATCTACCCTACCAGTGATATGTGCAATGTAGTCGGTTGTTCTAGCCAACCGCCTAGTAATGTGCAACTCCTTCGCCTTCCTATTTATGGATGTGTAGTTTTAGTTGGCAAGGGCAATATACAGAGTTGCACATAGTCTGCTAAGCAGTTGGCCGCGGCAACATGATGAATTTGCACATCTCAGTCGCAGAGATAGCTATGATGAAAACTACACATCCATGGGGACACTAAAAATTTGCATATAGACGAGGCGCTAAAGTTCCACATCTCATTAGCATGGGTGGTTCAGACGGGGTGCTAGTAGGGAAAATCACACATCAAGGAGGGTACAGGGGGAAGTTGCACATCACTATTAGGCAGTTGCCCGGGGCAGTATACAAAGTTACACGTCCACTACAGTCAGTTGGCCGAGGCAACAAACAGTGAAATATGCACATCCACATGCAGGGAAAAAGTTGCACATCAATTACTAGTCAGTTGGCCTACGCAATAGAGAAGTTGCACATCTCACTGTTAAGGAGTAGGTTGGGGTGGAGGTGCATCTTCGTATGCACATCTCCGCAGAGTTGCACATTGTCGTTCTCATAGTCGCACACACCTGACTATGGGTTGCAGACTCTCGTTGGCATAGTCACACGCGCGGCCGCAGAGGTGCACACTCTCATCGGCATAGTAGCTCACGCATGACTGTGGGAGTTGCACACACGTGGCGGCACAGTCACATGCGCGGGACCGTAAAGCTGCCCATTTTACTAGGCAGTTGGCCGGGGCAGTAGACAAAGTTGCACATCTTACTGGTAGGGATAGTTTGGGGCCGGAGGTACTATCAGTGAAAACCGCAAGTCCATGGGTAGGGGAAAGCTGCACATCAGCTGTCAAGTAGTTACACATCGACTGCTAGACATTTCCAGCAAACGGGAACTAAATTGCACATAAAATAGTTCGTTGAAACATAACCATGTGGGATCTAGTTTCGGAGAGCATGTTGTGAGGACTCCTATGGTGAAAGGGGGTCTTAATTTTGACGTTTAGTTCAAGAGTTATAACTTTTTCTAGAAAAATAAAAACTCAAATTAAGTGCGTTCATATTTGTTTGCATCGTTAAAAACACACCTCCACTGATAGAGAGAAAGTTGTACATCAACTATCAGGTAGTTGCACACAGTGGCGGAGGACGGATAAATTTTGAGGTGGGGCGAACTCAATAGTGTGCTAAAAGTATGATGCAGTACGATAATAGTTTGAAAATCATTTTAAAATTTAACTATAAAAATCAACATCACAAATTCACATTATACCTAAATGCATAAATTTTAGAAAATACTTCTTTCCTTCACAATTCCCCTTCACGGGCAGCGTCGGCATGCCGCCACACCACCTTGTTAGCCACTGCCAGCGGCGCCACCTTGGGCCGTGCCTGCGCACCTACATCCAATAGGCTGGCCTTGACAAGTGGATCCATGTGGTTTTTGCCGCCGTCGAAATTCAGTTGTTGTCGTTCAAGGGCTGGGTCCAAATAACCTTGGTTTTTGCCTGCGTGCACTAGTCCAGAAACGGGCTATAGTCCCGGTTCGTAAGGTCCTTTTAATGTTGGTTCTGGAACCGGTACTAAAGGGTGGGGACTAAAGCCCCTCCCCCCCCCCCTTTTTAATCCCAGTTCAGCACAAACCGGCACTAATGGACCACCACGTGGCACGAGCGCGCGTCGGAGGCTGGGAGACCTTTAGTCCCGGTTGGTAATACCAACCGGGACTAAAAGGTTTAGGGGGTTTTGGTTTTATGATTTATTTTTCCTTTTGATTTTGTGTTTTCCATTTAATTCTTTTTCATGTGAAACATATTTTACGCTACTACATATTGTACACGTTATATACAAATAGAATTTCTCGTAGAACCGATCATATATATATCATCGACTTTCGCGTACGACCATTCAATATATATATATATATATATATATATATATATATATATATATATATATATATATATATATATATATATAGACACAAGTTGGTATATACAATTTCTCCTACAGTTTGCATGTAGATCATTACATGGACGCATTACTTCGGTAGCGGATAATGGAATTCTCCTTTGGGATCTATGACCTAGTCGAGCAAAAATTCCGCTATTTCCTCTTGAATCGCTCGTACGCGATTCTCTGGTAGGAGCTGATCCCGCATGTCCTTCATCTTTAAAGAAGGAGATCAATATGCATGTATTAATTGTGTGTGCATATTAGATAATGAGATAAAAATTATGAATAGTGGTCTGGCAAACGTATCAATTGCTCTCTATTAGTTCTGCTCCTTTCGCACGTCATCATGCGAATGTTCTCGCAAATGTAGTATGCACATAAATCAGTCTCAGGCGCCTGCTTCAGGGCCTTTAATTGAATAGAATTCAATCAGATAATAATTAATCAAGCATGCTAATGGTATTAAAACTAGAATTAAAGAGACGTTAGCTAGCTAGCTAGTACTACTTAATTAATTACCTTGGGTCGATACCATTTCAGTTTTTGTTCCCATGGGCCATCAACCTGTTTGATGAACTTTTCCCAAGCCCTGCTCGCCGGCAAATAAAATGAATAAAGGAGTTATTAATTAGTTAATATCGGAAAATGACGAACTTAAAGAGGCCGACATATAGTTCGATAATGATTGAAATTACCTGTTGACCATCCCCTTCACGATTGCGTACTCAGTAACTTCTTTCAGTAGTGAATCGAGTACTTCAACTGTTCCCTCGTCAACTTTAATGATTAACAAGATCCAGTAAAAACTGCATGCGCACATGTTTGCATGTATAATTAAGCAGGTGTGTGCATAACTCATCAACTACCCTAAACCCTATACACTTATTAACATCTAGCTAGTAAGCAAAAAAAGAATTTGTAGTACAAGACAGTGTGACTCACCCGAAGTTTAAGGAAGTAATATATCTGGATAGGTATTTAGGCGCTTCAAGAACTCTAGCAAGCTTTTCTCTGTGTCTATTCTCAACCATTCTTATGACCATGTCTCTTGATTAATGGTATTTGGGTCAATGAACCCAATACAATAGCGTCCAGCTTTTTTCATTTCATACATCTTCATTCTGCATAATATCATAGAAAATAATATAGTGATGATAATTACAAGTGATGATCAACGAGCACTACAGCTAGCTAGAGACTTAATTTTTAAATTACAGAAAGAAATCACTTACAGACAATAGCAACTGACGATAAATTTGTCGAGTGCGTCTTGATTGAATAACTGAAACAGTTCTGTAAACTCGGCATACAAAGCCATTTCATTATAGTAATACTCTTCCTTGGTTTTCACCATGAGGGACTCTTGATCGGTAGTCTTGGTTTCATTCATGTACCATTGATGCAATTCATAAATTCTGGTTGAGAGCTTCTTGACCTCCTCAGGCTTGACCATAGGTTGGCCGCAGGCATATTTCCGTTTTATTTCCTCCTTTGTAATGCGTGGTATGGGCTCGAGCTTTAGGAGTTGTTCCATAGTGACACCGGCCTCTTCAGCCATCCTTCTATGAGCGTCGATTATTACCAGCTGATCGGCGCTGGTACTCACATGTGTTGGTGGTACAATGAGCAGGGGGGTCGATTGCACCGCCTGTTCTCCCAGCTGGGGAACAGTTTTCCCGCTTTTTAGGCAGCTCCTTGGCTTGAGCTCGAGCTCGACTCCTTTTTCTGTGCTTGATATGACTTCTTGATTTGGCGCTCATAGTCAGAGTCAACATGCGGGGGAGCTGGTGCTCTAGCCATACGAATGAAGTGGTCAACGATATGCTCAGGTACAATCTCCTTTGGCGGCGGTGGCGGTTTCGGTCCAAAATGGGCCTCCACTTGGGCTCGCACTTCGGCTTCGTTTTCCTCCTCAGTCAGGTCGTAAGGCCAACGAGGAAGAGGCTTGAGGCTTGGACCATACTGGAATCTCTTGCCTCTTGTATTGTACCGCTAGCCGCCGGAGCTGCGGCGGCTCTCTTCCGTTGTCGCTTAGGCGGCGAAGACGGCTGACGCGGTGCCTGACTTGGTGGAGGAGGACTGGGCTGACGCGGTGTCAGACTTGGAGGAGAAGGAGTGGGCTCACGCGGTGCCGGACTTGGAGGAGCAGGAGTCGGTCACGCGTTGGCGCACTTTTTGTCCAGGGCTCGCCATTTCAGTGCAAATAAGCCATAAGGATGTCAAAATATCTTGCTATGAACTTGTTTAAAGCACCTACTATTTTGTCCTAATGAATAGAACAAATTTAATTATTTGATGTGGGAAGTAATACTTCTCTACCTAATAATAAAGCACAGAGTGTTTCTGCCCGCTCACGGTCGCGCCATTTTATAAAAAAATACCTCTGTTTTCTATAAATTAACCCGCAGTGCACGTTTAAGTCACAATCGAACCGTTTTTCGCATTTTCTCAGAAAACCCCCTGACGTTTCAGCTATCAACCCGCCATCCATATTTAAGTCAGCTGGATCGTTTCTTTTCATTTTAACAGAACCCCCCCCCCCCCCCTACTTTTCGGTTAGTCAATCCATAGTTTATCTAAACAAAATTATCCATATCTTTTAAACTGTAACTCCGATTTTAACATGTCATATATGAAATTTGATTACAAAATTTTGTAGAATCTAAATATGATATTATTTTTAGTTGTTAAATATTTCTAAAATATTATTTTAGGTGCAAACTTAATCTATAGTACATGGTCGATTTTTCTTTTGTACCGGAGGCAATCCGAATTGTAAATAAACACCCATTAAAACCAGACTGGGAGGAAAGAAAATATCGATAACCACGCATGCACACCTCTGAAAAACCTCGCGGGAAAAACAACATATTTATCATCCTATTCTGAGTGAGTGAGTGCGAGAGAGAGAGAGAGAGAGAGAGAGAGAGACGCCTTGGAACTAACCACATTCAAACACATTTTCGTCGTATGAATACTGAAGCCACCGTCGACAATACAAATGCGATGCCATGTGAAAATAAATGATGTGGACCTATTAGAGTCTTGTTATTGGGTTAAGAGCGTGTGTTATTTTTTCTCCCCTTGCAACGCATGGGCTCTTTTGCTAGTAAGTTAAGAAATAAACATGTCCAAAACTGAACTCACTCAACCTCCTCACAAGACTGCCTAAGTGAATAGAAAACTCAAATTATTTCCTAGTGTGACAAAGCATGGTAATATCAATCATCAAGATTTTTCTATGAAGGATATAGGTCTTATCTAATTTCTATCTTTATATAGTATTTCCTAGAAAAGTAATAATTCATGTTTCATTCAAACAAATGTAGATAATGCAAATATAAGATCAACATGGTCAAAGTGGGTGCTTACCTAGCTCAGGAAAGTCATCCAAGTATTCCGGTCCCTGAGAAATTCCTCCTAGTCATTGTTTTCTAATCGCCACAAAAGTAATAAAACAACTAAATAAATACCCAATAGTCCGTAGAAACCCTAGTGTTATTAAAATGCTATGGTTGGGTAGGTTTTGATCCATGATGAATTTATTAAAAAAAAGGATTCATGTCATTTAATGGATTTGCGGTTTAGGAGATATTGATTACATTTAGTGGTTAAAAGAAATTTTCTAGCAACCTCCTCCCCCTTGGATCTCCCTACTCTTCCAACCGCTTCTGATTCCTTCGGGGAATTGATCATTGTTATGTTTGTCCTCCATTCCTCCAATTAGAATTTTGTTTATTGGTGTCCTAGATTTTAAGCGAGCACGTCAAATTTTAGAGTGTTTTGAGTTAATTTGATTGCTAGTATGATCATACAAGTGTTTCCTGCACTTTTATTGGATAATATTATTATTGTGTGCATTTAAAAACAAAATAAGTGTAAAATGGATCACAAGTTGAAGAGTCACTTTCTCATGCGGAAGTTCATCCTCACGGAGAGATAGAGAGAGTGAGAGACAATGGCTTTCATGAGCACAGCCCCACCCACTTTCAAAAAAAAAAATCACAGCCCCACCCCCCACGTCAAGACTGGACTATGGGGGAGGCCAAGAAAGTTTCTACTACGACAAGACGTCTACAATGAAATGAAACCGACGAAGTGGATGAATGTTTCCCTTCTTACATAGTTCGGGAAGTTACGGCCACTTTGCTACTCTTCTCACCAATGCATGTTTGCATGACTTTGCCGAGAAGAAAGTACTCATTTATGGCCAAGGTGTTTTTCGTCAAGTGCGTACCAACGATGTGGGAACCATGCCTTATTTATATGACAGGTTACCAAATGGACATAAGCACATGTTTTAGTCAAAAGTTCAAGCTGTCGTGTGGCGAGTAGCAACCCTAATCCTGCATGTCTAAAATTATATCGTCAAAGAATTACAACGCTGAAAGATGAAAGGTTAATCCGGTGGATCTTGGGGCTGCAGGTGCTTTTGGCTCCGATCGAAGATGTCCTTTGACTCGTGGGGATTGCCTATTTATTGTTGGTTAATTGGTTGGTTGTTCTCGTCGTCTCCGTCTTGGTCTTTTTTTGTATTTGCCTTCTCCTCGAAGTCCTTGTACTGAGGACCCCTTATATGGAAACCGGAGGTTGGCATGTTCGTGAAGGTTAGTGCCACGGGCCCAGGCCCTCTTTGCCATGTTTATCTGGGCCTGGGAGGCCCAAACAGGTCAATTGTGATACGGGGGTGTGGGGGTCTGGTGTGGCAGGGGCATAGCTATGTATCGCGTTTGCGCGAGACAGAGCAGGCACTCACCTACCGTGAGCATTCACTTTTTTTCTTTTGCTCATATTTTCGAAAAAACTCTGAATACATATATTCAAAAACTTATATTTACTTAACAAAAATTAAAAATCACAAACTAAAAAATGTTACCAGTGTAAAAGTTTTGTTAGTGTAATTTCACAAAAATGTTGATAGCATTCAAAAGAATGTTCACGCATTCAAAATAATGTGCATGACAAAAAAATGTTTTGGGCCATTCAAAAAATGTACTCCCTCCGTCCCAAAATATAAGAACGTTTTTTACACTAACAAGTGTCAAAAACGTTCTTATATTTTGGGACGGAGGAAGTATGTTACATTTAACAAACACGCATTAAAATTTTATATTTTAAAAAATATATTTATACAATGTAAAAATGGTCTTAAAAATGTTTCGACGTGTATTTAAAAATGTTTAACATCCCTCAAAAAATATTTTATATGTATACCAAAAATATACAATGTGTATGAAAAAATAGACATCAAAACATGTATTTGAATATAATTTTTACTGATCATGTATTTGAAAAATGTTAAAACGTGTGTAAAAAAATATTTCCAGTGTAAATCAAAAAATTAGACATGTATTAAAAAAATAAAAAGAAAAATCCAAAGGAAACCGAAGAAAGAAACAAGAGAAAATCTAAAACCCAAAGAAAAAGTAAAAGGAAAACATGTAAAAATAATAGGGAACTCCAAAAACAAAGAAACAGATGCAAAACAGTGAAAAAACGATTAAAATCACAGAAAATAAAGTCGCGCGCAGCTATAGTGTTTTAGTCGGCGCTGTAGGCGAGACATAATACGTCTCGGTACGAGCGACCATAGCTCGGCAGAAATCACATATTTGACCTGAGGATGAAATCAAATCACAAACTGACCTGGTCACGAAAAAATTTCACTCTGCTGACCCTTTGGTGTGGCGCCCGACAGCTGGGCGCCGCACCCTACTGTGCAGCGCCCATCTCTTAGGCGTCACACTTCCTGCCAGCGTGGCAGCCCTGGTCTAGTTGCAGCCCCACACGCACCTGTGCAGCGCCTAAGGGATAGGCGCCACACTGTGACATGCAACGCCTATACCTTAGGCGCTGCACAATGACTTAAGCGCGGCCGCCCCAGCCCGACCAGGCAGTTTCTTCATCTCTCCGCTCTCTGGACAGAGAGCAGCGGCGGCGCCCCCATCTAATCCCCACCCCCTCATCCCTCTCCGATCTGAAGATTTGATCCGTGGATTCGATCCCCAATCCATCCTACTAGGTAAACTCTTCCGTTCTCTTTCTTTTGCTCCGTAAATTTGTTGCCATTTTAGAGATTTGTCCAAGATTTGATGGAACCCTTGATTTGTTTGATTTGCTCGATTTAGGATGTGTATTCATATTGGTAGTACCGTAGTGTTATTTATTAGTTCACAATATATGATTCTTGTTAGTGAAACCCTAGATTGTTTAGTTTTTTTAGATATATATGAGATGCCTATTTTTATAGATAACTATGAGATGTTGATTTTTGTAGACATATATGAGATGTTTGTTTAGATATATATTAGATGTTGAGTTTATTTGAAATATTAGATGTTTAGTTTATCTCTATCTCTACTACCTAAAAGAAACGTAAGGTTCCGTTTCCCCTCTTACGTTCCCTCTTCGTCCAACCCCTTCGTACGATCCCCCCTCCCCTCCAGCAATTTTTTTCTCCCGACACCGGTTTTCTCTCCACCGATTTTCTCCCTCTGCCGATTTTCTCTTCTCCCTCCAATCGACTCTATCTTTGGTAAGAAATAATTCACATAAGGCAACCAAGCGGAATCAATCAACAATCAATCGAAACGCAATCAATTCATGCATGGCAATCAATTCATTCATGATGGTGATAAATTTCCTTCCTTCTTTCAATCAAACGTTGATCAATCTCCTTCCTTCTTTCAATCACTTCCTTTTTCCTATCACCATGGTTTACTTGGCGCCAATGAAAATGAAAATAGTTAGATCAATCAATATACGTCCTTGCGTTCTGAACCATGAGTCGTGTTGGAAGAGAAATCGGGTCTTAGCACTCATGGCGATAGGACCCAGGATGGGCCGTCCTGGCTCGAAGAGGGTCATGTTACCACCGCCTGTGAACTTCGTTCCCGCTCCCATTGGCCCTCCACCGCTGATCGCCAGGCAACATTTTATCCATTCCTGCTTTTAGTTATTTGCATTAGGAAATATACAAAATTGTGCTCTTTGTCAACCAATTGCAGACATGTAAGGTTCAGCGAAATAGAAAACCTATATATATATATATATATATATATATATATATATATATATATATATATATATATATATATATATATATATATATATATATATATATATATATAGATATATACAGTAGAGGTTGGGACGCAACGGCAAAGGTTTTGTATGCTCGCATCAAACATACCCGGAGTGGAGCAGCCATCTTTCACGCCATCCTCATCGACCAAACTGTAAGTATTCACAGAAGATATGCTATCAAGTGATCTGCTGATAATATATTCAACATGCTGCTAATGCATGCAATAGATTTCCAGGGAGTCAAAATGGATGCAATTGCATTTGATCCATTTCAATCGATCGCATATCGCTTCAGCGACAACCTACGTGCCGGCTCAGTACACTTATTCAAAAAAGTTGGTTTTGAACCAGTAGCTATGCATCTGCCAGTTGCATTGCTGGTGCCATGTGACTTTTACATCGTCCTCCACTCGCGCACTGAAATACTTCTTGCCAGGGCCAGCATTAACATCCCTTCATTGCCGCCACGATTCATTGATTTTATAGATGTCTACAGCCTCAGAAACAGGATGCTTGCAGGTGCATTGTATCATCTCACTATGAATTTTGCTGACATGTAGTTGAGCCAGACTTTCTTAACAAATTCACATCATTTTTTCCCAGATGTCATTGGCATAGTGATGCATGTCAGCAAAATAATGTTACACAGGTCAGACGACCGTACCACGCCATACCAACATGTGGTCCTAATGAACACTCGGTAAGAACTCTACTTAATGTTTAGTACATTTTATTGGCAGTGGGCTAACATTTTATTGCTCAACCAGGAGGGAGTTTATCTACCTACGTGTCTGGGAGCAGCATGTATCACGCCACTTGATGCGGTGGGGACTAGCAAAGCAGGGGCTCTGGACTTTAGGTGCCACACTGCTTGAGGTCAACAGAGCACAACGTGAGTGCTTGTGTAATCGAAGAATGTTTAACATGACCATCTTATATAAAAATATGAATTGTATGTTGTCTTATTAAACCTATTTTGTAGGGTTCTTGAGAACGACATACATGAGCCAGCTTGTTTTCCAACCAGACAACCAGCAGTCCTACGAGCTGGCAGCCTGCCGTGCGGCACTAGGAGATGCTCAACCGGGCCAGCTTGATTGTTCAACGAATGAGTCATGTTCACGTTCAACGAATGAGGAGGGTTCAAGTCTGATGCAAAATTCACTTCGATGCTCTATAATGATGTTCAAATGTTATTATGTTCGCACAGCCACTTAGTGTTCGTCGCCTCTAAAACAGCTTCACAAGGATCTATTTTTATAGTACGTGTTGTCATCATTATAAATCCAGCTGGATGAAAGAAATCAATGACAGATGTGATTCTGTCCGGGATCAACTGCTATATCTATGTTCTTTCCATTTTTTTTGTTTCCCCACTAATTCCTTGTGTAATAATGCGCATTAACTCTAATTAATTAATACGGGATCACTTTCCTATCCATGGTTGCATATAAGTCTGCTTGGCATACGAACCTCACGCACTCTTCGTGGCATTGGTTTCCTGCTGATCTTTCCCCGCCTCCAATTCAATCAGCTCGACTATCAACCCGGGTGCCACGCCGCTAAGATAAACACACTCAGACTCCTATCTAATTTGGTTCGGTAAGACCTATAGTTTATTCATGTTTACCATGTATAATTAGCCCCATGTTTGTGAGCATCGACTCTATGCAAACCGCATCCTGTTTACTATTTGGGCTTCGAGCATAATAGAATAGTATGCTTCAGACTAATACGTGAGGTTGTAGAAATACACGTACCCACATATAACCGGTGACTGGCTGGGAGAAGGGGGCCTCCATCCCTTTGCGATGCGCCGGCTGCAGCTCCTCTCCACGCCGCCGGAGCAAACTCCAGCACACAGAGACCGCTCAGCCTCCGTCTTCCGCGCGGACGCCGTCTCCCGGCCCGCCGTCACCGTAGCGCGCGCAGCCTGCCATCAATGGCGACGGCCCACGCAGCCCCCATCACCATGGCCAGGACGTCCGCCTTCAAGGACGGCGGCACCACATCCTCAACGAGCACAGCGGGATAGATCGACGCCGGACGCGACATCACCGTCGAGCATCGCGAATTGCCGGCGCGGTTACGCCGGCAAGGAATTCGGTGCCGACGCAGCCGCTATCTCCTTCCTTTCCGTGAATGACGGCGAAAATTGGAGGATATTTTGGGTAGGGTTTTCACCGGTGCTGATTTTGCGATCGTGTTGTTGATCTGTGCCGTCCAGAGGATCGGACGGTGTGCATAGTGGCACAGCGGTGCTGGCAGGCCCAAGTCTCCGACGCGATCGAGTGATCGTACTCCCTTCAAAGACATGTCAAACTCTATGAACCAAAGTAATATTTAATGATCTAATGCTGTGAATTTGTACTATCTGATGCACAAGAAATAACTAAATTATTATTCTGTTTTTTAGGTGTCATCGATATTAATAATGGAGGGAAACCTATAGATGCGAAAGAGCGCAAGCGGCAACGTGCTAGGGAACGATATGCGCAGATGCATGCAGAGAAAAAAGATGAGCTACTTAAAAAGCGTCGTGAAGCCTATCAACAAAAGAAAGCTCGACTATTGGTTCATTCCCAAGAGACACAATCAAGTCAAGATATGTCAGTTGTTAAAAGGTGCTTAATAGTAGGCATATTATTACTTGCAAATATAGCGATTTCGTTGTTCCATGTTTCTAAGCAACTATACCTGATGTGCCATGGTTAGAACAAGAAGACACTTCTTGCAACAAGGAAAATATGGTTCCTCTTGAAGATAATGACTGGCTCAGCAGAAATTTGGCAGTTATATTTCCACTCTATTTTTTATTATCTATATGGCTATATTTTTATTTCACGATCAAATTAGATAATGAAATAGTTTTTAAATTATCTGATATTTATTTTGTGCAGGTCGCCTCCGTCATATGGAATCATTTGTGTTTAACTTGCATCTTGTTATCATGTGTTACTGAGAGAAACCGGACCAGTGAACCGAAGTGTAAATTCTTGAGTGCATGAATACCAGAACTGAAGTGAAAATTCTGCTTGTCTTTTGATATGTTTTCTCTCAAGTAGAGGAAGATGGTTCATGTCCAAGCAAATCACCTAACTGCAAGCTTCTTGACATCTCACTAATTCGAGATTTTATTCTCTTCACTCTTTTCTGATATGTAAAATCAAAATAATACTTTCAATGTAGTTGATGTATATACTTTCCAAGGTAGTTTGCTGAAATGATGATGAATCATTTGTGCATCATATTTGAGGCCCAGATGCGACTTGTAAATATACTCTACATTACAAGTTATTATGTGCATTAGGTTTTTAGATAATTCATAAATGGAGGGTGTATCTGGCTTTAACTTTTTTTAGTAAAAAAAATGTGCACTTCATTCAAACCAAGATAATGTTCTTACAATCAGCTTTATTTTTATTTTTGTAAAGAGAGACGGCCTCTCCGAATTTCATTCATCTTATTATCAGCTTGTAGACTATGCAGAATAAAATGAGGGCTATAGTCCAGCCAACGTGCTTCTGCGCCACTCACGCACAGTCATGAGTATCAACATTTGCTGTCCTTCTAGCAAAACGAATATCAAAAGACTCAAAAAGTGGACTGCTTTGTGATTCCGTCTTATCCGCCATAGACCCGCCAAATTTGTCGTTGGATGGGATGTTTCCACTCAGAGTAAAAGTATACGATACAATAAAACAGAGCGACATCTCTGGCCATTTTCTTGCTCCCGATATTTTTGCATGCGATAATGGCGCTAGCCAATCGGTAAATAAATCAGAGGGAAGCAATCACGTTTATGTAGGGAAGATAATCGCGGGGATTGCCCTATGTAGGGAAGATAATCGCCGAGATTGCAGGGCAGTTAAGGCCGCGCGTCACATGCAGCAAGAAAATCCCGAGTTCAGCGGAAGGGAAGTAAATAATAAAGCTAGGCTGCTCGCACTACCCCATTTTCATATATCATATTGCTAAAAACATTTACTCCTATCCAGCAATCTGTTTGGGTTTTTAGTTTTAAACTTTATGCGCGTGTGGCATGATCATGAACATGGATTAGCAGTTTTCCCGGTGAGTACTCTACATTCACCATTCATGTGTCCTTTTAGATGTGAGCCTTGCATGACAGCATAATGCACGTGCAGGACGATTATGACATACAGAATCAGGTGTTGGTACACTTGCTGTCGTACAAGGACAATGAATGCGTAGAAAATATTCCACAAGTCGTGCGTGATTTGGTGAAGAGAATTGGGATAAACTTTTTTTAGTCGGAGAAGCATATGTGTAATTTTATTACAACATTGTGAAATAGCTTTGTTTACTCTGTATCAATACGTTATTACAGTTCTTATTCTTTTAATCTAAATATGAACAATGCTATTTTTTGCAAGCTTACTTCAAATATTTCATGTGAAGTGGATAGTTATATGCTAAATGAAGAGAAATGTGTGTGCTCTTTTTAAATTCAACTCAGTACAGATGTACGCTACTTCGTCTCAACATTGAGTTAGATAATCCTCAACTAAACTCTGTCATTCAATTAGATGGACACGTCTAAAATTTGTACATGTATTATTGCCCGTGGCAACGCACGGGCATTTTACTAGTTTGAAATATTAGATGTTTAGTTTATTTGAACACATATGACATATTCATTGTGTGAGAAGGAGATGTTGAGATTCTTTTAGTTGAACACATGTTATATGTTTAGTGTATATTTGAGATGAAGATGAACTCATGTATGTTTATTGTTTGAAATTGTAAGGATGGTTTGGCTTCTAGACGATGTCTACGACGTGCAACACCGGTCCTACATGATGCGCGAGAAGGATAAGGTAATAATGAGTAATCTAAATCTTTTGCAAATTTGCCTTTAGTTGAAATTTACATGCCCTAAGATTTGTCATTACTTGTTTTTTGCAGAAGCTTGTGAAGGAAATATGCCCTAGAGGCAATAATAAAGTTATTATTTATTTCCTTGTTTCATGATAAATTTTTATTATTCATGCTAGAATTGTATTAACCGGAAACATAATACATGTGTGAATACATAGACAAATATAGTGTCACTAGTATGCCTCTACTTGACTAGCTCGTTTATCAAAGATGGTTATGTTTCCTAGCCATGGACAAAAGAGTTGTCATTTGATTAACGGGATCACATCATTAGGAGAATGATGTGATTGACATGACCCATTCCGTTAGCCTAGCACTTGATCGTTTAGTATATTGCTATTGCTTTCTTCATGACTTATACATGTTCCTGTAACTATGAGATTATGCAACTCCGGTTTACCAGAGGAACACTTTGGGTGCTACCAAACGTCACAACGTAACTGGGTGATTATAAAGGAGTACTACAGGTGTCTCCAAAGGTACATGTTGGGTTGGCGTATTTCGAGATTAGGTTTTGTCACTCCGATTGTCGGAGAGGTATCTCTGGGCCCTCTCGGTAATGCACATCACTATAAGCCTTGCAAGCAATGTAGCTAATGAGTTAGTTACGGAATGATGCATTACATAACGAATAAAGAGACTTGTCGGTAACGAGTGAACTAGGTATTGGATACCGACGATCGAATCTCGGGCAAGTAACATACCGATGACAAAGGGAACAACGTATGTTGTTATGCGGTTTGACCGATAAAGATCTTCGTAGAATATGTAGGAGCCAATATGAGCATCCAGGTTCCGCTATTGGTTACTGACCAAGAATAGTTCTAGGTCATGTCTACATAGTTCTTGAACCCGTAGGGTCCGCACGCTTAACGTTACGATGACAGTTATATTATGATTTTATGAGTTTTGATGTACCGAAGGAGTTCGGAGTCCCGTGAGATCGGGGACATGACGAGGAGTCTCAAAATGGTCGAGACGTAAAGATCGATATATTGGATGACTATATTCGGAGTTCGGAAAGGTTCCGAGTGATTCGGGTATTTTTCAGAGTACCGGAGAGTTATGGGAATTCGCCGGGGAGTATATGGGCCTTATTGGGCCATACGGGAATAGAGGAGAGAGGCCAAAAGGAAGGAGGCCTGCGCCCCCCCTCTGGTCCGAATTGGACAAGGGGCGCAGCCCCCCTTTCCTTATTCCTCTCCCCCTCTTTCCCCTTCTCCTACTCCAACAAGGGAGGTGGAATCCTACTAGGACTAAGTCCTAGTAGGATTCCACACTTGGCGCGCCCCCTCCTAGGGCCGGCCTCCTCCCCCCTTGCTCCTTTATATACGGGGGCAGGGGGCATCCCATGACACAAGTTGATCTACGGATCGTTCCTTAGCCGTGTGCGGTGCCCCCCTCCACCATATTCCACCTCGGTCATATCGTCGCGGAGTTTAGGCGAAGCCCTGCGCCGGTAGAACATCATCATCGTCACCACGCCGTCGTGCTGACGGAACTCATCCCCGAAGCTTTGCTGGATCGGAGCCCGGGGATCGTCATCGAGTTGAACGTGTGCTGAACTCGGAGGTGTCGTACGTTCGGTGCTTGGATCGGTCGGATTGTGAAGACGTACGACTACATCAACCGCATTGTGCTAACGCTTCCGCTTACGGTCTACGAGGGTACGTGGACAACACTCTCCCGTCTCGTTACTATGTCATCACCATGATCTTGCGTGTGCGTAGGAAATTTTTTGAAATTACTACGTTCCCCAACAGTGGCATCCGAGCCTAGGTTTTATGCGTTGATGTTATATGCACGAGTAGAACACAAGTGAGTTGTGGGCGATACAAGTCATACTGCTTACCAGCATGTCATACTTTGGTTCGGCAGTATTGTGAGATGAAGCGGCCCGGACCGACATTACGCGTACGCTTACGCGAGACTGGTTTCACCGTTACGAGCACTCGTGCTTAAAGGTGGCTGGAGGGTGTCTGTCTCTCTCACTTTAGCTGAATCGAGTGTGGCTACGCCCGGTCCTTGCGAAGGTTAAAACAGCACTAACTTGACGAACTATCATTGTGGTTTTGATGCGTAGGTAAGAACGGTTCTTGCTAAGCCCGTAGCAGCCACGTAAAATTTGCAACAACAAAGTAGAGGACGTCTAACTTGTTTTTGCAGGGCATGTTGTGATGTGATATGGTCAAGACGTGATGCTATATTTTATTGTATGAGATGATCATGTTTTGTAACCGAAGTTATCGGCAACTGGCAGGAGCCATATGGTTGTCGCTTTATTGTACGAAATGCAAACGCCCTGTAATTGCTTTACTTTATCACTAAGCGGTAGCGATAGTCGTAGAAGCAATAGATGGCGTAACGACAACGATGCTACGATGGAGATCAAGGTGTCGCGCCGGTGACGATGGTGATCACGATGGTGCTTCAAAGATGGAGATCACAAGCACAAGATGATGATGGCCATATCATATCACTTATATTGATTGCATGTGATGTTTATCCTTTATGCATCTTATCTTGCTTTGATTGACGGTAGCATTTTAAGATGATCTCTCACTAATTATCAAGAAGTGTTCTCCCTGAGTATGCACCATTGCGAAAGTTCTTCGTGCTGAGACACCACGTGATGATCGGGTGTGATAGGCTCTACGTTCAAATACAACGGGTGCAAAACAGTTGCACATACGGAATACTCAGGTTAAACTTGACGAGCCTAGCATATACATATATGGCCTCGGAACACGGAGACCGAAAGGTCGAGCGTGAATCATATAGTAGATATGATCAACATAGTGATGTTCACCATTGAAACTACTCCATCTCACGTGATGATCGGACATGGTTTAGTTGATTTGGATCACGTGATCACTTAGATGACTAGAGAGATGTCTGTCTAAGGTGGAGTTCTTAAGTAATATGATTAATTGAACTTAAATTTATCATGAACTTAGTCCTAGTAGTATTTTGCAAATTATGATGTAGATCAATAGCTTGCGTTGTTGCTTTCATATGTTTATTTTGATATGATCCTAGAGAAAATTGTGTTGAAAGATGTTAGTAGCAATGATGCGGATTGGATCCGTGATCCGAGGTTTATCCTCATTGCTGCACAGAAGAATTATGTCCTTAATGCACCGCTAGGTGACAGACCTATTGCAGGAGCAGATTCAGACGTTATGAACGTTTGGCTAGCTCAATATGATGACTACTTGATAGTTTAGTGCACCATGCTTAACGGCTTAGAATCGGGACTTCAAAAACGTTTTGAACGTCATGAACCATATGAGATGATCCAGGAATTGAAGTTAATATTTCAAGCAAATACCCGAGTTGAGAGATATGAAGTCTCCAACAAGTTCTATAGCTAAAAAGATGGAGGAGAATCGCTCAACTACTGAGCATGTGCTCAGATTGTCTGGGTACTTCAATCGGTTGAATCAAGTGGGAGTTAATCTTCCAGATAAGATAGTGATTGACAGAATTCTCTAGTCACCATCACTAAGTTACTAGAACTTCATGATGAACTATAGTATGCAAGGGATGACGAAAACGATTCCCGAGCTCTTCGTGATGTTGAAATCGACGAAGGTAGAAATCAAGAAAGAGCATCAAGTGTTGATGATTGACAAGACCACTAGTTTCAAGAAAAAGGGCAAAGGGAAAGAAAGGGAAACTTCAAGAAGAATGGCAAACATGTTGTCACTCCCGTGAAGAAGCCCAAAGCTGGACCAAAGCCTGAAACTGAGTGCTTACACTGCAAAGGAAATGGTCACTGGAAGCGAAAATGCCCTGAATATTTGGTGGATAAGAAGGATGGCAAAGTGAACAAGGGTATATTTGATATACAAGTGTTTGATGTGTGCCTTACTAGTGTTTATAGTAGCCCCTGAGTATTTGATACTTGTTCGGTTGCTAAGATTAGTAACTCAAAACAGGAGTTACATAATAAACGGAGACTAGTTGAGGGGAAGTGACGATGAGTGTTGGAAATAGTTCCAAGATTGATATGATCATCATCGCACACTCCCTATACTTTCGGGATTAGTGTTAAACCTAAATAAATGTTATTTGGCATTTGCGTTGAGCATGAATATAATTTGATCATGTTTATTGCGATACGGTTATTCATTTAAAGTTAGAGAATAATTGTTATTCTGTTTACATGAATAAGACCTTCGATGGTTATACACCCAATGAAAATAGTTTGTTGGATCTCGATCATAGTGATACACATATTCATAGTATTGATGCCAAAAGATGCAAAGTTAATAATGATAGTGCAACTTATATGTGGCACTGCCGTTTGGGTCATATCGGTGTAAAGCGCATGAAGAAACTCCATAAAGATGGATTTTCGGAATCACTTGGCTATGAATCATTTGATGCTTGCGAACCGTGCCTTTTGGGCAAGATGACTAAAACTCCGTTCTTCGGAACAATGGAACAAGCTACAGACTTATTGGAAATGATACATACCGATGTATGCGATCCAATCAGTGTTGATGCTCGTGGCAAGTATCGTTATTTTCTGACCTTCACAAGATGATTTGAGCAGATATGGGTATATCTACTTGATGAAACATAAGATTGAAATAGTTGAAAGGTTCAAAGAATTTCAGAGTGAAGTGGAAAAATCATCGTAACAAGAAAATAAAGTTTCTGCGATCTGATCGCGGAGACGAATATTTGAGTTATGAGTTTGGTCTTCAATTAAAACAATGTGGAATAGTTTCACAGCTCACGCCACCTGGAACACCACAACGTTATGGTATGTCCGAACGTCGTAACCGCACTTTATTGGATATGGTGCGATCTATGATGTCTCTTATTGATTTACCATTATCGTTTTGGGTTTATGCATTAGAGACAGCTGCATTCACGTTAAAAGGGCACCATCTAAATCTGTTGAGACGACACTATATGAACTATGGTTTAGCAAGAAACCCAAGTTGTCGTTTCTTAAAG
This sequence comes from Triticum timopheevii, assembly GCA_963921465.1. Classification (NCBI taxonomy): domain Eukaryota; kingdom Viridiplantae; phylum Streptophyta; class Magnoliopsida; order Poales; family Poaceae; genus Triticum; species Triticum timopheevii. The sequence continues at coordinate 100,431,826 of OY997264.1, read as the reverse complement.
TTTGGGGCTACGATGCTTATGTGAAAAAGTTTCATCCTGATAAGCTCAAACCCAAATCGGAGAAGTGCGTCTTCATAGAATACCCAAAGGAAACTGTTGGGTACACCTTCTATCACAGATCCGAAGGCAGGATATTCGTTGCTAAAATGGATCCTTTCTAGAGAAGGAGTTTCTCTCAAAAGAAGTGAGTGGGAGGAAAGTAGAACTTGATGAGGTAACTGTATCTGCTCCCTTATTGAAAAGTAGTTCATCACAAGAACCGGTTCCTGTGACAACTACACCAATTAGTGAGGAAGCTAATGATATTGATCATGAAACTTCAGATCAAGTTTCTGCTGAACCTCGTAGGTCTACCAGAGTAAGATCCGCACCAGAGTGGTACGGTAATCCTGTTCTGGAAGTCATGTTACTTAATCATGATGAACCTACGAACTATGAGGAAGCGATGATGAGCCCAGATTTCGCGAAATGGCTGGAGGCCATGAAATCTGAGATAGGATCCATGTATGAGAACAAAGTATGGACTTTGATTGACTTGCTCGATGATCAGCAAGCCATGTTAAATAAATGGATCTTCAAGAAGAAGACGGACACTGATAGTAGTGTTACTATCTACTAAGCTCGACTTGTTGCGAAAGGTTTTCAACAAGTTTAAGGTGTTGAATACGATGAGATTTTCTCACTTGTATCGAAGCTTAAGTCTGTCTGAATCATGTTAGCAATTGCTAGATTTTATGAAATCTGGCAAATGGATGTCTAAGCTGCATTCCTTAATGGATTTATTAAGAAGAGTTGTATATGATGCAACCAGAAAGTTTTTGTCAATCCTAAAGATGCTAACAAAGTGTGCAAGCTCCAGCAATCCATCAATGGACTGGTGCAAGCATCTCGGAGTTGGAATATACACTTTGATGAGTTGATCAAAGTATATGGTTTTATACAGACTTTTGAAAAGGCCTGTATTTACAAGAAAGTGAGTGGGAGCACTACAACATTTCTGATAAGTATATGTGAATGACATATTGTTGATCGGAAATAAAGTAGAATTATTCTGCAAAGCATAAAGGAGTGTTCTAAAGGAGTTCTTTAAAAGAAAGACCTCAGTAAAAGCTACTTACTTATTGAGCATCAAGATCTATTGAGATAGATCAAGACGCTTGATAAGATTTTCAATAAGTACATACCTTGACAAAGATTTTGAAGTAGTTCAAAATGGAACAGTCAAAGAAAGAGTTCTTGCCTGTGTTACAAGGTGTGAAATTGAGTAAGACTCAAAGCCCGACCACGGCAGAAAATAGAAAAGAGAATGAAAGTCATTCCCTATGCCTTAGTCATAGGTTCTATAAAGTATGCTATGATATGTACCAGACCTATTGTATACCTTGCTCTGAATTTGGCAAGGGAGTACAATAGTGATCTAGAAGTAGATCACTGGACATTGGTCAAGAATATCCTTAGTAAGGACTAAGGAAATATTTCTCGGTTATGGGGGTGATAAAAGAGCTCGTCGTAAAGAGTTACATCGGTGCAAGCTTTTACACCGATCCAGATGACTCTAAGTCTCAATCTGGATACACATTGAAAGTGGGAGCAATTAGCTAGAGTAGCTCCGTACAGAGCATTGTAGACATAGAATATTTGCAAAATACATACGGCTCTGAATATGACAGACCCGTTGACTAAGCTTCTCTCACGAGCAAAACATGATCACACCTTAGTACTCTTTGGGTGTTAATCACATAGCGATGTGAACTAGATTATTGACTCTAGTAAACCCTTTGGGTGTTGGTCACATGACGATGTGAATTATGGGTGTTAATCATATACAGATATGAATATTGATGTTAAATCACACGGCGATGTGAACTAGATTATTAACTCTAGTGCAAGTGGGAGACTGAAGGAAATATGCCCTAGAGGCAATAATAAAGTTATTATTTATTTCCTTATTTCATGATAAATGTTTATTATTCATGCTAGAATTGTATTAACCGGAAACATAATACATGTGTGAATACATAGACAAACATAGTGTCACTAGTATGCCTCTACTTGACTAGCTCGTTTATCAAAGATGGTTATGTTTCCTAGCCATGGACAAAAGAGTTGTCATTTGATTAACGGGATCACATCATTAGGAGAATGATGTGATTGACATGACCCATTCCGTCAGCCTAGCACTTGATCGTTTAGTATATTGCTATTGCTTTCTTCATGACTTATACATGTTCCTGTAACTATGAGATTATGCAACTCCCGTTTACCGGAGGAACACTTTGGGTGCTACCAAACGTCACAACGTAACTGGGTGATTATAAAGGAGTACTACAGGTGTCTCCAAAGGTACATGTTGGGTTGGCGTATTTCGAGATTAGGTTTTGTCACTTCGATTGTCGGAGAGGTATCTCTGGGCCCTCTCGCTAATGCACATCACTATAAGCCTTGCAAGCAATGTAGCTAATGAGTTAGTTACGGAATGATGCATTACATAACGAGTAAAGAGACTTGTCGGTAACGAGTGAACTAGGTATTGGATACCGACGATCGAATCTCGGGCAAATAACATACCGATGACAAAGGGAACAATGTATGTTGTTATGCGGTTTGACCGATAAAGATCTTCGTAGAATATGTAGGAGCCAATATGAGCATCCAGGTTCCGCTATTGGTTATTGACCAAGAATAGTTCTAGGTCATGTCTACATAGTTCTCGAACCCGTAGGGTCCGCACGCTTAACGTTACGATGACAGTTATATTATGAGTTTATGAGTTTTGATGTACCAAAGGAGTTCGGAGTCCCGGATGAGATCGGGGACATGACGAGGAGTCTCGAAATGGTCGAGAAGTAAAGATCGATATATTGGACGACTATATTCGGAGTTCGGAAAGGTTTCGAGTGATTCGGGTATTTTTCAGAGTACCGGAGAGTTACGGGAATTCGCCGGGGAGTATATGGGCCTTATTGGGCCATACGGGAATAGAGGAGAGAGGCCAAAAGGAAGGAGGCCTGCGCCCCCCCTCTGGTCCGAATTGGACAAGGGGCGCAGCCCCCCTTTCCTTCTTCCTCTCCCCCTCTTTCCCCTTATCCTACTCCAACAAGGGAGGTGGAATCCTATTAGGACTAGGGAGTCCTAGTAGGACTCCACACTTGGCGCGCCCCCTCCTAGGGCCGGCCTCCTCCCCCCTTGCTCCTTTATATACGGGGGCAGGGGGGCACCCCATGACACAAGTTGATCTACGGATCGTTCCTTAGCCGTGTGCGGTGCCCCCCTCCACCATATTTCACCTCGGTCATATCGTCGCGGAGTTTAGGCGAAGCCCTGCGCCGGTAGAACATCATCATTGTCACCACGCCGTCGTGCTGACGAAACTCATCCCCGAAGCTTTGCTGGATCGGAGCCCGGGGATCGTCATTGAGCTGAACGTGTGCTGAACTCGGAGGTGCCGTACGTTTGGTGCTTGGATCGGTCGGATCGTGAAGACGTACGACTACATCAACCGCGTTGTGCTACCGCTTCCGCTTACGGTCTACGAGGGTACGTGGACAACACTCTCCCGTCTTGTTGCTATGTCATCACCATGATCTTGCGTGTGCGTAGGAAATTTTTGGAAATTACTACGTTCCCCAACAGCTTGAACCTCTGAAGATTCGGTATCACGGGGTCTCTGATCCTGCCATGCCTTACGACGAGCGGTACACACCGTACATCAAGCAGGCAGGACTACTCCCGTGGATTCTGTTGGTCAGCCGGTCCACGCCGAATCTGAATGCTCCACTGGTGTCCGCTCTTGTTGATCGATGGAGGCTGGAGTGTTCACCAACATCTCACATGCCCTCGCAACTTCACGACACATTCATTAGAAGATAGTTGACGACGAGTGCACCGAAGCGAAGTCCCTACTGAGTAGAGCGAGGTCATTTCCCCTTCTTGTCACGTGCCGAGTCCTCCTCTTGCGCCTCGCCAGCCTTTGCAAGCTTTCTTGCCCTCTCCTCCTCACGAGCAAGTTTCGCTTGGCGTGCCCTCTCCTCCTCTCGTTTCTTCCGCTCCATCCTCTCCTTCTGACGACGCTCTTCCTCCAAGCCTCTTCGAAACGATTCTTCGAACCGCCGTTGCCGCCTAAGACAATCTGCGTATTGGTCCTTTTTCACATCTTCTGGCACTTCAAGATCTATCCACGTGAAGTACTTGCATAGAGGAGGCGGTGACTGCATAAAAATTTGTTGTTAGTGTTGACACACATTTGAGAGTAACATTTTACTTCTCGAGCTTACCGGTGGTTGGTCATAGGCGTTAGTTGGAAGTGCACGATCATAAGCATAGTTCGGGCATACAAAATATCTCCGCCCTTCCGTCCATGCTTTCTTTCGGTCGGTGGACACCTTCACCTTGCAAACATCTCCACACGAACATGGCGGGATGTTGACATCTTTCTCCTTCACCTTGTCCAAAGATGCATCCTCCCACTTGTTCGGCATGTCTTCTTGGTTAGCACACGGTGGCCTCATCATGGAACCGGATGAAGCCATGCCTACAAAGTGCTCGGAGTTCACACGCATTGTCTTCCAATGGATGTGCATTCCAAAACCAACATTATGCCTTCCCTCGAACTCAACAACGTCACTTGGGTCCATCCAATTCAAATCTTTCCTCACTTGTTCCAAAAGCTCCGCATAGCTAGGACTACTCTCAAACACCATGTCAAGCTCATCCGGGTCCGTCTCAACATTGCCTTTCAAAAAGGCCTCTCTATCCACATGATGAACATAAACACATGTTCTCCCCATCCCTACAATAATCAAAAACACACATATATCAAGTAAATACTTAAGAAAAATATTTGCACACATATGCCATAACATATATATGAATTAATAACCCTAACCCCCACATAACAACCATAACCATAGCATAACCCTAACACCAACATCAAACACCCATAACCCTAACCCTAGCATACTATGAAAGCTTAACCAACCCAACTTAGCAAAGAAACATAACATCATTCAACACAAATTTGCAAATCCAAGTCAAAACTAGGGTTTCCCCCAAACTAGCAAGATTTGAGAAAATGTGACAATTCCTATGGATGAAAACGAGGGGATCGGAGGAGATTACCTTAAGGGAGGGGTTGGCTTCGAAATCCGCGGTCAAATACTCCGGATTTGCAAGATTTGAGAAGGATTTGAGAGGGGGGGAGAGGGAAAGAGAGGAGGGCCGCAAGCCTAAGGGTTTGAGTGGGGTGGGGGTGTGTGGGGTGGGGTGGGAGGGGAGAGAGGGTGGGGCCAGCCCAAGTGAAACACAGACTGTGCAGAGCCCAAGAGCTAGGCGCTGCACATTACATGTGTGACGCCTAAGACTTAGGCGCTGCAGTGATGTCTGTGGGGCCGCAACTGGACCAGGGCTGCCATGCTGGCAAAAAGTGTGACGCCTAAGGGATGGGCGCTGCACAGTAGGGTGCGGCGTCCAGTTGTCGGGTGCCATACCAAAGGGTCAGCCGAGTGAAATTTTTTCGTGACCAGGTCAGTTTGTGATTTGATTTCTGCGTGAGATCAAATATGTGATTTCTGCCCCATAGCTCCGGCCCCTTGGCTCTCAAAAAAAAAGAAAAACTCCGTCCCTCTGGCAGGCAGACGGCAGCAGCTGTACCGCGGAGTCCATGGTGGGCGAAGCGCCGGAGCAGGCACCGAGTCCTAGCAGGTAGCCGGCGGCGCCGCCCGTCCCCCACCCCATGCGTCTCCGCCGCTACGTGCGGACCTCCCCCACGGAAGCCTTCTCCAACATCCTCGTGTAGACCTGGGGCTCTGACCTCGTTGCGGACCTCTCCGCGGCCCAACTCTTTTCTGGAGCTCCTCCCTCCCCGGACTCTTCATCAACGGTATGCTTCACTGCCGACTGCTCTAGTACAAAATCTCCCCACTCTACGGACTAAATTTCACAAGTGGTCTGAAAGAGTCACTCGGTCAGAAACTAATACCTGCAGTAGTTAATTAGCTCGCAACCAGCACGAAAGACTTTACTAGAAGGGTCTAATTCGACAAAGACTTCTGCTCATGGAACCATAAATTGTGGCAGCTCTTAATTGTCAGTACTTTGAAAGAACAAATAGCTTTTCTAATTTTTTTTGTTTGGATTCTAATTCCTGTGGATCTGGTTACTGCAGCACCGTTGATTCGTAGGTATTAGCAAAGGAAAAGTTTGCATATACTCCCTCCATTTTTATATATAAGGCCACTATGGAATATACGTTTTGCATCTATACAAGGCCACCAACAGTAATCGAGGCAAATTTAATGATATTTTCTCATAGTAGCAACATGTTTAAGGGCATCTTCAACAGGTTGTATATTAGTCTTGTTGGTAAAATGTCTATGTCATCAACCAACAAACTATCATACAACTACTCCAATGGGTTGTATGTAAGCTATCCAATAGATGGTGGGACAATAGATGTGGTTGCTCTTTATTTCACCTTGAAGCTTGTGCAAAGGTTGTTGGTTAATCTACATACAAATTTGCTCTCTCTCCACATTTAATACATGCCACATCATCACTATGCCCTAAATGGCAAATTTACCAACAGCTATCTTACAACTGTTGGAGATGCCCTAAGACTAGTCACAATGGTGAGTAACATACAGTAGTAACATACACATATCCCTAGACTATGTTACTACCTTCATAGTGGGTAGTAACATATGATAACATGCAAAGCTTCATTTATTAAGTTATAGACTCATATTGCATTGGGACATGTGATGTTACAGTAACTAACTAAGTTACTATAACTACCTCTCTCCTCATTAACTCACTGCCACATAAGCAAATTTGCTGAGTTGGACTCGATGTTACTGCTGAAGTTACTCCCACTGTGGCTAGTCTAATAGTTGCATGCATGCGGTCATAATGACAGTCAGCTAGTTCCTCCACTCAGTTTTCCTGCATGCATGTGGGGTATTAATGATCCCAGTAAACGAAAAGAAAAGTTGACTTATAAAGCAGGCATTAAATTTTACATTGGTACCTGTAATTTGAGTTTGTGGGCTTGTATATAAAAATGGAGGGAGTACTTAAAGCGCGATACGGTGGAAACGGTGTCAGTGGTAGGGTCGCATATACTTAGCACTAGAAGTATGTTACTCGGATTCCCCTGTTTTCTACGTTCATGAATTCCTGTCAAATTCTGTTGGCTTTCTTATTATTGCCTTGCTAGAATCTTGTGAATAAACAAAATGACCTATATATTTCCGTTTGATGTGTATGACCAATACTCCTTGACCAGCTCGCGGAAGAAAGATCCTTCAGTTTCCATTAGGTTTGTAGGTCTGTCATACTCCATTATTTTCCCTGAAAGATTATATGCATCATTAGTACGGACTATGGAAATATATGATGTAGTCCTGACTTAAAAAAATGTTTTTGCAAAACTAAAATAATAAACGGAAAAAGGCAGGTCACTGTATGAAACTAGTGAAGTTAGCATCCACTAATTGGTGTAAAAAAAGCGCTTGAGTAGTGTTGGAGAAAAAGGATCCACAGTGCATTTTGGCTCCGAGTATGATTTATATTCCGTTTTAATTTTGTGCCCTTCAATAAGACTAACAATAAGCTAGCTCTATTATGTTGGTGATGCAGGAAAGCATACCGTCGCTCATTGCAAGTACCATGTCACAGTCCATAACTGTCGGTATACGGTGTGCCACTGTAATAACGGTGCAATGTTTAAATTCTTTTCGGATAGTCTTCTGAAGAACAACATCTGTTCCATTGTCTATAGAGGCCGTGGCTTCATCAAGAACTAAGATACGACACCTTCTCAAAAGTGCGCGCCCCAAACAGAAGAGCTGCCTTTGGCCCATGCTCCAGTTCGACCCATCTTCCGCGACTGCATGGCAATGATCTTGATTAGTAATATGAACAATTACACAGTTTGAGAAATTGTGATAGCAAACAGTTATATCTAGTGCGCCTAGGACTACTGACGGAAAATTGAGTAGCACGCGTATGTTCATCCTATTTTGAACTTTGAAATGACTGAGGTATAGCTTGCTGTTTTCTCAGTTTCTTAGGAATAGAAAAAATGAACTCCGGAAACTAAAGCGCATATGCAGATGGAATTTCCTACCAAGTGAATCCAATCCCTGTTCTTTCTCCTGGACAGCTTCGAGAAGTTGACATTTATCAAGAACCTGCAACAGAATAGAAGGTAAGATAACTATGGTGATTCCTTTTAAGATGTGCAAGGGACATAAAAAGAGAAAGGTAACTTGTCATCTGAGATGCCCTTAATTCAGTTTGACAACGTGGTGAACTTTCTGAAACTGTTATGCCCTTAATTCTACCTTGATAACTGAGCTAAATTGCCATGGTTAAGTAATCTGATGATTGAATAAGATAAGAAAAGAAACATAAAAATTTATGTATCATTACATATATTACCTCCCATATTTGTTGGTCTGAGAATTGCCCAAGAGGATCTAGATTATATCTTACAGTGCCCTGAAAAAGTGTCGGATCTTGTGGGATGATGCCCAAACGTGAACGCAGGTCATGTAAGCCGATAGAAGTGATGTCCAAAGAGTCAATAATTATTTTCCCTCCAGATGGTTCAACGAGGCGAAACAATGCACCAATTAACGTTGTCTTCCCACTTCCTGTTCGACCAACTATACCAATTTTATCTCCACCTTCAAACTTGCAACTGATTCCATGCAGTACAAGGGGAGCATCCTTTCTGTACCTAATCTGTCAAACAAAATATTTATACCACAATCTGTTACAATTAATCCTGAAGGTTTTCACCTCTTAAGGCATACATGTATATATTTATATATTTGATTCATTACCTTCAAATCTCTAATCTCCACACTACCAATCTGAGGCCAATCCGGTGCCGGCCGGTTTTCTTCAATGACTTCTGCTGCTTCACTTTTTGTGTCCATGTACTGGTTCACCCGTTCCACGGATATTATTTGATTCGCAAAGGTGCATTGCTTTCTAATAGAGGAAACAAAAGACATATTTAGGGAAAGACCATACGACAAAGCCATTCCCACAAAACCTGCAGGAACAAAAGTAATTAGTTTCTTGATTGTAATGTTGATCTCTTCATAACAAATGCTTTTGGTGCTTGTGCTTAGCATAAGCTACTCACCAGGGCTAAAAGTTCCTGGAGGGAGAAGAACTATGAGAAATGCAGAAAAAGAAAGGACTGCAGCACTCATTATTTCAAGGCGTTGAATCAGCCACTCTGTTGCTGCAAAGTTGTAGAAGTATGGGATAGCATTCTTGTCAACAAGATCAGAATTTTTATCAAAGAAACGATCTTCTTCCTCGAAGGCCCTTATGGTTATAGCCCCTGAAATCGATTCGCCTAGGTGATTTGCTAGAGCGGACTTGGTAGTGCCATTGATCCGCATAAGTTCCTTAGCAGAGGCTAAGTAATACCTCTGCATGGCAAAAGAAAAAACATGACAGATCATCGGAAACGTCAATGGAAAACGGTTAACTAATTCACCCTTGGATGAAAAAAAGCAACAGAATACATCTGCTGGTGAATGAAATAATTACTGCCAAATATAACTGTAAAAAAACCAGTTACCTGTAGCCTAACTGACAAAACTATCATTGGCACTGACACAAATAGAACTTGCCATGTAACAACAGCCAATACCCCCAGATTGCTGTATCCATTCAGGCTGGCACTAAGGCTAAACATGAACGCGAATGGGACATCAAGGTCGACAGTACTCAAATCGGAAGAGACCTGCATTACAAGGGAAAACAGAGCTGGCCCATCATTAAAAACGTCAGAATGTGGAACAGAATTTCAAATTTATTATCATATTTGCAATCTAATCAAGAATTCTTACCCGGCTAAGGACCCTTCCTAGAGGAGTAGAATCATAAAAGGACATCGGTGCACGGAACAACGAGTCAAGTAACTGGGAAAACAAGGATCTCGATGTCTGGACCCCGAGAACGACAACCGATAGACATCTTGATAGCAAAAACAACATCGTGCAAAGTCCGATAACAATGTACACCGTGATTAGCCTCAGTGTACTGACATGGGGATCTTGGACATTCGCGGCCATCCAGGAGTTCTGCGCTATTTGCCCCGCTATGAAGATCATGTGAGAAATGACACACAGAGAGGCATACATGAAGCCTCTGTTCTGGCGCAGGTAAATCATGTAGGGCTTAAGTCCAGTGTCTCCTGTCTCTCTTTCCTCTTCCTTGATCAGTTGGTGTGCTGGTGATGGCTTCTCAGACTTCGTGTATCCACTTCCATAGATATGATGCTTCTCCTTTGTTGTCCTGTTTGCTTTGTGAGGAGCAATATTGTTATTAACATCTGAAACCCCAATAGTATCTTTATGGGCATTTACAAGGTCTTTGAATTCTTGACAGTCCGCGAATAGATCTCGATAAGGTGCCGAACGAATAACCTCCCCATCTGACATCAGCTGTTAAAAATTACCACTAGTTTAGATGATAACATAACAAAAACTTACAGGCCATTATAAATATGTGTGTGTGAGAGAGAGAGACCAGAATGGAGTCGAAGACGGGTAGAAAATCGACTTGGTGGGTGACCAACAGAACAGTCTTGTCTGAAAGAGCGCCCATGACATATTCCTGCATGTCGATAAATCAATGGTAACTTAATTTAAACAACAGTTTCCCACTAAAATCATTAATCACTCTGCAAAGCTGTTGATAATTGTGATCCTTACATTGAAGAGGCTGGTTGCTGTATGGGCATCGACGGCGCTGAAAGGGTCGTCGAGGAGATATATGTCTGCATCTTGGTACAACGCACGAGCAAGCTGAAGGCGCTGCTTCTGACCGCCACTCAGGTTCACTCCCCTCTCCCCGATTTCAGTATCGTCTCCGTACGGCAACATCTCAAGGTCCTTCACCAGCGAGCACCTCGCGAGTGTTTCCTGGTACCTCTGGCTGTCCATACCAGACCCGAAGAGGATGTTCTCCTGCACGGTTCCGGTTTGGATCCATGCGTTCTGTGACACATATGCTATTTTTCCGCAGACTTGAATCTGATGGATGAACATTTTACACATGATTAAAGCTTGTTGTCACATCGATCAAGAACTGATAAATGTTTTTTTCTTCATTTGATATACTTAGGTCCTCAACTGAAGATAACAAAATGAAGACAATGTTGTTGGAAAGCATTATTACCGTGCCTTGAGTTCTCGGGACCTCTCCGAGTATCGCAGCCAAAAGCGTCGACTTTCCTGACCCTACCTCCCCGCAAATCGCAACCTTCTCCCCGGCTTTGACCACCAAATTTACATCCTTCAGGTTAGGCTTTGATGGATCTTCGCACCACGAGAACCGGCACGAGTTCATCGCTACCGGGTAACCGATGCCTGCAGAGGAACATTCCTCCTTGGCTAGTCCATTCAGCTCAGGTGCACCTAGAAACTTCTCTATCCGAGTGAAAGCAACCTTAGCCTGCACCACGACTCCGAGAACCTCCGGTATGGCCCGAATCGGGTCCTGCACCAGGCGCAGGGTCGCGATAAAGGTGAAGACGTTGCTGGCATCAAGAGGGATCTCCAGAAGGTAGCATGTCAGAAATGTCGCCGCCGATACCCAGACAGGCGACGACCAGAAGAGGACACTGTTGTAAGCCCTGCTAAGCTGGAACGCCGACAGCCACCTGTACTCGACCTCCCTCAGCTCCTCAATGGCCTTCTTGAAGTGACCTTCCCACGCGTAGAGCTTCAACACCTTCATGTGCACCAGTGACTCTGACATGGCCTTCAACCTCGCGTCCGTCGCCTCCATCATCTTGCTCTGAAACCTGTGCTGCAGCTTGGCCAGAGGAGCGTTGCAGAGCACGGTGATGACGACGACGACCAGGGACGAGGCCATGGCGGCGCCGACCGCGCTGTAAAGGATCGCCAGAGCGATGCAGAGCTGGACGACCGTCGTCCACGTCTGGTGGAACCAGTACGGGAACTCCCCGACCCGGTACGCGTCGACGGTGAGGTAGTTCATGATCTGCCCGGAGGAGTGCGCCATCTTCGCCGAGCTCGATAGCTTCTGCTGCTTCCTGTAGATGGCCGCCGAGAGGAGCGACCTCACCTGGAGCCCTAGCCTCCGGGTGCGGAAGTACCACTGCCTCTGCGACAGCGACTCGCATAATTTGCAGATGAACATGAGCACGGCCAGCGTGTAGCCTTCATGCTTGGAATCGGAGGTCACTTTCCCGGTTGACAGGTTGATGAATGCCCTCAGGAGCAGCGGGCCTGTGGACAGGGTGAGCACCTTGAGCAGGGCGAAGAGACCCGAGACCATGATCCCGCACCTGTGATGAGAAACAATAGCCCACAGGATCGATGGTGGTGTGGCATCATGTGACGTCTGCTTGCTTTTGTTCTGGTTCAGCTTCTCCAAGAACATCGAGTACTGGCTCTGTGCCCGGTCCGTGGCGCCTAGCAGCGGCATGTCTTTGTCGCCGAGGGGCTTCTCGTAGCCCGTCTTCATCAGAGGGTTCAGCCACCAGAATGTCATCTGGCTCAAAATGCCAGCTCTGGCAAAGGGAGTCACCTTCTGCTGGCTGATCTCTGAAGAGTCATCAGCTACCTCCTGACTGTCAGCTGTGTCATCCGTCTTCAGTGGCTCGTATAATCCTTCATGTCCCTCTTGATCATCATGAGCATGGCTGCTCTGAATGCTGTAGACAAGAAACATAGCTGCGCCTGGCAGCGACAGAAGATCCAAACAGGCCTTAACAGTGATCGTCTTCTCCGCAACAATGGCGACAACCGAGGAACAGGAGACGAACGCCGCGTAGACGGTCAGCAAAACCGACCATGACCGAGCGAACGCCGGCCCGAGGAACCGGCTCCCGGCAGAGAAAGCGAAGCCGGCAAGGAGCAGGCTAAATCCCTGGGACAGCGTCACAAGCCACCAGTGCGGCGGGTAAGAGGCATCTGGATTCTTGTCGAAGTTGCTCCCCAGCAGCATCCAGAGTCCTAGGACGAGGTGGAACAACCCCAAGCAGGCATTGAACGCCACGGCGGCCAGCTGCACCGGCGAACTGGGCCTGAGAAGAAGCCGCCGGTGAGCGGAGGATGCTCTGCTCTCGGGGAGTCGGACTAGGAACCGGAGCAGCAGGGTGAGCGCGAGCGGCACGACGATGCCGATTTCCACCAGGTGGTTCACGCAGGTGGAGCCGTCGAATACTTGTCTCAGGACGCCCTGGTTGCAACAAGCCGGGCTCCCACACAAGTTCATCGTCGTCGCCCAGGAACCTGTGGCATAAATCACGGAGCATTGCGTTGCAGTGACATTTCTCAGCTCTTGTAGTAATAGCATTGTAGCAATGCTGATGTAGGTATGCAACAACATGCATGGGACGGGTGAGAAGCGTATAGTGCTTACTTGCGATTGCGAGGGAGCTCATCGGTGGGAGCGTGCGATGACGGACAGCCCTGCTTGAAGCTGAAGCCGCCACAAACTGCGCGACTCGATCCTAGTTAGTTTATGGCCTTTTCCCTGCGAGCAACAGTGGCGGTGTAGAGCATTGACCTCTCCGGAGCCTTGGCAGTGTGCGCACATGGCATATGCCAAAGAATAACAGAGCGGTCGGTCTCGTGCCTCGCCGTGCGGGCTTTTTTAATCATGAATGATATTGGGGGAATCTCCTTGCTACTATTACTCGATCACGATAGCACCCCGGACTAACAACGACCACGATGAGATGCGCTAGCTCTCGTGGCACAGCCCATGGATCCGACAGAACCCGACGGAGCATCGGATCATGCAACAAGGGAGGACGAGAGAACCACCAAGCCACGTACCTAAAATCCACACAGCTCCAACAAGCACTGGTCGTCAAAGGCAACAACGCGATCACCACCGAATACTACATGACCACAATAAAACGACCAGAAAAAGGCAACGAGAGGCTGCCGTCCTCCGGCTGCGGGCGGCGTTGACGGAAGGGGGCGCAGGAGAGGTGACGGCTGCAAAAAAAAAAAAAAAAAAACTGAGCAGGAGAAGAGTCTAATTGGATTTCCGTCTCTGTAGTGCTACCAACTTCGAATTTGGACCACCCCACCCCCCCTTGCTGCATATTACAATGCCAGCTGTGACCCAAGCAAATGAGGACGCTCGGATGATAGTTACGAGAGACTACAAAGACATGTTGCCGAATAATAATACACTTCTACCATTTACACAACATTCCAGGTTTACAGTGCAAGCGCAATATTAAAAAAGAGAACCAGTGCCCACAAACTCCATAATTTCAAAACGGCTGCATCGCTGAATGATTTGCAGCTAACACTGATGATAAAAGATGTGTGCGTTTTGTGATTCATGAATAGGGAATGCCCAAGAAACCTATAGCTTCGAGGAAATGGAAGTCTTAAAAATTGTACGATAACCCAACCAGCCAGGTTACCAACAAGTATAGCAAGCTTTCCTCGGTTCACCGGTACCACATGACCTGGGACAAAAGATAGAAATGCAGTTACTCTGTACAGAGCATGACACCTAGATCTGAAATACATAAGATATCAAAACCAACTCATGGTTCTAGCATGTGGATAGCTAACTTCCACGCACCCCGGTCCATGGCTAGCTCTTTGATGATAGTTGATTTGTTACATCAACAACAACAAAATCATATTTGCAGAAATATCTGGAACATGGGAGCACACAAGAGAGAGAGGGAAAATGTCCAACTAAACCAAATTTTCATTATATATAATGCACTGTAAAAGACCGTACATGTATTGAGGCTGAACTATAGATCATTTGTTTGAGATGAACCTTCTTAAAGACCCCAACGGAAATTTTCTTCTTCTATTAGACCACAAAACTGGACCGACAAAATTTTCGATACTCTTCCTCTTGGCGGTTTACAAGACCCATGTATTTGTTTCAGTGTCAGGAATCTTCTGTGCACCGTTTCTTCGAGGCACAGACTCCAAGCTGTGATCCAGACAAGATATTGACAGCTTATTCTTTTGTCTTGCCTAAAAAGAATTTCAACTCTCCACTTCTACCTGCGTAGAAGCTGAAGACTCCTAGGAATTGACAAAGCTGACTACTTCAGCTAAAGCAAAGGCCCATGCCCGGCAGGGAAACGACTGGGATGAACACCTCTCTTTGATCTTTCAGTGCCATATCGTCTCATTTCGACTGGACCCCAACCAAGAATACCAGCAGAACTGCTAGATTCCTGCGACCTGTTACCATTTGCCATAAATGGAGGAGGTTGATACATCGTTTGGGTGTCAAACTGATTATCCTGATCAGCTCTCCTCCGGCGCTTCCAGGCTTCCGAATTCCCAGTGTTTTCACCATTATTAAGAGGCTCTGGAGTGTGCTGGAAAGACCTTGTTGACCTTTGGTTTCTAGGAGGATGAGGCTGATTTGAAGAACCTCTGTTAGAAGCGGGTGCAAAATTGCCACCATGTGAGGGGCCGACTCCAGCTTCCATTTGGTCCTGACAAACTTTTAAATAGAGATCACACAATTGCTCCCCAGACATATTTGAAAATCTTGCCACATAATTCCATAATCTTGTGGTCATACCTGCAAACAATGCAATTGTTTAGATAGGTATCTTTTGGCAGTATATATAAGTTCCGCCAAAAAAGGAATATCAATGTTCATGAAAGAATGTCTCTAGAATGTTCATGAATATGAATGTCTCAAGAATGTCTCTAGAATATGGATGATCTGGATGCACAGGAACGAGTGTGTCTTCGACAATGCAAGACCTTCGGTCGATGGGCTACTGGACAAGATCAAGGACAAGGTCCAATGCTGGGCAAAGGCTGGGGCTCAAGGGCTCAGGGTTGTTTGACCCCATCCTGGGATGTCCACTGATTGGACTGTTGGTTTTGTATAACTCAAATCCTAGAAGGATTATAATTGTACCCCTATCTTTTCAATGTAATAAAGCGCAAATGTCCTTTGCGTTTTCTCACAAAAAAAACAATCAAATTATTCATCACATATGCTTCCTACAAAAAGGTAGGAGCTACCAACACTTACGGGACTGCTTGTACGATTCTACATGTTGGGCAGCAACTTTTCCAATCTTTTCACCGATTATCTGGAGGTACCGGCGAATTCTTGAAAGAACCTGCACACATGCTTATAAGGTTAGAGTGGCAGTCGAGGATTTTAAGAATAGATTGTCAATATCAAGATATAAAGCAGAAACCTTTTCCTTCGGAAGATTTAAACTTGTATTCTGTAACCTATCGAGGCGTTTCAATATGTCCTGCTCTTCATCCAAAGCTTCAGAGCACCATTCCAGCCACTTTTCCTCCTTTTCCAAACGATATTTAATCTGCTCTTCAGACTCTGAAATTTCACCCTCTTCTCTTGCTTCAGCTTCTTCCACCACCTTGCGTTTCTTAATGTCATCTTTGTTCGACTTAATATCCTCTTGTGGTTTTGCATCTTTTTGCCGGCCTTTAAATGATCGAGCACCACCATTTTCATTATTGACTTTTTGGCTAGCACCTCCTTTGGCTTTTGAGCTCTTTCCACTCAGATTGGCATATTCCTAGAAAAGCAGAATTTTCTTGTCAATGGATTAAATTATCAAAGCTGGACACATGCAAAAGATACAACTATTGCATATAAAAAAGGTACAGAATTCAAATCAAGCTTTGATTTATATTTTTCAAAAAAATGGCTGTCAATCAGAAGAACAACTGATAGTGAAGCAAAAAAAAAGCTCACGAGTTGCATGAAAAAAAAATCATATCAGTAAGTATGTGTACAGGGATATTGTGAGCAGAATGGTACCACTAATCTTGGTGGAACCAGAAAACTTCAAAAGCATGGATAGTCAGGGCATAAAGAGGTTCAGATGCTAGCTTAACATCAATAATTAATTAATCACATCTGACTCGACATCCAAACATGAGCAAAATAGACAACCTCAACCTTCCGATTTTATATTAGCTCTAGAAAATGCAGATGTGCGCTTCACATACAGAATATGCAACGTAAGATGCACTTGCACATAAACAGCATACAAACAAGCACAAGCGCACACAAGGAAGAGGATGATAGGTCAGGGAGAGTACCTTTTGCAGGAGAGCACTAGCACGATTATCCAAATTTGGTGCGCGTGGTAAAAATGTTTCTCTCTCACCAAGTGTTGCTGGTGCGATTTTTGTTGTCAGACCAAGCTTTGGATCCAATCGTATCTTCTCCCAGTTTCCATAACCATACCAGTGAATTCCAAGCAGCAATCTTGCATCATCAGCTAAAGATACAAAAAGATTTATGAGCTTATATTCTCAAACATTTTTACAGAAGCCAAGTCAAACAGCAATTACTTTCAATCCATCCACAGCTTGCTGACCACTGTGGCTTTTTGTAAGGTGATTGGATCCGGTATTGTCTAACTGGATCTTTGTAACGTGCGATGCGCTTTGCCAAGCATTGAAGCTCTTCAACACGAGCCAACAACTCATAGGCCTTCACTGGTACACCAAAAAAGTCCAACACTGTGCCCTATATTTGAAGTACAATGAACTGAACTCAATAAAGGAAGAGATAACGCACAAGGAAACGACTACATATGGATCGGAGGGAGGACCATTTTCTCTAAGGCATCACAATGAAATATACCTTGATGTCTGTGTTCTCTTTCACAGCTTCCTGACAGCCATCAATGAGCGACTCATACAGCTCAATTTGTGCTTCACATGGAGCCTTTGCTATTGCACCACCAACATCATCCACAATTAAGCCAATTTGGCTTGGATTTCCAAACTTTTTAACCTGAAGTTCACCATGAGAATTAGATAGATGAAGCTGGAGAAAATACGCCAAACACATATATAGCTCCCGAAACAATACAATGCAATCTACAAATTTTGCATACAAATTGTCATAGAAATTTCAGAAAAACTGAACAGAAAATACATAGTACTGGTACCAAAACTTGCAGTGACCATGTAAATACACACCAATAAAATAAAATTAACCCACAGTTCACATTTATAGTGTAATAAATGCATTGATAACTAAAATTATGACCATTCCATTTAATAACAAGTAACTAAGTAGGAGTTAAAAGACCAAGGTAGCAGGAAAAAACAGAGGCAAATATACTTTGATGGTCGCACACTGACACATTAATAACTAAAATTATCTAGTTGCAGAAACATCTCTAATAAAACAAGATGAGAACCTATAATGTAACAGTACTCATGATCATATTGTTATAATAACCGTGGAACTAAGATATATATAATGCATACTTCAGGATATGTGCAAATATAACCAGTCAGAGAAGCAGAAGAATCAAATATGCTGGTAGTGGGCGCAGATTACCGCTCGAACAAAGCGGGAGGCATCCTTCTTAGGCATATTTCCAAATGACCAGTTCCGTACTTGAGCGACTGCTCCATCAATAAATGGTAACGAAACCATTGTGTCGACTGTTCTGCTGGAACGCCTTCTTGGCTTTTCTTGTGCGTCAACCGCTCGCCTTTTCCTGCTGCTATTTTTGTCGAGTTGGTGATCCTCAACATAGCTCTTTTTATTCCGTGCAGCACGAGGTGCTAAAGTTTCCTGCAGAACACATTCTATTACTCTCTGGTTAAGTTGATGGCAAGCAAGAACTGAATCAGATGTGCAAATAAATACCTGATCCATATCAGCGGGATCTGGTTGTATTAGTCTACTCCAGAACGAGGCATCATCCTCACCGCTGGAAAAATTAGCAACCTAACCAAAATACTTAAAACAATTAATAACATATCCAAAATACTAAGAAACATTAATGCACAATAATTTCTGTGCTCTGCATCAGTTTATGGTTGTGCGCTGTCACATGCCTTGAAAGCACTAAGAAGCTCATTTCCTTCTTCCCCTTCAGCAGCCTTTGTTTCAACTTTCTCAGCTCTCTCAAGTATTTCATCAATGTCCATGCTTTCAAGCTTCCTCTTGGTCTCTTCATCAGTCTTCTCTTCTTTGAACAACTCCTCTGCCCCAAACCTCAGTATGGCTGAAAGTTCATTCTGCCAAATGATATGGATTTCATCACTAGCGCAAGGAGAAAGAAATACTCCAAATGTGTCTACTAGTAAGAGACTCAACAATTCAAGGTAAAATGTTCTCCCCACTGAATTTTGCAGATCGGATGTCCATTTTATATACTTTCTAGGGAATGTGTCCACTAGGGCAGAAGCCAAATGCATGCTATAATGGAAGTCAATGAACCTGCACTAAGGCTATATCGCAACAAAAACAACAATGCAAGTGCATGTAAAACATTAAAGCATAAACAAAATTAAAACATATCTAGTTAACAAGTAACTAAGAGAATTTCTACACCAACATATACTAGACAAGTTGTCATCCAAACTAACCCACGAAAACAAGACAGCTTAGGCAAAATACTACCTTATCAAACATGGAGCCACCCTTTTTGGTTTCTTTCTTCTCGAGCCTGCCCTCAGCATTCAGCTTCTGAATCACCAAGTGATCAAGAACCTGAAATAAATAAGTAAAATAAGTTAAACACATCTCATCTATTTTCATTTGAACACTATATGAAGACATTCGGTGTCTGCACCATTTTTTTCTTTGCCCGCTCCAATATATCCTCTTCAACACTTTTGCAGGTGACAAAACGATAGATGTTGACAGTATCTTGTTGCCCAATCCTATGTGCCCTACTCATTGCCTACCATCACATCAGGATGCACAAAAAAACAGAGGGAAGATAAGCAAATGTTATTTAACAATTAAAACATCCATAACATCATAGTCACAGATAGATTAGAGGACCTGTAGATCATTTTGAGGATTCCAATCTGAATCAAAAATTATCACTGTATCTGCTGTTGCAAGATTAATACCAAGTCCACCAGCACGTGTAGACAGAAGGAAACAAAAATCATCGCTTCCAGGAGCATTAAAATGTTCCATGGCCTGGTGACGAAGATCCGCTCTTGTACTGCCATCAAGCCTCTGAAACTGGAAGCCTCGAAGGGATAGGTACTCAGAAAGGATGTCCAGCATCCTCACCATCTGGAAAGATGAAAATTCAGAAATCATTTATACATGTATTGTCCAATATACTGATGTTGGCGCTATAAGAATGTGGTTCCTGTAATGGTAACACAATACATTCTGTCCACTGCCAACTAATCCAACTCACATCTGTAAGCTGGTTATTTTCCTCAGTTGGATTACATAGTTAATAGAAGAATTGGTGGTTTTATCAGTACCGATACTAGAATAATATATCCAAAACTAATAATAACTCTGCTAACTAAAACTGAAAAATTACATCATTTGAAAGCAAATAATAAATAACCTGAGAGAATATAAGCACACGATGATTAGTCTCCCGCAGTCTCAGCAGTAGCTTGTCCAACAAAACTAACTTCCCACTACTCATAACAATGCGTTCAACTTTATTGCGATCACCAATGCTATCTCCACCATAACCATGATCAGCACTTTCAAACAAGAATGGATGGTTGCAACACTTTTTTAACTCGACGACAACATTCAAAAGCGAGACCTGCATATATCATGATCCAGCCAGCCAGAGAAATTAGTATAAATAGTAACTCAAATATGCTGAACAAGAAGAGCAATTGTTTACAGAATAAACGATGAACATCAAAAAACAAAAGATAATAGTACATGATATCCAAGCAACTAGAGCTATCTAAAAAAGATTATACTTTTCATATGAAACCCTAGACAAGCTATTACAATTAATTACTCCCTCCGTCCCATAATATAAGAACGTTTTTGCCACTACACTAGTGACAAAAACGTTCTTATATTATGGGACGGAGGGAGTATATGTAGAATAAGAAAAAATGCCTCTTAAAAACACACAATAACATAGATTCCTAGATAAGAAGAGGCTGATATTCATAGCATAAACACACTAATTGAGTTAAGTTCTGTCTATAAGAGGGGCAATATAATGCACAGAAGGGTCAAGCCTTCCTTTTGATATTGCAACGGATTTTTCAAAGCTCTATTATTTGCTATTTTAAATATACTAACAACCATCCTACCAAGATGTGGCTCTCATAATAATCAAGCATTACAGCATTGCTCAAGAAACAATGGTCCAAGACCCCTATTTATCAAATGTTTCTCTGTTTCTCATTTCGCAGATACAGGATCTTCAACATTGGCCAACCTACATGTTAGACTAACATAACGAGCAACCTATGCAAGCAGTTCTGTGAAGTGCCGGTTCTTCACAAAATATATCGAAACAAACCCATTTGTTTAACACTTTAACAGCACAAACTGACAGAAAAATGAATTGTTGATACCAAGTGGATAAATAAATAAACTGATAAAAAATTTACACTCATGAATTAATACCTGATTCCCGCGAACTCCTTTATTCAGATTCTGAAAATTTCGCTCTAGAATCCACTTGTAATATCTAGCAAAAAAATAAAAAAGGTTCATTTCAAGGAGGAATGAAATGCATTATTGAACTTATAAGTTAATACAAGAACATACTGTTTCTGTAGGGGAGACATTTCGATACGAAGAATTCGCTCAATTTTTGGAGGTAGAGACTTCTCGACATCTTTTATAACTCGCCTTAAAATATGGGGCCTCAATTCCATGTGAAGATTTGCAAGCTACAAAAAGATCAAAACAAAGAGAGTTAATGATTATCAAATAGTATAGGACAATTGTGAATACAATCCAGGTCAATAAAAAACCATCGTTCACAAATTAATACCTCAGTTTCATTAAACGAACTCAAATTTTTGTATCTCTCAACAAAAGTATCCTTGCTGTTAAATTTGACTGGATCAAGGAAATGAAGTAGTGCCCTGCAAACAAAAAAAACAGGAGAAAATTATGAGCATACTTGGAACCTGAATTCTGTGCACATGGTTGTACGCAAACTATGTATTCTTCTCTTTTTCATCCACTTCAAGAAGTTGATTTTCTAAATAAAATAATCATGAGTAGTCATGATATGACATGCACTTCCAAATATGGTGAAAAAATAACATGCGTCTTGCACCAAAAAAAGACATATTCTGCACCTGCAAAATCATATTATTCACCATGCAGGCTGAATCAGTTTTTTTTGTGCTGGATGCATGGTCATATTTTTATCACAAACTTATTACTGTGCATTTTATATTACGATGAACATCCATGTTTCTTCTAAAAAAAGTTAACAATTTTTCAAGTAGTTGAAGCAACCCATTTCACTTCTGAATTACAAGTACCTAGCAACAATGCAAACATATATTAAAAGAATGTCTAGCTCAAGTCTGCATAAGAAAAGGACATACCACAGCTCTTCAACACTGTTCTGCAAAGGGGTCCCAGTTATTAGCAGCTTATTTTTTGTGCTGAACTCCTGAGAGAGAACAAATACAGTTTTATCTTTTTGCGGTAATTACCCAATACATAGGCTGTTACGTTTAGTTCAAGAGAATATCCGTACCAAAAGAGCAATATACAGTGATGCTTCAGAATTCTTCAAACGGTGGGCTTCATCAACCATAAGATAATTCCATTTGATTTTTGAAAGGACGGCTTTGTCCTTAAGTATCACCTCATAAGTAGTAATCAAAGTATGGAATTTTACATGCCGCCCACCCTTCTTATTTGTAAAAAACTCATGCTGCTGACACATCTGTCGCCAATGGATTAGGAAGAATGTCAAGCACAATGCAAGGTGAACACAACTTGTTAGGAAGTATGGAACTAAGAACATGCCCTTTAAAAAAGCATATTTATCGGTAATTGACATTTTTGAATGCAAAGTCCAGAAAATAGGAAGAAAAGCAGGAACCAAATGAGCAAACGAAGTAACATAGCCAAAAAATAACCTGGCAGATATATATACAAACATAGTAGCCAAAACATGATGTGCAACGGTTCTAAATTATGCAGAGCTCTGATCTGCTCAAGATCCATGATTAGCAGACGGATTCATCCCACACACGATGTGATATATACCGCAACAAAGATGAATTATAAGATTCATGAAGCTCGGTATGGTAACAGGATATACTCATCTTCAGCAGAAGTCTGCAAATATAAGTTTCAGTAGGTTCTAAAAAGCTAGCGATAGCTCCACTATCCCATTTTAGGATCCTATAACAGTAAACAAGGCGCGAAAACCGTGATTTTGAAATAATTAGAGACGTTATAGATTTTGGGGTCCTCCCTACAAAAACCAGGATTTAAGTGTTGGTTCCCTAAATTTTCGCTGTAAACACTGATCATTTTTACCCACTTATTCCTTTCTCTTTGCTTGTTTCTAAAGCATGGAAGAAACTTAAGACCTTGTGCTACACTCAATACTGAGTACATCTGATTTTTACCGTGGTGTCCAAATCACCAAGGTACATACTTTGCGACTTGAAAATGAAATTGTAAAAGAAAAAATGGTCTAGGTAACCACTAGGTAGTAGATGCCCCTTTGCTGATGTGATTCTGCCTTAGGCCTTTGTTCGGTTAAACCTCTCCTCAAGGGGATTGGAGAGGTTTGGAGGGGATTGAGTGAGATTTTCACTTGTATGGGATTTAATCCACCCCAATCCACTTCAATCCCCTTCAATTTTGTTGCAACCAAACAAGCCCTTAATCAGCAGATCGAGCACCACGGACTACCTGGTCATTTACTTATGTGCATGGAACTACGTAAGCTAAATTAATTGTTACAAAGAAGATAGGATTGATGAGCATGTGTTCTTGGTATTTAAAATATTTAAACTATGCTCAGCGGCAACCTGTAGGCCCCTGCTGTTGTCCATTAACAAATTGTGCTCCTTACAAATAATTATGTGCAGCTACTAATCAAAAGAAGCACCCACAACTGCTTCGGATTGAGGATAAAGAAGAAGAACAAAGGTTGTATGAAAACAGTGTCTAAAATAAAGTGTGCACCACAATCACAGTGTTCAGTGAGCCCATCGGATGGCAAACTAGCAGAATAGCAAAGCTCGGTACCTTCAAAGTGGAACAACTGACAAGTACATGACCAGCAACACAACGCAAGAAAAGCTTGCTCAAACAAATAACAGTAAGCTCCTTTCAAGTTTACATAATATAGGAGTTTAAAGGACAACCAGTATGTTTTATAACCAGCAGCAACTTAAATAATTACATGAATTGTCGGTATGTGATAATGTTTACATTCAACAATTATAAACATTAGGTGTCATAAATAAAAAAGGGTTGCCAAAATATGAAAACGGCATTTAGTTCCATACAAACCTCAAAAGAGGCAAGACATGTAAGAAATTTACTGAGCTTTACCTCTCTGCTAGCACGATTTCCGACATAAATTACAACATTCATGTCAGGTAGCCACTTCCGAAATTCTTTTGCCCAATTTGACAATGTTGAGAGCGGCACAACGACAAGAAATGGGCCATTAATTTCTTGAGCATTCTGCAAGATACATACCAAGTATTGTTAATCAGTAAAAAGATCCTGGTACCATGCAAAACAAGGAGCATGTGAAAAAATTACATGAAGGAAGCCAAGCATGGAAACCGATTGAATGGTTTTTCCCAGACCCATCTCATCGGCAAGAATAACATTAGTATCATTTCTCCACCTGTTTTACAAATCAATCAATGAGCATGGATTGGCAAGCAAGGCGCTTTTGTTATGCATATCTATAGATTTTACATACCCATTAACAAGAAAGTTTAGGCCTTCAAGCTGATAATCGCGAAGTTTACCTCCTTTTAGCCATTCTGGTTGATCATCAAGCCTTCTCAAACTAGCTGAGTAACATAAACTTAGTATTAGATGAAGTTCAAGAATAGTGATACAGCAACGCAAGGAAACGGATAACTCAAGACCAGACCATGGATCGCCTAAGTATAAGTACATAATTCAACAATGTCAATTTGTGATGGTGCTCAGGAAGTCAAAATCCACAAAAGAAACCAAAGTCTAAATAGATAGCATTCATTGCATCACATGACACAGTACCTATAAATATTTGGTAACTTATGGGAAACAAGGTGGAAATGCCATTTTACAATGAATATATCTCTAAAATTATTTATGCTTTCTAGGTCAACAAGGAGAAAATTTCCAATCCACAGGGAAGACACTAGTCCTCGAAGCCAAAAAAAATTATCAAGTTCAGTCATCAAGTATGCAAGCACAGATTATGCATAGAAAAGCTACCTTTGCTTTTCTTCCTTTGGAAATCAACTGTTTTCCCCAGTATGGCAGTGGCAACTTCACGGGCCTGTTGTTTAGTGTAAACTCAATTAACATACAAACTTATGTAGCTATGAAATACCGGTGGATTAGATACATAGAATGCCTACCCTGTATTCATCTATTGCTTCTTGAGCAAATTCAATATCTGTATCTTTTTCCCTGCAAGGCGACAAATAATGTGGGCAACACGAATACAACAGAAAAGCATGGATACAGCTGTACAGGGTCAACCAAACAATTTATATATGGATATCTTATCACTTCTAACATATCCATAGACATTCCATTCAATGGGTCGGCGCAAATAAACATCCACATGCAAAGTATTATCATAGCTATGAAAATGACCAACCCAGAATCAAGTCATAAAAATTACCAGGTCGATTCTGCGTAAGGAAGTCCCTGCCATTTGACTAAATATTCTGGCACCACAACATCCCCATCCACTTTGGTTGCCCTATCAGCAAATACCCGTTCAACCTGGAGATTGATACTTAAGACAGAGTACAAATACAAAAATAAGTGTGTTTATTAATAGCCTAAAGTTGGGATTAATGTGAAACCTGGCTATATTGCTTAATAAGGTCCAACTCCATTTCCTTGCCCACATCATGCACCTCAACCTGATAGATGAAGAGGCACAGAGTTGACGAATAAATATATCAAATAGTCGACATTTTGTTCAATACTAGAATATTAAACACTTCAGTCATTTATGAACCACATAATACAGAACTCGATATTTATAAAAATGCAGTGACATGCTATCCATTAATTGTTACTCCTCCTGTTCCAAAATATAAGGTGTTACTTTTCTCATAAGTAACATGTATCTACATTTGACCAAGTTTATAGCAAAATATATCAACATCTACAATACTAAATAAATAAAATACGAAAATATACTTCATGACGAATCTAATGATAAGGATATGGTATTGTAGACGTTGATATTTTTCTCTACAAACTTGGTTGAAGTTATAGATGTACTTTTTGATAAATTAATACACCTTATATTTTGGAACGGAGGGTGTACTTGATAGTAGTTAACATATCATGGTGAATATTATTTTCCTAAGCATGCACATACATTTCTTTCCACTCTTCAAGACAAATGTTTGCTTACTATTTATTGTCTGGATATGCAGTACAACTGACAGTTACCGTGCTTTGCTTCATGTCAAAGAGTTAAAATGCAAAAGTGCAAAAGCCAAAAGTTTTTTGTTACCTCTTCGCGCGATAGTGACCTCTTGTACCTCTGCTCCTCGGACACTCTTTTCATGTAATTTAGAATTTTTTTAAATCCACTAACCTGTCATTTTAAAGGTAAAGTGAACACACATCTAAAGAAATAGGCTAAAGAGATAAAACACAAACAGCAAATATTACAAACAGAAATTGTAAGCAGAAGATATCCAGGTGAGCTCTTACACTACGAAGCTCGGATAATGTCTTCCACTGACAATGTAAGTAAGACTGCCCTTTCCATTTTATGTAGAACTCTACATCATCCCATTGTTGATCAAAATCTGATGGCATGCTCATAACAGTAGGTTGAGTCGATTGACCATTCCTCAGTGCATCCTCAGCGACACCCTTTGGCTGATACCAAATGACCCTTTCAATTGTTTCTCCATCTTCTTCATCTCGATCCTCCTTCAAGAGCTAGATACATTGGATATATGTTAGTGATCCGAGATCAAAATTTATAAAGGTGCACACAGCATACATAAAATAGATATATAAACAGTTAATGCCAACTAATACTGGGGTAACCCTTAAGGAAGGACTGAAACAAAAAGGATATTGCAAAAGTGAGGGCATTTTGTAGTCACCAACTACTCTACTCCAGCACATGGAAAAAGTAACAGAATTTCATCTAATTTAAACCTCAAACATATCGGTGACATAAATAATTTGATACATAATTCAAACTGAACTCTAACCTTTTGTTGTTTAGTTGACTTCTCCTCACTATCGTCACTGTCACTTTCAGCATATGAGATATTTCTCTGTGTCCTCCTCCTCCCCGAAGTTCGGGATTCATTATGGGAATTGACATTTGGGAAAACATCATTATGGCCCACAGTTTTCAGATGCAACCTGACAGGTTTTTTCGGTCGGTGACTAAAATCAGGACTATTGGGTGCATCTGAATCTTTTCCTGAAGAATATTCTTCGTCTGTGAAAGATACACCTCGTTTGCGTGGAGCTTGCATAGGAAGCTTTTTTCGCTGGGAAGTTTTATTTCCTCCGACCTTAAGTCGTTTCGATTGCCTCCTACTATCAATAAAATCATCATCATCATCCGAGAGCTCAAGCTCATCATCTTCTTCTTCGCCTGAGTTCTCACTGTCCACAAGCTTCTCCTGAAATTCGAGTTTCACAAGGTCAGCTTAAATAATAAGGAACAAAAAGGTCATATAGCTAAACTGGAATACTAATAAAAGAACAGTGTGAAAGCTATCATGACCACAAACCACAAAAAAATCAGTATTACAGAAGAAGAAAATCTACACAACTGTTGAATGAGTTCAAAATTTCCAACAAAAAACCCTAAATACTAAACTGATTAAGAAAAGCATGACTAGAGGAGCAAGAATATGCATGTGTCCTCGTATGTTCACAGTACACAAGGAATATACACCCCAGAACATTGCTACAATGATGTGCTATTAGCCATAATGTCACCCAAGAAAATGCAAAGTACATGAATGCAACCATGACATTCAACTACAGAAATGTATTGGATTGAACAACTCAAGGATTTGGTTAGAAGTTTAAGAATGAATGCATTAATGCAGCTGCCACGGGCAACTGTCTTCTATTATTACTTTCTTTAAAAATATGGAAGACAAAAGCATATGCTTCTTCCAAGCTTCCGTGCATTTGCACCATATTTGGTTCTTGTTTATACCATAGACCCTGACTCGCAATTCGCTTGGTTCGCGATTCGGGATTCACTACATCTGCCGATCGGATTCAATGGAGGGTACACATCTCTAATTTGCGAATTGGAGAAGGGGTTCGTGAACCCGGCGATTATGATTCGCCGCCTCTATTATACAGTGTATTTTTCTCTTTATGGGGATGTACGGACTAGGTGGGCCACATATCTAATTATACACTCTGAACAACACGTAATATAAAAGGAACAGCCCATTAGGCCCACCATAGAATGGAAACCTAACCTGCTGGGTTCACATCCTGACGTCCTAGTCCTTGTGACCCCAGCCGCCACACACGCACATATCTTTCTTCTACCTTGCTTCAGGCACGCATCTTTCCTCTGTTCTAATGCTAGTTCGTCTCCACCTTAATACACACCCCCCTCCCTGCTCTCTCCCGTGCCGCTCGTGCTCTGGTGGATGGAGGAGAGGAGCCTGCAGGCATGTATCGCCACTGCACATGAGGAGCTGCGACGGGCCGACAGCCATGTCTCCACCGCCGCCATCACCTGGACAGCCCTAGCAACAGAGGAGCTGTGGTAGCATCTAGCCCGTAACGGCTGCTGAATCGATGGGTTCACTTGAGATCCACGAATCGGGAGGAAACTTGAGATCAGTTCTAGTTCGGCGAATCGGGCAGTGATTTCCGATCTGGATCGGACCCCAATCTGGATCTGGATCTGGATCGAAGTTCAACGCCTCGTCCAGCGAATCCGGTAACTCTGGTTTAAACATGACTCTATTTACTGTAGTTCTTCTGTCTCCAAATTTCTCAAAGAATACTCGTTTGATCTTCAGGTTATAATTTGGAGTACTTTTATGTATTTCCTCTTTTGAAGAATCGATCGATTTTGTGCAAGTTGGATCAGCTAGGGCACTCTTTTCACCATGCCAATTAAACAGATGCCGGTCAGTTCATCTTCACAAAATAAATTATGAACCATACAACTTAGAAATTAGTGGCAGTGTCATGTAGTTCTAAAAAACATGAGCAACAAACTTCCACTGCACCAGCTAACCTAAACAATAACATGTAGCATAATGTGTAGACAATACAATAAATTGCTGAAGTTACACGTGCGATAATAAAAATTCCAGTTGGTAAATGACCTTAACAGCAGCCTTGTCGGTTTCACTGTCTGGCTCAAAATCCACATCATCTGGATCATCTTCTGCAAAAAAGGAAGAAACAAATTTTGAGTCAACAATGAGCTGGACAATCTTCTGCGAATGGAGAAAATTAGCAAATGCAACAGAAAATTTGGCTGAGAACAAGGCTGCACGTATAAATATTACCATCTGCGTCATCATCATCGTCGTCGTCATTGTCATTCTCATCATTATACGCATCGTCATCATCGTCATAAGCACCGCCCTTCGTCGACTTCTTTTGTCTTGAGGGTACAGATTTTGATGCAACCCCAGAAGTGGAACAGCTTGGGTGGCTCATCCCACGACGATTCAATGAATCACTCTGCTCCTCTCTGTCCTGCTCATAATAGTCATCAGAAAGCATTTCCTCAGCGGGCACATCCCCATGCCCTCTGTTTAGCTCATCATCCTCTCCACTACCATCCATGTCATCATGTGAGCTAGCGGCAGACCCGTCTTCCATTCCCCTATCACTATTTGACGGTTCTTCCCCTTCCGTGGATCTGCAGTCCTTCAAAAAGTTTGTACCCCATGGGCCAGAAGGGCCACCTACTCTCTGGGCATTCTGCCCTGATTTAATGTCAGAAGGGTTCAGACCTGACTGGCCAGCTTCGTATTGCTCCTCCTCACTGTGGTAGGCATCATCAGCCTTCTCATTCAAGTTCAACTGGCCCGAGTTCAAGTCCGCG
The DNA here is from genome assembly GCA_963921465.1 of Triticum timopheevii. Taxonomy (NCBI): domain Eukaryota; kingdom Viridiplantae; phylum Streptophyta; class Magnoliopsida; order Poales; family Poaceae; genus Triticum; species Triticum timopheevii. Next base: position 100,401,804 of record OY997264.1, on the reverse strand, counting down.
TCCCTATCCCTGACTGACTCATACGCGCCTTCGTCATCAGCCTTCTCGTTCAAGTTGTACCCCCCTGAATCAGCCCTGCTCCCAGAATTACTGAAGAATGCCATCACAATTTATGACAACACAACATGAAGAAACTGGGAACGCTTCAGAAGTCTATTGCTCCCTGCAGTTTACAAAATGAAGCTAATTTAGAACCTCACTTGGGTAGCTCATGGCCAAAGTCTAATGCCCTAAACGAGCATCGGAACTCGGGTGCTATTGTTTTAGTAAGCTTTTGCTAGGGGTTGGTCGTTTTGTAAGCACCAAATGAACCAAACTACGGCGGGGAAGAAACAACTGCGCGGAGCTCTAATAGAAATCGAGCAGTGGGAGCAGCGCAGCAAGGCGCTGAGCAGCCTCGAGCGCGCGAGCTTCGAATTGGATTCCGAAACCCTAAATCCCGACCGATTCGCGCGCCGCCCGATAGATCGGCGCCGGCGGCAGCCAGATCGAGCCGGCCACGGCGCGGATCGGGTGCGGGGCGCTCGAACCGGTGTGCGGAATGCGTGCCCACGCCTTATAACCAAAAAAACTTCACAAATCCCCTCCAAAACCCGCGAGGGGCAGCGAGGAGACGCACCTCGTGCCGCGGCGTGCGAGGAGGAGGCCGCGCGCCGTGGTCTTCCCGGCAGGACGCGGAGGTTTGGACCGCGAGGAGGCGGGGGGTGGCCCGACGGGGACAGTTATCGCCAGATGCGATCGCCGGCGCCGGCGGCCGCGCGGGGGGGCGCGGCGGTTGGGCGGGGCAGCGGAAACACCCGTGCGATTTATTCAAAAGTAGGAACACGGCGGATTCCTGGGGATTTTTTGGCGTATTTCGGTGATTTTTCCGGGGAGAAAATCGGATCGGAGGCGGGGGAGAGGGGTGCTAGGCTGCGGCGATCACCGGAGAGGCGCGGGCGGCGAGGGGTCGCGCGGGCGCCGCGGCGGCGGCGGCGGCGGCGCGGAGAGAGAGGGGGGTGGTTATCTATCACGAGACGGGGGTAAGGGAGATTAGAGGGGCAGATAAGTTTTTTCCTCTCTCTTCTCTCCTCTCTGCTGCGTTTGCGTTTTTGTTTGGGGTATTTCGGGCCTCCGGGGGCTCGTCGATGGCCGCCGTGCGTGGGGCCAATCGGGCAGCGACGCGTAGTCCGTAGGAGGGGTGATGGGGCCCAGGAGTGGTGGACCGCCTTGTCAGTGTCTGCTGGGGAGACGGGATGCGCGTGTGTGTGGGGTTGCGTGTGTTTAGTGCAGCGCTGCCGCGCGAACTGTTGATGGCCTTTCTACGCCATGGCCCATGGGCACGGAGGGAGTTCGAAGGAGTTTTTCCTTGTTGGGTAGGCAGGCATACGTGGATGTGCTAGGGCTTCCACTTATGTACCTAGTCCTCCCGTGTTTTTTGTCCCCTAGGGTTTCGTAGGGTTTCACCATCCTCCGGCGATTTCGCCGAAGTCCATCAAAATCCTCACGTTCGGCGAGAGTTCTCCCCGATGGGCAGGAGTCTCGTGGATTAGCGGCGTTATCTGGGCGTGTTGCATGGCAAAACCACCGCTCCTTGATGGTGGCAACGTAGGGGGTAGACGGAAGGAGGTAGAAGCGGGTGAACTAGGGAAAGAAGCGGATGGAGATACGGGAAAGACATCGGCTACAGATCATGGGAAGGGAGTGTCGGGTGAAGGAGAAGGAAGTGGAGGCGAGGGTCATAAGGAAGAGGAATGGGCGGATCATGCATGGGGGGTGATCCCAAACCTTGAAGACGGATTTGAGGGCCTCAACTTGTACCGGGAAGAAGAGGTGGACCTTGGTTTAAAGAGGAAAACTTGACGATTTAATCAAAGAAGTCATATGGCTAGCAATCTTTAGGGTCCATACCATCCACTTGTTTAGACATTCCGTGTTGTTCAACACGTACGGCCTGGTCGTCGCCCCAGCAGATCGCGTTTAGAACAATGGGTGCAAATTTGTTCATAATTCAGTTTAGATGTTTGGGGGATTGGAAGGGGGTGATGGATGGCGGTTTGAGTCTATTATGTAATGCGGTTGTGGTAATTTAATAGTGCGATGGCTTTAGCAATGTCGATGATTATAAGTTAGACAAAATTCCATTTTGAGCTAGAGTCCAAGGATGTTCCCGGTGGTTCGATGAGGAAGAAAGAGCTAGCGAAGAGAGTAATGAGGAAAGCGGGGGAACCTCCAATTACCATTGAGTTGATGAGGGGTATCGTCAACACCTCAAAATATTCGAGGGCAAGAGTTTTTCTGGATGTTCAAGTTCCTTTGGTTAGATTTGTGCTTATAACCTTAGAGGGGATGAAACAGTATTCGGTGTTCTATGAAACACTTTCAAACTTTTGCTATTTTTGTGGCCTAATGGGACATGTAGTCGAAGAGTGCGGAGATGGAATACATGATCCAAGAAAATTTGAATTGGGTGAGTGGCTAGTGTGAAGTTTTACGGTCTGGCAATGGGGCGGAATCAAGGAAGGGGCGGAGGAAGGGTTGGAGGTGAGAGAGGCAGCTGAAGTGCAAGTGGCAGAGGATGAAGGGGGGAGAAGGTGCATGAAACCCAAATGATGTTGATCCAGGCACAAACAATACGCATAACTCGAATTTCTTGGCACGGGGTACCCGATCAGGAAGTGAAATTATACCGAGGGGTCCACAAAAGTGTTTGGTAAGCAAGATGGTACTGTTAATTCTTGGGGCAGTTTGTTGTTCCTCTAGGTACTGTTTTGGGTAAGGCACTTCAGATTGAGGGTCCCCATTCATTTTTACCTGATGTCAGTGTCACGACCATACTGGTAAGGAGTCAATTGTGAAGGGAAGGAGACAGAGGGGAGGAGAAGGGGGAGATGCTAGTGAGCTTACAAAGGAAGCGGGCTCCCAAGAGGAGGGCCGCCAAGGCCAATGAGAAATTATGATGGAACTACCATGGGATTGGCGATCCCAAGACGATTCATGAGCTCTATGAGCTCATTCGGCAGAGTGCGTCGTAGGTGGTATGTATTGTGGAGACTTAGTTGTCTAGACAAAGGGTGGAGGGCTTAACGGTGATGTTGGGATTTGAAGGTGGCTTTGTTGTAGCGAGTGGTAGAAGGAGTGGGGGTATTGGAGTATTTTTAGCGGCATGGTTTAAAAAATGTGTGTGAAGAATTTTTCTCAGTACCGCATTGATGCTAGCCGAAACGGGGAAGGAAGGCTGGAGGTTGACTTTGTTTTAATGGAGAGGCAAAATACTTGGGACATTATGACAAGACTGAGGGGAGAAACAACTTTGCCGTCGGTATGTATTGGAGACTTTAGTGAGGTTATGCACCGAGAGAAGCAAATGGAACCAAATGAGAGGGATATTGCGCAAATGATAGGCTTCCGAGAAGTGGTAGATATTTGTGGTTTAAATAATATTGGTTGTAATGGGCTAGATTGAACATCTAAAAAAATATCAACCTATACTATTAAAGAGGAGTTGGTCGTTGTACATTGGCCTCCACCCCTCGCCTTCACCTTCCTCTCACCCTATCCCCTCCCTCTTTTAATCAATAATAATTATCATTGGCCAAACACAAGCATAGCCATACATACCCAACCTACCAAATCAGTTGCCAAAATAACATGCTCAACCGTACATAGCACATTCATACCTACCAAATCTACCAAATCAATCAGTTGCCAAAATCTTTACCTAATAATAAAGAGAATTGGGTTTCTGCCCGTACGTCGTTGCTGGCGATTTTGCATAAAAGTCCCTCAATTTATTATAAATTAACCCGCAGTCCCCGTTTAAGTGAAGCTGCAAAAACGATTCATTTTTACAAAAACGCCCCTACGTTCGTAAGAATTCAGCCCGCGATCCTTTCTTTATCCAGACAGCTTCCTTTCCAGTGCAGCGGGGCGGCGCATTTCACGGGCAGCGGGGCGGCACATTTCAGCGGGGGCGACAGCTCCGGGTGGGCTCGTGGGCGACCGTGCTGCAGGAGGCTTCGCGCGAGCACCCAATCTCCCGTGTGTCCACCCCTGGGTTCTCGTCATCGCGCCGGCGGCTGCCCTTGCCGCCACTCTCTGTTCCTCTGCCTGAGGCAGAGGAGGCAAAAATAAAATCATCACCGCTTGGGAAAACTCTCCACCTGCGAACCAGAGAGGATTCGACTTCATATTAGAAAAAGACAGTACCACCTCGCTATTTTAGTCATATTTCATCAATATATATGTGTGGGCGATCTGAAATCAACAAGCCGGCGATCTGAAATCAACAAGCCGCCTCAAAATCAATCAAGGGAAGGAATTATTAAAGGAGAATCAGCTCGAGGGGACCTATCGACCAATTACCGTAGAATGGAAAGAATGGAAAAAGAAAGATTGGATCCGACCTGATGGTGGAGGTTTGGCACATCCAGCGTTGACAGCCGGGGGGGGGGGGGGGGGGGGGGAGTTGGACGAGCCTACAACTGTCCGACACGGGCCTCACAGAGGAGGAGACAGAACAGGGCCGGCTTGCCGGCACCGCGGATGTTGGCGGAGGCGAAAAGTAGCTCAACAGCGTTGGGTCGCGCCGCCAGCACACCGGAATGACATGCATGTGAGGCGAATTTGGGCGGCATAGGTCCCCATGGAGATCAAAGGGGGGCACATCGCGTCGAAGTCATGGGAAGGGAAGGAGCGACAGCTGCCCCGGATCTGATCTGTCACCAGGGGACACTCCGTTGGCTGACAACCCGGGGGAGGGGAGGGGGGCGCACGCAACGGGCTGGCCACGACGCATTGGTGGTGGCCACCGTCGGCGGGGAGGGGCTGGAGATAGATGGGGCGCTGGTGCCGGTACGCTCCGGGGAAGCTCTCGCGTGGATAGGAATGAGAGAGAGATGGATGGATCGACAGAGAACGAGAGAGCACAGAGCGGTGGAGGTGGAGACGGATGGATACGTGTGATGGTTACGTGTCCGCTCGATTTTTATCAGCCGGCTGGATTTTCTAATCCTTTCCTAAACAAAAGACAACATGCACGATGCTCTCAGCACTGGGACCTTTTATAGAAGAAATCAAAGAGATGCTACGATACAAGGTCACTTGCGCTCGGTAAATAAAGGGCGTACAGCTAATCTAGCTGCTCATGTTTTAGCTAAAGTTGAGGTTAGCAATGATTTAGAGATGGTTTGGCCTGATGTACCACCGGACTGCATTTTACATTTTATAGCGAATGACATTCCCAACGTTGTTCAAATAATAAAGTTGGGAGTACCCCTAAAAAAACTGTCTGTGCTTTTTTTTAGGGAATGCATCATTATTATTTTTTTAGACAAGGGAATGCATCTATCTGTTCTAGAACGGGAGTATGGGAGAGACCCATCAGGAGATAGCATCATTTTTCTCTTGCGTTTGGGTCAAGCCCAGATAGCGAAAAAAACATTATGAATGAAATATAATCTTACAAAATCAAATAATCTTCAATAAAAAAGAAAACCTACATAATCAAAATCATTCAATTCAAATCCTTTGACAATCCTTTAAATGAATTACATTGTATGTTCCTCCCTAAAAAATTATTTTATGCATCACTATTCTTCCATCTGATGGCAGTGTAGAGCTTAAATATGCGCCAATTAGGGACATTGGGGTGGCCTCTTCACATCAACACTTCATGATCCAAAGAAAAAAAGATAATGCAACCCGTGGCAACACACGCTCTTATGCATCTTAGATAGACAAGGTAACCTTATCTCAAGGTTTATTACAAATTGGTTATGAGTAGCGTGTAATGGCACATGAAGCAGGTTTTGTTAATTTTTTCGCCTGTTACAACACACGGGCATACGATGAGGCATGAAGGGAAGGAATTAAAGACGACATAAATTTGCTGGAAAATGAAAGAGGAAATAATAATTTCGCTATTAATTAACAGAGCAAATGAATTCCGTTGTGCTCTATGGGTGCATGGGCAGATGTGAGAGAGGATTCCGTTGTGCCACTGCGTGCATGGGCAGATGTATTAGATTAGATGCATGGGCACACGCTAATACATCAAAAAAAGACCTGGCTCATGGAGGAGCTTTTTAATCTCCTAGTAATGTTTCTTTAGTTGGACCTCTAATTTGTAAAGAGTTACTCCCTCCATCCGGAAAAGGTTGTCCCTCAAATGGATGTATCTAGCACCAAGTTAGTGCTAGATACATCCATTTGAAAGACAAGTTTAGGATAAGCTTTTTCGGATGGAGGGAGTATTGTTTACACAGAACACATCCAAACCCTGAATTGGACCCCCTCAAATAGGTGCAAAAGAAAATTTTGAAACCTACGCCTTGCCCATTTTTTATGACCTGAAAAATATTCGTAAAATAGTGCGTCAACTTGGGATCCATCAGTTAACCTTGAGCCAATGAACGCCAAATGACCAACAACCATCTAGGCCACCAACGCTTTCTGTTTTTTAAATGGATTACATCCAATATTATGCATACTCATTTGATCTATGGTAATTTCTTAATAACTTCATTATTTTCATTTTTGACAGGAATGAACAGATGAACCGACAGGCCAACCGGTGAGAACCTTAACAGGTAGCCTCACCTATTTGGTTGCCTATTCAGTTTTTTAAACTATGGTTCGATGGCCATGGTGAAACGACACGACATAGTTCTTTGCCGGAGAGATGCCCAACTTCATGTTAGAAATGAAGAAGGTGGACGGTGGCGACAATGAAGTCTATTTGGTTTATGTTGAGTCAAGAAATTGATGGCCTCACACCATAATTTAATTTGCATTAATAATTATTGTTGTGCGCGCGCTCAATAAAAAAATGGATCGCCTGACATGTTATAACATGATAGGTTTCGAACGACACGAATATGTATGTGACGGTTGCAACGCATGAGGAATTACAAGCTGGTGCAGGTAGGTGCTCGCGAAATCGGCATGGTGAGTGTGATGACCAAGGTCACCACCTTAGGACTGATCACATTTGTTGCAATAGGTGGGCAAGTTACTATCATCGACATCGATGACGAAGAGGAGAATTGGAACACAAATGACTCGCTAGGGGTGTGTCAGAGTTTATTTCTCCCGTTGCAACGCACGGATATCTGTGCTAGTATTTTATAATAAATTAACGTATAGCCTTCATGCACCCATCACTACACGTTGACAGAAAAAAAGATCACCTGAGACAAGATCTTGCCCGTATTTTGTTCCTACGAAGTAGTGTCGTGTAATTTTTTTAACACAGTACAGAGTAAGCACTCATATACACGCACATACACTCACCCATATGAATACACATGCACACCCTATTCCTATGAGCACCTTCAAAAGACTAAGCTGGCATATCATCTTGAATTTTACGAAGTCATCGTACGCACCTCGTCGTCGATGGAAACGTCTCCTCCCACTGAATGCGCATCGCCGGAAATCCTGAAATAAATTCGGAAATAAATGCGAGCAATAGGACTTGAACCCTGGTGGGCTGGGATACCACAGCCCCTCTAATCATCCAATCAGAGGCTAGTTCGCTTGTGCCGTGTAATTGGAATTCCAACTTACGTGCAAGCTTTGCACGTACCAGAGTACTAGTACTCTACAAAATTAGTACGTACAGTAGTGTAGTTGTACTAGTAACGTAGGAGGAGTAGTACAGTGGTAGTACAAACGAGTATGGAGTGCTCCTACTCTATCAACACGGGTCCCATCTGAGAACAAATTATTTGGCGTCCGTGCTAAAACTAGTTCTTCTCCCTTCTCGTTTATCTCTTATAATTCTAACTCAGTCGGTGCGCGGCAGGCGGGATGGGGATTTGCTGATAGTCGGTTTGCTCGACTATGGTCCCACATGACAGTGAAAATGCTAGACAACACGTGTTCCCTAGCTTGAGCAGCGTGCGAACTGGCCGTGGAGTACTCTCGATCGTGTGGGGGTGTTATGCGAATGCAAAAGGCTTTTCCTTTTGAACTTGTAGAAATTATAACATTTTGTAATGCTCCTTGGCGCGATCGATAGATAAAAATATTTTAGAGTTGGCGCGATCGATAGTTTAAAAACGTTAGGGCTTTTCCCTCGCGGTAAGCTGGAGTTTGCCAGTTTGGCACATTGTCGGTTTGCTCACATCGGTACCACATGTTAGTGATCTATGCCAAGCCAATGCATGTTGAGCGACGGGCCGGAACGGCCGTGTGGGGTGCGATGCGAACATGACATGTGTGTTATACGTGTTCGAGTTTCTTGTTTTGAACTTGTGAAGTGTAACGTTTAGTTTTGAATTTATAAGTTTGGTGGTCGTGGCCATATATATACTCCCCCTTTCTAAATATAAGCCTTTTTAGAGATTTCAATATAAACTACATACGAATATATGAAACTGCTACACGAGCATTTGTAACTACAATGTTCAGCTCCTTGGAGTACTCCTATTGAAAAGGCCAGGCTTTTGGCGCGCGGTAGGCAGGGGAACTTGGCCTCTCAGTTTGCTGCTATTCACATGCGGTGGCACATGCTAGTGATGTAACAAGTCGATGGGCGCCCCTTCGGTGAGCGGCGAGCCGGACCGAGCGTCTGTTCGTGTGAAGCGAATGTGACATGCTGTTAGTTCGCGGGCGCCACGACAGTGATACATCTCCGTCGTATCTACTTTTCCAAACACTTTTGCCCTTGTTTTGGACTCTAACTTGCATGATTTGAATGGAACTGACCCGGACTGGCGTTGTTTTCAGCAGAACTGCCATGGTGTTATTTTTGTGCAGAAATAAAAGTTTTCGGAATGATCTGAAAATCCACGGAGCAACCTTTTGGAATTAATAAAAAATATTGGCGAAAGAATCAACGTCAGGGGGGCCACACCCTGTCCACGAGGGTGGGGGGCCCCTGCCTCGTGGGCCCCTGAAGCTCCACCGACCTCAACTCCAACTCCATATATTCACATTCGCGGAGAAAAAAATCAGAGAGAAAGATTCATCGCGTTTTACGATATGGAGCCGCCACCAAGCCCTAAACTCTCTCGCAAGAGCTGATCTGGAGTCCGTTCGGGGCTCCGGAGAGGGGAATCCATCACCGTCGTCATTATCAACCTTCCTCACCAATTTCATGATGCTCACCGCTGTGCGTGAGTAATTCCATCGTGGGCTTGCTGGACGGTGATGGGTTGGATGAGATTTACCATGTAATCGAGTTAGTTTTGTTAGGGTTTGATCCCTAGTATCCACTATGTTCTGAGATTGATGTTGCTATGACTGTGCTATGCTTAATGCTTGTCATTAGGACCCGATTGCCATGATTTCAGATATGAACCTATTATGTTTTCATGAATATATGTGAGTTCTTGATCCTATCTTGCAAGTCTATAGTCACCCATTATGTGTTATGATCTCTTAACCCCGAAGTGACAATAATCGGGATACTTACCAATGATGGCCGTAGTTTGAGGAGTTCATGTATTCACTAAGTGTTAATGCTTTGGTCCGGTACTCTATTAAAAGGAGGCCTTAATATCCCTTAGTTACCAATAGGACCCCGCTGCCATGGGAGGGTAGGACAAAAGATGTCATGCAAGTTCTTTTCCATAAGCACGTATGACTATATTCGGAATACATGCGTACATTACATTGATGAACTGGAGCTAGTTCTGTGTCACCCTATGTTATAACCCTTACATGAGGAATCACATCCGACATAATTATCCATCACTGATCCAATGCCTACGAGCTTTTCACATATTGTTCTTTGCTTAGTTAATTTACCGTTGCTGCTGTTACAATTACTACAAACTGCTACTGTTACTTTTGCTACTGTTACCATTACTTCCATACTACTTTGCTACTAAACACTTTGCTGCAGATACTAAGTTATCCAGGTGTGGTTGAATTGACAACTCAACTGCTAATACTTGAGAATGTTATTTGGCTCCCCTTGTGTCGAATCAATAAATTTGGATTGAATACTCTACCCTCGAAAACTGTTGCGATCCCTTATACTTGTGGGTTATCAAGACTATTTTCTGGCGCTGTTGCCGGGGAGCATAGCTCTATTCTTTGAGTCACTTGGGATTTACATCTGCTGATCACTATGAGGAACTTGAAAGACAAAAGAACTAAGATTTTCCCCTCAACTACGAGGGGAGGTAAGGAACTGCCATCTAGCTCTGCACCTGTTTCTCCTTCTGTTTTGAGTAAGCTTGCGACACCTAAACCTGCTTCTGCTATTAATTCTGATATGTCGCATGTTATTGATGATGCCACTTCTACTATGTGTGATGCTTATGATGAAACTACTTCTATGCTTGATACTACTGTGCCATTAGGTGAATTTCTTGATGAACAACTTGCTAGGGATAGAGAGAATGAAATTATTGAAACTGATAATATTGATGAAAGTGATGATGAAGATTCTTTAGATATGAATTTCCTGTTGTGCCTGAGGGTTATGCTATGAATGAAGAAACTGCTAGAGATTTTCTTGCTTGCAATGATAGATCTGATCTTACGAAGTTACTAGCTAAGCTTAAAGAAAAGTCTCTGAATGCTAGAATGAAATATGACCCTACTTTTGCTACTTCACCTATCTGTGTTACCGATAAGGATTATGATTTCTCTGTCGATCCTGAGATAATTACTTTGGTTGAATCTGATCCTTTTTATGGCTATGAATCTGAAACTGTTGTGCTCACATCTTACTAAATTGAATGGTATAACCACCTGTTCACTAATGATGAGAAAACTCGTTACTACTATATCCTTAAATTATTTCCGTTCTCACTAAAGGGTGATGCTAAAACATGGTTTAATTCTCTTGATCCTGATTGTGTGCGTAGTCCCCAGGATATGATTTATTACTTCTCTGCAAAATATTTCCCCGCTCATAAGAAACAAGCTGCTTTAAGGGAAATATATAATTTTGTGCAAATTGAAGAAGAGAGTCTCCCACAATCTTGGGGGAGGCTTCTCCATTTACTTAATGCTTTGCCTGATCATCCTCTCAAGAAAAATGAAATACTTGATATCTTTTATAATGGACTAACCGATGCTTCCAGAGACCACCTGGATAGTTGTGCTGGTTGTGTTTTCAGGGAAAGAACTGTTGATCAAGCTGAATTGCTATTGAATAACATGTTGACTAATGAAAATAATTGGACACTTCCTGAACCAACTCCTAAGCCAACTCCGAAGAAAAGAGGTGCTCTATTTCTCAGTCCAGAAGATATGCAAGAGGCAAAGAAATCTATGAAAGAAAAGGTATTAAAGCTGAAGATGTTAAGAATTTACCTCCTGTTGAAGAAATACATGGTCTTGATAACCTGACACAGGTAGTAAAGGTAAATTCTCTCTATAGGTATGATAAATTTGAAATTCCGTCTACTAAGTTTGCTAGTTAATGCTTGGATGAGTTTGATGACTTTATGGCTAAACAAGAAAACTTCAATGCTTATGTTGGTTAACAATTGAAATAAAATGCTTATATGATTGGACACCTGAGTGATTATATGTCAAGAGTTAAAGGTGAACTTAAACTCATTAGTAAACATGCTTCTATGGTTACCACTCAAGTAGAACAAGTGCTTAAAGCTCAAAATGATTTGCTCAATGAATTAGATGATAAGAAAAATGATAATGTTGTTAGAGTTATGACTAGAGGTGGTAAAATGACTCAGGAACCTTTGTATCCTGAGGGCACCCTAAGAGGATTGAGCAAGATTCTCAAAGAAATAATGTTGATGCACTTAGTCCTTCTAAAAAGAAGAAGAAAAATGATAGGACTTTGCATGCTTCTAGTGAACTTGTTGCAGACACACCTGAGAATCCCAATGATATTTCTATTTCTGATGCTGAAACACAATATGGTGATGAACATGAACCTAGTGATAATATTAATAATAATGTTCATGTTGATGTTCAACCTAGCAATAACAATGATGTATCAATTGAACCTGCTGTTGATCTTGATAACCCACGATCAAAGAATCAATGTTATGGTAAGAGAGACTTTGTTGCTAGGAAGCACGGTAAAGAAAGAGAACCATGGGTTCAGAAACCCATGCCTTTTCCTCCTAAACCATCCAAGAAAAAGGATGATGAGGACTTTGAGCGCTTTGCTGAAATGATTAGACCTATCTTTTTGCGTATGCATTTGACTGATATGCTTAAAATGAATCCTTATGCTAAGTACATGAAAGATATTGTTGCAAATAAAAGAAAGATATCGGAAGCTAAAATTTTCACCATGCTTGCTAATTATACTTTTAAGGGTGGAATACCTAAGAAACTTGGTGATCCAGGAGTACCCACTATACCATGCTCCATTAAAAGAAACTATGTTAAAACTACTTTTATGTGATCTTGGAGCCGGTGTTAGTGTTATGCCTCTCTCTTTATATCATAGACTTGAATTGAATAAGTTGACACCTACTGAAATATCTTTGCAAATGGCCGATAAATTAACCGCTATACCTGTCGGTATTTGTGAGGATGTGCCTGTTGTGGTTGCAAATGTTACTATTTTAACGGACTTTGTTATTCTTGATATTCCCGAGGACGATAGTATGTCGATTATCCTTGGTAGACCCTTTTTGAATACTGTAGGGGCTTTTATTGATTGCAACAAAGGAAATGCCACTTTTCATGTTAATGGTAATGAGCATACGGTACACTTTCCGAGGAAACAACCTCAAGTTCACAGTATAAATTCTATTGGAAAAATTCCATCGATTATTATTGGAGGTTATGAATTCCCTCTTCCTACCATCAAGAAGAAATATGATATTCTTATTATTGGGGATATACATATCCCTGTTGAGGTAACCTAGTGTTATTCGAAATTTCTCCGGTTTCATGCAATTCGGAATGAGTTTGTTAACAAGACTTGATCAACCTTGTTAGTGGATTCCTTTTGATAAGCATGAGATGGATGAAGTTAGAACGCACAACTCTCTATACCCTTCTTTTACTTTCTGTCATCTAGATTAAATAAAGCAAAAATAGTATATTCTATCTGTTTTCTGAATTATCCTTGCAATAAAAAAATACCCCGAAAATAAAAGTTCTCCAAATGCCCTGAAAATGAAATATGATTTTTATAGAATATTTGAGAATATCTAGCACTGAGAACACAGCAGGGGGCAAGCACCTGGCCACAAGGGTCCAGGGTGCGCCCACCCCTCGGGGCGCGCCCCCTGCCTCGTGGGCCCCTGGTGGCACCCCCCACTTATTCCTGCACCCACGCACTTCTTCTTCCTCCCAAAAAATCACCATCCAGGTCAAGCACGAGTTCTAGCTCATCTTGCTGCCATTTTTGATCTCCTTGCTCAAAGCTCCATTCACAAAACTGCTTTATGGGATTGTTCTTTGGTATGTGACTGCTCCAATGGTCCAATTAACTTTTGTTCTAGTACTTTATTCATTGCAAATTTTTGCTGCTGAGGTGATCCTGTTCTTGAGCTTGCATGTCAAATTTATATGGTCCCAAGTAGTTCTAATGCATGATATAGTCTTTAGGCACTTGTGGGAGTAGTTGCTATCAATTTTGTTGAGTTTGGTTCACTTATATTTTGAGTTACTAAAAATTTCAGAAATTTTCAGGAAATGATGAAGAGATTTTTGAGGGGCTCTTCGAGCTAAAGCTCGAAGGATAAACAAAATAAGGAGAATAAAAAGCCCAAATATAATCTCCCTCGCGTCGCAGAGGTTCGGCCGTGTGAATGGCCTTGTGATGAGTTCTTGAGAGCAGCCGGGATTCATGATGATTTTTATTCTTTGGCTGATAATGCAGGACTCACCAACTTCCTCCACAACCAGCTCGATCAGTATCTCCTACTCACTAATACTTTCATGCAAAAAATTTACTTTCATGCTAAGAAATAACCACCTTTAGTGGAGTTTCATTTATATGATGAGGTTAAGGAGATGACACTACAAGATTTTTGTAGGGTCTGCAAGATACCCTTTGAGGGCAACATAGAGGAACCACATCGTAGTGATGTGGATGGATTTATTGATATGATTGCTGTAGGGGAAACGAGGAAGGTTTCCGATGCAAGAATTACTAGCATACACTTTTCTGTTCTACGTTACTTTGCAATATTTGCTAGTAGATGCTTATTTGGTCGCGGGAACTGTGGAAACTTTAGTGCCCCTGATATTGTTATTGTGTGCCATGCTTTGTTTCGCGATAAAACTTTTAGTTTAGGCGCTATTATTGCTAAACGATTAAGTCTGAACCGTACAAAGGGCCCCATCTTTGGAGACATCTTTGCTTCACGCCTTGCTAAACACTTTAGGATACCTATTAGGCATTATGAGAAAGAGGAAAAGTTGTTGCCACCTATTTTTCTAGATTATAAGAGTATGGTAGCACATGAATTTATTGTTAAAAATAATGAGATGATGCTTAAGTACAATTTGAGATTTAATAAAACTCACGGTGAGACTATTATCTTGCATGCATGCTCTTTGTTTGACTTATCTTCAGGCATGTGCCTCATCTTGCCAGAGGCTGTTCACGCATACCGGAGCCAGACACTAGCTCCAGAGCGTGAGCCGGAACCACTACTTGACCCTTATAGATAGTCCTTTTATTAGTGGGATCCGGAGGAGATCGCCAGCCAGTGGCACTCAAATGACACTCATCAGTACACCGGGGAGAGTAGCTCTAATCCATGGGCATAGACTAACTTAGGCCAAAAGCCTAAGCTTGGGGGAGTATGTATTTCTCATCGACATTACATTCATGTTCACACACTCATTCTAGTTGTCGGTGCTCATACTTTTTCTTTGTACTATCCATGCTAGTTTATTTCTTTTTCTTGCTTTCTTCTTGTGTGTTTGAATAACCTTAAGAAAAACAAAAAAATTAGTTATAACTTTTAGCTAGTTTACTTTCCATGCCTGTAGTAGTAGTAATTAAAAGAAAACTCAAAAAAGATTTCTCGTTCTTCTTTTGCTTGTTGGGAGCTTTCCCGTGTAAATAGTTTTATTTCTTTTCTTTCCTTTGGGGGTCGAGAGGAGAAGACCATGATGAAAATGTTGAGTGGCTCTCATATGCATTATTGTTGATTTAATCAAGAGCCTATATTACCTTGTCTTCTCCCTTGAATTGAATGCTTGCACATTCCAGCTTAGTCCAATACACGTGCACTATTATTATTATCCACACTGTTCAGTCTTGCAAGTGAAAGGCAATAATGACGATATATGATGGACTGATTGAGATGAGAGAAGCCGGTATGAACTCGACCTATCTTGTTTTTGTAAATATGATTAGTTCATCGTTCCTGATTCAGCCTATTATGAATAAACATATTTGCAATGACAATTAGAGATTATAGTTGCTTATGTCATGCTTAATTAGCTAGGAGTTTATAATGGTTTACCTTGTGTGCCAACATGCTATTAAAATGGTTGTGATGTGGTATGATAGGGTGGTATCCTCCTTTGAATGATTCAAGTGGCTTTACTTGGCACATATTCACGCATGTAGTTGAAACAAAATCAACATAGCCTCCATGATATTTACGTTCATGGTGGATTATATCCTACTCATGCTTGCATTCAATGTCTATTAATTTTAATGCATGTTCATGACTGTTGTCGCTCTTTAGTTGGTCGCTTCCCAGTCTCTTTCTAGCCTTCAATTGTACTAAGCGGGAATACTGCTTGTGCATCCAAAATCCTTAAACCCCAAAGTTATTCCATATGAGTCCACCATACCTTCCTATATGCGGTATCTACATGCCGTTCCAAGTAAATTTGTATGTGCCAAACTCCAAACCTTCAAATGAAATTTTGTTTTGTATGCTCGAACAGCTCATGTATCAACTAGGGTTGTCTGTACCTTCCATGCTAGGTGGGTTATTCTCAAGAGGAGTGGACTTTGCTCCTCACTCACGAGAAAATGGTTGGTCATCGGGATGCCTAGTCCCTTGCTCAATTCAAATCAAAATAAGTGCAAACAAAACTCCCCCAGGATTGTTGTTAGTTGGAGGCACCCGTTGTTTCGGGCAAGCCATGGATTGATGATTGTTTGTGGAGGGGGAGTATAAACTTTACCATTCTGTTTGGGAACCACCTATAATGTGTGTAGCATGGAAGATATCGAGATCTCTCGGTTGTTATGTTGACAATGAAAGTATGCCACCAAAAATATTATTTGTCGCTATTTCAAACTCGAGATCTGGCACCTCTACAAATCCATGCTTCCCTCTGCGAAGGGCCTATCTATTTACTTTTATGTTGAGTCACCATCCTCTTATTAAAAAGCACCAGTTGGAGAGCACCGCTGTGAGTATGACTATGACTGGATCTCTTTTACCATGAATTACAATGTTTAGTCAGTCCTTGATCTTCAGAGGTGCTCTGCATTTATGTTTTGCAGTCTCAGAAAGGGCTAGCGAGATACCATCTTGTTATATCATATTATGATTGCTTTGAGAAAGTGTTGTCATCCAAGATTTATTATTATTGCTCGCTAGTTGATTATGCCATTGATATGAGTAAACATGAGACCTAAGTGTTATTGTGAAATGTGGTTAGTTCGTAATCTTTGCCGAAAACATGAATGATGGCTTTACATATTTGCAACAACAAGAGCAAATCGAGTTTGTAAAAGTTTTTCTTTATCACTTTCAGTTTATCAACTGAATTGCTTGACGACAAGCAAAGGTTTAAGCTTGGGCGAGTTGATACGTCTCCATCGTATCTACTTTTCCAAACACTTTTGCCCTTGTTTTGGACTCTAACTTGCATGATTTGAATAGAACTGACCCGGACTGATGCTGTTTTCAGCAGAACTGCCATGGTGTTATTTTTGTGCAAAAACAAAAGTTCTCGGAATGACCTGAAAATCCATGGAGAAACTTTTTGGAGTTAATAAAAAATATTGGCGAAAGAATCAACACCAGGGGGCCCACACCCTGTCCACGAGGGTGGGGGCGCCCCCCTAGGGCGCTCCCCCCTGCCTCGTGTCCCCCCTGGAGCTCCAGCGACCTCAACCCCAACTCCATATATTCACGTTCGAGGAGAAAAAAATAAGAGAGAAGGATTCATCGCGTTTTACGATACGGAGCCGCTGCCAAGCCCTAAACTCTCTCGGGAGGGCTGATCTGGAGTCTGTTTGGGGCTCTGGAGAGGGGAATTCGTCGCCGTCGTCATCATCAACCATCCTCCATCACCAATTTCATGATGCTCACCGCGGTGCATGATTAGTTCCATCGTAGGCTTGCTGGACGTTGATGGGTTGGATGAGATTTACCATGACGTCTATTTGTGTGAAGCGAACGTGACATGCTATTAGTTCGCGGGCGCCACGGCGGCGGTGATACGTCTCCATCGTATCTACTTTTCCAAACACTTTTGCCCTTATTTTGGACTCTAACTTGCATGATTTGAATGGAACTGACCCGGACTGACGCTGTTTTCAGCAGAACTGCCATGATGTTATTTTTGTGCAGAAATACAAGTTCTCGGAATGACCTGAAAATCCACGGAGCAACTTTTTGGAATTAATAAAAAATATTGGCGAAAGAATCAACGTCAGGGGGCCCACACCCTATCCACGAGGGTGGGGGCGCGCCCCCAGCCTCGTGGGTCCCCTAAAGCTCCACCGACCTCAACTCCAACTCCATATATTCACGTTCGTGGAGAAAAAAAATCAGAGAGAAAGATTCATCGTGTTTTACGATACAGAGCCGCCGCCAAGCCCTAAACTCTCTCGGGAGGGCTGATCTGGAGTCCGTTCGAGGCTCCGGAGAGGGGAATCTGTCGCCGTTGTTGATGACCCACAAGTGTACGGGATCTATCGTAGTCCTTTCGATAAGTAAGAGTGTCGAACCCAACGAGGAGCAGAAGGAAATGATAAGCGGTTTTCAGTAAGGTTTTCTCTGCAACCACTGAAATTGTAGGTGATAGATAGTTTTGTGATAAGATAAATTGGAACGAGTAATAAGTAAATAAAGTAAATAAAGTGCAGCAAGGTAGCCCAATCCTTTATGTAGCAAAGGATAAGCCTGGACAATTTCTTATAATGAGAAAGGAGCTCCCGAGGACACATGGGAATTATCGTCAAGCTAGTTTTCATCATGCTCATATGATTCGCGTTCGGTACTTTGATAATTTGATATGTGGGTGGACCTGTGCTTGGGTACTGCCCTTACTTGGACAAGCATCCCACTTATGATTAACCCCTATTGCAAGCATCCACAAGTACAAAAGAAGTATTAAGGTAAACCTAACCACAACATTAAACATATGGGTCCAAATCAGCCCCTATCGAAGCAACGCATAAACTAGGGTTTAAGCTTCTGTCACTCTAGCAACCCATCATCTACTTATTACTTCCCAATGCCTTCCTCTAGGCCCAAATAATGGTGAAGTGTCATGTAGTCGACGTTCACATAACACCACTAGAGGAAAAGACAACATACATCTCATCAAAATATCGAACGAATACCAAATTCACATGACTACTAATAGCAAGACTTCACCCATGTCCTCAGGAACAAACGCAACTACTCATAAAGCATATTCATGTTCATAATCAGAGGAGTAATAATATGCATTAAGGATCTGAACATATGATCTTCCACCAAGTAAACCAATTAGCATCAACTACAAGGAGTAATCAACACTACTAGCAACCCACAGGTACCAATTTGTGGTTTTGATACAAGATTGGATGCAAGAGATGAACTAGGGTTTTGAGAGGAGATGGTGCTGGTGAAGATGTTGATGGAGATTGACCCCCTCCCGATGAGAGGATCATTGATGATGACGTTGGTGATGATTTCCCCCTCCCGGAGGGAAGTGTCCGCTGCAGAACAGCTCCGCCGGAGCCCTAGATTGGTTCCGCCAAGGTTTCGCCTCGTGGCGGTGGAGTTTCGTCCCGTAAGCTTGCCCACAATTTTTTCCAAGGTAAAAGCCCTCATATAGCAGAAGATGGACACCGGGGGGCCACCAGGGGGCCCAGGAGACATGGGGCGCGCCCAGTAGGGGTGGGCGCGCCCCCACCCTCCTGGACAGGGTGTGGGCCCCCTGATGTATTTCTTCCACTCAATAATTCTTATTAATTCCAAAAACATGTTTCGTGGAGTTTCAGGATTTTTGGAGCAGTGCAGAATAGGTTTCCAATGTTTGCTCATTTTCCAGCCAGAATTCCAGCTGTCGGCATTCCCCCTCTTCATGGTAAACCTTGTAAAATAAGAGAGAATAGCCATAAGTATTGAGATATAATGTGTAATAACATCCCATAATGCAATAAATATTGATATAAAAGCATGATGCAAAATGGACGTATCAATCCCCCAAGCTTAGACATCGCTTGTCCTCAAGCGGAAGCCGATATCAAAAAATATGTCCACATGTTTAGAGATAGAGGTGTCGATAAAAATAAAATACGGACATGAGGGCATCATGATCATTCTTATAACAACAACATAAATAGATTTTATCATATGATTTCTTATGCTCAGATAACAATCAATTCACCATGTCAAGTATGGTTCAAAAACTTTATTGAGAACTAACAAACTATAATCTCAGTTATTGAAGCAATTGCAATTTATCATAACATGAGAAAGAGTCAACAATAGAGCTTTTCAGCAAGTCCACATACTCAACTATCTTGTAGTCTTCTACAATTGCTAACACTCACGCGATACTTGTGGTTATGGAGTTTCAGCCAGACACTGAGAAAGATAGGGGCTTATTGTGTTGCCTCCCAACGTATTCACCTTTGGGTGATGTCAACAATAATAGCCCATGCTAACTTACATCCAATTGGATATATACATCATGATCTTTCAAACACGAGGAGCTTGCCAAAGGATAAAATGAAAAAGGGAAAGGTGAGGATCACCTTGACTCAAGCATAAAGTAAAAACATAAAGTAAAAGATAGGCCCTTCGCAGAGGGAAGCAGAGGTTGTCATGTGCGTTTAGGGTTGGATGCACAAAATCTTAATGCAAAAGAACGTCACTTTATATTGCCCCTTGTATGTGGACCTTTATTATGCAGTCCGTCGCTTTTATTACTTCCACAACAAGATCGTATAAAGCTTATTTTCTCTGCACTAATAAGTCATACATATTTAGATAGCAATTTTTATTACCTGCAACATGACAACTTACTTGAAGGATCTTACTCAATCCATAGGTAGGTATGGTGGACTCTCATGGCAAAATTGGGTTTAAGGATATTTGGAAGCACAAGTAGTATCTCTACTTAGTGCAAGGAATTTGGCTAGCATGAGGGGGAAAGGCAAGCTCAACATGTTTGGAAGGTCAATGATAATATACTTTAACTGAGATGTGAGAAAACATAAACCATTACGTTGTCTTCCTTGTCCAACGTCAACTCTTTTAGCATGTCATACTTAATGAGTGCTCCCAATCATAAAAGTGTCCAAGACAATATATTTGTATGTGAGCCTCTCTTTCCTTATCACTTCCTATTAATTGCAACAATGACCAAGACTACGTTTATCAACTCTCAACAACTTTTATGCCTCATACTTTCTATATGTGAAGTCATCACTAACCATAAGATCAATATGAACTCTTTTATTCTTTCTACTTCCTCAAGATCATAGCAACATAGCAAAGCCCTTGACTCAACACTAATCTTTATCATAGATAGCTCACGGACTCGATTACATAAAGAGATCACAAAGCAAAACTCGGAACTACTTGATATCAAAACTTCAATCTACTAAATCAAAATACTACTAAAAGGATCGACTAAATAAAATGGTAAAGATAGGAGTGTGATGGTGATACGATACCGGGGCACCTCCCCCAAGCTTGGCAGTTGCCAAGGGGAGTGCCCATACCCATGTAGTTATGTCTCCTTCTTCACGGTTGGTGTTATGATCTTCTTGGCGATGATGCCCCTCAGGATACAGTTCTCCTCCTCGAGCTTATTGATTTGTTGTTTGAGGTCCATAATTTCTTTACGGAGCTTGCCCGTAACGGCCAAAGCTCCCTTTACCCAAGGACACTGCATAGCTTTTCTTGATCTTCCTCCATGGCATCTATCCTTTTCAAATCAGCCTCCATCTCATCCTCCGTTGATGGTCCAAAGTGATAAGCATCGCTATTTTCTCCTGGACCTGGTGTTGGGTGAGACACCCGACTGTCCCCGACTGACTCTTGAGAAGACATCTTGCTTTTAATCTGCAACAGGAACAACTCGAAACGAAAACAGAGGATATTTGCGTGATACGGTGGTCAAAACCTCCGGGAGTATATATAATGAATTTTTACCAACCAAAATACGTAACGTGCAAGAAAACGGAGTCCGGGAGGCACACGAGGTGCCAACGAGATAGGGGGCGCGCCCTCCACTCTCGTGGAGGCCTCGTGTCCCTTTCGGATTACTTCTTTCTTCCTAAAATTCTTAAATATTCCAAAACTGATAAAAATTGTCATTGGAGTTGTTTTGGAGTCGGTTTACTTACCGTACCACATACCTATTCCTTTTTGGAGTCTGGAACATTCTGGAAAGTGTCCCTTATGTATTCCTCCGGGGTTACGGTTTCAATAATATTAGTTTCAACATTGATAGGATTACCTGAAATATAATGTTTAATTCTTTGACCGTTCACCACCCTCGGACTTGTGCCTTCGAAGTTGTTGATTTTTATGGCACCAGAACGATAGACCTTCTCGATAACGTAGGGACCTTCCCATTTAGAGAGAAGTTTTCCTGCAAAAAATCTTAAACGAGAGTTGAATAATAACACATAATCACCTACGTTAAACTCATGCTTTTGTATCCTTTTATCATGCCAGCGTTTGACTTCTTCTTTGAATAGCTTGGCATTCTCATAGGCTTGGGTTCTCCATTCATCAAGTGAGCTAATATCAAACAACCTCTTCTCACTGGCAAGTTTGAAGCCATAGTTGAGCTCTTTAATAGCCCAATATGCTTTATGTTCAAGTTCAAGAGGTAAATGACACGCTTTTCATAAACCATTTTATATGGAGACATACCCATAGGATTTTTGTATGCAGTTCTGTAGGCCCATAATGCATCATCAAGTTTCTTGGACCAATTCTTTCTAGATCTATTGACAGTCTTTTGCAAAATTAATTTGAGCTCTCTATTGATCAACTCTACTTGACCACTAGACTACGGATGATAAGGAGATGCGATTCTATGATTGACATCATACTTAGCAAGCATCTTACGGAAAGCACCATGAATAAAATGTGAACCACCATCAGTCATAAGATATCTAGGGACTCCAAACCTCGGAAAAATAACTTCTTTAAGCATTTTAATAGAAGTGTTATGATCAGCACTACTAGTTGGAATAGCTTCTACCCACTTAGTAACGTAATCAACAACAACTAAAATATGTGTATAACCATTAGAGGCAGGAAAAGGTCCCATATAATCAAAGCCCCAAACATCAAACGGTTCAATAACAAGAGAGCAATTCATAGGCATTTCTTGACGTCTACTAATATTACCTATTCTTTGACATTCGTCACAAGATAAGACAAACTTACGAGCATCTTTGAAGAGAGTAGGCCAATAAAAACCAGATTGTAGTACCTTGTGTGCAGTTCTATCTCCAGCGTGGTGTCCTCCATAAGATTCAGAGTGACACTTGCATAGGATCTGTTCATGTTCATGCCCAGGCACACAACATCTAATAACACCATCTACTCCTTCTTTATAAAGGTGTTGGTCATCCCAGAAGTAATGTCTTAAATCATAAAAGAACCTTTTCTTTTGCCGGTATGTGAAACTAGGCGGTATAAATTTAGCAATAATGTAATTAGCATAATCAGCATACCAAGGAGCAGTACGATAAGCATTAATGACCGCTAATTGTTCATCAGGAAAGCTATCATCAATAGGCAGTGGGTCATCAAGAACATTCTCTAACCTAGACAAGTTGTCTGCAACGGGGTTCTCAGCTCCCTTTCTATCAATAATATGCAAATCAAATTCTTGGAGCAGGAGAACCCATCTAATGAGCCTAGGCTTAGCATATTTCTTTTCCATAAGATATTTAATAGCAGCATGATCAGTGTGAATAGTAACTTTGGAATCAACAATATAAGGTCTAAACTTATCACATGCAAACACAACTGCTAAGAATTCTTTTTCAGTAGTAGCATAATTTATCTGGGCAGTATCAAGAGTCTTACTAGCATACTGGATAACATTCAATTTCTTATCAACTCTTTGCCCTAGAACAGCACCTACAGCATAATCACTAGCATCACACATAATTTCAAAGGGTAAATTCCAATCAGGTGGCTGAACAATAGGTGCAGTGATCAAAGCTTTCTTAAGTATTTCAAATGCTTCTACACAATCATCATCAAAGACAAAAGGAATATCTTTTTGTAATAAATTAGTCAGAGGCCTAGAGATTTTAGAGAAGTCCTTAATGAACCTCCTATAAAAACCTGCATGACCAAGGAAACTTCTTATACCTTTTATGTGTTGGGGAACGTAGTAATTTCAAAAAATTTCCTACGCACACGCAAGATCATGGTGATGCATAGCAACGAGAGGGGAGAGTGTTGTCTACGTACCCTCGTAGACCAAAGCGGAAGCGTTGACACAACGTAGAGGAAGTAGTCATACGTCTTCCCGGTTCAACCGATCCAAGCACCGTTACTCTGGCACCTCCGAGTTCTTGACACACGTACAGCTCGATGACGCACCCCGGGCTCCGATCCAACAGAGCTTCAGGGAGGAGTTCCGTCAGCACGACGGCGTGGTGACGATCTTGATGTTCAACTGTCGCAGGGCTTCGCCTAAGCACCGCTACAATATGACCGAGGTGTAATATCGTGGAGGGGGGCACCGCACACGGCTAAGGAACGATCACGAAGATCAACTTGTGTGTCTATGGGGTGCCCCCTTCCTCCATATATAAAGGGGGAGAGGAGGAGGGGGCCGGCCAAGGGGGAGGCGCGCCCTAGGAGGGGGAAACCTACTCCAAGTAGGTTTCCCCCTTCCCTTTCCTATTCCAAGAAGGAGGGGGAAGGAAGGAGTGGGAGAGGGGGAAGGCAAGGGGGGCGCCGCCCCCCTTCCTTGTCCTATTCGGACTCAAGGGGAGGGGGCGCGCCACTTGCCCTGGCCGGCCCCTCTCTCTCTCCACTAGGGCCCATCAAGGCCCATTACTTCCGGGAGGGGGGGGGTGGGTTCCGGTAACCCTCCGGTACTCCGTTTTTTCTCCGAAAACACCCGGAACACTTCCGGTGTCCGAATATAGTCATCCAATATATCAATATTTATTTCTCGACCATTTCGAGACTCCTCGTCATGTCCGTGATCACATCCGGGACTCCGAACAACCTTCGGTACATCAAAATACATAAACTCATAAAGTAACTGTCATCGTAACTTTAAGCGTGCGGACCCTACGGTTCGAGAACAATGTAGACATGACCGAGACACGTCTCCGGTCAATAACCAATAGCGGGACCTGGATGCCCATATTGGTTCCTACATATTCTACGAAGATCTTTATTGGTCAGATCGCATAACAACATACATTATTCCCTTTGTCATCGGTATGTTACTTGCCCGAGATTCGATCGTCGGTATCCAATACCTAGTTCAATCTCGTTACCGGCAAGTCTCTTTACTCGTTCCGTAATACATCATCTCACAACTAACTCATTAGTTGCAATGCTTGCAAGGCTTAAGTGATGTGCATTACCGAGAGGGCCCAGAGATACCTCTCCGACATTCGGAGTGACAAATCCTAATCTCGAAATACGCCAACCCAACAAGTACCTTTGGAGACACCTGTAGAGCACCTTTATAATCACCTAGTTACGTTGTGACGTTTGGTAGCACACAAAGTGTTCCTCCGGTAAACGGGAGTTGCATAATCTCATAGTCATATGAACATGTATAAGTCATGAAGAAAGCAATAGCAACATACTAAACGATCGGGTGCTAAGCTAATGGAATGGGTCATGTCAATCAGATCATTCAACTAATGATGTGATCTCGTTAATCAAATAACAACTCTTTGTTCATGGTTAGGAAACATAACCATCTTTGATTAACAAGCTAGTCAAGTAGAGGCATACTAGTGACACTCTGTTTGTCTATATATTCACACATGTATTATGTTTCCGGTTAATACAATTCTAGCATGAATAATAAACATTTATCATGAAATAAGGAAATAAATAATAAATTTATTATTGCCTCTAGGGCATATTTCCTTCAGTCTCCCACTTGCACTAGAGTCAATAATCTAGTTCACATCGCCATGTGATTTAACACCAATATTCACATCTGTATGTGATTAATACCCATAGTTCACATCGTCATGTGATCAATACCCCAAGGGTTTACTAGAGTCAATAATCTAGTTCACATCGCTATGTGATTAACACCCAAAGAGTACTAAGGTATGATCATGTTTTGCTCGTGAGAGAAGTTTAGTCAACGGGTCTGTCACATTCAGAGCCGTATGTATTTTGCAAATATTCTATGTCTATAATGCTCTGCACGGAGCTACTCTAGCTAATTGCTCCCACTTTCAATATGTATCCAGATTAAGACTTACAGTCATATGGATCAGTGCCAAAACTTGTATCGACGTAACCCTTTACGACGATCCTTTTGTCACCTCCATAATTGAGAAACATATCCTTATTCTACTAAGGTTAATGTTTGACCGCTGTCCAGTGATCTACTCCTAGATCACTATTGTACTCCCTTACCAAACTCAGTGGTAGGGTATGCAATAGATCTGGTACACAGCATGGCATACTTTATAGAACCTATGGCCAAGGCATAGGGAATGACTTTCATTCTCTTTCTATCTTCCGCCGTGGTCTGGCTTTGAGTCTTACTCAATTTCACACCTTGTAACACAGGCAAGAACTCTTTCTTTGACTGTTCCATTTTGAACTACTTCAAAATCTTGTCAAGGTATGTATTCATTGAAAAACTTATCAAGCGTCTTGATCTATCTCTATAGATCTTGATGCTCAATATGTAAGCAGCTTCACCGAGGTCTTTCTTTGAAAAACTCCTTTCAAACACTCCTTTATGCTTTGCAGAATAATTCTACATTATTTCCGATCAACAATATGTCATTCACATATACTTATCAGAAATGCTGTAGTGCTCCCACTCACTTTCTTGTAAATACAGGCTTCACCGTAAGTCTGTACAAAACTATATGCTTTGATCAACTTATCAAAGCATATATTCCAACTCTGAGATGCTTGCACCAGTCCATAGATGGATCGCTGGAGCTTGCACATTTTTGTTAGCACCATTAGGCTTGACAAAACCTTTTGGTTGCATCATATAGAACTCTTCTTTAAGAAAACCATTAAGGAATGCGGTTTTGACATCCATTTGCCAGATTTCATAAAATGTGGCAATTGCTAACATGATTCGGACAGACTTAAGCATCGCTACAGTTGAGAAAATCTCATTGTGGTCAACACCTTGAACTTGTCAAAAACCTTTTTGCGACAAGTCGAGCTTTGTAGATAGTCACACTACTATCAATGTCCGTCTTCCTCTTGAAGATCCATTTATTTCTTATGGTTTGCCGATCATCGGGCAAGTCCATCAAAGTCCACACTTTGTTCTCATACATGGATCATATCTCAGATTTCATGGCCTCCAGCCATTTTGTGGAATCTGGGCTCATCATCGCTTCCTCATAGTTCGTAGGTTTATCATGGTCTAGTAACATGACTTTCAGAACAGGATTACCGTACCACACTGGTACAGACCGTACTCTGGAAGACCTACGAGGTTCTGTAGTAACTTGATCTGAAGTTTCATGATCATCATCATTAGCTTCCTCACTAATTGGTGTAGGAATCACTGGAACTTATTTCAGTGATGAACTATTTTCCAATTTGGGAGAAGGTACAGTTACCTCATCAAGTTCTACTTTCCTCCCACTCACTTCTTTCGAGAGAAACTCCTTCTCTAGAAAGGATCCATTTTTAGCAACAAATATCTTGCCTTCGGATCTGTGATAGAAGGTGTACCCAACAATTTCCTTTGGGTATTCTATGAAGACACACTTCTCCGATTTGGGTTTGAGCTTATCAGGATGAAACTTTTTCACATAAGCATCACAGCCTCAAACTTTAAGAAACGACAACTTGGGTTTCTTGCTAAACCACAGTTCATATAGTGTCGTCTCAACGGATTTAGATGGTGCCCTTTTAACGTGAATGCAGTTGTCTCTAATGCATAATCCCAAAACGATAATGGTAAATCAATAAGAGACATCATAGATCACACCATATCCAATAAAGTGCGGTTATGATGTTCGGACACACCATAACGTTGTGGTGTTCCAGGTGGCGTGAGCTGTGAAACTATTCCACATTGTTTTATATGAAGGCCAAACTCATAACTCAAATATTCTCCTCCACGATCAGATCGTAGAAACTTTATTTTCTTGTTATGATGATTCTCCACTTTACTCTGAAATTCTTTTAACTTTTCAACTATTCCAGACTTTATGTTTCATTAAGTAGATATACGCATATCTGCTCAAATCATCTGTGAAGGTTAGAAAATAATGATATTTGCCACGAGCCTTCATACTCATTGGTCTGCATACATCAATATGTATTATTTCCAACAAGTCAGTAGCTCGTTCCATTGTTCCGAAGAACGGAGTTTTAGTCATCTTGCCCAAAAGGCACGGTTCGCAAGCATCAAATGATTCATAACCAAGTGATTCCGAAAATCCATCTTTATGGAGTTTCTTCATGCGCTTTACACCGATATGACCCAAACGGCAGTGCCACAAATAAGTTGCACTATCATTATTAACTTTGCATCTTTTGGCATCAATATTATGAATATGTGTATCACTACGATCGAGATCCAACAAACTATTTTCATTGGGTGTATAACCATCGAAAGTCTTATTCATGTAAACAGAATAACAATTATTCTTTAACTTTAAATGAATAATCGTATTGCAATAAACATGATCAAATCATATTCATGCTCAACACAAACGCCAAATAACATTTATTGAGGTTTAACACTAATCCCGAAAGTATAGGGAGTGTGCGATGATGATCATATCAATCTTGGAACTACTTCCAACACTCATCGTCACTTCTCCTTCAACTAGTCTCTGTTTATTCTGTAACTCCTGTTTCGAGTTACTAACCTTAGCAACCGAACAAGTATCAAATACTCAGGGGCTACTATAAACACTAGTAAGGCACACATCAATAATCTGTATATCAAATATACTCCTGTTCACTTTGCCATCCTTCTTATCCACCAAATATTCAGGGCATTTCCGCTTTGAGTGACCATTTCTTTTGCAGTGTAAGCACTCAGTTTTAGGCTTTGGTCCAGCTTTGGTCTTCTTCACGGGAGTGACAACATGTTTGCCATTCTTCTTGAAGTTTCCCTTTCTTTCCCTTTGCCCTTTTTCTTGAAACTAGTGGTCTTGTCAATCATCAACACTTGATGCTCTTTCTTGATTTCTACCTTCGTCGATTTCAACATCACGAAGAGCTCGGGAATCGTTTTCGTCATCCCTTGCATACTATAGTTCATCATGAAGTTCTAGTAACTTAGTGATGGTGACTAGAGAATTCTGTCAATCACTATCTTATCTGGAAGATTAACTCCCACTTGATTCAACCGATTGAAGTACCCAGACAATCTGAGCACATGCTCAGTAGTTGAGCGATTCTCCTCCATCTTTTTAGCTATAGAACTTGTTGGAGACTTCATATCTCTCAACTCGGGTATTTGCTTGAAATATTAACTTCAATTCCTGAAACATCTCATATGCTCCATGACGTTCAAAACATCGTTGAAGTCCCGGTTCTAAGCCGTAAAGCATGGCACATTGAACTATTGAGTAGTCATCAGCTTTGCTCTGCCAGACGTTCTTAACGTCGTCAGTTGCATCAGCAGCAGGCCTGGCACCCAGCGGTGCTTCCAGGACGTAATTTTTCTGTGCAGCAATGAGGATAATCCTCAAGTTACGGACCCAGTCCGCGTAGTTGCTACCATCATCTTTCAACTTTGCTTTCTCAAGGAACGCATTAAAATTCAACTGAACAACAGCACGGGCCATCTATCTACAATCAACATAGACAAGCAAGATACTATCAGGTACTAAGTTCATGATAAATTTAAGTTCAATTAATCATATTACTTAAGAACTCCCCTTAGACAGACATCTCTCTAGTCATCTAAGTGATCACGTGATCCAAATCAACTAAACCATAACCGATCATCACGTGAGATGGAGTAGTTTTCAATGGTGAACATCTTATGTTGATCATATCTACTATATGATTCACGCTCGACCTTTCGGTCTCCGTGTTCCGAGGCCATATCTGCATATGCTAGGCTCGTCAAGTTTAACCTGAGTATTCTGCGTGTGCAAAACTGGCTTGCACCCGTTGTAGATGGACGTAGAGCTTATCACACCCGATCATCACGTGGTGTCTGGGCACGACAAACTTTGGCAACGGTGCATACTCAGGGAGAACACTTCTTGATAATTTTAGTGAGAGATCATCTTAAAATGCTACCGTCAATCAAAGCAAGATAAGATGCATAAAGGATAAACATCACATGCAATCAATATAAGTGATATGATATGGACATCATCATCTTGTGCTTGTGATCTCCATCTCCGAAGCACCATCATGATCACCATCGTCACCGGCGCGACACCTTGATCTCCATCGTAGCATTGTTGTTGTTTACGCCATCTATTGCTTCTACGACTATCGCTACCGCTTAGTGATAAAGTAAAGCAATTACAGGGCGTTTGCATTTCATACAATAAAGCGACAACCATATGGCTCCTTCCAGTTGCCGATAACTTTCGTTACAAAACATGATCATCTCATACAATAAAATATAGCATCACGTCTTGGCCATATCACATCACAACATGCCCTGCAAAAACAAGTTAGACGTCCTCTACTTTGTTGTTGCAAGTTTTACGTGGCTGCTACGGGCTTAAGCAAGAGCCAATCTCACCTACGCATCATAACCACAACGATAGTTTGTCAAGTTGATGCTGTTTTAACCTTCACAAGGACCAGGCATAGCCACACTCGGTTCAACTAAAGTTGGAGAAACTGACACCCGCTAGTCACCTGTGTGCAAAGCACGGCGGTAAAACCAGTCTCACGTAAGCGTACGCGTAATGTCGGTCCGGGCCGCTTCATCCAACAATACCGCTGAACCAAAGTATGACTTGCTGGTAAGCAATATGACTTATATCGCCCACAACTCACTTGTGTTCTACTCGTGCATATAACATCAAACCATAAAACCTAGGCTCGGATGCCACTGTTGGGGAACGTAGTAATTTCAAAAAAATTCCTACGCACACGCAAGATCATGGTGATGCATAGCAAAGAGAGGGGAGAGTGTTGTCTATGTACCCTCGTAGACCGAAGCAGAAGCGTTGACACAACATAGAGGAAGTAGTCGTACGTCTTCCGGGTTCAACCGATCCAAGCACCGTTACTCCGGCACCTCCGCGTTCTTGACACACGTACAGCTCGATGACGCACCCCGGGCTCCGATCCAATAGAGCTTCAGGGAGGAGTTCCGTCAGCACGACGGCGTGGTGACGATCTTGATGTTCAACTGTCGCAGGGCTTCGCCTAGGCACCGCTACAATATGACCGAGGTGTAATATCGTGGAGGGGGGCACCGCACACGGCTAAGGAACGATCACGAAGATCAACTTGTGTGTCTATGGGGTGCCCCCTTCCTCCGTATATAAAGGGGGAGAGGAGGAGGGGGCCGGCCAAGGGGGAGGCGCGCCCTAGGAGGGGGAAACCTACTCCAAGTAGGTTTCCCCCTTCCCTTTCCTATTCCAAGAAGGAGGGGGAAGGAAGGAGTGGGAGAGGGGGAAGGCAAGGGGGGCGCCGCCCCCCCTTCCTTGTCCTATTCGGACTCAAGGGGAGGGGGCGCGCCACTTGCCCTGGCCGGCCCCTCTCTCTCTCCACTAGGGCCCATCAAGGCCCATTACTTCCCGGGGGGGGGGGGGGGTTCCGGTAACCCTCCGGTACTCCGGTTTTTCTCCGAAAACACCCGGAACACTTCCGGTGTCTGAATATAGTCATCCAATATATTGATCTGTCTTGACCATTTCGAGACTCCTCGTCATGTCGGTGATCACATCCGGGACTCTGAACAACCTTCGGTACATCAAAATACATAAACTCATAAAGTAACTGTCATCGTAACTTTAAGCGTGCGGACCCTACGGTTCGAGAACAATGTAGACATGACCGAGACACGTCTCCGGTCAATAACCAATAGCGGGACCTGGATGCCCATATTGGTTCCTACATATTCTACGAAGATCTTTATCGGTCAGACCGCATAACAACATACATTGTTCCCTTTGTCATCGGTATGTTACTTGCCCGAGATTCGATCGTCGATATCCAATACCTAGTTCAATCTCGTTACCGACAAGTCTCTTTACTCGTTCCGTAATACATCATCTCGCAACTAACTCATTAGTTGCAATGCTTGCAAGGCTTAAGTGATGTGCATTACCGAGAGGGCCCAGAGATACCTCTCCGACATTCGGAGTGACAAATCCTAATCTCGAAATACGCCAACCCAACAAGTACCTTTGGAGACACCTGTAGAGCACCTTTATAATGACCCAGTTACGTTGTGACGTTTGGTAGCACACAAAGTGTTCCTCCGGTAAACGGGAGTTGCATAATCTCATAGTCATAGGAACATGTATAAGTCATGAAGAAAGCAATAGCAACATACTAAACGATCGGGTGCTAAGCTAACGGAATGGGTCATGTCAATCAGATCATTCAACTAATGATGTGATCTCGTTAATCAAATAACAACTCTTTGTTCATGGTTAGGAAACATAACCATCTTTGATTAACAAGCTAGTCAAGTAGAGGCATACTAGTGACACTCTGTTTGTCTACATATTCACACATGTATTATGTTTCTGGTTAATACAATTCTAGCATGAATAATAAACATTTATCGTGAAATAAGGAAATAAATAATAAATTTATTATTGCCTCTAGGGCATATTTCCTTCATTATGTCCTTGGGACACGACATCTTTTCAATAGCATCAACTTTAGCTTTATCAACTTCAATACCTCTCTCGGAAATCTTGTGCCCCAAGACAATGCCTTCATTAACCATAAAGTGACACTTTTCCCAATTCAGTATGAGACTAGTGTCTTCGCATCTCTGGAAAACTCGATCAAGCTTGCTCAAACAATCATCAAAAGAGGATCCATAAATGGAGAAGTCATCCATGAATACCTCACAAATCTTTTCACAAAAATCAGAGAATATAGCCATCATGCATCTTTGAAAGGTAGCAGGTGCATTACATAAACCAAAAGGCATACTTCTATAAGCAAAAGTACCGAAAGGGCAAGTAAAAGTAGTTTTTGATTGATCCCCTGCTGACACAGGTATTTGAGAGAAACCAGAATAACCATCTAGAAAGCAAAAATGTGTGTGTTTGGATAGTCTTTCTAGCATTTGATCAATAAAAGGTAAAGGGTAATGATCTTTCTTAGTAGCCTTATTTAATTTACGGAAATCAATTACCATCCTATAACCTGTAATAATTCTTTGCGGGATCAATTCATCTTTATCATTAGGAACAACGGTAATACCTCCCTTTTTAGGAACACAATGGATAGGGTTTACCCAATCACTATCAACAACGGGATAAACTATACCTGCCTCAAGGAGCTTTAGTATCTCCTTTCTTACCACTTCTTTCATCTTGGGATTCAGTCGTTGTTGAGGATCTCTAACTGGTTTGGCATCTTTCTCCACTGTAATTTTGTGTTGGCATAATGTGGGGCTAATGCCCTTAAGATCATCTAGAGTATATCCAATAGCTGCAAGGTGCTTCTTCAGAGTTTTCAATAATCTTTCTTCTTCTTGCTCTGAAAGGTTAGCACTAATAATAACATGATATATTTTCTTTTCATCAAGATAAGCATACCTAAGATTATCAGGTAATGGTTTGAGTTCAAACACGGGATCACCCTTGGGTGGAGGGGGATCCCCAAGAATTTCAACGGGAAGATTATGTTTCAGCATAGGTTCCTGTTTAAGGAACACTTCATCTATTTCCCTTCTTTCGTTCATAAACATATCATTTTCATGGTCTAGCAAATATTGTTCTAACGGATCAGTAGGAGGCACGACAATGGAAGCAAGACCAATAATCTCATCCTTACCAGGTGGTTCCCTATCACGAGGTTGTCTACGAAACTTAGAAAAATTAAACTCATGAGACATACCATTTGAGCCAATGGTGACAGTACCTTTTTCACAATCAATCTTAGCACTAGCTGTATTCAAGAAGGGTCTACCAAAAATAATGGGACAAAAATCATCTTCTGGGGAACCAAGAACAAGAAAATCAGTAGGGTATTTAACCTTCCCACACAAGACTTCAACATCTCGAACTATCCCAACTAGTTTAATGGTATCCCTATTAGCAAGCTTAATAGTAACATCAATGTCATCTAATTCAACGGGTGCAATGTCATGCATAATTTCTTTATATAAGTTATAAGGTCTTGCACTAGCACTAGCACCCATATCACATAAACCATGATAACAATGATCTCCTATTTTAACAGAAATAACAGGCATGCCTACGACAGGTCTATGTATCTTAGTATCTGGTCTAGCAATATTAGCAGTTTCATCACAGAAATAAATAACATGCCCATCTAAATCATCATCCAAGAGATTTGTAACCATAGCAATAATAGGCTCAATGATTTGCTCAGGAGGTGTATAAGTCCTAGTATTACTCTTATGAACAACAGTTGAAGTTTTAGCATGATCCTTTATCCTAACAGGAAATGGGGGTTTCTCAACATAAGTAGTAGGAACAATAGGATCACTATAGGTGATAGTCTTTTCTTCAACTGTAATAGGTGCAACTACTTTCACTTCAACAAGAGGATTATATTTAAACCACTTCTCTTTAGGGAGATCAACGTGAGTAGCAAAAGATTCACAGAAAGAAGCTACTATCTCAGAGTCAAGTCCATACTTAGCGCTAAATCCACGAAAAGCGTCGGTATCCATAAAAGATTTA
This sequence comes from Triticum timopheevii, assembly GCA_963921465.1. Lineage (NCBI taxonomy): Eukaryota > Viridiplantae > Streptophyta > Magnoliopsida > Poales > Poaceae > Triticum > Triticum timopheevii. The sequence goes on along the minus strand of OY997264.1, from coordinate 100,367,717 downwards.
ACACAATCGAACTTAGGTGTCCTAACTCCTTACCATCGCTGGAACCCCAATCTTCGGAGTTGCGTTTAATTCTTTCCAATAAGTCCCATTTGAAATCAATAGTCTTCAGCATATAAGAACCAACATAGGAAGTATCGAGCAGGTTGTGATCATTAAGAGAAAGCCAAGCATAAAATTTTTGAATAATCATTTCCCGGGAGAGCTCATGATTGGGGCATGAATATAACATTGATTTAAGCCTCCCCCAAGCTTGAGCGATGCTTTCTCCTTCGCGAGGCTAGAAATTATATATGTAATTACGATCACGATGAACAAGATGCATAGGATAGAACTTCTGGTGAAATTCCAACTTCAATCATTTATAATTCCAAGATCTCATATCATCACATAGGCTATACCATGTCAATGCATCTCCCTTCAAAGATAAAGGGAAGACCTTCCTTTTGACAACATCATCGGGAATACCTGCAAGCTTAAATAATCCACAAAGATAAGGTGTAAATCGGGATGCAATGTTCCATCTCCTACAAATGGATTAGCTAGCAGTTTCTCTATCATACCCGAAGGAATCTCAAAGTAAATATTTTCAAAAAGTTCAGTAGGTTGAGGAGCAACTCTTTGCTCTTCTGGTCGGGGTGAAGATACCCCGAACAAGCCCCTCAAAGGATTAGTTTCCATAGTGACAAGTAACAGAAAATTTCAGCACACTATATAAATGTTTCCTTACCAAGTTCCACTCACCAAAAGCGCTACACTCCCCGGCAACGGCGCCAGAAAAGAGTCTTGATGACCCACAAGTGTAGGGGATCTATCGTAGTCCTTTCGATAAGTAAGAGTGTCGAACCCAACGAGGAGCAGAAGGAAATGATAAGCGGTTTTCAGTAAGGTTTTCTCTGCAAGCACTGAAATTGTTGGTGATAGATAGTTTTGTGATAAGATAAATTGTAACAAGTAATAAGTAAATAAAGTAAATAAAGTGCAGAAAGGTGGCCCAATCCTTTATGTAGCAAAGGATAAGCCTGGACAATTTCTTATAATGAGAAAGGAGCTCCCGAGGACACATGGGAATTATCGTCAAGCTAGTTTTCATCACGCTCATATGATTCGCGTTCGGTACTTTGATAATTTGATATGTGGGTGGACCTGTGCTTGGGTACTGCCCTTACTTGGACAAGCATCCCACTTATGATTGACCCCTATTGCAAGCATCCGCAACTACAAAAGAAGTATTAAGGTAAACCTAACCACAACATTAAACATATGGGTCCAAATCAGCCCCTAATGAAGCAACGCATAAACTAGGGTTTAAGCTTCTGTCACTCTAGAAACCTATCATCTACTTATTACTTCCCAATGCCTTCCTCTAGGCCCAAATAATGGTGAAGTGTCATGTAGTCGACGTTCACATAACACCACTAGAGGAAAAGACAACATACATCTCATCAAAATATCGAACGAATACCAAATTCACATGACTACTAATAGCAAGACTTCACCCATGTCCTCAGGAACAAACGTAACTACTCACACAGCATATTCATGTTCATAACCAGAGGAGTAATAATATGCATTAAGGATCTGAACATATGATCTTCCACCAAGTAAACCAATTAGCATCAACTACAAGGAGTAATCAACACTACTAGCAACCCACAGGTACCAATTTGTGGTTTCGATACAAGATTGGATACAAGAGATGAACTAGGGTTTTGAGAGGATATGGTGCTGGTGAAGATGTTGATGGAGATTGACCCCCTCCCGATGAGAGGATCATTGGTGATGACGTTGGTGATGATTTCCCCCTCCCGGAGGGAAGTGTCCTCGGCGGAACAGCTCCGCCGGAGCCCTAGATTGGTTCCGCCAAGGTTCCGCCTCGTGGCGGCGGAGTTTCGTCCCGTAAGCTTGCCCATGATTTTTTCCACGGTAAAAGCCCTCGTATAGCAGAAGATGGACACCGGGGGGCCACCAGGGGGCCTAGGAGATAGGGGGCGCGCCGCGCGCCCAGTAGGGGTGGGCACGCCCCCACCCTCCTGGACAGGGTGTGGGCCCCCTGATGTATTTCTTCCACTCAATAATTCTTATTAATTCCAAAAACATGTTTCGTGGAGTTTCAGGATTTTTGGAGCAGTGCAGAATAGGTTTCCAATGTTTGCTCCTTTTCCAGCCAGAATTCCAGCTGCCGGCATTCCCCCTCTTCATGGTAAACCTTGTAAAATAAGAGAGAATAGCCATAAGTATTGAGATATAATGTGTAATAACAGCCCATAATGCAATAAATATTGATATAAAAGCATGATGCAAAATGGACGTATCAGTCGTCATCATCAACCTTCCTCGATCACCAATTTCATGATGCTCACCGTCGTGCGTGAGTAATTCCATCGCAGGCTTGCTGGACGGTGATGGGTTGGATGAGATTTACCATGTAATCGAGTTAGTTTTGTTAGGGTTTGATCCCTAGTATCCACTGTTTTCTGAGATTGATGTTGCTATGACTTTGCTATGCTTAATGCTTGTCACTAGGGCCCGAGTGCCATGATTTTAGATCTAAACCTATTATGTTTTCATGAATATATGTGAGTTCTTGATCCTATCTTGCAAGTCTATAATCACCTATTATGTGTTATGATCCATTAACCCCGAAGTGACAATAATCGGGATACTTACCGGTGATGACCGTAGTTTGAGGAGTTCATGTATTCACTAAGTGTTAATACTTTGGTCTGGTACTCTATTAAAAGGATGCCTTAATATCCCTTAATTTGCAATAGTACCCCGCTGCCACGGGAGGGTAGGACAAAAGATGTCATGCAAGTTCTTTTCCATAAGCACATATGACTATATTCGGAATACATGCCTACATTACATTGATGAACTAGAGCTAGTTCTGTGTCACCCTATGTTATAACCCTTACATGAGTAATCGCATCCGACATAATTATCCATCACTGATCCAATGCCTACGAGCTTTTCACATATTGTTCTTTGCTTAGTTAATTTACCGTTGCTGCTGTTACAATTACTACAAAACTGCTACTGTTACTTTTGCTACTGTTACCGTTACTTCCATACTACTTTGCTACTAAACACTTTGCTGCAGATACTAAGTTATCTAGGTGTGGTTGAATTGACAACTCAACTGCTAATACTTGAGAATATTCTTTGGCTCCCCTTGTGTCGAATCAATAAATTTGGGTTGAATACTCTACCCACGAAAACTGTTGTGATCCCCTATACTTGTGGGTTATCAGTAGCCCATGGAGGGGTGGTTGAACAGGACCCCGTGGAGAGGGCTGGTTGAACAGTAGCCGGTGGAGGAGCGCGCGGTGGAGGCTGGATGAACAGGAGCCCGTGGATGAACAGTCGCAGGTGAAGACTGGAGGAGGTCGACGGTGGATGAACAGTAGCCTACGGGGATGGAGAGGTCGATGGTGGAGATGAACAATATCCCGCGGAGTCCCGTTTTGCGGTACGCTACACCCCTCCCAATGAACAGGACCCCCGTTTCAACCATAGCGCTCCAACACAAGTCTTTTTCCTCTGTTTTGTGGTACGCCACACCCCTCCCAATCAACAGGACCCCATTTTGACTGTAGGAGGTCCAGCAGTAGTCTGTTTCCTCCGTTTTGCGGTACGCCAAACCCCTCTCGATAAACAGGATCCCTTTTCGACCGTGGCCGGTTGAACACAAGACCGTTTCCTCCATTCTGCGGTACGCCAGGTATCGTTTCCATCGGCTGTTCCGTCCAAGCCCTCCCGATGAACATGCCGACGCATTTTGTTCCAACCCAACCGATTGGCTCCCCATGAACACGACGACGACACAGTTTTTCCGTTCCGACCCAGCCATGTACACGAGCCCTGGCCGTACATATGCGCGAGTAGGCGTCCACGACGCCGCCCGTATGTACGTACATGGCCGTATTTTCTTTCTTACACCCTGGATGTTGTACGTACGTGTACATGCTACATGCACCTCTACTATACCACGTGCGCGCCTCTACTACGACACGTGCATGCCTCTACTACGACACATGCGTGCCTCTACATCGAGCAGTATGTACATACACATTCGCGACCAGAATGACAACGCTACATACGCTTCGACCAGGTGGGTCCCGACTGTCAGGCACTTCCTTGCGTGCGAAGATGTAGCTGGTGGGTCCCAGCAGTCATGGGGCAAATTGTTTTTTTTTCTTTGTAATATGGACACACTTCCTTGTGTGCGAAGATGTAGCTGGTGGGTCTCAGTAGTCAGGGGGAAATGTTTTTTTTCGTGAAATACGGTGGCCCATCCGGTGGGTCCCTGCTGTCAGGTGGAGGAATAATTATTTTGCGCGTAATAAGGAGGCACTTCCTTGTGGCTACCGTGGACCCAGCTGTCAGCCTCTCCATGTATAGTACTCTTCCGATGGAAGTCGTTCCTTGACCACGTTGACCACGCCGCGCCGAGAGCACCAGGGCGGTGGACGACGGTGAGGCCTAGGAAGGGGACGACGCGGAGCCGGGGAAGACACGGCAGTGGAAGCCCGCGCGGAGTGGAGTACGAGTGTTCACTGGTTCGGCTGCGGTGTGAGGCTGCCATCGCCGCAGTATAACAAGGGGTGTGGGTGAGTAGAGGGATGGCCTGGCCAGCGGTAGAAGTAGTAGGGGGCGGTAAGGCCTCCACGGCATCACAGCCAGCCACGTGAGGCAGGAGCACGACATAATGGACGTCATCGATGGACCCTGGCACCAGCGATGGCGGCAGGACTTCGATTGATGGATTGACCACTTCTTCGACATGCACGAACACTCGATACAGGTACATCCCTAACATGGTCTGCGGCGGCCTTGGTGGCGACAAATAGTAACACCCCGGTTCCTGCTCCGGTATCTCAACACCAATCACCTTCGATATGGTGGACGACTTCTTCATCCATGCCATAACCGTCAGAGCCCAGTTGTCTGGAGGAACAAACATAATTACGAGATCACCTCCGAGGTCGTTGATAAGCTCATTCATGGACTCGTTGTTCCAATCACGTCGAGGCATGCCGTGGAAGGTAAGCTTTGTTAAAAACTCAAACTCAGAGGGCACCGAGCCCCATCCTGTGTGCCACCGATCAAAGCTCACCATTGCGCCATCGTAGAACAAACGCCGGGAAGATTTGAACACACGACTGCAGTTGAAAGTTGTCTAGAATCTGACGAAGAAATCAGCCGGTGGCAGACAGACTTCGATGAGCAAGTCAGTTATTTGGATATTGTGCGTAATGCCAAGAGATTTGACAAGGTCGTCCGGCGAGACAGGAGGCCAGTCGCTGTTGATGGTTACCATCATCACTTTGCCGGCAAACTGGTCGTCAAGCGCCGCCATGCCACTATTGAGCGACAGCACACAACGATCGAAGGCAGGACGAACCTCAGGATCTCCGGCTCGGAGATCCGCATTGACCGGCGACATGCATGATAGTGCACTTGAGTATAGGGAGTACACAGGAGGGGGATTTGGGGGAACCGGAGTAGGAATCGAGATTCCAGAGGTAGGGGAGGGGCGGGAGATTGGGGATAAAACGGTAGCATGAATTTCGAACACGCGCCAATATGCTCTAAGCGCGCAAGCGCACGAAGACACTGGTGGTGCCCACATGTCGGCCTAAGAGTCCTTATTCTTTCTTTTTTGGAGAGCCCGACCTTTTCTGAGGATCTTTTGAGAGCCCGGTCTGAGAGTCATAATTGACCTATTTGGCATTGCGTTACTACTCGGCCCATATTCAACGACACCTCACTGGCCCAAACAAGTGTACATCATTGAAAAGACACTGAGTTCAAATTATAATTTGAAAAAAGGAGATATACTCTGAACACTGGAGAATGGTGATGCCCTCATTTAGCCCACTATCAGTTCGAGACAATAAACAATTCAAAACAATGATATATACAACATTCAAACACTGACTACTGACTACTACTGACATAAACAACAAGACATGATAGTTCATAAGAAGTCTTGCTACACCACCAAAACGCACCCATCTGCAGCGCTCAGACTCTCGTGATCCAGACAAGAATGACATTCTAAATAGAGGCAACTATTACATAGTAAGAGTGACATAGATGAGGATGACCAAATGACAAGGAATATGCATAACAAAAGAGATAGCTACCCATCCAGAACAAGCAGCAAAGACAACAAGTCATTCGAAGAGGGATGATCCAACACCATCATAATTTGCAGCCCCGCTTCAGTGACCAGTGATCCGGAGACACCAGTACTCCACCCTTTTGACGCAACAACCCAATTACCTATCAACCTGAAGGCTTGAACCACATCGCTGCCTGTCGTAATTGAGACATCCAAGGATCAAAGTTAATCCGGATGCCTTTGTCATTCTCACTTTCTTTTGGCTGTAGGTTGTATCGTTGACAATCAGGGGAGTTTGCTCCCGAACTCCTAGGGCTCGCCGTGTAGACACAATTTTCCATAGCAAACAGAGCCTCTCTGCCATCAAGGTCCTTGCGAACGGTGATCTCCTGGTTAATCGGATAATTGAGTCCGAGAAACAGAGAGTGTGAACCAAGGTTGTTTACCCGCCTCCAACTCAAAAATCCTGAAGGCCCCAACAAGCTGGTATCCTGCTCATAGACGTAACAGCCACTGTCCGGATACTCACGTATTTCACGGTGCTTGTATACGGTGTTTTTTTTTCAATATAACTTTCCCGGCTCATGTGTCTGAATGATCATCAGTCTTTGTTGTCGTATGATCGAGCGAGGAACCAGTTGTGCTTCCCTGTTTTTGGCAAAGGTGGTGTGGTCACAAAGGGCAGTAACTATAGGGAAAAGGACAGGCATTGTTAATGTAAGATCAGCATGGTTCAGAGTATGAGTAGGATAATGCAAGAAACAACATTTATATGTCCCTGTTGGAACTGGGAGGAAAATATAGGGAAATGTATACTGGGTTTGAAAATATAGAAGTGCCATGCATGGTTATACTCATGTTATCTCGCAATCGATTCTTCACAGGAAACTACCATGTCATGCATGTTATGTAATCATGTTCTGTCCTCACAAACAAATTCTTCAAGGTAACTAACAGACCCTGCATTATTATATACTCGTGTTCTGTGGGCAAATTTTTTGGTGAGGATATTATTCTAGCCATTTATTGCTGAAGGGCGAATATAGGTATGTACACATGGTAAGCATTACCGGATTTCACTACTTCCAAATATAGAGTTCTCCATATGCACATTTATTTCCCTAATGTATGGTTAGATGAAACCAACAGTGTGGTGCATGTTTCTACATCATGAAAATAAGGAAACTAACATGGCCATTGATACACACTCATATTTAGTAGTAGTAGTATATAGATTACTGTAAAATAAGGAGAATATCCATATATTCCCAACTGTTCGATTATTCAGGGGTACAAATTGGCTGTAATGACATGGTCACAATCGCATGAATTAACTCATTCCAAATATAGCTGATTTATGGTGTATCTAATACATTGCCATATTTCTACTCAATTTCTGCTCAAACAGGGATATGGCAATCATCACAAAAAGTTCAAACAGTGTCATGGCGTCATCATTAACATGAGATGGAAACAACTTACACGCATCGTCCCAGCAATACGTGGTGCCATCTGCTTTGTCGATCGCGTAGATAATGCCATTGTGTTCAATAGCATCACAAAAGTGTGTATCAGCTTTGATGATGATCCACTGCGAGCTGAGTTATCTCCAGGTAAAGAAGGCACCGGCGTAAAGATAGGCGAGTCCGCGGTCGAACAAGGCAATTGGCTTGAAGTCTGCGTAATTCGCATGTCATGTGGGCACTTGGCAAATTACAATCTTCTACAAAACAAGGTCCATCCAACTGACGTGGTAATCTAGATGACTTGGACCGCTATGGTAAAACTCTATATAATCCAACGGAGGAAGGATAATCTCATGGGAGGTCTGGAAGTTCACGAGCACCAACTATTTCCCGTCTTCTCAGATGGCAGCCATCCAGTGGGAGTTCATGCCAACCCAGTACATACCTGCCAAGAAGTTTCGGGTGATGGTGATCGGATCGAAGTCGAGGGAAATGATGTACGACGACCCACTACATACCTGCAAAGAAGTTTTGGCTAATGGAGATCGGATTAAAGTCGAGGGGCATCAGGTACGCCTCTGTATCATGGTGAGAAAATCTCGCAAGAACAGATAGCAGCAAGCAGGGTGTCTTGAAAAGATTAGGCCTCGCTTCGATGATGGTCATGTGCATGTCCCTCGAGCATGCAGCTAGCCGTAGGGCTCTTAACATATCCATACACGAACAAAAGAGGTCGAGGATGTCATTGGGGAGATTGCTCCAATCGCAGCTCATATGGATGCTGCGCGGTTCACGTTCGGCGATGGTGGAGTTTGGAAGGTGGGGGTTTTGGGGGGCTTGATTTACGGGGGAGAAGGCTATCGGTGCTGGAGCGGCTAGTGAGGGAATACTGGTACTGGGGGAGGCTAGCGAGGCGAAGGTACGTGGGGGCACAGTGAGATGGAGATGGAGTGGTGCTATGGGAGGGGAGAGGGAGATGAGGCGAGGCATGCTAATGTGCTATACAGTGGCGGTGACAGACTGCACAGTGCATAGGGTGTGGCTGACTTTGGTAACCCGAACACGCCGCCTGGACTAGTGTCAGGCGCAGGGTGTTGTCACTTCACTGTGTGGACCGGATGAATAGTATTTTGACCATCAAGTGTGCCACAGTTGTACTACTACTAGTAGTAGTAGGAACATGAGTACTCCAATACTGTATAGCGAAAATAGGTCTCCCATGCTAGCACGCCTGTTCACTTCATCCTCCAGGTATCATCCATATTGCGAGTAGAACCAAATTCTCGTGCATGCAGAAGCGCGAAGATGGGCCTTTTCTTTTTTGAGGATAACCGTGTCTTCCTTAACCAGAGAATGTTGTGTCTCCCACGCACGCGCCAATATCCATCTGAACCAGCTACAAAACATTTTTTATCTGTTTGCATAGGTCCCACCTATCAGGAAAGCTGCAGAAATGAAAAGGAATCATAAAATGTCTCACCATGGTGATTCGAAAGAGTGACCTCAACTAGCCAGTGGCACATGTAGCGCTAGAAGGATGGGCACGTACATGAACAGGTACGACTCCTTAGTCTACCCGCATAGCCTTTTTGTTTAGTCTACTTAGCCGTCTAATCAACTGCCTACACGCCACTTCTCCCATTTACTTCTCCATCAGGAACCGATTTTCCTCGGCTTCTTCACCTCTCCTTCGTCTTCATTTGCATCGAAACCCCACTGCATTCACATTGTTTTAACCTCTTCACATACTCCTAAGTAATTCCGAAGCCCCTTTAAATAATCATCTACTTCAGTTAGACTAGCCACATAATCCTAATTCTCCAAACCATAGCCCTCCGTTCCAGTGGTTCCAAATGGCGAAAGAGATCCAGATGCAGGTTTTTAGCGTCCAACATGTCCTCATCAAAGGCTCGTTGAGCATAGTTGCCACCGTCACCGACCACCCAAGGGTTGTTTGGAAGTGGATCAACAATGTATCCAACTCCCTCGAAAAGGTAGAGATGAAGGTCATCAGTCTTGACGCAGAGTACACGGAGCGTGCCACTGGGAAGATCCAACGCGCCGCCGCCCTTCAGCTGTGCCTCGAAGATGATCTTTTGGTGCACCACATCATACACGCACCCTCCATACCAGGTGAGCTTCACGATTTCTTGTCTTGGGAGGACATATACTTCTGTGGGGCAACCATCAAAGGGGACAAACAGAAGCTGGCGCCGCACAACCTTGATTTGAAAAGCATCGCTAACCTACAAACCAGAATCAAAATTCCTGTAGAAGATTGTGATAAACAGACACCATCCCTATTCGACGTAGAAAATTTTGTGCTCGGTACAAATCTTCAGAAGGGTGACGAGACGCTGGCATTAAGGTCATATGGATGGGAGAATTATCCCTTTACGTACGAGCGGATAAAATATGCTGCCCTCGATGCCCGTGTGAGTTTCGAGATAGCTGCAAGGTCCAAAGAGCTTGTCGCGAAGCCGTCTCCCACAGAAAATGAGAACAAGAAGAAGAAGAAGAAGAAGAAGAAGAAGAAGAAGAAGAAGAAGAAGAAGAAGAAAAGGCTGCACCAGCAGCAGGGCATTATGGATGGATGAACTATTTCCTCTCTTGTAAAAAAATTATTCCCTCTCGGTGTATATTAATATAGATGGACTATTTCGATGGTGTGCATGTCTTTGGAACAAGTAGTAGCGTGGGTCCGCTTGACTATAAGGAACTATTTATCCTCCTAGCTTTCTCTACTACTCCTTCCAGTGATCGGTATGCAATGCATGTGTCCGTAGACATGACATCTTGTCCATGGAAGTTCAACTACGGCGACGATCATGTTTCATCCACTGCCACTCGCGATTCCCACGACGCCGCTCCAATCCACGGCACCACGTCCCCCGACGTGTGCCTCACCCCTCTCGGCCGCACCGCCCCTCTGCCTTTGTGTGCATGACATTTGGGCCACCTGAAATGCGGCGAGCATCAAGTTTCTACCACAGCCACACACGATTCCCACGATGCCGCTCGAACCCATGACACCACACGTTCCACGACCTGCGGCTCACCCCTCTCGGCCCCACTGCCCCTTCTGCCTTCGGGAGCATTACATGTGGACCAGCCACCTATCGGGTCCACATGTTATTGACTCAAAGGCAGGTGTAGTAAGGCGCCGAAGCTCAGTCCCGAGGGCCCTGAGAGGGAAATGTAACTCCTACGCCAGGCCTTATGGTGCTACCACTGCACAAACTCGTGCCAAACTCGAGATTTGTTTCTTTACTATACATGCATGCAATGATTTAGTGGACATTGTAATCTCAACATGTGATGGGGAGCTCTAAATTTGAATTTGAAACTTATAAAATGAAAAGATTCAAAACAAATAAACTGGGAGAGAGGGAGTATACCGTAGGATGTGTCCCATACGAAACAAGTCCCCTGGTTTGTCACCGCGAATATGCGGTTAGAAAGGAGCACAGCGTCTTCGTACTCGTACGACAACAAATCGGCTGCAGACAGCATGGTCCACCTTTGACCGCCATGTGCAAGGTTTGTGCTATCTTCTTCAATCTCACCGTGGTTCCATCGTACCAATTCAGGTGGTGGCCTGTTGCATGGCTGATCCCAATGTTGGACAAAGGTTCTACGGGAATAGTGTCACCATTGTAAATGTTGTGCAAATTGATGTTGGTACCCTCCCGTACATATGCAAGCCAATCTCCACTCGCACCGAGACTAACCTGTGAAATAGTGGGCAGGGGGAGAATTAGGAAATGGACATGGAAGTAGTCTTTAGAATGCATTTACTATGTGATCAAACTCATCTTACCTGCGCATCGTAGGAAATCCGAGTGCCCCTTAACGTCGGCATCTCAAGGGGCGTCAACTTGCAACTACGGCCATGCCACGCTGGAGAGACCCCCAAGGAAACATCCTCGTGCGTTGCACGGAACATCAAGATGCATTTGTATGAGTAGTTTATCTTGTGAGAGAAAAAGATGAATGAGGGAAGGCCTCAAGAGATAGAGATAGAGATTACTACTACCAATGTGCTGGCCCGTGCGTTGCAATGGATCCAAAGTAGTAGAATAATACTTTTTCATGGGCTTGAAATATAAACACTCTAGTTTTGATATACATGTGTCAACAGACATGACAGCTTGTCCATGGAAGTTGAACCACGGCGACCATCACGTTTCTTTTTTCTACCACTGCCACACCCACACGCGATTCCCACGACGCCGTTCCAACCCACGGCACGACGTTCCCCGACGTGCGCCTCATCCCTCTCGGCCCCACCGCTCCTCTGCCTTTGTGTGCATGACATGCGGGCCAGCTGAACTGCGCCGACCATCAACTTTCTACCACAGCTACACCCGTTTGGACGCGGTTTGCCTGCTCCGCTCCTGTGCTCTGATCCGTACTCCCGCACCATCGAATTTTCATCTAGCGGCTGTGACACATTTTGTCCCGGGCATCAATCCTCAGCTGGAATACTTCTGTACTACAAGTAGTACCCGCCGGTGTGGCCATCTACGCCTCGTAACGCCCCGACGCCCAGCTGTGGCATCCTCGCCACGACCATGCCACCACCGGTCGGTTCATCTCGAACGAGTGAGTCGTGAACCACGCCACCACCATGAGAATGACATGTGGGCCAGCCGCATTTAAGTCTGCATGTCATTGACTCATAGGCCGGTGCACTAAGCCACTGAAGCTCGGTCCCGTGGGCCCCGAGAGGGAAATGTAACTCCTCGATAGGCCTTGTGGTGCTCCCGTAGTACGAGCTCGTGCCAAACCTGGAATTTGTTTCTTACTACTACCAACTAGTAAGATACACATGCATTGCACGCATGAGATTCTAGTAGTTTGTGCATTATGCTTAAGGGCCTGTTTGGTTTGCAGCCTAAGGTTGCCACGCCTAAGCTTAGGCGTGCCATAATATCTTAGGCATGTGTTTGGTTCATTGCCACAATTGTGGCTTGCCACACTTTTCTAGCTACATGGTCCACATGTCATAGACTCAACTTCTTGCCAAATCTTGCCACACTTGTGGTGGCCATTTTTTTAGCCACACTTTTTGTGGCAGCCACACTTTTTGTGGCAGCCACACTTTGCCTTAGCTTAGTTTTGGCAAAGTTAGTCATGAACCAATCATACCCTAAGTTCGACCATGGAGTCTTCTAGATTCTACATGTGGCAGAATCTGGTGGAATATAGATGATATCCAATGGCCAGTAGTGCTCGGATTTGCCATCTTTGTACCGTCGGATTGGCTTCATCCACCGACCAACTTTCAAAGTTATTCACACACTATATAGGGGTATAGATATAGATGTGCTGGCCCGTGCATTTCAATGGATCCAAAGTATATTTATTTAGTGGAGTGCACTCTAAACACATTATCTATTTATTTTTCTCTAACATTTCATAGCCATGCAACCAAGCCACATAAGCTTCATGGGTGCCCCCACATCATATTATTCATACTATGTTGACTGGAAAAAAGATAAATCACCCAAAACAAGATCTTCCCTTTTTTGTTCCTACGATGTTGTGCCGTGCACGTACCTAGTTGTATAGTGGTAGTACTAATTGTATAGTACAAACTTGGTACTAGTAGGAGTAGTAGTACGAAATGCTCCTACTCTATCAACGAGCCCCATTTGACACCAAATTTCTTGGCTTCCGTGCTACAGCTAGATCTTCCCCTCATTTTTGTTTTCCAACCCGGCGGCGGGCGGGGTGCGGTTTGCGAATAGTCGGTTTGCTCAACGGTGGTCCCACATGAAAGTGAAAAATGCTAGGCTACACACCTTCCCTAAGCTATGTGGCGTGCCAAACGGGCCGTGGAGTACTCCCAATTCCCTGGCGTGTGGGGGTGCAACGCAAACGCGGCAGGCCTTTTCCTTTTGCTAACAATGTGCCCGTGCGTTGCAACGGATCCAAAGTAGTAGAATAGTAGTACTTGTTCACAAACTTGAAAGAAACCACTCTTGTTTTGATATACTCTCGATATATTACTTTTCACTCAAAATATATTTCTCAAGCTGTTTTGATGAGGTGAGGGAGGGATGTGGTCGCTTTCAAGATAATAAGGGGTTTTCTGCAAATTCGAGCAGAGAAGTGGGCTATTGTTGCAAAAATGCCACAACTTACCTCACAGCCGTTAGTTGCAGATCTAATGGTCACAAACGACGGATGGCAGACACACCACCATCACCAACTAAGTCTTTTATAGGAGTAGGAGTAGAGAAACATGTATAAATTGTAACATTTGGTTCTGCTCCTTGGCACGGCCGATAGATAGAAATAATGATAGGAAACGCTAGGGCGGGGCTATTTCCGCTAGATAAGCAGGGTACGTAGTAGCTAGGTTGGCGCATCATCGGTTTGGTCACATGCGGTCCGACATGTTCTAGTGTTTCTAGCAAGATGCCCACACGTTGCATGAAGTTGATGGAAAAGGTAAGCACAACTTATAAATTGACGGATGTAGTACTAGTTAGAGTGATGCATATAATTAAGCAAAGGGATCGCACATGTCGGTATTTACTGGAATGAGAATGCAATAGCACAATAAGAATTAAGGCCACGATGACGCGATCGCAGTGGTGGTTATAGGAGGCAAGAAGAAAGATGCATCCATCAACGTACGACCTCCTCCTCCTAAACTTAGTGCGCCGGGCCACCGACCGACGGCTAAGGAGCGGTGGCTTTTGTGGCGAGGTCAAGGTGCTTCTCAGCAAAGGCATCCAAGGCTTCCAGCCGGTTGAGGAAGGCCAATGTCGCAACGTCCTTACTGGCCTTGTAGATACCTATGTACATGATTTGCTCGTACACGTGGATGTGTACACTACAAAAAAAAGACACATCCGTGACATTTTGGGCCGAACGAATTTTTTTTCTATCATACATATGACACTTCTATGACGATAATTATGACAAAACCCGATATCATCATAGATGTGGTGGGCTCCTACTTCTATGACAAAAAATCATGACAGAAAATGGGCTTTTCATCCTGGGCGGGCCGGAGACGCAGCTGCATGACATTCTTTGGGCCGTTCATGACGGAAAAACCGTGGTAGAAGCGAGGGGGAGGAAAATTTTGGGGAGTCCTGGTTACGGTGGGAGGTCGGGGGCCGAGCGATGCGCGTTTCTCTCGTAGACGTACGCACGTGTGTGCGAGGCGTTGGCTCTAACTGAACCCGAGCGAGGAGTTGGGCTCTAACTGAACCCGAGTGATTGCACTGCAGGATACTCGTTAGTGAACCCGAGCGATCGATCGATGGCTGTTAACTGAACCCCATCGAGCGATTCCTTCGCTACTGCTGCTAACTGAAGCCGATCGATTGGATGAACAGTGAGCGTTGCGGGGGGGGGGGGGGGGGGGGGGGGTTGGATGAACAGTGAGCGGTGGCGTTGCCTCTGGATGAACAGGACCCCGTGGTGTGGTGGAGGGATGGATGAACAGTAGATGATGGAGGGATGCCCGTGGAGGGGTGGTTGAACAGGACCCCGTGGTGTGGAGGGCTGGATGAACAGTAGACGGTGGAGGGGTGGTTGAACAGTAGCCGGTGGAGTAGCGCACGGTGGAGGCTGGATGAACAGGAGCCCGTGGAGGCTGGAGGAGGTCGACGGTAGCCCGTGGAGGCTGGAGGAGGTCGACGGTGAAGATGAACAGTATCTCGTGGAGTCCCATTTTGCGGTACGCCACACCCCTCCCGATGAACAGGACCCCCGTTTTGACCATAGCGCCCCAACACAAGTCCGTTTTGCGGTACGCCACACCCCTCCCGATCAACAGGACCCCCGTTTCGACTGTAGGAGGTCCGTTTCCTCCTTTTGCGGTACGCCACACCCCTCCCGATCAACAGGACCCCCGTTTTGACCGTAGGAGGTCCGTTTCCTCCGTTTTGCGGTACGCCACACCCCTCCCGATCAACAGGACCCCGTTCCGAACATAGGAGGTCCGTTTCCTCCATTTTGCGATACGCCAGGCCTCGTTTCCATCACTTGTTCCGTCCAAGCCCTCCTGATGAACACGACCACGCATTCCATTCCGACCCAGCCGGTTGGCTCCCACGCGTTCCGTTGCCTCCCGATGAACACGACGCATTCCGTTGCCTCCCCATGAACACGACGCATTCCTTTGCCTCCCCATGAACACGACTACGATGCTGTTACTCCGTTCCGACCCAGCCATGTACACGAGCCCTCGCCGTACGTATGCGCGAGTAGGCGTTCGAGACCCCGCCCGTATGTACACATACGTGGCCGTATTTTCTTTCTTGCACCCTGGCCGTTGTACGTACGTGTACATGCTACGTGCGCGCCTCTACTACGGCATGTGCGCGCCTCTACATCCACCAATATATATGTACGTACACGTTCGCGACCAGAATGAAAACGCTATGTACGCTTCGACCAGGTGGGTCCCGACTGTCAGGCACTTCCTTGCGTGCGAAGATGTAGCTGGTGGGTCCCAGCAGTCAGGGGGGCGAATCATTTTTTTGTCCGGACGCACTTCCTTGCATGCGAAGATGTAGCCGGTGGGTCCCAGCAGTCAGGTGGCGAATCGTTTTTTTTGCCCGGACACACTTTCTTGCGTGCGAAGGTGTAGCTGGTGGGTCCCAGCAGTCAGGGGGGCGAATCTTTTTTTTGCCCGGACGCACTTCCTTGCGCGCGAAGATGAAGCTGGTCGGTCCCAGCAGCAGGGGGAAACGTTTTTTCCGCGAAATATAGTGGCCCGTCCGGTGGGTCCCAGCTGTCAGGTGGAGGAATCATTATTTTCCGTGTAACAAGGATGCACTTCCTTGCTGCGGCCGTTGACCCAGCTGTCATCCTCTCCATGTACAGTCCACGTCCGATGGAAGTCGTTCCTTGACCATGTTGACCAGGCCGCGCCGAGAGCACCACGGCGGTGGATGACGGCGAGGCCTAGGAAGGGGACGACGTGGAGCCGGGGAAGACGCGACAATGGAAGCCCGCGCGGAGAGGAGTACGAGGGTTCACTGGTTCAGCTGCAGTGTGAGTCTTCCATCGCTGTAGGGCCTGGCCAGCGGTGGGAATAGTAGGGGGCGGTGAGGCCTCCGCGGCAGCACAACCGGCCACGGGAGGCAGGAGCATGCGGCAGGACCGGCGCTGCTTTGGGCGGCTGGAGCAAGAAGACCAGAGGTTGAAGAAGCACTACGGCCGTTGGATGGACATCGTACGGTCACTGGAGCTAGAATCGTTCATATTGACTAAGTTGACAAAGCCCTCTGTCCCTGTCAACTTAGTTGGCCCACAAGTAATCCTCCCACTATGGTGGGTCCCAGCTAGCAGGGGGTATTCATTTTTTTTTGTGTGTAATAAGGAGGCACTTCCTTGTGTGTGAAGATATAGCTGGTGGGTCCGACATGTCAGCAGGGGGAACGTTTTTTCGTGAAATACAGAGGCCCTTCCGGTGGGTCCCAGCTGTCAGGTGGAGGAATCATTATTTTGCGCGTACAGTCCACGGCCGATGGATGTCGTTCGTTGACCACGTTGACCAGGCCGCGCCGAGAGCACCATGGCGGTGGACGACGGCGAGGCCTAGGAAGGGAATGACGCGGAGCCGGGGAAGACTCGGCAATGGTTGCCCACGCGGTGGGGAGTACGAGGGTTTACTGGTCCGGCTGCCGTCGCCGGAAAATAACAGGAGGTGTGGGTGAGTAGAGGAATGGCCTGGCCAGCAATGAAGTAGGGTGGGGCGGTGCGGCCTGTGCGGTAGCACAGCCGGCCACGGGAGGCGGGAGCAGGCAGTCCCACCGGAGCTGGTTTGGGCGGCTGGAGCAAGAAGATTAGATACTGAAGAAGCAGCACGACCGTTGGATTAACATCCAACGGTCATTGCTGCTAGAATTGTTTTTGGACTAAGTTGACAAAGCCAAAGTACACGTCAACCTAGTAGACCGACAAGTCAGCCTCCAAATCTGTCCCAAACAGCATACAACCCGAAATTTCTAGCCAGATTCAAATTAATTTTAAATCTAAATATACCTTAATTTAAATTCAATGAAATTTTACCCGCACAAAAACAATGAAATTTAAAATATCAAAATCCGAAAGAAAATAGTATTTTGGAACTAATTGCCTGTTTGCTGTATTTTTCATTTTACAGCCCATTTATTATTACTTATAGCCCATTTTCTGGGCAAAATGCATCCCTCCTCGTCTTGAAAGATTTCCAGCCCAGCAGGGCGTAGAAAAACAAGTAGGCATACGTTGGTTATTCTGCAAAAAAACAAAATAGCTGGCTAGCCATTTTCAGAAAGGAAAAAACAAACTGGGTGGGTCATGTGCTAAACATATGAAATAAAAGCCTGGGCTAGATGGGCCACGGGTCCCGCACAACCCAGTTGATACCCTTCTCCGTCCTGAAAAAACAAAATTATTGCGCGCGCTGCTGGGTCCCTACTGTCATCCTCACCATGTACAGTCATCTCCTTATTCCTCTCGGTTGTTGACCATGTTGACAACACCGGAGGGCGCCGCCGTGGCGAGCGAACTAAGGCGGAGGACGATGGTGAGGCCTCGGACGGGAACGAACAGGAGCCGGGGAAGATCACAGCCAGCCGTGGGAGGCGGGAGCAGGCGGTCCCGCCGGCGCTGGTTTGGCTTTGGCGGATCAAGGAAGAAGAGACTGAAGAAACGCGACAAACGTTGAATGTCAATCCAACGGTCAAGGTTGGCACAATCGTTTGTTGACTAAGCAGACACCAAGTAGCTTACTTTTTATATATAGGAAGAAAACTGCGAGGGAAATGCGTTCGTCTACCGTCCTCCTCACAGGGAACGTTCGCCACATAAGTGACTAGCACCCTTGGTTTTCAACTGAGAGGTCTTGGGTTCGAGTCCGAGGAACTCTCAATTTTGTCCTCCTTCCTTCCTCGCAAAAAAGGGAAAGAAAATCAAAGACTTGGGAAGGCGTACAGAACAAGCTAGTGTACCAGTAAAGAGACGTTACCGAGTTTTAGAAAAAAGAAAGACGTGCTCCTGTTGCTGGTTCGAATCCAAACCTAGACTATGATTATATATGGTGCTATGCTACTCTGCAAGTAATGAAACTGACCTATCCAACGTTCGCTTCTCCTCTTCTCTACTTTCTCTGCCTACAATCAGAAGCACTGGCCGCAACAACCATGTCCGCTGGCTGCTCATCCACCTGCTCTTCAGCAGGCAACAACCAGATACGCGCCAAGTCGCCACCCGTACCGTCGCCTGTGGGTCTCATCACACCCCCGCCGGCATGCGCACCGCAGCCGATTGCTCATTGCAACCCACTGCCATTGGTGTGGTGCCACTGCTGCAAATCACTTAGAGTCATCCGTCGCGTCTCAACCACAATCCGCAACCCTGGCCGAGTCTTCTACAAATGCCCAAATCATGGGGTAATAATATGTTTAAGTGTTGTTCTGCTGCTTTCAGTTGCTGATTTTTTAATAGTTTGGTCGATGATCTTCCAATTTGATTCGTGCAGAAAAGGGAAGATTCGTGTGATTTGTATTTCTGGGAAGTTGCTGATGTGGGGGAATGCAACTATGCTGATTATTTGGTTAGCCGAGGAATCCCAATACCAGCAGGTTGGGGTGTTGGACAAGTAACTGAAGGAACGACAGAAGAGGAAGATGCAGAGTAGAAGGTTAAAGATGCAGTTCCTCTGATCATGGCCAAGCAACAGCTGCTAAATGGCCTTGACAACAATGAGGAGATGAAAGAGCTTGTGAAGATAATGGGCAAAATCGATGTGCTCTGTAGGATGATTATCTCTTTATTTGCAGTGTATGTAGCACTCGTGATGTATTCAGTGGCTACGACATGAGCACTTTGCTGAAACTAGTAATGAATGAAACCTGTCAGGTCATATAAATAAATAAATAGCAGAGGCCCTGTCGGGTTAGCTTTGTTCTCATTCGAAGACGTCGAGCAAATTGCAGTCCAACAACAAACTATGTCATCAAGTTCAAGTTTCAGAGCCAAATATGAGTACAACTAAACAACAATGTCATCATGTTTTAGTTGTCATACAATCACCAAACACAAATCAGCATACATAACAAGTGATGTTCTCACAGCAAAATATTAAACAACATGTTCATTAGGTTTCAGTTATCATAGCAAACACAATTTCACATAGTAGATAAAAAACGTCTTCTGACAGGCAAATATGACAAAAGCAATGTAATCATCATCCGCAGCAGCAGCGTCAACATCTTCGCCATGTGTATCAGTCTGAATCGTAATTCCTCACGGTGTCATCTTCTTCTTCGTCCTCAACGTCCTCGGACGTTGGCTTCTTCTTGATCAACTCTTGTATGTCCACAGCACGACATGCAATCTTTTCACCGGCGTCATTGACGTGATGGTTCTCAAAGATATTAGGAACATCTGTGTTATCTTGTACATCAGGAGCAGTGTAAGCATCATCTTGTTGTGCAACTTCATTAAACGAATTCCTGTGCTCAAACCTTTGCAATACTCTCCAGTCATCGCTATGTGCAAATGTGTCTTCCAAGAAAAATATCTGTGTTGCTTGATTTGCCAAAATAAAAGGCTCGTTGGTCTGGTACGCCGCCTTGACATTGATGGATTTGAAATAATCATCAGCTCTGGGTTTTGCGATCCTGGAAAACAGGTTATACCAACGACAGCACAACAGAACCACACACCGATGATCCTCGAAATTGGAGATATATTGCAACTGAACAATGTCTATTATGTTAGCATACATTTCAGTTGTCTCTTTGTCATACGTATCCGTGCTCATGATGGCACTATTTTGTGTCTTCCTACCTTTGTCTCGTGCAAGGGTGTTGTAGCCCACATCTCCAACAACGCAAGATTCATAATGTCTTACCCGAGTATCAGGACCCATTGCTAGTGTGTAAAGGGCATCATCAACTGCCTGCCCATCCTCCCGCATCTTCTTAACCTATGGTTAGAAAATAGACAAGGTGATCATCTTATGTACTCAATATATTAAAAAACCTGACAGTGCACTTCAAAAGCTTACATGGTTCTTGAACCATTTCGCAAATCCTGCCATAACCAGTTTGTCAATGTTTCTTGGATTTTGCGGTAGTAACTCCTTTTTGTAGATGCTGCACAACATAGTGATCGCGTCAAACATCTAAATATATAAGAATGTGCTGCAAGTTTAGTAGATTATGATGTATAAGCTGCAGTACTGCACTTGATATAAGGTAGTATCTCAGGATAGGTATTCAACACATACCAAACCATTTTGTCCAAATCTTTAGGTTTGTCCTCTTGTCGACTCTTCCCTGTAACTCGAACAGAATAATCGAAAACATTGAGCCCGGGATTGTCTTCACCCACCTCTTTGCTAAGTTGATCAGCTGTTTCAATGTATTTTGAGCAGAATGTCAACGCTTCTGTAGCAATGTAGGCCTCTGCAAGGGAACCCTCGGGTCTAGCTCTGTTCCTAACATAGCCCTTGAAAGTGCCTAGCCGCCTTTCAATAGGGTACATCCAGCCATACTGTACTGGACCTCTAAGTAGTGCCTCATTAGGTAGATGAACAGCCAAATGCACCATCACATCAAAGAAGGCTGGAGGATATATCTTCTCAAGGTCGCATAGGATAGTTGGTATCTTGTCTCTAAGACGCTCCAAAGCATCTATCCTGATAATTCTACTGCAGAGTTCCCTGAAGAATTGTCCCAACTCTGCAACTGCTCTGTATAAGTCAGGGTGGCCCAATCCTCTAAGGATAACAGGTAAAACCCCTTGAAGTAGGACGTGGCAGTCATGAGTTTTCAACCCTTGTACCTTATTTCCATCTGCACTGACTCTCCTTTCAGGGTTGGAAGCAAATCCATGTGGGAATCTCACATGTGACAGGACCTCGCAGAATTCTTTTCTTTTTACCTTGTCCAAGACGTACACAACTGGTGCCATATCCCGTGGTTTACCTTCATCTTGCACCTGCAAATCCTTTCTGATACCCGAGTGTGTCAAATCAATCCTAGATTTTAAGGTATCTTTTGTCTTGCCTTCAATGTTAAGAAGTGTGCCGATAATGCTGTCACATATATTTTTCTCGATGCGCATCACATCAAGATTATGCCACAGATCCAAATCTTTCCAATACTCCAAGTCCAACAAAGTGGACCCGCGGGTAAACAATAATCTCTCTTCTACCCACACTTCCTTTTCCCGCTACCATTACCAGGATAGTTTCCTGGTGTAATATGCCTGACCTTCTCTAATTCCACTTGCAACTCATCGGCGGTGAGCCTCTTTGGCGCATCACGGTTTTCATGCTTTGCATTGAACAATTGTCTTCGGTATTTTCTAGGATGCGGCTTGTCCTTGGCAAGGAAACGACGGTGTCCAATGTAACAAATCTTGCTAAGTATTGCGTATGACAGCGGATTCCTGTCATAGCGAACACATGCATTGTAACCATGTGTCATTCGCCCTGACATAGTGCCCAAAGCCGGATAATCATGGATGCACCAAATTACAACAGCTTGTAGAAAGAAATCAGCTGGTGGGCTGCTATATAGGTCTCGAGTGAGAACACCCTTCCATAGCTGTTGAAGTTCCTCCATAAGAGGCTCCATGAACAAATCAAAATCCTTTCCAGGACTTTTTGGACCTGGGATGAGCAAGGCCATCATGTAGTTTGATTCTTTGGTGCAGACATTTGGAGGCATGTTGTAAGGGATAACAAGCACTGGCCACATGCTATATGTGGCACTCTGGTGGCCAAATGGGTTAAATCCATCTGAAGCTAAGCCAAGTCTAATGTTTCTCGGGTCAGCAGCAAACTCTGTGTGTTTATCATTGAAGCTTTTCCACTCACTACCATGAGATGGATGGCTCATTACATTCTGATCTATGTACTCCTGGTTCCTAGAATGCCACAGTACACATCCTCTCTTGTTTCAACATCATGAAACAACCTCTGCAATCTTGGTGTAATTGGAAAATGTCTAAGAACATTATGAGGAATCCTCTTCACAGCATTGTCATCTTTCCATCTTGATGATTTGCATTTCGGGCATTCACTTAAGTTGGCATAATCCTTCCGGAATAGAACACAATTATTCTTACAAACATGGATCATATCATATCCAATTCCAACTGCACGAAGGAAATTCTTCATTTCACTGTTGGTGTGTGGCAGCTCAGACGCATCTGGGAAAGATTTGCAGAAAGCAGCCAACATCGCATCAAATGATTTATTGGTCATCCGCTCAGATGTCTTCACCTGAAGAAAGGTGACCATACCTGAGAATACTGACAGCTTATTTCCTGGGGTGACAGCAACGTTGCATTGTTCCAAGATGCGGGCCCACCGTTTTTCTTCTGTAGGTGAAAGTTCACGGAATGCACGAGCATTTCGTAGCATTGTTTCAATGTTGGTCAAACTCACTGGCTCCGCCACCACCACCTCCTCCTCCTCTTCCACCTGAGCATCAGGCAGATCAAGATGGTGATCTGCTGCTTCCACGTAGTCAATAACATTGACGTTCACAGCTTCACCATGATGAACCCACCTAGTATATGTGACCAACATCCCATACAAGTGTAGATGATTTTGCACAGTTGACTGGGGTCTTGTAACTGAATTCATACAACTGCTACACGGGCAGAGCACATCAGATTTCGGACCACCGTACTCAGCTCTGATAAAGTTCATGAAGTTTTCAACCCCCTCGACATATGCAGCGGAGAATCTTTGAGCAGAAGTAATCCAAGTCCTATCCATTTGTTAGACATACAAATTAGTCCTTCTACTAGATATTACAGGAAAAACATATATGCTTTTTTATGAAGTCCAGAAAAAATACCTAGGTCGATGTCTAAAGCTATGGCAAGATATTTGGACGAGCAGATCTAAGTAACGAAATATATGTAAAGCTAATTCAGCAAACAGATTTGAGTGCTAAATTATGGCAGGCTGTTTCAGCAGTCAATGAGGCCGAGCACACAGCCGTCGAACTATCGAAGGCCATCGCAGCAACAAAGATCGAGTATAAAATGGTGTAGAGCTATTTCACCTAACAGATTGGCTACTAGACCATGGCAATCTATGTCACAATAAATATATGGCAGGATATGTTAGCAACTAATCGGCCTTGGCATGCCATCTCAGCTAAGCAGATTGAGTGCAGAATAGGGCAAGGAAGCTTCTTAAGCAGAGCATATTGACAGTGAACTACTTCGGCAAACAGTGAGATTAACAGCGTCTATCAGCTAGCATTCAACGCTACACCGACATGAACGGGGCCTCAGTCTAGAATGCATGTACAGTGGGAGAAGCTGACCGCCGTGCGTCTCCACATGAACGTTGCCAGCGGTGGTGGCGCTGACCGCCGTGTGCCTCCACAAGAACGTAGCCAGAGGTGGCGGCGCAACTAGAGGACGGCAGTCTACGAGAGCATACGGTGGGAGCGAGAGGATCGCCGAACCGCGGCGCCGACGTATCGGCGCAGCAGGGAGGGCAGCTTTGGCGGAGCGAATGGAGTGGAGGGGGATAGGGGGGAGGGGGGTTTGGGGAATATTATTGGCTAGTTGGCCGAAGGGCAGTTGAATCGGATTTGGGGGGAATTTTTGGGTGTGTGGGGGGGGGGGGGGAGGATTTTCGCGCGATGGGCGGGGGGAGTTTGGCGCATGTCGGTTTCCCCAAGTGCAGTCCCACGTGTCAGTGAAGAGGCAAGCCGAAGCGCGTTCCGTTTGCGTGAGCCGTGTGCAGGACCGAACGTGTGTGTGGTGCAATGTGACCGCGACAGGAGTGTTGTGAGTGTATCGCCTTTTTTTCCTTTTAAACTAGGTGCTTCGCCCCCTCAAAAAAAAATTTGTTGCTTCGCGCGATCCATCGATACCACTACTAGTAATCCAGTAATCCCGACTAAAGCGGCGCGATCGGGTCTTTTCCCGCGCGATATGCTGGAAGGTTGGCTTAGTTGGGTTTTTTAGGACGAGTAATGCTACACCTACATAATCCCAGTTATGTAATTAATGTAATGTGAAACATGTGAGCTGTTGATTGTAGATTGGGGGGAGGAAGGGGCCCACCACCATGAAAATCAGGGGAGGAGAGAGAGAGGCAATTTACGTTAACCCTTTCGTAGGTTCCCGTAGATGTGGAAAGATGTGAAATGCGTGAATATGTAGTGGACATACTATTGCAGTGCCTAAGATAATTTGCGTATGTATAGACCCTATGTGTTTATTTTACTTCACATGTTAGATTTTTCTCGGTTCAATAAAAAGTAGAGTTGGTGATGATGGTGTGCCTGTTATCGTCAAATATAGGCCGTCTGATCTATATCTAACGGATAGGAAGGAAACTATGAAAAATTACCCGCACTCCTCTCCACATTTGCAGATAAGGCTTTCCCTCGTTCATCCTTTTCTCCCACAAGATCTTGATCTTCTATGCAACGCAGGGGCATCTTGCTAGTACTCCTACAATATGTATATTATTGTGAAAGTTCATATACACCGGCCGAGATTAATGCAAACACGACAGATTTTCATTACATTTTGAACTTTTATAGGACAGAAAAATAAAAGAAACCCGACCCTAAACCTATTCTACGGCGGCGACCGACGTCCTCCATCTGTGATCTCTATGTACGGGGGCGGGGTTCAAGACCCATGAAGTGAAGGTGCGGTCTCCGGCGAGGAAGAGTAGAACACGGGATACGGACCGGCCAGTTGGCACACCATGCCCTGCCGCCTCCCATGCCCTAGTCATCCTCGGAGGAGTCCCCGACCTCGGCGGTGCCGGACATTGGACAACAGCAAGTAGGACGCGTGGCTGACGGTGCTCCCGCCGTCGGCCGCCAGCGTGGCCACCGCTTGTGCGGTTGCATCCGCGTCCGGCTACGCCGCTATTGCATCGCGAGAGGCGACTTGAGTGAGGGCGGCGACCTCGAGCTTCATCCCCAAAGACAAGCTCTCCCGTAGAGCATTCGCACTTGCGGTCATGGCGGATGTGGTGCCAGGTTGGAGGACGATGTGCTATGGTGTGGAGGTTAGCTGGGTGTTGCCGCTTTAAGTAGCGCATTCCGGTGAGGCCAAGCGGCCGGGTGCGTCATTAAGTCGCCGGAGTTGGTTCCTCACACACCGAGCCTCTTAACGATGACATACGAACGGATGACATGAATGCGGGCAGCTGGCGCCGGCTTGGAATGCACCGCGCGACGGCACGAGGGATGAGGGCTTTGGTGTGCCAGGGTAGTCAGCTGTGGTCGTGGCAACGTTGGAGATGCCCTTTGCTCACATGCGATCCCCGCATGTCATTGAAAAAGCAAGACGGCCCGGCATGGTCTCAAGTCCAGAGGATGCAGTTGGCCGCGCTACACCACTCCGCGGATGCGTCGCAGCGCCCCGTGCATCCTCGACGAGCCGGGTGTTGGGCTGTGTTTGGATTGTGGCCAAAGTGCACCTTACCAAAATTTTGGTCATGACCCAAAGATTGGTCTTTGTTTGGATGGTTGCCATTTTTTTGGCATGCCAATGAACTCTAGCCAACTCTAGTTCATTTTTCTTGCCATTGTCGGCCAAATTATGGGCAACCAATACCTCAACCAAAATTTTGGTCATGACCCAAAGATTGGTCTTTGTTTGGATGGTTGCCATTTCTTTGGCATGCCAATAAACTCTAGCCAACTCTAGTTCATTTTTCTTGCCAATGTCGGCCAAATCATGGGCAACCAATACCTCAACCAAAATTTTGGCTACCCAATGCTTTGATGGGGCAACCTTGGGCACAAACCAAACGCCACCCTCGGCACACTGAAACCGACCATGTCTAGCGACGATATGAGCGTGTCGCTCACCGCGGTCGCCATGTCCAAAGGCGGTGCTGGAGCTGCGCCTCGTTGTTGGCCCGAACGACGCACATGAATGGTTGTTGGTGGCGAGGAGGTCATGGGCCAGCTTCTCCGATCCATTGGACTAGTCTGCGCTACGTCGTCCCGACGGGTGTGCCCCACATGTCGGTTTCCCTGTTTTCCCGGCCATATTCGAGCGTCAGTGCTCCGTGTTGCACATTAGGCCTTTCACTATGTAGGCCAAGCGAGACAACTTATTGTTTATTTGAGCCGTTCAAGTATAATCATGTGGCATTTGCTTATTTCTCATTCCTCTCCAACCCTCTTCTCCATCGATCATGTCGCCCTCCACTCGAGTCCATCCTCTCGCATGCCTCATTTGAACATTTCGCCGAGTATCATTCGCATGTACCAACCCTAGTCCTCTTTCAATAGATCTCTGGACCCCGAGATGAAATCGAGAGGGAACGAGTAGGGGCACGTGATACCTAAGTCGGATTCAAAATTTTGAACCGGTGATCATAGCATCCGAAAATCATATATAAAAGGTATTCAATGTTCGTTTCGTTTTTGAACATACAATATACTCCCTCCTATCCTTTCTAGTTTACATATAAGTTTTATGTGTAGTCAAAGTATCTCTACTGTGATAAATAAGGTATCAACATTCAACAACGCCCAATCAATATTGTTGGATTCGTACGTACTCCTAGATTTGTACTCGAGATGGTTTCCAATTTGACTATCGACAAGATTAATAGTACATGAGATGTATAATGTGAAATTATATCATTGGAAACTCCTTTCACGTACGAATTTGACCGTATGCTTTGTGTAAGTTGCATGTCATATATTATTACTCTAACATTTGGTCAAAGTTAGCCTCGAAAAACGCATTAGACCCTGTATGCCTTGTGTAAGTTGCATGTCATATATTATTACTATAACATTTGTGTAAGTTGCATGTCATATATTATTACTCTAACATTTGGTCAAAGTAGTATAGTGGAAGTGGATCCTATGACGTAGGTATCCCTGCCTTACCCTCCCTTTCGGTCACTTACTGGCGGACCCCATGCTTGCTAGGCCCCGCATGTCAGTTACTCAATGGGTTCGACCACGTCAAGGGATCCTCATCCGCAGTATACTCCCTCTGTTTTTATTTACTCCGCATAAAACGGAGGGAGTGGTGGTATAATAAATGACGCGGGCGGGGGAGGGGGAGGGACGTCGGTTTGCTCTCAACTACGGTCCCACAAGACGAAGCGCGTTCCATTTGGTGAGGGACGTGGAGGGTCCAGCGTGCCAAGCTGCAACGCGAACCCGACAAGAGCGATGTACAGTCAAAACCGACTGACCGGTCGTCATCGGAACCACTATTCACACCAGAACCTTCGCTGCTCGGCCTACTCCAGCCACTGCCCTAAAACCACACCAAATCTCCAGCCCATTCCCCCACCTTTCGACCCCCTAGCCCGCATCAAGCGTCCCCTAGTTCGCCGGAAAGCCATGGTGCACCGCAAGATCACTTACTACAAGATGCTGATGCCGGAGCGCCGCGCAGAAATCGCGACGGCGGTCGGTGCCACAGACTTCCGTTCCCAAGCTCGCTTTGCGGTGGGCCAATCCCCGAGTTCTCTGGAGCCAAGATACGAGGAGGAGGAAGCCGATCCAATGTTCATGGCGGAGGTCGCGGCGCAAAAGGCCCCCGATGGGTATGAGATGATGGATGTCGACTTTGTGCCGGTGCCCGAGTCCCCCATGGTGCAGGCGGACCAGCTGTTCAACATGGCGATACTAAAGGAGGACCGGGAGGCAGAGGCTCAACTCGACGCGGAGCACGCGCATGCCGCTGCCATCGAGGCTCTCCTGCAGGCGGAACCGGATGTCGTGGATGTGAACCGGGCGGTGGAGGCTCAACTTGAGGTGGAGCGCGTGGATGCCGCTGCCATCGAGGCCCTCCTGCAGGTGTAACCGAACGTCCTAGACTTGAACCGGGCTGCAGAGGCTCGACTCGACGCAAAGCGCGCGGATGCCGCTCTCATCGACGCCCTCCTGCAGGCGGAACTGGACGTCCTGGACTTGAACCGGGCGGCGGAGGCTCGACTCTACGTGGAGCGCATGGATGCCGCTCTCATCGACGCCCTCCTGCAGGCGGAACCAGACGTCTTGGACTTGAACCCGGCGGTGGAGGCTCGACTCGACGTGGAGTGCGCGGATGCCATTGCCATCGAGGCCCTCCTGCAGGCGGAACCGGACGTCCTTGACTTGAACCGGGCTGTGCTCTCGTCCGTGCAGAGCGCCCGCACGCTCCGCTTGAACGAGTAGCTGGAGGCCGAGGACAACCACGGTGCGGAGACACACGTCGGCAGCGACGGCTGGTTCGCGCCGGCAGCAAAAGATGACGAGGCCGTCTCTTTTCACGAGCAGTGATAGTTTTTCTTTATGTTGTTGTTTTTATGGATCTTTTGCTGTGTAAAAACATATATTTGTTATGCAAGTCGCCTGACTTGGGTCAGTCTACCATTTCAGGCGGTTGGATGAATATCCTACGTCTCCTAACCCTTCTTTCCTTCTTCCTCACCTCTTCTTCTTCCCCAACAGACCACCGCACGGGCCGTACGGATACTCCCCAACATGCGGTTGGATAAACATACTCTATGAACGAAAATTATGTGTCAGCGATAGGATGGCTGAGTTTGGTTTGTTCACATGCGACAACATGTGTCAGTGAGGGTGTGTTCCCTTGGTTGGGTTTGCAGCGTGCAGGAGTGACTGTGTGAGGGTGCGGTGCGACCGCGACAGCCGTGCGCAAGTGTACCTCCTTCTCATTTTGAAAACTTTAGGCAATCTTGGCAAAAATGTGTGGCGAAGTTTGGCAATGCAAGGCCTAGATCCAAACAGGATAAGTACGTACTACCTCTGTCCTGGTTTATTGGTCCCCTTCATATTTAGTGTCAAATTTTGACCATAGATTTAACTAATAAAATGTCAATGCATGTCACCAAGAATTATACGATTGAAAACTATGTTCCAATACGAATCCAAGGATATAATTTTTTATGACATGCAATAACATTTTATTAGTTATATTTATGGTCAAAATTTAACACAAAATACGAAGGGGGCCTATAAACCAGGACGAAGGTAGTACGTACTAGGAGTACTAGTGTTAAAAAGAAAGGCGGGGTTTTCCTTCGCGGGATTTAATCGATACAAATCCTCGTTTCACATGTCAATTAATGCGTATTTTTTTCTCCAAAGACCAAAGAGCTAACCATCTCACTCCTCATCGCTTGATTAATGCAGCCACCATGCAAACCAACCTTCTCACTTCCGCATGCATGCAGGGGATATTAATGTCCTTGGTTGCTAACCCCATCAATTTTGCTTCGATTAGTGTTAGTGGCCCTTTGCAAATTGTAATTTTGATATACTGGACTTGTGTACAAAAAAAATGGAGGTAGTAACTATATTTGACTTCCTTCCCCATTGCGGTGACCTCGACGATATCTTTTTTTTGTGGTTTGGCGAAGTGTGTTCGACGGAGAACACCATTGAGGGAGACCACGGTAAGTTGTCGCAAGTGCCGCTTGCAAGCCGAGACAACAGCCTTATTTGCATCCAGGAAGTCCTTTACTAGTACTACTAGGAGTACTAGTGCGGTGAGATGGTTTCTCGAAGAAGACGATGGAGAAGCGGAGTCAACGGAGAGTGAAATGATGGTTGCTTCGTCCGTGCTTTTGTGATTTGACGCCTCACTGCTTTGTGATTTGTGATAGAAGGGACAGGGGAGTAGACTCTGTGCTCTATACTGTACTACATGCGTCCAAGCATGGGAGAAAGAGGAGAGACCTTGCATTTTTCTATTCCTTCAATCAATCAATCAGGGAGCTTTGGTTCCATCTTTTTGGCTTTGGCAACACTGTCCACAATGGTTCCCACGATGCCAAAAGCTATTTTCACATTTGGCTACACATTGTGGATGCCCTTAACCGTACCACTTGGTTTTGCTCCTGTGTGCTATCTATACAAATCTCAATTACATTGATCTAAAAAATTATAGAATTAAGATTAGTAAAAAGGAGGTGATTTTGCCGCGCGAATGGCGGGGGATGTTTCTTATTTGAGCAATGCTACATCCACGTAATGGTTGTATCCGGCTTGCCTGCTCCCTTCTCATGCTCCCATCCGTGCTCCCACTTCATCCTACGGATGTCTTTTCCCTTTTTCCTTTATAATCTAATCATCTCCCCCTTATTTTAAGGGGGTGGGGTCGGGCCTTATTTTGTTTCAATCAAATCAAGCCATGTACGCGGGAGCACGGATGGGCGCACGCGCGGGGAGCAGGCATGTCTCGTCCATAGTGGTTTACATAAAGTTACGAACTGATGTGATGTGGGACTATTTGATTGGATTAAAGGAGAGGATTAGGCCCACCCCACCTGAAAATCAGGGGGGCATATATAGATTAGATGGAAAGTATACGTAGCAGCTACGTAGCCCTTTGTAAGTCTAGGATTAGGCTTCTTATTTTCGGAGGACATTGTCCTGGCAGTTTGCTAACATGCGGTCCCACGTGTCAGAGCTTTACCAAGCCGATCCACGTCCCACATGAGGCAGAACAACGACAAAAGCAACACGTGGTTAAGTTGAAGAAGATGAGGGAGAAGCGGATTCAGCAACGAGTGAAATGATGGTTGCTTCGTCCCTCCAACTTATTTTTTAGCATTATTACTTCGTCCCTCCACCTTAACTGCGGGAAAGGTGTAACTTTGTGATTTGACGCCTCATTGCTCATTACTTGCCGGCGCCATGACTGGGGTGCTTCACCCCGGCTGCTCTGCACTGTAGTCCGGTATGGCACGTGGACCCGGTAGCTTGATGTCCCACATGTCAGCGAAAGGGACTAGAAGATTTATGAAAGAGAGCGCTCCACTCTTACGACGAAGGAGTAGACGACACGAAGACCCAGTGAACTGTCACTTGTACTGTATAGTACTATAGTTTTGCTGTTTCGCATGATCCATCGATACAAACCCGATTAAACAGGAAAGGGCGGGATTTTCCCCGCGCGGTAGATGATACTGGTCATACATTTCAAAGGCAATTTTAATGTATGCAAACTGAATAATTATAAGTAACAATATGATATCTAGTAAAACTAAAAACACATATGATTTATTGTGTTAGAGTGTAGTAGTAGTGCTGTATTGCACAGTTGTTAGATGTAACATGCGAGAACATGTAGAGATGTAGTTTTGGAGGGCCTACAGAGAGAAAAACGTAATACGGTCACCGAACTTCAGAATAAGCTGATTACGGTCACTATATACGTTTTGCGGTGATTATACGGTCACTTGCTCACAGTTCAGCATCGGATTGCACTCTGTTGACCGACCAAATAGTCTGCGTGGCGCCATGTTGACTAGTTAAATTGACCATGTTCCTTGTGGGTTCCACCTATCAGTTCGCATAGGGAAAAGGTCAGATAAACACAAATTTACGCAGGCGCGACAAGGCTCCAACCCGTGCACGGGAATCACCTGGTTGTGTATGTGTCTGTCAGGGCCTGATGTGTGCGCATGCACGTGTAGGTTGAGCACTTGAGCGTGAGAGTGTGTGTTGGTCGTGTGGTGTACTGATGTGTGCATGCATGCGTGCGTGTGTGCGTGTGAGTGTTGCGTGCGTGCGTGGCTGCGTGTGTACGTGTGAGTGTTGCGTGCGTGCGTGGGTGCATGTGTTTGTGTGAGTGTTGCTTGGATGCAGTTCGTGTGCATGCGTGCGTGTGTGTATAATCACCACACCAGCTCCTGTGTGTTAAAACAGACGGCTCAACATACCAATACAAGGCCACCTTGTCCGCTGTGCCCGCGGTCATGACTTCGAACCACCGTCCAAATATATTTTTGTCGTTTGTTTTCATTCTTACTAGCAAGATGCCCGTGCGTTGCACGTAACATCAAGATGCATTTGTATGACTTGCTTATCTTGTGAGAGAAAAGGATGAACGAGGGAAGGCCTTATTTGCAAATGTGGAGAGGTGTGTGGGTACCTTTTTGCAAAATTGCCATAGTTTCTTTCCTATCCATCAGATATAAATCGGACGGCCTATATTGCAGGATGGCAGGCACACCATCATCACCAACTCTATTTTTTATAAGAGTGTATTTTATGTATTTTATAAGAGTGTAGATGTAGAGTAAATAGAAGTCGACAGGTGGGCACGATGGTAGTGAGATAATGTGATGCAACACTAGAGGTGCCACATGGAGCGTTTAGCTGGTCAACTAGTCATGTCATGAGATAATACAGAGTTGTACGGCGAGCCCGTGACTGTATAATAACCACTAAACGTAAATGGTGACCGTAATGAGTGGATTCTGAAGTCCAATGTATGTATCGTGCTTTTGCTTCAAATACAATGATCGTCATTGCATATATCGCGAGAGAAAGATGAAACATGCGTGAATTTTCTGGGGGCTTACTTTTAGAGGACCTGGAGATAGTTTTGTGTACATACGTGAAAGGGGCGTACATGGGGGGTATGCGATAGAGAGAGATGCTCTTCGTTTCTCTTTATTATGACTAACTTTGTATATAGTATAAAATATACAAATTCATAGTGTGGAATAAATATCATTGTGGGCACCATGCAATGCAAATTAGCGTTCGTACCCCTCCATATAACTTTGTAATGTTGTATATATGTAGAAACTCTAAAATAATTTTTTGGCCACACTTTATTCAAAAGGAATGTTGTATGCGAAATAAACGTGAAGAGAGGGCTTTTTAGATCAATGGGGTACATGATGTAACATGTGTGAATGTGTAGTTGATGCATTTGGCGGGGCCTAGAGAGGTATGTGTGTGTATTATGTATTCGAGAGAGGCATGGATAGAGGGGCCGACGGGGGAGGGGGGGGGGCGTGGGAGAGATAGCACGAGAAATGAGAGTGGTCTAGAGAGAGAGAGAGACGAATATGACGTCACGACAAGAGGTTCCATTCCCTTGAGTGTGTATATGCAAGGGGGGAGGGAATAGAGGCACCAGGAGAAATTTTCTGTGTGTGTGTGGTGTTTGTGTTGGTATGTGTGGGTGTGAGAAGATAATGAGACGTGGGGGCAGAGGGTGTGTCACCGCGTGAGGTCCGATGGGTCGAGGTGAGGCCCTTCGTTCGGTTCCGTCCTACGCCACATTGGTCGGCCCGTGACGCATTTAGGAAGACCCATGGATGACTAGTCGTACAAGATAAAGATGACAGAATTGTGAAGGACTCTGTGTCCACTGACAAAGCCGGCTAGGGTTTGTAACCCTAGGTTCTCGGACTAAGGTAACCCCTTTATCTCTGATATTACTATTCATCCAACCTAACTTTAAGGGGCATCCTACAGAATGCTCTGCTAGAATCATACTTGTCGATTAGGAAGAGAGGTGTGAGACAATGCGGGAGAGACAGGCATAAAGATAATGTGCGCACATGAGACACGTAGGCAGGTCCATGTATATAGAAAGGGTCGATGAGGATTGTGCGTGTGTATGTTTGCGAGAGGAAGAGTGCTTGTGATAAAGGTTAGTGAAAACAGTTGTAAATGGTTATGAGAGGGAGGGAGGGTTATATCTAGAGCATGTGTGCGAGAAAGACTCCTCGGGAGAGAGTGTGTGAGCATGTGTGAGAGACCACCGATGGAGAGTGAAACTACACGTAAAAGACTGCTCTACACATTGATTAAAGATATAAATTGTATCCAAATATTAGATGGGATCATGATATTTGCAATTCGTGTAAGGAGCGGTCATTGATCCATCGGACATCTAGATTCTATCGAATTTGAGCATGTCTATGTTATTATTCGACACAATTGATCCACATAGTTAGTATTTTGAACTCCAGACAATGCATCGCTTTAGCACTCGAATATAAACGTGAGTATAGTTCATGTTGTGTGTGTAAAGCACATTATACATACGAAAGTTACACAATGGACATTATAAATAGCTACCTATGAACTAGCATACATTTGAATTCAACTTAAGGTGGTTTAAAAAAAATCAAATTCAACATGAAGTCCATTCAATTATTTGAATTTGATATCTGGCATTTGTAAACCATACCTAAATTATGGGGGCACCAATCTTTGCTTTGATTTTGTACATAATAGCATATGTAGTCGTGTACAAAATAGATTCAAATTTAGCTCATCCATTCCAAAATAATCGTAGTTATAGGATTTTCAAGTGTCAAAATTTCAAAAAGAAGCGGATAATTTAATGAAGTTTTCAAACATACAAGGTCAAATATGACGTTGTCTATTTAGGTCAATCCTCATAGTTCAAGAGTACTCTAAACGTGAATGCTTGTGTTTCAAAATTTCGAACAAAGCGCCAAAAGAGCCTCTACTCGCCCGAAACCGCGTGAGACCAATGTTTTGTAGTACAAGGAAATTACTTTTCTAATAACTCCGACCAATGAAACCTACCGGCCCGACGTCCAAAGGTCTAAACCGGGGTAGGTTTGTAGCTTCATCTAGATGCCACGCAACCACCTCCGAAAAACATTCATACACAATGGCCGCCTAAGCACACATGTGCGTGGCCGAAATCGCTCCCGCCCACTATTTGGGACACCTGGGATTACCATCCTACCCCCGACCCACAGTAGGTCCAAAATTTAAGAGGGGGGCAAAGTTTGTACTTTCCCCAAATTTCAAACAAGCGCGTCCCATCTTCTGTTCAAAAAAGCCAAAAACAAGCGCGTCCCAGACCGAAACATGGTTTCCCCCACCCGTCCGATTCCCCATTCGTACTCCGTGGGCGCCAAAACTACCTCTCCACCAGCCGCAAAACCCCGGCGTCCTCCGTCCGCCACCCCATCCCACCCATCAACCGCCGCCCTCCTCCATCACACCGGAGCTGATACCCCGGCGTCGTCGTCCACCGCAACCTCAACCGCAACGCCCTCCACGGCTAGTAGTTGAAGCCGAGGCCGAGCCGTCTGTACCCGAGCCAGTTCAACCATGCCGTCCTGCGCCTCACCGCTGCCGCTCCAACTTCGCCACCCCCCACCGCACCAGAGCTATTCCTGCTACGCCGTCCTTCGCGCCTCGGATCTGCTTCCCCTCCGCCGACATACGGCCACGGCAACACAGTCAACAATTTGGCCATGGGTTCGTCCAAGCCTGCACCCTCCAGAACATCGGTTTCCCCGGTAAAAGGAAGAAGATCGGCGTGACATAGGTACTCCTCTTCCCTTATTCGTGCAAATCTTACGTCTCTGCTTGCACGGTATTCATCCCATAGAAGACACTAGTTGACCGCTTCTTCTTGATACTAGATGTTCCTAGTAACTCGTGATGTACAAGGTTTCTCCTCATATACTATTTCACCTTAGCTAGAGGTCCGTCGTCCCCCTAAATTTCAATTTCTGGCCAGTTGATTCCCAATTAACGGAAGCATTCCCCAGCGTAACAGGCGCTAGTACGCCTATTACACCGGGGAAGCAGCGCCTTGGTGTTTATCTTAGGAGCGTGTGCATCCTAGAGCTACTGGTGCCCGATCTGGAGGTCGGCCGGGATTAAAGGGATGGCCTGGGGGCGCTGCCAAGCACGGCGGTGGTGTGAGGTCGATGGGAGGGCGGGGCGGCGGAGGCAGGGGTCTGGGCCGATGGTCGCTGGCGGTTCGGGAAAGATCGTCAACAGTGACTGGCGGGAGGTAGACGAAGGCCATCTGCCCGTTCCTTATAGATCGGACGGTTCATTAAAAAAATCGACTGACCTATTTATTTTCAGTCGATTGTTATCTTATATATGACCACATGTGGTGGTGTGCTGGAGGAGTACCTGCATTTCCTGTGCTCATATATTACAAAATCATACGGAGTAGAATCTAATTTTGTTTGCCATGCAATGTTGTATAGCTATCATATGTCTCCTGTCATTTATTTTTCAGCCACCTGCTATCTGCTACTTTTACAGTGCACTAGTTCTGCACACACTTCACCCATACTCTCACTATTGTGTTTTTATGCAAGGGTATTTAAGAGTCTGCCGAAAGAGAAGCAGCAAAGAAAAGAGAGAAGTCGCGCCAGCTTTCTTCGCGGGTATGCACGACACGTTACAGCGCTATAAAGGGTGCAGTGTCAGCAGATGGAGACGGTAAACGTAGCTCTGAAGTTGATGACCTCGCTCGCAATGAACCACCATCCCAGGTGCTTGCTTTAACTTCGCGGTGTCATATGTGGTTGCATGTTCCATATGGTGTCTAGCTTGTATTCGAAAGGCCGAAGTCGGGATAAGGAAAGATATTTTTTTCACATGAACCACCATCCCGTGAGCACCAGAAGACAAATAGCTAGTCAGGGCACTGGCCGAGCCAGTGACAAGCCCATCAAAGATAGGCATCACCTGGAAGCCAACTAAAAATCTGCGATGGTGGCGAAGGAGCCCGCCTCCCACCAGGCTCTCAGGTCCTAGATGATCATGCTCACCACTCCAGCCGGATGTCTAGCTTGTATTGCTTCCAATTTGGTTAAAATGCACCTGCTT
Source organism: Triticum timopheevii (assembly GCA_963921465.1). Lineage (NCBI taxonomy): Eukaryota > Viridiplantae > Streptophyta > Magnoliopsida > Poales > Poaceae > Triticum > Triticum timopheevii. Next base: position 100,330,746 of record OY997264.1, on the reverse strand, counting down.
AGCTTACACATTATACCTTTGAATATGACATGCCTTTCTGTTTTTGGTACATACTAGTACATCTGTGTATTAACCATGTTCTTACATCAAACTAATGTTCTTGTGTATCCCTCATCAATCACTTATGACGAGGCAGGCAGGCAAGGGGACTACTCCTCATTTAAAGAATACAGCATCAGCCTCCCGACATGATTCTCAAGAAACAGAAATGCTAGATGAAGATAGTGAACGTAGCTCTGTAGTTGATTACATCATTACCCCTACACTAGCATCGCAGGTGCTTGCTCTAACTTGGCAGCGTGATATGTGGTTGCATGTTGCATATGGTGTCTAGATTGTAATTCTTCCAATCTGGTTAAACTGCATGTGCTAGTCTGCTTAGCTTATACATTATACCTGTTAATGTGACATGCCTTCCTGTATTTAGTACATAGTACATCTGTCTATTAAGCATGTCCTTACATAAAACTATTATTTTTTTGTATCCCGCATCAATCAACATGACGAGACACCTTTAGTATATGCAGTGCGATATTAGTTTCATCTTTCATATGATTTATAGCATGCACTGCTTCTAAAGTGTTGAAATTCCATTTATGATGGGACACTTTTAACTTGGCCGAGTCATATTAGTTGTATTTTTCATGTGGTGTCTAGCTTGCATTGCTTCTTATTTGCTGGAATGGTTTCTGCTTAGTTTACACAAACAATTGTGAACATGCCATGCCGTCCTGTTTTTCGTACATATTCCATCCTGGTATCATGTGTTTGCCTTACATCAAAGTAGTGATTGTCAGTATCATGCATGAATGAGTTCTGAAGAGAGAATTTCATTGCTTTTTCTTGTCGATTTTACTTGACAATTCAAAATCAATAAAGCGGAAGGAAGTTAGCAAGGCAGCAGATAAAGGTGCTCCTTCTGAACGGAGGGCCTCTACAGTTTCTACTCCTCCACAACCCAAGATGATTTCCAAGACAACACATGCATAGACACTCAACAAAGCTGTGTTTATGATGAGCACGTCTCCCCTAGTGCAGCATCACCGGTGCTCCCTCTAACTTGGCACTGTTATATGTGGTTGCATGTTATGTGTGATGTCTAGCTTGTATTGCTTCTAAATTTGTTGAATTCCGTCTGCTTACTTTACACATTCTACTTGAATAAGACACATGTTACTATTTCTAGAACATACAATATCTGTCTATCACACCATGTTCTTACATCAAATTACTACTGTTGTGTAACCTACAACAATTACTTATCATAAGACACGTTTGACTTTGGAGTGTGATATAGGTTACATCTCACATTCTTTTCTAGCTTGTACTACTAATTTGTTGAAATGGCACTTATGACGAGACAATTTTAACTTGGTAGAGTGATATTCGTTGCATCTTTCATATGGTGTCTAGCTTTCATTGCTTCTAATTTGTTAAAATGCCTTCTCCTTAGTTTACACATCATAAGCTGTGAATATGCAATGTTGTGAATATGCAATGGCACTAATGACGAGAGACCTCTAACATGGTAGTGTGATGTTGTTTGCATGTTGCATATGATTTATTTATTGTACTGCTTCACATTTGTTTAAACGCCATTTATGATGAGACACTGTTAAGTTGGCAGAGCGATATTTGTAGCATCTTTCATATGGTGTCTACCTTCCATTGCATTGCTTCTAATTTAATGAAATGTCTTCTTCTTAGTTTACACATCATAGTTCTGGTTATCTCTTCCGTCCTGTTTTTCATACATATTACATCCTCCTATCATGTGGTTGTCTAACATCAAAGTTCAGTTCGTCCGCATCACGCATCAATTTGTTCTGAAGAACTAAATTGTTATTCATTTTTCTTGTCGGCTTGACTTAACATGGCACAGAGAAAGAGGAAGAAACATAGAATGGCAGGGAATGAGAAGCGGATGAATCCTGCAGATTCTGCTGGTACTGATGGTGCAATAGAAGGTCAAAGTCCAGCGGAAAATTCTACAAACACGACATCCCATGCTACACGAGTTGCAAAAAAAGCCAAACAGAAACAAATAGCTGCCACCAAACAAGCAGAGGCAGCCCTAGTTCTTGCAACACCTACCATAGTACTACCAGCTGCACGACTTACTCGTGCGTCAACTGAGCTAGCAGCACGTTCCCAAGCTCCCTTGCCACCTGACACTACTTCCCAAGCACTCTTGACACAAGACGAGTTGGCAATATCAGATGAACCTTGTGAGCTTCAACAGCAAGAAGGTAGTTGCTGGAGTCAAGTTACAGTTGCATGCTTCTTTATATGTAGTCTCATAGTTTGATGTACACTAACACTTCCTATGTTCGTTGTTGGACTAGCACCTAGGCGCAAGAGGAAACAAACATCAGGGATAATTCTCGATAGGTTAACTAAATCTAGAGGAGGAAGAATGGAGATCCGTTTTGAGGCAGGTTTAAAAAGGCCACATGGTGCTATAGAGTCAGCCAAGTTAGTATCAGAGGCAGCGATTGTCGTTAGGTGTCATGTACGTATCCTCCCAACATGGATTCAATACAGGAATGACAAAGACGAAACCCAGTTCAACACCTTCCTCGTCCATTTATCTGTAAGTATGGTTATGTATGGAAACTAGTAATATCGTCTTGCTCTGTCCCATACTTTCTAGGTTGCTAATAATGAGACTCCCATAATTTTCAACAGATGAGGTTCAAGTTGGATAGCCAAGATGATGCAACCAGACAAGCTTGCACCCATGTTTTCAAGTCTGCTCTGCGACAGTATTGGTATAACTTGAGGAAAACTCACTTTGAAGGCAAGGCTAACAGTGAACTTTCCCAAACATCTCCAGTGGAAAATATATCGAATGAAGAATGGAGGGGCCTTGTTAAACACTGGTCTGATCCGAAGTATCAGGTACATTATATATATGTGATCAGATCACATGTTGAAGTCCTATTTACGCATGTGCCACACAAATCTATCTTCTTGCAGGTGAACTATTCAAAGAACAAGGCCAACCGTACGAAAGTGAAATTCCAACAGACGACAGGATCTCGTTGCTATATTGCACACTGCGAGGCTCTTGTAATTAGCTGTTGTTTCACTCTTTTCACTGTACCATATTATCAGATCTATATTGACTTGTTCGAAATGCAGAGGAAAGCCCGCAAGGACCAAAAAGTACCTGAACCAAATGCTGTGGAAATCTTCAAGGACTGTCACACCAGCAAGAATAAGGGCATGACTACACCAGTCAAAGCCGCTGTTGTAAGTCCTTAATCCCCATGCCTTTTAACTACTACTTAATCTGACTTGTGCCTTGAACTGCATGGTTTGCAGCCAATGTCTATTACTCTTTTCAATTTTATACACAATTGTCTTAGCGTATCATTGCACCCTACAAGGTGTAAAAGAGAGGAGTGATGTTCCTTTGATCTTGGCCCGTAATCTAGTTCCGTGCTGGACTTGCCCACACAATGTTACAATTGCCTGTTTGTCTATTCTTAGTTGTTTTGTGATATGAATGATGTCATACTATGCTTACCGTATTATAAACTTCGTCTCTTTATCCTTAGCCCTCAATACAATGTGAAGAAATAGACAATACATTAGCGATGGTACATGGTCATATGTTTGGAACCTGGTTTTATTACGTACTTTGCAATAAAATACAACTAATATTTTACATGGGTTCACCAGAATAAGTTCTGTATAGAGACTAAAGCTATTTTGTTTGGTTTTGCTGCCTCCTTAATATCTTCTGTTCTGGTACTACTAATGTAAAACCTCAACTTTTCAGCAAGCTATGGAAAAAATGGTGGAACCGCCACCTTCTGAAGGTGGCAAGGCAACTATAACCGCAATGTCAGTGCAGTGGGTCAGTACCTATCCACTAACAGTGCCAAAAGCACGTTCCTGCGTAATACCGGGTTGGTTGTTAAGGCAATATCATCCAAACTGCCTCATGATCAAGATATGCAAGCTCAAAGCAATGTTGTATCTGCGCTCCAGACACAAGTCCATCCCCTAACAGAGCCCTTTGTGAAACAAGGAGAGAAATTGTTCGATGTCGTCAAGATATGCATGGTTTTGAAACCAGACTATCAGACATTTGCTATGTTGTTTAGGAGCCTAGGGGAAATGAAGGCGAGGGTTATGGTGCTCCATCGGACAATACAACATGAAAACGTAACAGTTAGGTCAAATGAACTGAGCTTCTGAACTTCTGGTGGTGCATTTATCTGCTAGACTGTTAAGTTTTATGCCAACCTTACTTTTGTTATATAGTTGTAGTTTGTTTTGGTGCGATACAAAATTTATTCTTAACGTGCAGCCACCGGTTGAAGAAAACAACAAGCCATTTTTGTATAGTGTAGGGTGTTCCCTATATTTGCACTGGTGGCGATCTTTGATGCCGAGTTGATGTAATCTGTGCAATCGCCTTAATAGCCTAGCGTTAGTTTCGGCCTTATTTATTTCCTAGTCTTCTTTTTCCCTGGTTTTCTAGTGGCCGCAACTACCATGGGCCATATACGGGCCGTAGGATCCATTGGTCTCCTACGGTCCATCGATAAATGGGCCTGTAATCGGTGGGCCTCGGGCCGTCGGATAAATGGTTCTACATGGGCCGTAATCGGGCGTAATTGGTATCGGCCCAGCACGGTAACGGGCCGTTAACAGGCCGTAGGACAGCAAAGGCTTAATTCCGTCACAGGCATAACGGGTCGTTAATGGGCAAGAATATAGGACGGGCTGGAAACGGCGCAACGCGTTAACAGGCCAGAAACGGACCGACTCTTGCCATGGGCCGAATTTGGCCCATTAAGGTAACAAGCCAGTAACGGGCCGACTCTTGCCATGGGCCAAATTTGGCCCATTAGGGGAACAAGCCAGTAACGGGCCGACTCTTGCCATGGGCTGAATTTGGCCCATTAGGGGAACAGGCCAGTAACGGGCCGGAAGTAATCGAGGGCCGAAAAGGAGCCCAAGAACGTATGGGCCGTCAATAGGACGAAAGCTAACACGGGCTGGAAATGGCCCATGTAAATCACGGGCCGTTAATGGGTATAAAGAAAGTTACTGTTCATTATGGGCTAGAGTCACCGTGGGCCTGTAAAGGGCCGAAAGATACGAAGGCCTCATATGGGCCGAAAGACGTCGTGGGCCATACATGGGCCGAAAGTGAAATGGGCTGGTGTTATATTCGACGGCCCACATGACGTTGTTGGGCCGATTTCCTTTAGGGCCTAACGGGCCGTGAGTTAACGGGCCGTAAAATGGGCTATTTGCGAAGAGACCGTTAACATGCTTTTCATGGGCCAGCCCGTTAACTTTTGACCAAGTCAAACAGGCCGACTTTGTAAGCTAAATGGGCGAGTGGTGGGCCGTGGCACGTGTCGACATATCATAGGTGCCTATCTGACCCACTGATGAGCTGACACGTGTTTTGTCCGGCCAATAAGATTTTTACATGTGGAAATTCCCCATTGGTCGGGGCTGTTAACGGGTTATCGGATCCAAAACCCGACCCGATAGCTTAACGACGTTCCGTTACGGTGGATGCCACGTGTCGGTCACCCTTGACGAAAGCACTTCTATGACGCGTGATTTATCGTCATGGAAGTGGACACTTCTGTGATGATAATTTTGGTAATGTCATGGAAGACTTCTACGACAGCACAGGTATGACTATCTTGATTCTGTCATAAAATCGTCATGGATGTACATGCATGACAAAAACGCGACCTACTGTGACAAACACGTATCATCATGGAAGTGTATTTTTTCTGTAGTGGTAGGTCGATGAATTCTTGCAGGGCGAGGCGCCTTGCGACGAGCGCGACCTCCAGGTGGACATTCTTCGTGGCGTCGGCGGGCAGTAGCAGGGCCACCAGTGCTTGAAAGAGGTTCCGGCCATGGAGGCCGATTAGGTTGGCAGGCAATGAGGAGCTTGGGTGCACGGGCTAGAGGAGTACGGTGATGTCGTCCGCGAGCTTCTTGAGAACGGTGAACTTGTTGGTGGTGGCAATGATCATCTGGTCCAACTGAGAGTCGTAGTTGGCGTCGACGGCGGCCATCCACCAGCCAGTCGCTAACACCGTCTGGAGACGATCCTCGGTGCCATGCCACAGGCTGGCGTCATGGACCATCTGGCACAGCCGCTGCCCGCTCGCGGCATCGCCACCATAGGTCTGAAGTGAGCACTTTTTGCGCTTAGTGTAGGTTCTTAGGCAAATGCTTAGGTGTGTACGATGTGGTAGATGCATTGGAATGGAGGGGCGCCTTTATATGAGTGCAAGCTACGTTGCATTCACATCGTGCAGCCTCGTTTCCCGGTCCTCCTCCCATTACTTCCCTCATGCATTAATTGAAGGAGGATGCATTGGCCATTCAACATTTTGGGAACCACTACCCCCTCCCTTGTCTACATTAAAGATTTATCGGGAACTGTGCCGCCCGCTGTCAAATCGAATAGTACTGTGCCGCCCGCTGCACGCCCGGCTGAACACGCCTCCTCGCGTCCATCAAATCCCTCCGTTAAACCCGCATGCAAACCAAGAAACCTACTCCGGCCACACGTCCGTTCATGAGCGGACCGGAATTAAACGCAACACCGGCCGAGCTCCTCCCGTCCACCCTCATTTTAAACGAGGCCAGACACCGGCCAAGCTCCTACCATCCGCCCTCTATTTGAACGAGGCCAGACAGACAGCAGGCAAGAATCGCGCCCCTCCGCCGCTCCCCCATCTCCTCCTACACCATTTTCTCCACTCTTTCAATGGCTTTCGAGGAGCCGTTCTCCGGCATACTACCCGGCTGTGTGGCCCGCCGAGCCCTCCAAATACGGGTGACGCCGCTCGGTGCTTCAACAACCTCGCTTGGCCCGATAGAGCTAGTTGCCGCCCGAAGCAGGCGCGTGGTTCAGCAACTCGCCGCTCCAGTTCAGCTCAATGAGGAGTGGCGAGTTGCTCCACGCCGGCATGGCGGCGAGCACGCCAGTACGGGCATCGTCGCTGCCGCGTCATACCGCGCCACCAGTGTCTACGGTGGCCGCGCCTCCCGTGTCTGTGGGCGCGCCTACCACGCCTGTGGTAGCGCCATGCAGGCAGAGACAGAAGCCGGGTGCATGGAGAGCGACGAGTCGGTGGCCAGCTTCTCTGTGTCTGCCGCCATCATCGAGGAGAAGTATAACACGGGAGGCCGCCGCCACTTGGGTCCCATGAAGGCCACCGCTGAGGCGATGACTGCACATTCAGGTGGTTTCTTTGCTGCTTCGTCTCTTCCGAGGACCTTCATCGACCCCGCAAGTGTCTGCCGGACATGAGGAAGACAAAGGGATCCGCAGGCGGCCATTTAGATTAGGTACTCCCTCTCCAACTGGCGGGAAATATTTTTTCTAAGAATGGATAAATTGTATGTATCTATAACTAAAATAAGTCTAGATACATCCATTTCTAGGACAAGTATTTCCAGACGGAGGGAGTATTAATTATACCAAGAGAGCCGGATTAGCACTGCTTAGTTCATGTAAATGTAATGAAATCCATCATGTTTATATGAAGATCTGACTTTTTTTATATGAAATCATTCATGCTTATATGAAATCAGTCCGTGTTTGCATGAATTTCGTCTGGGTGGTTAGAGTTGTGAAAATGTATGCCGCTGGCATTTGATGTCGTCCTCCGCAAAAGGAAGCGAGAGGAAATTTGCCGGCTGCCATTGGAGATGCTCTTATGCTGGAAATAATAGAGTGACATCCAATCCATTTGAGTTAATTGCATGTATGATGCTCCCTCTATAAAAAGTTAATTGCATGTACAATGTACATGTGACTTGCAGGGTGGCTACATCTTCGTACAGAAAGTTAAAAAGAAACAAGTCCATCCTTAATCTTGTATTCTAAGTACTCTGTGGGTTCCACTATCAGTACAGTAGCGAAAGAAGTATATAATCCCTCCGTCCCATAATATAGGACGTTTTTTTGGCACAAGTAATATACAATATAAAAATCTAAAGTTAAAGACAAAATTCGAACTCAGGTCATCGCGTTGCGAGCATCCGGCGCTAACCATTCCAACACATTTTTGTTGTAGACCATGCTAGAGATATATCTCCATGTCTTATACTCCATCCGTTCCTAAATATTTGTCTTTTTTAGATTTCAAATGGACTACCACATACGGATGTGTATGTAGACATATTTTAGAGTGTAGATTCACTCATTTTGCTCTGTATGTAGTCACTTGTTGAAATCTCTAAAAAAGACAAATATTTAGGAACGGAGGGAGTAGAAAACAGAGTTGGTGATGATGGTGTGCGTCCCATCCTGCAATATAGGCCGTTAGATTTATATCTAACGGGTAGGAAGGAAACTATGGTAATTTTGCAAAAATATACCCACACCCCTCTCCACGTTCGCAACTAAGGCCTTCCCTCATTCATCCTTTTCTCTCACAAGATAAACTACTCATACAAATGCATCTTGATGTTCCGTGCAACGCACGGGCATCTAGCTAGTTTCTTTTAAAATAGTTACTGCGATAATTGGGTTGAAGTGATATATTTTATGTCTGCCTCAAATGATTTCAGATTCACTAGCAGTAACAAGGAAAAGGTTGCCTTGTTAATTAATTGAAAATAGGGTGAAAACTATCACACGAGGCCGGTAAAAACGAGGCACACTGGGTTCAGCGTCATCACCACTACAGCTGTGCACGCGCAAGAAGTCTACATATCGAGGGGGCTAGGGAGAAAAAGACGTATCGAGTGTGTCTGAGTGAGGCACAGAGACACAATGTTTGAGAGAGAAACCAATTGACAGATTAAGATCATATCGAGTTGTCACCCTTCTCCTGTCATTGTTGGGGTGGGGGGGGGAGGGGGAGGGAGAGAAAGACGTATCGAGAGTGTGCGCGGTATGCACAGAGGCACAACTAGTGAGTGTGTGTATGTGTGTGTGTTTGAAAGAGGAGTAGATAGATTACTATAAAAATTGAGGTGGCGCCCTACTCCTTCGGTGTCGTGTAGTGTGTGTGTGTGTGTGTTTGAGAGAGAAGCCAGTCGATAGATTAGTGTCAAGATCGAGGTGTCACCCTACTCCTTCGGTGTCGGGAAGTGTGTGTGTGTGGGTAGGTGTGTGTGTGTGGGGGGGGGGGGCAGTGAAACTTACATATCTCTACTCTTGTAAAAAACAGAGTTGGTGATGATGGTGTTCCTGCCATCCTGCAATATAGGCCATCCGATTTATATTCGACGGATAGGAAGGAAACTATTGCAATTTTGCAAAAAGATACCCACACCCCTCTCCACATTTGCAAATAAGGCATTCCCTCGTTCATCTTTTTCTCCCACAAGATAAACTACTCATACAAATGTATCTTGATGTTCCGTGCAACGCATGGGCATCTTGCTAGTAGGGAGAAGGAGTTTGTGTGACACATATCTAGCTATATTAAGGGATAGGTATATAGCATGTGTGCGAGACATACTTAAAGCATCACGAAGATAAACAAACGGTGTGCATGCAAGTGCTTGAAAAAATGAAGCGAGAAACAATGTGTACGCGCGTGTATATATATATATGTGTGTGTGTGTGTGTGTGTGTGAGAGAGAGAGAGAGAGAGAGAGAGAGAGAGAGAAATCTCAAAACAAAAGGTGCTCTGCTGGAATCCCATTGTATGTATTCATATGGTTCCGGAACTCGAGTTAACCTTAGGCATATGTGTGAGAGACATAATTATACTTTGAGACATTAGTGGCTGTGGGTGGGCGGAATTAAAGGTGTGGGCGTGTTCGGCAGAGAGAGCGTGTGTGTTTCTGTGTGAGAGACTTGTAGGATGGGGTAGAAAGACGAATTCTAACCTTGACCGAGGGAGAGAAATACATGAAGTGCGTGTGTGATTCCGATTCCCATAGGGAAATGAGATATGTATGCTTGTGAGAGAGATTGCACAATTCATTCATGTATACTATCTAGCGATCGTGGACAAACATCACTTGAACATAAATCAATATCTACTTCATATCATGGCCAAAGGTACAATATCGATTCAACGCTATAAAGATTGGACACTCACATACCACATTTTTTTCTATCTAAATAAACCTTTTCAGTTATGCATGCCAAAGTTACAGTGGTGTTTCTTCAAACAACCAATGTAGCTATCATGTACATGCACCATTGTCACTCTTGCATTCAAATTCATTAGTCTTGGATGATTTAAGGTTCTATTATGAAGTAATATATGTAATATTCATATATGAATTCAACAGGTACGCAATTTATGAAATGGAGGCTATGTAATCATATGAGGTAACACTTTTAAGTAGCTGACTACAATATCCATTTCTTTTGTGGGACTACAATATCCATTTCTTTTTGTGCGCCTCTACACTAACACGTCAATGCATTATGTTTAAACTAAATAACCAATGGCACTGGATTATCTATTTACACGAGAAATACATAGGCTGAGCGTTTGATCCCTTTTTTGAGAACGCGCCTCTACACCCGTACAATTGGCCGCGCCTGTGTGAACGTCCAAGTTATCGGTGCATCATCCCGAGTTATTGTCTTTTTTTCTGGGGTGGACTTCACACCAGTTATGAACTGCTGACGCATGCCCCGTGTACACAGTCTCGCATGATCTTCCCGCTAGCACGGTCCAAAATTAGTTGAAACTGGATACGAACGATCCCGCGAGCGGCAAAATCTCCCGCCTCCTTCTAAAATTTCCGCCACCTAGTCTTTAGCATGTGAAAGTCCCCTTTTGTCCTTGGTGCACGGAGACCAACAGTTACAATACCGCCCGCATCTACATAATAGGCCGGGGCTGCTTTGGTAACTTCCGGTTCCCCCCACCACACGGCACCCCCATTTCCTCTCCCCCTCCTGCAAAAACGACTAACTCCACAGCACCAGAGCATCTTACATCATGCCATCCGTACTTCATCGGCCTTTCTACCCCTCCCCTCTCGAAACCCTAGACTGCTCATCCACCGGCGTACCAGAGCGCATTCACTACCAGCGGCGTCCACCTCGCCGGATCTGCTTCTGCGGCCGGATCTACCCCTCCCACCTCCCTTAGAAACAAGTAGACTGCTCATCCACCACTGTACCACAGCCCATTCAGTGTCGGCCTTGTCGACGGTGCCGGATCTGCTTCGTCGGTACTCTCGTCAACCACAACGCATCTGCAGTGGCTCATTCATACTTCCCACCAGATACGCTTCGTCCACACCCCTCAGAGCCGCCCCACCGACGCCCCCGCGACGACCTCTGATCCTCTTCGCCGACACCTTCCTCAACCCTACCGGAGCCGCTTCTCCGACACCATCGTCAACCCTACCGGACTAGCTTCACCTATACCATTCTCAACCCTACCGGGGCCGCTTTGCCAACTCACAAGTCCACGGCCTCAGATCTGCTTCCTCGCACCCTCATCCAACCTACCGGAGCAGCTTCTGATGCCCCGTCCACGGCCGCAGATCCGCATCGTCGACACCATCCTTAACCCAACCACCGAAGCAGCTTCGCCAACGCCCTTGTCCACGGCCACATATCCGCTTTGCCCACACCATAGTCCACCGTACCGGAGCCTCTCCACAAACACCCTACTCGACGGTTCTAGATCTCCTTACCGGACCCCGACAACCAGTGCAGCATCATCACCCTTGACGTTTCTAATCCGATTCCCACCGTCTGGCAAGATGCCAAGCATCCGCCATGACCTAGGTACTTGTCACCTTTAAACCCGTCCAACATCACCTGCCCGATGTACTTCAAATATACTAACAGGTCACTGTTACCTGTTATGCAGCTGGCAAAAACTACAAGGACGATGTTTCTTCTGGATCTAGCAGCTTGGCCAACCAAGATCCTGGACTGAGGCATTGCTATGATCTTATAAGTGCGTATCTCTCTCTTGTATTGTTGTGTGCCTGCCAGCGTGCTTTGCTAGGATTCTCGGCCGGTAATCCCTTTGTACAGACAATGATTTCTACTACTGGCTGCTAATTAGATATGTAGACGTCATACATGATACTACCTCGTACCTCCATTCCTAAATATAAGTCTTTCTAGAGATTCCACTATAGGCTACATACGGAGCAAAATGAGTGAATCTACACTAGAAAACGCATCTATATCCATCTATATGTGGTCCATACTGGAATGTCTACAAAGACATATATTTAGGAACAAAGGCAGTACATTACACAAAATCATAGGTGGCATGTAGGAATTCCAATGCACTACATTAGGCTCCCTTAGAGTGCCTGCTAGTCCAGTACACAGAGTCATGGCTAGTTTATGCTACGCACACAATCATTAATTGGTGGTTTAAATATGCGCAAGGGATATGCAATGTATTATCATGTAGAGATGTCTAAAATTAGCCGTGTCAACTTGCAGATAGGGTTACACAATGAAAAATTACAAGATGTATGTGTCGATTTCATGGAACATCGCAAAAAAGGAGAGGCAACGGTGAGCCTATACAGTGTGCTATGGTAGGTTACTCCTCCATTGCAATCATATGACATGTTATTTGTATGTCAGTTCTATTGGCCAAGTTTCTTAGGGACAGTTATTACGAGTTATCCTAAGAAAATAAGCACCTGTGAATATAAGCTCCATGTAATAAGCCAACCAGTTCTTTTCATTGCCTTCCTTTTCAGCTTAGCTATGGTATGATCAGTGAAAAGCCTAGATTGCATTATATATTTTCATTTTGCTGCCCATATGAATATTAATTTGACTTGCAAACATCACAAATTGAACCTAGTGCAGTAATTAATATGATAGGAAAACATACCATCACTATTTGTTCAAAATGCAAATACAAAGATACCATCTACTTGGCATAGTCTACTTTGGTCAATGTCTTCCATAGAGATCCCATTGCCTAATTTAAACGAAGAACGCATGACCCACATTTAAATGAAGAACAATTATTTATTGAAATTCGATGGTCCAAGTGGCTGGTTATTATCATATAGCAGTACCACCTAAAATCATCATATAGCAGCAGCAGCTCATAGCAACTCATCATACAACATCAGTAGCAGCAGTGTGCAATTCATCATATACCAGCAGCAGCTCGTAGCAACTCATCATACAGGAGCAGCAGGAGCAGCTCATAGCAATTCATCATATAACAGCAGCAGGAGTAGCTCATAGCAATTCATCATACAGCAACAGTAGGAGCAGCTTATAGCAACTCATCATATAGCAGCAGCAGTAGCTCATAGCAATTCATCATATAGCAGCAACAACTCATAACAATTCATCATATAGCAGCAGCAGGAGCAGCTCATAGCAATGCATCATACAACAACAGCAGGAGCAGCTTATAGCAACTCATCATATAGCAGCAGCAGTAGCTCATAGCAATTCATAATATAGCAGCAACATCTCATAGCAATTCATCATATAGCAGCAACAACTCATAGCAATTCATCATATAGTAGCAGCAGGAGCAGCTCATAGCAATGCATCATATAGCAGTAGCAGAAGCAGCTCATAGCAATTCATCGTATAGTGGATCAGAATGAAAGTTTGGCAAAAAATCACAGGAGATCCTCACCTTGTTGGATGAGCTCATCCTTCAATAGGACCTCAAGGCCATGGCCTGGGAGGAGGGGAGGGGTAATAAGGTGCTTTCTGCCGCAGTGTGGCATCAGTCGTAGTTGTCCGGCGCCCGCTGGAGTAGTGCGTTTGATGGAGCACAGTGGAGCAGCTACTGGAGACCATGAGAATGAGGGGCGGCACCAGAGGGAGGAGCTTCCAGGGAGATTTTCCCCTACCCGCTGGCCATGTAGCCTAGCTGGACAGAGCATCATCGAGGACCAGGCCAGATGGGACCAGTGGCGATGACTCGCTGGAGGAACTCTAGTGCTGCAGGTAGGGGATTGAGGTAGAGGGAAAGGGGAGAGGAGATGCAAGCGGGCAGAGCAATGAACGCTTGCGTGTTTGTTTTTACTTGAGGGTCAGGTGTGAAGCGGGTGTGAGCAATTGCTTTTTTAGTGTAATATAGGCAGACAACAGAGTCATTTCACTATTCCCCTTCCCTTCAATTTTTAGTGAGGTTCTACCCGAAACACCCCCTTCCAAAGCGAAATAAGTTAAGCCCAACCCCATAACTCAAAAATGAATTCTTTACATCTTTTATGGCTTATTTTGACAATAAGCCCTGAAAAGGCGTAATTGAACTGGCCCTTAACCTGCAATTCAATTCAATTGTATGTTTTTAGGCATCATCATACATGGCATAACCTAATACATGTGCATTCCATTGTAGAATCTGGAATATGCAATGTTTATGTTAGTTCCTATGTTGCACATGATGTTTAAATGCCCCTTAAATCTGGTCAGTCAAGTGATGGTCTTTAAGCCTCCTTCTTTGCTTCTTTTCTTGATATGTAAGATTTGCTCACACATCTGTTCAATTGCTTGTTTGCATCAGCCAGCCATACTCGGACTGTTTGCTTTGATTACTTGATGTTCTTGACCTAACACTCTAACAGAGCTTGTCAACTATTTAAACACTAAGGGCTGTTGTAATGGGGCCTTGTCTAACTCATAGGCGACATAAAGGTTTGGCTGTACACTAAAGTAGGCTCTCCAAGAGTACCTGGAGATCCAGTTCGAAGGTATGCCTAGTTTTTACATAGTGCAGACATAGGAAATGCTCATTTCATTGTGTGCAAGTGCAAGAGACGTGGCATGTTTCATTATGTGGTGTTGTTTTGTTATAATCTCATCCTTTTGTGTTGTTCACAGACTGTAAAGTATGCATATTTATCTTCCAAGGAGATGAGTAACTAGTTTGTGTCACCTTGCAAAGGGGGTGTAATGAAGATAAGATTGAGGATTTCCATGTACAAGATGTTAGGAAGGAGCCTTGCAAGAGAAGTAGGAGCTGCGCTGAGCCTCTTCAACCAGTCAAGGTAAGTCACTGTATCCAACTCAACAGTTCAATTCCTTGTTTGTTTCAGGCATAGTTAATTTGCTCTTTTCAATTGCTTTATTTGTCCTCAGTTAATGAGATGCCAAAACAATGATGCCTGATGGTGGGTACTTGTATAACTATTAGTTGACATAATTAAAGACCTTACCATTTAATTACTCTGCCGAAGTGTGTCTGAAGCTTTGAAGTCTATTAACCAACTATTATTGCATGAGGCTCACAATCTAGTTTATACTAAGCTAATGATTGCATAGTTTTGCTTGCTGTAGTAGGTTTGTATGAATCCCTCTACTGTTCATTATGCTCCCTAAGACTTTAATTGAGCTACAGAATGGCCAACTGCTTGCTTACTTATACGCAACATGCTGTCTAAGTTTGTAACTTGTTTGTGTTTTGGATTGGGCCCCAACATCATGCTCCTCTGGTGAGCTAAGAGAGATTTCTGTATGCACGCTACACAGACTACCTTTTTTTTATAATTTTTAAAATATCACCTGCTTATGCTTCATGACGTGTAACATTATCGTTAGTCCTGTTTTGCCATGTACAAAATAGTTTGTCTTGCTCGCTTAACTATTGTAACTATATTTTTGCCCTAGTCATGTGTACTTACAGAAACATTTCACGATGAAGTGACATCAACACAAAGATCCGCGAGCAGTGCGGCATGGCCGTTACCGAATGATTATGGACTGGAATTGGAATGTGCTGATGTTCTCGAGCATCAACTAGAGGTGGCAAGACAACTTGTACATGATTCTCAATGTACAATCAACAAGTTGAGACTGGACATGCAGGTATTAGATGCAGGAGTCAGAAAATGAAACAAGACACTAAGGTAACCACAAAGGAATTGGAGATTTTGCAGACTAAAATTTGTGCTATCTGAATCCGACCAATCCTATTTTCTGAAGAGATTATAGTTCAAATGGTAAGTTCTGCTGATGCGTGTCCATGATGTATGAGCTTTATTTGTCCAGTGTATGTAATTTGCTGTTTGTGTATGCTTTATTATCACTGGTGCCGAACTATAATGCCCAGTGGGTATATTCGGCTGTAATTTCTTTACTGTATAGTGAAGGATTATTCTACGTTTCTATGCCTTAGTCTTTTTATTGTATAGTGTATGTTTTTAGAGGCGATAGTATAGAGTAGGATATTTCTTGAATATGCTATATCGTTGAAACGGGGGCCAACACACCCAAACATTTCCTGGACGCCATACAAATAAACAAACATGTGTAGTCAAAGCAGGCCTTAATTGGGCTGGTCAAAATAATATTAAGTGGATCCCAAATGATGTGGCCCACCGTAACAACGGCTCTTAGCAGGCCGTCAACAGGCCTAAAGCTCGATAGGGCCATATAAATGGAAATGGCCCGCGGAACTTAAGACCGAAATAAATGTCAATTTTGTCTCGGCCCTTTTACTTTACGGGCCAGTAAGAGGCCAAAAGTGTTATGGGCCATAGGAGGCCCAATTTGCAAACTGGGCTTTTAATAGGCCGAAAGTCGCGTTGGGCTGAAATGATGCCCTGCGGAACGTGGGCCCCTATTGGACCTAAAGTCAAAGGCCCAACTGTTGTGTGGGCCGTTAACACACCGAGAGACAAAATGGGCTAAGAGTTGGCCCATTTACTGAATGGGTCGAGGACATGCCTAAAGTCACAACGGGCTAGAATTGGCCCAACTATAGAATGGGCCGAGAAAAGGCCGAAAGACGTTCCAGGCCATTAACGGGCTGGAACTGGCGATGGGCTGCTAATAGGCTGAAAGAAGCTCGGGCCGCAATTGGGCCCAAAAACATTGCGGGCCGTTAACGGGCTTAAACTGGCAATGGGCTGGAAATTGTAGAATCTAGAATGGGCCTTTGATGGGCCAATTCTGTGTAACTTATATGGGCCATACTTGTAAATGGGCCTAACTCAAGTAGGCCACTAATGGGCTGGCCTTCTTATTTTGACAGGCCCGGCCTTTTCATCGGAATGGGCCTCTGTTGGGCCATGTCACGTGTCGACGTATCATAGGCGGCTCCTGTCCAATGAGTGGATGATATCTGCCCCAACGGTGAGGCAACACGTGTTTCCTTCAGCCAATGAGAATTTTACACGTGGAAAATCCCCATTGGTCCGGGCTGTTAACGGGTTATCGGATCCAAAATCGGTCCCGATAGCTTAAGGCGAGCTGTTACGGTCGATGCCACGTGTCGTCACGCCCATATTGATGAGAATCCCGCAATAAGGGGACACGATATCTGCTTTGACAAGACGTGCCAATGAAACCGCATCTCGAAATATGGAGCGGCAGGCTAAAAAACGGTTCGAATAATGGCCGGGCGGCGACGTGACGTCACACTACAAAAAGTTGTCAGCGGATTGGATTCATGAAATACTATACTCTCTGCGGTTGTGTGTGGTATTTGTTTTGCAGAGCTGGACATATTTTCTATATTCCAAGGATGCTTTGGAGTATTTGGAGGAGGAACCCACCTTGCAATGCTGAAGACAATCTACGCGCCGGACACCTCGTCATTGAAGCCTGGTTCAGGGGCTACTAAGGGAGTCCTGGATTAAGGGGTCCTCGACCGTCCGGCCTATGTTACGTGGGTTGGACTGATGGGCCATGAAGATACAAGATAGAAGACTTCTTCCCGTGTTTGGATGGGACTCTCCTTTGCGTGGATGGCAAGCTTGGCGTTCGGATATGTAGATTCCTTTCTCTATAACCGACTTTGCTCAACCCTAGTCCCCTCCGGTGTCTATATAAATCGGAGGGCTTAGTCCATAGAGGCAATCATAATCATAATCATACAGACTAGACTTCTAGGGTTTTAGCCATTACGAGCTCATGGTAGATCAACTCTTCTAATACAAATATGCATCAAGATCAATCAAGCAGGAAGTAGGGTATTACCTCCATAGAAAGGGCCCGAACCTGGGTAAACATCTATTCCCCACCTCCTGTTACCATCAACCTTAGACGCACAGTTTGGGACCCCCTACTCGAGATCCGCCAGTTTTGACACCGACATTGGTGCTTTCATTGAGAGTTCCGCTGCATCATCACCAAAAGGTTTGATGGCTCCATCAATCATCTACAACAATGCAGTCCAGGGGGAGGTTTTCCTCCCCCGACAGATCTTCGTATTCGGCTGCTTTGCACTGCAGGCCAACTCGCTTGGCCATCTAGAGAGATCGACAGCTACGCCTCTGGCCATCAGGTCAGGTTTGGAAGCTTGAATTACGTTGCCGATATCCGCGAAGACTTGATCTTCAACGGATTCGAGCCCATGGCAGCCGCTCCCGGCCACCACGATGAACATGACCTAAATCTGTCATCGGACGGTGCCCAGGAGATAGCGCCTATAACTGCTCTAGCTCTAGATCTAGAGCAGACTGCGCCGTCCGGGGACGGAAGCTCAACCCTGCCACGGAAGCCACAGACTCAACGGCGTTAGAGCCGCACACAAATCCAACCTCGAGCGGAGCCTGTGTCACCGGAACCTTGGATTCATCTCTGGCCATAGGTTCCGAACCGCCTACATCCGCGCCCATCGAACCTGATCAGGCACCGATCGTTGAATTTAGCTCCGCAGACATCTTCCGGCACTCACCTTTAGGCGATGTGCTAAACTCATTAAAAGCCCTCACCTTATCAGGGGACTCTCAGCCGAACTATATCCGGTTTGGATTGGAAGATGATGACGGATGATGAGGATACAGACCTGGGGTAGGGCCATAGGCCTGACCTATACGTCCTACCCAAGGTCACTACCCTAGAAGATAAGAAGTCCAAGAGGCTACAAGATACCCCTAGTCGAAGACGTCGAGTGCAACCCACTCGGCAGTCATGTCACTCGGGAGTCCTCCTACCTACTGTCACTCGACCATCCAAAGAATCACTCGACCTACCGAAGACCAGGAGTCACTCAGCATTACAACGGGCAGGCGTTCACTCCGTAGTCTTTGAGGTCATTAACAGCACTTAAGGCTGGTGTTACCAGTAACGCCCCCACTTTATGTACATTAAGTCCCTTGTAATGGAGGGCGGTGGGGGTCTTGGCGTACTCTATATAAGCCACCCCCTCTCTGGCACAAGGGTTCGCACCCCCTGTAACCTCACACATATAATCCAATCGACCGCCTCCGGGCACCGAGACGTAGGGCTGTTACTTCCACCGAGAAGGGCCTGAATTCGTAAACCTCGTGTGTACACCTTCACCATAGCTGAGATCTTGCCTCTCCATACCTACCCCCCTTTCTATTGTCAGTCTTAGAACCACGACAGTTGGCGCCCACCATGGGGCAGGTGTCTTAGCGACTTGTTGGTGAAGTTGCAAGTTTTTCCAATCATCGCCATCATGGTTTCCAGTGGCGGATTGGCTGAGGGCCGCGAGATCCGTCTCGGCGCGCTCGTTTTCGTCGCTGACAACTCCGCGTGGCTTCAGGAAGCTCTCCTTGACATTGAGGCACTCCCCGTCTGAGGAGCGATGCACTTTCGCGCGTGCGTTCGCGGCGTCCTTCTCCGACAGCCGTCGACTCAGTATCGGTCGGCTCCGATGGTGTCTTCCCTCCCTGCTGTTCATCACTGCAAGCGATCCGGTCGTTCGCGGATTCAGCGGTGGGTGAAACACATGGTGGCTCGGCGTTCGGCCACCCATCACGTCACGGCAATCGATCCCGACTAAACTTTCCACGGCCTGTTTGATATGTCGACTGGCTCCACGGAGACCGCATCCAAGTGCGATAGCAGCGACCCTGCGGCTGAAGTCTTGATGGTCGATGGACCGTGTGGTCCGCCTAGTTTCCATTGTGAAGACGACAAAGATGGTGGCGGCGATCCGTCGCGCGTCCATGAGGAATACCATCCCAAACCCCTTTCTTCGCAGCAGAGGGAAGAACTTCGTCGCCGCAACATGGATGCACTCCACACGCCCATCGTTGGAGAGACCCCCGAGGCTCGGGCCTTGGAAGAGGTGGGTTTGGCTAATTTAGCTGAGCGCACTCGATTGGAGAACCTTCAGCATGCTCTCGACGAACGTGCTCGGGAGCGAGTCCCTGGGTCCAGTCGACGACAGCTTTTATCGCCTCCGCCTAAGGTATACCGTACTCCGATTCAGAACCTCACAGCTGCGGCCCGAATAGCAGAGTCGATCCAACCTTCCCAGTCGGAGGCTAGCAGAGGGTTGATGCAGATCCGGGCCTTGCTCCGGGCAGCAGGAGAGCAGAGCACAGCAGTGTCTCAGTCGCGAAATAGGATTCACAGCAGATCCGTAGTAGCGGATACAGTTCAGTTGGCCCCTTAGCCCAAGATCGCCCCTGCGGCGTGAGGGCCATGGACAGTATGATCATCGGCTTGACCGCGACAATCGTTGTCAAGTGCCCACGCCTCCTCTGAGGAGTGCATCATATGTGCCTCGGCAGAACGATGACAGACGCCATCACAGTGGCGGCGCAGAGCACCAGTCAACCCAAGAGAGCCAGGCTTCGGTGCGAGATCCATCCTCGTTCAAGGCCTAGTCGACCGGAACAGAGCGCATAGAGAAGACCCTGGCGGAGATCGTCCAAGTGGCAGCAGAGTGCATGTTTCCGGTCCAGCGTGTTTCAGCAGAGCCATCAGGGCGGCAGTGATTCCTCCCAACTTCTGGTTGGCGACCGGAGTCAGTAAGTTCACTGGAGAATCCAAGCCTGAAACTTGGCTTGAGGATTACCAAGTGGCTGTGCAGATTGGCGGTAGAAACGATGAAGTAGCAATGACACATCTTCCGCTGATGTTGGAAGGGTCGGCCCGAGCGTGGTTGACTCAGTTAGCTCCGGGCAGTATATACTGTTGGGAAGAGCTGGCTCGAGTGTTCGTCAGAACTTTTGATGGCACTTGCAAGTGACCAGTAGGATTGACCGAGTTGCAGCATTGTGTGCAGAAGATGAGTGAGACTTTGAGAGATTTCATTCAGAGGTGGACCACTTTGCATCACACCGTTGAAAATGTATCAGAGCATCAAGCAGTGTGTGCCTTCAAGGAAGGCGTCAAATACCGAGAGTTGGTCCTGAAGTTCGGTCAGACTGGAGACATGACTCTGACTCGGATGATGGAAATAGCCACCCGGTACACTAATGGAGAATAAGAGGATCGACTCCATGGTGGAAAAAGTAACCAGTCGGCCAAGAGACCGGTGGAGGTAATTCCAATCGGAAACAGAAGCGTAAGGCCGAGCCCGCAGCACCCGGTGAGATTGCAGCAGTGGCTCAAGGAAAGTTTAAGGGAAAACCTAAAGGTCCATGGCCCCCTAAGAAGGTAAAGGATCAAGCAGGGAATGATGTGTTGGATTTGCCATGTCATATCCACACGAAGAAGGACGAAGAGGGTAATCTGATCTACCCTAAGCATACCACTCGACAATGTCGACTTCTGATCCAGCACTTCCAAGAAAAACAGCCCGATGAGAAGGAGAAAGAGTTGGACAAAGATGAGGACGAAGAGGAAGATGACGGTTATCCCAAAGTCAATTCCACCCTCATGATTTTTGTTGATGTTGAGAGCAAGAGTCGGTTGAAAGTTATCAATAGAGAAGTGAATATGGTCGCTCTGGTGACAATGACCACATACCAGAAATGGTCTCAGACAGCCATCACATTCGACCAGTCTAACCATCCTACTCGTGTAGCCACCCCTGGGAGGCAAGCATTGGTGGTCAAACCCGTGGTCGGAGGCACTAGACTGACTAAAGTGCTGATGGACGGTGGTAGCGGTCTGAATATCCTTTATGCTGAAACCTTGAAGGGGATGGGCATTCCGATGTCCAAACTTATCAAGAGCAATATGAGTTTCCATGGTGTTATCCCTGGAAAGAAAGCCGAATCACTCGGCCATATCGCTCTCGACGTGGTTTTCGGTGATTCCAAGCATTATCGTAAGGAAAAGTTGACATTCGAAGTCGTGGATTTCCAGAGTGCTTATCATGCCATTCTGGGTAGGCCTGCCTACGCACGTTTTATGGCTCGACCATGTTACGTGTACCTCCAGTTGAAGATGCCTGGCCCCAAAGATGTGATCACAGTTACTGGCAATCGACAGAAAGCAGAGGAATGCTTCTAGAAAGGTTCCAAAATTGCTGATGCGCAGATGGTAGCAATTGAACTCCAAGAGTATCAGAAGAATGCAGATCCGAGTGATTTGCTCCGAGCCAAGAAGCCTGCCACGGATTCTGCATTTTAGTCGTCCGGTGAAACGAAGCCGATTCATATCCACCCGACCGATCCCAATACCGCACCGACTCATATATTAACGACACTCGACAGCAAATAGGAAGAAGCGCTCATCCAGTTCCTTCGTGAGAACTGGGACATCTTTGCATGGAAACCCTCTGACATGCCGAGTGTACCTAGAGGACTGGCTGAGCACCATTTGCGTGTCGACCCCAAGGTAAAACCCATCAAAGAGCATCTTCGGTGGTCTGCCGTATAGAAGAGGAAAGCGATTGGCGAGGAAGTGGCTCGGCTGCTAGCAACAGAGTTCATCCGTGAGATCTACCACTCCGAGTGGCTTGCCAATGTAGTCATGGTCCCTAAGAAGGACGATTCACTTCGTATGTGCATTTATTTCAAGCATATCAATTGGGCCTGCCCGAAAGATCACTTCCCTCTCCCCTGCATCGATCAGATTGTTGACTCGACTGCGAGGTGTGAGCGCTTGTCTTTTTTAGATGCATATTCCGGGTATCATAAAATCCGACTGTATGGTCCCGATGAAATAAAACCAGCCTTCATCACCCCATTCGGGTGCTTTTTCTATGTCACCATGCCATTTGGTCTTAAAAATGCCGGAGCCACATTCATGAGAATGATTCAGAAGTGCCTGCTCACTCAAATCAGTCGAAATGTGGAAGCTGACATGGATGACATTGTGGTCAAGTATCGCAAAGGTTCCGACCTATTGACTGATGTCACAGAAACCTTTGCCAACCTAAGAAGGTACTATATCAAGCTTAATCCGTCAAAGTGCACATTCGGAGTTCCAGGAGGAGTTCGAGTGGACTGAGGAAGCTGATGCAGCGTTTGCAGAGCTCAAAACCCTGCTTTCCACCCAGCCGGTGCTCGCTGCGCCAATCAGCAAAGAGCCTTTACTGCTTTACATTGCAGCCACTGGACAAGTTGTTAGTACAGTACTCACGGTCGAGCGATTAGAGGAAGGAAAAGCTTACAAGGTTTAGCTCCCAGTATATTATCTCTCTGAAGTTTTGACTCCATCCAAACAACGATATCCACATTATCGGAAGCTTGTCTATGGAATATACATGACCATGAAGAAGGTTGCACATTATTTCTGTGATCACTCCATTACAGTCGTCAGCGATGCACCATTATCTGAAATTCTGAATAACAGAGATGCAACTGGTCGAGTGGCAAAATGGGCAATTGAACTCCTTCCATTGGATATCAAGTTTGAGGCAAAGAAAGCTATCAAGTCCCAAGCAATCGCAGATTTCCTTGCCGAGTGCATTGAGCAGCAATTGCCGACTCAAGTTCACTCGGAGCATTGGACTATGTTCTTTGATGGCTCCAAGATGCTGAATGGTTCAGGTGATGGGGTAGTATTGGTATCCCCCCGTGGAGACAAGCTTAGCTATGTTCTCCAGATTCATTTTGATTCCTCCAATAATGAAGCCGAATATGAAGCACTTTTATACGGGTTGCATATGGCCATTTCACTCGGCGTCCGTTACCTTATGGTCTACGACGACTCAGATTTGGTGGTTAATCAAGTGATGAAGGAACGGGATGTCAGGAGCCCGACCATGACTGGTTATTGCAATGCAGTAAGAAAGCTGGAAAAGAAGTTTGAAGGATTGGAGCTTCACCGTATACCCCGACTGAAAAATCAAGCTGCAGATGAGTTGGCAAAGATAGGTTCAAAGAGAGAGGCCATTCCCCGCAATGTGTTTTTGGAACATATTCATTCACCTTCAGTTCAGGAAGATCCTTTCACTGAAGAGTCATCACAGCCCAAGAGCGCCACAGATCCGACTGAAGTTGAAATCCCAGCCGTGGTCGACTTAGTCATGGAGGTTTTGGTCATCACTCCCGACTGGACGGTGCCGTACATTGCATACATTCTTAGGAAAGAACTTCCGGAGGATGAAGAAGAGGCTCGACAGATCGTCCGACGATCTAAAGCCTTTACCGTGATAAAAGGTAG
This sequence comes from Triticum timopheevii, assembly GCA_963921465.1. Taxonomy (NCBI): domain Eukaryota; kingdom Viridiplantae; phylum Streptophyta; class Magnoliopsida; order Poales; family Poaceae; genus Triticum; species Triticum timopheevii. The sequence goes on along the minus strand of OY997264.1, from coordinate 100,306,595 downwards.
TTGTTCAGGAAAGTGTAACTGGGGTCTGCCAGAAGTGCATCACGCCAGAAGAAGGCCGAATGATCCTCAATGATATTCACTCGGGGAGCTGTAGTCACCATGCATCCTCTCGGACCATCGTGGCCAAAGCATACGGAGCCAGATTTTACTGGCCATGTGCCAATGAGATGGCAAAAGAAATAGTGGACAAGTGTGAAGGCTGTCAGTTTTACTCCAACATGTCCCATAAACTTGCGTCAGCTCTGTAGACTATTCGACTCGTCTGGCCTTTTGCTGTCTGGGGATTGGACATGGTTGGACCTCTGAGGACTGGCAGGAGTGGATTTACGCATGTGCTGGTGGCAGTCGACAAGTTTACCAAATGGATCGAAGCCAAGCCCATTAAAAACCTTGAAGCAAGTACAACTGTAAGTTTCATCAGGGAATTGATATTCAGATATGGTGTTCCGCACAACATCATCACGGATAACGGATTGAACTTTGACCCTGATGAATTCAGAGCCTTTTGTGCTTCCCAAGGCACGAGGGTCGATTACGCTTCAGTCGCCCATCCTCAGTCGAATGGGTAGGCTGAGCGAGCAAATGGATTGATTCTCAAAGGACTGAAATCCCGGTTGATGTGTGACCTCTAGCATGCAGCAGGTGCTTGGGTCGATGAACTCCCATCAGTACTTTGGGGATTGAGGACAACTCCTAATCGGCCGACTGGATGGACTCCATTCTTCTTAGTCTACGGAGCCGAAGCCGTACTCCCGAGTGATTTGCTCCACAACGCGCCCCGAGTCGAACTCTTCTCAGAAGAGGAAGCAGAGCAGGCTCGGCAAGATGCAGTCGATCTCCTTGAAGAGGAAAGAGAGATGGCCTTAATCCGGTCGACCATTTATCAGCAAGACCTGCGTCGATTCCATGCCAGAAACATAAGGGGTCATGCATTTCAGGAATGAGACCTAGTTCTTTGAGTGGACCAGCAGAAACCACACAAGCTCGCTCCTGCTTGGGAAGGCCCTTTCATCGTCACCAAAGTGCTCCACAATGGAGCATATCGTCTTTTCAATGTCGAGCACAATAAAGATGAGCCACGCGCTTGGAATGCGGAACTGCTCCGCCCTTTTTACTCTTAAAGTATTTATACTGTTGAGATGTAATAAGAAGTACCTTTTAGTGTGATTATCAAAAGACATGATTTTACAGTCTTCCGAATGATTGTTGTTCATTTTTTACATGTTCTAAAATCCCCCAGTGGGTGCCTTAGCTGCGAATCTGTTTTGCCTAAGTGATAAAAAATCCTACCGAGTGGTGAGTCTGCCTCTCACTCGGGGGCTTAGCTGCAGTCCAGTACTCGCCTAAGTGATAAAAAATCCTACCGAGTGGTGAGTCTGCCTCTCACTCAGGGGCTTAGCTGCAGTCCAATACTTGCCTAAGTGATAAATAAATCCTACCGAGTGGTGAGTCTGCCTCTCACTCGGGGGCTTAGCGGCAGTCTAGTACCGAGTGGTGAGTCTGCTTCTCACTCGGGGGCTTAGCTGTAGTCCAGTACTTGCTTAAGTGATAAAAAATCCTACCGAGTGGTGAGCCAGCCTCTCACTCAAAGGCTTAGCTGCAGTCCAGTACTCGCCTAAGTTTAAAAGGTCCTAAATGATACGGGTTGGCCACGACCCCCCTAGGGCTGCACCATCAAGAAGAAGGACGAGATTGTGGGAGCAATCTTCCCGCTTGAGGGCTTAGCTGCAGTCCAGTACTCGCCTAAGTTTGTAAAATCCTACCGAGTGGTGAGCAATCCTCCCACTCGGAGGCTTAGCTGGAGTCCAGTACTCGCCTAAGTTTGTAAAATCCTACCGAGTGGTGAGCGATCCTCCCACTCGGAGGCTTAGCTGCAGTCCAGTACTCGCCTAAGTTTGTAAAATTCTACCGAGTGGTGAGCAATCCTCCCACTCGGAGGCTTCGCTGTGGTCCAGTACTCGCCTAAGTTTGAAAAATCCTACCGAGTGGTGAGCAATCCTCCCACTCGGGGGCTTAGCTACAGTCCAGTACTCGCCTGAGTTTGAAAATCCTACCGAGTGGTGAGCAATCCTCCCACTCGGGGGCTTAGCTGTAGTCCAGTACTCGCCTAAGTTTGAAAATCCTACCGAGTGGTGAGCAATCCTCCCACTCGGGGGCTTAGATGCAGTCCAGTACTCGCCTAAGTTTGAAAAATTGTCCCGAGTGAAAACTGATCTTCTCGCTCGGGGACTTAGCCATATGCTCCGTCTTAATCCACAAGGACAGCAAAGTGCAGGTCGACCACGACCCCCACTTCAGAGTTGCACCATCAAGAAGAAGGACGAGATTGTGCGCACTGTCAAAGGCCCATCCAACAGCTGGTGCCAAGGCAAATTGCTGACAGGAACGTCAAGACCATTGCTGAGTGCCTTGCTGATGAGCTGATCAATGCTGCTCAAGGCTCGTCCAACTGGTCGACTGCTGATTCTTCTTCAGAAGCTGCATCGAACGAACAGAAACCAATCCGAGAGAAGAATGAGTTTCACTCGAAGATAAATGCAACATATTCAAAGATAAATCCAAAGGTTCCTAACCGCAGATTAAAGTACTCGGGCATCAGGCCCGAAGGAGTTTTAACGATTACAAAATCACTCGGCATTCCGAGGCAAATAAAGGTGAAGCATAATGTTTTTCAGTCACTCGGCGGGAGAAGGACTGGCTGGATCGCAGAAGCTATCAAGGTCGGTGCTGTCGGCAATACGAGTGGCTGCCTCGAGGAAGGTGTCCATGAAGGAGTGGAAGGAGTGCTTCTTAGTATTCGCTACCTTGAGGGCCGCCAACTTGTCTTCTTTAGCCTCCTTGCAGTGCACTTGAACCAATGACAAGGCGACATCAGCACCACAGCGAGCAGAGGACTTCTTCCACTCTTGCACTCGGCTAGGAATCTGGTTGAGTCGAGTCATCAACGACTCGAGGTCTCGAGAGAGTTCCGCCCGAGGCCAGAGTTCGGCGTCCACTCGGGTCATCGCCGCCTTCAGTCGAGCCAGATAAGCAACTGCGCCGTCCAAGCGTGATTCCAATCATAGTAGGTTCATCGCAACGTCATCTTTCACGGGACAATTGATGGGGTCGAGACCTGTCTCGACCCGCCCGGTTTCAGCTTCAAAGTCCTGACAAAGGTCTGTTCCATCGCGAAAACAATGAGTCGACAATAGTACAACGAACTTCAGTCGATGACAATTAACCAGTCGAATGACCATACCTTCAAGCTTCAAGACTAATTTCGCGGCAAGTTGTTCCAGATAGGACTCTAGCTTGTCTGTCTTGGTTATGAGGCCGCCAACTTCAGTGGTCAGGTTCTCCTTGTCCTTCTTCAGTTGCTCGACTTCTCCATTAGCTTCCGAGATGGCGGTCTTCAACTTCGCGTTCTCCTCCTCCAATTTGCCGACTGAAGCCAGCTTCTGGTCCGCAAGCGCCGTCTTCTCACGTGCTTCCTTCTGAGCAGCAGCAAGGTCCAGGTCTTCTTCTCCAAAGCCTCCTTCATTCTCTCTAAAGAAACAACACTCTTCATATGAGCCTGAAGTTGGCGGTTTTCACTACGCACATATGCTCGTGTGAAGTCACTCGGTTCAAAGAGACTGAAAGAAAAAGCGGTGGAAAGTGCGAGCTACTAAGCAGACAAGACAGTCGAATGGTTACCTCCCATGATGGCGGTCTCTTGTTGAGCAGTCTTGAGGTTCTTCTTTGCGAGTTCAAGGTCAAGTTCAACGCTGATATGCTTCTTCTTTAACTCGAAAAGTCGAGCTCCAAGATCACAAGACCTCTGCAGTCAACAAGAGAGATATGTCAGTCGACAGAAATAAGAGATAGTGACAGTGAAAAGTTACTCTAAGACTACTGCCGAATCAAATATTCAACAGTAGTCTCGGGGACTACACCCAGTGGGTGCACTTAGCATGCCCCCACTGGCTCAGATCAATACTCAGCAGGGTCTGCCCAGCGTGAGTCCAAAAAAAAGAGAGAGGATACATTCCAAGACCTCAGTCGACTGCCAGCAGTCGACCGTGGTCTCGGGGACTACACCCAGTGGGTGCACTCGGCGTGCCCCCACTGATCCATACAGTTTACTGAGATCCAGCTCGAGTCAAGTGGAGTGGAAGATTTCCTAAGCTCCAAACGAAGGCACACCCTAGTGGGTGATCGGATATAAAACAACATTCAAAAGTTCAGTCGGAGTTTTGCTGACCTGAACATTGGTCTGAAGGGTAGTGCTGGCGTTGTAAGCCACCTGACTAGCCTCGTGCATCACCTTCACCTGCTCCATGACAAGGTTCACCTGGCGAAGAGCTTCCCTGGCGGCACTTGGCGAGTCGTCTGGGGTCTGATACGTGGCAAAGAGTGATGGCTCCAAGGCAGTCGAAGCAGTTACTGGGTCAGACGCGTGGGGTTGCACTGGAGCAGCAAGAGTCTGCGCAGTCGATCCCGACGGACGATCAGTCGTCAGCGGGTTGGCGAATGTGACGTTGGTCCGAACCGGCTCTCCGGAATGTTCAACCACCGCCTCAAGCGCCAGCATCGACTGGGGGACTTGAATTTCAAGCCTCCTCCTACTTGAGCCTCCACTCTTCTTCCTCCTCTCCTGTAGAGGCGCTTCTTCTTCTTCTTCTTCTTCTTCTTCTTCTTCTTCAGGGAGCACGATGATCTCTTGCGGAGCTACAGAAAGGGAGAAATATCAGACATTCAACCAATTGACGCCTCACTCGACTAAATGAAACCTAGTTGAATAGACTTACCAGCCCGAGAGGTGGCCTCCTCATCTCCTGGTGCCTTATCGATATCCATGTCGGTAGCAGTGGAGGTGGGGCTAGAAAGATACATGAGCCAATTGGTCAGAACTGAAATTTCAGTCGGTCTGCATAAGCACAAGTGTGATACTCACCCCGAAGCCACATGGACGTCCATCTTGATCCGCGTCAAAGTCTTTCGAGCCTTGGGAGGAGCAACCTTGGGCTGCTTGGCGACCTTCTCCATCGGCTTCGGAGTCGACGTTCGAGTGCGCTTCTGAGCGTGGGTACTCGGAGCCACGTTCCTCCCGCGCCCGCCTGCCGGGTCATGTTGCCGCTTGGATCGGCGCTTGGAACGCGGTGGTGAGTCGACTTCTTCCTCGTCGTCCGATTCCTCGCTCTCCTCCTCCTCCTCTTCATCCGAAGACTCCCAGTCGCCACTCTCTTTTGTGCTGGCCTCTCCCTCCTGGCCCTGCTCCAGAGCTTGTTCGCTGTTGGGCATTGAATACATCTCAATAAAAACCTACAAGACAAAAACTCGAGTAAAAGTTAGTCGACATCAAGTTCAGTCGGAACATACACGCCAGGCAGTCAGAATAGAAGAGCATACCTTGTCAGGCGGATTGTTGTCTCTGAAGGGGATGACTCGCCTGGATCCCCTGGGGTTGTCCTGATTGCCTATGATACTCTTCAACCACATAGCCACAGTCTTGGACGACACTTCCTCTGGGTGGACCCGAGCGGTGTCTTCAGGTCTGCAGTACATCCACATAGGATGATCACGAGCCTGGAGAGGCTGGATGCGTCGACTAAGGAACACTTCCAGCAGGTCCAGGCCGGTGACACCCTCATTGATAAGTTGGACCACTTTTTCCACCAACATCTTCGTCTCCATGTTCTCAGCAGCAGTCACTTTGAGTGGAGGAGTCTGAACACGGTCGAATGTGAAGTGGGGAAGGCCAGTCGACTGACCTAGAGCTGCGACATCCTGGCAGTAGAACCAGGTCGACTGCCAGCCTCTAACCGATTCAGGGAGAGTCATAGTAGGGAAAGAACTCCTATGCCTTTTCTGAATACCTAAACCCCCACACATCTGGATGACATGGGTCTTTGAGTCACTCAACTTTGCTTTTTTGACCGACTGGGAGCGGATGGTGAAGATATGTTTGAAAAGACCCCAGTGCGTTCGACACCCCAAGAAGTTTTCACACATCGACACGAACGCGGCCAGATACATGATGGTGTTGGGAGAAAAATGGTGGAGTTGAGCACCGAAGAAATTCAGGAATCCCCGAAAGAAGGGGTGCGGAGGGAGCAAAAAACCCCGGTCGACGTGGGTGGCGAGCAGTACACACTCACCCGGTCGAGACTGCGGCTCCATCTCCCCCTCCGGCAGCCTTGCCGCTCCCTTGGCGATCAGTCCGGACTCCGCCAGCTCGTCCAGATCTTCTTACCGAAGCGAAGACCGGATCCAATCGCCCTGGATCCAGCCCGATGGCAGCCCCGCGCGCGAGGACAACCCGCGGTTCTGCTTCTTGCCTTTCGCCGCCCCCGTCGCCTTCTTTGCATGCTCTAGCGCCACCGTCTTGTGCTTCACCATGGCGGCAGAGCGGCAACGTCGAGAGAAGAAGAGATGGGCGCGGTGGAGAAACGGAGGAAGAAAGAGGAGAAACAGGCGTGCGCAGTGCAGACGCCTCGGCACCGTCGCCTTATAAAGGGTTGCTTCCGAGTGACTGACGCATGGGACCAGGCAATCCTGTCAAATCCCGCAACAGTCGCACGCAATGTACGTGGCGAAAAAGGCGGCATGGAAATCGAGGCATCACTGTTTATCCGCTCCGCTCGCTTCGGTGCTCTCCGTCCCGCACGCTTCCCTGAAATTTTGTATCCCGCGAAATCCGAGATACACGGTAGTCAATCGCGCCCAAGATCCCGCACTCTAATACAACACTCGGCAGACGATGCCACAAGTTCAGTCAACAACTCTCTGAATGGATCAAGGCGGCTGAGTCGACGCTAAAGTACCAACGTGAGTTTTCCATCTTGCAGAAAACACTCGCGAAGGTGCAAAGCTCAGAACAAGTTCAACTTCAACCTACTTTCCACTCGAACCTTAATCCATTCGGGGGCTACTGATGAGGATATAGACCTGGGGTAGGTTCATAGGCCTGACCAATACGTCCTACCCAAGGTCACTACCCTAGAAGATAAGAAGTCCAAGAGGCTACAAGAGACCCCCCAATCGAAGACGTCGAGTGCAATCCACTCGGCAGTCATGTCACTCGGGAGTCCTCCTACCTACTATCACTCGACCATCCAGAGAATCACTCGACCTACCGAAGACTAGGAGTCACTCAACATTACAACGGGCAGGCGTTCACTCCGTAGTCTTTAAGGTCATTAACAACACTTAAGGCTGGCGTTACCAGTAACGCCCCCACTTTATGTACATTAAGTCCCTTGTAATGGATGGCAGTGGGGGTCCTGGTGTACTCTATATAAGGCACCCCCCTCCTCTGGCACAAGGGTTCACACCCCCTGTAAGATCACACATATAATCCAATCGACCGCCTCCAGGCACCGAGACGTAGGGCTGTTACTTCCATCGAGAAGGGCCTGAACTCGTAAACCTCGTGTGTACACCTTCACCATAGCTGAGATCTTGCCTCTCCATACCTACCCCCCTTTCTACTATCAGTCTTAGAACCACGACAACGGAGAATTCCACTTCCCACCCACCACCCACTTCATATCCACTATCGAAGACTTAACCGACATGCTCGATTACGGCTCTGAAAACATCTACGGTATGGATGACGATGCCGGAGAGGAGCAGGCACAAAAACCACCGAAGGCACTGGACAACCACCTCCTCGTATGACGTATACATGGTGGATACACCCAAAGAGAACAACGGGCGACAATGAAAAGGATCTAGTCGAGGATAAGCCTCCTGAGATACAGCCAAAGCGCTGGCGTCAGCGGCGTCGCTCTAAACCATGCCGTGGAAGAAATAGCAATACCGGCACATGAGAAAATAATACTCCAGACGATGCCGAAGACAACGAAGACCCTGCTGAACCAACTTCCGAACAGGATGAATGGGAGGATGGGCGAGTCAACCCTAATGAACAGGCCGTTAACGAAGACTCGGAGGACAGAAAATATCTTCCACCCTTCGAGGATGAGGCGAGCCTCGGCGATGATGACTTTATCATGCTTGAGGAGCCCGTCGATCAGGAGCACTTTAAGCGCCGGCTAATAGCCACTACAAGGAGCCTGAAAAAGAAGCAGCAGCAGCTTCAAGCTGATCAAGATCTACTCAATGACAGATGGACTAATGCCCTGGCAGCCGAGGAATACGGCCTCGAGCACCCAACCAGAAGTTACCCAAAACGCAAATTGTTACCCCAATTCGATGACAAGGTGCTGGAGCTCGTCCTACCAGCGCATAATGCGGATGACCGACCACCATGTGGTTGGGACAAAGCGGCAACTCCACCCGAACACCAGACCGCACTACCTCGCCGTAAAAACAGAGACACAACAGCCCGGGGATAAACATATGACATGCGGCATGACCTGGAAAATAGAGCATGTTAGACCAGATCGATCTATGGATTGCGGGGGCGTGCCCCGATGCGCGATGATGGCAATCCGGCCGGACGTGACAAACATAACGATGCCCGGGCCGAAAACCGAAGATGAACTCCATCCGAGCTATGATACGTCTCCAACGTATCTATAATTTTTGATTGTTCCATGCTATTATATTGCCCATTTTGGATGTTTATGGGATTTACTTTACACTTTTATATCATTTTTGGGACTAACCTACTAACCGGAGGCCCAGCCCGAATTGCTGTTTTTTTGCCTATTTCAGTGTTTCGAAGAAAAGGAATATCAAACGGAGTCCAAATGGGATGAAACCTTTGGGAGCGATCTTTTTGGAACGAATACAAACCAGGAGACTTGGAGTGGACGTCAAGAAGTAAATGAAGCGGCCACAAGGGTGCCCGACGCGCCCTAGGGGGGTGGGCGCACCCCCACCCTCATGGGCCCCTCGTGGCTCCACCGACCTACTTCTTCCTCTTATATATATATCCAGGTACCCCAAGAACATCCAGGAGCACCACGAAAACCTAATTCCACCACCGCAACCTTCTGTATCCGCGAGATCCCATCTTGGAGCCTTCGCCAGGGCTCCGCTGGAGGGGGAATCGACCATGGAGGGCCTCTACATCATCTCCAAGGCCTCTCCGATGAGTTATGAGTAGTTTACCACGGACCTTCGGGTCCATAATTATTAGCTAGATGGCTTCTTCTTTCTCTTTGGATCTCAATACGAAGTTCTCCTCGATCTTCATGCAGATCTATTCAATGTAACTCTTTTTGTGGTGTGTTTGTTGAGATCCGATGAATTGTGGGTTTACGATCAAGTTTATCTATGAGAAATAATTGAATCTTCTTTGAATTCTTTTATGTGTGATTGGTTATCTTTGCAAGTCTCTTCAAATTATCAGTTTGGATTGGCCTACTAGATTGATCTTTCTTGCAATGGGAGAAGTGCTTAGCTTTGGGTTCAATCTTGCGGTGTCCTTTCCCATTGACAGCAAGGCACGTATTGTATTGTTGCCATCGAGGATAAAAATGTGGGGTTTATATCATATTGCTTAAGTTTATCCCTCTATATCATGTCATCCTGCTTAATGCGTTACTCTGTTCTTATGAACTTAATACTCTAGATGCAGGTAGGAGTCGGTCGATGTGTGGAGTAATAGTAGTAGATGCAGAATCGTTTCGATTTACATGTGATGCCTATATGCATGATCATGCCTAGATATTCTCATAACTATGCACTTTTCTATCAATTGCTCGACAGTAATTTGTTCACCCATCGTAATACTTATGCTATCTTGAGAGAAGCCACTAGTGAAACCTATGGCCCCCGGGTCTATCCTTTATCATATAAGTTTCCAATCTACTTTTATTTGCATCTTTACTTTCCAATCTATATCATAAAAATACCAAAAATATTTATCTTATCTTATTATCTCTAACAGATCTCACTTTTGCAAGTTACCGTGAAGGGATTGACAACCCCTTTATCGTGTTGGTTGCAAGGTTCTTGTTTGTTTGTGTAGGTACGAGGGACTTTTGAGGAGCCTCCTACTGGATTGATACCTTGGTTCTCAAAAACTGAGGGAAATACTTACGCTACTTTGCTGCATCACCATTTCCTCTTCAAGGGAAAACCAACGCAGTGCTCAAGAGGTAGCAAGAAGGATTTCTGGCGCCGTTGCTGGGGAGGTCTTCGCTCAAGTCAAGACATACCAAGTACCCATCACAAACTCATCTCCCTCGCATTACATTATTTGCCGTTTGCCTCTCGTTTTCCTCTCCCCCACTTCACCCTTGCCATTTTATTCGCCCTCTCTTTCCCTTTCGCCTCTTTTCTTTCGCCTTCCTCTTGTGTGCTTGTGTGTTCGATTGCTTGTCACGATGGCACAAGATAATTCCAAATTGTGTGACTTTCCCAATACCAACAATAATGATTTCCATAGCACTACAATTGCTCCTCTTAATGATGCTGAATCTTGTGAAATCAATGCTGCTTTGTCGAATCTTGTTATGAAAGATCAATTCTCCGGCCTTCCTAGTGAAGATGCCACTACTCATCTAAACAACTTTATTGATTTGTGTGATATGCAAAAGAAGAAAGATACGGATAATGATATGGTTAAATTGAAGTTATTTCCGTTTTATTTGCTTAAAAATAGTATTGATTCTTGGAATAAGTGCAAAGATGCTTTTATCTCTAAGTATTTTCCTCCCACTAAGATCATCTCTCTTAGAAACGATATTATGAATTTTAAACAAGTTGATCATGAGCAGGTTGCCCAATCTTGGGAAAGAATGAAATTAATGATTCGCAATTTCCCTACACATGGTTTGAATTTACGGATGATTATACAAAAAAATTATGCCGAATTGAATTTGGCTTCTAGAAATCTTTTGGATTCGGCTGCAGGAGGCACTTTTATGGAAATCACTTTAGGAGAAGCTACAAAACTCCTTGATAATGTTATGGTTAATTATTCTCAATGGCACACCGAAAGATCTACTAGTAAAAAAGTTCATGCGATAGAAGAAATTAATGTTTTGAGTGGAAAGATGGATGAACTTATGAAATTGTTTGCTACTAAGAGTGCTCCTATTGATCCTAATGATATGCCCTTGTCTATGTTGATTGAGAATAATAATGAATCTATGGATGTGAATTTTGTTGGTAGGAATAATTTATGGATATGCCCTTGTCTAATAATTATGGTAATTCCTACAACAACTCTTATGTAAATTTTAATAAGATGCCCTCTAATTTTGAGAATAGTGTTAAAGAATTTATGATCTCTCAAAAGAATTTCAATGCTTTGCTTGAAGAAAAATTGCTTAAAGCTGATGAATTGGCTAGGAACATTGATAGACTTTCTCTTGATGTTGATTCTTTGAAACTTAGATCTATTCCACCTAAGCATGATATCAATGAGTCTCTCAATCCATGAGAATTTCCATTGATGAGTGCAAAGAAAGAACCGCTAGGATGCGTGCTAAGAAAGATTGCTTCGTAAGAGCGTGTTCTTCTAGTTTCCATGAAAATAATGATGAAGATCTAAAATTTATTGATGTGTCTCCTATTAAGTCTTTGTTTTGCAATATGAATCTTGATAATGATGGGACTGGAGATGAGTCAACTTTAGTTAAAAGGCGTCCCAATGATTCGGAGTTTTTAGATCTTGATGCTAAATTTGGTAAAAGTGGGATTGGAGAGGTCAGAACTTTACTTAGCAATGAACCCACTATTTTGGATTTCAAGGAATTGAATTATGATAATTGTTCTTTAATAGATTGTATTTCCTTGTTGCAATCCGTGTTGAATTCTCCTCATGCTTATAGTCAAAATAAAGCTTTTACTAAACATATCGTTGACGCCTTGATGCAATCTTATGAAGAAAAACTTGAATTGGAAGTTTCTATACCTAGAAAAATTTATGATGAGTGGGAACCTACTATAAAAATCGAAATTAAAGATCATGAATGCTATGCTTTGTGTGATTTGGGTGCTAGTGTTTCCACGATTCCGAAAACTTTATATGATGTGCTAGGTTTCCATGAACTTGATGATTGCTCTTTAAACTTGCACCTTGCGGATTCCACCATTAAGAAACCTATGGGAAGGATTAATGATGTTCTTATTGTTGCAAATAGGAATTATGTGCCCGTAGATTTTATCGTTCTTTATATAGATTGCAATCTTTCATGTCCTATTATTCTTGGTAGACCTTTCCTTAAAACGATTGGTACAATTATTGATATGAAGGAAGGGAATATTAGATTCCAATTTCCATTAAGGAAAGTCATGGAACACTTCCCTAGAAAGAAAGTCAAATTACCTTATGAATCTATTATGCGAGCCACTTATGAATTGAATACCAAAGATGGCAACACTTAGATCTATTCTCGCTTTTATGCCTAGCTAGGGGCGTTAAACGATAGCGCTTGTTGGGAGGCAACCCAATTTTATTTTTGTTTCTTGCTTTTTGCTTCTATCTAGTAATAAATATTTCATCTAGCCTCTTTTTAGATGTGGTTTTATGTTTTAATTAGTGTTTGTGCCAAGTAGAACCTATAGGATAACCTACGGTGATAGTTAATTTGATTCTGCTGAAAAACAGAAACTTTTGCATGGACGAGAATAATTTTAGTAAATCAAAGAAACATGCTTTTGCGTTTATTCTTTTTGAAGTAGATCAATAGACAAATTTCCCAGGACTTCCTATTTTGGTAGGATTTTTAGAGTTCCAGAAGTATTCGAAAGTTACAAATTTCTACAGACTGTTCTGTTTTTGACAGATTCTGTTTTTCGTGTGTTGTTTGCTTATTTTGATGCATCTATGGCTAGTATCGGGGGGTATGAACCATAGAGAAGTCGGAATACAGTCGGTTTAACACCAATATAAATAAAGAATGAGTTCATTACAGTACCTTATGTGGTGGTTTTTCTTTCTTGAACTAACGGAGCTTATGAGATTTCCTGTTGAGTTTTGTGTTGTGAAGTTTTCAAGTTTTGGGTAAAGATCTGATGGACTATGGAATAAGGAGTGGCAAGATACTAAGATTTGGGATGCCCATGGCACCCCAAGATATTCAAGGACAACCAAAAGCCTAAGCTTGGGGATGCCTCGAAAGGCATCCCCTCTTTCGTCTTCATTTATCAGTAACTTTACTTGGAGCTATATTTTAATTCACCACATGATATGTGTTTTGCTTGGAGCGTCTTGTATGATATGAGTATTTGCTTTTTAGTTTACCACAATCATTCTTGATGTCAAAACCTTTTGGGAGAGACACCCATGATTTGGAATTTATTAGAATACTCTATGTGCTTCACTTATATCTTTTGAGCTAGATAATTTTTGCTCTAGTGCTTCACTTATATCTTTTAGAGCACGGTGGTGGCTTTATTTTGTAGAAATTGTTGATCTCTCATGCTTCACTTATATTATTTTGGGAGTCTTTTATAACAGCATGGTATTTGCTATGGTTATAAAATTGGTCCTAGAATGATGGGCATCCAAGTTGGGTATAATAAAAACTATCATAGAAAGTGAATTGGATGCTATGATCAATTTGATGCTTGATAATTGTTTTGAGATATGAGGATGGTGATATTAGAGTCATGCTAGTTAAAGTAGTTGTTAATTTAAAGAATACTTGTGTTGAAGCTAGTGATTCCCGTAGCATGCATGTATGGTGAACCGCTTTGTGATGAAGTTGGAGCATAATTTATTTATTGATTGTCTTCCTTATGAGTGGCGGTCGGGGACGAGCGATGGTCTTTTCCTACCAATCTATCCCCCTAGGAGCATGCGCGTAGTACTTTGTTTCAATGACTTGTAGATTTTTGCAATAAGTATATGAGTTCTTTATGACTAATGTTGAGTCCACGGATTACACGCACTCTCACCCTTCCACCATTGCTAGCCTCTCTTGTGCCGCGCAACTTTCGCCGGTACCATACACCCACCATATACCTTCCTCAAAACATCCACCATACCTACCTATTATGGCATTTATATAGCCATTCCGAGATATATTGTCATGCAACTTTCCACCGTTCCGTTTATTATGACACGCGTCATCATTGTCATATTGCTTTTGCATGATCATGTAGTTGACATCGTATTTGTGGCAAATCCACCTTCATAATTCTTCCACACATGTCACTCTTGATTCATTGCATATCCTGGTACACCGCCGGAGGCATTCGTATAGAGTCATATTTTGTTCTAAGTATCGAGTTGTAATCTTGAGTTGTAAGTAAATAAAAGTGTGATGATCTTCATTATTAGAGCATTGTCCCAAGTGAGGGAAGGATGATGGAGACTATGATTCCCCCACAAGTCGGGATGAGACTTCGGACTTTATAAATAAAAGAGAAAGGCCAAAAAAAGTGAAAAGAAAAAAAAGAAAGAAAAAATGAGAGAAAAAGAGAGAAGGGACAATGCTACTATCCTTTTACCGCACTTGTGCTTCCAAGTAGCACCATGATCTTCATGATAGAGAGTCTCCTATGTTGTCACTTTCATATACTAGTGGGAAGTTTTCATTATAGAACTTGGCTTGTATATTCCAATGATGGGCTTCCTCAAAATGCCCTAGGTCTTCGTGAGCAAGCAAGTTGGATGCACACCCACTTAGTTTCTTTTGTTGAGCTTTCATACACTTATAGCTCTAGTGCACCCGTTGCATGGCAATCCCTATTCACTCACATTGATATCTATTAATGGGCATCTCCATAGCCCGTTGATACGCCTAGTTGATGTGAGACTATCTTCTCCTTTTTGTCTTCTCCACAACCACCATTCTATTCCACATATAGTGTTATGTCCATGACTCATGCTCATGTATTGCGTGAAAGTTGAAAAAAGTTTGAGAATACTAAATATGAAACAATTGCTTGGCTTGTCATTGGGGTTGTGCATGATTAAATACTTTGTGTGTGAAGATAGAGCAACAATCAGACTATATGATTTTGTTGGGATAACTTTCTTTAGCCATGTTATTTTGAGAAGACATGATTGCTTAGTTAGTATGCTTGAAGTATTACTATTTCTTATGTCATTATGAACTTTTATTTTGAATCATTTGGATCTGAACATTCATGCCACAATAAAGAAAAATACATTGAGAATTATGCTAGATAGCATTCCTCATCAAAAGCTCCATTTTTGTCATTTACCTACTCGAGGACGAGCAGGAATTAAGCTTGCGGATGCTTGATACGTCTCCAACGTATCTATAATTTGTGATTGTTCCATGCTATTATATTACCCGTTTTGGATGTTTATGGGCTTTAATTTACACTTTTATATCATTCTTGGGACTAACCTACTAACAGGAGGCCCAGCCTGAATTGCTGTTTTTTTTGCCTATTTCAGGGTTTCGAAGAAAAGGAATATCAAACGAAGTCCAAACGGGATGAAACCTTCGGGAGTGATCTTTTTGGAATGAATGAAACCCGGAGACTTGGAGTGGACGTCAAGAAGTAAACGAGGCGGCCACGAGGGTGCCCGACGTGCCCTAGGGGGGTGGGCGCCCCCACCCTCGTGGGCCCCTTGTGGCTCCACCGACCTACTTCTTCCTCCTATATATATCCACGTACCCCGAGAACATCCAGGAGCACCACGAAAACCTAATTCCACCGCCGCAACCTTCTGTATCAATGAGATCCCATCTTGGAGCCTTCGCCGGCGCTCCGCTGGAGGGGGAATCGACCATGGAGGGCCTCTACATCATCTCCAAGGCCTCTCCGATGAGTTGTGAGTAGTTTACCACAGACCTTCGGGTCCATAGTTATTAGCTAGATGGCTTCTTGTCTCTCTTTGGATCTCAATAAAAAGTTCTCCTCGATCTTCTTGGAGATCTATTCGATGTAACTCTTTTTGCGGTGTGTTTGTCGAGATCCGATGAATTGTGGGTTTATGATCAAGTTTATCTATGAGAAATAATTGAATATTCTCTGAATTCTTTTATGTGTGATTGGTTATCTTTGCAAGTCTCTTTGAATTATCAGTTTGGTTTGGCCTACTAGATTGATCTTTCTTGCAATGGGAGAAGTGCTTAGCTTTGGGTTCAATCTTCCGGTGTCCTTTCCCAGTGACAGCAAGGCACATATTGTATTGTTGCCATCGAGGATAAAAAGATTGGGTTTATATCATATTGCTTGCGTTTATCCCTCTACATCATGTCATCTTGCTTAATGCGTTACTCTGTTCTTATGAACTTAATACTCTAGATGCAGGCAGGAGTCGTTCGATGTGTGGAGTAATAGTAGTAGATGCAGAATCATTTCGATCTACTTGTTGCGGACGTGATGCCTATATACATGATCATGCCTAGATATTCTCATAACTATGCACTTTTCTATCAATTGCTTGACAATAATTTGTTCACCCACCGTAATATTATGCTATCTTGAGAGAAGCCACTAGTGAAACCTATGCCCCCCAGGTCTATCCTTTATCATATAAGTTTGCAATCTACTTTTATTTGCATCTTTACTTTCCAATCTATATCATAAAAATACCAACAATATTTATCTTATCTTATTATCTCTATCAGATCTCACTTTCGCAAGTTACCGTGAAGGGATTGACAACCTCTTTATCGCATTGGTTGCGAGGTTCTTGCTTGTTTGTGTAGGTACGAGGGACTTTTGAGGAGCCTCATACTGGATTGATACCTTGGTCCTCAAAAACCGAGGGAAATACTTACACTACTTTGTTGCATCACCCTTTCCTCTTCAAGGGGAAACCAACGCAGTGCTCAAGAGGTACCAAGAAGGACTTCTGGCACCGTTGCCGGGGAGGTCTTCGCTCAAATCAAGACATACCAAGTACCCATCACAAGCTCATCTCCCTCGCATTACATTATTTGCCATTTGCCTCTCGTTTTCCTCTCCCCCACTTCACCCTTGCTGTTTTATTCGCCCTCTCTTTCCCATTCGCCTCTTTTCTTTTGCCTTCCTCTTGTGTGCTTGTGTGTTGGATTGCTTGTCACGATGGCACAAGATAATACCAAATTGTGTGACTTTTCCAATACCAACAATAATGATTTCCTGAGCACTCCAATTGCTCCTCTTAATGATGCTGAATCTTGTGAAATCAATGCTGCTTTGTTGAATCTTGTTATGAAAGATCAATTCTCCGGCCTTCCTAGTGAAGATGCTGCTACTCATCTAAACAACTTTGTTGATTTGTGTGATATGCAAAAGAAGACTTGGTTTGTGTGATATACGGACAATGATATTGTTAAATTGAAGTTATTTCCGTTTTCACTTTTAGATCGTGCTAAAACTTGGTTTTTGTCTTTGCCTAAAAATAGTATTGATTCTTGGAATAAGAGCAAAGATGCTTTTATCTCAAAGTATTTTCCTCCCACTAAGATCATCTCTCTTAGAAACGATATTTTGAATTTTAAACAACTTGATCATGAGCATGTTGCCCAATCTTGGGAAAGAATGAAATTAATGATGCGCAATTGCCCTACACATGGTTTGAATTTATGGATGATCGTACACAAGCGTCGAAGCAACGATGACATCATCGAGGACAAGACGGTCAATGCCGGGTTCAGTGGCTCTAAGTTCGGTCAGCAGAAGAGGCCAGATAAAAGAAACAATCCAGGCTCGTCTAGCTTGGACCGCATACTCGATCGTCCATGTCAAATCCACGACACTCCTGATAAACCAGCCAATCATACCAACAGAGACTGTTGGGTTTTTAAACAGGCCGACAAGTTAAATGCCGATAGCAAGGAGAAGGGACGCAAAGCGAGGAGGACGACGAGGAGCCCCGGCCACCGAAAACAGGGGGACAGAAGAAGTCCCCCCCCCCCCAAGTTAAAATGGTGAACATGATATACACTACCCATATCCCCAAGAGGGAGCGCAAGCGCGCACTCAGGGACGTCTACATGATGGAGCCAGTCGCCCCAAAGTTAAACCCATGGTCGTCCTTCCCGATCACCTTCGATCGCAGGGACCATCCGACCAGTATCCGTCATGGCGGTTCAGCCGCACTGGTCCTCGACCCAATCATTGATGGATTCCATCTTATGCGAGTCCTCATGGACGGTGGCAGCAGCCTGAACCCGCTCTATCAGGATATAGTGCGCAAAATGGGTATTGATCCCTCAAGGATTAAGCCCACAAAAACCACCTTTAAGGGAGTCATACCAGGTGTAGAGGTCCGCTGTACGGGCTCAATCACACTGGAGGTGGTCTTCGGATCCCCGGATAACTTCCAAAGCGAAGAGTTGATCTTCGATATCGTCCCCTTACAGTGGCTATCATGCACTGCTCGGACGAACCACATTCGCTCGATTCAATGCGGTGCCACACTACGCTTATCTCAAGCTCAAGATGCCCAGACCACGCGGTGTCATAACAGTCAATGGAAACACGGGACGCTCCCTCCGTACCGAGGAGCACACTGCTGCCCTCGCAGCAGAAGCACAGAGCGGCCTTTTCAGGCAGAACATTAACTCGGATCGGCCAAGCTCCCGGACACCGTCAAAAGAGTCTAAACTACTCTACAGCAGGACAGTCCAGCTCGTCAAGAGCTTGACTAGCAATTCAGCCTACGTCCCAGTTCCGACCAAACGGCAGCATTCGTACCGCGTGTTGATACGTCTCCAACGTATCTACTTTTCCAAACACTTTTGCCCTTGTTTTGGACTCTAACTTGCATGATTTGAATGAAACTAACCCGGACTAAAGAGCAGAACTGCCATGATGTTGTTTTATGTGTAGAAAAGAAAAGTTCTCGGAATGGCCTGGAAATCCACGGAGGCACTTTTTGGAATTAATAAGAATTTCTGGGCGAAAGAAATACACCATGGGGCCCACACCCTGTCCACGAGACAGGGGGGTGCCCCCCCCCCTATAGGGCGTGCCCCTATTTCGTGGCCCCCTTGGACCTCCACCGACCTCAACTCCAACTCCATATATTCACGTTCAGGGAGAAAAAAATCAGAGAGAAAGTTTCATCGCGTTTTACGACACGGAGCCGCCGCCAAGCCCTAATCTCTCTCGGGAGGGCTGATCTGGAGTCTGTTCGGGGCTCCGGAGAGGGGGATTCGTCGCCATCGTCATCATCAACCATCCTCCATCACCAATTTCATGATGCTCACCATCGTGCGTGAGTAATTCCGTCATAGGCTTGCTGGACGGTGATGGGTTGGATGAGATTTACCATGTAATCAAGTTTGTTTTGTTAGGGTTTGATCCCTAGTATCCACTATGTTCTGAGATTGATGTTGCTATGACTTTGCTATGCTTAATGCTTGTCACTAGGGCCCGAGTGCCATGATTCAAGATCTGAACCTATTATGTTTTCATGAATATATGTGTGTTCTTGATCCTATCTTGCAAGTCTGTAGTCACCTATTATGTGTTATGATCCGACAACCCGAAGTGACAATAATCGGGATACTTCTCGGTGATGACTGTAGTTTGAGGAGTTCATGTATTCACTATGTGTTAATGCTTTGTTCCGGTTCTCTATTAAAAGGAGGCCTTAATATCCCTTAGTTTCCACTAGGACCCCGCTGCCACGGGAGGGTAGGACAAAAGATGTCATGCATGTTCTTTTCCATAAGCACGTATGACTATTTACGGAATACATGCCTACATTACATTGATGAACTAGAGCTAGTTGTGTGTCACCCTATGTTATAGCTATTACATGAGGAATCGCATCCGGCATAAGTATCCATCACTGATCCATTGCCTACGAGCTTTTCACATATTGTCCTTTGCTTATTTACTTTTCCGTTGCTACTGTTACAACTACTACAAAAACCCAAAAACAATTATCTTTACTTTTGCTACCGTTACTTTTATTATCATACCACTTTTGCTACTAAATACTTTGCTGCAGATACTAAGTTATCCAGGTGTGGTTGAATTGACAACTCAACTGCTAATACTCAAGAATATTCTTTGGCTCCCCTTGTGTCGAATCAATAAACTTGGTTTGAATAAATTTGGGTTGAATACTTTACCCTCGAAAGCTGTTGCGATCCCCTACACTTGTGGGTTATCAAGACTAATTTCTGGCGCCGTTGCCGGGGAGCATAGCTCTATTCTCTGAGTCACTTGGGATTTATATCTGTTGATCACTATGAAGAACTTGAAAGACGACCGAACTACGATCTATCCCTCAACTACGAGGGGAGGTAAGGAACTGCCATCTAGCTTTGCCTAGATTCTCCTTCTATTATTAGTAAACTTGCGACACCTAAACCAGCTACTGCTATGAATTCCGATATGTCGCATGATATTGATGATGCCACTTCTGCTATGCATGATGAAACTACTTCTGTGCTTGATACTACTTTGCCATTAGTGAATTTCTTGATGAACAACTTTCTAGAGTTGGGGGGAATGAAATTATTGAAGATGCTATTATTGATGATAGTGATGATGAAGGTTCTCCCAATGATTATGTATTGCCTGTTATTCTCGAGGGTTATGTTATGAATGAAGAAGCTGCTAGGGAAATCTTTGCTTGCAATGATAGATATGATCTTAAATTTTTTTAGCTAAATGGAAGCACCAGTCTCTTAATGCTAGAATGAAACCTGACCCTGCTTTTGCTACTTCACATATCTGTGTTACTGATAAGGATTATGAATTCTCTGTTGATCCTGAAATTATTACTTTAGTTGAATCGGATCCTTTTTATGGCCTTGAATCTGAAACTATTGTGGCACATCTTACCAAGTTGAATGATATAGCCACCCTATTTACTAATGATAAGTCTCGCTATTTTTATATCCTTAAGATATTTCCGTTCTCATTAAAGGGTGACGCTAAGACTTGGTATAATTCTCTTGCTCCTGGTTGTGTGTGTAGTCCCCAGGATATGATTTATTACTTCTCTGCTAAATATTTCCCTGCTCATAAGAAACAAGCTGCCTTGCGGGAAATATATAATTTTGTGCAAATCAAAGAAGAGAGTCTCCCACAAGCTTGGGGGAGGCTTCTCGGTTACTTAATGCTTTTCCTGATCATCCTCTCAAGAAAAATGAAATACTTGATATCTTTTATAATGGACTAACCGATGCTTCCAAGGACTACTTGGATAGTTGTGCTGGTTGTGTTTTCAGGGAAAGAACAGTCGACGAAGCTGAAATACTATTGAATAATATGTTGACTAATGAAAATAATTGGACTCTTCCCGAGCCAATTCCTGAAGTAATTCCTGAACAATTGAGCCAACTCCTGAGCCTATTCCTAAACCCACTCCGAAGAAGGGAGGTGTTCTATTTCTCAGTCCTGAAGATATGCAAGAGGCAAAGAAATCAATGAAATAAAAAGGTATTAAAGCTGAAGATGTTAAGAATTTACCTCCTATTGAAGAAATACATGGTCTTAATATACCGCTTGTTGAAGAACCACATTGTTTTGATAACCCGACATAGGTAGTAAAGGTAAATTCTCTCTATAGATATGATAAAGTTGAAATTCCCTCTACTAAATTCCATAGCCCATGCTTAGATGAATTTGATGACTTTATGGCTAGACAAGAAAGTTTTAATGCTTATGTTGGTAGAGAGTTAAAGAATAATGCTTTCGAGATAGGACGCGTGAGCGATAATATGGCTAGAGTTAAAGATGAACTCAAACTCATTAGCAAATATGCTTCCATGGTTGCTACTCAAGCTGAGCAAGTACTTAAAGCTCAGATAGATTTGCTTGATGAATTAAATAATAAAAATGACTTTGCTGTTAGAGTGGCTACTAGAACTGGTAAAATGACTCAGGAACCTTTGTATCCTGAAGGCCACCCTAAGAGAATCGAGCAGGATTCTCAGAGAAACAATTTAGAGGCACCTAGTTCTTCTAAAAAGAAGAAAAAGAAAAACGATAGGACCTTGCATGCTTCTAGTGGACCTACTGTAGACACACCTGAGAATCCCAATGATATTTCTATTTCTGATGCTGAAGCTCAATCAGGTGATGAACATGAACCTAGTGATAACGTTAATGATAATGTTCATGTTGATGCTCAACCTAGCAAAAACAACGATGTAGAAATTGAACTTGTTGTTGATCTTGATAACCCACAATCAAAGAATCAATGTTATGATAAGAGAGATTTTGTTGCTAGGAAGCATGGTAGAGAAAGAGAACCATCGGTTCAGAAACCCATGCACTTTCCTCCTAAACCATCCAAGACAAAGGATGATGAGGATTTTGAGCGCTTTGCTGAAATGATTAGACCTATTTTCTTACGTATGCTCTTAACTGATATGCTGAAAGTAAATCCTTATGGTAAGTATATGAAGGATATCATCACAAATAAAAGAAAGATACCGGAAGCTGAAATTTCCACCATGCTTGCTAATTACACTTTTAAGGGTGGAATACCAAAGAAACTTGGAGATCCGGGTGTACCAACTATACCATGCTCTATTAAAAGAAATTATGTTAGAACTGCTTTATGTGATCTTGGGGCCGGTGTTAGTGTTATGCCTCTCTCTTTATATCGTAGACTTGAATTGAATAAGTTGACACCTACTCAAATATCTTTACAAATGGCTGATAAATCAACTGCTATGTTGGAGATATGCCCTAGAGGAAATCATGTATGATGATATTTCCTATGTGTTTATGAATAAAGATAGTCCTTGGACATTATCAATGATGTGTATCGGCAAGTACGTGACTTGTTTGTGGGACTATGCATTGTATGATGACTATCCTAAAAGGTCCCTAGTCGAAAGGGCTGTGTGGACGCGCAGCCGACTAGACTAGCATATGACACGGTTGATGGCTTGGTCTCACTAGCCATGGAGCATTGGATGCTAACCGGATAATATGGACTTGGAAAGGTCTGGTCGGATTCGACGTAGTCGGATCCGGGTCGAGATAAGGTCCGAGTCGGACAGACCCAACTATGAGATGCAGCGATATGTCATCTATGAGTCTCTAGTACAACATACGTTCTATGTCCTAAGACCTGAGCTGACGCATGTACTCGGGATGGTGACAGACTTGCTTTGGGCCGACCAAATGCTACTCCATGACTGGGTAGTTACAAAGGTAGGTTTCAGGTTTGTCCAGTCCCATGCTGCGAGACATGGTCGAGCAAGATGGGATTTGCCCCTCCGATCAGGAGAGATATACTCTGGGCCCCTCGTGTGATCCGACCAGGATAAGCATGGCCATGCGACAGGGATTATGAGATAATCCGGTTTGTGGTCGGTATCACTGGAACGAGAAAGAGGTCGGGCTAGCACAAGGATGACAGTCTCGCCTTGAGCCCGACAACATATATCGTGTGGCAAAGGGAACAGAAGTGTGACATGTTGTACAGGTTCGCCTAACCAGCTTCATAGTCTGCTTGGTGGTCGGCATGCCTTGCTAGAGGCTGCTACCAACCGTGCAGGTCGGAGGTGATCCGGACTGTGACCAAGCCAACTTAAACCTAGGAACCTACAAGGTCGGTTCCGAGGACACTGGTCGGATGTGATCCGAACTGTATTTGGATTGTGGCCGAGAAGACTTGTGGGCTTTAGGGTCCACGCGAGGCTCAAGTGTTGGGCTCGCGATGGACGCCTATATAAAGCGGAGGTACGGCACACTCATGTGGTTGATCGCTTCGGTGCTGTGACTAGGGTTTGCATGTGTTGCGAATAGCCACCTCCACTCGCCGCCGACTGTGTGATCGGACCTAGCAGTCCGCCGCATGGTGTTCCTCCTGCACGCGCGGATACCGTTAGAGGCGGTGCACTTGCGCCGCTCCGGCAAACTTGTACGTGGGATCGGACGACCGGCTGTTCGAGGGAGATCGGACGAGGAGGAGACGATCCACGCGGATGCGCTGCCCCAACTCTTCTTCCGCTGCACGGCACTGCGTGTCTAGTGGTAACGAACTATGATCCATCTCCCGTAGCATGTTCCTGTTGTTCTGCGCGTAGCAATTTTTAATTTGCAGTCGACGCATCCTATCTTAGATCCCAACATGCTATACCTATCGGTATTTGTGAGGATGTGCCTATTGTAGTTGCAAATGGCACTATCTTAACGGACTTTGTTATTCTTGATATTCCCGAGGACGATAGTATGTCTATTATCCTTGATAGACCTTTTCTTAATACCGTAGGGGCTGTTATTGATTGCTGTTGGGGAACGTAGTAATTTCAAAAAACTTCCCACGCACACGCAAGATCATGGTGATGCATAGCAACGAGAGGGGAGAGTGTTGTCCATGTACCCTCGTAGACCGAAAGCGGAAGCGTTAGAACAACGCAGTTGATGTAGTCGTACGTCTTCACGACCCGACCGATCAAGCGCCGAAACTACGGCACCTCCGAGTTCTAGCACACGTTCAGCTCGATGACGATCTCCGGACTCCGATCCAGCAAGGTGTCGAGGAAGAGTTCCGTCAACACGACGGCGTGGTGACGATCTTGATGTTCTACCGTCGCAGAGCTTCGCCTAAGCACCGCTACAATATTATCAAGGACTATGGTGGAGGGGGGCACCGCACACGGCTAAGAGATCAAGAGATCAATTGTTGTGTCTAGAGGTGCCCCCCTGCCCCCGTATATAAAGGAGACAAGGGGGAGGGGGCGGCTGGCCAAGGAGGGCGCGCCAAGGGGGAGTCGTACTCCCACCGGGAGTAGGACTCCCTACTTTCCTAGTTGGAGAAGGAGAAGGGGGGAAGGAGGAGGGAGAGAGGAAGGAAAGGGGGGGGGGGGAGTCGCCCCTCTCCTTGTCCTATTCGGACTTGGGGGGGGGGGGGGAGGGGGCGCGGCCAGCCCTTGCCTCCTCTCTTCCTCTCCACTAGGGCCCATGTAGGCCAATTAAGCCCCTCGGGGGGTTCCGGTAACCTCCCGGTACTCCGGTAAAATCCCGATTTCACCCGGAACAATTCCGATATCCAAATATAGGCTTCCAATATATCAATCTTCATGTCTCGGCCATTTGGAGACTCCTCGTCATGTCTGTAATCTCATTCGGCACTCCGAACAAACTTTGGTACATCAAAACTCATAAACTCATAATAAAACTATCATCGAAACCTTAAGCGTGCGGACTCTACAGGTTTGAGAACTATGTAGACATGACCTAGAACTGTTTCCGGTCAATAACCAATAGCGGAAGCTGGATGCTCATATTAGCTCCTACATATTCTACGAAGATCTTTATCGGTCAAACCGCATAACAACATACGTTGTTCCCTTTGTCATCGGTATGTTACTTGCCCGAGATTCGATCGTCGGTATCCAATACCTATTCCAATCTCGTTACCGGCAAGTCTATTTACTCGTTACGTAATGCATCATTCCGTAACTAACTCATTAGTTACATTGCTTGCAAGGCTTATAGTGATGTGCATTACCGAGAGGGCCCAGAGATACCTCTCTCACGATCGGTGTCGGTGTCAAAACCGGCGGATCTCGGGTAGGGGGTCCCGAACTGTGAGTATAGGCGGATGGTAACAGGAGACAAGGGACACGATGTTTTTACCGAGGTTCGGGCCCTCTCGATGGAGGTAAAACCCTATTCCTGCTTGATTGATATTGATGATATGGGTAGTACAAGAGTGGATCTACCACGAGATCAAGGAGGCTAAACCCTAGAAGCTATCCTATGGTATGATTGTTGTAATGGTTGTTCGTCCTACGGACTAAAACCCTCCGGTTTATATAGACACCGGAGAGGGCTAGGGTTACACAGAGTCGGTTACAATGGTAGGAGATCTACATATCCGTATCGCCAAGCTTGCCTTCCACGCCAAGGAAAGTCCCATCCGGACACGGGACGAAGTTTTCAATCTTGTATCTTCATAGTCTTGGAGTCCGACCGATGATGATAGTCCAGCTATCCGGACACCCCCTAGTCCAGGACTCCCTCAGTAGCCCTTGAACCAGGCTTCAATGACGATGAGTCCGGCGCGCATATTGTTCGGCATTGCAAGGCGGGTTCCTCCTCTGAATAATTCATAGAAGATTGTGAACACCAGGATAGTGTCCGGCTCTGCAAAATAAATTCCACATACCACCTTAGAGAGAATAATATGCACACAAGTTCAATCTGCTAACGTATTTCGTGGCATGACATCACGCCACTACCAAGCCTTTACTTGAATCGTTTTTATTATACCACCTCAGCGCGTTTAGCGAAGCAGTTTCCTTGGCACGTCTTGTCGAAGCAGAGATCGTGTTCCCCTTATTCTGGGATTCCCATCAATACGGACGTGGGTAACCCAACCGCGCCATTGATTGTGGCGCTTGGGAGATAAGCGAGTTTTACTAGGCCGGTGGGGACGCACAGTCTTCGTCCGCCCATATATAAGGGGATAAGGATCCACCTTTTTTACCTACGCCTTCTTCCTCCTTTGCTTATCCATCTCCGCGCACTCGAGCTCCAGCGCCCAAGTCCGCACATCTCGTCTCAACCTTCTCCAGCCATGTCCGGAGCGGGAGGCAAGTGGATGGCCTCCTCCGTTACGGAGGGGCACATCAAGAAGCTGCGCGGCGCCGGATACCTATCCAGCGACATCGCGCACCGGCTGCCCGACGAGGGGCAGCTCATCCCCACCCCCAGGCCTCATGAGAGGGTCGTATTCCTTCCCCACTTTCTCCGCGGACTGGGCTTCCCACTTCATCCCTTCGTCCGGGGGCTCATGTACTACTACGGCCTGGACTTCCACGATCTGGCGCCAAACTTCATCCTCAACATCTCGGCGTTTATCGTCGTGTGCGAGGCCTTCCTCTGCATCCAGCCCCACTTCGGCTTGTGGCTAAAAACCTTCAATGTCAAGCCGAAGGTGGTGAAGGGCGTCCAAGCGGAGTGCGGAGGCGCCATGGTGGGCAAAATGCCCAACGTCACCTGGCTCGAGGGGGCCTTCGTGGAGTCCGTCAAAGGGTGGCAATCGGGGTGGTTCTACATCACCAAGCCGCGTGACCCTAAATGGGCAGCGGTCCCCGAGTTCAGATCTGGTACCCCTATGCAACTCACCTCCTGGAAAGAGAAGGGCTTGCTATGGGGTAGTTCGGAGGAGATGACCGGACTCCAGTCCTGTCTCCAGACCCTGGTGAACAAGAAGCTTAAGATTGTCAACGTGATCTAGGTCATGCTCGTCCGCCCGATTCTCCCCTACCAACAACTGGCCTTCAATTTGTGGGAGTTTGATCCGGCACAGCACCGGACCCTTAGTGGGCTCTTCGACACAACGTACGAAGCTGCCTGGAGGGTGCTGTTCAAGGGGGGAGAAGCCCCCGCATCTGCAACTGAAGACCGCGGATTCAGCACGCAGTGCCCGGCCGGCGCGGTAAGCTTTGTTATCCTTTATGGGACACTTTACTTCTTTCATAGTTTGACTCTATGTGGGATCTAAAACTCCCAATGCCTTTAACAGGACTGGCAGAAGATGTCCGGACAGGTTGACTGTCCGGCTCCCCTTCCCGAAGACCCAGCGGACACCCGTTTGACGGGGCTACTGGTTCCGGTCCTTTATGTGGTGCCGGAGAAGAAGGCCAAGAAGATGGCCACGGAAACCTGAAGGAGTTCCCGGCGCCAGGTGGTATCGGACTCATCGTCCGATGGCTCCGAGGCAGACTCCTCCCCCGAAGACGCGGAGGAGAAAGAGGACTCTCCCCAAGAGGGGGGAGAGAGGAAGAGGAAGGCTTCCCCAACGAGGGAGGCCGAAGGGTCCAAGAAGGGAAGGACCCTTCCTCCGGACTGCTCCGCCAACGCCGACGACGGCGACGAGGAGTGGCCCTCAAGGGCCAAGCCCCTGGCAAGATCGTAAGTATCCGGATTCCTGAATGATTTATTATTTCTCCTTGTGCCACGTGGTGTCCTTCTAATGCCGCATACAACCTGTAGTCCGGCCGAGGACGATCTTCCCGCTTCATCGAGCGGGTCCTTGGCTCCGTCGGATGTGGATTCCATTCCGACCGCCTCCACCCCTCGTGACGCTGAGCATGCCGAGGTGGGATCCCAGGAGGGGACCCGCCAGGAGGGGGAGGCTTCGGAGGTGCCACAAGGCAACCTCCCGGACTTCACGCCGGACTCCGCACCGGAACCTGCGGTGGTTCCGGAGTCCGGCAGGCGGCCCCTTCATAAGAAGGGCAAGACCGTGACACCGGCAGCCTCCGTCCAACCGGAGGCGCCGGACAACTTGTTGGAGGCGCTCAACGATGCTTCCATCGAGGAAGAACACCGCACTATCATGAGTGCGGTGATTCAGAAGGTTCATCTTGCCAAGAGCGGGCTGACCGAAGCCTGTAGCAGCCTTCTAACAGGCTTTGAGGTAAGAAATTTTAAAATATGTAATGTAATACCGCATAGACAGTAGCCCCTGATGCTCGGTTCGGTGTTCGGAAGAAAAGCCGGACTGAGGATCTAAAAAAGATATACGCATGAGTTCTAAAAATTATGTCAATATGGGATTGCAGGCTGTGCTGCTGACCTCTGCCGCACTGACTGCGGAGGTTGATGCTTTGAAGCAGAACCTCGAGCGGTCCGAGAAAGAGCTCGGCCTTGCCAAGAAGCAGCTCGAGGACAAAAAAGGTGAGTAACACCGTATTAAATTTGTACCTTACAGAAAAGGATTTTGGTTGCAAGAGAAATAACAAGGATAACGTGGGCACTGCAGGGGCTACGAACGAGGTGGCAACCCTGAAGGAGGCCGTGTCCGCAGCCGAGCGCAATGCGGCCGTGGAACGAGCGGAGCGAGAGAAGCAGGATGCGCGGGTAGCGAAGGTGCATCAAGAGCTCCATGCTCTCGTGGAAAAGCATGAGGGTCTGGAGCGCGACTCGAAGACTCGAGAGTCCGAGCTTGCCTCGGCTCTTGAGAGTGCCAAAGCCGCGAAGGCCGAAGCCCATAAGGCCCTCCAGGAGATTGAGGCGGTGAAGAAAATAGCGGCGGGTAAGGCATTTTTCATGCAAAGCAAGCATGTGAATGTGAATTACCGCTTACTTACCCGAATTCGGAGCTCTCCAGGAGCGTTTGCAGATCTGCCGCAGCGTGTCCGATGCTACCGCATTCCACCGGGCCGAGGAGGGGAGCTCAACGGAGAAGGTCTTCTGGTCTCAGTATGCCGAGGCCGGACATCCGGTGCCCCTTAGCGACCAGCTGAAGCAGCTGGTCGAGCTCCACAAGGTAGCCGAGCAGGCCATGAAGGGCCTCATAGTTCGGCTGTGGCCCGAAGAGGCCATGCCTGGGAGCTACTTCGGTCTGGTGCGGCGGCTGGTGGATGCGTGTCCCTGGGTGGAATGCATTGAAGGTGCCCGTCGGGCCCTTGCCCGCGCAAAAGTGCACTGGGGCAGGCTGGATGCAGAGAAGCTTCTGACGGATGCGCCGCCGGCGGGCAAGGAGTATCGCACGCCCAAAATGTATTATAAGAGTGTCCTGAAGGGTGCCCGCAAGATTGCGGATGAGTGCCCCAAAGATGTAATATTTGAGTAAACTCGCAATGTGTTATTCTGTGCGCTGAAAACTTTGTTCATATGCGCTAAGCAACGCTTGTTAATTTAAAATATTACCTTCTGTGCGGCCGTTTATCAAATCTGAGAGATGGCAAGTCGTCGGCTTAAGCCCCGATGCCACGAGTGCTGGGGTGTTCGGGATAAACTTGAGCGCTCTTGTTCCCATTTTTGGGTCCATCTAGGGAGGCGCTCAACACGACGAACAAGGCAACCGGACTTATAATGCTTGAACACTCTCACTTAGCCATAGAATTCTATAATTTTAAATTTCGGTGAAGCCCCTAGTGTTCGGAAGACCGAGTTCGGGGCGCTATCCACGCCTGGGCCGGACAAAGCCGGTTCCTCGCTCTAAGCGGCATAAGTCTTTAGGGACTCGAAAAGACCTCTCGAACAGCGACTAGCTCTCGCCATATCATGACGGTCAGTTTTAGCTTTCTCCACTGAGGCGCTCGCCCAGCTCAACCGGGGCGCAATCGCAGTGGTTCTCCCAGTTCTACCTTAGCCGACAGAACGGAACGTAAGGTACCAAAACATGGGAGCCGGGCAAACCCAACTATTGACCCAAGACATGATTCGGAGCCGGTGCATATAGTGCTATAAGTTCGGGGTGCCGCACTTGTGCAAGTGTTTGGACTTATCACACCATCATGCGGGGAACATAAGCCCCTGGTGTATTCGGCCGTACCAAAGTGTACGGATGCAAAATGTCATAAATGAACATATATGTAAGAAAGGAATGCGATTATAAGCGAAAAGTGATGCATTGTCTATTCAAGGAATTCTGCCATGAGTGCAGGACGATACAAATAGTGCGGAAAGCAAGGGATTGGACTATTAGACATGTCCACCTCCAGGGGTAGGCTGCGGAATGGTGTATTAAACAGATTTAATGCTCATAATGGAGACCACCTGAGTGTTCATCGTAGCCATTGTCCTTCCCTGGCTATTGCATCGTGAGTTCGGCAGGTCCGCTGCCGGACAGGGCCTCTGGTGAACGGAGTCCTGTGGAAAAAAAGAAATACAAAAAGAGCGACACACTTGGGAGCCCCCGGTGTGGTTAAGCCGCACTCTGGGCCTGTCGTGGTCATGCCCATCCCCCTATGCCCATGGTATCTCCAGAGCGTAATGATGTACGCAAAGGGCTAGTCTTGCAATCATGCAGGGGCTGGGGTTGGGGCTGCATTGCTACGCGTGCTCGGAACGTGCCAGGTGGTCTTGATGTATGTTACTCCGGGCGCGTTTGGCCATGTCTGGTCGTTTAACGGTCGGACTCGAAAATTGCCTTTAGAGGCTGCTCTGTACTTTTGCCGCGAGAGCCATTGTGTGTTCCTCCGTTCGAAGGGAGCGTTCAGTGTTTCCGTTGATTGTGATGACTCCACGGGGACCTAGCATCTTGAGCTTAAGGTATGCATAATGCGGCACCGCTTTGAACTTTGCAAACGCGGTTCGTCCGAGCAGAGCGTGATAGCCACTGCGGAACGGACTATGTCAAAGATTAACTCCTCGCTTCGGAAATTATCCGGGGATCCGAAGACCACTTCCAGTGTGAGTGAGCCTGTGCAATTGGCCTCAACACCTGGTATGACGCCTTTGAAGGTCGTCTTTGTAGGTTTAATTCTTGAGGGGTCTATGCCCATCTTGCGCACTGTATCCTGATAAAGCAGGTTCAGGCTGCTGCCGCCGTCCATCAGGACTCTAGTGAGGTGAAATCCATCGATGATTGGGTCTAAAACCAATGCGGTGAATCTGCCATGGCGGATACTGGTGGGGTGGTCCCTTCGATCGAAAGTGATTGGGCAAGAGGACCATGGATTGAACTTCGGGGCGACTGGCTCCATCGCATATACGTCCCTAAGTGCACGCTTCCGCTCCCTCTTGGGTATGTGGGTTGCGTATATCATGTTTACTGTCCGCACTTGTGGGGGAAAACCCTTTTGTCCTCTACTGTTCGGTGGCCGGGTCTCTTCCTCGTCATCGCTATGCAGCCCCTTGTCATTGTTTTCGGCAATTAACTTGCCTGCCTGCTTGAACACCCAACAATCCCTGTTGGTGTGATTAGCTGGCTTTTCGGGGGTGCCATGTATCTGGCAAGAGCGGTCGAGTATTCGGTCGAAATTGGACGGACCCGGAGTAGTTCTTTTAAATGGCTTTTTCCGCTGACCGGGTTTAGAGCCTCTGAATCCGGCGTTGACTGCCGTATCCTCAGTGTTATTGCCGTTAACACGACATTTGTTTTTGTTACGACGCGACCTGCCATTGCGGTCCTTGTTGTCCGGACTGCCAGAATTTTTGCTGAGGTTGTTACTGCGGGCTAGCCAGCTGTCCTCCCCCGCACAGAAGCGGGTCATGAGTGATGTGAGGGCTGCCATGGATTTCGGCTTTTCCTGTCCTAGGTGCCGGGCCAGCCACTCGTCGCGGATGTTATGTTGAAGGCTGCGAGGGCCTCTGCATCCGAACAGTCGACGATTTGATTTTTCTTTTTTAGGAACCGTGTCCAGAACTGTCTGGCCGATTCGTCTGGCTGCTGAATTATGTGGCTGAGGTCATCGGCGTCTGGTGGTCGCACATATGTGCCCTGGAAGTTGTCGAGAAATGCGGCTTCCAGGTCCTCCCAACACCCAATTGACTCTGCTGGCAAGCTGTTAAGCCAATGCCGAGCTGGTCCTTTAAGCTTGAGTGGGAGATACTTGATGGTGTGGAGATCATCACCGCGGGCCATATGGATATGAAGGAGATAATCTTCGATCCAAACCGCGGGGTCTGTTGTGCCATCGTAGGATTCAATGTTCACGGGTTTAAACCCTTCAGGGATTTGATGATCCATTACTTCATCTGTGAAGCATAGTGGGTGTGCGGCGCCTCTATACTGGGCAATATCACGACGTAGCTCAAGAGAGCTTTGTCTGCTGTGTTTGGCCCGGCCGGAGTTGCTGTATCCAGCGCGACGGTAGTCGTCGTGGATCGTGGGGCGCACACGTGATCCATAGATAGATCTTGATTGTCTTGCCTTGTCCTCCAATGTCTCGCAAGTCCGACGCATTCCCCCGTGGCTTCGCGCTTTTCGAGCGGTGCCGGGGTACGGTTCTGGTGGAGGGCCTAGACGCCTCTCTGTCGCGGCCGCGAGGTGGTCGGTCTGCCGTATTGTGCGCTGGTGATGAAGGTTTATATGCCTCCTCCTCTAATCGGGGGAGCAACTTGCGTTTTGGGTAGCTTTTGGAGGGGCGTTCGAGTTCATGCTTTTCGGCCGCGAGGACCTCCGTCCATCTGTCGGCCAGCAGGTCTTGATCAGCTCGAAGCTGTTGCTGCTTTTTCTTTAGGCTATATGCCGTGGCCATTAGCCTTTGTTTAAAACGCTCTTGTTCGACGGGATCCTCGGGCACGACGAATTCGTCATCGTTGAGGCTTGCCTCGTCTCCGGAGGGAGGCATGTAATTATCATCCTCTACCTCCTCGTCTGCCGCTCTCTCTTGAGGGCTGGCTTCTCCGTCCTCCTGTGCTGAAGCTTGCTGGAGGGGGTTGTCTTCGGCACTCTCTGGGGTGTTATTGTCTCCGGTGCCGGAATCTCCATTCTTGCTGTGGCGGGATTTAGAGCGGTGCCGCTGACGTCGGCGCTTGGGCTATTTCTTAGAGGAATCTGCCTCCGCTGCTTCTTCGCCGTTCCCATCCTTTGGGATGTCCACCATGTATATGTCGTATGACGAGGTGGTTTTCCAGTGCCCTGTAGGCGCTGGTTCTTGGTCGTCTCCGGCATCGTCGTCCATACCGTCGATGTCTTCAGATTCGTAGTCTAGCATGTCGGTTAGATCGTCGACAGTGGCTACAAAGTGGGTGGTGGGTGGGCTTTGAATTTCTTCGTCGTCCGCATCCCAACCATCCTGACCGCAGTCTGGCCAGGGCTCTCTTGATAACGAGAGATACGTGAGCAAATTCAGGATGTCGCCAAAGGGTGAGTGCTGAAAGATGTCCGCGGCGGTGAACTCCATGATCGGCGCCCAATCGTATTCGATTGGCAGGGGCGCAGGAGGTTCGGAGTCCGGCAAGGAGTCCGGCACCTCGGAGTCACGAGCTTTGCAAAGGACAAGGTCAGTATTCGGCTCCATCGCCGTAGAAGTTGTAGCCCCCAAGGCGGTGTCCAGCCACCTGTCCTCGATCTGCGCGGTCAGCTCCGAACCATGGGTCAGAGCGGACTCATGTGCGGCCTCCAGAGTACTATCCGGTGGCAAAGCTAAATCGTGCCCATCGTGACAGTGCGGCATGCTCGACTGTGTCTCAAATCCATCAAAGATCAAGTCTCCGCGGATGTCAGCCGTGAAGTTTAGGCTTCCAAATCTGACCTGATGGCCAGGGGCGTAGCTTTCGATCTGCTCCAGATGGCCAAGCGAATTGGCCCGCAGTGCAAAGCAGCCGAACACGAAGATCTGTCCGGGGAGAAAAGTCTCACCCTGGACTGCGTTGTTGTTGATTGAAGAAGCCATCAAGCCTATCGGTGACGACATAGAGGAACTCTCAATGAAAGCACCAATGTCGGTGTCAAAACTGGCGGATCTCGGGTAGGGGGTCCCGAACTGTGCGTCTAGGCGGATGGTAACAGGAGACAAGGGACACGATGTTTTTACCCAGGTTCGGGCCCTCTCGATGGAGGTAAAACCCTACTCCTGCTTGATTGATATTGATGATATGGGTAGTACAAGAGTGGATCTACCACGAGATCAAGGAGGCTAAACCCTGGAAGCTAGCCTATGGTATGATTGTTGTAATGGTTGTTCGTCCTACGGACTAAAACCCCCCGGTTTATATAGACACCGGAGAGGGCTAGGGTTACACAGAGTCGGTTACAATGGTAGGAGATCTACATATCCGTATCACCAAGCTTGCCTTCCACGCCAAGGAAAGTCCCATCCGGACACGGGACGAAGTCTTCAATCTTGTATCTTCATAGTCTTGGAGTCCGGCCGATGATGATAGTCCGGCTATCCGGACATCCCCTAGTCCAGGACTCCCTCAATCGGAGTGACAAAACCTAATATCGAAAAACGCCAACTCAACATGTACCTTTGGAGACACCTGTAGAGCTCCTTTATAATCACCCTGTTACGTTGTGACGTTTGGTAGCACACAAAGTGTTCCTCCGATAAACGGGAGTTGCATAATCTCATAGTTATAGGAACTTGTATAAGTCATGAAGAAAGCAATAGCAACATACTAAACGATCAAGTTCTAAGCTAACGGAATGGGTCAAGTCCATCACATCATTCTACTAATGAGATGATCCCGTTAATCAAATGACAACACATGTCCATGGTTAGGAAACATAACCATCTTTGATTAATGAGCTAGTCAAGTAGAGGCATACTAGTGACATTAAGTTTGTCTATGTATTCACACATGTATCATGTTTCCGGTTAATACAATTATAGCATGAATAATAAACATTTATCATGATATGAGGAAATAAATAATAACTTTATTATTGCCTCTAGTGCATATTTTCCTCAGTCTCCCACTTGCACTAGAGTCAATAATCTAGATTACACGGTATTGATTCTAACACCCATGGAGTCTTTGTGCTGATCATGTTTTGCTCATGGAAGAGGCTTAGTCAACGGGTCTGCAATATTTAGATCCGTATCTATCTTGCAACTCTCTATGTCTCCCACCTGGACTTGAAGCGTCTCTTGATGGATGGGTCCCGGATGGAATTGAAGCGTCTCTTGATGTGCTTGGTCCTCTTGTGAAATCTGGATTCCTTTGCCAAGGCAATTGCACCATTATTGTCACAGAAGATCTTCATTGGTCCCGATGTACTAGGTATGACACCTAGATCGGAAATGAACTCCTTCATCCAGACTGCTTCATTTGCTGCTTCCGAAGCAACTATGTACTCCGCTTCGCATGTAGATCCCACCATGATGCTTTGTTTAGAACTGCACCAACTGACAGCTCCACCGTTCAATATAAACACGTATCCGGTTTGCGATTTAGAATCGTCCAGATCAGTGTCAAAGCTTGCATCGACGTAGCCATTTAAGACTAGCTCTTTGTCACCTCCATAAACGAGAAACATATCCTTAGTCCTTTTCAGGTATTTCAGGATATTCTTGACCGCTGTCCAGTGATCCACTCCTGGATTACTTTGGTACCTCCCTGCTAAACTTATTGCTAAACATACATCAGGTCTGGGACACAACATTGCATACATGATAGAGCCTATGGCTGAAGCATAGGGAACATCTTTCATTTTCTCTCTATCTTCTGCTGTAGTCGGGCATTGAGTCCGAGTCAACTTCACACCTTGTAATATAGGCAAGAACCCTTTCTTTGCTTGATCCATTTTGAACTTTTTCAAAACTTTATCAAGGTATGTGCTTTGTGAAAGCCCAATTAAGCGTCTTGATCTATCTCTATAGATCTTGATGCCCAATATGTAAGCAGCTTCACCGAGGTCTTTCATTGAAAAACTTTTATTCAAGTATCCCTTTATGCTATCCAGAAATTCTATATCATTTCCAATTAATAATATGTCATCTACATATAATATCAGAAATGCTACAGAGCTCCCACTCACTTTCTTGTAAATACAGGCTTCTCCAAAAGTCTGTATAAAACCATATGCTTTGATCACACTATCAAAGCGTTTATTCCCACTCCGAGATGCTTGCACCAGTCCATAAATGGATCGCTGGAGCTTGCACACTTTGTTAGCACCTTTTGGATCGACAAAACCTTTCGGTTGGATCATATACAACTCTTCTTCCAAAAAACCATTCAGGAATGCAGTTTTGATGTCCATTTGCCAAATTTCATAATCATAAAATGCGGCAATTGCTAACATGATTCAGACAGACTTAAGCATCGCTACGGGTGAGAAAGTCTCATCGTAGTCAACCCCTTGAACTTGTCGAAAACCTCTCGCAACAAGTCGAGCTTTGTAGACAGTTACATTACCATCAGCGTCAGTCTTCTTCTTGAAGATCCTTTTATTTTTGATGGCTTGCCGATCATCGGGCAAGTCAACCAAAGTCCATACTTTGTTCTCATACATGGATCCCATGTCAGATTTCATGGCCTCAAGCCATTTTGCGGAATCTGGGCTCATAATCGCTTCCTCATAGTTCGTAGGTTCGCCATCGTCAAGTAACATGACTTCCAGAATAGGATTACCATACCACTCTGGTGTGGATCTTACTCTGGTAGACCTACGAGGTTCAGTAGTAACTTGATCTGAAGTTTCATGATCAATATCATTAGCTTCCTCACTGATTGGTGTAGTTGTCATAGGAACCAGTTCTTTTGATGAACTACTTTCCAATAAGGGAGCAGGTACAGTTACCTCATCAAGTTCTACTTTCCTCCCACTCACTTCTTTCGAGAGAAACTCCTTCTCTAGAAAGGATCCGAATTTAGCAACAAAAATCTTGCCCTCAGATCTGTGATAGAAGGTGTACCCAATAGTTTCTTTGGGTATCCTATGCAGACACATTTCTCCGATTTAGGTTCGAGCTTATCTGGTTGAAGTTTCTTCACATAAGCATAGCAGCCCCAAACTTTAAGAAACTACAACTTTGGTTTCTTGCCAAACCACAGTTCATAAGGCGTCGTCTCAACGGATTTTGATGGTGCCCTATTTAACGTGAATGCGGCCATCTCTAAAGCATAACCCCAAAACGATTGCGGTAAATCTGTAAGAGACATCATAGATCGCACCATATCTAGTAAAGTACGATTACGATGTTCGGACACACCATTTCGTTGTGGTGTTTCGGGTGGCGTGAGTTGCGAAACTATTCCGCATTGTTTCAAATATAAACCAAACTCGTAATTCAAATATTCTCCTTCACGATCAGATCATAGAAATTTTATTTTCTTGTTACGATGATTTTCCACTTCACTCTGAAATTCTTTGAACTTTTCAAATGTTTCAGACTTGTGTTTCATTGAGTAGACATACCCATATCTGCTCAAATCATCTGTGAAGCTGAGAAAATAACGATACCCGCCGCGAGCTTCAATATTCATTGGACCACATACATCAGTATGTATGATTTCCAATAAATCAGTTGCTCGCTCCATAGTTCCGAAGAATGGCGTTTTAGTCATCTTGCCCATGAGGCAGGGTTCGCAAGTACCAAGTGATTCATAATCAAGTGATTCCAGAAGTCCATCAGTATGGAGTTTCTTCATGCGCTTTACACCAATATGACCCAAACGGCAGTGCCACAAATAAGTTGTACTATCATTATCAACTCTGCATCTTTTGGCTTCAACATTATGAATATGTGTATCACTACTATCGAGATTCAACAAAAATAGACCACTCTTCAAGGGTGCATGACCATAAAAGATATTACTCATATAAATAGAACAACCATTATTCTCTGATTTAAATGAATAACCGTCTCGCATTAAACAAGATCCACATATAATGTTCATGCTTAACGCTTACACCAAATAACAATTATTTAGGTCTAAAACTAATCCCTATGGTAGATGTAGAGGTAGCGTGCCGACCGCGACCACATCGACTTTGGAACAATTTCCCATGCGCATAGTCACCTCGTCCTTAGCCAATCTTCGCTTAATCTGTAGTACCTGTTTCGAGTTGCAAATATTAGCAATAGAACCAGTATCAAATACCCAGGTGCTACTGCGAGCATTAGTAAGGTACACATCAATAACATGTATATCACATATACCTTTGTTCACTTTGCCATCCTTCTTATCCGCCAAATACTTGGGGCAGTTTCGCTTCCAGTGTCCAGTTTGCTTGCAGTAGAAGCACTCAGTCTCAGGATTAGGTCCAGATTTGGGTTTCTTGTCTTGAGCAGCAACTTGCTTGCTGTTCTTCTTGAAGTTCCCCTTCTTCTTCCCTTTACCCTTTTTCTTGAAACTGGTGGTCTTATTGACCATCAACACTTGATGCTCCTTCTTCATTTCTCCCTCCACAGCTTTTAGCATTGCGAAGAGCTCAGGAATAGTCTTGTCCATCCCTTGCATATTATAGTTCATCACGAAGCTCCTGTAGCTTGGTGGCAGTGATTGGAGAATTCTGTCAGTGACACTATCATCAGGAAGATTAACTCCCAGTTGAATCAAGTGATTATTATACCCATACATTTTGAGTATATGTTCGCTGACAGAACTATTCTCCTCCATCTTACAGCTATAGAACTTATTGGAGACTTCATATCTCTCAATCTGGGCATTTTCTTGAAATATTAACTTCAACTCCTGGAACATCTCATATGCTCCATGACGTTCAAAACGTCGTTGAAGACCCGGTTCCAAGCCGTAAAGCATGGCACACTGAACTATACAGTAGTCATCACCTTTGCTCTGCCAGACATTCTTAACATCGTCAGTTGCATCTGCAGCAGGCCTGGCACCCAGCGGTGCTTCCAGGACATAATTCTTCTGTGCAGCAATGAGGATAATCCTCAAGTTACGGACCCAGTCCGTGTAGTTGCTACCATCATCTTGCAACTTAGCTTTCTCAAGGAACGCATTAAAACTCAATGGAACAACAGCACGAGCCATCTATCTACAACAAACATATACAAGCAAAATACTATTAGGTACTAAGTTCATGATAAATTTAAGTTCAATTAATCATATTACTTAAGAACTCCCACTTAGACAGACACCTGTCTAGTCATCTAAGTGATCACGTGATCCAAATCAACTAAACCATGTCCGATCATCACGTGAGATGGAGTAGTTTCAATGGTGAACATCACTATGTTGATCATATCTACTATATGATTCACGTTCGACCTTTCGGTCTCCGTGTTCCGAGGCCATATCTGTATATGCTAGGCTCGTCAAGTTTAACCTAAGTATTCCGCGTGTGCAACCGTTTTGCACCCGTTGTATTTGAACGTAGAGCCTATCACACCCGATCATCACGTGGTGTCTCAGCACGAAGAACTTCCGCAACAGTGCATACTCAGGGAGAACACTTCTTGATAATTTAGTGAGAGATCATCTTAAAATGCTACCGTCAATCAAAGCAAGATAAGATGCATAAAGGATAAACATCACATGCAATCAATATAAGTGATACGATATGGCCATCATCATCTTGTGCTTGTGATATCCATCTCCGAAGCACCGTCGTGATCACCATCGTCACCGGCGCGACACCTTGATCTCCATCGTAGCATCGTTGTCGTTACGCCATCTATTGCTTCTATGACTATCGCTACCGCTTAGTGATAAAGTAAAGCAATTACATGGCGTTTGCATTTCATACAATAAAGCGACGACCATGTGGCTCCTGCCAGTTGCTGGTAACTTCAGTTACAAAACATGATCATCTCATACAATAAAATATAGCATCACGTCTTGACCATATCACATCACAACATGCCCTGCAAAAACAAGTTAGACGTCCTCTACTTTGTTGTTGCAAATTTTACGTGGCTGCTACGGGCTTAGCAAGAACCGTTCTTACCTACGCATCAAAACCACAACGATAGTTCGTCAAGTTTGTGCTGTTTTAACCTTCACAAGGACCGGGCGTAGCCACACTCGGTTCAACTAAAGTGAGAGAGACAGACACCCGCCAGTCACCTTTAAGAAACGAGTGCTCGTAATGGTGAAACCAGTCTCGCATAAGCGTACGCGTAATGTCGGTCCGGGCCGCTTCATCTCACAATACCGCTGAACCAAAGTATGACATGCTGGTAAGCAGTATGACTTGTATCGCCCACAACTCACTTGTGTTCTATTCGTGCATATGACATCTACGCATAAAACCGGGCTCGGATGCCACTGTTGGGGAACGTAGTAATTTTAAAAAATTTCCTACGCACACGCAAGATCATGGTGATGCATAGCAACAAGAGGGGAGAGTGTTGTCCACGTGCCCTCGTAGACCGAAAGCGGAAGCGTTAGAACAACGCGGTTGATGTACTCGTATGTCTTCACGGCCCGACCGATCAAGCACCGAAACTATGGCACCTCCGAGTTCTAGCACACGTTCATCTCAATGAAGATCACCGTACTCCGATCCAGCAGGGTGTCGGGGAAGAGTTCCATCAGCACGACGGCGTGGTGACGATCTTGATGTTCTACCGTCGCAGGGCTTCGCCTAAGCACTGCT
Organism: Triticum timopheevii; assembly: GCA_963921465.1. NCBI lineage: Eukaryota > Viridiplantae > Streptophyta > Magnoliopsida > Poales > Poaceae > Triticum > Triticum timopheevii. The sequence continues at coordinate 100,266,157 of OY997264.1, read as the reverse complement.
ACAATATTATCGAGGACTATGGTGGAGGGGGGCACCGCACACAGCTAAGAGATCAAGAGATCAATTGTTGTGTCTAGAGGTGCCCCCTACCCCCGTATATCAAGGAGCCAAGGGGGAGGGGCTGGCCGGCCAAGGAGGGCGCGCCTAGGGGGAGTCCTAGTCCCACGGGGAGTAGGACTCCCTTCTTTCCTAGTTGGAGAAGGAGAAGGGGGGAAGGAGGAGGGAGAGAGGAAGGAAAGGGGGGAGCCGCCCCCCTCTCCTTGTCCTAATCGGACTAGGGGGGATAGGGGGTGCGGCCAGCCCTTGCCTGCTCTCTTCCTCTCCACTTGGGCCCATGTAGGCCCATTAAGCCCCCTGGGGGGTTCCGGTAACCTCCTGGTACTCCGGTAAAATCCTGATTTCACCCGAAACAACTCCGATATCCAAATATAGGCTTCAAATATATCAATCTTCATGTCTCGACCATTTCGAGACTCCTCGTCATGTTCGTAATCTCATTCGGGACTCCAAACAAACTTCGGTACATCAAAACTCATAAACTCATAATAAAACTGTCATCGAAACCTTAAGCGTGCGGACCCTACGGGTTCGAGAACTATGTAGACATGACCTAGAACTGTTTCCGGTCAATAACCAATAGCGGAACCTAGATGCTCATATTGGCTCCTACATATTCTACGAAGATCTTTATCGGTCAAACCGCATAACAACATATGTTGTTCCCTTTGTCATCGGTATGTTACTTGCCTGAGATTCGATCGTCGGTATCCAATACCTAGTTCAATCTTGTTACGGGCAAGTCTCTTTACTCGTTACGTAATGCATCATTGCGTAACTAACTCATTAGTTACATTTCTTGCAAGGATTATAGTGATGTGCATTACCGAGAGGCCCAGAGATACCTCTCTGATGATCGGAGTGACAAAACCTAATCTCGAAATACGCCAACTCAACATGTACCTTTGGAGACACCTGTAGATCTCCTTTATAATCACCCAGTTACGTTGTGACGTTTGGTAGCACACAAAGTGTTCCTCCGATAAACGGGAGTTGCATAATCTCATAGTTATAGGAACTTGTATAAGTCATGAAGAAAGCAATAGCAACATACTAAACGATCAAGTGCTAAGCTAACGGAATGGGTCAAGTCAATCACATCATTCTCCTAATTATGTGATCCCATTAATCAAATGACAACACATGTCTATCTTTAGGAAACATAACCATCTTTGATTAATGAGCTAGTCAAGTAGAGGCATACTAGTGACATTAAGTTTGTCTATGTATTCACACATGTATCACGTTTCCGGTTAATACAATTATAGCATGAATAATAAACATTTATAATGATATGAGGAAATAAATAATAACTTTATTATTGTCTCTAGGGCATATTTCCTTCAATTGCAACAAAGGCAATGTCACTTTTCATGTTAATGGTAATGAGCATACGGTACACTTTTTGAGGAAACAATCTCAAGTTCATAGCATCAATTCTATTGGAAAAGTTACAACTATTATTATTGGAGGTTTTGAATTTCCTCTCCCTACTGTCAAGAAAAAGTATGATATTCTTATTGTTGGGGATTTTCATATCCCCGTTGAGGTAACTTAGTGTTATTCGAAATTTCTCCGGTTTCGTGTTATTTGGAATGAGTTTGTTAACAAGACTTGATCAACCTTGTTAGTGGATTCATTTTGATGACCATGAGATGGATGAAACTAGAAGGCACAACCTTCTATACCCTCTTTTTAATTTCTGTTGTTTAGAATAAATAAAGCAAAAATAGTATTATCTGTCTGTTTTCTGAATTATCCGTGCATTAAAAAATAGTCTGAAAATAAAAGTGCTCCAAATGCCCTACAAATTTAGTATGATTTTTTATGGTATATTTGAGGATTTTTGGCACTGAAATCACTGCAGGAGGGGCAAGCACCAGGCCAAGAGAGTGGAGGCCCCCCCTATAGGGCGCGCCCCCTGTCTCGTGGGCCCCTGGTGGCCCCCCTCCACTTATGCCAGCACCCACACACTTCATCTTCTACCCAAAAAATCCCCATCCAGCTCAAGCACGAGTTCTTGCTCATTTTGCTGCGATTTTCGATCTCCTTGCTCAAAGATCCTTTCCCAAAACTGCTTTGGGAGATTGTTGCTTGGTATGTGACTCCTCCATTGGTCCAATTAGTTTTTGTTCTAGTGCTTCATTCATTGCAAATTTTTGCTGCATAGGTGACCATGTTCTTGAGCTTGCATGTTAAAATTTTGAGGTCCCAAGCGATTCCAATGCATGGTATAGGCTCTAGGCACTTGTAGGAGTAGTTGCTACCAACCTTGTTTAGTTTTATTCACTTTTATTTTGAAGTTACTAAAACTTCAGAAATGTTTTAGAAAAAGAATTATGTCTAGGAGAATGTACCAAGGTGGTTCCTCGGTGAAGAAAGGGCCCAGGATTGCTATACGTGAGCAAGATGTTGAATTGCCGAGGGATGTGGATGTACGAGCTTGTGAGTGGCCATCCAATGATTTTATGGTTGAAGCAGGCTTCAAGGAGGAATTTGACTCGTATGTGCGTAATGCCAAGCTGGAGGACTTATTACAAGATAAGTGTCCGCAGTACTATCAGTTGATTGATTCTTTTGTCCGGAGGTTTAAATATAACTGTGCGCGTAATTCCCCTAGTGTCATATTTGATATTTATGATACATCTTATACCATGGACTTAGAGGATTTTACAACTGCTTGCAAACTTCCGTAGTGGGGTAATATTAATGATCCTCATAAATCTGAATTTAGAGACTTCCTTGCTAGTATTACTATGGGAGAATCTAGGGACATAGCATAAGCTACCATAGGGAGCATTCATTTTCCTGCTATGCATTATTTTGCTCTCTTTATTGGTAGATGCATGACGGTAAGGATGAAGCATGTCACATGTATGTCCCTGATCTGTGTGTCCTCAAGAGTGTTGTGTTAGGTTATAAAGGTTATAACTTGGGGGCAATAGTTGCACGTAGGTTATAGAATAATAGTAGAAAGGGGAATTTATTTGGAGGAATTTATGCAACCCATGTGGCTAATTATCTTAATATAGCCCCACGAGAAGGGGATATGATTTTACCTCCTGTTTATTTGGATAAAGAAGCTATGTTCAATCATCAATTTCTTGCGAGGAATGAACAATTCCTCCATTATCGACTAATCTATGATAGACGCAACGTCGTCCATGTTACTCTTCCTGCCCCCTACCTTTTTGATTATCAGGCAAAAGGAAGATATGTTGTCACCAGGGAGGAAGCAGCTGAATACGAGAGGAGAGCGGAGGCAGATCGCCAAAACACCGCAGCTCAGGAGGCGGTTGTCGCTGCATCTCAGTACGACCCCAGTTTCACTTACGGATATCAGCCAGGCGGTCCTTGGTATTAAACCAACTTAGGCCAAAAGGCTAAGCTTGGGGGAGTACGTATTTCTCACCGACTTTACATTCATGTTCATACACTAGTTGTCGGTGCTCATACTCTTTCATTGTATTATCCATGTTAGTTTAATTTTCTTTTCCTAGTTTCTTCTTGTGTGTTCGATAAACTTTAAGAAAAAACCAAAAAATTAGTTAGTTTAAAATTCTATGCTTGTAGTAGAAATTAAAATGAAAACCCAAAAAGATTTCTCGTTCTTCTTTTATTTGTTGGGAGCTTTCCCGTGTAAATAGTTTTCTTTTCTTTTCTTTCTTTTGGGGGTAGAGAAGACTATATTGAAAATGCTTAGTGGCTTTTATATGCATGATTGTTTATTTAACTTAGAGCCCATATTACCCTGTCTTCTCTCTTGAGTTGAATGCTTGCAGATTCCAGCTTAGTCCAATGCACATGCACTCTTATTATTATACACATCGTTCGGTCGTGCAAGTGAAAGGCAATAATGACGACATATGATGAACTTATTGAGATGAGAAAAGCTGGTATGAACTCGGCCTCTCTTGTTTTTGTAAATATGATGAGTTCATCGTTTCTGATTTAGCTTATTATGAAGTAAACATATTTGCAATGACATTTAGAGATTATAGTTGCTCGTGCCATGCTTGATTAGCTATGAGTTATAATGGTTTACCTTGCTTGCCAACATGCTATTAGAATGATTATGATGTGGTATGATGGGATGGTATCCTCCTTTGAATGAATTGAGTGACTCGACTTGGCACATGTTCACGCATGTAGTTGAATCAAATCAACATAGCCTCCATGATATTTGTGTTCATGGTGGATTATATCCTACTCATGCTTGTATTCGGTGTGAATTAATTTTAATGCATGTTTATGACTGTTGTCGCTCTCTCAGTTGGTCGCTTCTCGGTCTTTTGCTAGCCTTCACCTGTACTAAGCGGGAATACTGCTTGTGCATCCAAACTCCTTAAACTCCAAAGTTGTTCCATATGAGTCCACTATATCTTCCTATATGCGGTATTTACCTGCCGTTCCAAGTAAATTTGTATGTGCCAAACTCCAAACCTTCAAATGAAATTCTGTTTTGTATGCTCGAGCAGCTCATGTTTCAACTAGGGCTGCCTATATCTTCCATGCTAGGTGGGTTATTCTCAAGAGGAGTGGACTCCGCTCCTCATTCATGAGAAAGGGCCGGTAACCGGGATGCCCAGTCCCATGATCCAAAAAGATCAAAGCAAATCAAAATAATTAAACAAAACTCCCCCAGGGCTGTTGTTAGTTGGAGGCACTCGTTGTTTCGAGCAAGCCATGGATTGATGCTTGTTGGTGGTTGGGGGAGTATAAACCTTTACCATTCTGTTTGGGAACTGCCTATAATGCATGTAGTATGGAAGATACATCCATCTCATAGTTGTTGCATTGACAGTGAAAGTATGCCGCTCAAAATGTTATTCAATCTCTATTTTAAAATCGAGCTCTGGCACCTCTACAAATCCCTTCTTCCCTCTGCGAAGGGTCTATCTATTTACTTTTATGTTGAGTCCTCGCCCTTCTTATTAAAAAGCACCCGCTCGAGAGCACACTGTCATTTGCATTCATTACTATTGGTTTATATTGGGTATGACTTGACTGGATCTCTTTTACCATGAATTACAATGTTTAGTCAGTCCTTGATCTTTAAAGGTGCTCTGCATTTATGTTTTGCGGTCTCAGAAAGGGCTAGCGAGATACCATTTTGTTATATCATGTTATGATTATTTTGAGAAAGTGTTGTCATCCAAGTTTTATTATTATGGCTCGTTAGCTGATTATGCTATTGATATGAGTAATTGTGAGACCTAAGTGTTATTGTGAGTATGGTTAGTTCACAATATTTGCTGAAACCTGAATGATGGCTTTGCATGTTTACGACAACAAGAGCAAACAGAGTTTGTAAAAGTTTTTCTTTATCACTTTCAGTTTATCAACTGAATTGCTTGAGGACAAGCAAAGGTTTAAGCTTGGGGGAGTTGATACGTCTCCAACGTATCTACTTTTCCACACACTTTTGCCCTTGTTTTGGACTCTAACTTGCATGATTTGAATGAAACTAACCCGGACTGATGTTGTTTTCAGCAGAACTGCCATGATGTTGTTTTATGTGTAGAAAAGAAAAGTTCTCGAAATGTCCTGGAAATCCACGGAGGCACTTTTTGGAATTAATAAGAATTTCTAGGCGAAAGAAATACACCGGGGAGGGGGGGGGCACACCCTGTCCATGAGACAGGGGGCGCCCCCCCCTATAGGGTGCGCCCCCCTATCTCGTGGACCCCAGGACCTCCACCGACCTCAACTCCAACTCCATATATTCACGTTCGGGGAGAAAAAAATCAGAGAGAAAGTTTCATCGCGTTTTACGACACGGAGCCGCTGCCAAGGCCTAATCTCTCTCGAGAGGGCTGATCTGGAGTCTGTTCGGGGCTCCGGAGAGGGGGATTCATCGCCATCGTCATCATCAACCATCCTCTATCACGAATTTCATGATGCTCACCGTCGTGCGTGAGTAATTCCATCATAGGCTTGCTGGACGGTGATCGGTTGGATGAGATTTACCATGTAATCAAGTTAATTTTGTTAGGGTTTGATCCCTAATATCCACTATGTTCTGAGATTGATGTTGCTATGACTTTGCTATGCTTAATGCTTGTCACTAGGGCCCGAGTGCCATGATTTCAGATCTGAACCTATTATGTTTTCATGAATATTTGTGTGTTCTTGATCCTATCTTGCAAGTCTGTAGTCACCTATTATGTGTTATGATCCGACAACCCCGAAGTGACAATAATCGGGATACTTCTCAATGATGACCGTAGTTTGAGGAGTTCATGTATTCACTATGTGTTACTGCTTTGTTCTGGTTCTCTATTAAAAGGAGGCCCTAATATCCCTTAGTTTCCGCTAGGACCCAGCTGTCGGGGCTTGGGTGCGACATATGCCAAAGGATGGCTTATCACGGTGGGGGCGAGTAGAACGTCGCCGGTGCCTGGAAACGGGATGAGGCGAAGACATGCACGCCGGCGGATCTTACCCAGCTTCGGGGCTCTCCGTGGAGATAACACCCCTACTGCTGCTCTGCGGCGTCTCCCCCATGATCACTAAGGCAAAGTGAGTACAAGGTTGCTCCTTGAGCTGTTTCTGGAGGTAGGAGAAGGCAAGGCTAGCTCTCTCCTTCCTATATGGTCTGTCTAGCGCTAATGGATTCGAACCCTTTGCATGGGTGCCCCGGGGGGGTTTATATAGGGCTACCCCCCCAGGGGTACAATGGTAAAACCGGCTGGGCGCGGGTCCCAGCCGTCTGTCTCTCAGGCTGCCGTCTTCTCCGCCGACTACTGGGGCCCGCCAACCGGCCCGGTACGGGGCCGACAGCCCTTGTCCGCTGCAGGGCGGGTCTTGCCGGCTGCAGATTACTATAGCTGTGCTTCTAATGATGCTAGCTCGGTCATGGGGTCATGGCAACAGTGCCGCCGCCTGACGGGCGATCACTGTTGCCATTCCTCGTCGTGTCTGGTTAATGGCGTGTGGGGCCCGTGGGAGGGGCCGGCCGACTCCTGGGAGCCGACTCCCAATGGGTCCGTCTTTGTGGCGCACTCGCCGTCTTCGGCACTCCGTTGACTGGTGGTCCCGCCGTCTTTGGGCCGTACAGACAGGTAGTCGTGGGCACAGGGCTCCGCCCCCAAGGGCTGATGTCAGGGCCGACATGGCAATAGTGCCGCGCCAGACGGAGATCTCCGGGGGTACGGCGCACTGTGGCCATGCCTGCCCTTAATTAACAGGGTGGTTGGAGTCGCAGCCGACTTCCTACAGCCGGCCTCTTCGGAAGTCGCCGGCCTGGAGTCGGCGTATCTCGGAGCCGCCTCTGGGACTCGGCTTGTCTTGGAGTCGCCTCTGGGACTCGGCTTGTATTGGAGTCGCCTCTGGGACTCGGTTTGTCTTGGAGTCGCCTCTGGGACTCGGCTTGTCTTGGAGTCGCCTCTGGGACTCGGCTTGTCTTGGAGTCACCTCTGGGACTCGAGGGGCGCAGCTTGCCCCGATGTCTTGAAAGGTTCTGGGACTCGGGTTAGCCTACCCGTGGACCATTACTCCGACAGTAGTCCCCGAAGCTGGTGAGGCTCCGAGGGTGACACGTCGTGGGGCCTCAACAGTTTCATTCTTCTGGTGGTGGAATCTGGGCCTTGCTTGCCGTCTTCCTTCAAGCCGACTATCTGGAGTCGGACTCGCAGTGGGCCGTCTTGCCCCCTAAGGAGTTTGAAAGTCGCGGCGGGAACCAGGCGGCGTGCCTGATACGCTTCCCACGGTCGCCCGCCGCGGCCCTGTAGCACAGCGCCACGTGGCAGGGGCTGTCTGCCTACCCACGCGCGCGACGGGACAGGCCGTCAGGCGGGGGCCGCCACTACCGCGCCTCGGCACGCCAAAGGATCCGTTGCGGCCGTGCAGACGGTTGGGTTTCCCACATTGTTACTGCGCGCAGTAACTTCGTGGGGTAAATCGTGGGTGGGGGGCGTGGGGTCCCGTGCGCAGTTAATCCCATGCCCGCCCCATCGGCTTCTCAGCCTGTGGGCCTATAAGTAGGCGGGGGGAGCAGGACGGCGAAGCACGCGCGCCCATTCCTCCCTACTCCCCCGCTTCCTCTTGCCTCTTCTTCTTCTTGCCATCGTCGCACCAAACCGTGCCGCGCCCGCAGCGATGAGTTCTTCCTCCGCCGCCGCGGCTCCTGCCGTGCGCTCCGGCGTGTGGGACGGCTCCGAGGTGGACGACGACCTCATCGAGTTCCTCCGCAAGACGCGTCGGCTCCCCGGCGCGAACCTGGTGTGAGCCCGTGCCGCGCCGGTGGGGGAAATAACGCCAGCGCCGGAGGAGGGCGAGCGGGTCATATTCCGCTTGCACCTCATGCGCGGCCTGGGGCTGCCGGCGAGCAGTTTCTTCCGCTCCTTCTTGGAGTTCAACGGGCTCAAGCCGCACCACCTTACTCCGAACACGGTGGTGCTGCTGGCCGCCTTCGCCACCCTGTGCGAGGGTTTTCTTGTCGTTCTCCCCACCATCAAGCTGTGGGGAGAGTTCTTTCAATCCAAGCTCGGCACGCACGTCGCCGGCGTGCCGGCTCAGTGCGGCGCCTTCATCGCGATGCGAAGGTCGACCGCCGACAATCCATTCCCCTCTATTGCACTGATCAAGTCGGTGAAGATGTGGCAGCGGTCGTACTTCTACGTGAAGAACGTCGCCCCAGAAGGCGACTGGGTCAACCTGCTGCCCTACGAAGCCGGCGCGCCGGCTGGGAGGCTTCCCAGCTGGTCCCACCGGGCCAAGACGCTGACTCCCGCAGGCGCCGCCACCGTCGCGCGACTCCGAGTGCTGATGCAGTCGGAAGGCTTGGTTGGGGCCGACTTGCTGGCCGCCTTTGTGGCGCGCCGAGTCCTCCCACTCCAAGGCCGACCTCATCTGATCAGTCAGATGAGCGACCACCAGGACCCGAGTTGGATGTGCACCAGGGAAATGCCCCACGCGGAGGTGGCGAACATGGTGAACCACATCGCGAACTGCGAGCTCGCAGCAGACTGGCAGTTCGGCAAAGAGCCGTACTCGCGTGCCAACCCCCGCCAGTGGTAAGTCGCATATTTTGTTCTTCTGTTTTTCTTCTGCAGCCGAATCTGACTTCTGATCCCCTTGGTTTCTTCGAGTCAGAGCCCCCTCATCCAGCCGGCAGCCGGCGCCTAGGGACCGCCCCATGAGTTCGTCCCCGACCGAGCGGAGAGTGACGTCGACGAGCCCGACTTGGGGGCAGCGGCGATGGAGGCCGACACCGAAGGTGGAGGAGGAGGACCGGAAGGCGGCTTTAGGCCCTTGGCCACCTTCGCCGACTGGCCAGAAGATGACGCTGAAGGGGAAGTCGCCCTGCGCCATCAATCGAAAGCCGGCCATCCAGGCGCGAGTTCCTCCATCGGCTTGGCCGGTCAAGTCGGCGCGAAAAAGCGCCGGGCCGGGCCGAGTTCCCTCGGCGGCCGGCCGAAGAAGTTCAAGGGGGCGGCCGCCGTGACCAAGCGGGAAGAGGCGGTCGCGAAGGCCAACCGCTTCCGCAAGAAAGTGAAGAAGCCGCCACTAGTCTCTGCGTAAGTGTTTTCTGCCTTCGTCTTGTTTTCTTTCGATGAACCTTTTCCGAGTCTTTATATTCCTTCCCTGCTTCAGGGCCCCTCTTTCCCGAGACGTCTGCCAATACTCGGCGTATTGACCCTGCCGCCAACCTCCGTGAGGCGACGGAGCGAAACACCCGGGAGAAGCGCGACGAGGAGGAGGCCGACCGCCTGGAGAAGGCGGAGGCCGAGAAGGCGGCGGCCTCCACCCAGAAGAAAGAGGCAGAAGCCGCCGTCGCAGCAAGACAGTGAGCTGAGGAGGCCGTGCACCACCAGTCGGCGTTGCTCGTCATCCCGCTGAACTCCGCACCGCCGCCCCCGGACTTCATGGGGCAGACTGGAGAAGTCGGCGGGGAGAACCCCATCATGGAGAAGGACGGTGGCGAGGCCTCCACGTCGGGCACGGCCACGCCGCCACCGCCACCTCCACCGCCATCGGGGAGCGTGCATGGTAAGCAGCCGGCAGGCCCGCCAGTGCCGCCGACTGAAGACGAGGCAGTGGCGAGGCTTCTCCTTCAAGTCGCCTCACCAGTGCACTGCCGCCTTGAGAAGGCGATTTCTGCGCCACACCCCTTGGAGGCCAGCGCCGCCAGCTGGGCCATCCCAGATGCCGAGGCGACAAGCGCCGCGCCTACTGGGTGGGTGCGAGGAGGCGGTGACGGTCCGCTGGACCAGGCGCTCCTGGACGTCCAGGCGAAGCTGCGGGCTGAGGGCGAAGCCATCCAGGGCTGCACCAAGGCACATCTGGCATCGTGAGCAGCTATTCGGGTATGCTTTTTTTTCTTTGACTTTGTTTTTTCTCGTTCTTCTCTGTGGGGGCGCACCAGCGCACCCACTTGGTGTAGTCCCCGAGTTTCGGGCCGGCTGCTGAGCAGGCGGCCCGGAACTCCATCTGGCGAGTTCCAGATATTCACCTTTGTCTGATTGTTTATCACAGGAGTATCACAACCTCCGCGTCACTGCCTTCAACCGCAATGTTGAGCAGCTGGGGAAGCGGACTGCCGACTTGTCGGAGAGCCGGAGTGAGTCCTTCCTCTTTTTCGCGGGGGCGTGCTGGCGCACCCGCGGGCTGTAGTCCCTGAGATTCAGGCCGACTGCTGAGCAGTCGGGCCGGATCTTCCCGGCGACCTTCTTTGTTGACGACTTAACGTCCTTTCCTTTTGTTCTTCAGAGGCCAATGCCGCTCTTCAGGAACGGCTGGGCGAAGTCAGCACTGCCCTACGTGCCAAGGAGGAGGAGTGAAGCAAGCTCGCCACAGAGTGCGACCTGCTGGCCGCGCAGCTGGCGGAGCAGAAGGAGCTGCTCAAGAAGGCGCAGGATGAGGTGGAGAAGAGAGAGACCGCTCTTCTGGCCGAGTTCGAAAGCGAGCGCTCCTCCTGGACCGACAAGGAGGCGATGCTGACCTCCGGCTTCCATGAGATCGAAGACATCGTCGACGGTGAGTTTCCTTCCTTTCTTTCTTTGAGACGCCGACTGTAAGTCAGGCCGACTCCTGACTCTTTCTCTTGCTTCTTCTTGTTTTGGCAGATTTCTTCCCTGGCCACTCGCAGGCGGTCACCCGAGCCATCGAGGCTGATCGCGAGGCGTGGAGAGCAAATGGCGCGGAGATTGCCGCCAACGCCCCCTGACCATCGACGAGCAGCTCCTGAGCATCGAGACTCGTCTGCGGCCGGCCCATTAGTTGCTGCGCGGCTTCAACGTGCCGGGGCTCAGGCGATTGCCGCCCTGTGGCCAGACATGCCAGCTCTGCGCACTCCCAGTCGGACTGCCGACTGGCTGGAGGTCGCAGCTGGCCGTCTTGAGGCTTGGAAGGGTTCCTCGGCCAGGGCTGGAGCGCGCCGGGCCTTGGAATTCGTCAAGGCTTGGTATCCGGGGCTGGACCTGGACCGGCTGGCCGCGTTCCGGTCAGAGGCCCAGGCAGAGCTGGTGGCTGTGGAAGGCGCCCTTGTCGAGCGTGCGACGGCGATTGCCGATTACACAGACACCAGCGTCTTCGTCCCTGAGCGGGCCGCAAATGGCGAGGAGGTGCCGCCGGAGTGGTTCGGGATGAACCCGGACTACGACGAAGACTCGGCGGAGGTGATCGGCTCCAGCGCCGAGGAGGAAGGCGAGGCAGAGGACGGAGGCGCCAGAAGACGGAGCGGGCGACCAGCCTCAGCTCGATCGCGCCTCCAGCAACGAGCCGCGTCCGACCGAGCCGGCTGCCACCGCAGGCGATCAAGCCGAGACTGTCCAGTCAGCCGCCCCGGCGCCTGACACCGCCGTCTCCTCCGACCCTCCGAACCCGTCTGCCGCTTCTTAGGCTGCTGTCTTGCGTTTATTTTATCTGCTTTAGTAGTCTTTGAAAAAACTTATTAATTTGCACAATTCCACCCGCGGGGTGTATGTTGAACTTGGCCAGGGGCCTACGTTATGTAAATATCTATCTGAATTCTATCTTTCCTTGCTCGTGGCTCTTTTGGCTTTTTCCTTTGCCACTTTCCCACAATCGCCGCTTTGCCAAACGGACAACCGCTCTGCAGACTGCCGCTGGGTCAAATGCTTGGCTACCTTAGGGAAGGCAAGTACTTGGCCTTTTTTAGAGTCTTTTAACAAGTTGGATAGAAGGCAGCAAGCCGACTATTGAAGAGTCGGCTCTGCGAAGAGAGGCTGGAAGCCGGCTTGGGCTATGCTGATGCTTTGAGTCCTTAGCCATTTTTTCATGTGGGCGCTCATTCTTCCTTACTCTCTGCCCACCAACAGTCGCTCTGCGAGCTTCAACTTCTGACAGGAGACAGCTTAAGCACCACACACTACTTGTCCGACTGCAGGAAGCATTCCATAGCGCAAGAAGGCGAGTCCCCGGGCCGACTAGTCGAACCCGGCGCCAAGCGGCATAACAAAGAGTAGCATACTCGAAGGCATAATTCTTATCATATAGATAACAAAAAGGGCAGTCCCCGAGCTCGTCTCGGGGGGACCAAAGTCTCAGTACTTTAATACAAAGGATATCGTGGTACATACTGCATCAACTGTAAAATCTTCAAAGAAGATTTGCGTTCCATGGTCGTTCCGACTCTTTGCTGGAGTCATCTCTCTTGCGTGCTCGGGGCTTCTGGGCGTTGATTAGGTAGTAGGAGTCGTTGCCCAGCACTTTGCTGATGATGAAGGGGCCTTCCCAAGGCGTCGACAGCTTGTGCTGGCCGGCTGTTCGCTGAATCAGCCGGAGCACAAGGTCGCCCTCTTGGAAAGATCTCGGCCTGACCTTCCTGTTGTAGTATCGACGCAGGCTCTACTGGTAGATGTTGGACCGGCTGAGTGCCAACAGCCGGCCCCCTTCCAGCAGATCGACGCCGTCTTGACGTGCTTCTTCTGCTTCCTCCTCGGTGTACATGGTGACTCGCGGGGAATCGAACTCTATGTCCGTCGGGATGACGGCTTCAGCATCGTAAACAAGGAAGAAAGGCGTGAAGCTGGTTGACTTGTTTGGGGTCATGCACAGACTCTAGAGGACGGCTGGCAGCTCCTCAAGCCAACAGCCGGCCGAATGCTCGAGTGGTTCGACTAGTCGAGGCTTGATGCCAGATAGGATGAGGCCATTTGCTCGCTGCACTTGGCCGTTTGACTGCGGATGGGCAATGGATGCTAAGTCCAGTCGGATGCCCTGTGTCGCACAGAAACGGGCCAAGGCGCCTTTGGCAAAATTTGTGCCATTGTCGGTGATGATGCTGTGCGGTATGCCGTACTGAACCGTGATGTCGGCGATGAAAGTCACTGTAGTCGGACCGTTCAACTTCTTGATGGGCTTTGCTTCTATCCACTTGGTGAACTTGTCCACTGCGACGAGTAAGTGAGTTAGGCCGCCTCGGGCCGTCTTGAATGGTCCCACCATGTCCAGGCCCCAAACTGCAAAGGGCCAGGCGATGGGGATTGTCTTCAGTGCAGAAGCCGGCTCAAGCGGCTTGGAGCGGAACTTCTGGCACCCCTTGCATTTTTGGACTAATTCCTTGGCCTCTTCTAGGGCAGTTGGCCAGAAGAAACCGTGCCGAAAGGCTTTGGCGACGAGTCCTCTTGAAGCCGCATGGTGGCCGCAGTCGCCTTGATGGATGTCTCTAAGAATTGGTTGGCCTTGCTCTGGCTCAACGCAGCGCTGGTAGACACCAGTGACACTGCGCCTGACCAGCTCTCTGTTGATTATGGTGTAGGCTGCCGCTCGGCGTTGCACTTGCCGAGCCAAGATTTCATCAGTTGGCAGCTCTTTGTTTACTAGAAACTTGAGGATGGGCTGCGCCCATGAGGGTACTGCTATTTCTTCAATCGCCACCACTGCGACTTGGACAAGGGCAGCTGGGCTGGGAGGCGGCGGGCTGGAGTCTGCGGCCGCTTGCTGGATTGACGAAGTCCCCGGGCCGACTGGCGCAGTCCCCGGGCCGACTGGCATAGTTCCTGGGCCAAGTTCTGAAGTCTTCGGGCCGGTTGCCGCAGTCCCCGGGCCGGGTTCCGCAGTCCCCGTGCCGGCGTCGACTGCGATTTTCTTGGAGCCGTCTGTAAGAATTCTCGTGCCGTCTGCTGGGGCTCTTGAGTCGGATCTGACTTCTTCGGGGGGAGCTGACATAAATATGGAGTCAGATTCTGGTGAAGGCTTGATAGAAGGCTTGAGGAGGCGCTGAAGGGCGACGCCGGATGGGATTGCTTGGCGGGTGGAGCCGATTCGTGCCAGGGAGTCTGCTTGGTCGTTGTCATTTCTTGGCACGTGAAGGAACTCGCACCCCTCGAAGTATCCGCTGAGTTGCTGCACCAGGAAGCGGTAGCTCGCCAAGTTTGCATCTTTGGCGTCCCAGTCGCCAGATGACTGCTGGACCACCAAATCAGAGTCACCATAACACAGGATCCAGTGAATGCCGAGTTCTTTGGCAAGCCGGAGCCCATGAATGAGCGCCTCGTATTCGGCGATGTTGTTGGAGGCGGCGAAGTGGATTTGCAGCGCATACTTGAGCTTGTCGCCTTTGGGGGAGGTGAGGACGACGCCGGCTCCCAAGCCGGTGCGCATCTTGGAGCCGTCGAAATGCATCCGCCAATGGGTGGAGTCTGGCGCTGGCGGCAGGTACTGGGTCTCGGCCCAGTCGATGAGGAAGTCGGCCAGCACTTGCGACTTGATGGCGGTGCGGGGATGGTAGTAGATGGTGTAGGGAGCCAACTCTATTGCCCATTTGGCCACCTGGCCAGAAGCATCTCGGCTTCCAATGATCTCGGCCAATGGGGCTGTGCAAACCACAGTGATTGGATGTTCTTGAAAGTAAGGCTTCAACTTCTTGGCGGCAAAGTGCACGCCATAGCACATCTTCTGGTAGTGGGGGTAGTTCTGCTTGGAGGTCGACAGTACCTCGCTCAGGTAATACACCGGTCTTTGGACAGGTAGCGCCTTGCCTTCCTCCTTGCGTTCCACTACAATGACCGTGCTGACTACCCGGCTGGTGGCGGCTATGTACAGGAGCATGGGCTCTTTAGGAGTCGGAGCCGCCAGCACAGGGGGAGTAGTCAACATCTTCTTCAACTGGAGGAATGCTTCATCCGCCTTGTGGTTCCACTCGAAAAAGGTGGTCTTCTTCATCAGTTGGTACAAAGGGAGGGCCTTCTCGCCTAGCCGACTGATGAATCGGCTGATTGACGCCAAGCAGCCGGTGAACTTCTGTACGTCTAACAGTCGGCTGGGTACCTCCATCCTCTTGATGGCCTTGATCTTCACAGGGTTGCACTCTATGCCGCGTTCAGAGACCAGGAAGCCAAGGAGTTCGCCGGCTGGCACTCCAAAGACGCACTTCTCAGGGTTGAGCTTGATCTGAAATCGGCGCGGGTTCTCAAAAGTTTCCTTGAGGTCTTCCAGCAGCGTCCCACGCCTTTCCGTCTTCACCACCACATCATCTACGTAGACGTGGGCATTTCTGCCGAGTTGCTTGAGGAGGCACTTCTGCATGCAACGCTGAAAGGTGGCGCCAGCATTCCTCAAGCCAAACGTCATGGTCAGGTAGCAGAAGGCTCCGAACGGCGTGATGAAGGCGGTCTTCAGTCTGTCTGCCGGGTTCAGCTTGATCTGGTGATTTCCTGAATATGCATCTAAGAAACTCAACAGCTCGCACCCGGCTGTGGAGTCTATCACCTGATCAATTCTCGGCAGAGCAAATGGGTCCTTGGGGCACGCTTTGTTGAGGCTTGTGTAGTAAATACACATCCGCCACTGCTTGTTCTTCTTCAGCAGCAAGACCGGGTTTGCCAACCATTCTGGAAAAAAACCCTCCATAATGAAGCCGGCTGCCAGAAGCCGGGCTATCGCCTCTCAAACAACTCTTCTCTTCTCTTCTGACAGGCGACGCAAGGGCTGCCTGACGGGCTTCACATCAGGTCGGACATGTAACTTGTTCTCGGCGAATTCCGTCGGTACACCTAGCATGTCTTTAGGGGACCATGCAAAGATGTCTCGATTCTCATGGAGGAAATCGACGAGCTCACCTTCCTATTTGCTGTCGAGGTTTGCACCTATGACAGCGTACCTCTCTGGGTGCTCCGGGTCCAAGGGTATCTTCTTGGTCTCTTTGGCCGGCTTGAAAGAACCCTCAGCTTCCGACTCCTTGGGGTCGGGCAACATCTCTGGCTGCTTTCCGGCCATCGCCACGACCCAATCAAGGAGCCGCTTCTCAGCTGCAATTACCAGGGACTCGGCCAGCCGACTGCTCTCAGCCGCGCAAGCGGACGACTTCCTGTAGTCGCCGACTACGGTCAGAATCCCCTTGGAACTTGGCATCTTCATCTTGAGGTAGGCGTAGTGGGGGACCGCCATGAACTTGGCCAAAGCAGGTCGGCCAAGCAACGCATGGTATGGGCTTTCAAGGTCCACCACCTCAAACCAAACTGGCTCTCGGCGGAAGTGATCTTTGTCTCCGAAGAGGACGTCTATCAGGATCTTGCCGATTGGCGAGCAGGAAAGGCCGGGTACAATGCCGTGGAACACTGTCCGGCTGCTCTGCAGCTGTCTTTGCTTGATTCCTAACTTCTCCATGGTATTCTTGTACAGGATGTTGATGCTACTGCCTCCGTCTATCAGCACTCGTGAAAAGCGAGCGGCCCACCTATCTGTGGCCAAGGCGGCACTCAAAACCAGAGCGTAGGAGCCTGGATTTGGCATCACCTCTGGGTGATCAACTCTGCTCCAACTGATAGGCTTCTCGGACCAATGCATAAATTCTGGAGTATCTGATGCTACTGCATTTACTTCTTGCTGCTGCAGCCGCTTGCTGCATCGATCATCAGCCACACTGGTGAACACCACATAGGCTCCGTGCTCTTCTGGGTACTCATCTCGTACTGCGCCGACTGGCCGGGCAACCGGTTGCTGGGGCGGCGGTGGAGGCGGCGGCCCAGCAGGTGGAGGAGGAAGGAGGCCGTCTCCCTTTGCGATTCTGGTGAGCCAGTGGCACTTTCGGGTGGTATGGTTTGACGGCTTCCCGCCGCTGTGGAACTTGCAGGGACCATCTAGAGTCTGCTCGTAAGAGAAGGCCGGCAACCAGTTGGACTTGCCGCCTTTCTGTCGCTTCGTCGGGGGTTGCCTCTCCGGCTGTTGATCTTCGACTGTTGCAACCTGCTGACTACTGAAAGTCGGCTGCGGGGCCTTGCGCTTGTTGTCGTTCTGCTGTTGTCGCCGACTGGCGTCTCCAGTCGGAGTTCTGGGAGCTTGAGGATCCACCTTGCCAGTCGCATTAACTTGAATCTCCGTCTTCATGGAGGAGTCGGCCGTGGCGTACTTGTCTGCTATGATTAGCAGCTCGTCGAGGGTTTCCGGCTCGTCGCAGAGGAGCTTGTGCTTGAGGAGGGTGCCTTCTCTGCACCCGGCGGTGAAGTATTCGATGGCCTGCACCTCATGCACGCCCTCGCAGGAGTTCCGAAGCTCAGCCCAGCGCGTGAGGTAGTCGCGTGTTGATTCGTCGGGGCCTTGCACGCACAAGGAAAGCTGGCGAGGCTTGGGAGGTCGCTTGTACGTGCTCGTGAAGTTGCGGATGAAGGCCTCAGTGAAGTCGACCCAGCTGTTGATGCTGCGGGGCTTCAGGCTGTTCAACCATGTCCGGGCCGTGCCCTGGAGCATGAGTGGAACATTTTTCACGGCAACGCGCTTGTTGCCGTTAGCTATGCTGACGGCTGTGGAGTAGTCAACTAGCCAGTCTTCCGGCTTCACGGAGCCGGTATACTTGGGTGTGTCTCGGGGGAGTGTGAACCCTTTGGGAAAAGGCTCGTCTCGGATGAGGGGTCTGAAGCAAGGCGGACCCAACTCGTCTTCTTCTTCCCGCGCCAGGGATCGATGGAGTCGGTCGATTCGGTGGCGGGCGTCATTCTCTCCGACTCCCTCTCAGCGGCCAACGTGGCCACCGAGAGTCGGATTCTCAACAGGTGGTGGGGAAACTCGTCTTTCTCTTGGGCGGCCGTCTTGGTCATGCTCGATGGTGATGCGAGTCCGACTATGGCTGACAGCCGGCTCTTTGTCTTTTCTTCCGCGGACTCCGCCAGTCGGCGTCCGAGACATCGTGCCTTGATCTCGGCGGGGAGGCAGGTCGTCGTTTGGTTGCTGCGGCGCCTCTGTGCGGCCGCCGGCTGCATTCTGCGCGGCAACCGCGTCGAGGAGCTGCTGGACTCGCTCCATCATCATGCGGCGCTCTTCGCTTCAAAGTTCTTCAGCTCGTCAGTTGCCGCTTGAGCGGCGCGGATGTTCTCTGCTGGCGTGGTGTACACGGGGCAATTGGCCCCGAACAGGTTGGCGATGGTCGCGCCGCACTATCGGACCGCGCCTAGGCGGCTAGGCCCAGTCGGAGCCGGCGAGCCGCCCATAGCGCGATCCATCTCGCGCTGGTAGGCTTCTGACAAGCGCCTCATGCTTGCCAGCTTCTTGGCGCCTTCGATGATCTGAAGGCGGCGTGCCTCCAGCGTCTCGGCATCTGCGTCTTCTGGAATAGGCGTAGTCAGGTCTTGCAGAGCTGCGTCGAGTGGGTCATGAGCTCCCTCACCGGAACGCTCGTCATGACTGATGACGAGCACTTCCGTGACGGCGCTTTCGCCGCTCTCCTCCTGAGGGAGTGGCTCGTCGTATACCACCATGTTGGTGGGGAACGCGTCGAGCGACGCGGCATCGGAGTCGACAAGCATCGGGTCGGTGGAGCCTATGGACTCCAGGTCCACGGCAGGCTCACCGATAACGTGGAGTTGGTCGAGGAGGCCCGCGAGGAGGCTCTCGGGGCCGCCCGTGCCTCCGTCGGATGTAGGATCGTCGGAGAGGCGAACCTCACTGACAAGTTCGGCGAGGCAGCTTGCTGCGCAGGCGGCCTCAGCGCCGCGCAGTGCGTCGATGCAGACTCCGTCTGGCGAGCCTGGCTGGCTGCGCTCGCCAGGGAGGAAAAGGGTTCCCGTCCAGAACAGATCTCCGGACGATGGTGCACCAGGCCCCACGGTGGGCGCCAAATGTCGGGGGTTGGGTGCGACATATGCCAAAGGATGGCTTATCATGGTGGGGGCAAGTAGAACATCGTCGGTGCCTGGAAACGAGATGAGGCGAAGACATGCACGCCGGCGGATCTTACCCAGCTTCGGGGCTCTCCATGGAGATAACACCCCTACTGATGCTCTGCGGGGTCTCCGCATGATCATTAAGGCAAAGTGAGTACAAGGTTGCTCCTTGAGCTATTTCTGGAGGTAGGAGAAGGCAAGGCTAGCTCTCTCCTTCCTATATGGTCTGTCTAGCGCTAATGGATTCGAACCCTTTGCATGGGTGCCCCGGGGGGTCTATATAGGCCTACCCCCCAGGGGTACAATGGTAAAACCGGCTGGGCGTAGGTCCCAGCCGTCTGTCTCTCAGGCTGCCGTCTTCTCCGCCGACTAGTGGGGCCCGCCGACTGTGGGTCCTGTCGACCGGCCTGGTACGGGGCCAACAGCCCTTTTCCACCGCGGGCGGGTCTTGCCGTCTGCAGATTACTGTAGCCGTGCTTCTAATGATGCTAGCTCGGTCATGGGGTCATGGCAACAGTGCCGCCGCCTGACGGGCGATCACTGTTGCCATTCCCCGTCGTGTCTGGTTAATGGCGTGTGGGGCCTGTGGGAGGGGCCGGCCGACTCCTGGGAGCCGACTCCCAATGGGTCCATCTTTGTGGCGCTCTCGCCGTCTTCGGCACTCCGCTGACTGGTGGTCTCGCCATCTCTGGGCCGTACAAAAAGGCAGTCGTGGGCACAGGGCTCCGCCCCCAAGGGCTGATGTCAGGGCCGGCATGGCAACAGTGCCGCGCCGGACGGAGAACTCCGGGGGTACGGCGCACTGTGGCCATGCTTGCCCTTAATTAACAGGGTGGTTGGAGTCGCAGGCTGACTTCCTACAGCCGGCCTCTTCGGAAGTCGCCGGCCTGGAGTCGGCGTATCTCGGAGCCTCCTCTGGGACTCGGCTTGTCTTGGAGTCGCCTCTGGGACTCGACTTGTCTTGGAGTCGCCTCTGGGACTCGTCTTGTCTTGGAGTCGCCTCTGGGACTCGGCTTGTCTTGGAGTCGCCTCTGGGACTCGGCTTGTCTTGGAGTCACCTCTGGGACTCGAGGGGCGCAGCTTGCCCTGATGTCTTGAAAGGTTCTGGGACTCGGCTTAGCCTACCTGTGGCCCATTACTCCGACACCCGCTGCGACGGGAGGGTAGGACAAAAGATGTCATGCAAGTTCTTTTCCATAAGCACGTATGACTATTTACGGAATACATGCCTACATTACATTAATGAACTGGAGCTAGTTCTGTGTCACCCTATGTTATAACTATTACATGAGAAATCGCATCCAGCATAATTATCCATCACTGATCCATTGCCTACGAGCTTTTCACATATTGTTCTTCGCTTATTTACTTTTCCGTTGCTATTGTTACAACTACTACAAAAACCCAAAAACAATTATCTTTACTTTTGCTACCGTTACTTTTATTATCATACTACTTTTGCTACTAAATACTTTGCTGCAGATACTAAGTTATCCAGGTGTGGTTGAATTGACAACTCAACTGCTAATACTCAAGAATATTCTTTGGCTCCCCTTGTGTCGAATCAATAAATTTGGGTTGAATACTTTACCCTCAAAAGCTGTTGCGATCCCCTACACTTGTGGGTTATCACGCGTACATAACTACGCACTCAAAATACCATGGGCATAGACGGAGGCACAGCTAGATCGTGGTCCATAATACGGCTCAACCTCCCCTAGACCCACATAATTTCACTTTTTCATTTTCTTTTCAGGTTTCTTTTTTTCCTAGGCCTTTCCTGGTGGCCTGATTATCGGACCTATCAAAGGATGGATACACCAAGACGGCAAGAAGCATTGAGGTATAAGGGAATTTCCAGGTGGTCTCTTTAAACGATCGTTATGCCTGATTTAAGGGTCCCCATGCAGATCTCCCTTAGTCGTGGCATGTTAAATAGTCCTGTTGCTTATCGCACTACTTGTACAAATACGTTTTGACGTATTAATCAAACTATAATGGAAAATAGTTAGCGGCCAAATTTCTGCAGCATTAGCCTATTACTTCATTTTTCTTGATATTCTTATCAATTGCACCTGTACACTCTGGTACGCCTTAATTCGCCAGGGGCTTCATTACGCCCCATAATATGGTAACAAAGTCCAAACACTTTTTTACAGTATAGTTCGGCACCCCGAACTTTAGCATTATATGCATCGGCTCCAAATCATGTCTTTGGTCAATAGTTGGGTTGCCCAGCCCCTGTTCTTACTACCTTACGTTCCGCTATATTGGCTAGGGTACTAAAGGGAGAACTACTGTGATTGTGTCCTGGTTCATCTGGATGAGCACCTCAGTAGAGAAAGCCGAAAACTGACTGTCATGATGCAGCGTGAGCCGGTCAGCTGTTCGAGAGGTTACAAATCTTTTGCGATTTTTTCGCATTATGTGATGAATCGGTTTTTATCCAATCAGGTGTTTACAGCACCCCAAGTTCGGACTTAAGGATACTAGGGGATGCGCCTAAATTTCTATTGTCAAACTCCTATGGCCAAGTGAGGGTGATAAAGCCACATAGTCCGATTGCCTGGTTCGTTGCGCTAAACACCTCCTTTAAGGACCAAACTTTCGGATAAAGAGTGTTTAGATTCATCCCGAACACCCCCGTAGTACCTACGTGGGGACTGAAGCCGATGACTGGCCAACTCTCAAATTTAACAAAACGGCCGCACAGCAGGTAAAAATTTAAATAACAGGAATTATATTACATAACGGCTCTGTTTTCATAATACAGGAAGGGACAGGATGACATGAATGTATTCATTCAAAGATAATATCCTTAGCACATTGCTCCGCCACAATGCGGGATCCCTCCAGGACATTGTTAAAATACCGCTCGGGCGTACGGTGCTCCTTTCCCGCGGGCGGTCCCTCGGTCGCAAGCTTCAGGCGTCCATCTTCACCCACTGTATCTTGACTCGGGCGAAAGCCATTCGCGCGCGCGCCTTCGATGCAGACCGACCGCTTGATGGCATCAAGCCGAGGGCAGGCATTGACTAGCCGCTTCACGAGCCCAAAGTAGCTGCTGGGTATGGCTTCGGCAGGCCATAGCCGGATTATTAAATCCTTCATGGCTAGTTTGGCCACCCTATGTAGTTCGACCAGCTGTTTTAGCTGATCGCTAAAGGGCACCGGATGTTCTAGCACAAGGTATTGCGACCAAAATAGCTTCTCCGTGGAGCTCCCCTCTTCGGCTCGAAAGAACTTTGCAGCATGTGTAATGCTGCACGGCAGATCCGCAAACGCCCCTGGCAAACTCCAAATCCGGGTCAGTAAGAGGAACCTTCTCTTCACATATTCGCTCTGCATAATAAAGGCCTTACCCGCCGCGATTTTTCTGGCATCCTGGACTTCCTGGAGGGTGCCCTGGGCTTCAACCCGGGCATCATGTGCGCTTTGGCGGGCCTTGGTAAGTTTGGACTCTTGACCCGCAATGTTGCGCTCCAAGGACTCGCATTTCTTCACGGCATCCTGGAACTCCTGCTGGACCTCACCGACCCTGGCCTCTTGCTTTTCATGGGCGGCTTGTTCCTTGGCCGCTCTCTCCTCGGCCTCGGTCAGCGCCTTCTTGAGGGTCTCCACCTCGGTCGCTGCCCCTAATAAATATCATGGCACTTCAGTCAGCACAAATCATTCATCCTTCCTGAATATAGACAAGGTTATTGCATACCTTGATTGTCTTCCAGCTGTTTCTTCACACGGTCGAGCTCTTCCTCGATCCTCTCCGGACTATGCTTCAGTTCGGAGACCTCAGCAGCATGAGAGGCTACAACCAGCAACGACGCCTGCTTATTCACATAGGCATGTCAGGTTAGTCTCCTGCGAAAATTATTTGATCCTCTATTCATCTTTTCTTTCCGAACACCGGACAGAGTCTCAGGGGCTACTGTCTATACTGTGACATTCTTTTTACATAATTGCGTTGCTTACCTCAAAGCCTATTAGAAGGCTTGTGCAGGCTTCGGTCAGTCCGCTCTTCGCGGACTGAATCTTCTCAACCACCGTACCCATAAGGGTATGGTGTTCCTCAACAATGGAAGCACTTCGCAGCGCTTCCATTAGAGTGTCCGATGCCTCTGGCTGGACAGAGGTCACCGACGGAATTGGCGCACCTCCTCCTTTTGAAGGAGGCTTCTTGCCAGGTTCCGGAGCTGCATGGGCCTCCAGGACCGTATTCAGCTGGGGGCCGAACTGAATATGGCCCCCATCGCCAGTCTCCATGGGGATTTGCTCCCCCATGTGTCTGGCGGCTGAGGTTTCACCCTCCGGCGCCACCCTGATGGCCTCCTGAGTGTCTCCCTGGCCTCGGATCCTTCGGGACAACACCTCAGTGTCATCCATGGCCTTGGGAGAGGAGGCCGCCGGAAGGGACCCGCTGTCCATCACCTTCGGGTCCAGCGAATCCCCCGAAGATGAGGATCGCTCGAGGTCGGACCGAGCCGGACTGCAAATGCATGATTCAACATGTTAGTACTATGAAGTAGAGAGGCCGGATATATGAAGACGCCTCTACCTCCAGATTTGTGGAGGCTGCCCTCTTCTTCCTTCCCCCCTCAGGGGGAGAGTTGCTTTCCTCCTCCTCTTCGTCCTCGGTGGTCGACGAGTGAGTCTCGGTGTCTTCGGATGTCACGTCCGAAGCACCCTTGCAACGGAGGCCACCTCTGGTCCCCTTGGCCTTCTTCTTGGCCTTCTTCTCCGGTGCTTGATAGGGCACCGGAACCAGTATCTTCGTCAGAAGTGGAATTGCTGGGTCTTCGGGTAGCGGGGAGCCGAACAGTTTATCCGCTCCGCCTTCTTTGTCCAGCCCTAAGAGAATCAGTAGGGAGTCTTAGGCGTCTTCCTCGAGTATGCAAGTAAAGGATACACCTTGAAAACATGAAAAAACTTACTAGACTAGAGGGATGGGCCAAGTCATACCCATGGTCCTCGGCCGCATCCGGCCACTTCTTGCTGGACTTGAAAAGCACCTTCCAGATGTCTTCGTGCGTAGTGTCGAAGAACTGCAGCAAGGTCTGGTGCTTGGCCATATCGTACTCCCACAAATGGCACGTCTAGCTTTGGCACAGAAGGATCCGGCGAACAAGCATCACCTGGATCACATTGACAATCTTGATATTCTTGTCTATCATGCTCCTGATACGCGTCTGAAGCGCTGTCAGCTCGTCTGATGAAGACCAGTCTAGGCCCTTCTCTGGCCAGAAGGTCAGACGCATCAGGGCTCCGGACCAGAATTCGGGAGCTGCGGCCCAGGTGGTGCCGCTTGGCTCTGTGATATAGAACCGCGATCGCTGCCACCCTTTGACGGTCTCCATGAAGGAGCCTTTGGGCTATGTGACGTTGGGCATCTTGCTCACCATGGCGCCTCCGCACTCGGCGTGTTGGCCAGTCACCACCGTCGGCTCACATTGAAGATCTTTAACCACAATCCGAAGTGGGGCGGGATGCGGAGGAAGGCCTCGCACACGACAATGAACGCCGAGATGTTGAGGAAAGAATTTGGGGGCTAGATCATGGACTAGCCCGTAGTAGAACATGAGTCCGCGGACGAATGGGTGGAGAGGAAATCCCAGCCCGCTGACGAAGTGGGGGATGAACACCACCCTCTTCATGGCGCTCCGGGGTGGGGACGATCTGTCCCTTGGCCAGAAGCCGGTGGGCGATTTTCTCGGCCAAATACCCAGCCTCCCAGAGCTTCGTAATGTCCTTATCCTTGATGAGGGAGACTATCCACTTGCCCCGCGCTCCGGATCCGGACATGGTTGGAGTGCTTTCTTGGGGCGGAAAATATGTGAACTTGGGTGCTGGAGCTCGAGAATGGGGGAGGCAGAGAGAGAGAGAGAAGGCGTGGGTGAAAAGGGGTGAATCCTTATCTCCTTATAAAGGCAGCGAATATCGAGCGCCTCCCCACTCGCCTTAAAACTTGCCTATTCCCCAAGGGCCGTGCAGGCGACACGGTTGGGTTACCCACGCCCGTATTGATGAGAATCCCGCAATAAGGGGACACGATCTCTGCTTTGACAAGACGTGCCAATGAAACCGCATCTCGAAATATGGCAGCAGACTAAAAAATGGTTCGAATAATGGCCGGGCGGCGACGTGACGTCACGCTACAAAAAGTTGTCAGTGGATTGGATTCGTGAAATACTATACTCTCTGCGGTTGTGTGTGGTATTTGTTTTGCAGAGCCGGACACGTTTTCTGTATTCAAAGGATGCTTTGGAGTATTCGGAGGAGGAACCCGCCTTGCAATGCCGAAGACAATCTGTGCGTCGGACACCTCATCATTGAAGTCTGGTTTAGGGGCTACTGAGGGAGTCCTAGACTAAGGGATCCTCGGCCGTCCGGCCTATGTGATGTGGGCCAGACTGATGGGCCATGAAGATACAAGACAGAAGACTTCTTCCCGTGTTCGGATGGGACTCTCCTTTGCGTGGATGGCAAGCTTGGCATTCGGATATGTAGATTCCTTTCTCTGTAACCGACTTTTACAACCCTAGTCCCCTCCGGTGTCTATATAAACCGGAGGGCTTAGTCCATAGAGGCAATCATAATCATAATCATATAGGCTAGACTTCTAGGATTTTAGCCATTATGATCTCGTGGTAGATCTGTTGGGGAACGTGGTAATTTCAAAAAAATTCCTACGCACCCGCAAGATCATGGTGATGCATAGCAACAAGATGGGAGAGTGTCGTCCACGTACCCTCATAGACTGTAAGCGGAAGCATTATGACAACGCGATTGATGTAGTCGTCCGTCTTCATGATCGACCGATCCTAGTACCGAACGTACGACACCTCCGTGATCTACACACGTTCAGCTCGGTGACGTCCCATGAACTCACGATCCAATAGAGCTTCGAGCGAGAGTTCCATCAGCACGACAGTGTGATGACGGTGTTGATGAAGCTACCGACGCAGGGCTTCGCCTAAGCACCACTACGATATGACCGGGGTGGATTATGATGGACGGGGGCACCGCACACGACAAAAGATCAATGATCAACTTATGTGTCCAAGGGGTGCCCACCTCCCCGTATATAAAGGAGTGGCGGAGGGGGGAGGGCCGGCCCTCCTATGGCGCGCCTCCCATCGGGAGTAGGATTCCCCCCTTCCAAGTAGTAGGAGTAGGAGAGAAGGAAAGGGAAGAGAGAAGAGAAGCAAGGAGGGGGTGTCGCCCATCCCCCTAGTCCAATTCGGACTAGGCCTTGGGGGGGTGCGGCCTGCCTCTCTCTCTCTCTCTCCCTCCCTTAAAGCCCAAAATGGCCCATATACTCCCCGGCGAATTCCCGTAACTCTCTGGTACTCCGAAAAATACCCGAATCACTCGGAACCTTTCCGATGTCCGAATATAGTCGTCCAATATATCGATCTTTACGTCTCGACCATTTCGAGACTCCTCGTCATGTCCCCGATCTCATCCGGGACTCCGAACTACCTTCGGTACATCAAAACACATAAACTCATATTGCCGACCGTCACCGAACGTTAAGTGTGCGGACCCTACGGGTTCGAGAACTATGTAGACATGACCGAGACACATCTCCGGTAAATAACCAATAGCGGAACTAGGATGCTCATATTGGCTCCGACATATTCTATGAAGATCTTTATCGGTCAAACCGCATAACAACATACTTTGTTCCCTTTGTCATCGGTATGTTACTTGCCCGAGATGCGATCGTCGGTATCACCATACCTAGTTCAATCTCGTTACCGGCAAGTCTCTTTACTCGTAATGCATCATCCTACAACTAACTCATTAGTCACATTGCTTGCAAGGCTTATAGTGATGTGCATTACCGAGAGGGCCCAGAGATACCTCTCAGACAATCGGAGTGACAAATCCTAATCTCACTATATGCCAACTCAACAAGTACCATCGAAGACACCTATAAAGCACCTTTATAATCACCTAGTTACGCTGTGACGTTTGGTAGCACACAAAGTGTTCCCTTGGTTTTCGGGAGTTGCATAATCTCATAGTCATAGGAACATGTATAAGTCATGAAGAAAGCAATACCAACATACTAAACGATCAAGTGCTAAGCTAACGGAATGGGTGAAGTCAATCACATCATTCTCTAACGATGTGATCCCGTTAATCAAATGACAACTCATGTCTATGGTTAGGAAACATAACCATCTTTGATTCAACAAGCTAGTCAAGTAGAGGCATACTAGTGACATTATGTTTGTCTATGTATTCACACATGTACTAAGTTTCCGGTTAATACAATTCTAGCATGAATAATAAACATTTATCATGAAATAAGGAAATTAATAATAACTTTATTATTGCCTCTAGGGCATATTTCCTTCAGTCTCCCACTTGCACTAGAGTCAATAATCTAGTTCACATCAACATGTGATTTAACACCAATATTCACATCTGTAGGTGATTAACACCCATAGTTCACATTGTCATGTGACCAACACTCAAAGGGTTTACTAGAGTCAATAATCTACTTCACATTGCTATGTGATTAACACCCAAAGAGTACTAAGGTATGATCATGTTTTGCTCGTGAGAGAAGTTTAGTCAACGGGTTTGTCACATTCAGAGCCGTATGTATTTTGCAAATATTCTATGTCTACAATGCTCTGCACGGAGCTACTCTATCTAATTGCTCCCACTTTCAATATGTATCTAGATTGAGACTTAGAGTCATCTGGATTGGTGTAAAAGCTTGCATCGACGTAACTCTTTACGACGAACTCTTTATCACCCTATCACCGAGAAACATTTCCTTAGTCCTTACTAAGGATAATCTTGACCATTGTCCAATGATCTACTCCTAGATCAAAATTGTACTCCCTTGCCAAACTCAGAGCAAGGTATACAATCGGTCTAGTACACAGCATAGCATACTTTATAGAAACTATGACTGAGGCATAGGGAATGACTTTTCATTCTCTTTCTATTTTCTGCCATGGTCAAGTTTTGAGTCTTACTCAACTTCACACCTTGCAACACAGGCAAGAACTCTTTCTTTGACTCTTCCATTTTGAACTACTTCAAAATCTTATCAAGGTATGTACTCATTGAAAAATCTTATCAAGCGTCTTGATCTATCTCTATAGATATTGATGCTCAATGTGTAAGCAGCTTCACCGAGGTCTTTCTTTGAAAAACTCTTTTCAAATACTCCTTTATGCTTTCCAGAAAATTCTACATTATTTCCGATAAACAATATGTCATTCACATATACTTATCAGAAATGCTGTAGTGCTCCCACTCACTTTCATGTAAATACAGGCTTCACCGTAAGTCTGTGTAAAACTATATACTTTGATCAACTCATCAAAGCGTATATTCCAACTCTGAGATGCTTGCACCAGTCCATAGATGGATCGCTGGAGCTTGCACATTTTGTTAGCACCTTTAGGATCGACAAAACCTTCTGGTTGCATCATATACAAGTCTTCTTTAATAAATCCATTAAGGAATTCAGTTTTGACATCCATTTGCCAAATTTCATAAAATGTGGCAATTGCTAACATGATTCGGACAGACTTAAGCATTGATACGAGTGAGAAAATCTCATTGTATTCAACACCTTGAACTTGTCGAAAAACTTTTTGCGACAAGTTGAGCTTTGTAGATAGTAACACTACTATCAGCGTCTGTCTTCCTCTTGAAGATCCACTTATTCTCGATGGCTTTCCGATCATCGGGCAAGTCAACCAAAGTCCACACTTTGTTCTCATACATGGATCCCATCTCAGATTTCATGGCCTCAAGCCATTTTGCAGAATATGTGCTCATCATTGCTTCCTCATAGTTTGTAGGTTCATCATGGTCTAGTAACATGACTTCCAGAACAGGATTACCGTACCACTCTGGTGCGACTGTACTTTGGAAGACCTACAGGTTCTGTAGTAACTTAATCTGAAGTTTCATGATCATCACCATTAGCTTCCTCACTAATTGGTGTAGGAATCACTGGAACTGATTTCTATGATGAACTACTTTCCAATTCGGGAGAAGGTACAATTAGCTTATCAGGCTCTACTTTTCTCCCACTCACTTCTTTCGAGAGAAACTCCTTCTCTAGAAAGGATCCATCTTAGCAACGAATATCTTGCCTTCGGATCTGTGACAAATGGTGTATCCAACATTTTCCTTTGGGTATTCTATGAAGACGCACTTCTCCGATTTGGGTTCAAGCTTATCGGGTTGAAACTTTTTCACATAAGCATCACGACCCCAAACTTTAAGAAACAACAACTTTGGTTTCTTGCCAAACCACAGTTCATAAGGCGTCGTCTAAACGGATTTTGATGGCAGCTGTCTCTAATGCATAACCCCAAAACAATAGTGGTAAATCGGTAAGATACATCATAGATCACACTATATCCAATAAAGTGCGGTTACGACGTTCGGACACACCATTACGCTGTGGTGTTCCATGTGGCGTGACCTGTGAAACTACTCCACATTGTTTTTACATAAAGGCCAAACTCGTAACTCAAATATTCTCCTCTACGATCAGATTGTAGAAACTTTATTTTCTTGTTACGATGATTCTCCACTTTCTGAAATTCTTTGAAATTTTAAAATGTTTCAGACTTGTTCTTCATTAAGTAGATATACTCATATTTGCTTAAATCATCTGTGAAGGTCAGAAAATAACGATACCCGCCACGAGCATCAACACTCATTGGACCGCATACATCGGTATGAATTATTTCCATCAAGTCATTAGTTCGTTCCATTGTTCCGGAGAACGGAGTTTTAGTCATCTTGCCCAAAAGGCACGGTTCACAAGCATCAAATGATCCATAACCAAGTGATTCCAAAAGTCCATCTATATGGAGTTTCTTCATGCGCTTTACACCGATATTACCCAAATGGCAGTGCCACAAATAAGTTGCACTATCATTATCAACTTTGCATCTTTTGGCATCAATATTATGAATATGTGTATCACTATGATCGAGATCCAACAAACTATTTTCTTCGGGTGTATGACCATCGAAGGTTTTATTCATGTAAACAAAACAACAGTTATTCTCTGACTTTAAATGAACAACCGTATTGCAATAAACATGATCAAATCATATTCATGCTCAACGCAAACGCCAAATAAGATTTATTTATGTTTAACACTAATCCCGAAAGTATAGGGAGTGTGCGATGATGATCATATCAATCTTGGAACCACTTCCAACACACATTGTCACTTCACCCTCAACTAGTCTCTATTTATTCTGTAACTCCTATTTCGAGTTACTAATTTTTTAGCAACCGAACAAGTATCAAATACCCAGGGGCTACTATAAACACTAGCAAGGTACACATCAATAACCTGTATATCAAATATACCCTTGTTCACTTTGCCATCCTTCTTATCCACCAAATATTCAGGGCATTTGCGCTTCCACTGACCATTTCCTTTGCAGTAGAAGCACTCAGTTTCAGGCTTTAGTCTAGCTTTGGGCTTCTTCACGGAAGTGACAACTTGCTTGCCATTCTACACGAAGTTCCCTTTCTTTCCCTTTGCCCTTTTCTTGAAACTAGTGGTCTTGTTAATCATCAACACTTGATGCTCTTTCTTGATTTCTACCTTCATCGATTTCATCATCATGAAAAGCTCGGGAATCGTTTTCGTCATCCCTTGCATACTATAGTTCATCACGAAGTTCTACTAACTTGGTGATGGTGACTAGAGAACTCTATCAATCACTATCTTATCTGGAAGATTAACTCCCACTTGATTCAAGCGATTGTAGTACCCAGACAATCTGAGCACATGCTCATTGCGTGAGCTATTCTCCTCCATCTTTTAGCTATAGAACTTGTTGGAGACTTCTGTCGGTGTTCTGGGAACGGGGGTACCCAGACTTGCCTACCTGCGGCCTGCGGCGTGGCTCAGGGAGTGGCCCAGTACGGCTCATCTTCATCAACACATGCTCAAGACCCTCGCGAGGGGCCAAGCCTCGCGGGGCGGACGACAGGAGGCTTCGTCGGGCACAGCCTCGTCAGGCTGGCTCGCGAGGAGGCGGAGAGATCAAGGCGGGGTACCTCACAAGGTGCCCATGACGCAAGCATGACGACCAAGGCCAGGCGGGCGCCGGCCTGCGCAGAGTCCTTGTTTCCTCTTTGGTGCAAAGGGGGCAAGCGCAGGCTGGAGTATCAAGCAAAGGCAACCATTTCGGTGCAACAAGACCAAGACCAGCAGGACGGCAGGATGGAGGTCATCGTGGAGCCCAAGACGGCGTCACCGTCAGGGTCATTGGTAGGTGAGGACCGACTTTAGTCAGGATAACTATACTGCATGTTCCCCTTCAAAATGGCCAATTGTGGGCGCCCTTCCTGCACAATATTTGAGAAGAGGCCCAGGGCCTCCCTCTATAAATAGAGCTAGCCACCACAGAGTAGAGGGGAGAGATTTTGGGTAGATTAGAGAGAGAGAGAGGCGACTGAACTCACCCAAGCAGTTCATCGCACCAGCCAAGAACAACCCCTCGCGAGGCTGTTCTTGATTGTACTGTTCATCATCAGCCCCCTGAGGCAATCCACCACACCACAAACTGGAGTAAGGTATTACACCACAATGGTGGCCTGAACCAGTATAAATCTCGTGTCCCTTGTGTTGTTCTTTGTGTAATTTAGATCCTTGCGAGGCGACGAGACGTGGGTGGGCGAGAGGTGTGATCTCCGCGTGCACCCCAGAGTTCGAACCTTCAGGGTCTGCCGGAACCCGAAATCTGACATTTGGCGCGCCAGGTAGGGATGCGCCGGAATCCTTCCCCCGCCGCCTCGCTACCGTCGCATCGTCGTCACCATACCTGGCAACCCAACGTGCAATCTCGATCCTTGGGCGGCCTGGCCCGCCCGCGTAGAGTCGCTTGCCCAGGGCCACCTCAACCCCGTGCCCGAGGCAGCCCGCGGTCCGCAGGGCGCTGCAGGCCACGGGCGACGCGGTCAGGCGGCACCAGCTCTCACACTGCGGCAGGTGCGGTCAGCAGCAAGGGCCTCAAGCCACGCCGCGGCCACGGCGCCGTACACCCGGTGGGAGCAGGCGAACTCAAGGGCCGCGCTCATGGTAGCTCGAGAGCTACTACAATGCAGGCTGCTGGAGGGCGGCCGCGACATGCTACTAGAGCGGGTGGCAGAGCTCCTGGGCTCCGCCGCCTCGGGGGCTCACCCCTTTTGCGCCCAGCCACCGCCTCAGGCCCAAGGTGGACCGCACGGAGGCCCCATGTGCGCCCGCACAGCTCCGAGCGGATTCCAAGGCCACTCCAACGCCAACCTGGCCGTTGGCGCCTGGCTGCCAATAGCGCCGCCTCCGCCTCCGACCAGCGAAGGGGGATCCACTATAGCCCACGGTCCCGGTGGGCCTCCACGCCACCACTCCCAGGTGGCCACCTCGAGCAGGACTGCGTGGCACACGGGGCACTACAGCAAGGCATTCGGGGCGGCGGCCCCAGAAGCGTATGTGCCCCACATGGTGGATCAAGGACACGCGCAGGAGGAAGACCATTGCTCGTTCCTCTGCCCAGGCTGGGGGGTAGAGACACCCGAAGCTGAGCTCTTTCAGGAGCCTAGGTAAGGCCTCGTCGACCGCGCTGGAGGCAGTGACTATCAGGTACCGCTAATCCCTCAGGAACAGGCATACGCTAACCATGGATTACAGGAGGTGCAGGTCGTCGCGGCGGATGGCCGCCCCAATCCAGCAGCTTCCTACCCCTCAGGAGGCAGGCACCGAGGGCTGCAGGAGGGGGGCCGAGATCCAGCCTCGCCCACACGATGCTCGGAGCAAGGCGTCCTCAAGAGGTAGGCCCTCTGCCGGGGAGGTGCCTCAGGGCCTGCCCCCAACAGAGGACCCGTGGTCATCGGGGGAACCGCTGGCGACCGCTCTATCCCATCAGCGGCGTCCTCGGTCTTCGTCCGTCGTCGATGGCAATAGAGTGTGGCGCAAGGCGGGGCCCTCATCTGGCGATATGAAGCAAGGTCGGTACCTGTGAAGAAGGCCTAGTGCCTGTGAAGCTCGCCGCCCCGTGACACTCTCACGTAATAATGAGTGGGGCTGTACACGCCCCGGAGTCTCCGGAGATCCGCCCCCGGGCCTTGGAGCCTCCCGCCCACGCCTAGTGGAAGCACTTAGCTCCACGCTGGTGAGAAGACGTCGAAGACTAGACTAGGTGCCGGACGCGGCTTTTCTGCTTTTTTGCCTTTCCCCTTGGTTGTCGTTTTTGCCTGTTTGGATTTAAGTTGGATTTGAGCTTGAAACTTCCGTGTGTTCGGGGAAGGTGTGTTTAGTCTCATTCGAGCAATCTCTCGCGTTTTGGTTACCGCTTTGCGTCCATCCAGCTTCAGCTGCCTTCCCTCGCAAGCCCCTCGCGAGCCGGGCCAGGCCCAGCATGCGCGCAGCCCGGACTGCCATCGCCACGCCCTCTCAGGAGGTTCTCATTACAGGTTCAATGGGCTCGTTTAGGAGGCACTCAGGGCACCACGGCCCCCCGCAGGCTCGCTCAGGGCTCACGCAGGTCGAAGGTAAACAAGCTAGTCGACTCATCACAAAACCAGTCGCTCGGTATGGGCCTGCGGGCGATATCATGTCTACAAATAAGCTAACTGCGAGTTTTTACACGAGGGGCTCCCCCTCCCAAAATGCTCTTACAACCCTCAGGGCCAAGCCCGAACTCTCTCTGCGCAGGGTAAAAAGCAGGAACAGCGTGCGGTCAATCGGATAAATCCCCCAATGCGTCCTCAGGGGCACCTCCGGAGTCGCCACTGGCATCGCTGGCCTCGCCGTCGCCTTCTATGCCGTCGTCATCAGCACCTGGGCCATTCACCACTCCGCCCTCATCAGCAGCTACGACCACACCGTCATCATCGGCGGTGAAGGCCCTAACAAGGGCGTCCACGTTGCCTTCCACCCAATGTGCCAGATCGCCCCGGATTGCCAGGGGTACCGGTGCGATGGCGGCGTCGAAGTCAAAATGGGGGTCCATGTTCTGGAGATGACTGAAGACGCGAGAAAAAGCACACCCAAGCAGGGTACGGCTCCTCTCCTCCACCAACCTGTTGGCTCTGCCCGACCGAGTCTCCAGCTGCGTAACCACATCGGTGAAGAACTGAAGGTTACCAGCATAGTTAACCACATGAGGCTCCCCAACGGCTGCCTCGCAGATGTTGCCCAAGGCTGTGTTAGCTCTTTCCCGGAGCGTGCGGAGCATAGGGCCATGCATGTGCTCCAAGGTCTGCCGCTGGCGTATCTCGTCCTCGCTCCACCGCGCGACGGCCTCAGCTGCGTCCACCCTTTGACGGAGAAGAAGCACCTCGGCGCGGGAGGAAGCCATCTCCACCTGTGCCGCACCAAGGGCGGCCCCGGCAGCGTCCGCACGCCGCGTCACTTCATCCAGCTTGGCCTTCAGGGCGGCGGTCCTGCCCTCTGCTTCGACCTTGATCAACTCTAGCCTCTCCTCGAACTCGCGCTCGAGGTTCGAGCGGGCCGCCGCCACCCGGCGATCAACCTCTTCTGAGGCTCGGGCTTCCCTCGCGGCAACGTCATCCTCCGCCTGCACCACCAGGCGCTCCCTCGTCTCCAACCGCTCGAGGTCCAGGGTGCGCTCGGTGGCCTCCAGCGTCAGTGCCTCCTCACGTCTCTGGAGTTCCGCCCGGTCGACCGAGGCCCCCTTCATCGACGCAAGGGCCGCCTCACGCAACTCCACCTGCTGCTCCAGGGAGCTACTCCAGGCCCGGAGCTCCCACGCCCGCTCCTCTGCGGCCCTGCATCGCTGGTCAGCCTCCTGGGCCTCCTCGACGGCCCAGGAGCAGGCCTCCCGAGAAGCCGCCAGCGACACCTCGGCTTTCTTATTGTCGAGGTCACGCTGGTGGCGCGCAAGGGCGACGGCCACCTTCAGCTTGCGCCTCTCCTCAGCTAGGCGCAGGCCCACGGCCTCAAGGCGCGCGTCCTCGTCAGCAAGCTCTCACCGAGTTGGCTCACTGCGTCAGCCGCCCTCCGGAGAAACCCTTGGCGAAGGGCGCGGCGCTCCCGAGCACGCTCGAGCATGTCTTCCGCGTCATCCTCCGCCCCAGGCACGCGCGGGGGCCACGAACAAGCACTCCCCCTCTGGGCAGGGGGCTGGGGGCTAGCGCCCTCGTGATGGCCGGACGCGCCTCGCCAGAAGCCTGGCCCAAAGCCGGTTCGTCCTCCAAGGAAGAACGCAAGACCGACCTCAGCCAGTCGCCATCCACGACCAATCGAAGAGCCCAGGGCAGGCTAGCTATACCCCAGGAGGGCTCGCGAAGCAGGGTCGCGAGGTGCGCAGAATCATGATGCATCACAGGATGGCTCACCTCCCCAACCAGCCTCACCATAAGGGCAGTGCTTGAGCTCAGGGCGCTTGGGACGGTGGAGAGGGTGAGGCCTGGAGGGATGGCTCCTCAGCCGTCTCCATGAACTCGGCAGGAAGGGCCCTGCAGGGCAATGATCAGCTGAAGCAACAGGAAAGTAAGGGACTAAGAAAGGAGGAGGCTTACTCATCAATGGTGAAGTACTTCCTGTGCTTCAATAGGCGGCAAGGGTAATCATCACCCAAGGCCTCCTTTCTCTTTCAGAGAGCCTTGAAGTCCACGCAGAAGCAGCCTAGGAGCTTGGCGCAAGGGTCAGCCTGCGACGAGGAAGAAGTGCCAATATGACCGGCGTCGGGGGCATCACCCTGGCGCACGCCGCCAGACGCCGCCCCGCGAAGGGTGGCCGGGGCCTGAGGGGCCTCCGCCACGAGAGCCACGGGCCGCGGCTCAACACCTTCAGCCGCCGTAGGGCGGGCCTCAGGAGCTGCCACCTCAGGAGTTCCGCATGGCGTCATCATCCCGACAGTGGCCCCCTCAGCCCCCGACGGCCCTTGCATCCCAGCTCCACCACTCGAGGAAGGACCGCCGCGGGCAACCGGAAGGGCAACCACCACAACTGGGTTCTCATGAGGTCCCATGAGGCCTGCGGGGTGCAGCCCCCATTCGTCGAAGCTGGGCATCTGCTTCACAAATCAGCCCTGCTTGAGCAAAGGTACAGCAGGGCACCCCCTTGCCGGAGGCTGCCAGGGGAAGGGCCCCTAGTCAGGATCATGAGAACCTTCCTCAGCACTTCAGGCGCCAGATCTTCCTCCTGGATCCTCATGCGGTCTTCATGCCCCCTGAAGGCCCACATCCGGCGGGAATGGCGTTGGAGAGGGGCAATGCGGCACAGGAGGAACTCCTTCACCACCTTGGGTGCCGTCACACCGAGCACCCTCAAGTTCGCAAAGCGATGCCAGACGAAGATGGGCCGGGGGATCGTGAGCGTCGCCTGGCCCCAGCCTGAATTGGGGATAGCGGGCAAGGTTGGCTCCGAGAGCAAGGGGCTGGGCACTCCGACATCCACGTGCAGCCACCGCTCTCGGAACCTAGTCGCAGGTGGAGGAAGACTGAAATCAATTCCCGAGGCCACCGTTTCTGGTGCGGCGAGGAAGCTCACGCACCCCGAGCATTGGAAGGGGTCACTGAGGCGCAAAGAAAAGAAGTGGCGCAGCAAGGCAACTGAAGAAGGAATGCCCACCATCGCCTCGCAAACAAAAGCAAAAACGGCAAGAAGAGTAATGGATTCGGGACCCAAATGCATCATGTGGATCTGGTAATGGGAAAGTACGGCGTTGAAGAAATCAGAAAAGGGGGGAACCATTCCCGCCCACAGTGCGTCAGCGAAGTACCGGACCTCGGTGACTATTCTGTCAATGGAGAAGTGAGACACGGGCCAGACCGTCGTCCTCCCACACTCGTTGAAGATGGTGGCAAGTGCAGAACTGGCCTTGTCCAAGCCTTTCAGGTTGAGTATGATCGACTGATCGACAGCAGGAGCCGTCGACAGCGGCGAGCGGGGCGAGGGCACAGGCTTCTGCCCTTTCCCCTTCTTCGTCGGTGCCATGGCGACAGGAAGGGGGAGGATTCGAGATTGGATTGGAAGCGAAGGCTGGAGCTCGAGAGGAGGAAGAGCAGGAGACACGCGAGCGGCGAGAAGACGGATGACTGTGTGCAACCGTGGGTCCGCCTAGCTAGGCGCAAAATAGGAGGCGTGGGGAAACAGGGACGCCCACGTCCAATCAACTGCCACGCGACGCCCAAGGCCGCAGGCTATTGGGGCCCGCGGCGCTTCGCACTTGCCCCTTCGCTTCTCTGCTAAGCCAAGTCCGGGCGCGCCTTGGGCCCGGGGGCTACTGTCGGCGTTCTGGGAATGGGGGTACCCAGACTTGCCTGCCTGCGGCCTGCGGCGTGCCTCAGGGAGTGGCCCAGTACGGCCCATCTTCATCAACACATGCTCAAGACCCTCGCGAGGGGCCAAGCCTCGCGGGCGGACGACAGGAGGCTTCCTCGGGCATAGCCTCGTCAGGCTGACTCGCGAGGAGGCGGAGATATCAAGGTGGGGTACCTCACGAGGTGCCCATGATGCAAGCCTGACGACCGAGGCCAGGCGGGCGCCAGCCTGCGCAGAGTCCTTGTTTCCTCTTTGGTGCAAAGGGGGCAAGCGCAGGCAGGAGTATCAAGCAAAGGCAACCATTTCGATGCAACAAGACCAAGACCAGCAAGACGACAGGATGGAGGTCATTGTGGAGCCCAAGTCGGCGTCACCGTTAGGGTCTTTGGCAGGCGAGGACCGACTTTAGTCAGGATAAGTGTACTGGATGTTCTCCTTCAAAATGGCCAATTGTGGGCGCCCTTCCCGCTCAATATTTGGGAAGAGGCCCAGTGTCTCCCTCTATAAATAGAGCTAGCCACCACAGAGTAGAGGGGAGAGATTTTGGGTAGACTAGAGAGAGAGAGGCGACTGAACTCACCCAAGCAGTTCATCGCACCAGCCAAGAACAGCCCCTCGCGAGGCTGTTCTTCCTTGTACTGTTCATCATCAGCCCCCTGAGGCAATCCACCACACCATAAACTGGAGTAGGGTATTACATCACAATGGTGGCATGAACCAGTATAAATCTCGTGTCCCTTGTGTTGTTCTTCGTGTAATTTAGATCCTTGCGAGGCGACGAGACGTGGGTAGGCGAGAGGTGTGATCTCCGCGTGCACCCCAGAGTTCGAACCTTCAGGGTCTGCCAGAACCCAAAATTCGACAACTTCATATCTCTCAACTCGGGTATTTGCTTGAAATATTAACTTCAACTCCTAGAACATCTCATATGGTCCATGACGTTCAAAACGTCTTTGAAGTCCCGATTCTAAGCCATTAAGCATGGTGCACTAAACTATCAGGTAGTCATCATATTGAGATTAGCCAAACGTTCATAACGTCTACATCTGCTCCTGCAATAGGTATGTCACCTAGCGGTGCATCAAGGACACAATTCTTCTGTGCAGCAATGAGGATAAACCTCAGATCACAGACCCAGTCCGCATCATTGCTACTATCATCTTTCAACTTAGTTTTCTCTAGGAACACATATAAAACATAGGGAAGCAACAACGCGAGCTATTGATCTACAACATTATTTGCAAAATACTATCAGGACTAAGTTCATGATAAATTAAAGTTCAATTAATCATATTACTTAAGAACTCCCACTTAGATAGACATCCCTCTAATCATCTAAGTGATCACGTGATCCAAATCAACTAAACCATGTCCGGTCATCACGTGAGATGGAGTAGTTTTCAATGGTGAACATCACTATGTTGATCATATCTACTATATGATTCATACTCGACCTTTCGGTCTCCAGTGTTCCAAGGCCATATCTGCATATGCTAGGCTCGTCAAGTTTAACTCGAGTATTTCTGCCTGTGCAAAACTGGCTTGCACCCGTTGTAGGTGAACGTTGAGATTATCACACCCAATCATCACATGGTGTCTCGGCATGATGAACTTTGGCAACGGTGCATACTCAGGGAGAACACTTGTACCTTGAAATTTTAGTAAGGGGTCACCTTATAAAGCTACCGCCGAACTAAGCAAAATAAGATGTTTAAAAGATAAACATCACATGCAATCAAAATATGTGACATGATATGGCCATCATCATCTTGTGCCTTTGATCTCCATCTCCAAAGCATCGTCATGATTTCCATCGTCACCGGCATGACACCATGATCTCCATCATCTTGATCTATATCAATGTGTCGTCACACGGTCGTCTCACCAACTATTGCTCTTGCAACTATTGCTATCACATAGCAATAAAGTAAAGCAATTATTTGGCTCTTGCATCTTATGCAATAAAGAGACAACCATAAGGCTTCTACCAGTTGCCAATAACTTCAACAAAACATGACCATCTCATACAACAACTTATATCTCATCACATCTTGACCATATCACATCATAACATGCCCTGCAAAAACAAATTAGACGTCCTCTACTTTGTTGTTGCAAGTTTTACATGGCTGCTACGGGCTGAGCAAGAACCGTTCTTACCTACGCATCAAAACCACAACGATATTTCGTCAAGTTAGTGTTGTTTTAGCCTTCACAAGGACCGGGCGTAGCCACACTCAATTAAACTAAAGTTGGAGAAACTGACACCCGCCAGCCACCTGTGTGCGAAGCACGTCGGTAGAACCAGTCTCGCGTAAGCGTACGCGTAATGTCGGTCTGGGCCGCTTGATCCAACAATACCGCCGAATCAAAGTATGACATGCTGGTAAGCAGTATGACTAGTATCACCCACAACACACTTGTGTTCTACTTGTGCATATAACATCTACGCATAAACCTGGCTCGGATGCCACTGTTGGGGAATGCGGTAATTTCAAAAAAATTCCTACGCACATGCAAGATCATGGTGATGCATAGCAACGAGAGGGGAGAGTGTCGTCCATGTACCCTCATAGACTGTAAGCGGAAGCGTTATGACAACGCGGTTGATGTAGTCGTACGTCTTCACGATAGACCGATCCTAGTACCGAATGTACGGCACCTCCGTGATCTGCACATGTTCAGCTCGGTGACATCCCACGAACTCATGATCCAGTAGATCTTTGAGGGAGAGTTCCGTCAGCACGACAGCGTGATGACGGTGTTGATGAAGCTACCGACGCAGGGCTTCGCCTAAGCACCGCTATGATATGACCAAGGTGGATTATGGTGGAGGGGGGCACCGCACATGGCTAAAGATCAATGATCAACTTGTGTTTCCATGGGGTGCCTCCCTCCCCGTATATAAAGGAGTGGAGGAGGGGGAGGGCCGGCCCTCCTATGGCGCGCCCTGGAGGAGTCCTACTCCCACCGGGAGTAGGATTCCCCCCTTCCAAGTAGTAGGAGTAGGAGAGAAGGAAAGGGAAGAGAGAAGAAGGAAGGAGGGGGCACCGCCCCTCCCCCTAGTCCAACTCGGACTAGGCCATGGGGGGCGCGGCCTGCCTCACTCTCTCTCCCTTAAAATCCCAATAAGGCCCATATACTCCCCGGCGAATTCCCGTAGCTCTCCGGTACTCCGAAAAATACCCGAATCACTCGGAACCTTTCCGATGTCCGAATATAGTCGTCCAATATATCGATCTTTACGTTTCCACCATTTCGAGTCTCCTCGTCATGTCCCCGATCTCATCTGGGACTCCAAACTACCTTCGGTACATCAAAACACATAAACTCATATTACTGATCATCACCGAACGTTAAGCGTGCGGACCCTACGAGTTCGAGAACTATGTAGACATGACCGAGACACATCTCCGATCAATAACCAATAGCGAAACCTGGATGCTCATATTGTCTCCTATATATTCTACGAAGATCTTTATCGGTCAACCCGCATAACAACATGCATTGTTCCCTTTGTCATCGGTATGTTACTTGCCCGAGATTCGATCGTCGGTATCATCATACCTAGTTCAATCTCGTTACCGGCAAGTCTCTTTACTCGTTCTGTAATGCATCATCCCGCAACTAACTCATTAGTCACACTTCTTGCAAGGCTTATTGTGATGTGCATTACCGAGAGGGCCCAGAGATACATCTATGACAATCGGAGTGACAAATCCTAATCTCGATCTATGCCAACTCAACAAGTACCATCAGAGACACCTGTAGAGCACCTTTATAATCACCGAGTTACGTTGTGACGTTTGGTAGCACACAAAGTGTTCCTCCGGTATTCGGGAGTTGCATAATCTCATAGTCATAGGAACATGTATAAGTCATGAAGAAAGCAATAGCAACATACTAAACGATCAAGTGGTAAGCTAA
This sequence comes from Triticum timopheevii, assembly GCA_963921465.1. NCBI lineage: Eukaryota > Viridiplantae > Streptophyta > Magnoliopsida > Poales > Poaceae > Triticum > Triticum timopheevii. Next base: position 100,224,829 of record OY997264.1, on the reverse strand, counting down.
CGGAATGGGTCAAGTCAATCACATCATTCTCTAATGATGTGATCCCGTTAATCAAATGACAACTCATGTCTATGGTTAGGAAACATAACCATCTTTGATTCAACGAGCTAGTCAAGTAGGGGCATACTAGTGACATTATGTTTGTCTATGTATTCACACATGTACTAAGTTTCCGATTAATACAATTCTAGCATGAATAATAAACATTTATCATGAAATAAGGAAATAAATAATAACTTTATTATTGCCTCTAGGGCATATTTCCTTCAAGATCAACTCTTGTAATACTCATATTCATAAAGATCAATCAAGCAGGAAGTAGGGTATTACCTCCATAAAGAGGGCCCAAACCTGGGTAAACATCGTGTCCCCCGCCTCCTATTACCATCAACCTTACACGCATAGTTCGGGACCCCCTACCCGAGATCCGCTGGTTTTGACACCCACATCGGTCACCCTTGACAAAAGCACTTCTATGACGCGCGATTTATCGTCATGTAAGTGGACACTTCCGTGATGATAATTTTGGTAAAGTCATGGAACACTTCTATGACAACACATGTATGACTATCTTGATTCTGTCATAAAATCTTCATGGATGTACATGGATGACAGAAAACGTGACCTACTGTGACAAACACGTATCATCACGGAAGTGTATTTTTTAGTGACCTAATCATGGCATGAATATTAAGACATAAGTGATTCAAAGCAATAGTCTATAATTTCATACGAAGACATCAATACTCAGGCATCCCAATAAACAATCATGTTTTTCAGAATATCAACGCTAAAGAAAGCTATCCCTACAAAATCATATAGTCTTGGCATGCTCTGTCTTCCTAACACAAAGTATAAATCATGCACTACCCCGATGACAAGCCGAGCAATTGGTTCATACTTTTTAACGCGCTTCAGCTTTTCCAACCCTCACGCAATATATGAGCACAAGCCATGGATATAGCACTACGGGTGGAATAGAGTATGATGATAGGGGCAAATATAAAGAAGACAAAAGAAGTAAGAAAGTCTCACATCAACGCGGCTAACCAACAGGCTATGGAGATGCCCATCAATTGATATCAACATGAGGAGTAGGGATTTCCATGCAACGAATGCACTAATAGTACTAGGAAAATGCTTATACACAGTAGCATAGTAGTAGTGCTGTAAAATAGTAACCACTGCTGATATTTAGCAATAGCGCTTTTCCTGGCGGGCACTACTAGTAACTCTGTAGTAGTAGCGTTGGGAATCAAAAACACGCTACTACTATGTGGGACCAGACGAGGCCACCGACGGTAGCTGGAGTTGTAGCGCTGTACAGAAACAAGCGCTACTACTAACTGTTTAGTAGTAGCGCTTGATTTTATTGCGCCGCTACTGCTACTGGGCCCCACTTAGTAGTAGTGCTTTTCCTGGAGAGCGCTACTACTAAGTCCCATAGCAGCAGCGCTTTTTGCTAAGCAGCGCTACTGCTAGTTGCGGCTGGTGCCACCTTTCCACCCCCTCCCCCTCCTTTCCCCCACTTTTCCCTCTCTCCCCCTCCTTTGCCCTCTCCACTCTCCACCATTGTTGCCCTTCTTCTCTCTTCCTCCTACTCTCTTCTCTCCTCATTAATGGCACCCTCCTCCATAAATTGCCTCTCTCTTTCTCCTACACCTCTCTTGTCTCCCCATTAATTAATGCCCCCTCCACCCTAACCCTTCTCCATTAGTTAGCTAGCTAGATTCACCTCTCCTCCCCAACAACTAGATCTAGCTAGCTATTTAGCCATCCACACGTTCTCTCTTGATCGTTCTCTCTCATCATCTAATAATTAACCGTGTGCTCTCGGTCTCTCTTGGGAGATATATAGGTGAGTAAAAAAAGTTGTTCATTTCAAGAATGGTAATATGTGTGTGAATGACAATATGTGTGTTTGGGATATATATATATATATGGAGAGATTTGTGTGAGTGACATGCCCTCGAGTTGCTTATGTTTTGCCGAAATGTCGATTTATTCCGTTACGGTGAATTTCGAGCAAACTCAATATGTCCTATTTTTAGGCAAGGTCATGCCAAAATTTTATATGACTTTGAAGCATGCATTATTTATTTTATAACCCTTTTGCTTGTTATACCGTGCAGTCGGTCATGAAGGTGAGTGGATGCAAGGTGGAGCGGTACATGCAATCTGCGGTGATGGACATGTATGCAAATAATCGGACTAGGATTAGATGTTCGTGTGCAAGATGCAAGGAAGGAGTCCTTTTGGACCCTTTTGATCGTGGCACTTTGAAGGCGCACCTACTGATGAATGGTTTCATGGATGGCTTTACTCAGTGGATAAGTGAAGAAGAAGATGATGATGAGGACGTCCATATGGCAGGGAATAAGGACATGGGGCTAGACGAAGAGATGGCCGATCGACACGAAGACAATGGCGCCGGACATGGAGGCGGGGAACAGTCCGGAAATGACGGCGGCGGAGAAGATTTCGGACACGGCGAACAAGAGTCTAGACATGGCGGAGAAGAGGCGGCGGTCACGCCACAGTCTTCGATGCTACTAAGTGCAGCCGTGCAAGACCCTCATGTTCGAGACCTCCTTCGCAAGAGTATGACTAGCAAGAGAGCTGCTTCTAGAGAGGAGGCCAAGCTGGTTCAACTTGAAGTAGACTTGAGGACTCCATTGTATGACGATTATGATCCCGAGGTGACCCGCTTGAGTTTCACGCTCGAACTTCTAAAGACGAAGGCCAAAAACTAATGGACAGACAAAAGCCTCGATGAGCATTTGAAGTATCTACATAATAAAGTTCTTCCCGCGGGGAACCTGTGTCCTACTAGTGTCGAGGAGGCCAAGAAAATCATTTGCCCTTTTGATTTGCCGCACATTAGGTACCACACATGCATCAACGATTGCATCATTTATCGGGGGGAGCACACGGAAAAAACCAGCTGTGCAGTGTGCAATGCTTATCGATACAAGAAGGAAGGAAAGAAAGCTCCTCCGAAAGTTGTATGGTACTTTCTGATCACTCCCCGTCTACATCGGTATTTCGTAGATCCTAAGGAAGCAAAGCTCATGCGCTGGCACGTGGAGAGGAAGAAGCCCGGCGATGGAGATGATCTGAGGCTGAGACACCTAGTAGATGGTAGCCAGTGGAGAGCATTCAATGTCGTATATGGATTTGCTGCAGAAGATCCAAGGAACATCGTGCTTGGTGCGAGTACCGATGGCATGAATTCGTTTGGAAACCAGAACACCAACCACAACACATGGCCTGTGTTTGTATGGATGTACAACCTCCCCCCATGGAAGTGCATGAAGACAAAGTACATACACATGAGCATGCTGATTCAAGGGCCAAAACAACCGGGAAATAGTATTAACCTGTATATGGGGCTTCTGCAAGAGGAGCTAGACACGTTATGGAAATCACTGGCATAGACATGGGATGCCAGCAAAGGAGAGTATTTCCATATAAGAGCCGTGCTGATGATGATGGTGCACGACTATCTTGGTTACGGGTAAACCTCAGGCCAGGTGTGCCAAGGATACTGCAGATGCACGAGGTGCATGGATGATACAACGTCTTAGCAGCTTACGTCAATGAAAGATGACGGGTCCGGGAAAATCGTGTACATGGGGCATCATAGATGGCTCAAGAAGGATGACCTATGGAGAAAGCATGGAGATCTATTCAATGGGTTGGCTGAGCTTTGAGGACCGCCACGTAAGAGGAGCGGCAATGAAATTGATGAGCTATTGAGAAAGTGGGAACAATGCCCCACGCCGGGAAAGATCAAAAAGGCTTCAGAGCCGCTGCTGAAGGTATGGAAAACAAGGTATGTTTTCTGGGACTTGGAGTACTGGCCCAATCATGACACGCCTCATTGCCTTGATCAAATGCATATCACGAAGAATGTCCTCGAGAGCTTTCTTGGCACACTGATGAACATGCCGAAGAAGACCAAGGATGGGCCGAAGGCAAGGAAAGACTTGAAAGATTTGAAGATCAGGAAAGATCTCCATCATAGAAAGTTGAAGGAGGAGGGGGAAAGGGGCATAAAAGTCAACAAGAAGGAGGATAATTATTGCCCCCCTTCTTGTTTCACCTTAAGTGCGAAGGAGATCGATCAATTCATCAAGTGCCTTATGGGAATCAAAGTCAGTTCTGGTTACTGTGGGAAGATAAGCATATTTCTAGACCCCAAGAAGAAAAGGATCAGCGGGATGAAGTCTCATGACTGTCACGTGATGATGATGCAGATATTCCCGGTTGCCATTAGAGGGATAATGGACAAGCATGTCCGTGACACGCTTACTGGTCTCTGCAACTTCTTCGACGTTATCTCTCGAAAGTCCATAAGTGTGACGCAGCTCCGAAGGCTACAGGAAGAGATCGTTGTCATACTATGAGAGCTTGAGATGTACTTCCCGCCCACATTCTTTGACGTCATGGTGCATTGTGTGTCCACATCATGGACGACATCATCGACCTCAGGCTGACATTCCTTCACAGCATGATGCCATTCGAGAGGATGAATTGGGTCATCAAAGGATTCGTTCGTAACATGTCCTGTCCCGAAGGGAGCATCGTCCAGGGGTATCTGACGCATGAGTGTGTCTCCTTTGCGAGAATTATATAAGCGTCAGAGACCCTGTTGTTGGTTTGCCCGTCAAGAAGCACGATGGGAAGCTCAAAGGAGATGGTCACAACAACGGCCGGAGGGAATTGCACGTGGACTAATCGGATCGACGGAACGACTTTGATAGGGCTAACTTAGTAGTGCTACAACACCTAGATGTGGTAGATGATTATGTGGCACGGCACAAAGAAAGCATCGCAAAGAAGTACCATGATAAGGGATGCTCAAGACGGACGACGAAGTTACTGTAGAGCACAACACCACTTTCTTGCGTTGGTTCAAAGAGCAAGTTCTTGAAAATCTCCCGGAAGAGGACAGTTCGGATGGATTGCTCATACACTCCTTAGCACATGGCCCCGCGCCCAAGCTCGCGACCTATCACTCCTACGATATCAATGGGTACACGTTCTACACGGAGGCCAAAGACATGGACAGTGATTACTAGAACTCCAGGGTGACAATTCAATGCGTGACCGATGCCAACGGCACAAATGAAAGATTCTACGGAAGTGTCAAAGAGATCTGGGAGCTGGACTATGCTGGAATGCACGATGCAATGATGTTCCATGTCAGATGGGCCAAGGACGTCGTAAGAGAAAAAAAGTATTTCACCACCACGTCTATACCTGACGCGAAGAGCACTGCTGTCGGTGTACTAGAGTAGGGGTACCCTAGTATCCCGAACTTGTGCACGGGCAGTCGCAGCGCCCCGCGGCAAGGCTTGCCGGGTGACCGCCAAGGTCCTCCATGGTTCCTTTGGAGCCATTCAAGAACAAAGTGTTCAAGTCAAGGAGACAAGGCCCCGGCAAGAGGAGCTTGCCGAGAAGGCCAACCCAGGCACCTCAAGGAACTTGCCGCGACGCGCCACGCGTCCCGGCAAGGCCCGGTGAGTGACAAGCTTCCGGACGCGACAAGACAACGACCGCGGCAAGGCGCCTACCGCGGCAAGCTACCACTCTGTACCTACGCTCCAGCACATCCACCAACGTGTCGCCCTGGGACCTTTCCAGGCGCGCGTGGCAAGAGGCTGTGCAACCAGCGGTGCGAGGTGGCAAGCGGCGCTGACAAGATTGCCATCGTGGCAAGCGGTGGCGTCCCTGACGGTCCATTCCTGCACTGTTTGGGCGACACAGACGGGCATTTAATGTCTTTGTCCCCTACCGTCAGGGTTAGGTAGGATACACTGTACAAGTAGTTGTACCAACCGCACTATTTACATTTTTGCCCTTGCCTACGTTGCCACCTGTTGGTGACCCCTTGAGCATATAAAAGGAGGCCCATGCGCAACGTAGAGGGGGGTTCGAAGCCAGAAAACACTCACGCTCAGTCTCGTTAGCAGCTGGTGTGTAATGTAGCATTTAGCGCTCCCAAGCAAGAGCACAATACAAATCAGACAAGCAGCAGTAGGAGTATTATCTCACCGGAGAGCTCCGAAGCTGGGTAAACCGCTCGTGTGCTCCGCCTCAATCCGCTCTTCGCGCGATCTCCGCCCCCAGCCGGACCGAAAGGGGCTCCGGTCCCATAGGTGTCCGTGGGTCAGCCTTCCCGACAACTGCCGTGAACGTTAACGTCATCACCAAAAATGAGCCATGGGTACACGCTAAGCACATGACACAATGCTTCTTCATAACCGACCCGGCCAATCCCAGCCGTGTTGTCGTGAGGAGATCCAAAAGGAGCATCGTCGGAATGGATGGAGTCGCCAACAAGGACTATGACTAATACGGCAACCCGATGAGGGAAGATGGCGATGACGATGATGCATACATGAAAAGAAGAATCAAGACTACATTACCTAAGAAAGATCGTACTCCATGGCTCTGGAAAAGTCACAGGAGGGACTCAATTCCCCAGCAATGAACAAGAAAGGGAAGAAGCCAAATATGAAACATCGTCGACGTAGCAGAAACCTACATATATATATTTTGTGTACGCACTGAAGTAACCGTTATCGGTCAACTGATATGTTACCACCACATGCATGGTTCCGGTGATATTCGTGCAGTGGGGGAGAGGGAGACGCCGTTGTCAAGAGAAAAACAAAAGGGAGAAAGTAGTACAGAAGAAAAAGAAAAGTAAACAGAAAAGAAAAGGAAAATAATAAAAGAAAAGAAAACTAAAAACTAAAAAAGGAAAATAATAAAAAGAAAAGAATAAAATTGGAACAGTTAGCAGAAGCGCTGGATTGTGAACCAGCGCTATAGCTAAGATAGCTATAGCGGTCGGTCCTAAACAAGCGCTACTATTATGTGCCATTAGTAGTAGCGCTGCACTACAGCCCAGCACTATAGCTAAGTTAGCTATAGCGCTGGATCCTAACCCAGCGCTACTACTATTTTGAGTTAACCACCACGAGGGATCAAATTTTGCCAAGTCCCAAACCCACTCTCCCCACCCTCTTCCCCCACTCTGTCGCCGCTTCCGTCGCCCTTCTTGCCCTCGTGCCGTCCGCCGCCCTCGACCGCCGGTCGTCGCCCTGGCCGCCGTCGACCTCGTCACCAGCCGTCTCTCCTGCCCGCCCTCGACCACAATGTCGCCCCCGCCTCTCCCCTGCCCGCGCACCCTCGACCTCTCCGCCACCGCTGTCCACCACCCTTGACCGTTGCCGCCCGATCCCGAGCTCCCTCGCCGTAAGCCTCTCCTCTCCCCTGCCCTCCACTCTCTCTATTTAGGGCAAGCTAGAAAATTTAGCGCAACAGCAAATTAGGGCAAGTTAGCAAATTTTAGGGCAGTAGAAAATTAGGGGAAGTTAGCAAATTTTAGGGCAAGTTAGCAAATTTAGCAAAAAAATTAGCAAATTTATCCCTGCTAGCAAATTTTTGTAGTTATCAAATTACCAAATTTTTGTAGTAAGTTAGCAAAAAAATCCCTTCCCCCACTTTTTTAGCAAGTTAGCAAATTTTTGTAGCAAGTTAGCAAAAAAATTAGGTATAAAAACAGTAGCAAATAAATTTAAAAAACAGTAGCAAAAAATTAGGTATAAAAACAGTAGCAAATAATAAAAACTATAGCAAATTAGAAAAAATAGTATCAAATTTAGCAAAGTTAGCAAAATTTTGAGCAAGTTAGCTATTTATGAACCCTAGGAACAAGTTTGAACAAGTTTGTAGCTATTTTTGTCATTTTTGTGTATTTAAGTACAAGCATGCTTTTGCTTGAATGATATATGTCATTGATGTTATATGTTGGTTTTGCAATGTTGGTTCAATGTCGAAAAATATCCGAGTGGCCTATATTTTGCCGAAATGTTGATTCATTTTTGTTCCGGCAAATTTCAGGCGCTCCATATGTCCACTTTTTAGCAAAGGTTATGCCAAAAATTTCATGCTAGAAACTAGGACATATGGAGTACCCGGGATTTGTCAGAAGGGGAATGAATCAACATTCCGACCAAATATAGCCCCCCTTTTTCTCTTCATTATATATTTTATTTACAATTTTTGAATAGGAAACATGTCTACCGACATCGAAGTCATGGGTGGTTCTGCTCGCCTTGCAGACCCCATCGAGGCAGCAAATCACTATTTTGATTATCTGGACGAACACCAGATGGGGTTGCATGGTGGCGGTAGTGGCACCAACCCCGACACCGACGCCGACATTGACACCAGCACCGGCACCGACACCACCCCCAAGACCGGCAACGATGTTGTCGTAGTCGGTAAAGCAACAAAGAAGAAGAGGACACGAAGACCAAACGAGCTCGGCATCAGACAAATTGTGGTCACGGAGATGCACCCCAAGAAGTTAGAGCCAATGGCGCCGGAGGATCTGTGCTCGTGCTGGGGCAATCAACTTGGATGCATCCTCAGGGAAACCGCCAACATCAACTATGGGAGGTTGAAGCAGATACCACATATGGAGCACATGCTCCTAAAGAAGTTGCACAATGGGTTCCTGTTCCCCGGCCCGAATGAAGGCAAATATAAAGAACCATGGGACGATGTCGCCATGACAAAGATAAACGACAAGGCGATGGTGATGTTCACCAACGGCTTGTCCTCCTAGAAAGTTTGGGTGAAAAAAGCAATTGCGAAGAATGAACCGTGGTCCAAGATTCATGCTGATAATCCGACAATAACGGAAGAGGACTTTACAAATTCAAGGAGAATTGCGGTAAAGAAGAAGTCAAGGCAAGGTCGGAGAAAATGAAGGCGCTCCAGGCTAGGAACACGCCTCCCCACCGCCTCGGAAGCCATGGTTACGAGGGGAAGAGGCACATTGATGACCCACCAGTGTAGGGGATGTATCGTAGTCCTTTCGATAAGTAAGAGTGTCAAACCCAAGGAGGAGGAGAAGGAAATTACAAGCGGTTTTCAGTAAGGTATTCTCTGCAAGCACTGAAATTATCGGTGACAGATAGTTTTGTGATAAGGTAATTTGTAACGAGTAACAAGCAATGAAAGTAAATAAGGTGCAGCAAGATGGCCCAATTCTTTTTGTAGCAAAGGACAAGCCTGGACAAATTCTTATATAGAGAAAAGCGCTCCCGAGGACACATGGGAATTATCGTCAAGCTAGTTTTCATCACGCTCATATGATTCGCATTCGTTACTTTGATAATTTGATATGTGGGTGGACCGGTGCTTGGGTACTGCCCTTTCTTGGACAAGCATCCCACTTATGATTAACCCCTATTGCAAGCATCCGCAAATACAAAAGAAGTATTAAGGTAAACCTAACTATAGCATGAAACATATGGATCCAAATCAGCCCCTTACGAAGCAACATATAAACTAGGGTTTAAGCTTCTGTCACTCTAGCAACCCATCATCTACGTATTACTTTGCAATGCCTTCCTCTAGGCCCAAACAATGGTGAAGTGTCATGTAGTCGACGTTCACATAACACCACTAGAGGAGAGACAACATACATCTCATCAAAATATCGAACAAATACCAAATTCACATGACTACTAATAGCAAGACTTCTCCCTTGTCCTCAGGAACAAACATAACTACTCACAAAGCATATTCATGTTCATAATCAGAGGGGTATTAATGTGCATTAAGGATCTGAACAAATGATCTTCCACCGAATAAACCAACTAGCATCAACTACAAGGAGTAATCAACTCTACTAGCAACCCATAGGTACCAATCTGAGGTTTTGGGACAAAGATTGGATATACGAGATGAACTAGGACTTGAGAGGAGATGGTGCTGGTGAAGATGTTGATGGAGATTGACCCCCTCCCGATGAGAGGATCGATGGTGATGACGATGGTGATGATTTCCCCCTCCAGGAGGTTAGTTTCCCCGGCTGAACAGCTCCACCGGAGCCCTAAATTGGTTCCGCCAAGGTTCCGCCTCGTGGCAGCGGAGTTTCGTCCTGAAAGCTTGCTTATGATTTTTTCCAGGGTAAAAGACTTCATATAGCAGAAGATGGTCACCGGAAGGCTGCCAGAGGGCCCATGAGGCAGGGGGCGCGCCCAGGGGGGTAGGGCGCGCCCCCACCCTCATGGACGGTGCTTGGCCCCCCTAGTATTTCTTCCGCTTAGTATTTTTTATTATTTCCAAAAATTACTTTCGTGGAGTTTCAGGACTTTTGGAGTTGTGCAGAATAGGTCTCTAATATTTGCTCCTTTTCCAGCCCAGAATCCAAGCTGCCGACATTCTCCCTCTTCAAGTAAACCTTGTAAAATAAGAGAGAATATGCATAAGTATTGTGACATAATGTGTAATAACAGCCCATAATGCAATAAATATCGATATAAAAGCATGATGCAAAATGGACGTATCACACATATGGGCCAAGGAGGACGCTGAATGTGAAAGTATCGGAATCCCAGACCCCTTGGCGGAGTTCATCGACCCGCTGGAGCATGACTGAATCAGGGCCCGGTACAAGTGGGACAAAGTTAGAAAGATCTTTTACACGGACCCGAACATGAGGGAGTTCATGAGACTTCTGGTAATTTTTATATTACCACATTATCGTATTAGCTTCCAATAAATTCGACTGCAAGTTTTGTCACATTAGTAAACCATCCACGTTCCTTTTGCAGAAAGAGCAGCAACAAAAGGCAGCCGAAAGCGACGAGTTATCACAGTCGTCGATGTGGCCCAAGTGGGACACCCCATTCAACCGGGCCCTAAACATACTGGAAAAGGTCCCGATGGACAAGCCGCCATCCTATGGATGTCTGAACGGCATCGGAGATGGCGCCTCATGGAAGACGTGCTACCCCGAGGAGCTAGAGGAAAGAAGGAAGAGACAATTTTTTTTCTTCTCTTTTTTACAGATGGCCATCACACTATACCCTTCAAGGACACCTCACAATGGAGAAAAAGGCGCAGATGTGCAGCAGGGCCCCGCATTAAGGTTTATCTCTCTTTGTTTTATACTTTCCTGGCATGTAAAATGTCCAAGAAAGATATCGGCATTACCTGTAAATATACGGCTCGCCATACTAAAGTGGATGTTATAGAAGCAGCTTGGTTCGTATTGTGTTTTGAGATTTATGCTCTCACCACCTATGCTCTTTCCCCACGACGAATTGCCACATGTGCCTTGATACCAGGGGATGTATTCAGCCCGGTGTATATTGTAAAGTCCGAACACCTATAGGGAGTGTTCGGTGTCGCGAGTTTGGCCTTATATGCATCAGCTCTGAATCATGTCTTTGGTCAATAGTTGGGTTGCCCGGCTCCTGTGCTTACTACCTTACATTCCACTATATCAGCTAGGGTAGTAAAGGGAGAACTACTGCGATTGTGTCCTCGTTCATCCGGATGAGCACCTCAGTAGAGAAAGCCAAAAACTGACTGTCATGATGCGGCGAGAGCTGGTCAACCACTCAATGACTAAGCGGAATCTTCGTGATTCCTTCCGCATTAACGAAGGACCATTTTTCCGGTCACGTATGTAAACGCGCCGTATATGGATAACTACGTACGTACTAGGGGCTATATCGTAGACCCGCCGTCAAACTCCTAAGGATAAGTGAAAGTGTTAAAGCCGTATAGTCCGATTGCCCGGTTTGCCGCACTGACACCTTCTTAATGGATCAAGACGTTGGGTCAAGAGTGATGAAGTGCTTTTCCGAACACCCCCGTGTTATACGTGAGTGTAGGACCTTGAAGTATGTCTATAGGGGGGTGATTAGACTACTTGACCAATAAAAACTTAACCTTTTCCCAATTTTAGAGTTTCGCAGATTTTAGCTATTTTAGGACAAGTCAAGCAATCATCACACAATTCAAGCAAGCATGCAAAGAGTATATAGGCAGCGGAAATTAAAGCATGCAACATGCAAGAAAGTAAAGGGAAGCGTTTGGAGGATTCAAACGCAATTGGAGACACGGATGTTTTTGGCGTGGTTCCGATAGGTGGTGCTATCGTACATCCACGTTGATGGAGACTTCAACCCACGAAGGGTAACGGCTGCGCGAGTCCACAGAGGGCTCCACCGACGAAGGGTCCACGAAGAAGCAACCTTGTCTATCCCACCATGCCCGTCGCCCATGAAGGACTTGCCTCACTAGCTGTAGATCTTCACGAAGTAGGCGATCTCCTTGCCCTTACAAACTCCTTGGTTCAACTCCACAATCTTGTCGGAGGCTCCCAAGTGACACCTAGCCAATCTAGGAGACACCACTCTCCAAGAAGTAACAAATGGTGCGTTGATGATGAACTCCTTGCTCTTGTGCTTCAAATGATAGTCTCCCCAACACTCAACTCTCTCTCATAGGTTTTGGATCTGGTGGAAAGAAGATTTGAGTGGAAAGCAACTTGGGGAAGGCTAGAGATCAATATTCATATGGTAGGAATGGAATATCTTGGCCTCAACACATGAGTAGGTGGTTCTCTCTCAGAAATGGTAAGTTGGAAGTGTAGGTTCGTTCTGATGGCTCTCTCCACGAATGAACAGGAGGTGGAGGGGTATATATAGCCTCCACACAAAATCTAACCATTACACACAATTTACTAAACTCGGTGGGACCGAATTGTTAAACTCGGTCAAACCGATTTAGTAAACCTAGTGACCGTTAGTGATTTTCGGTGGGACTGACATGCATCTTGGTGAGACCGATTCGGTTAGGGTTAGGGCATAATGTAATCTCGGTAAGACCGATTACACAAACTCGGTGAGACCGATTTGGTAATAAGCTTTCCAGAGAGTTGGTCAGGTAAACTCGGTGGGACCGATTTGCTCTTTTCGGTGAGACCAAAATATTACAAAAAGGAAACAGAGAGTTTACATTGCAATCTCGGTGGGACCGATCGCTCACTTCGGTTAGACCGAAATGTTACGAAGGGAAACAGAGACAACCCCATCTCGGTGAGACCGAGATCCCTATCGGTAAGACCGATTTGCTTAGGGTTTGTGGCAGTGGCTATGACTTTTGGAATCGGTGGTGCCGGATATGAAGAATCGTTGTGACCGATTTTGGCTTTGGGTTTAGGTCATTTGTGGATGTGGGAAAGTAGTTGAGGGTTTTGGAGCATATCACTAAGCACATGAAGCAAGAGGCTCATTAAGCAACACCTCACCCCTCCTTGATAGTATTGGCTTTTCCTATAGACTCAATGTGATCTTGGATCACTAAAATGTAAAATGAAGAGTCTTGAGCTTTTGAGCTTGAGCCAATACTTTGTCCTTAGTATTTTGAGGGATCCACTTTCATCATCCATGTCATGCCATTCATTGAGCTTTCCTGAAATAATAGTCTTGGAATAGCATTAGCTCAATGAGCTATATGTTGTTATGAATTACCAAAACCACCTAGGGATAGTTGCACTTTCAATCTCCCCCTTTTTGGTAATTGATGACAACATATAGATCAAAGCTTCGACAAATGATAATAAGATTGAATAACATCGTCGCTTTGAGAAGTATGTGATAAGCAAGAGCTCCCCCTAAATTTGTGCATGGATTAAGATTTGCTTTGGACTGCAAATGCACAACGAATTAGGCTCATGGGTTACTCTTCCATGTCACATACATCTTGTTGGAGCGCTCAAAATAATAAACAATGAATACATGCACTCATCACCAAGCATAGTGAGTGATCACATAAGATAGATAGGATAATATCAAGCATGCATAAGTGTAGCTTATGATCAAACACATGATTATCAATGACTCACAAGCATAGTATCTCAACCAAAAGCAAACAAAGTTTTAAAAACCACCAAATAAAGCAAGAGAGAACAAAAGCAACACTCTCTCTCTCTCTCGAAGCCTATGATCTATACATTTTTCTCCCCCTTTGGCAACAAGTTACCAAAAAGTTCATAGAAAATGCATAGTGCTAGATCGACTCTCAGGCTTGATCTTCTGGTGGTGGTGTCCTGATGACTCCAAGGACGAAGGCTTCAGTTGAAGTAGAGGGTGCTGGAGTGGATGCTGGAGCTGGTTGCACTGGAACTGTAGGGGCAGTAGCTGGTGCTGAAGTTGTTACTCTAGTGTCTGTCACTGGCACTGCAACTGACCTCTGGGCTCTGGGCACTCTGGCAAACACATTTGTGGTAGTCTTGCCCTTCCTCTCCTGCATATCATCCTGCAGCTGCTCTACAACTGACTGAATCTCAGTTACATTAACATCTAGATCATAGAATTTTTGTTCCATGATTCTTTCAAGGCTCTCCTGATTCTGAGTGAGGGTGGCCAGTCCTTTCTCAATCCTCAGTGTTAATGCTATCAAGTAACCAAGCTGCTCCTGTTTGGTTTTCAAGAAATATTCAGATGCCTCCTCTTGAGTTGGCATCTTGGCAGCCTTCTCCTTCTTTGCCTTCTCCTTCTTCTCCTGAGCTTGAACTGATTGTGGATCTTCTTCATTCATGACAACCTCATTGTCCTCAAAGTCTGGATAAACTGGAAAATGTTCCTTATCCAACTGATATTTTCCTGTGCCCATCTTTGAGTTAATCAACTCCTGAATCTGAGGTGCATATCCACAGCTCCTCTTCTGATCTGCTGCAGTCCTCTTGATTGTTTCAACTATTAGGCTCATGACTTTGAATTTCTGTGGCACATCAAATACATGCAACATGTTGATGGCATGCCCTCTGATCATGTTATGGTCACCAGACTTGGGCAACAAAGTGTGCCTCAGAATCCAATTGATGGTTGGCAACCCTGACAGCAGAAAGTGAACTGATCCAAACTTGTGAGTCTCAACTACCTTGTCTGGAATTTCCTTTTACATGTGAGCCATTGAATTGTGACCCATCTTCTTCTTTGCATAAATGTCCAGGTCATCCTCATTTTCCTTGGGGGCATTTATCAGACTTGCCCATTCTTCAACAGTGGATTGGTACCTTGTACCTTCAGACATCCAAACAATTCTACCATCTGGGTAAAAATGTGCTGTGGAGTAGAACTGCATGATAAGCTCATCATTCCAGTTGTTGAACTTCTTTCCAACAAAATCAGCAACTCCACAAGCAACAAAGCTTTCTTGCACTCCAGGATAGTGCTGTTCATTGTCCTTGATGTAGGTCCAGTCGACCCACCTCATGTCACAGACATAGGCTTCCTATCCAACAGAATTGTTTCATAAAAGTCCTGCTGTTCCTTTGTATGGAACCTTTAGTCAACAGCAGTTCTTCTTCTTGAAGCATATGGATCTTCCATCCTCCACAGTCTCAGCCCTGAATCCTTCCTGATTCTCATGTCCTCAGCCACAGGATGGGCATCATTGTGGTCTGGTATCTTGGGCTTGAGCTTTCTTAGGACCTGTCCTTCTTCATCTTCTTCTTCAGCAACATTTGGCACTGGGGCCTTGTTCTTCTCAGCAGCTGGAATACTCCTAGTATTCCTCTTTGGAACTTGCTTGGCCTTGGAGGCAGCTTTGGGTGCTTCCTTGGGCTTGGATGTCGCAGCCCCTGATCTGATTGCATCACCCATAAGGCTTAGGTGCTGGTGCAACATCCTCTTCCTCTTCTTCAGAATCTCTTCTCATTGAGGGCTTTCCAAGGACCTTGGCAGTTGTGGTTCTTGCTCTCTTATTTTTCTTGTCTTGATCACCATCATCCTCTGATTCAATTGAGAACTTCATAGTTTCACTAGTGGGGACTTTCTGAGGTTTGGAAGAAGTGACTTTCTTCTCAAGTGCTTCCTTGGGTTGAGCCTGAGCTGGCACTTGAGTGGACTTTCTGGCCTTTGGCATTGGTGTCCTCTTGGCAGGAACTTTCTTCTTCAGACCTGGCTTAGTGCTATGTGCAGAGCCATATTCCTTCTTGAGCACCACTTTCTTGGAAGTGGCCTCATCTTCCTCAGCTTTGTAATCTTCATCCTCAGAATCTGAAGTTCTTTTCCTCCTTTGCCTAGTTGCAGCCTTAGGCAAATTGCTAGGAGTACTTCTGCTCCCTTCATCTGTAGTTGAGGGACTAGTGCCCTCACTCAAGTCCATCTGCTCTTCTGACCTATTCTGGCTGTCACTCTGATCTGACATACTGCAAAAGCTAATTGCTGACCCTGAGTTATAGATGAGATAGAATAGATGAGCATCACAAAATGCAAAGATTTTTGCAAAAGAATGAATCAAAAGTTCAGTTTTGGTTTTCCATAGAAAGCATTTCGGATCAACCGATTTTCAAACTCGGTGATACCGAAGTAGTTTTGGAACCTAAACTGATGATCTCGGTTGGACCGAGTCATAGTTCGGTGGCACCGAGACTGCTAGGGTTTCACAGAATCCTCAAATCGGTCGCACCGATTAGTAATTCTCGGTCAGACCGAGAGTCACTAGTGTAATGGCATATGCCAAATCGGTGAGACCGAGTTTTTCAACTTGGTGGGTCCGAGATGGTTTCAGCGGAAACCTAACCCTAAAAATTTGAATCTCATCTAGTCTATGGACTACTTTGGTTGGATAGAAGTGTTTCAATCGTGGCAAGATTCAATAAAAATACAATGTGCTTGGAATCAGACGTGGATAGCACAAAGATCAAGTCCATACCCTAACTTGGCGGTGGACTTGCTACGGCGGCAACGGTGGGGACGAAATCCATTGACGGCGGCGGAGACCAGCGACAGGAGGCTGCTGGCGACGAGGAGACGATTCGAAGACCTCCGATGGCAGAGCGAGCTATTGCGCAGGCGAAGGGTTTCGGAGAAATTTCCAAAATTTTGCCCGTGGCTATATATAGCCCGACCCTGCCGGTGTGACCGAGTGGAACAACTCGGTAGCACCGAGATGCATAACTGTGTTCAGTTACAGCAAATCGGTGAGACCGAAAAGTTCAAATCGGTTGCACCGAGATTGAGAACTCAGATCAACTTGATGATCTCGGTAGGACCGAAATGGTGGAATCGGTCTGACTGAGAATCACAAAGAGGTTTTGGAAGTTTAAGTCTATGACGAATCGGGGACTCCAAGTGCTCCTCACACAGAGTGGTTCGAATCTGACTTGATCAAATTTTGTGATGTAGCATGAATAGAGTTTGAGATGAGAAAAGCATAGATAGCTAAAGAAGGTTCTTAGGCATTCTTGTCCATCCACTTGGCAAAAAGAAAAGAACCAAACAATCAAAGCAACAAGTGGATGTCCTTGAATGAGTAAAATATGCACCAACATGCTCACACAATAAGATGGCAAATGAAATATGTGGCAAAGCATGCACAACCAATTTTAGCATCTATCAAACAATTGGCGATGACTAGGTCATCTATATATGAGTATATTGACTTAGGAGTCAAATGAGAACATTTGATCATAGGTCATACTCATCGTTTAAGCTCAAGTGGGGTTACCACTTTTACATAATGCATTAATGTGTTCACACCATTAGAGTTGCTTTGACTCAATTCTAAGAGTTAAGCTCCCCCTAGATGTGAGATCCCCCCTTAGAGGGTGAACTAACCTTGGGTTTTGTCGATGATGACTTCATGTAGGTGTTGAAGATGTGGATGCTCAATGTTGGTGTAGATCATTTGGAGCAATCCTTTGGAGTGAGTTGCACTTTCAACTTACCTACATGGGTTAGTCCCACAAGGAACAAACAAGAATATCCATAGACATAGAGTGATGCACACACAAGATGATGTCCATGAATTCATTAGGTTACCTTGTCCCTTGCCTTACCAACATGAGGGTTTGTGACTCCTTGAACTAGTGCAAGATGTGGAAGTTGATTGCACTTGTTCTTGCCAAAATGATATGAGTGAAGAATGTTGGCAGAGTCACCCTCAAGAACTCTCTAGTTATTCTTCTTCGGGATCCATATCATCTTGATGGGAATCCTTGGAGTTGTAGTTGTACTTGATGAAGTAGAACTTGACGTAGTCTTGGGGACCCACTTGAACGAGGCTTTAGGTGCTTCTTCAAATGCATCAATCTCTTCTTGAAGCTTGTCCTTGCCTTTGTTCTTGTGGTCTTGTGGTGGAAGATCACCTTGAGCTTGTGTTCCCTTGAAGGAAGTAGGATCATACTTCTCTTGTTGAGGAACAAACTTCATCTTGTGGTATCGATCTTCTTCCCACTCAACTCCATTGGCATTGAACTTTCGTTCAAAACCAACACCTTGATTCTTCCGGAGCCTTCCTTGCTTGCGTACAATTTCCTCGAATTGCTTACTCCCGGCAAGACTCTTGTAGACACCTTTCTCTATAATTCCCTTCAATAAGCTATTTTCTTGCTCAAGTGTAACTTGGCTAAGAGAATCATTAGTGGAATCAAGAGAACTACTAGAAGCAACAATATTGGATTTGACATTATTATTGTTACTACTAGAGGAAGTATCTTTCTTGTACTTGTTACTAGACTTGACTTGAGGCATGTAAGTAGATAAGAGTAAACGCTTGGCAATATAAGAAGAACTTTTCTTGCGGAGATCATCATTGATTGCTTTTAAGAACTCATGCTCTTGCTCAAGATTGAGCTTTTCAAAGCGTAATTTCTCATGAGCCCTTAAAAGTTCTCGATGATCTTCGTAGATAGTTTCATGAGCTAACTTAAGAGAGTTTAGTTCTTTAGTTAGAAGCTCAATCTTCTCCTTATCATTGTCATTCATGATTAATTGATGTTTCATCATAGTATTCATCACTAGAGTTGTCAACAAGTAAATCATCATCCACAAGCAAGTCATATTCATCACTATTGAAATCAACATACTTGGGATGTGTTACCTTTGGACCTTTGGCCATGAAGCATCTTCCAACACCTTCATTTGGTGAGTCAAATATGTCGTAGGAGTTGGTTGACACAAGTGCTAGACCGGCAACACCTTCATCTTGAGTATATTCGGAGTCGGAGTGATAGCTTCTCTCGGAGTGATTGTCAGAGTCGGAGTCGGATACCCATTCACCAACATGAGCTTGATGTCTTCGTTTTGTGTAGCTCCTTGATGACTTGTCCTTCCTTTCTGAATCCTTGCTTCTCCATGAGGGTCTTCGTTCATAACGATCATCTCTACTCCTCCTCTCTCTTGGTGGTGATTCTTCTCTTTTGCTCCTTCTTCTTGGAGAATCTTCTCTTCTTTTGTAGGGTGCCATACACTCATTGGAGTAGTGTCCGGGTCTCCCACAATTGTAGCAATTGCGCTCTCGACTAGAAGATCTTTTGTCATTGTAAGACCTTGACTTGGAGCTTCTTTCTTTGCTTCTACTCTTGTAGAATTTTTTGAAGTTCTTCACCAATAAGCTCAATTCTTCATTGAAGGTTGGTTTCTCACTTGATGATGTGGGGGCTTCACTTGAGGCTTTGTAAGCACCACTTGACTTGTTGTGAAGTTCCTCCTTATCCTTGAGTGACATCTCATGAGCAACAATTCTTCCGGTGACTTCCGTTGGCTTGAGATCTTTGTAGTTTGGCATCATTTGAATCAATGCGCACACGGTATCATAATTTCCATCCAATGCTCTTAGAATCTTCTTGATGATGAATTTGTCGGTCATCTCTTCACTCCCTAAGCCGGCAATCTCATTTGTGATAAGAGCAAGCCTAGAGTACATTTCAGCGACACCTTCACCATCCTTCATTTCGAACTTGTCAAGCTGACTCCGGAGCACATCCAACTTGGATTCTTTGACGGACTCGGTACCTTCATGCATATCAATCAAAGTATCCCAAATTTCCTTTGCATTCTCAAGACGGCTAATTTTGTTGAATTCTTCGGGGCACAATCTGTTGAAGTTGATATCACAAGCTTGAGCGTTGTATTGCAGCATCTTCAATTCTTCCGCATTAGCTTCACGGTTCGGTTCTCTCCCATCGAAAAATTCACCTTGCAAGCCAATACAAATAATTGCCCAAACGGCGGGGTTATGTCCAAGAATATGCATTTTCATCTTATGCTTCCAACTAGCAAAATTAGTACCATCAAAGTAAGGACCTCTACGGTGATAATTTCCCTCCTAGACGCCATACTCTCCTAGGTTGTGAAACCAAGGCTATGACCACCAAAAGCTATGAAATCAAAGCAAATGGAGACCAAAGCTCTGATACCACTTGTAGGACCTTGAAGTATGTCTAGAGGGGGGGTGATTAGACTACTTGACCAATAAAAACTTAACCTTTTCCCAATTTTAGAGTTTGGCAGATTTTAGCTATTTTAGGACAAGTCAAGCAATCATCACACAATTCAAACAAGCATGCAAAGAGTATATAGGCAGCGGAAATTAAAGCATGCAACTTGCAAGAAAGTAAATGGAAGGGTTTGGAGGATTCAAACGCAATTGGAGACATGGATGTTTTTGGCGTGGTTCCGATAGGTGGTGCTATCGTACATCCACGTTGATGGAGACTTCAACCCATGAAGGGTAACGGCTGTGCGAGTCCACGGAGGGCTCCACCCACGAAGGGTCCACGAAGAAGCAACCTTGTCTATCCCACCATGGCCGTCACCCACGAAGGACTTGCCTCACTAGCGGTAGATCTTCATGAAGTAGGCGATCTCCTTGCCCTTACAAACTCCTTGGTTCAACTCCACAATCTTGTCGGAGGCTCCCAAGTGACACCTAGCCAATCTAGGAGACACCACTCTCCAAGAAGTAACAAATGGTGCATTGATGATGAACTCCTTGCTCTTGTGCTTCAAATGATAGTCTCCCCAACACTCAACTCTCTCTCATAGGTTTTGGATCTGGTGGAAAGAAGATTTGAGTGGAAAGCAACTTGGGGAAGGCTAGAGATCAAGATTCATATGGTAGGAATGGAATATCTTGGCCTCAACACATGAGTAGGTGGTTCTCTCTTAGAAATGGTAAGTTGGAAGTGTAGGTTCGTTCTGATGGCTCTCTCCACGAATGAAGAGGAGGTGGAGGGGTATATATAGCCTCCACACAAAATCTAACCATTACACACAATTTACTAAACTCGGTGGGACCGAATTGTTAAACTCGGTCAGACCGATTTAGTAAACCTAGTGACCATTAGTGATTTTCGGTGGGACTGACATGCATCTCGGTGAGACCGATTTGGTTAGGGTTAGGGCATAACGTAATCTCGGTAAGACCGATTACACAAACTCGGTGAGACCGATTTGGTAATAAGCTTTCCAGACAGTTGGTCAGGTAAACTCGGTGGGACCGATTTGCTCTTTTCGGTGAGACCGAAATGTTACAAAAAGGAAACAGAGAGTTTACATTGCAATCTCGGTGGGACCGATCGCTCATTTCGGTTAGACCGAAACGTTACGAAGGGAAACAGAGATATTACAACCCCATCTCGGTGAGACCGAGATCCCTATCGGTAAGACCGATTTGTTTAGGGTTTGTGGCAGTGGCTATGACTTTTGGAATCGGTGGCGCCGGATATGAAGAATCGGTGTGACCGATTTTGGCTTTGGGTTTAGGTCATTTGTGGATGTGGGAAAGTAGTTGAGGGTTTTGGAGCATGTCACTAAGCACATGAAGCAAGAGGCTCATTAAGCAACACCTCATCCCTCCTTGATAGTATTGGCTTTTCCTATAGACTCAATGTGATCTTGGATCACTAAAATGTAAAATGAAGAGTCTTGAGCTTTTGAGCTTGAGCCAATCCTTTGTCCTTAGTATTTTGAGGGATCCACTTTCATCATCCATGCCATGCCATTCATTGAGCTTTCCTGAAATAATAGTCTTGGAATAGCATTAGCTCAATGAGCTATATGTTGTTATGAATTACCAAAACCATCTAGGGATAGTTGCAGTTTCAGCGAGGGATCTGAAGCCGATGACTGGCAAACTTTCAGATTATATATATATAAACGACCGCATAGGAGGCACCAAAACTTTTGGGCAAAAGTATAAAAACATAGCCTTAAAACATATCATAACAATTTTTTTACAATTTCCGTACACTTCACTTGAACATAATATCTTTCAAGCATTGACCCTCTATCAAGCGGGCACCTTCTAGGACATCTTCAAAGTAATGTTCTGGCATATTAGGCTCCTTGCCTTCAGGTGGACTCTACGCTGCAATATCGGTGGCCTTCATCTTCGCCCAATACGTCTTGACATGGGCAAGGGCCATCCGTGCACCTTCTATGCATGTTGACCGCTTAACAGCGTTGATACGCGGCACCGCATTAACAAGTTGTCGCACCAAACCGAAATAACTATTCAGAATTGGCTCAATCGGCCACAGCCGGTCTATGACATCCTTTATGGCAGTTTCGAACATCTTGTGGAGCTCGGCCCACTGTGCCATCTGTTTGTTCAGCAGTGGGCGCTTTGGCGTGTCAAATTGCGACCAGAATAGCTTTTTCGTCGCATGTCCTTCCTGTGCATGGAAAAACTGATTTGCATTGGCAACACTCTTCGGCAGGTCCAAAAAGGCGCCTGGAGAACTCAACAGTTGATTAAGCGGGGCATACTTCGGATCGCCAAACTTAGTTTGCAATAAAAAGGGCTTACTAGCCGCGATCTCCCCAGCTTGCCGGATCTCCTCCCGAGCTGCTCTAGACTCAGACCGGGCTTCCCTCGCCTCTTGTAAGGCCTTGTCAAGATCGGTCGCTTTGGCTTTGTTATCTTTCTCAAGAACTTGGCATCGGCTAGTGGCATCCTTCAGCTCAAGTGCCATAGTAGATATTCTCTTCTCGCACTGAAGCCGAGCAGTCTGCTCAGCTTTCAATTCAGCGGCTACCTTTTTGGTAGCCGCATTACTCATCCTGGCTTGCTCCTTGGCCTGGGCAAGTTCAACCCGAAGGGTCTCAACTGCGGCGGCACTATCTGCAGTTATGAATATACAAATTCTCAGTATCACGCTCATTTCATAATACTAGCATGTACTGAGTGCCCCAAAGACATACCTTGCGCCTCGTCGAGCTCCTGTTAATAAGCATCATGTCATCATCCGCTACATCAACTTTCTGATTCAGATGTGCTTCCTCGGTAGCTTGGGCTATTGCCAGGGATGTAACAGCCTGTGTTTCAAATTAGTCAGATCATTTCCTGGGCATATATTTTTGATCCTCCGATTGCCTCCCTTTGGATGGCAATCAGAGTTTCAGGGGCTACTATCTATACGTAGGTGCAATTTGCATTTATAACATAAATAAAATTACACTACATACCTCCAAACCTCTGAGTAGGCTCATAAAGGCTTCATTCAATCCGCTTTTCACGGACCAAACTCTTTCAACCACCGTACCCATCAAGGTACGATGTTCCTCTGGGACGGACGCATGTTGCAACATGTCCATCAATGTATCCGGCGCCTCCGGATTCAGAACAGGTTGCGTCGTCCCTCGGACATTGGATAGTCCGGGACTTTTGTTGTTCCTCGTAGGGGCCGCATACCCCGGGGCGGCCGAAGTATTACCTTCGGCCCCGGTCTTCACTGCCCCTTGCGCCACTCGTTGATCAGGAAAAATCCTCCGGGACGACACCTCGGTGTCATCTGCCTTATCAGGCAGGGAGATTTGTGGAGGCGTCTCGCTCTCCATCATCTCCGGAAGAAGATCCCCCAAAGAGGAGACTGTTGAGGAGGGCTGCGTGCCGGACTGTAAACATGTATTTAAAATGTTGCCCTTACAGCCAGGAAAGAACGGGATATGTTTAAAACATCCTGGTTCACTTACGATTCGGCTAAGGGCCTGTCTTTATGGAGTGACTGCGTGTCAGCATCGCCCCCTGACTGGGATATCTTCCCCCGCTTAGAAGCTTCTCTCTTCAAGTCTTCGGAGGCGGTCCGCTTCTTCCCATAAGGAGAAGGTATGTCAGCTTGCCCTTCCCTTCCATCTCCGGAAGTGGAAGTTCTGGTCCCCCCGGATGGATTGCCTAGTGTGCCTCCAGAATGGAGGCCACGTTGTGCCTCTTCGCTCTCCTCCTTATCTTCCCCCGCCGGCACTTGATATGGTGCCGAAGCCACCATCCTTGTTAACAACGGATCGGCAAAGTCCTCGGGGAGTGGAGCCGAACACCTAATTCTCATTGCCTTCTTTATCCAGCCCTGGTCGAGTAGAGTTTTATCAGTACATTGTGTGAGGAATTTGACTAAACTGTGTTCGGGAGTTATGTGCTTACCGGGGTATCTGGATGATTGCAATCCAGACTGAGGTCTTCTGTAGTATCCTGCCACTGTTTTCGTGCGCTGAAGAATAATTTCCACATCTGAGGGAGTCCTGGACTAGGGGGTGTCCGGACAGCCGGACTATCATCGTCCGCCGGACTCCAAGACTACGAAGATACAAGATTGAAGACTCTGTCCCGTGTCCGGATGGGACTTTCCTTGGCGTGGAAGGCAAGCTTGGCAATACGGATATGTAGATCTCCTACCATTGTAACCGACTCTGTGTAACCCTAGCCTCCTCCGGTGTCTATATAAACCGGAGGGCTTTAGTCCGTAGGACACAACATACATTACAACAATCATACCATAGGCTAGCTTTAGGGTTTAGCCTCCTTGATCTCGTGGTAGATCCACTCTTGTACTACCCATATCATCAATATTAATCAAGCAGGACGTAGGGTTTTACCTCCATCGAGAGGGCCCGAACCTGGGTAAAACATCGTGTCCCTTGTCTCCTGTTACCATCCGCCTAGACGCACAGTTCGGGACCCCCTACCCGAGATCCGCCGGTTTTGACACCGACATTGGTGCTTTCATTGAGAGTTCCTCTGTGTCGTCGCCGATAGGAAGGATGCCTCCACCCGTCTTTAAAGACGGTATTTTCGCCAAAGGGGCCTTGGCCACCGGCCAAACTATCCGGCTAGGCAGTTTTCTTATGACCGCCTGTCCGGCCACGGCTTCGACAATGACTTCCCAAGTCGTCAAAAGCAATCTCCGCGTCAGCTCGGAATTTGCCAAGCAGCTGGATCCAATGGAGCTCTCGTCTATCAACGAGCTCTTGGATCACATCGCAGCCCTGGGAGTCGCTACAGACTACAATCAGATTGGGCTTAAAACCGATCTGAGAGAAATTAACTCTCCCCAGGCCACCCACCACATCCCAGTGGTAGAGGAACAATGCGGCGACTCTTCGCCTATATTGAAAACTAGTCACGTCCGGATTCCCGACCCCTCCATGCCGGATTTCCGCGGAGGGACGGACTTCGATCGAGCATTGAACTTAAAGTCATGCATCGTTCCGGATTCGCTGGATCGTGTCCAGCAACCCAAGCTTCCGAATTCGGAAACCCCTCGGCCTTTAAGCCCCAATACGGGCAGGGATCCGGATTTTAGTCCACCCACCCGCCCTGACATATGCGATTTATCTCTAATACGGCAAGAGCCCACTGAAACAGTACATCACTACTGGGCCAGATTCCTCCTGGTTATGGACAGGATAAAGGACTGCCGAGAGGAAAACGCAATCTCAATCTTTTGCAATAATTGCACGGACAAGGGAATATTGAACGCCATCGGCCGTCGTAAAATTACACGCTTCACCGATCTGGCGTCCATAGTACGAAAATACTGTGCGATGGAAAGTTTCCGGAAAACCGAAAATCAGTTTTGGGACAATCCGGCTCCAAATACAACCCTAGTCTGCAACAAAAGGGTGCATCGTACTGAGGCACTAGATGTAAAAACAAAAAAGCAAAAACCCCTTAAAGGGCACAGAACCGTACTGGAAGGATGGCTCAGCGGACCCTGTAAGCTTCATAGTACAGAGGGCGCCGTCCCAACTCATAGCCTTCGAGCATGTTGGATACTACGGCAGGTGGCCAAAAGTGGCGAGGAGCTTCTAACCCCGGAAAACCACTCCAACAATACCGGTACGGTATCAACAGTCTTCGAGACCTTCGCATCAAATAATATGCGAAAACGAACAATCCGCGGCCTCGCCATAGTCTACCAAGTAGCAACAGCAAATCCATGGAGCGACACAGCTATTACCTTCAACGCTAGCGACGAACCTAAATTCCGAATAGCCCGAGCACCAGCCGCACTGGTGCTTAGTCCCATAGTGGACGGCTTTCGACTTACAAAGGTCCTCATGGATGGCGGCAGCGGATTAAACCTCATCTACGAGGAAACTCTTCAAAAAATGGAAATAGACTGGAGCCGTATTGAGCGAAGCAGCACAACCTTCAGAGGAATAATCCCTAGCCGGGAAGCACGCTGCACCAGAAAAATCACACTCGATGTGGTGTTCGGCTCGCCGGACAATTACAGATCCGAAGAAGTCACGTTCCAAGTGGCCCCATTCAACAGTGGATATCACGCTATATTAGGACGAGAGGCATTCACAATTTTTCAAGCAGTACCTCATTACGGGTACAAGAAGCTCAAAATGCCTGGGCCCGGCGGAATAATCACTCTCGCTAGTGATCCGGACATAGCACTCCACGCCAAAAACAAGACAGCCGCACTAGCCCTGGAGGCACTATCCGAAGCCTTAGCAGCAGAAGAACTCACCGCGCTGCGCTCTACGGTGAACAGGAACGATGTGATACTCGATAAAAGATCCAAGTCCACCTCCTTCAAACCAGCAGACGAAATAATAAAATTCCAGGTCCATCCAACGGACCCAACAAAGACGGCCTCCATTGGGGCACAATTGAACCCCGAAGTAGACGCCGCACTGCGCGAATTCCTTCGGGAAAATTGGGACATTTTCGCCTGGCATCCTTCGGATATGCCCGGAATCCCACGCAGGTTGGCAGAACACAGCCTAAACATCCTAAAAGGATTTAAGCCAGTCAAACAGGCTCTTCGACGATTTTCCAAACCCAAAAGACAGGCAATGGGAGAAGAGCTAGCCAAACTATTGGAAGCCGGATTCATCAGAGATATCAAACATCCGGATTGGCTAGCAAATCTGGTAATGGTACCAAAGAAGGACAAATCCTGGCGCCTCTGCATCGATTTTAAAGACCTCAATAAGGCTTGCCCAAAGGACCCCTTCCCTCTCCCCCGCATCGACCAAATTATCGATGCTACCCTAGGGCACGATTCGTTGTGCTTCATCGACGCATACTCTGGCTACCATCAAATCAACATGGCGGAAGCAGACCAAGCCGCAACGGCATTCATTACTCCATACGGACCATTTTGCTTCAACACGATGCCCTTCAGACTTAAAAATGCCGGCGCAACATATCAGCGCATGATTCAAACATGTCTGGCTACCCAGATCGGCAAAACAGTAGAGGCATACGTAGACGACGTAGTCGTCAAAACAAAATACGTCGAAACTCTAGTAGACGATTTGAGGCTCACATTCGACAACCTCAGAGCATATGACATCAAGCTTAATCCGGAAAAATGCGTTTTCGGCGTACCAGCCGGAAAGCTGCTGGGCTTCATTGTATCCGGTAGAGGAATTGAAGCAAACCCGGCTAAAATCCGAGCTTTGTCACAGTTGGATATTCCAAAAGACCTCAAACAGATACAAAAATTAACAGGATGCGTGGCAGCTTTAAGCCGCTTTATCTCCCGTCTAGGAGAGAAGGCATTGCCCCTCTATCGCCTCCTCAGGCGCACCGAACACTTCGAGTGGACGGATTCCGCCACTGCCGGACTCGAAGAAATAAAGGCCATATTGGCAACAAATCCGGTCCTGGCTGTGCCCAATCTAGGCGAACCAATGTTGTTATACATCGCAGCAACGCATCAAGTCGTAAGCGCGGTACTCGTCGTCGAACGAGAGACAGAAGGGCATAAATTCCCTCTTCAAAAACCAGTGTATTATGTATCCACTGTGTTAACTCCCTGCAAATCCCGTTACCCACACTATCAGAAGATAGCGTATGCGGTGTTCATGGCATCCCGGAAGCTCCGACACTACTTTCAAGAGTGTTCGATAACAGTGGCCTCCGAAGTACCACTCAATGACATCATAAATAACCGTGACGCAACGGGCAGGATTGCAAAATGGGCCATTGAGCTCTTACCATTCGATATAACTTACAAACCTCGGCGAGCTATAAAGTCACAAGTTTTGGCTGACTTCGTCGCTGAATGGACCGAAGCCGAACTCCCTAAAGAGTACGGCGCATACTCCAATTGGGTTATGCATTTCGACGGCTCTAAAATGTTGGCCGGACTGGGGGCTGGTGTCGTATTGACGTCCCCAACCGGGGACACAGTCCAGTATGTACTTCAAATAATGTACACGGACTCCAACAACGCAGCCGAATACGAGGCCATGTTACATGGTCTCCGGATGGCAGTCTCCATGGGCATTCAACGCCTAGAGGTGCGCGGGCATTCAAACCTCGCAATATCCCAAATAAATGGAGACTTCGATGCCAAGGATCCAAAAATGGCAGCATATCGCAACGCTGTCCTAAAAATGTCAGCTCGGTTTGAAGGACTCGAATTCCATCACATAGCCCGAGATAATAACCAAGCGGCCGACGTACTGGCACGCATCGGTGCGAAACGTGATGCTGTCCCTCCAAATATCTTCCTGGAACGGCTCTTCAAGCCATCCGTACTATGGGAAGAGGAGCCCAGAAGTGACAAACCAGAAAAAACCGCGCCAATCGGCAATTCAGCTGATGACATAACACCTTCAGCCCACGACATAATGGCAGTAATCGCCCCATGGACAGAACCATTCCTAGCCTACTTGCTTAGGCAGGAACTTCCCGAAGACCAAAACGAGGCCCGCTGCATAGTCCAGCGATCGAAAGCCTACAAGGTCCATGAGGGAGAACTTTATAAGAAAAGTACAACTGGAGTCCTTCAAAGGTGTATCTCCGAAGAGGAAGGGCGAAACCTCCTGGCTGAAATTCATGCCGGACTAGGCGGACACCACGCAGCAGCCCGGGCCCTTGTAGGAAAGGCATTCCGTACAGGATTTTATTGGCCGACGGCCCGGGCAGATGCCCAGGACTTAGTCCAGAGATGCGTTGGTTGTCAGCTCTTTGCTAATCAGAGCCATATGCCGCCCACCACCCTCAAAACTATACCCATTACCTGGCCGTTCGCGGTCTGGGGGCTTGATATGGTTGGACCCCTTAAAGGGGGAACCCACAAGCAAAGGTACCTATTGGTCATGGTGGATAAATTCACCAAATGGATAGAGGCCAAACCGGTCAAAACGGCAGAGTCCGGACCAGTGATAGACTTTATATCCGGGGTAGTACACCGTTACGGAGTCCCCCACAGCATCATCACCGACAACAGCACGAACTTCACAGCCGACGAGGTTAAGTCATGGTGCAAAAATATGGGCATCAAGCTCGACTACGCTTCAGTCTATCACCCTCAAACCAACGGTCAAGTGGAACGAGCAAATGGTCTAATAATGAGCGGCATTAAACCCAGACTAGTGCGGTCACTTACTAAATCTGACACGCAATGGGTCGAGGAGCTCGACTCCATACTCTGGGGGCTGCGGACAACGCCTAACCGCACTACCGGATTCACACCATTTTTTATGGTCTACAGCGCAGAGGCAGTCCTGCCCTGCGATATTATTCATGACTCACCTCGAGTGCGCATGTACGAAGAAAGAGAGGCCGAGCTGGATCGGCAGGACAGCTTGGACACATTGGAGGAAGAACGCGACGTCGCCAAGGCTCGTTCCGCATTCTATCAGCAGCAGGCCCAAAGATATCAAAGCAGAGAAGTACGGGCCAAGACTTACAACGTTGGTGAACTAGTTCTACGCCTACCGGACAAGAAAAAGGACAAGCTCAAGCCCAAATGGGAGGGGGCCTTCATTATCGATCAAGTCCTGACCGGCGGAGCGTACCGTCTACGAAATGCGTCGGATAACCGACTCGAGCCGAACCCATGGAACACAGCCCGCCTCCGAAGATTCTATGCCTAGCACCGGACTAAGAGTTCGTCCCCTTCCTCCGTTCAAATTTTTACACTTCGGCTGTCTTTTGTTTCTCTTTTCATAACCTTTTTACTAAAAAGCCCCTAAGGGCCTACTTTCGCATCGTTCGCATACACTTGATGTGCCATCCGCACTCATTATACCTGGGGGCTTCTTTTCCAGAAGCTCAATTATAAGGGTTTCATGCCCAGCACATGTGTCAAGCTTCCACATGTACCTTTTACTCACCATTATATGCATCGATATGACTTAAGTTTTGGCCAAGCTGGGTTGCCTGGCTCCTGTGCTTACCCCTACGTTCCCGATTGTTCGGCTAGGAGGTAAAGGGAGCACCTCTGCGATTGTTACTGCCGGGTCAGCCGGATGTGTACCTCAGACTGGGTGAAGCCGAAAGCTAGCGTTCTTAAGGGAATATTCGGTCGGTGACCTAAAAGATGATTTTTTACCTACTCATTTATCCGCCCCCAGATGTTTTTCTGCTTTTTTCGCAGTCCGGACATGCACTTTAGGGCATGCCTCCCAGGGAAAGGAACCCTTAACAGAACTATTCTCCTTGGAAGATGTTTCTTACTAACCATGTAATGTAACATAACTAGTTGGGCACTTGTCTGATAAAGCACTAATGACCCCTACGCCTGGTCTCCATGCATACCCCGGTTGTACCTTAACCAAAAAGGTATTCGGACACACTCCGGACTCTAGGGTCCCGAGGTTGAAGCGAAAAGGTCGGCAAAGACAAACGATCTACAATCCGGCTAGAAGGCATTTCACATGTCACTTTAAAGGAAAACATACATTGTCAAATTTACTGATTGTATTCCTCCTCA
Source organism: Triticum timopheevii (assembly GCA_963921465.1). Lineage (NCBI taxonomy): Eukaryota > Viridiplantae > Streptophyta > Magnoliopsida > Poales > Poaceae > Triticum > Triticum timopheevii. The sequence goes on along the minus strand of OY997264.1, from coordinate 100,194,246 downwards.
ATCCTGTCTAACAGGCTGTCTAACTTACAGTCCCGTTGGGAAAATTTAGCAGCCAACTCTACCTGGCTGTATACTAAACTCACAGGGATCTCCTTCCCATCGGGCCCCACCGGTCCAACTTCGGCCATGTGGTTAGGATCCGCCTTCTTGTAACGCGTCTTCACCATGGCCCAAGCCTCCCTGGCACCTTGACGGCAAGCCGAAATCTTCCACAAACGGAAGCGCTGCCGCACTCCCTGAAGCTTCTCCGCAAGCTCCCCAAGGCCCTCGGGTAGGGAGAGGGCTGGCCATAAAGCCTGGACGACGCCGCTCATTGCCTGCCGAACTCGTTCGAGCAGTTGCAACAGCTCGGGAAGTTGATCACCCGTTGATATGGGCATCTCCTCCGCAGGGCGACCTGTGAGTATACCTACAAGACATATTATGTCAATTTACTTCCTCGCCAAACTCTTCTTTTCAAAGGAGTCCGCTCAAGCACTTACTATAAATGCCGCGACGAAGCCGCTGATTCTCCTTCACGGAGCTGGAGAGCCCGGCTCGAGCGCCTTTCAGCTCTTCTTCGAGCTTGGCGCTGGCATCCTGGAGCTTGTTCCTTTCTTGCTGCACCCTATTCAGCACCCTCTTGCCGGCCTTTAGCTGGCATAGTAATTCTTGCCTGTCCGGATCTTGTCCGACGGCACCTGCAATGTCACTATTAGACTTGCGCGCACGCCGCACGGCGCTTATATTTATTAATGTGTTACCAGGAGGGGTCTCTGCGTCTCCTCCTGCGGCAGCGAGTGCGGCCTCAAGTTGGGCCTTGCATTCTTGCAGCTCCTGAGACAGCTGGGCATTCTTCTCGGTAAGAGCCTGCGTTTCAAATGATCCTTAAATCAGTTAACATAACTACTTTAAGTCTCGGGGGCTACTGGTGTATATAACCATTAAAATTCCCTTACCCGTATGTCTTTCACATACTGCTCCATGGCTCTGGTAAAACCATCTTGAGCGGCACAGAGGTGCGCGTCCCCTATGTTAAAGGCGTCCAATGCCTCAGGGGAGAAGCACGCTTCACGAAACACTGTCCGGCGGCGCCTATGGTTCATGGCGCTCTCCACCTCAGACTTGGTGGCAGACAGTCTGTCGGTGTCCTCCGTTAGAGGTGGATCCGGCCCGCGTCTAGCGCTTGCCTCCCCCTCCAGGCCGGGCGCTGGAGCCTGGCCGGTATAGGTTGGATCGGCAACTTCCGTGCCCGCAGTCCGGTGAGCGCTTTTTCTCCTATAAAAGATCATGAGCACTCAGATGCTTCCTAGGAACGTTGCTCTGAAAATTTAAATACGAGCTATACCTTTGCGGCGACGTTTCAGTCCATGCCGCGCTCCTTTTCCGCCTGCTGGTCCGGACTGACCTTTGTTGGTCAGCCGCCGCGGGCTCGGCTTCCCGCCTTGATGGCGCTTCCTGTAAAACACCATTGTTTGCGAAGGTCAGAAATGGGCAAGGAAGAGATAATGGTGTACGGACCTCGGTCATAGTCACCTGAGAAGCCGGATACAGTCCGGGGTAGTCCGCTGTAATGGCGACCAAAGCATTGTCCATGCTGAGCTGGTGAAACACCCCGTCGATCAGCTCCACCTTGATGTCTGGATCCTCTTCGGAGGCCGGATCCAGGGATCTTTCTGGATCCTCGGGTTGTGGAGCGGGACTTACCATGTCCTCCACAGTCCGGCATAGATCCTGCGCCAAAGACATAATATAAGAAGCCTAAAACTTTGAAAGCATGGGTTGAGCCCTTAAAAGTGTTCGCTTACCCAGCCTCTAGGGTTGTTCATGGAAAACCCATTCAAAGGGTTCGTTCGAAGGAAGTCCTCCTTCTCCCCCTTGTACAGGCTGGACAGGATCTGCACCAGATCCTCGGTCGAATCCGGCCCTTCGCGGCCATGACGGGTGGCATCGTCTTCCCCGTTGAAATCCCACATGGGGTGGCCTCTGTATTGCAATGGCTGTACCCCCCGCATTATGCATGTCGCCATGACTCCAATCATGGTCAACCCGGAATGGGCCAGTAATCTTATTCGGCCCATCAAGTAATGGACGCTCTTGTCTTCCTCCAATCGGGGGCTCCGTGGGCGCCAGCTGAGGCGTTTCTTCAGAGGAGCAGCACTAAACTCCGGGAGGCCAATCCGGACTGGGTCCGGCAGCGGAGCGTCTCCTATGTAAAACCACTCTGAAGGCCAGTCTTCGCACGCCTTCTTGGGAGTACCGGATGGGTATCCGGTCCCGGCAATGCGCCATATTTCGGCGCCGCCCACTTGATATAATACGGACCCCTCGTGAGAACGGGGTACGAGGCAGAACAGCCTCTTCCACAATGCAAAATGGGGCTCAATGCCCAGGAATAGCTCGCAAAGAGCTACGTAGCCCGCGATATGCAGGACAGAGGCGGGCATAAGGTGGTGGAGCTAGAGTCCGTAGAACTCCAGGAGCCCGCAGAGGAACGGATGTATTGGGAATCCGAGTCCCCTTATCAGATAAGGGACGAAGCATACCCGCTCCCCTTTATTGGGACTTGGGGTAGCCTCCGCTTGCCTCCCACCTTGGTAGGTGACCAGCCCGGCTTGAACCGGGACCATGAAGGCCGGAGGGAGATATCCCCCCGCTTGGAGCTTCACTAGCTCGTTGTGTGGAACAGAGCACCTCCTCCAATCCCCTGGCGGTGGGCTGGGAGCGCGAGAAGAGGAGCCGCGTCAACGGTCCATGATGGAATGGATTTTTAGGTCAAGGGCGCTCCGATGAAGTATTCACGGGAGGAAGATGGTGCGGTTTGGATCTAGATTTTTGCCTCTTTTGTAGGCGGATGACTCGCACGACTAGGGGGTGAAACATAAAAGACACCCTGGCTTTTCGCATTCGTGCGACGCGTGGAAGAAGGCCATTATTGGGCGTAGAAGCCAAGAAACACAGTATTTATGATGAAGCCGGACACTGTTCGGCAGGTACATGGAACTTGAAGGGAGAACCCGCCTTGCAACGCCGAAGACTATATACGCGCTGGACTTATCGTCATTGAAGCCTGGTTCGGGGGCTACTGAGGGAGTCCTGGACTAGGGGGTGTCCGGACAGCCGGACTATCATTGTCCGCCGGACTCCAAGACTACGAAGATACAAGATTGAAGACTCCGTCCCGTGTCCAGATGGGACTTTCCTTGGCGTGGAAGGCAAGCTTGGCAATACGGATATGTAGATCTCCTACCATTGTAACCGACTCTGTGTAACCCTAGCCTCCTCCGGTGTCTATATAAACCGGAGGGCTTTAGTCCGTAGGACACAACATACATTACAACAATCATACCATAGGCTAGCTTTAGGGTTTAGCCTCCTTGATCTCATGGTAGATCCACTCTTGTACTACCCATATGATCAATATTAATCAAGCAGGACGTAGGGTTTTACCTCCATCGAGAGGGCCCGAACCTGGGTAAAACATCGTGTCCCTTGTCTCCTGTTACCATCCGCCTAGACGCATAGTTCGGGACCCCCTACCCGAGATCTGCCGGTTTTGACACCGACAACATCCCTCTGAGAATTGTGCCGGAGAAGTGTTGAAGGGTCCGTGGACCTTCCGGATTGAACTCCCACATACGGAGAGGACGCCGCTGACACGGTAGGATCTGGCGGACTAGCATTACTTGGATCACATTAGTAAGACCGGTGTCCTTTTCAATAAGGCTCCAAATGCGACTCTGCAACGTCTACACTTCATCAATAGATCCCCAGTCCAGCCCTTTGTTGACCCATGATGCAAGCTATAGCGGAGGGCCAGATCGAAATGCAGGTGTAGCTGCCCACTTTTTACCATGGGTTTCGGTAATGTAAAACCACTCCCGTTGCCACAAGTTAGAAGATTCTGTGAAGGAGCCCTTTGGCCCAGGAGAAGTGGTGAGTTTGCTTATTGAAGCGCCTCCGCACTCCGCTTGTTCCCCATCGATTACCTTCGGTTTCACGTTAAAAGTCTTAAGCCATAAGCCGAAGTGTGAGGAAATACGGGGAAACTCCTCGCACGTGATGATGAACATCGAGATGTGAAGGAAGGAGTCTGGAGCTACATCATGGAAATCTAGTCCGTAATAAAACATGAGCCCTCGAACGAAGGGATGAAGAGCAAACCCAAGCCCTCGGAGGAAGTGAGAGATAAATATGACCCTCTCATTGGATCTGGGAGTAGGAATAACCTGCCCTTGAGCAGGAAGCCTGTGGAGGATTTCCACAGTCAAGTATCTTGCCTCCCTGAGCTTCGAGATATCCTCCTCTGTGACAGAAGAGGCCATCCACCAGCCTTGAAGGCTGGGTCCGGACATGGCTGGAAGCTCGAAGCGACTGGATTGACCCTTGGGTGTTGGAACTTGAGGTGGGAGGTGGAGGAAAGAACTAGCATGGAAGAAAAAGGACAGGCCTTAGCCCCTTTATAAAGGCGACGAATATCAAACGTCCCCTTCGTGGCCTTAAAACGTGCTTATTCCCAAGGAATCATGCCAATAGAAAGGTTGGGTTACCACACCCGTGTTGATGAAAATCCCGCAATAAGGGGACACGATCTCTGCTTTGACAAGACGTGCCAATAAAAACCGACTCCCAAAATGTGGAGTGGCAGGCTAGAAAACAATTCAAAATAATGGTCAGGTGATGATGTAATGTCGTGCTACCAAAATTGTCAGCGTACGGTTGTGTGTGGAACTTGTTTTACAGAGTCAGACACGATTCTTGTGTTCGAGATCTACTTTGAAGTATTCGGAGAAGGAACCTGCCTTGCAATGCCGAAGACAATCTACGCGCCGGACTCATTGTCATTGAAGCCTGGTTCAGGGGCTACTGAGGGAGTCCTGGACTAAGGGGTCCTCGGACAGCTGGACTATATACTTGGGCCGGACTGTTGGGCTATGAAGATACAAGATAGAAGACTTCTTCCCGTGTCCGGATGGGACTCTCCTTTGCATGGAAGGCAAGCTTGGCGATTCGGATATGTAGATTCCTTTCTTTGTAACCGACTTTGTGTAACCCTAGCCCCCTCCGGTGTCTATATAAACCGGGGGGTTTAGTCCATAGAGAACAATCATAATCTCATAGGCTAGGCTTGTAGGGTTTAGCCATTACGATCTCGTGGTAGATCAACTCTTGTAATACTCATATTCATCAAGATCAATCAAGCACGAAGTAGGGTATTACCTCCATAGAGAGGGCCCAAACCTGGGTAAACATTGTGTCCCCCGCCTCCTGTTACCATTATCCTTAGACGCACAGTTCGGGACCCCCTACCCAAGATCTGCCGGTTTTGACACTGATAGTCGTCACTCAACAGAGCATTGACGAGAAGGTCGCGATTGCGGTCAATAAGACCAAAGCTGAGACCAAAAAAGAGTTGCTCGGGGTAGTCAGTGGGTTGATCACTGACGTGGTGGCCAGCTTGATTCTGGCAATTTTCGATTGGTCGAAGAGCAATCCAAATGCACGACTGGAGGACTTTCCCCTTCCCAGCTTTGTCGGGAGCAATTCGGCAAACACCACAGCACCAACACCTGCCCAAGCAACCGCAAAAGGTCCCATTCCTGTTCATAGCAGCCCGACCTTTGTCTCTGGCATGCTCGGCGGGCCTTCATCGCTGGCTGAGCTCGACGCCCTCACAGTAATTACGTGTCATACCCTTTTCACTAGCATGTCTATAGTCTTTCGTTTCAGTTGCCATTCAGATGTTTGACGTCGCAGACATGTCTCCTTCGTAGGCCGACGACACCCCGTGCACCCTGCTCTACGACATCAAGGGCCAGAAGGTGGCTGTGGGAAAGGAAAGGACCGTGAAGCCGAAGGACCGCATGTTCCACGACCGAGATATGCCCGATGGCATCTTCAAGGTTAACGTGGCAAGTGTCTTAGCAGGCTTTGAGGATTTGCCTCCTCCGATACCAGTCGATAACGACGACGAGACCCCTAAGATGATTGGGGCATGCAAGAGCTAGTTCTTGCCTTGGCCAAGGTCTCTTCTTCGTCTCGAGGCGCCCAGTATCACGCCAACGCCACCTTCTCAAGAAGGTACGAACACCACCCCACCTACCAAATTACCTGCACCTGTCATGGCGGGTGGTAGCGTACGACGCGAGGGAGAGCCTCCATTAGTGCCAAATCATGTCACCACTGCTGTTGAAGAAGCAAATGCTGATGATGACATGGAGGAGGATGATGATGACCGAGACAAGTATTTCAATACCACCTATGATGATGGAGGATTGATGGCTCAGGACAATGAAGACTCAGGCTATGAGCATGGAGATGATGACTTGATGCTGCCTGATTTGTCGGAGCCGGAACGTCCTAAGGCGGAATGCAAAAAGTCTCTCTTCAAGCGATCCTCGCAGGAGACGCCCCCAGATGCCACCTGTAACCAGCAACCCCTCGAGGGCCGTCCACTGATTAGCCCGACGACACTGGGGGTGGTGGCAAGGGAAGGTATGGTGGGCTCACTACCGCCACCCACCAAGAAGCAAAGGAGGAGACCGAACAGGAAAGGCCCTAAAGGCGCCAAAGGTGCTTCAAGCAGCCAGCGGCCTCTGAAGCCCCGGGTGGTAGACAGAATACCTGTCAAAGGTAAGATGTGTTTCCATGTCGCCGGCGAGCCGATCCTACCTGCCAAAGCGCTAGAGCACATACTGAACAATGATCTAAAGAGACTCCATGAAGATGTGCTGGCCAGAGAGAAAAGCCTTCTGATAGCGAAAGAACCAGGATACCCGCTTTACGCGGCTCAGGTGTCGGGTGGGAAGTTGTACGTCGAGACCTGGCCCGCGAATCAGTTCATCCTGCGATTTGACTACATCTACGACATGTTCCACATGACCAAGCTGGATTTCCAGTTCATCCGCATGTATGCGTTGTATCTCAACTACTTCATCAGGATCGAGAACATAAAATATATCTGCATCGCGGACCCGTACTATATGCACGAGAGCTTCTTGGCAGTTTGCAAAGAGCACCGTGACTATGCGAGCAAGTACCTCGGTGAATTCATGATCGCTAATAAGGACAAGGAAGCGATTCTCCTGCCTTATCATCCCTAGTAAGTCATCCGCGCATATCCTTTCATACGTGTTAATCATTCCTTTGCAAGCATGGAGGCTAATTTGAGGTGTACTTAATTTGCGCAGCGGGGGCGGCGCCGTCCTCATCATTCTATACCCGGAATACTCCCATGCTATGTACTTGGACTCATCGAAGAACCTCAAGAAAAAGGATTACACGCACGTAAAGAGTGTTCCCAATAGTGCCATGTTAACCTTCAACCTGTCTGGTGGATATATCAAGGTGAAAAGGCACAGGAAGAACGATCTGGTTTGCCATGAGACCGACTTCTGCTGCATCCAGCAATCGCACACCAGTAGGGCTGATGGATTCTACCTCATGCATCACCTGATGGAGTATAGAAGGGATAATCAACGCCTTCGCATGTCATCTACTACCGAAGATGTCGAGATTGTCAGTTGGGCCACAAGCATAGGAAAGACACTGGATCATCGAATCCGAGGTGAGTTTTATCATGTATAGTGTGAACTTGCCCAAGTGATCATGAAGCAAGTCCTCGAACCAACGGGGATGTTCTATGATACGTCCATTTTGCATCATGCTTTTATATCAATATTTATTGCATTATGGGATGTTACTACCATTATGTCACATTACTTATGCCCTTTCTCTCTTATTTTACAAGGTTTACATGAAGAGGGAGAATGCCGGCAGCTGGAATTCTTGGTGGAAAAGGAGCAAATATTAGAGACCTATTATGCACAACTCCAAAAGTCCTAGAACTCCACGAAAGTTAGTTTTGGAATATGTTAAAAATATTGGGCGAAGAAAGCACCAGAGGGGGGCCACCCACCGTCCACGAGGGTGGAGGGTGCGCCCTACCCCATCGGCGCACCCCCTGCCTCGTGGGCCACCAGGCAGGCCCCCGATACCCATCTTCTTCTATATGGTGTCTTTTGCCCTAAAAAAAATCAAAAGGAAGTTTTCAGGACAAAGCGTCACCGTCTCGAGGCGGAACCTTGGCGGAACCAATCTAGGGCTCCGACGGAGCTGTTCTGCCAGGGAAACATCCCTCCGGGAGGGTGAAATCGTCACCATCGTCATCACCATCGATCCTCTCATTGAGAGGGGGTTAATCTCCATCAACATCTTCATCAGCACCATCTCCTCTCAAAACCCTAGTTCATCTCTTGTATCCGATCTCTGTCTCAAAACCTCAGATTGGTACCTGTGGGTTGCTAGTAGTGTTGATTACTCCTTGTAGTTGATGCTAGTTGGTTTATTCGGTGGAAGATCATATGTTCAAATTATTTATGCATATTAATACCCCTCTGATTATGAACATGAATATGATTTGTGAGTAGTTATGTTTGTTCCTGAGGACATGGGAGAAGTCTTGTTATAAGTAATCCTGTGAATTTGGTATTCGTTCAATTTTTTTTGGTGAGATGTATGTTGTCTCTCCTCTAGTGGTGTTATGTGAACGTTGACTACATGACACTTCACCATGATTTGGTCCTAGGGGAAGGCATTGGGAAGTAATAAGTAGATGATGGGTTGCTAGAGTGACAAAAGCTTAAACCCTAGTTTATGCGTTGCTTCGTAAGGGGCTGATTTGGATCCATATGTTTCATGCTATGGTTAGGTTTACCTTAATTCTTCTTTCGTAGGTGCAGATGCTTGCGCGAGGGGTTAATCATAAGTGGGATGCTTGTCCAAGGAAGGGCAGTACCTAAGCACCGGTCCATCCACATCAAATTATCAAAGTAGCAAACGCGAATCATATGAGCATGATGAAAACTAGCTTGACGATAATTCCCATGTGTCCTCGGGAGCGCTTTGCTTTATATAAGAGTTTATCCAGGGTTGTCCGTTGCTACAAAAAGGATTGGGCTACCTTGCTGCACCTTAGTTACTTTTGTTACTTGTTACCAGTTACGAATTATCTTATCACAAAACTATCTGTTACCTATAATTTCAGTGCTTGCAGAGAATACCTTACTGAAAACCGCTTGTCATTTCCTTCTGCTCCTCGTTGGGTTCGCCACTCTTACTTATCGAAAGGACTATGATAGATCCCCTATACTTGTGGGTCATCAAGACTCTTTTCTGGCACCGTTGTCGGGGAGTGAAGCACCTTTTGTAGGTGGAATTTGGTAAGGAAAAATTTATACAGTGTGCTGAAATTTACTATTACTTGTTACTATGGAAAATAATCCTTTGTGGGGCTTGTTCGGGGTATCTTCACCCCGACCAGAAAAGCAAAGAGTTGCTCCTCAACCTACTGAACCTACTAAAAATGTTTACTTTGAAATTCCTTCGGGTATGATAGAGAAACTGCTAGCTAATCCTTTTACAGGAGATGGAACATTACATCTCGATATGCACCTAATATATGTGGATGAAGTTTGTGGATTATTTAAGCTTGCAGGTATGCCCGAGGATGTTATCAATAAGAAGGTCTTCCCTTTATCTTTTAAGGGAAAGGCATTGACATGGTTTAGGCTATGTGATGATATTTGATCCCGGAACTACAACCGATTGAAATTGGAATTTCATCAGAAGTTTTATCCTATGCATCTGGTTCATCGTGATCGTAATTATATATATATAATTTTGGACCTCACAAAGGAGAAAGTATCGCTCAAGCTTGGGGGAGGCTTAAGTCAATGTTTTATTCATGCCCCAATCATGAGCTCTCAAGAGAAATTATTATTCAAAAATTGTATGCTCGGCTTTCTCTCAATAATCGCTCCATGCTCGATACTTCTTGTACTAGTCCTTTTATGATGAAGACTATTGAATTCAGATGGGATTTATTGGAAATAATTAAATGCAACTCTGAAGATTGGGAGGTCGATGAAGGTAAGGAGTCAGGTATAACACCTAAGTTTGATTGTGTTAAATCTTTTATGGATACCGATGCTTTTCGTGAATTTAGCACTAAATATGGACTTGACTCTGAGATAGTAGCTTCTTTCCGTGAATCATTTGCTACTCATGTTGATCTCCCTAAGGAGAAGTGGTTTAAATATCATCCTCCCATTGAAGTAAAAGTAGTAGAACCTATTAAAGTTGAAGAAAAGACTATTACTTATAATGTTGATCATGTTGTTCCTACTGCTTATATTGAGAAACCACCTTTCCCTGTTAGAATAAAGGATCAGGCTAAAGCTTCAACTGTGGTTCGTAAGAGTAATGCTAGAACACCTACACCCCCTGAGCAAATTAAAGTTGAACCTAGTATTGCTACGGTTAAAGATCTCTTGGTCGATAATATTGACGGGCATGTTATTTACTTCTGTGATGAAGCTGCTAGAATTGCTAGACCCAATACTAAGAATAAACATAGACCTGTTGTTGGCATGCCTGTTGTTTCTGTTAAAATAGGAGATCATTGTTATCATGGCTTATGTGATATGGGTGCTAGTGTGAGTGCAATACCTCATTCCTTATACGAAGAAATTATGCATGATATCGCACCTACTGAAATAGAAGGTATTGATGTTTAAGCTTGCCAATAGAGATACTATTTCACCAATTCAGATTGTTAGAGATGTTGAAGTCTTGTGTGGGAAAATTAAATATCCTACTGATTTTCTTGTTCTCGGTTCCCCACAAGATGACTTTTGTCCCATTATATTTGGTAGACCCTTCTTGAATACTGTTAATGCTAGGATAGACTGCGAAAAAGATATTGTTACTATTGGTTTAGGGGATAGGTCTCATGATTTTAATTTCTCTAAATTTCGATAGACAACCCCATGATAAAGAATTGCCTAGTAAAGATGAAATTAATTGTCTTGCTTCTATTGCCGTACCCCCTAATGATCCTTTAGAACAATATTTGCTAGACCATGAAAATGATATGTTTATGAATGAAAGAAGGAAAATAGATGAAGTATTCTTTAAACAGGGACCTATTTTGAAACACAACTTGTCTGTTGAAATCCTAGGGGATCCTCCTCCACCCAAGGGTGTCGTATTTCGGGTTCCAGCAGACCCTTGAGGTTCGAACACTGGGGTGCGCACGAAGATCTTTCCCCTACCAGCTCACGTCTTGAAGTCTTGCAAAGGATCTAGGCTAGAAAGAAGAACACACAAGGGACACGAGGTTTATACTGGTTCAGGCCACCATTATGGTGTAATACCCTACTCCAGTGTGTGGTGTGGTGGATTGCCTCAGGGGCTGATGATGAACAATACAAAGGGAGAACAGCCTCGCGAGGGGCTGTTCTTGAGCTGGTGCGATGAACTGCTAGGGTGAGTTCAGTCGCTTCTCTCTAGTCTATGCGTCTTCTTGAGATAGATCCTCGATGCCTCTACTCTATGGTGGCTAGTCCTATTTATAGAGGGAGGCCCTGGGCCTCTTCCCAAATAATGAGCAGGAAGAGCGCCAACAATTGGCCATTTTGAAGGGGAACATCTAGTACAATTATCCTGACTAAAGTTGGTCTTCGGCTGCCAAAGGCTCTGACAATGACGCCGTCTTGGGCTCCACGATGACCTCCATCCTGTTGTTCTGCTAGTCTTGGTCTTGTTGCACCGAAACAGTAACCTTTGCCTGATGCCTTGGTCTGTGCTTGCCCCCTTTGCACCGAAAGGGAAACAAGGCACTGCGCAGGTCGGCGCCCGCCTGGCGCCCGCCTGGTCTCGATCGTCATGGCTTGCGTCACGGGCTCCTCGGGAGGTACCCTGCCTTGATCTCTCTGCCTCCTCACGAGCCTGCCTGAGGAGGCTGCTCCTGAGGAAGCTTCCTATCGTCCGCCCCGCGAGGCTCGGCCCCTCGCGAGGGTCTTGAGCTTGAGCTGGTGAAGCTGGGCTGCATTGGGCCCCCACTTGAGCCACGCCGTAGGCCGCAGGCAGGCAAGTCTGGGGACCCCCGTTCCCAGAACGCGACAGTAGCCCCCAGGCCCAAGGCGCGCCCGAACTTGGCTTAGCAGAGAAGCGAAGGGGCAAGTGCGAAGCGCCACGGGCCCCAACAGCCTGCGGCCTTGGGTGCCGCGTGGCGGTTGATTGGACGTGGGCATCTCCACTTCCCATGATGCCTCATTATACGCCCGGCTAGGCGGACCCGTGGTTGCACACAGCTATTCCCCTTTCGCCGTGCGCGCGCTCCCCGCCCTTCCTTCTTCCTCCGGCTCCAACCTCCGCCTACAATCCGGCTCGAGCTCTCCCCTCTTTCCACTACCATGGCGCCAACGAAGAAGGAAAAGGGGAAGAAGCCCGCGCCTTTGTCCCGCTCGCCTCCGGCAGTGGCTCCACCGTTGATCGGTCAATCATACTCAATCCCGAGGCCTTGCGCAAGGTCCGTTCTGCTCTTGCCACCATCTTCAACGAGTGCGGCTGTACTACGGTCTGGCCTTCGTCCCATGCTTCCTTTGATAGGGTCGTCACGGAGGTCCGATTCTTTGCCGACGCCTTGTGGGCGGGTCTGGTTCCCCCTTTCTCGGCTTTCTTCAATGCGGTGCTCTCCCATTATCAGATCCACATGATGCACCTCGGGCCTGAGTCCATTGCCCTCCTGGCTGTCTTTGCTTTTGTTTGCGAGGCAATGGTGGGCATTCCTCCTTCCGTTGCCCTGCTGCGCCACTTCTTCTCTTTGCGCCTGAGCGACCCTACTCAATGCTCGGGGTCTGTGAGCTTCCTTTCCATGCCAGAGACGGCTGCCTCAGGGATCGACTTCGGCCTTCCTCCCCCTGAGGCCAAGTTCAGAGAGCGGTGGTTGTATGTGGATGTTGGGGTGCCCAGCCCCCTGCTCTCGCACCCAACCTTGCCTGTTGTTCCCAACTCAGGTTGGGGTCATGAGGTGCTCGTGAGCCCCCGGCTCGCCTTTGTCTGGCGCCGCTTCGAGAGCTTGAGGGCGCTCAACGTGACGACGCCCAAGGTGGTGAAGGACTTCCTCTAGCGTCGCATTGCTCCTCTCCAGCGCCACTCTCACCGGATGTGGGACTTTGAGGGGCACAAAGACCGCATGTGGCTCTAGGAGGAGGATCTGGCGCCTGAAGCACTGAGGACGGTGCTCAAGGTCCTGAATGGCGATCCTTCCCCAGGCAGCCTTCGACATGATGGTGCCCTCTTGTATCTTTGTTCCGGCAGGGCCGATTTCGTGAAGCAGATGCCCAGCTTCGACGAGTGGGGCTGCACCCGGCTAGCCTCAGGGGGCCCCGCGAGAACCCTGTCGTCGTGATTACTCTTCTGGTCGCCCAAAGCAGCCCTGTCTCAGGCGATGGAGCAGGGAGACGAGAACCGCCGGGAGCTGAAGGGGATGATGTTGATGTGCCGATGCCGCATGGAGCTCCGGAGGCGGCATCTCCAAAAGCCCGTCCTGGAGCAGTGGCAGGCGAGGAGTTGCAGCCTACGGCTCCCGAGGTTGGGGCTCCCGAGGACCCGGTCGTTCCTCATGAGGCGGCGCCCGGTGGCGTCCCTCAGGCCGGTCCTCTTAGCGCTGATTGCCTTGACGCCTCTTCCATGCCACAGACTGACCCCTGCTGAGGGAGTCCTGGACTAGGGGGTGTCCGGACAGCCGGACTATCATCGTCCGCCGGACTCCAAGACTACGAAGATACAAGATTGAAGACTCCGTCCCGTGTCCGGATGGGACTTTCCTTGGCGTGGAAGGCAAGCTTGGCGATACGGATATGTAGATCTCCTACCATTGTAACCGACTCTATGTAACCCTAGCCCTCTCCGGTGTCTATATAAACCGGAGGGTTTTAGTCCGTAGGACACAACAACCATTACAACAATCATACCATAGGCTAGCTTCTAGGGTTTAGCCTCCTTGATCTCGTGGTAGATCCACTCTTGTACTACACATATCATCAATATCAATCAAGCAGGAGTAGGGTTTTACCTCCATCGAGAGGGCCCGAACCTGGGTAAAAACATCGTGTCCCTTGTCTCCTGTTACCATCCGCCTAGAAGCACAGTTCGGGACCCCCCACCCGAGATCCGCCGGTTTTGACACCGACATTGGTGCTTTCATTGAGAGTTCCTCTGTGTCGTCACCGATAGGCTCGATGGCCTCTTCAATCAACAACAACACCGTCCAGGGTGAGACATTTCTCCCCGGACAGATCTTCGTGTTCGGCGGCTTTGCACTGCGGGCTAATTCACTTGGCCATCTAGAGCATATCGAAAGCTACGCCCCTGGCCGTCAGGTCAGATGGAAGCCTAAACTTCACGGCAGACATCCGCGGAGACTTGATCTTCGATGGATCCGATCCGCAGTCGAGCGTGCCGCACTGTCGCGATGGGCATGATCTAACTCTGCCGCCGGACAGTACTTCGGAGGCCGCACACAAATCCGCTCCAACCCATAGTCCGGAGCCGATCGCGCAGATCGAGAACGGGTGGCTGGACACCGCCTCGGGAGCTGCGACTTCCACGGCGATGGAGCCGAACACTGGCCTTGTCCCTTATAAAGCTCGTGACTCCAAGGTGCCGGACTCCCTGCCGGACTCCGAACCTCCTGCGCCCCTGCCAATCGAATCCGATTGGGCGCCGATCATGGAGTTCACCGCCGTGGACATCTTTCAGCACTCACCCTTTGGCGACATCTTAAATTCGCTAAAGCATCTCTCGCTATCCGGAGAGCCCTGGCCGGATTACGGCCAGGATGGTTTGGATGCGGACGACGAAGAAATTCAAAACCCACCCACCTCCCACTTTGTAGCCACTGTCGACGATCTAACCGACATGCTAGACTATGACTCCGAAGACATCGACGGTATGGACGACGATGCCGGAGACGAACAAGAACCAGCGCCTACAGGGCACTGGAAGACCACCTCGTCATATGACATATACATGGTGGACACCCCAAAAGATGGGGACAGCGAAGAAGCAGCGGAGGCAGATTCCTTAAAGAAACAGCCCAAGCGCCGACGTCAGCGGCGCCGCTCCAAATCCCGCCACAGCAAGAAATGAGATTCCGGCACAGGGGATAATAACACCCCAGAGAGTGCCGAAGACAATCCCCTCCTGCAAGATTCAGCGCAGGAGGATGCAGAAGCAAGCCCTCACAAGAGAGCGGCAGACGAAGAGGTCGAGGATGATAATTACATACCTCCCTCCGGAGACGAGGCAAGCCTCGACGACGATGAATTCGTCGTGCCCGAGGATCCCGTCGAACAAGAGCGTTTCAAACGCAGGCTAATGGCCACAGCAAATATCCTAAAGAAAAAGCAGCAGCAGCTTCAAGCTGATCAAGACCTGCTGGCCGACCGATGGACCGAGGTCCTCGCGGCCGAAGAGTACGAACTCGAACGCCCCTCCAAGAGCTACCCAAAACGCAAGTTGCTCCCCCGATTAGAGGAGGAAGCATACATACCTTCATCACCAGCGCACAATACGGCTGACCGACCACCCCGTGGTCGCGACAGAGAGGCATCCAGGCCTTCCATCAAGACCGTACCCCGGCATCGCTCGAAAAATACGAAGCCACGGGGGAACGCGCCGGACTTGCGGGATATATTGGAGGATAAGGCAAGACAATCCAGATCTATCTATGGATCACGTGGGCGCCCCACGACCCACGACGAATACCGTCGAGCCGGATACAACAACTCCGGCCGGGCCGAACACAGCAGACAATGCTCCCTTGAGCTACGTCGTGATATTTCTCAATACAGAGGTGCCGCACACCCGCTATGCTTCACTGACGAAGTAATGGATCATCAAATGCCTGAAGGGTTTAAACCCGTAAACATTGAATCCTACGATGGCACGACAGACCCCGCAGTTTGGATCGAAGATTATCTCCTTCACATCCACATGGCCCGCGGCGACGATCTCCATGCCATCAAATATCTCCCGCTCAAGCTTAAAGGACCAGCTCGGCATTGGCTTAACAGCCTGCCCGCAGAGCCAATTGGGTGTTGGGAGGACCTGGAAGCCGCATTCCTCGACAACTTCCAGGGCACATATGTGCGACCACCAGACCCCGACGACCTAAGCCACATAATCCAGCAGCCAGACGAATCGGCCAGGCAATTCTGGACACGGTTCTTAACAAAGAAAAATCAAATCATCGACTGTCCGGATGCAGAGGCCCTCACAGCCTTCAAACATAACATCCGCGACGAGTGGCTAGCCTGGCACCTAGGACAGGAAAAGCCGAAATCCATGGCAGCCCTCACATCATTAATGACCCGCTTCTGTGCGGGAGAGGATAGCTGGCTAGCTCGCAGCAACAACCTCAGCAAAAATGCTGGTAGTCCGGACACTAAGGACCACAATGGCAGGTCGCGTCGAAGCAAAAATAAACGCCGCGTTAACGGCGACGACAAGGAGGATACGGCAGTCAACACCGGATTCCGAGGCTCTAAACCCGGTCAGCGGAAGAAGCCATTCAAAAGAACCACTCCGGGTCCGTCCAATTTGGACCGAATACTCGACCGCTCATGCCAGATACATGGCACCCCCGAAAATCCAGCTAACCACACCAATAGAGATTGTTGGGTATTTAAGCAAGCAGGCAAGTTAATTGCCGAAAACAACGACAAGGGGCTGCACAGCGACGACGAGGAAGAGACCCGACTGCCGAACAGTAGAGGACAGAAGGGTTTCCCCCCACAAGTGCGGACGATAAACATGATATACGCAACCCATATACCCAAGAGGGAGCGGAAGCGTGCACTAAGGAACGTATATGCGATGGAGCCAGTCGCCCCTAAGTTCAATCCATGGTCCTCTTGCCCGATCACTTTCGATCGAAGAGACCATCCGACCAGTATCCGCCATGGCGGATTCGCCGCATTGGTTTTAGACCCAATCGTCGATGGATTTCACCTCACGAGAGTCCTGATGGACGGCGGCAGTAGCCTGAACCTGCTTTATCAGGATACAGTGCACAAGATGGGCATAGACCCCTCAAGGATTAAACCTACAAAGACGACCTTCAAAGGCGTCATACCAGGTGTGGAGGCCAATTGTACAGGCTCAGTCACACTGGAAGTGGTCTTCGGATCCCCGGATAATTTTCGGAGCGAGGAGTTAATCTTCGACATAGTCCCGTTCCGCTCTGCTCGGACGAACCGCGTTCGCAAAGTTCAATGCGGTGCCGCATTACGCATACCTCAAGCTCAAGATGCCAGGCCCTCGTGGAGTCATCATGGTCAACGGAAATACGGAACGCTCCCTCCGAACGGAGGAACATACAGCGGCTCTCGCGGCAGAAGTACAGAGCAGCCTTCTAAGGCAATTTTCGAGTCCGGCCGTTAAACGGCCGGACACGGCCAAACGCGCCCGGAGCAACATCAACCAAGACCACCTGGCACGTTCCGAGCACGCGTAGCAATGCGGCCCCAACCCCAGCCCCCGCATGATTGCAAGACCAACCCTCCGCGTACATCATTACACTCTGGAGATACCATGGGCCTAGGGGGACGGGCACGACCACAACAGACCCAGAGTGCGGCTCGACCACACCAGGGGCTCACAAGTGTGTCGCTCTTTTTTATTTTTTTTCCTTCTTTGTATACACGGGACTCCGTTCACCAGAGGCCCTGTCCGACGGCGAACCCGCCGAACCCACGATGCAACAGCCAGGGAGGGAAAAAGGCTGCGACAAACACTCAGGTGGTCTCCATTACGAGCATTAAATTTGATTATATACACCAGTCCGCAGCCCACCCCTGGAGGGGGACATGTTTAATTAGTCCAATCCCTTGCTTACCGCACTATTTGTATCATTCCGCACTCATAGCAGAATTCCTTGAATAAATAATGCAGCACTTTTTGCCTGTAATTGCATTACTTTACATATATGTTCACTAATGACATCTTGCACCCGTATATTTTGGTACGGCCGAATACACCAGGGGCTTATGTTCCCCACATTATGGTGTGATAAGTCCGAACACTTTCACAAGTGCGGCACCCCGAACTTATAGCATTATATGAATCGGCTCCGAATCATGTCTTGGGTAAATAGTTGGGTTTGCCCGGCTCCCACGTTTTGGTACCTTACGATCCGTTCTGTCGGCTAAGGTGGCACTGGGAGAACCACTGCGATTGCGCCCCAGTTGAGCTGGGCGAGCGCCTCAGTGGAGAAGGCTAAAACTGACTGTCATGATAAGGCGAGAGACTGGTCGCTGTTCGAGAGGTCTTTTTCGAGTCCTTAAAGACTTATGCCGCTTCAAGCGAAGAACCGGATAATGTCCGGCCAAGGCGTGGATAGCGCCCCGAACTCGGTCTTCCGAATACTAGGGGCTTCGCCAAAATTTAAAATTATAGAATTCTATGGCTAAGTGAGAGTGTTCAAGCATTATAAGTCCGGTTGCCTTGTTCGCTGTGTTGAGCGCCTCCCTAGATGGACCCAAAAATGGGAACAAGAGTGCTCAAGTTTATCCCGAACACCCCAGCACTCGTGGCTTGGGGGCTGAAGCCGATGACTTGCCATCTCTCAGATTTTATAAACGGCCGCACAGAAGGTAATATTTTAAATCAAACAAGCGTTGCTTAGCGCATATGAACAAAGTTTTCAGCGCACAGGATAATACATAGCGAGTCTACTCAATAATTACATCTCTGGGGCACTCATCCGCAATCTTGCGGGCACCCTTCGGGACAGTCTGATAGTACATCTCAGGCGTACGATACTCCTTGCCCGCTGGCGGCGCGTCAGTGATAAGCCTCTCCGCATCCAGCCTGCCCCAATGCACCTTTGCGCGGGCAAGGGCCCGACGAGCACCTTCAATACAAGCGGAACGCTTGATGACCTCCACCCAGGGGCACGCATCCACCAGGCGCCGCACGAGGCCGAAGTAGCTCCCAGGCACGGCCCCTCTAGGCCACAGCCGGACTATGAGGCCCTTCATGGCCTGCTCGGCTACCTTGTGGAGCTCGACCAACTGCTTCAGCTGGTCGCTAGGGGGCACCGGATGGCCGGTCTCAGCGTACTGAGACCAGAAGACCTTCTCCGTTGAGCTCCCCTCCTCGGCTCGGTAGAATGCGGCGGCATTGGACACACTGCGATGCAGATCTGCAAACGCCCCTGGAGAGCTCCGAATTCGGGTAAGTGTCAGGTAGTTTACATTAACATGCTTGCTTTGCATGAAAAATGCCTTACCCGCCGCTATTTTCTTCACCGCCTCAATCTCCTGAAGGGCCTCATGGGCCTCGGCCTTGGCGGCTTTGGCACTTTCGAGAGCCGAGGCAAGCTCGGACTCTCGAGTCTTTGAGTCACGCTCCAAACCCTCATGCTTTTCCATGAGAGCCTGGAGCTCTTGCCGCACTTCCGCAACTCGCGCCTCCTGCTTCTCTCGCTCCGCTCGTTCCACGGCCGCATTGCGTTCGGCCGCGGATACGGCCTCCTTCAGGGCCGCCACCTCGTTCGTGGCCCCTGCAGTACCCACGTTATCCTCGTTATTTTTTGCAACCGAAATCCTTTTCTGTAAGGTAAATATTATAAGTGGTGTTACTCACCTTCTTTGTCCTCGAGCTGCTTCTTGGCACGGCCGAGATCTTGACATAATTTTTAGCAACCCTGCGTATATCTTTTTAGATCCTCAGTCCGGCTTTTCTTTCCGAACACCGAACCGAGCATCAGGGGCTACTGTCTATGCGGTATTACATTACATAATTTTAACTTCTTACCTCAAAGCCTGTTAGAAGGCTACTGCAGGCTTCGGTCAGCCCGCTCTTGGCGAGCTGAACCTTCTGAATCACCGCACTCATGATAGTGCGGTGTTCTTCCTAGATGGAAGCACCTTTGAGCGCCTCCAACAAGTTGTCCGGCGCCTCCAGTTGGATGGGGGCCGCCGGCGTCACGGTCTTGCCCTTCTTGTGAAGGGGCCGCCTGCCGGACTCCGGAACCACTGCGGGTTCCGGCGTGGAGTCCGGCGCAAAGTCCGGGAGGCTGCCTTGCGGCGCCTCCGGAGCCTCCTCCTGATGGGTCCCTTCCTAGGATCCCACCTCGGCGTCCTCAGCGGCGCGAGGGGTGGAGGCAGTCGGAATGGAATCCACATCCGACGGAGCCAACGACCCGCTCGACGAAAGGGGAGATCATCATCGGCCGGACTACAGGCAGTATGCGGCATTAGAAGGACACTATGTGACATAAAAGAAATTACAGATCATTCAGAATCAGGATACTTACGATCTTGCCGGAGGCCTGGCCCTCGAGGGCCACTCTTCTTCGCCAACGTTTGCATTGGCGGAGCTGTCCGGGGGAATAGTTCTTCCCCTCTTGGACCCTTCAGCCTCAGGGGAGGCCTTCCTCTTTCTCTCTCCCTCCTCTGAGAGAGAGTCTTCTTCCTCCTCCTCACCTTCGGGGGAGGAGTCTGCCTCGGAGTCGTCGGACACCTGAAAACGGGAACTCTTTCGAGTACCCTTGGCCTCCTTCTTGGCCTTCTTCTCCAGCACCACATGCGGTGCCGGAACCAGCAGCCCCGCTAGACGGGTGTCTACTGGGTTTTCTGGCATGGGAGCCGGGAAGATGATCTGCTTGGCCTTCTTCATCCAGTCCTGTCAAAGGAAAAGGAAGGTTGAAACCCACATAGGGTCAAACTATCGAAATCCGCGATCTTCAGTAGCGGATGCGGGAGCTTCGGCGCCCTTGAACAGCACTCTCCAGGCACCTTCGTACGTCGTGTCGAAGATCCCGTTCAATGCCTGGTGCTGTGCCGGATTGAACTCCCATAATTTAAATGCCCGTTGTTGGCAGGGGAGAATCCGGCGGATGAGCATGACTTGGACCACGTTGACGAGCCTGAGCTTCTTGTTCACCAGCTTCTGGATACAGGCTTGGAGTCCCGTCAACTCCTCCGAACTACCCCATAGCAAGCCCTTCTCTTTCCAAGAGGTGAGCTACGAAGGGATACCAGATCTGAACTCGGGGGCGCCGCCCACGTAGGGTCGCGCTGCTCGGTGATGTAGAACCACCCCGATTGCCACCCCTTGACGGACTCCACAAAGGCCCCTTCGAACCAGAGGACGTTGGGCATCTTGCCCAACATGGCGCCTCCGCACTCCGCTTGAGTGCCCTTCACTACCTTCGGCTTGACATTGAAGGTCTTGAGCCACAAGCCGAAGTGGGGCTGGATGCAGAGGAAGGCCTCGCACACGACGATAAACGCCGAGATGTTGAGGATGAAGTTCGGCGCTAGATCATGGAAATCTAGGCCGTAGTAGAACATGAGCCCCCGGACAAAAGGGTGAAGTGGAAAGCCCAGTCCGCAGAGGAAGTGGGGAAGGAAAACGACCCTCTCATGGGGCCTGGGGGTAGGGATGAGCTGCCCCTTGTTGGGCAGCCGGTGCGCGATGGCGCCGGAGAGGTATCCGGCGCCGCGCAGCTTTTCGATATGCTCCTCCTTAACGGTGGAGGCCAGCCATTTGCCTCCCGCTCCGGACATGGTCGGAGAAGGTCGAGGCGAGACGCACGGACTTGGGCGCTGGAGCTCGAGAGTGCGCGGAGATGGATAAGCAAAGGAGGAAGAAGGTGTAGGTGAAAAGGTGGATCCTTATCCCCTTATATATAGGCGAACGAAGACTATGCATCCCCACCGGCCTAGTAACAATCGCTTATCTCCCAAGCGCCACCATCAATGGCGCGGTTGGGTTACCCATGTCCGTATTGATGAGAATCCCGGGATAAGGGGAACACGATCTCTGCTTCGACAAGACGTGCCAAGGAAACCGCTTCACTGAACACGCTGAGGTGGTATAATAAAAAACGATTCAAGTAAAGGCTTGGTAGTGGCGTGATGTCACGCTACAAGATACGTCAGCAGATCGAACCTGTGTACATGATATTCTCTCTACGGTGGAATGTGGAAATTATTTTGCAGAGCCGGACACTATCCTGGTGTTCACAATCTTCTATGGATTATTCGGAGGAGGAACCCGCCTTGCAATGCCGAACATTATGCGCACCGGACTCATCGTCATTGAAGCCAGGTTCAGGGGCTACTGAGGGAGTCCTGGACTAGGGGGTGTCCGAACAGCCGGACTATCATCGTCCGCCGGACTCCAAGACTACGAAGATACAAGATTGAAGACTCCGTCCCGTGTCTGGATGGGACTTTCCTTGGCGTGGAAGGCAAGCTTGGCGATACGGATATGTAGATCTCCTACCATTGTAACCGACTTTGTGTAACCCTAGCCCTCTCCGGTGTCTATATAAACCGGAGGGTTTTAGTCCGTAGGACACAACAACCATTACAACAATCATACCATAGGCTAGCTTCTAGGGTTTAGCCTCCTTGATCTCGTGGTAGATCCACTCTTGTACAACCCATATCATCAATATCAATCAAGCAGGAGTAGGGTTTTACCTCCATCGAGAGGGCCCGAACCTGGGTAAAAACATCATGTCCCTTGTCTCCTGTTACCATCCGCCTAGACGCACAGTTCGGGACCCCCTACCCGAGATCCGCCTGTTTTGACACCGACACCTGCGCCGAGCGCTTAGGACGGTTTCGCGTAGACTTTGAGGCCCTCCGCAAGAGGAAGGAGGCATTGGGCAGTGACGATCGCCCTTGCCGCCTGTTGAAGCGCAGGAAGTACTTTGCCATGGACGGGTAAGTCCTCTTCTTTCTTTGCTCCTTTATTTCTCTGTTCTTGCAGCTAATTGTGGCCTTTCAGGGCCCTTCCTGCTGAATTCGCGGAGACGGCCAAGGAGCCATCCCCCCAAGCTTTGTCCTCGTTGCTGACCCTTGGCGCGCCGAGCTCGAGCGGCGCCCCTGCCACTCGGCCAGTCAGAGAAGTGGCCCGTCCCGCTGGGCATCTTGAGCCTGCGCGCCTGCTGTCCTCCCTTCACGAGTTCTCCTGGGGCACAACCAGCTTGCCCGTGCTCCTTCCTTGATCGTGAATGGCGATTTGCTGAAGTCAGTTTTGAGCTCCTCTTCTGGGGACGGACCGGTGCCAGGTCGGGCTCCTGGCGAGGCCCGTCCGGCGATTGCTGGGGCACCAGCCCCCAGCCCTGTGCTGGGAGGGGGCATGCCGCCCCAGTGCCCTCCGCATTTGCTAGTGGCGGAGGGTGACACGGAAGACGTACTCAGGCGTGCTCGCGAGCGCCGCGCTCTTCGCCAAGAATTCCTCCAGGGGGCGGTGGATGCAGTGAGATGGATCGGGGCGGAGCTTGCTGGCGAGGATGCGTGCCTCGAGGCCGAAGGCTTGCGCCTCACTGAGGAGAGGCGTAGGCTGAAGGTAGCCGTTGCCCTTGCGTGCCACCAGCGCAACCTTGACAACACGAAGTCTGAAGCGTCGCTGGCGGCCTCGCGAGAGGCCTACTCTCAAGCCGTCATGGAGGCCCGGGAAGCAGACCGACGGCGCAAGGATGCGGAGGAGCGCGTGTGGGAGCTCCAAGCCTGGAGCAACTCTCTGGAGCAGCAAGTGGAACTGCACCACGCGGCCCATGTGTCGCTGAAGGAGGCTTCCGTCGACCAGGCGGAGCTCCAGAAGCACGAGGAAGCGCTGACCCTGGAGGCCGCCGAGCGCAACCTTGACCTTGAGTGGTTGGAGACGAGGGAGCGCCTGGTGGCTCAGGCGGAGGATGACGTCGCCGCGCCCGAAGCCCGAGCCCAGGAAGAGGTTGACCACCGCATGGTGGAAGCTCACTCGGATCTCGAGCGCCAATACGAAGCGAGGTTGGAGCTGATCAGGGCCGAAGCTGAGGCTAGGACCGCGGCCCTCAGGGCCAAACTGACCGAAGTGACGTGGGGTGCAGACTCCTCCGCAACCGCCCTTGGCACAGCACAGGCGGAGCTGGCCTCTTCCCGCGCCGAGCTGCTTCTTCTCCGATAGAGGGTTGATAGCGCCGAGGCCATCGCACGGCATAACAAGGACGAGATCCGTCAAAGGAGGGTTCTGGAGCATGAGCACGCCCCCATGCTCCGAACGCTCAGGGAACATGCTAACGCGGCAATGGGCAACATTTGCGAGGCCGCTGCCGAGGTGCCGCATGAGACCAACTATGCCGGCAACCTCCAATATTTCACTGACGTGGTGACGCTTCTGGAGAACCGCTCTGAGAGGTCTCATTGGCTCGTCGAGGAGAGGAGCCGAGCCTTGCCCGGGCGTGCCTTATCCCGTGTCTTCAGCTATCTGCAGGACAGGGATCCCCACTTCAATTTCGATGCCGCCATTGCACCTATGCCCATAGTCATCCGAGGCGACCTAGCGCAATGGGTGGAGGACAACGTGGACGCCCTCATCAGGGCCTTCGCATCTGATGATGATGGCGTGATCGTGGCCGCCGATGAAGGCGGCGTGGTGGACGCGCCTGGCACCGGCGGAGGTGTTGGCGGTGATGGTGATGATGCCAGCGATGCCAGCGACCTCTGGAGGCGCCCCAGATGACGCGGCGAGTGATATGTCCGACTGATCGTACGTCACCGCTGTTTACCCTGCGTGAAGAAGGTTCGGGCTCGACCCTGATAAGCCCCTCATGTAAAGGTTTGCGATCGATATCCTTGTAAGCATAACGCTGCGTGTGAGCTTAGCTACTGGCCCGGTGATGGGTCAACTGACCTGTTTACCTTTTGACCCCGACGAATCCTGAGCGGGCCTGTGGGGGCCGCAACGCCTCGAGTGTCTTCTGGGTGATCCCATTGATCCTGCGATGAGAACCTCCGGAGAGGGTGCGGCGACAGCGGTCCGGATTGTAGATGTGCTTGACCTGGCCCGGCTCGCGAGGGGCTCGCGAGGGGGGCAGCTGACGCTAACTTGGACGCAAAGCCGAAACCAGAACACGAGAGATTGCTCGAACGAGACTAAACACCCCTTCCCCAGACACACGCAAGTCTCAAGCCCAAATCCAACTTAAATTCAAATCGAAGAAACTTGTCAACAGAGGGAAAGGCAAAAGGCAAAAAGCCGCATCCGGCACCTAGTCTAGTCTTTGACGTTTTCTCACCAGCGCGGAGTTAAGTGCTGCCACTGGGCGTGGGCGGGAGCCCCCTTGGCCCGAGGGCGGCTCTCCGGAGACTCCGGGGCGTGTACAGCCCCACTCATTATTACGTGAGAGTGTCACGGGGCGCCGAGCTTCACAGGCACTGGGCCTTCTTCACAGGTACCGGCCTTGCTTCATATCGCCAGACGAGGGCCCCGCCTTGCACCACACTCTACCGCCATTGACGGCGACTGGAAACCAAGGACAACACCAATGGGGTAGAGCGATCGCCAGCGGTTCCCCCGACGACCACGGATTCTTTGCCGGGGGAAGGCCCTGTGGCACCTCCCCGGCAGAGGGCCTACCTCCGGAGAATGCCTTGCGCCGAGCGCCGCGGGGACGAACCCGGATCTCGGCCCCTCTCCTACAGCCCCTGGTGCCCTCTTCCCGAGGGGTAAGAGGCTGCAGCATTGAGGCAGCCATCTGCCGCGGCGACCTGTACCTCCTGCAACTCATGGTTAGCATAAGCTTGCTCCTGAGGAATTAGTGGTACCAGATAGTTGCTTCCACCGGCGCGGCCGTCAAGGCCCTCTTGGGGCTCCTGAAAGAGCTCAGCTTCTGGTGGCTCCTCGCCCCAGCCTGGCCCGAGAACGAGCCATGGTCTTCTTCCAATGCACACTATCGATCCACCATGTGGGGCACATAAGCTTCCGGGACCACCGCCCCGCGGTTCTCGCCGTAGTGCCCCACATGCCATGAAGTCCGGCCTGGAGTGTCGTCTTGAGGGTGATGGCGCGGTGGCTCGCCGAGGCTGAAGGCCGCGGCGTGCGCTCCTTCGCCGGCCAAAGATGGGGCCGGCGCGACTTGGCGCCCGGTGCTGACGGCCAGGTTGGCGTTGAGTAGGGCCTGGAGTCCGCTCGGAGTCACGTGGGCACGTACGGGGCCACCATACGGCTCGCCCTGGACCTGGGGTGGCAGCTGGACGCAGAAAGAAGGTGCTCCCGAGGCGGCGGCGGCCAGGAGTTCGGCTACTCGCTCCAGCAGCACGTCACGGCTGCCCTCCAGCAGCCGGCACCGTAGCAGCTCTCGGGCCATCGTGAGCGCGGCCCTGGAGTTCGCCTGCTCCCGTCAGGTGTGCGGCGCTGTGGCCGCGGCATGGTTCGAAGCTCTTGGTGCTGACCGCACCTGCCGCGGTGTGAGGGCAGGCAGCGTTTGGCCGCGTCGCCCGCGCCCTGCAGCGCCCTACAGAGTGCGAGCTGCCTGAGGCGCAAGGTTGAGGCCGCCCTGGGCCGGCGGCACGGCGTGGACGGGCCACGCCGCCCAGCGGTCAGCGTTGGCAGTCGGTTCGCTTGACATCAGGGCGGCGAGGCGACGAAATGCGAGGCGGCGGAAGAAGGACTCCGGCGCACCCCTACCTAGTGCACCAAATGTCGGATTTCAGGTTCCGGCAGACCCTTGAGGTTCGAACACTGGGGTGCGCACGAAGATCTTTCCCCTACCAGCTCACGTCTCGAAGTCTCGCAAAGGATCTAGGCTAGAAAGAAGAACACACAAGGGACACGAGGTTTATACTGGTTCAGGCCACCATTGTAGTGTAATACCCTACTCCAGTGTGTGGTGTGGTGGATTGCCTCAGGGGCTGATGATGAAGAATACAAAGGGAGAACAGCCTCGTGAGGGGCTATTCTTGAGCTGGTGCAATGAACTGCTAGGGTGAGTTCAGTCGCTTCTCTCTAGTCTATGCGTCTTCTTGAGATAGATGCTCGATGCCTCTACTCTGTGGTGGCTAGTCCTATTTATAGAGGGAGGCCCTGGGCCTCTTCCCAAATAATGAGCGGGAAGGGCGCCAACAATTGGCCATTTTGAAGGGGAACATCTAGTACACTTATCCTGACTAAAGTTGGTCTTCAGCTACCAAAGGCTCTAACGATGACGCCGTCCTGGGCTCCACGATGACCTCCATCCTGCCGTTCTGCTGGTCTTGGTCTTGTTGCACCGAAATGGTAACCTTTGCCTGATGCCTTGGTCTGTGCTTGCCCCCTTTGCACCGAAAGGGAAACAAGGACACTACACAGGCCGGCGCCCGCCTGGCGCCCGCCTGGTCTCGATCGTCATGGCTTGCGTCATGGGCTCCTCGGGAGGTACCCTGCCTTGATCTCTCCGCCTCCTCGCGAGCTTGCCTGAGGAGGCTGCTCCTGAGGAAGCTTCCTGTCATCCGCCCCGCGAGGCTCGGCCCCTCGCGAGGGTCTTGAGCTTGAGCTGGTGAAGCTGGGCTGCATTGGGCCCCCACTTGAGCCACGCTGCAGGCCGCAGGCAGGCAAGTCTGGGGACCCCCGTTCCCAGAACGCCGACAAAGGGTGATCCTGTGTTTGAGCTTAAACAATTACCTGATACTCTTAAATATGCTTATCTTGATGAAAAGAAGATATATCCTATTATTATTAGTGCTAACCTTTCAGAGCATGAAGAAGAGAAATTATTGAAAACTCTGAAGAAGCACTGTGCTGCTATTGGATATACTCTTGATGATCTTAAGGGCATTAGTCCCACTCTATGCCAGCACAAAATAAAACTGGAGAAAGATGCTAAACCAGTTGTTGATCACCAACGACGGTTAAATCCTAAGATGTAGGAAGTGGTAAGAAATGAAATACTAAAGCTTCTGGAGGCAGGTATAATGTATCATGTTGCTGATAGTCAGTGGGTAAGTCCTGTCCACTGTGTCCCTAAGAACGGAGGTATTACTGTTTTTCCTAATGATAAGGATGAATTGATCCCACAAAGATGGTAATTGATTTCCGCGAATTAAATAAAGCTACTAGAGAAGATCATTACCCTCTACCTTTTATTGATCAAATGCTAGGACATTATCCAAACATACACATTTTTTCTTTCTGGATGGTTCTTCTGGTTTCTCTCAAATACCTGTGTTAAAAGAGGATCAGGATAAGACCACTTTTACTTGCCCTTCGGTACCTTTGCTTATAGATGTATGCCTTTTGGTTTATGTAATGCACCTCCTACCTTTCAAAGATGTATGACTGCTATATTCTCTGAATTTTGTGAAAAGATTGTTGAGGTTTTCATGGATGATTTCTTTGTGTATGGAACTTCTTTTGATGGTAGCTTAAGCAACCTTGATCAAGTCTTGCAGAGATGTGAAGAAACTAATATTGTCTTGAATTGGGAGAAGTGCCACTTTATGGTTAATGAAGGTATTGTCTTGGGGCATAAAATTTCTGAAAGAGTTATTGAAGTTGATAAAGCTGAAGTTGATGCTATTTAAAAGATGTCGTGTCCTAAGGACATCAAAGGTATAAGAAGTTTCCTTGGTCATGCTGGTTTTTATAGGAGGTTCATTAAAGACTTCTAAAAAATTCTAGGCCTCTGACTAATCTCTTACAAAAAGATGTTCCTTTTGTCTTTGATGATGATTGTGTAGAAGCATTTGAAATACTTAAGAAAGCCTTGATTTCTGCACCTATTGTTCAACCACCTGATTGGCATTTACCCTTTGAAATTATGTGTGATGCTAGTGATTATGCTGAAGGTGCTGTTCTAGGACAAAGAGTTGATAAGAAATTAAATGTTATCCAATATGCTAGTAAAACTCTATACAATGCCCAGAGAAATTATGCTACTACTGAAAAAGAATTTCTAGCAGTTGTGTTTGCTTGTGATAAGTTCAGACCTTCTATTGTTGATTCCAAAGTAACTGTTCACACTGATCATGCTGCTATTAAATACCTTATGGAAAAGAAAGATGCTAAACCTAGACTTACTAGATGGGTTCTCTTGCTACAAGAATTTGATTTTCATATTATTGGTAGAAAGGGAGCT
This sequence comes from Triticum timopheevii, assembly GCA_963921465.1. Lineage (NCBI taxonomy): Eukaryota > Viridiplantae > Streptophyta > Magnoliopsida > Poales > Poaceae > Triticum > Triticum timopheevii. The sequence continues at coordinate 100,165,523 of OY997264.1, read as the reverse complement.
GAGAACCCCGTTGCAGACAACTTGTCTAGGTTAGAGAATGTTCTTGATGGCCCACTACCTATTGATGATAGCTTTCCTGATGAAAAATTAGCTGTCATAAATGCTTCTCGTACTGCTCCATGGTACGCTGATTATGCTAATTACATTGTTGCTAAATTTATACCACCTAGTTTCACATACTAGCAAAAGAAAAAGTTTTTCTATGATTTAAGACATTCCTTCTGGGATGACCCGCACCTTTATAAAGGAGTAGATGGTGTTATTAGACGTTGTGTACCTAAGCATGAACAGGAACAGATCCGACGCAAGTGTCACTCCGAGGCTTATGGAGGACACCACGCTGGAGAAGGAACTGAAGGAAATATGCCCTAGAGGCAATAATAAAGTTATTGTTTATTTCCTTATATCATGATAAATGTTTATTATTCATGCTAGAATTGTATTAACCGGAAACATAATACATGTGTGAATACATAGACAAACATAGTGTCACTAGTATGCCTCTACTTGACTAGCTCGTTGAATCAAAGATGGTTAAGTTTCCTAGCCATAGACATGAGTTGTCATTTGATTAACGGGATCACATCATTAGAAGAATGATGTGATTGACATGACCCATTCCGTTAGCCTAGCAGTTGATCGTTTAGTATGTTGCTATTGCTTTCTTCATGACTTATACATGTTCCTGTAACTATGAGATTATGCAACTCCCGTTTACCGGAGGAACACTTTGGGTGCTACCAAACGTCACAACGTAACTGGGTGATTATAAAGGAGTACTACAGGTGTCTCCAAAGGTACATGTTGAGTTGGCATATTTCGAGATTAGGTTTTGTCACTCCGATTGTCGGAGAGGTATCTCTGGGCCCTCTCGGTAATGCACATCACTATAAGCCTTGCAAGCAATGTAGCTAATGAGTTAGTTATGGAATGATGCATTACGTAACTAGTAAAGAGACTTGCCGGTAACGAGATTGAACTAGGTATTGGATACCGACGATCGAATCTCGGGCAAGTAACATACCGATGACAAAGGGAACAACGTATGTTGTTATGCGGTTTGACCGATAAAGATCTTCGTAGAATATGTCGGAACCAATATGGGCATCCAGGTTCCGCTATTGGTTATTGACCGAGAATAGTTCTAGGTCATGTCTACATAGTTCTCGAACCCGTAGGGTCCGCACACTTAACGTTACGATGATAGTTTTATTATGAGTTGATAAAGTTTTGATGTACCGAAGTTTGTTCGGAGTCCCGGATGTGATCACGGACATGACGAGGAGTCTCGAAATGGTCGAGACATAAAGATTGATATATTGGACGACTATATTCGGACACCGGAAGTGTTCCGGACGTTTTCGGAGATAACCGGAGTGCTGGAGGGTTACCGGAACCCCCCCCCCCCCTGGAGAAGTAACGGGCCTTATGGGACTTAGTGGAGAGAGAGAGGGGCGGCCAGGGTGGGCCATCCGCCCCCTCCCCCTCTGGTCCGAATTGGACTAGGAAGGGGGGGCGGCGCCCCCTCTTTCCTTCTCCCCTTCCCCCTTCCTTTCCCCCTCCTAGTAGGAGTAGGAAAGGGGAGTCCTACTCCTACTAGGAGGAGGATTCCTCCTCCTGGCGCGCCCTCTAGGGCCGGCCGGCCTCCCCCCTTGCTCCTTTATATACGGGGGCGGGGGGGCACCTCTAGGGATAACAACACAAGTTGATCTACGGATCATTCCTTAGCCGTGTGCGGTGCCCCCCTCCACCATATTCCACCTCGGTCATATCGTCGCGGAGTTTAGGCGAAGCCCTACGCCGGTAGAGCATCATCATCGTCACCACGCCGTCGTGCTGATGGAACTCATCCCTGAAGCTTTGCTGGATCGGAGCCCGGGGATCGTCATCGAGCTGAACGTGTGCTGAACTCGGAGGTGTCGTACGTTCGGTGCTTGGATCGGCCGATCGTGAAGACGTACGACTACATCAACCACGTTGTCATAACGCTTCCGCTTATGGTCTACGAGGGTACGTGGACAACACTCTCCCCTCTTGTTGCTATGTCATCACCATGATCTTGCGTGTGCGTAGGAATTTTTTTGAAATTACTACGTTCCCCAACAGTGGCATCCGAGCCTGGTTTTATGCGTAGATGTCATATGCACGAGTAGAACACAAGTGAGTTGTGGGCGATACAAGTCATACTGCTTACCAGCATGTCATACTTTGGTTCGGCGGTATTGTGAGATGAAGCGGCCCGGACCGACATTACGCGTACGCTTACGCGAGACTGGTTTCACCGTTACGAGCACTCGTGCTTAAAGGTGGCTAGCGGGTGTCTGTCTCTCTCACTTTAGCTGAATCGAGTGTGGCTACGCCCGGTCCTTGCGAAGGTTAAAACAGCACTAACTTGACGAACTATCGTTGTGGTTTTGATGCGTAGGTAAGAACGGTTCTTGCTAAGCCCGTAGCAGCCACGTAAAATTTGCAACAACAAAGTAGAGGACGTCTAACTTGTTTTTGCAGGGCATGTTGTGATGTGATATGGTCAAGACATGATGCTATATTTTATTGTATGAGATGATCATGTTTTGTAACCGAAGTTATCGGCAACTGGCAGGAGCCATATAGTTGTCGCTTTGTTGTATGTAATGCAAACGCCCTGTAATTGCTTTACTTTATCACTAAGCGGTAGCAATAGTCGTAGAAGCAATAGATGGCGTAACGACAATGATGCTACGATGGAGATCAAGGTGTCGCGCCGGTGACGATGGTGATCACGACGGTGCTTTGAAGATGGAGATCACAAGCACAAGATGATGATGGCCATATCATATCACTTATATTGATTGCATGTGATGTTTATCCTTTATGCATCTTATCTTGCTTTGATTGACGGTAGCATTTTAAGATGATCTCTCACTAATTATCAAGAAGTGTTCTCCCTGAGTATGCACCGTTGCGAAAGTTCTTCGTGCTGAGACACCACGTGATGATCGGGTGTGATAGGCACTACGTTCAAATACAACGGGTGCAAAACAGTTGCACACGCGGAATACTCAGGTTAAACTTGACGAGCCTAGCATATACAGATATGGCCTCGGAACATGGAGACCAAAAGGTCGAACGTGAATCATATAGTAGATATGATCAACATAGTGATGTTCACCATTGAAACTACTCCATCTCACGTGATGATCGGACATGGTTTAGTTGATTTGGATCACGTGATCACTTAGATGACTAGAGAGATGTCTGTCTAAGTGGGAGTTCTTTAGTAATATGATTAATTGAACTTAAATTTATCATGAACTTAGTCCTGGTAGTATTTTGCAAATTATGTTGTAGATCAATAGCTCGCGTTGTTGCTTTCATATGTTTATTTTGATATGTTCCTAGAGAAAATTGTGTTGAAAAATGTTAGTAGCTATGATGCGGATTCGATCTGTGATCTGAGGTTTATCCTCGTTGCTGCATAGAAGAATTATGTCCTTAATGCACCGCTAGGTGACAGACCTATTGCAGGAGCAGATGCAGACGTTATGAACATTTGGCTAGCTCAATATGATGACTACTAGATAGTTTAGTGCACCATGCTTAACGGCTTAGAATCGGGACTTCAAGGACGTTTTGAACGTCATGGACCATATGAGATGTTCCAGGAAGTTAATATTTCAAGTAAATACCCGAGTTGAGAGATATGAAGTCTCCAACAAGTTCTATAGCTAAAAGATGGAGGAGAATCACTCAACTAGTGAGCATGTGCTCAGATTGTCTGGATACTTCAATCGCTTGAATCAAGTGGGAGTTAATCTTCCAGATAAGATAGTGATTGACAGAATTCTCTAGTCACCATCACGAAGTTAGTAGAACTTCGTGATGAACTATAATATGCAAGGGATGACGAAAATGATTCCCAAGCTCTTCGTGATGTTGAAATCGACGAAGGTAGAAATCAAGAAAGAGCATCAAGTGTTGATGATTGACAAGACCACTAGTTTCAAGAAAAGGGCAAAGGGAAAGAAAGGGAACTTCAAGTGGAAAGACAAGCAAGTTGTCACTCCCACGAAGAAGCCCAAAGCTGAACCAAAGCCTGACTGAGTGCTTACACTGCAAAGGAAATGGTCACTGGAAACGGAAATACCCTGAATATTTGGTGGATAAGAAGGATGGCAAATGAACAAGGGTATATTTGATATACAGGTTATTGATGTGTACCTTACTAGTGTTTATAGTAGCCCCTAAGTATTTGATACTTGTTCGGTTGCTAAAAATTAGTAACTCGAAACAGGAGATACAGAATAAACAGAGACTAGTTGAGGGTGAAGTGACGATGTATGTTGGAAGTGGTTCCAAGATTGATATGATCATCATCGCACACTCCCTATACTTTCGGGATTAGTGTTAAACCTAAATAAATGTTATTTGGCGTTTGCGTTGAGCATGAATATGATTTGATCATGTTTATTGCGATACGGTTATTCATTTAAAGTTAGAGAATAATTGTTATTCTGTTTACATGAATAAGACCTTCGATGGTCATACACCCAATGAACATAGTTTGTTGGATCTCGATCGTAGTGATACACATATTCATAATATTGATGCCAAAAGATGCAAAGTTAATAATGATAGTGCAACTTATTTGTGGCACTGCCGTTTGGGTCATATCGGTGTAAAGCGCATGAAGAAACTCCATAAAGATGGATTGTCGGAATCACTTGGTTATGAATCATTTTATACTTCCGAACCGTGCCTTTTGGGCAAGATGACTAAAACTCCGTTCTCCGAAACAATGGAACAAGCTACTGACTTATTGGAAATAATACATACCGATGTATGCGATCCAGTGAGTGTTGATGCTCGTGGCAAGTATCGTTATTTTCTGACCTTCACAAGATGATTTGAGCAGATATGGGTATATCTACTTGATGAAACATAAGTCTGAGATAGTTGAAAGGTTCAAAGTCGGAGTGAAGTAGAAAATCATCATAACAAGAAAAATAAAATTTCTGCGATCTAATTACGGAGATGAATATTTGAGTTACGAGTTTGGTCTTCAATTAAAACAATGTGGAATAGTTTCACAGCTCACGCCACCTGGAACACCACAATGTTATGGTGTGTCCGAACATCGTAACCGCACTTTATTGGATATGGTGCGATCTATGATGTCTCTTATTGATTTACCATTATCGTTTTGGGGTTATGCATTAGAGACAGCTGCATTCACGTTAAAAGGGCACCATCTAGATCCGTTGAGACGACACTATATGAACTGTGGTTTAGCAAGAAACCCAAGTTGTCGTTTCTTAAAGTTTGGGGCTACGATGCTTATGTGAAAAAGTTTCATGCTGATAAGCTCAAACCCAAATCAGAGAAGTGCGTCTTCATAGAATACCCAAAGGAAACTGTTGGGTACACCTTCTATCACAGATCCGAAGGCAAAAACATTCTTTTCTTAGAATGGATCCTTTCTAGAGAAGGAGTTTCTCTCGAAAGAAGTGAGTGGGAGGAAAGTAGAACTTGATAAGGTAATTGTACCTTCTCCCGAATTGGAAAGTAGTTCATCACAGAAATCAGTTCCAGTGATTCTTGCACCAATTAGTGAGGAAGTTAATGATGATGATCATGAAACTTCAGATCAAGTTATTACAGAAACTCATAGGTTTTCCAGAGTACGGTCCGCACCAGAGTGGTACGGTGATCCTATTCTGGAAATCATGTTACTAGACCATGATGAACCTATGAACTATGAGGAAGCGATGATGAGCCCAGATTCCGCAAAATGGCTTGAGGCCATGAAATCTGAGATGGGATCCATGTATAAGAACAAAGTGTGGACTTTGGTGGAGTTGCCCGATGATCGGCAAACCATAGAAAATTAAATGGATCTTCAAGAGGAAGACGGACGTTGATAGTAGTGTTACTATCTACAAAGCTCGACTTGTCGCAAAAAGGGTTTTGACAAGTTCAAGGTGTTGACTACAATGAGATTTTCTCAACTGTAGCGATGCTTAAGTCTGTCCGAATCATGTTAGCAATTGCCACAATTTATGAAATCTGGCAAATGGATGTCAAAACTGCATTCGTTAATGGTTTTCTTAAAGAAGAGTTGTATATGATGCAACCAGAAGGTTTTGTCAATCCTAAAGGTGCTAACAAAATATGCAAGCTCTAGCAATCCATCTATGGAATGGTGCAAGCATCTCGGAGTTGGAATATACGCTTTGATAAGTTGATCAAAGCATATAGTTTTATACAGACTTGCAGTGAAGCCTGTATTTACAAGAAAGTGAGTGGGAGCACTACAACATTTCTGATAAGTATATGTGAATGACATATTTTTCGGAAATAATGTAGAATTATTCTGCAAAGCATAAAGGAGTGTTTGAAAGGAGTTTTTTCAAAGAAAGACCTCGGCAAAGCTACTTACATATTGAGCATCAAGATCTATTGAGATAGATCAAGACGCTTGATAAGATTTTCAATGAGTACATACCTTGACAAGATTTTGAAGTAGTTCAAAATGGACCAGTCAAAGAAAGAGTTCTTGCCTGTGTTACAAAGGTATAAAATTGAGTAAGACTCAAATCCCGACAACAGCAGAAAATAGAAAGAGAATGAAAGTCATTCCCTATGCCTCAGTCATAGGTTCTATAAAGTATGCTATACTATGTACCAGACCTATTGTATACCTTGCTCTGAATTTGGCAAGGGAGTACAATAGTGATCTAGGAGTAGATCACTGGACATTGGTCAAGAATATCCTTAGTGAGGACTAAGGAAATATTTCTCGATTATGGAGGTGATAAAACAGCCCGTCGTAAAGAGTTACATCGGTGCAAGCTTTTACACCGATCCAGATGTCTCTAAGTCTCAATCTGGATACATATTGAAAGTGGGAGCAATTAGCTAGAGTAGCTCCGTGCAGAGCATTGTAGACATAGAATATTTGCAGAATACATATGGCTCTGATGTGACAGACCCGTTGACTAAGCTTCTTCCACGAGTAAAACATGATCACACCTCAGTACTCTTTGGGTGTTAATCACATAGCGATGTGAACTAGATTATTGACTCTAGTAAACCCTTTGGGTGTTGGTCACATGATGATGTGAACTATGGGTGTTAATCATATACAGATATGAATATTGGTGTTAAATCACATGGCGATGTGAACTAGATTATTGACTCTAGTGCAAGTGGGAGACTGAAGGAAATATGCCCTAGAGGCAATAACAAAGGTATTATTTATTTCCTTATATCATGATAAATGTTTATTATTCATGCTAGATTTGTATTAACCGGAAACATAATACATGTGTGAATACATAGACAAACATAGTGTCACTAGTATGCCTCTACTTGACTAGCTCGTTGAATCAAAGATGGTTAAGTTTCCTAGCCATAGACATGAGTTGTCATTTGATTAACGGGATCACATCATTAGGAGAATGATGTTATTGCATGACCCATTCCGTTAGCCTAGAACTTGATTGTTTAGTATGTTGCTATTGCTTTCTTCATGACTTATACAAGTTCCTGTAACTATGAGATTATGCAACTCCCGTTTACCGGAGGAACACTTTGGGTGCTACCAAACGTCACAACGTAACTGGGTGATTATAAAGGAGTACTACAGGTGTCTCCAAAGGTACATGTTGAGTTGGCGTATTTCGAGATTAGGTTTTGTCACTCCGATTGTCGGAGAGGTATCTTTGGGCCCTCTCGGTAATGCACATCACTATAAGCCTTGCAAGCAATGTAGCTAATGAGTTAGTTACGGAATGATGCATTATGTAACGAGTAAAGAGACTTGCCGGTAACGAGATTGAACTAGGTATTGGATACCGACGATCGAATCTCGGGCAAGTAACATACCGATGACAAAGGGAACAACGTATGTTGTTATGCGGTTTGACCGATAAAGATCTTCGTAGAATATGTAGGAACCAATATGGGCATCCAGGTTCCGCTATTGGTTATTGACCGAGAATAGTTCTAGGTCATGTCTACATAGTTCTCGAACCCGTAGGGTCCGCATGCTTAACGTTATGATGACAGTTTTATTATGAGTTTATAAAGTTTTGATGTACCGAAGTTTGTTCGGAGTCCCGTATGTGATCACAGACATGACGAGGAGTCTCGAAATGGTCGAGACATACAGATTGATATATTGGACGACTATATTCGGACACCAGAAGTGTTCCGGACGTTTTCGGAGAAAACCGGAGTGCCGGAGGGTTACCGGAACCCCCCCCCCCCCCAGGAGAAGTAATGGGCCTTATGGGCCTTAGTGGAGAGAGAGGGGCGGCCAGGGTGGGCCGCGCGCCCCTCCCCCTCTTGTCCGAATTGGACTAGGAAGGGGGGGCGGCGCCCCCTCTTTCCTTCTCCCCTTCCCCCTTCCTTTCCCCCTCCTAGTAGGAGTAGGAAAGGGGAGTCCTACTCCTACTAGGAGGAGGATTCCTCCTCCTGGCGCGCCCTCTAGGGCCGGCCGGCCTCCCCCCTTGCTCCTTTATATACGGGGGCAGGGGGGCACCTCTAGGGATAACAACACAAGTTGATCTACGGATCGTTCCTTAGCCGTGTGAGGTGCCCCCCTCCACCATATTCCACCTCGGTCATATCGTCGCGGAGTTTAGGCGAAGCCCTGCGCCGGTAGAGCATCATCATCGTCACCACGCCGTCGTGCTGATCGAACTCATCCCCGAAGCTTTGCTGGATCGGAGCCCGGGGATCGTCATCGAGCTGAACGTGTGCTGAACTCGGAGGTGCCGTACGTTCGGTGCTTGGATCGGTCGATCGTGAAGACATACGACTACATCAACCGCGTTGTCATAACTCTTCCGCTTACGGACTACGAGGGTACGTGGACAACACTCTCCCCTCTCGTTGCTATGTCATCACCATGATCTTGCGTGTGCGTAGGAATTTTTTTGAAATTACTACGTTCCCCAAGAGGAACTGCACATAAGGTGTTGAAATCCGGTTTTTATTGGCCTACTATTTTCAAAGATGCCCATAAGTTTGTCTTGTCTTGCGACGGATGTCAAAGAATTGGTAATATTAGTAGACGTCAAGAAATGCCTATGAACTATTCACTTGTTTTTGAACCATTTGATGTTTCGGGCTTTGATTATATGGGACATTTTCCTTCCTCTAATGGGTATACACATATTTTAGTTGCTGTTGATTACATTACTAAGTGGGTAGAAGCTATTCCAACTAGTAGTGCTGATCATAACACTTCTATTAAGATGCTTAAAGAAGTTATTTTTCCGAGGTTTGGAGTCCCTAGATATTTAATGACTGATGGTGGTTCACATTTTATTCATGGTGCTTTTCGTAAAATGCTTGCTTAGTATGATGTTAATCATAGAATTGCATCTCCATACCATCCATAGTCTAGTGGTCAAGTAGAATTGAGTAATAGAGAGATTAAATTAATTTTGCAAAAGACTGTTAATAGGTCTAGAAAGAATTGGTCCAAGAAACTTGATGATGCATTATGGGCCTATAGAACTACATATAAAAATCCTATGGGTATGTCTCCACATAAAATGGTTTATGGAAAAGCATGTCACTTACCTCTCGAACTAGAACACAAGGCATATAGGGCTATTAAAGAGCTCAATTATGATTTCAAACTTGCCGGTGAGAATAGGCTATTTGACATTAGCTCACTTGATGAATGGAGAACCCAGGCTTATGAGAACGTCAAACTGTTTAAAGAAAAAGTTAAAAGATGGCATGACAAAAGGATACAAAAGCGTGAGTTTAATGTAGGTGATTATGTCTTGCTATACAACTCTCATTTAAGATTTTTTGCAGGAAAACTTCTCTCTAAATGGGAAGGTCCTTACGTTATCGAGGAGGTCTATCGTTCCGGTGCCATCAAAATCAACAACGTCGAAGGCACAAATCCGAAGGTGGTGAACGGTCAAAGAATCAAACATTATATCTCAGGTAATCCCATAAATGTTGAAACCAATGTTATTGACACCGTAACCCTGGAGGAGTACATAAGGGACACTTTCCAGAACATTTCAGACTCCGAAAAGGAATAGGTATGTGGTACGGTAAGTAAACCGACTCCAAAACAGTCCTAATAGCAATTTTTCTCCGTTTTGGAATATTTAAAAAATTAGGAAAATAAGAAGTAGTCCAAAGGAGACATGAGGCATCCACGAGGGTGGAGGGCGCGCCCTACCCCCTGGGCGCACCCTCCTGCCTCGTGGACACCTCGTGTGCCCTCCAGACTCTGTTTTCTTGCACGATACTTCTTTTGGTCGGTAAAAATTCATTATATAATCTCCCGAAGGTTTTGACCACTGTACCATGATGAAATCCTCTGTTTTTGTTTTGAGTTGTTTCTGCAGTAGTTCTAGAGTAAGATGTCTTCTCAAGAGTCAGTCCGAGAGAGTCGGGTATCTCACCCGACACCGGGGCCAAGGGCGAACAGCGATCCTGACCACTTTGGGCTATCAACGGAGGAAGAGATGGAGGCCGACTTGAAAAGGATAGATGCCATGGAGGAGGCTCAAGAAGTCACCTCTTGTCTCCAAGCCAGATTCATGATGGAGGAACTTCAGAGCTCAGCAATTCCAAATTCGGTCATCCCTCCCAATGCTAGATTTATTTCTTATGAAAATATAAAAAAGAGTGTTACTTGTTCTCCCACAGCTATGCAACATCCATGGGTGAAAGGAGCTTTAACCGTCACGGGTGAACTCCGTAAGGAAGTAATGGATCTTAAGCAGCAATTCAATAAGCTCGAGGAAGAGAACCGCATCCTAAGGGGCATCATCGCCAAGAATATCACATCACCACCTCTGAAGAAAGAGACATAAACACATGGGTATGGGCACTCCCCTTGGCAACTGCCAAGCTTGGGGGAGGTGCCCCGGTATCGTATCACCATCACACTTCTATCTTTATCGTTTTTCTTAGTTCGATCCTTTTGGTTATATCTTGACCTAGTAGAATAAAGTTTTAGTTCAATCTAGCTTTGAGTTTTGTGTTGATCCCTATCTATGTAATCGAGTCCATGAGCTATATATAATAAAGATTAGTTTTGAGTTGAGGGCTTTGCTATATTTCTTTGATCTTGAGGGAATAAAAAAAGAAAAAGAGAAATAAAAAGATCATATTGACCTTATGGAGAGTAATGACTTCACACATAAAGAGTATGATGAATAAAAGTTGTTGAGAGTTGACAAACATAGTTTTGGTCATCGTTGCAATTAATAGGAAATAATAAAGAAAGAGAGGTTTTCACATATAAATATACTATATTGGACATCTTTTATGATTGTGAGCACTCATTAAAATATGACATGCTAAAAAGTTGATGTTGGACAAGGAAGACAACATAATGAGTTATGTTTGCTTATATCCGAAATAAATTATATTGTCATGGATCATCCAACATGTTGAACTTGCCTTTCCCCCTCATGCTAGCCAAATTCTTTGTACCAAGTAGAGATACTACTTGTGCTTCCAAACATCCCTAAACCCAGTTTTGCCATGAGAGTCCACCATACCTACATATGGATTGAGTAAGATCCTTCAAGTAAGTTGTCATCGGTGCAAGCAATAAAAATTGCTCTTTAAATATGTATGATTTATTAGTGTGAAGAAAATAAGCTTTATACGAGCTTGTGATATGGAAGAAATAAAAGCGACGGACTGCATAACAAAGGTTCCTATCTCAAGTGGCAATATAAAGTGATGTTCTTTTGCATTAAAATTTTGTGCATCCAACCATAAAAGTGCATGACAACCTCTGCTTCCCTCTGCGAAGGTTCTATCTTTTATTTTTATCTTCTACCTTCATACAAGAGTCATGGTGATCTTCACCTTTCCTTTTTATACTTTATCCTTTGGCAAGCACTATGTGTTGGAAAGATCCTGATATATATATATATATATATATATATATATATATATATATATATATATATATATATATATATATAATTGGATGTAGGTTTTCATAAAATATTATTGTTGACATTACCCTTGATGTAAAAGGTTGGGAGGCAAAACTATAAGCCCCTATCTTTCTCTCTGTCTGATTAAAACTTCATACCCATAAGTATCGTGTGAGTGTTAGAAATTGTGAAAGACTAAATGATAGTTCAATATGTGGACTTGCTGAAAAGCTCTTATATTAACTCTTTCTGATGTTATGGTAAATTGCAATTGCTTCAATGACTGAGATTATAGTTTGCTAGTTTTCAATGAAGTTTCTGATTCATACTTTACATCGTGAATAGATTGTTACTTTAGCATAAAAAATCATATGACAATACATATGTTGTTGTTCTAAGAATGATCATGATGCCCTCATGTCCGTATTTTATTTTATCGACACCTCTATCTCTAAACATGTGGACATATTTTTCGATATCGGCTTCCGCTTGAGGACAAGCGAGGTCTAAGCTTGGGGGAGTTGATACGTCCATTTTGCATCATGCTTTTATATCAATATTTATTGCATTATGGGATGTTACTACACATTATGTCACAATACTTATGCCTTTTCTCTCTTATTTTACAAGGTTTACATGAAGAGGGAGAATGCCGGCAGCTGGAATTCTGGGCTGGAAAAGGAGCAAATATTAGAGACCTATTCTGCACAACTCCAAAAGTCCTGAAACTCCATGAAAGTCAGTTTTGAAATATATTGAAAATATTGAGCGAAAAAGCACCAGAGGGGGGCCACCCACCGTCCACGAGGGTGGAGGGCGTGCCCTACCCCCTGGGCGTGCCCCCTGCCTCGTGGGCCACCTGGCAGGCCCCAATTCCCATCTTCTGCTATATGGTGTATTTTTCCCTGGAAAAAATCATAAGGAAGCTTTCGGGACGAAGCGCCGCCGTCTCGAGGCGGAACCTTGGTGGAACCAATTTAGGGCTCCGGTCGAGCTGTTCTGCCGGGGAAACATCCCTCTAGGAGGGGGAAATTGTCACCATCGTCATCACCATCGATCCTCTCATCGAGAGGGGGTCAATCTCCATCAACATCTTCACCAGCACCATCTCCTCTCAAAACCCTAGTTCATCTCTTGTAATCTCTGTCTCAAAACCTCAGATTGGTATATGTGGGTTGCTAGTAGTGTTGATTACTCCTTGTAGTTGATGTTAGTTGGTTTATTCGGTGGAAGATCATATGTTCAGATCCTTTATGCATATTAATACCCCTCTGATTATGAACATGAATATGATTTGTGAGTAGTTACGTTTGTTCCTGGGGACATGAAGTCTTGTTATAAGTAGTCATGTGAATTTGGTATTCGTTCGATATTTTGATGAGATGTATGTTGTCTCTCCTCTAGTGATGTTAAGTGAACGTCGACTACATGACACTTCACCATGATTTGGGCCTAGGGGAAGGCATTGGGAAGTAATAAGTAGATTATGGGTTGCTAGAGTGACAGAAGCTTAAACCCTAGTTTATGCATTGCTTCGTAAGGGGCTGATTTGGATCCATATGTTTCATGCTATGGTTAGGTTTACCTTAATTCTTCTTTCATAGTTGCGGATGCTTGTGAGAGGGGTTAATCATAAGTGGGATGCTTGTCCAAGGAAGGGCAGTACCCAAGCAGCGGTCCACCCACATATCAAATTATCAAAGTAACAAACGCGAATCATATGAGCATGATGAAAACTAGCTTGACGATAATTCCCATGTGTCCTCGGGAGCGCTTTGCTTTATATAAGAGTTTGTCCAGGCTTGTACTTTGCTACAAAAAGGATTGGGCCACCTTGCTGCACCTTAGTTACTTTTGTTACTTGTTACCCGTGACGAGTTATCTTATCACAAAACTATCTGTTACCTATAATTTCAGTGCTTGCAGAGAATACCTTACTGAAAACCACTTGTCATTTCCTTTTGCTCCTTGTTGGGTTCGACACTCTTACTTATCGAAAGGACTACGATAGATCCCCTATACTTGTGGGTCATCATTATACCATGGGCCAATCACGCGGGTTGATGTCCGAGCACTACTAGTCGCTCAGCGTCTGGACCTGAAGCCTTTCACGAAGCTCGGGTGCTTCCTCCCTGACTATGAAGATTGTACCGCCGACATTGAGGACTGATTGTCAATGACAATGTGTCACTACTGCCTTTCTATGGCTAAACTTTGAATTTATGCACGGCGAAACTATGTGATGTAACTAAACTGTGGTCCTGAACTAGCGTAGGTCGCTCTAGTTAATTAGTTTGGGTATGAGGAACTTTGTCATTTATGTTTACTATTGGTTGCTTTTATTTTGCTAATCATGCCTCTTTGTTTTCTTAAGTACATTATGTTATATATTATCGTTTAATTCATCAACTCATGATGCAGGTACATAGATCAGAGATGGCGAAGGACTACTACGCCGTGTATGTTGGGAGGGTTCCAGGAGTCTACGACCACTAGCCAGCCGCTCAGGCCCAGGTGCACAGGTACTCGGGTGCTAGCCACAGAGGGTTCGACACAAGAGCCGAAGCGGAAAGTAGTTACTTGAGGTGGACACTCCAGCATGAGCAGGGGCGGGACCACCAGTACTACATAGTCGCACTCTTGCTCATGCTGATCGCTCTTCTCTTCTACATCATGGTTTAGATAGAGATGATGAAACTTGTGTTTGTGCCATAGCATAACATGTATGAAAAATGATGCACGGTGGCTGAGCCACAACTACTATGTCAGTTATATGATCATGCAAAGCAATATGACAATGAATGCTCAAGTCATCAAACGGAAGCAGTGGAAGTTGCATGGCAATATATCTCGGAATGACCATGGAAAAGCCATAATAGGTAGGTATGGTGGCTATTTTGAGGAAGATATAATAAGGCTTATGTGTGATAGAGCGTATCATATCACGGGGTTTGTATGCACCGGCGAAGTTTGCACTGAGTCTCGAGATGAAAAAGGGCAATGCACGGTACCGTAGAGGCTAGCAAATTGTGGAAAGGTAAGAGTGCGTATAATCCATGGACTCACATTAGTCATAAAGAACTCATATACTTATTGCAAAAGTTTATCAGCCCTCGAAGCAAAGTACTACTACGCATGCCCCTAGAGGGATATATTGGTAGGAAAGACCATCACTCGTCCCCCGACCGCCACTCATAAGGAAGACAATCAAGGATAAATTGCACTCTAAATTTCATAGCATAATGAGAGACTATACGTGCATGCTTCGGGAATCACAAACCTTAACACCAATCTTCTTACTTAACCACAACCGTTTACTAGTACTTCCCACATATTCCATCTCTATATCGCAAAACTATTGCAAGGATTCAAACATATCATATTCAGTGATCCATAAGTTTTATGTAGGATTTTATGACTAACCATGCAATCGACCCATTCTTGTTGACTCTCTAAATAGATATAAGTGAAGCATGAGAGTTTAATTCTTTCTACAAAAGATCATGCTCTAACAAATATAAGTGAAGCAAAATAGCATTGTACGAACATCCGTTTTCTATGTGAAGAGAAACAGGTAATCCACACTTCAAATGATATAAGTGAAGCACATGAAGCATTCTATAGCCATACTCAAAAGATATAAGTGAAGTTCAATGAGCATTCTATAAAGCCATACTCAAAAGATATAAGTGAAGTGCAATGAGCATTCTATAAATCGACCATGGACTATCTCATACCAGCATGGTGCATAAAAGCAAAGTGAAAAATAAACACAAAAGACGCTCCAAGATTTACACATATCACATGAATGAAACGAATCCGAAAAGATATCGTTACTTGTTGAAGAAAGATGGGATGCCTTCCAGGGCATCCCCAAGGTTAGACGCCTGAGTCTCCTTGAATATTTACTTGGGGTGCCTTGGGTATCCCCAAGCTTGAGATCTTGCCTCTCATCCTTCTCTTCACATCGAGACCTCCTCGATCTTCGAACACTTCATCCACACAAAACTTAAACGAACTTTTAGTGGCGGGTTTAGTGAAAATGGCAATGAAATCCCATCATGTACTGCTGCAACATTATTGTATAATTATAAAAAAACATTACCCACTTTATGTTATCACAATTCTATGGCCCCAAGTCAAGGAGGCTTCAACAAGAATTCAAACATACGCAAATAATGAAGCTATAACAGCAATATGTGAAAACAGGACAGTCTGTAAATATTTGAACATCCACCATACTTCTGTAACTCTAACAATTCTGATAAATTAGGAAAAATAAAAATTTTGTATAGAAAGACAGTGCAAAAAGTTTCAGAACCGTTTGACGTTCCAGTAAAAAATGTAAAATCACGCACTACAGCCAAAGTTTTTGTTTTGCACCGCACAAACCAACAAGCAATCTACCCATCCTAAAGGCAAATCTTGGCACATTATTTTTATAATACAATGGAATTGTACAAGGGGATAATTATTTTTGTTGAAAAGTTTCTGTAATTAAGATTCACAAAGTTTCCGTGAGCATGAACAAAGTTCAAGGAGCTCCCCCACTTCAACAATGCTTGTCTCTCTCACTTTCACTTTCCTTTTTGAAAAGTTTTGTGTTCCACTCTATATTTTTTGTTTTAAAACTTTATAAAAGCACTCAACAGAAATAAATGACTCTCTAAAACTTCTGGGTTGTCTCCCTGGCAGCGCTTTTTTTAAAGCCATTAAGCTAGGCATAGAATGCTCAAGTAAGGGATCCACACGGATCCCAAGGTATATCAATGCCAATTTGAATTAGCAATGATTTGGCATTTAGTAGTGAGCACAAAGCAACATATATCAAGCAATGACGAAGTCTAACTCTCTTCCTATGCATCGGCATGTCATACAAGAATAATTCATGCACATCAAGTAAAGGCCAATACATAGCATAAGTAGTTTCTTGCAATTTTATAGTGTTGGAAACATAGAGAGGTGGAGATGTAGTTCCTCTCTCATAATAATTGCAAGTAGGAGCAGCAAGCACATGCATATTATATTCATCAAAATCATCATGTGCGACGGTAAAAGGCAACCCATCAATGTAATCCTTAATAAGAGCAAACTTCTCCGATATAGTGTAGTTTGGAGAATTCAAAAAGATAATAGGACTATCATGTGTGGGTGCAATAGCAACAATTTCATGTTTAACATAAGGAACAATAGCAAGTTCATCTCCAATAGCATAATTCATATTGACATTTTGGCCACAAGCATAGCAAGCATCATCAAAAAGGGATATTTCAAATGAATCAATGGGATCATAGCAATTATCATAGCATTCATCCTTCGGTAAGAATGAAGGGACATTAAACAATGTATGAGTTGAATAGTTACTCTCATTAGAAGGTGGGAACGGGTAGCTAATCCGCTTTTCCTCCTTTTTTCTTCACTCTCCTCATCATCTTTTTCATCCAATGAGCTCACAGTTTCATCAATTCCTTCTTCCATAGATTCCTGCAAAATAGTAGTCTCTTCTTGGACAGCGGAGACTTTCTCAATAAACGGATCAATGTCGGAATTGTATTTATAATTATCATAGCAATATTTAAGGATAGCAAAATTTTCAGGTCTATAAACTGAATCATCAAAATCTTCAAACTTTTCGAACAAAGATTCAATTTCATAAGCACCCTTAAAAGCAACAAATTCTTCTATTCGTTCCACATCATAATAATCATATCTACCATTAGCATAAGAAGCTAAGGTTTCATTATCATTAAATTTGCATGAAAAGGAAAGGTGTGGAGCATTCATCCTAGAGCAACAAGTATAATCATATCTCAAGCATAGCTCCCGAGCATACCAATGCAACATATGAATTTGATCCCATAACAATTTCCCTTTATGAGTCAAGCGATAATCCCTAAAGTATTCACGTTGATCCAACGTTACTCCCGTTATCTAGTTTAATGGGGTTTTCTCAGCATTATCAAAGTAGTGCATAATATTTTTCACATAATGAGTCCCCATCTCCATGAGTAGCAAGTACCACTAATTTTTTTGGTATTTCGTGTTCCATATCCATAACTAAAGACAAAGAACAACTTAGAATAGGAAATAGAAACTACTTAGTGATAAAGCAAAGAAGCACACATGAGAATATTCACCCCCACGCTATTGCTCCCCGGCAATGGCACTAGAAAAAGGTCTTGATAATCCACAAGTATAGGGGATCGTTTGTAGCCTTCTTCGATAAATAAGAGTGTCGAACCCAACGAGGAGCTAAAGGCAAAACAAATATTCCCTCAAGTTCTATCGACCACCGATACAACTCTAGGAACACTTGACGTTTGCTTTACCGGAAACAAGTATGAAACTATTTTGCAAGAATAAAACTAGAAGTACTTTGCGAGAATAAAACTATGAATAAATTGCAAGGAAATAAAAGTAGATAGCTTTTGTCAACAAGAAAGTCATTTGTCCCTAGGCAATCGATAACAAGTACCAGTAATCATTCTTGTAATTTTATATGAGGGAGAGGCATGAGCTAACATAATTTCTCTACTTGGATCATATGCACTTATGATTGGAAATCTAGCAAGCATGCGCAACTAGTAAAGATCATTAAGATCGTGAAACCCAACCATAGCATTAAGTATCAAGTCCTCTTTACTCCCATACGCCATAACCCACTTATCCGCGTTTAGGCTGTTGTCACCCCTGCAACACTAACAATAAGCAAACCATGAACATATTGCAACACCCTATAGCGGGGGGCCTTCACGTTTGCGTGAGAACGGAGGACACCATAGGACAGCACCAAAAATAAAATATACAATCATACCAACCAAGATCACGATTAACCCATAGGACAAAGCGGATCTACTCAAACATCATAGGATAGCCAAATATCATTGAGAAATAATATATGGAGTTGAGCACCATGTTTAAGTAGAGATTACAGCGGGGAGAAGAGGTGTTACACCGCTGCATAGAGGGGGAGAAAGTTGGTGTTGACGGTAGCATGCTTGTTGATGTAGATCGTCGTCCCGATCGTTGCCCCGGCGGCACTCCGGCGCCACCGGAAGCGAGGGGGAGAGAGCCCCCCTCCTTCCTCTTCTTCCTTGCCCTTAGATGGGAGAAGAGTTTCCCCTCTGGTCCATGGCCTCCATGGCGGCGGAGGGGCAGGAGCCCCTCCAAGATTGGATCTCCCTCTTTGTTCTGTACTGTTTCGCGCTCTCATGATCTGGCCGAAAACCGTTTCTTGTATTCCCGAAGATCCGTAACTCCGATTGCGCTGATCTTTTTACACGATTTTTAGGATATAAGCTTCCTTGCGCCCGAAGTACAACTCCAGTCGACGTTCGAGGAGGGCAACACCCACCACCATGCGCCAGGGGCCTGGGGTGCGCCCTGGTGTCTCGTAGTCCGTGTGGGGCTCCATTTGCGGTGATTCCAACTCCCAAAAATCACAAATATTCCAAAATAATTCTCCGTGGAGTTGCATCACGTTTGGACTTCGTTTGATATGGATTTTCTGCGATACAAAAACAGGCAAGGAACTGACACTGGGCACTGGATAAGTAAGTTAGTCCAAATAAATCATATAAAAATTTACCAAAAGTATGTAAAAGTTGAATAATATTGGCATGAAACAATCAAAAATTATAGATACGACGGAGACGTATCAGGCCACCTGCTCCGGGGGACCAAGTGGGCTGAATATGGGTGGGAACCAGCCCACTAGCACCCCCCCCCCAAGGGCCCAAGGCGCCTAGGGTTGGAAACCCTCGGGGGTGGGGGCGCCTCCCATCTGCTTTGGGGGCAAGCTACCTCTCCTTGGCCACCCCCCCCCTCTAGATGCATCTAGGGGGTCGGGCCCCTCTCTCCTTCACCCTATAAATAGAGGGGGTGGGAGGGCAGCCGCACCTCAACCCCTGGCGCAGCCCTCACCCCTCCTACACCTACTCCTCCTCCGTTGAGCTTGGCGAAGCTCTGTCGGAGAACCACGAGCTCCACTACCACGCCGTCGTGCTGCCGGAGTTCTCCCTCAACTTCTTCTTCCCCCTTGCTGGATCAAGGAGGAGACGTCCCCGGGCTGTACGTGTGTTGAACGCGGAGGCGCCGTCCGTCCGACGCTTGGATCAGATCTTCCGCGATTTGAATCGCCGCGAGTATGATCCATCAACCGCGTTCTTGTAACACTTCCGCTTAGCGATCTTCAAGGGTATGAAGATGCACCCCCTCTCTCTCGTTGCTAGCATCTCCTGGATTGATCTTGGTGACACGTAGGATTTTTTTGAATTATTACTACGTTCCCCAACAAGATCCCAACTATATGTTGAGGGGCCAATGATGTATGATGGGTGGTGATATCGGTATGCAACCGAATTACCGCAGATGGGAAATACTTGGTAGGTTTCCAAGTATCAAAGATAGAGGGGAATAATATTATGCAGTTTGGTCATGAGCGTGTAAGACTGCATGACTCCAACGTAAGTTGCAATTTCAAAGTAAAGATCATGCAATGAGCTCAATTCTTTGGATGAGATTCCACCAAACCATTTTGAGTCTAGACATTAGGACAAATTTCTAAACTTCAATCGAAGGGACATAGAGAAGGCACTCAAGGAGAATTCTGCAGTGTTATCAATTCGATTTGCTTGAAATCGATGTCAGGATAATGAGCCAATTGTTTTGTGTGGAAAAAATCACACTTGGGACCATCATATAGATGTGTCTTTTAGAACCATGGAACACCTGAATAGTCTAGTCAATGGATGGGAAGAGCCACTTACCTCAACTTGATGCATTCAAGGAGTCTGAGTGGTTCAGAGTAGACTTTAAGGTGTGCGAGCCTTAAAATTAGCTTTCCTGTGTCACATGTAATGCACACAAAATCCAAATATTGTTAGAATTTAGCATCATAATAATCATAAACCAACAAAATTTATGATAGTTTCGGTTTCAACCCGATGTCCGGATGACCAAGGCGAGTATGCCAAGTTTGTCATGTACAAGACACTCTGGAAAACTATCTCGTACGCAAAATATGCTACGGGTTGTGTCGTGTGTGTAGTACAATCCAAATGATACATAGAGAATGTGCTTGTCATATCCGTTGCATATGGTAAAGAGAAGTTATTTTTCTTTGTTGTTATCATAAGTTTCACTATGAAAACTATTTGACGGATAACTCTATAATTTAGTAGATCACAAGTTAAACCAGGAAGCTATAAAGCATCCTGACGTTACTCGAGTACCCAGAGGGACAGTAAATATGACTCGAGTTGAGCCAACAAATACCTTATCGCGTCCAGCGATTTTAAAATATCTCCTTTCTCTCAACGAGAGTGGAAACATTTCACTTCCCTGAGTATAGAGTTTGTGGTGCATATGTCCACAAGGCACAAATCATCTTTCATCAGATTGACCCCCATAGAAATCTGTATATAGACATGAAGATTCTCAATATAAAAATCACTCAGATATATGGAATACATACAAATGTATTTGTACCAAAATGTTCATACAATATATTGTGATATACAATATATGATGACAACAATACTTATGTTCTTATAGAACATTGTAAGTGGACATAAATTATGTTGACCACTCAGGAGATTGAGAGACTAGACGAAGTCGTCAAACATGTTAGTTGAGTCATATTCAACCATCATATTCTCCGTGCCCATAGGGTCCCGTCAATGTTGGTGATGTCGGGTTGAAGGTTGAAGTGAGCATCGAACCTTTGCCCTTGAGGTCTGTTGTGTCCTAGTAATTGTTGATACAGAATAACCAGATGCAGAGATCTGAATCGATAATGCCTTATCATGTATAAGACAATATTTTTATGTTAGCGTTGTGATTCCGACCAGAGGTTAATCATGTGGTCTTGGATTGCACACTATTCCACGAGACACAAGAGTGATCATGATGTCCATGTCCAGGTAGGGTAGTGGTGGCGATTGAGGGCGAATGCCTCAAATTCTCTAGCCATCGGTTACCAGAGATAATTAATTTACTATTAGTAAATTAAATATCATCATGGTAATGTTGCAAAATTAATGGATATTTCAAGAAGTTATCTTCAAACCATTAATGTGAATCTCAAATTGCTAAGCATGACACCTTGAAGGTAATCTCCAAAATGAAGTAGATCTCGCAGCACTAGGGAGTATAATCTGATGAAATCAGTAAATACTCACTCGTAATACCATATGTCATGACTTAGAAAAATATGTGGGAGAGCTCTTTGTAAAGCAATCATAATGATGACAAAATATAGGCTTTATCAGTAGGGTAATCTGCATAGGCAGTAGATCCATATGACTATCGTGTGATCTCAAGCAAAAAAATCACCTTAAATTTTGCATCTGTATTTACAAGAAATTGGAAATCTCAATTGCAAATAGACATATTAATCCGACGCCCGAACCGCCGCTCGATCCCCTCCTCAACACGGCGCTACTGACGGAGGGAGTAGCCGTCGGCGCATCCCATCGGTCTCCGATGGTCACCGGCTCGTCGCTGGCGAGCCCTCCTCATCGGAAGAGGAGACGACGGCGGTGGGTGTCTGGCGCAGTGGAATGGTGGCGAAGCCGACGTTCGTCGGAGCCCATGGCGCAGGCACGGCGGCAGCCACGGGCACGGCCGGCGGAGCGCAGGGAGCGCGGCCACGGCCTGGCGCGTGCGCAGGCGGCGAGGCCACGGCGCGGGCGGGTGCGGCCACGGCCAGGCGCGGGCATGAAGTCGTCAGTCGTTGGCGAAGGCGGAAGAGGGCCGAGGCGGCGGGCACCGTCTCGGCTCAGTTGGCGCTGGGGCCGTGTCATGCGGCGCGGTGGCTGGGTCCTGCGGCATTGTGGCCACTGCCCGGTGCGGGCTCAGGCGCGGCGCGGGGCCTGACTCGTCGTGTACTCGCCTTCTCTGCTGCGGCTGGTACGCGGAGTCCAGGCCGAGGGCTCTGTGACTTCAACGCCAGGGAGTGGTTCGTCGCTTCGCTCAGAGAAGAAGAGCGTTCTGATAACGTGTTCGAGATCGACATGAACAAATGATCAAACTTCCCTTTTGCATTAGATGAAGTGCTATATATAGCACTGGAACGGGCGTTTCCAAAGGGGCTTCGGTTCGGACGGAACCGACGCGATTGCAGAAAGCAACCGCCGTTACATGCGGGGATTAATCCCTTAATTACTATGTTAATTAATCTTAACAATTAGCAGAGGGTTAGGTATTTAAGTCAAACATGTTTAACCTGAGCCTATTATATAAAATCATCGCAGGACGGCCAAAAAGACTACACATAAGCTTATAGGCTAGATAAAGATCATGAGAGGACGGTCCGAGCACCCGTGGCAGGGTCGCTGGACCAGATGTGGTGGGTGTCGAAGTGTTGTCTGATGGCCTCGGCAGGCTTGTCGCCGATTGCACTATGTCAATTTAGTACATGAAGAGGAGTGCATGTAGTCATGCTTTAGAGATATTTAGCCATGTTGATGAACTTGTTAACAAATCTCAATGTCGTTTCTAGTGATTGATCGCTAGGTGCGCCTTGAATTATTCTAACATACTTGATGAAATACGCAGCTCTCCTGCTTATAACAGAGAGCAGACCGTCCGTCAAAAAAGAATTACGCAGCTCTCCTGCGCATCTTCCAAAAACATGGCTATCTCATGTTGCAGACAGAAAACTTATTGCAGATATTTATAAGTACAACCGACTTCTTCATGTACTATAAATACAGACCATTTTCTTTTTAGCAAAAATACAGACCGTATGCTAGCAATGAAAGAGTAACACTTCAGAAAGAACGCTCCTGTGTTCAGCCTCCCTTCTCTATCTCCACCCTTATTCTGATTCTAATAAAACAGACTTACTTTTCTTTTACAGCTGTAATGCAAAGCAAACAACTGCTCACAGAAAGCAAAAGCAGCACCCAGGAAACTTCATTTGTACTCCCTCCGTCCGAAAATACTTGTCATCAAAATGGATAAAAGGAGATGTATATAGAACTAAAATACATCTAGATACATCAATTTTTATCCATTTTGATGACAAGTATTTCCGGACGGAGGGAGTACCAGATTATACACTTGTCATATAGCAGATCATTATAGTATTATCTACTTCCTCCGTCCCAAAATAAGTGTCGCCGATTTAGTACCGGTGGGAGTAGATCCCAAAAAACGCATCACAAGCATATCAGCGTGAACATAGGATGCAGCATGCCTCAGCACACAGATGTTATGTATGTCCCATAGAATCCCTGAGTGGTTAAGCTAGTGTCCTAGAACTGGCTAAGCAACAAACCTCGTGAAACTGATCCTACCTAGGGTCAACATGCTGCTATCTCGAGGAAAATCTGGCGTTACTGTCTTAGCCAGATGAGCGGTTGTGCCTCACACAAACAAGGTCATCTAACTTGTTTCCGTCCATCTTGTATAGAGATACGCCACCCATTTGGGCGTGGTGTTCCTGAGCCTCACTTCTCAGGCTCTTGAGCGGGAGCAACTCCCACTTGCTGTAGTTTGAATTCCTCCGTGTTTCGCTCATATCTGAAGTTCCTGATATCGGCCCGTAGTCTGGGTCAACTATTCCCCATACCTTGCAATTGCTAAATGGCCCCGGTTCATCTGCTTGACCCGTTTCACGCCTTTTCAAACGAAAAGCTGCAGCATGCGCTCTTCTGATCTCTTCTCTGCTTGGCACATCCGACCAATCTTCCACCCGTTGTGCTCTCATTGGGGAATGAATCCGAATTATCTGCATACAGAAAAGGTAATTAGAATGGAGAAAAGATAACTTTATCTACACAAATCGGAAAGAGAGGGCAGCTGAGACTTACTCCGAGGCACTCCAGAAGTTGGTAATAAGCTCGGCCTTGCAATGGGTTGTGTCCTTTCCTAGGGGCTGAGAAGTATCTCGTCCTGAAATAATGAAGTGGGCAGAATACATACTTATACAAAACCACAGACGAAAATGATGATACAGAGATCTAGAGATATTACACCCATGCATCAAAACTCACCATTCTGTGTAGCCAGGATCAACCGTAAAACCATAAATGTCAACAATATCACACATGGAAAGGGCCAATTCTACGGACTTCATACCAGTTCCTTTAGCACCTCTTCTTAGGACTATGCCTTGAAAAAGGTAAACGGGATTCGGAAGTTCCTGCCAGGTAAAACAATCATCTGGTGTTCAATACAGATTATACAAAAAATAATAACTTGTTCCACATTTGTTCCCCTCTCAAGAACCCAGAAATAACAATAAATAGCACATGCTCAGCTCAACAAAATATAGGCAAATATATTACCTTTATCACTGCATTTATTTCTTTATGTGTCAGACTTTTTATAATAAGCGCCTCATCAGCTGCAAGTTTAAATGTGAAAGTTAGATCATGGTTTAAATATGTTAAATATGAATAATTCTCACATCTCAACATGATCAGCTGTAAAATTGGAAACTAGACTGAAGGGCATTGTCATGTGATTTCTCATACTTTCATCAGTAACAGAAATAAACTAATGAATAGCCCATCTTGCGAAGGTCCTTTCTCATCAGTTGATGCCAAGGCTTGGGGAAATGGTGTCGTCTAATCAGAGCGCCTTCGTCGCTGGTAGAAGTATCCACGACAACCTCAGGGTTTGCCGGGTACTTTTTTTGAGTAACCACGCATTTTATATTAAATAAACATAGTACAATTAGTACAAACATATGTGGAGATCATCAGACAAACATGACGAAGACAAATGTCCCAGAAACTATGTGAAGGACCTCAAGAAAATAAATTTTACACAAAGTTCCCTTGAGGTCTCTGCACATATCGAAGCCAACAACTGCCACCAAACTCCAGCGTTGCCGAGGCACTTGCCGAAAGAGAACTGCAGCCTCCAACATCTCAAGATCGAGGGCGGCATGATCGCAAATTGGCTTTTAGAGCCGATGAACAGAGCCGCTGCAAGCAACCAGGCACTTGTCTCTGTGGCATGTCGGCTGGGGAACATCCCCATGCTGGCCTAGACCCGGATCCATCGCTTCCCGCCGATGAAGTCGAGGGAGAACATTGGAACCGCTGCCGTCGGACCACAAATCCCACTTCTGGACTAACATCTTGTCCTGACCCATGGCACCACTGTGAAAGATGAGAGACACAGACGACACAACAAACAACTAATCTCACTGCCTCAAATAGCCAGCAAGAAAACGAGGCCACCGACTTCTCGACACCGCCATGAAGGTCGTTGTCAGGGTATTGCTCAAGCTTGACATCGCACGTGCCTTCAACTCCATCTCTTGCCTGTTTCTTCTCGAAATTCTTCAGCACCTCGGCGTCGGTTCGCACTTGGGCGAGTGGATCTTCATCCTACTGTCCACAGCCAATACGCGTGTTTTGCTCAATGGCATGCCATGATCTTCCATCCACCATGCCAGGGGGCTCTCTTGCTCCTCCTCTGAGGTTGATACGATCAGCATATCTCTCCTTGTCATGGTGCTCTGCCCACCAATCCTGAAGCAGATCAACTGTATCATCCGCGACTTTCTTTGGCATGGACGCAAAGCTGTCAACTAACAAAAGCTGTGTTAGCTGCTCGAGCTCGGTGGTTTTGGCATCAGGGGTTTACAGCACACTGACGTAGCACTTCGCGCTGAGTGGCTTTGGTTGCCGATGATTGACCCCTCTCGTCCTTGGCGTCATCTCCATCTCCCATGTGATCCAGAAGTACGTCAAATCTTTCACGTCTTGACTGTTTGGCCTCTCGGTGACGGCCAAGCATGTTGCTTGTGGGAGAAATTATTGGCTCAACGGTAAGGACATCTCGGAGATTGCCCCGTCCATCCTCTCCCCGGTGTCGCACCGTCATCGTAAGCACTGCTTGGTCCATGAGGGACTGTCAGAGCGCGCACGGATACAAGACAGCTGAGGCACTCTAGGGTCAGCAGTGTTTGGTGGAGTATGTTGAGATTTGGCGCCGTCTTCGTACCGTCATTCTTTTGCCCATCCCAGATCGCATTGAATGGCGTTGGACGATCGACGGCCAGTACACGGACAATTCATGTTAACATGTCTCGGCTCCACCAGCGCTTAGCATTCGTGGCCGACTTGGAATACTTGAGCACCACTATGTGTCCAATTTTTGTTTGGTTGCCAAATCAAAAGAGATGTTGGACTTCCCCACAACTAGCTTGGCACGGCTTGCCGCACGCGGACAGTTGTGCCCTTTGTGACCAGGCCTCGGAAACTATGCAACACCTCCTCATCGAGTGTGTCCCTTCAACCGATAGATTTGGCATGAGGTGCTCTCTTGGAGTCGGTGTCAGCTTCACGGGAGGTAGGGTCCCTCGGGCCGGCTGGAGATGGGCCTAGCTTCATGTTCTCAACTTAAAGGGAGAAAAGCCTGAAGCAGCACAAGGTTGTGGAGGAACAACTCCACCTTTGCTCCTACAAAGTGTACAACATTAGGGTTGAAGGAACTACTTCAACGGTTGCACTAGATATCACTCTAGAGGCGAATGTAGGCCAATATGGCAGCAGGAGTTCAATCCAAAACTCCTAGAGCACAAGATCTTAGATAAGAACACCAAGTTCTATTATAGGTAGTGGGGGTACATGGTCCAATTCCAAACTAGAGGTGAGGACCTCTATTTATAAGGCTTTGGGAAGCCTTCACATCTCACTTCTACTTATAGCTAGAACACTATAAAACATTACTTAAGATTCACCATTCTACTCATAGCTACTCATGATAGTGTTGAAATTCTTCACAAATCGCCTATAGAAAGTTGCAAGGCCATGGAAACTTCTTATCTAGAAATGGTCCTCGGAGTTGGCCATTCTAGGATTGCTTCAACCTTAGAATCATCCACACGAATGACATCGCATGTTACGACAAATCTAGGAAAAGAAGTTGTGTTTGCAAGACAACACATTTCTTCAAGTTGACATAGAGCTCATTTTCCTTTAGAACTCCTAGCACCTCCCGAATGTGTTCAAAGTGTTCATCCTCATCCTTGCTATAGATCAAGAATGTCATCAAATCAACTACAACAAAGAGGGATGAGAGGGCTTAAGGACTTGATTCATCAAGTGCATGAAGGTATTGGTGCATTTGAGAGTCCAAATGGCATGACTAGCCATTCAAACAACCCTTCCTTTATCTTGAAGGATGTTTTCCATTCATCCCCGGGTCTGATGCGAATTTGATGATATATACCTTATAGTGATCTTGTTGATGGCTCTACTATCCACACACATGCGCCAAGATCCATCTTTCTTTGGCCTGATTAGGGCTACTACAGCACATGGGCTAATACTTTCTTGAATGTGCCCCCTTTGCAACAATTCCTCCACCTTCTCCTATAGATCATGCTCTTTGGGGCTCATTCGATAGTGTGGAAGATTAGGAAGACTTGCTCTCGGAATCAAGTCAATTCTATGTTGAATTCCTCTCATCGGTGGCAAGCCTTGTGGCTCTTCAAGTATGTTCTAAATTCTGCTAATAAGCCATGTACATTTGTTGGAATTTCGACAGCCATGTGCTCTTCTCCTTTTACAATAAGTGCAGCATACAAATCTGCCTCTTTCAAGTCTTCATAAACTCGTTGGAAATGTGGGAGATAGTTAACATGCTTTTTCCCCTCCTCCTTAAGAGGTATTACCATCAATTTTGTTTGGTAGAATAATGATCTTTCTCTTGTTCCAAATGAAAGAGTAAGAATTTTCCTTCCCTTTATGTGTAGTATCCACATCATTTTGCCAAGGTCTCCCAAGAACATGGTTGGCATCCATGTCAACCACATCACATAACACATTTGAGCGATAATACTTGCGCAAAGGAAGTGGCGGGATGCATTGTTTGGTGATCCTCATATTCACTCATTTCTTGATCCACCCAATAGTGTAGGGATTTGGATGATCATGAGTTTCAAACTTCAAATGGTTCACCAAATTCTGGGGGATAAGATTCTCGCACCTGCAACTATCAATTACTAATTTGCATACCTTGCCATTCACCGTGCATTTGCTCTCAAATATTTTCTTTCGTTGTGTGCCATCAAGGTGTGGTGTGGAACATAGGAGATACTGATTCACACATGCCCCTCTTCACCTTCTTGACAAACCTCTTGTCCCTCTACATCTTCAGCTTTATATTCTAACCAAAGCACACGCTTATGCACAATTATGTGCAGATTAAGCACAGTTATGCATTAGGCGTTTTCCTAGTGCCTAGAGCATAGGCACACTTAAGCGCCCGCCTAGGCGCGCCTTTCTTAGCTATGCCTAGAAGAGCCTTCGACATGAGGATATGGAGCCTTAGTTCTCTGTCTTGTCCTCACAAACCTCTTGGCCTTTTAAGGGTAGAGCTTGTTCTTGATCAATGGAATACATTTGTTGCATCATGAATCGATCTTGAATAACATCATTGAGACCATTGATGTACCTTGCAACTTGTTGATCTTTAGTTTCGGCAAGGTTGCACCTCATTTGTGGCCTTAGAAACTCCTATGTGCAATCTAAAATAATCATATTTCCTTGAGCACAATTTTGAAATTGGATAAATAGGATCCGGTCATAATCAGCGGGCGAAAATCTCCCTTTCAAAAGACTTTTCATTTGCCGCCAAGTTCTCACACAAGATTCTCTTCTCAGTCTATGTTCTCCTTGAACACGATGCCACCATGCACCGGCTCCTCCTTTCAGCTTGTATATGACCAAAGGAACTCTACGATCTTTCAAAACCTCCATGACCTCAAAGAAAGTCTCCACTTCATATAACCAATCAAGGCACCCTTCAATATCAACATTTCCTTAAAAGTTGGGATCTCGGCTTTCACCTTGTATGTATCCCTTGCATATGTAGGGTTGGGTACTCTCTGATATGCATAGAGATCAGGTTCTTCAAGGGCATCATCATATTCTTCACCTTTAGAAGTTTCAACATAAATCGGCCTTCTTGAAGTACGATGAACTGCACATTGTTGTGGTGGTCCCCTGGCCGAACAAATAAAAGGGAATTCTCACGATCCCTGATATGGGCGAACCCACCGAAAACAAGCCACATTTAGCTCATCGTCCGGCAACAGGGAGATCCTACACTGGTGACTGGTGGGCCATCATTTCACTGCTTCCCCCAATGCCTTAGGAAGGGTCTTGCCTCTCTCGCCATCAATGGACCGCAACAACAACAACAACAAAGCCTTTAGTCCCAAACAAGTTGGGGTAAGCTAGAGGTGAAACCCATAAGATCTCGCGACCAACTCATGGCTATGGCGCATGAATAGCAAGCTTCCACGCACCCCTGTCCATAGTTAGTTCTTTGGTGATACTCCAATCCTTCAGGTCTCTCTTAACGGACTCCTTCCATGTCAAATTCGGTCTACCCCGAACTCTCCTGACATTCTCCGCACGCTTTAGCCGTCCGCTATGCACTGGAGCTTCTGGAGGCCTGCGTTGAATATGTTCAAACCATCTCAGACGATGTTGGGCAAGCTTCTCTTCAATTGGTGCTACCCCAACTCTATCTCGTATATCATCATTCCGGACTCGATCCTTCCTCGTGTGGCCACACATCCATCTCAACATACGCATCTCAACCACACCTAGCTGCTGAACATGTCGCCTTTTAGTCGGCCAACACTCAGCGCCATACAGCATTGCGGGTCAAACCGCTGTCCTGTAGAACTTGCCTTAGCTTTTGTGGCACTCTCTTGTCACAGAAATGCCAGAAGCTTGGCGCCACTTCATCCATCCGGCTTTGATTCGATGGTTCACATCTTCATCAATACCCCCATCCTCCTGCAGCATTGACCCCAAATATCGAGAGGTGTCCTTCTGAGGCACCACCTGCCCATCAAGGCTAACCTCCTCCTCACACTTAGTAGTACTGAAACCCATCAATGGACCGCAACGGATGCATATTCGGCAGCGAGCGGGCTTCTATCCAGAGACTCACTTTGCCAAGCGTGGACTCACTTTGCCAAGCGTGGACCCAGGTCAAGGCTGGTGCACACAGATTAGGTTGCTTACTTCTGGCGACCTAGTTCTTCAGGGCTGAGCAGCCCCTTGTCTTCTCCTCTTGCGCATACATCTACGCCATGTCATGTGTATGTAGCTATGTGACGCTCTCCTGAACCCTTTGCTACTCTCTCCCTATCAATGAGATGATATGCAAATCTTCTGCGATTCGCGAAAAAAAAATAGCCGATCTTATTTTTTTTGGAAAGCCAGGAATGAAGTCAACTGGAAGAAATCAGGATTAAAACATTACATGAACCCTTCAGTATTGGTGCCATATTTCGAGCAGCACCCCTAACAACCAAGCGGAAGTCCCTTTTCAGCCCAACATATTTTGCATATTTCTGCAGATGAAAAAAGAAGAACAACGTCGTTATGGAAAATGTTATTTGCATCATTTCCAGAAGGAATGAAAATTTTCAGTTGGCAGAATAGAATTAGTCTATAGCTATAGTCTATATGACACTTAAACAACACAAAGCTAATAAGAATGGCGAACGGCTGACAGGCAAGAAGAACATTAAATTGCCTGATAAGTAATAACAATATAAAGGAGGACATTGCAGGGTCACCAAGTCGATAAAAACATTATCAAAGCTATTACCTTATTGACAGGTGCCTCATTGTCTCGGAAGACAGCATCATGAGCGTCAATCTCTTGTCCAAACTCTGTTTTTAAGAGATCTCCTGAGTTGCCAACGACTGCGCATGTCGCAAACTGGCGTGGATGGAAAGGGGGTTTAGCAGGCAGCAAAATGCTAAGAAGCTCTTCACACAGAGTACGATTGTAGCATTTCTTGGCACCACTGCAGATTTAGAAAAAAAACAAATTTACCGGCATGAGTGGCGTTACTTTATAAGAACAATGCAACAAATCCCCAACTTACAGCTGTGCTATTCTTTTAGGTGCATAATCCAGCCATCCATCAGGTCGCACATCTAAATACTCCCTTGTCAAGACAGTCGTCATGTTGCGGTACTGACATCATGTCAGTATTAACACGTGTATTTACACTGATAAATAAGTTATTTCAGAAGCCATGTGCTGACCTGTTCCCACAAAAGGATTGTCTCACAGACATCATATTCGTATTTTAGTTTCTCAAAAAACTTGAACTGAGCATTATACTGCAAGTCAAGAAACATCATCATTAGTGAATCTTGTTGAATAAAAGCAGCAACTGCATATGAACATGAATGAATACTGACCCAAGTGCTGTTGGTTCCTTCAGGAAACTTAAGGACTAGCTTGCAATGATCAACAATATCTGCTGTGAGGCCAAGTCCCCTGCTTGCCTAAATAAAGTTGAGATTTCAGAGGCAAAGCTAAAATAAGAAGAAACATTAGGAAGTAAAAACAACCACAGCAATCTGGGAAGCGTTGGAATATTTGTGTCAACTTTCAGTTCTTGAGAGGGTTCAATCTGAGCTAAACATAGTTGCATAATATGATGACCATTTTGTCTTTCCAGTACACATGGCATTAACTTCCTTATTAATTCATAGCATGTTATCCTACAGATGGCATCCTCTTCTCCATCTACATCACTAAATTCAAGCTAGTACACAAGAAGTATAAACCATAACAAAGCTTGGGTGTGTTTACAGTTCAGGCACTAGCTCACTTACTACCTTGCAAACATGGTGAACACACAGCCCGAGTAGAAATGCCAGAAAGCAGATTCCCTTTATTGAGAAGGGGATATGAGTCCCTCCATGTCACATGAATGAAACAATGATTTCGGCAGAGTATTGTGGATCCACGATGGACCAATTGCAATTCAGCGGATATGAGTAGGACAAACGCAGCTATTGTCTCCCCCAGTCGGTGTTCCCAATCCCAGTTACCAATTTGCCATATACGCACTTGTGTATGGTGGACTAACGGAACAAATTGATCTCTCCAGAGTGGAAATGCAGGGACGTACCACGCATTGCTGGACGCGGGACTGGAACCTCGAGAGCTCGCGGACCTGGTCGGAGTCGAGATCCAGCCTGCTCGCCTCAGCAGAGGGCTGGTCCGGAGAATCTAGGGTTCGGGCGCGGGGCGCACTCGGGGAGGTGAACGAGGACTGGATGAAAAGGACGGCGAGGCAGAAGGCGAGGGCCAGCCACAGCAGCAGCACGACGGTCGGCCGCCGCGCCGAGGGCTGCTGCGTGGACGGCGATGCCCTGGTCATCGGCGCCGTCGGTCTGGACACACAGAAGCTTGGGCCGGCACTCGGCTGTCGTCATAAGTGGCCGATTGTGTCGTAAGCATCTCACAACAAATGATAGCGCACCCAAATAAAGTTTTAGGGTTAAAAAAATGGATTTTAGGCACCTCAAAAAAAGGGATTTTATATTTTTTTCGTCAATTTTGAGTTGCTTACCACATGTTGACATGTATCACGTGATTAAAAAAATAGGATACCAAAAAATTATCTGCCCTAGCACATGGTGTAAAATAGGACATCAAAACATTTTCTACCCTCCACTAAAAAGCATTTTCTAACTTTGCAAATGATATAAGATAGGGCATCGAAATAAACATGAGCATTGCATCTTTCGACATTTTAAACTACCATTCAAACTTAAACACGATAGACTCGCTTCAAAAGTAGTACGATAAATGAGAGGGGTTAAATGGCTCCCGATCTCATCTGCTCCTGCGCATGTATAGTAAAAATCAAAAGAAATACTAGAATTCAAAAAATTTCACATTCTTTTGGCATGGAAGATGGCATAGTGTGTGAGGTTCGTGCCAAATTTCAGCTCATTTGGACATCTGAGCAGCTCTCAACAAAAAAAATTAAGGTGTGTAAATTTTTTTACTGTTTTGCATTGTTCATGACATTAAGGACAGTATAACCGCATCTAATCCCTGCCCTCTCACGCCCCAGCGATTTTGACCGTCAGATTTTAATCACTAGCTGTCTTTGGCCGTCAGATTCCTAAGTAATCTCGTGGTTTGCCGCTAAGTGGGCTGCCTGTTCTATGAGCAGCTACTCCGATGGCGGAATGAGAGCATTCTAGTTTGTTCGGCCCAGCCTAGCAGATGCAAGAAGCCCATGTAGCCCTCTAGCATTTTTTCTGCCTCCCAATATCCTACACATCGAGAACCCTAATGGAGGAGGCGGCCATGGCTCATGGAGCAGCTGCGGCGCCTTCCCCGTGACATCTACCCCGTGCGGTGATGGCTTTCCTCCGACCCTGAAGCCGTGTGGCGGCGCCTACCACAACTCGTCAGTTCGCCCCGTGCGGTGTAGTCGCTCCTACGACCCCAACCTCACGCGGCAGCGCCTACAGCGACTCATCAGGTGGCTGGTGGCGGCGCTCCCCTCCCTGTCCCTGACCTCTCATCTCTCTCCACCGGGAACCCTCGCATGTCGTCGCCTCCTACTTCCAACTTCCAAGGTTCCTAGTATTTTGCTTTTTTTGTTGAGAGCAGTTCGGATGTCCAAATGAGTTGAAATTTTGCACGGACCTTGCGCACTAAAATGTCTTTCACACAAAAAATTGAATTTTTTAGTATTTGTTTTGATTTTACTGTTCACCGAGATCAGATGAGCTCGGGAGCCAAAATGGGTATTCGTATGATAGACCCACTACTAGGGACACAATACTCATCATCATCCTTGTTGTCGACACGGTTCCAAAACTCCAAGATCACCTCATCCTCACCATCTAGTTGCTCCTCAGCTTTGTCGTCGTGTGACTCCACCTTGATCATCAAGGGGCCTGCATCTTCCTCCTTCTTCATCACTTGTGAGGGGCTAGCCTCGTCCTCCTTCTTGATGGTCTTCTTGCCTTGTGTGTCTCTATTGCCAAAGAATTTGTGCTCTGCATGCATAAGGAGCGGATTTCCTTTGGTGCACCTCGCTATAGTCGACTCATCACTCTCTTGGGCGGTGCGCTACTGCTTGACGAGGCGGTCTTCCTTCTCCTCCTTACGAGACATAATCCGTAATTCGGGAGCGAGGAACTTTGCAACCTCCTAGCTCCTAATGTACAGAAAGTTTAGTTCGGACTTCGGTCGTTGACGGAGCTAAATCCGGCATATCTCAGGGTAGGGGATCCTAAGCTAGGCATCATGGAACGATGACAATAGGAACACGAGGTTTTATCCAGGTTCGGGCTCTCTGAGGAGATAATAACCTACGTCATGATCTGATTCTATTTTTGCGTTGGGGTGTACCAAGTACAAGTGATCTACCACAAGATTGTAACGTGTTTCTACGAGCCTAGCCCCTCGGTTTATATAGGTACCGGGGGTCCTAGGGTTACAAGATCCTAGTCGGCTACATATGAGGCAACATGGTTCTCTAGGGATACAATGTCTTGTGGTAATAGTGTACGTCAAGTCTTCTAGATGTTTCTTGCTGCCCCAAGTGGCCCAGGACGGAACCGACATAGGGTCCTTGGCCTAATGCATCAGATCGGGAGTCAACATGGTGAGAGGACCCATAGCCGGGACGTCGCCGGTAGCCATTGAACCGGTCTTCAAGTCTGGCCGCACCTCGGCTCATCCGAACTACTCTTCATTATTAAATGTCAGTCTCGAAACTGGTTCAACAAAAGCATCCCCTTCCCGATCTGAAATCTAGTGTCGAGCTTTATCCAGGTGCTTAGATCCACCTCAGTTCTGATGAATGTCATGAGAATTTGATCTGAGTTGCTTGGTGGAAATGTTCCTACGCAGCTGGTCCATGGGCACATGATACGTCTCAAATGTATCTATATTTTTTGATTATTGAATACTATCATGTTATTACTTTTATATACTTTTTATAGCAGTTTATATTATTTTCCGGGGCTAACCCATTAATCTAGTGCCCAATGTCAGTTCATGTTTTTTTTTTGCTTGTTTTTGGTTTTACACAAAATCAATACCTAAGAAGGTCCAAACATGATGCCAATTTTGATGATTTTTATGAACCAGAAGGAACACTAGAAGCTTTGCGAGATGAGTCACCGGGGCCCCATAATCCCAGGTGGCGTGGCCAGGGGGTGGTCGCGCCACCTAGGCTTTGTGGCCCCCCTGAGCCACATCTTTGACTTAATTTCACGGTCATAAATTATTATGAATATCAAAACAATCCGCCATTCCTCTAGAAGAGAAATGTCACCGTAGCAAGCCTTTGTTCCGAAGAGATCCCATCTGGAGCCCTGTTCCAGTTCTGCCGAAGGGGGAAACCATTGGACGAGGCATCTTCATCATCCTTGTTGTCTCCATGACCATGTGTGAGTAGTTCCTTAAGGACCTATGGG
Source organism: Triticum timopheevii (assembly GCA_963921465.1). Lineage (NCBI taxonomy): Eukaryota > Viridiplantae > Streptophyta > Magnoliopsida > Poales > Poaceae > Triticum > Triticum timopheevii. Next base: position 100,129,357 of record OY997264.1, on the reverse strand, counting down.
TTCATAATAGTAGTTAGATGGCTCTCTCTCTCTGGATCTTCAATACCATGTTCCCATTCTTCCATGTGTGATTGGGATCAATCCAATGTAATTTTGCGGTGTGCTTGTTGGTACATGATGAATTTTGAGTTTATAATCAGATTGTTCATTGAATCTGTTTGGATCTTTTGAGATTTATTTGTTGTATAATTAAGTAGCTATGTGTGTTTTGTGATCTATTTGTCTTCTCTGTCCAAGATTGATTGGTAGATCTTCAGAGGGAGTGGTGCATAATAGTGGTTCAATCTTGCGATGATTTATATATCCTAGTGACAAAATGGGGACATGTCACGTATTTGTATTATTGCCACTGAGGAGAAAACGACAGGGCTTTATCTTATTGCTAGGTTTCTTCCTGCCTACATTAAGTCATCTTGCTTAAAGTGTTACTCTGTTTTTTATGAACTTAATACTTTGAGATACATGTTGGATAACAGTCTTAGGGTGGAGTAATAGTACTAGATGCATTTGAATTAATGGTCTACTTGTCATGGATGTAATGCCTATATGAGATTATGCTTTGAATGATCATAGCCATACTTGTTGATATTTTTGTCAATTGTCCAACTGTAATTTGTTAACATGTTGATGGCTCCATATTTTATGCATCTTTAGAGCTCATTTGTTGCACATTATCTCCATATATCAAGTTATATCATGTCCCACTGAGCCAATTATATGTCCATATGCATGATTTCTAGTTTTTATCCATTTCATCGTGAGCATTGCATAATCTGTATTCTTTGTTAGTTTTTATTAGTTATCTTTGTCTTTGTGTGTCTTGTAGGTGAGATGAACTTCCCAAGCACTTAGCACGATGAAATGAGTTCAAATGATGGACACCCAGGACCCCGAACTTTGTCATTTTGAAGGTGGAAAAAGTCATTTTTCCAAAGTGCTCCAAATCAAGATCTACAACCAAAATGGATCGGTGTCGTTCATAGAATCCAACAAGCCCAAGGATGCCAAATTCCGAGTTCGTATGAAGAAATGGCAACCGTTTTACCAAAAGAGGTCACGGCAAAGACGGCGTTTCATGCGATCGCTGCTAGTCGCGGGGCTTGTATGAAGCTTAGACATCACCGAAAGTTGCCTCTCATGACTGGATTCTTCGTCGATTTCATCCTCGTTTCTTCCCACAACTTCCTTGGCCTTCAAGGGATGATTTGGGAGAGGATTAGGCTCATCTAGAGCCCTTGGATCAAAGGAGATATGCCACATCAAGGGATGATGTCACCATCAACCCCTAGCCGCCGCCTCCAGATCATTCTTTTCTTCATCACGTTCATCATTCATATCCAAGTCCAGCCGCCGTCCACATCAAGAACACCATTGTGACAACCAAGAGGGAAACCGGAAGGTGCCGCTGCGCCACCATCATCATCATCATCAGTCGCCACACCCTCACCATCATCCCTTGTTCCTCCCCGTCACTATCTCCGTGATGGGTTGTATTAACTCTTGAACCCCTCTTTATGTGATGTTATTTGAGTAATTGTTGGATATGGGTCACTCGATTAGTAAGTGGTTGTTTGATATGTTTAGTCTATTTATATGTGTTGCTTATTTACCTATGCGGTAATTTAGTGATTGGAGACGTTCAATCCATTGGCGTAGTTGGAGAAGTTCAACTCTTAGACCATACATGAAGCTAATAGAATGTTGTGGAAACCAACAGACATGCGAAGTGACAGACACAAACATCTTAAGGGGAACATAATTGTTCTACGAGCACGGTTGTCCATAGAACCTAATGCCTTCATCCGTCCCTCAAACCACGAGGACCTTAATATCTTTGCGTTAGCCACCGCAGGTATGGGACAAGAAGTAGGATGAATGAGTTATCTCAATACATCGCGTCCTAAGGGATAACATTATGTGAGGGACCGTCCACCATCTATAGATTATCGTATCCTATGATGCAGGTACTTGGCATATTCGTAAAGCTTAAATTCATTCCTTGCCTCTACCGAATGAGTCTGTACCTAGATGCCAACAACCTCATCTAAAACATCACATACCTCTCTTAGTTTATTTCTTCGTTTAGTTTAGTATTTATCTTTCGTTCTTTCTAACACTTTAGTTTAATTCTCTTTTTACCGTTCCATAGCAACTTACTTAAGTGAACTATTTCCAAACCCCATTTTGAGTGTGAGTGTAATTGTGTTAGTGACAACACAGTTGCGGAGATTGTGCTGCCATACTATTCGCTCCTTGTGGGATCGACAAACCGCAAAAATTGCTACATAGCCTTACACGACATCACATGTCATTTGCATTCTTTTCAATAAAGATGCCTATAATGAATCTAGCTATGCCCCGGGTCCATTCTTCCACTAATACAAGCTCCTACAAAATTGCTCTTTTATATTTGCTTTTACTCTTGCCGCACAATTATCTATCTATTTGCTCTTAATCTTGTAACTAGCAAGACAAGGGGCTTGACGACTAATATGTCTCCAACGTATCTATAATTTTTTATTGTTCCATGCTATTATATTATCCATCTTGAATGTTTTATATGCATTTATATGCTATTTTATATGATTTTTGGGACTAACCTATTTAACCTAGAGCCTAGTGCCAGTTTCTGTTTTTTCTTTGTTTTTGAGTTTTACAGAAAAGGAATACCAAACGGAGTCCAATTGACCTGCCAATTTACGGAGATTTTTTATGGACCAGAAGAAGCCCCCGAAGCAAAAGAGTTGGTCCGGAAGAGTCCGGAGTCATCCACGAGGGTGGAGGGCACGCCCTACCCCCTGGGCGCACCCCCTACCTCGTGGCTGACTCGGAGACCCCCTGACGTGAAATCGACGCCAAAAATTCCTATAAATACAGAAACCCCCAAAAAGAAACCAAGATTGGGAGTTCCACCGCCGCAAGCCTCTGTAGCCACCAAAAACCAATCGGGACCCTGTTCCAGCACCCTGCCGAAGGGGGATCCATCAATGATGGCCATCTTCATCATCCCAGCACTCTCCATGACGAGGAGGGAGTAGTTCACCCTCGGGGCTGAGGGTATGTACCAGTAGCTATGTTTTTGATCTCTCTCTCTCTCTCGTGTTCTTGATTTGGCACGATCTTGATGTACCGTGAGCTTTGCTATTATAGTTGGATCTTATGATGTTTATCCCTCTCTACCTTCTTGTAATGGATTGAGTTTTCCCTTTGAAGTTATCTTATCGGATTGAGTCTTTAAGGATTTGAGAACACTTGATGTATGTCTTGCGTAGGAGACCCGTGGTGACAATGGGGTGTTATATTGATCCACTTGATGTATGTTTTGGTGATCAACTTGCGGGTTCTGTGACCTTGTGAACTTATGCATAGGCGTTGGCACACATTTTTGTCTTGACTCTCCGGTAGAAACTTTGGCGCACTCTTTGAAATTCTTTGTGTTGGTTTGAATAGATGAATCTGAGATTGTGCGATGCATATCGTATAATCAAACCCGTGGATACTTGTGGTGACATTCGATCATCTAGGTGACATTAGGGTTTTGTTTGATGTGTGTCTTAAGGTGTTATTTTAGTACGAACTTTAGGGCTGTTTGTGACACTTATAGGAATAGCCCAATAAATCGATCAGAAAGAATAACTTTGAGGTGGTTTCGTACCCTACAATAATCTCTTCGTTTGTTCTCCGCTATTAGTGACTTTGGATTGACTCTTTGTTGCACGTTGAGGGATTTTTATATGATCCAAATTTGTTATCATTGTTGAGAGAACTTGCACTAGTGAAAGTATGAACCCTAGGCCTTGTTTCGAAGCATTGCAATACCATTTTCGCTCACTTTTGTTACTTGCTACCTTGTTGTTTTTATATTTTCAGATTACAAAAACCTATATCTACCATCCATATTGCACTTGTATCACCATCTCTTCGCCGAACTAGTGCACCTATACAATTTACCATTGTATTGGGTGTGTTGGGGACACAAGAGACTCTTTGTTATTTGGTTGCAGGGTTCTTTGAGAGAGACCATCTTTATCCTACGCCTCCCACGGATTGATAAACCTTAGGTCATCCACTTGAGGGAAATTTGCTACTGTCCTACAAACCTCTACACTTGGAGGTCCAATAACGTCTACAAGAAGAAGGTTGCGTAGTATACATCAAGCTCTTTTCTGGCGCCGTTGCCGGGGAGGTTAGTGTTTGAAGGTATATCTTTAGATCTTGCAATTGAATCTTTTAGTTTCTTATTTTATGACTAGTTTAGTCTATAAAATATAACTACAAAAAATGGAATTGAGGGTGCCTCATATGCTTCATCTTTTTAATATCTTTCGTGAAATGATAGAAAGGGAAATTGTGCTCAAGCGTTAGAAGAAGAATGCATTAAAATGTTTAGCACTAAATATTTGAATGATGAGTATGATTGCAATGTTGTTAGAATTGATTCCTTGAATATCCATGATGCTAATGATATGCAAAGCCACAAGCTTGGGGATGCTATGTTTGATGAAGATATTTTTAGTCCCCCAAGTTTTGATGTGAATATTTATTATGATGAAAGCATGCCTCCTATTTATGATGATTATATTGATGAAAGTGGGTTTGGAAGAGTCTCAACTTTAGGAAGTAATGATCCCACTATTTTTGAGGGTGTTGAATCTTATTGTGATAATCATGAAAGTGGATTTGGAGAGGTCATGACTTTATTTAGTGATGAATCCACTATTTCGGAAGAGGTTCTAATTGATTATGAGAACGAAGTTGCTATCTATGATGATTATTGTGATGACATGTATTCTATAAAGAATAATGATAACAATGAAACTTGTCATCTTGATTTTAATTTTCAATTGGATTATGCCTCACATGATAGTTATTTTGTTGAATTTGCTCCCACTACTATTCATGAGAAGAAATTTGCTTATGTGGAGAGTAATACAATTTCTATGCTTGTGCATCATGAAAATAATGCTTTATGTGATGGTTATATTGTTGAATTCATTCATGATGCTGATACGTCTCCAACGTATCTACTTTTCCAAACACTTTTGCCCTTGTTTTAGACTCTAACTTGCATGATTTAAATAAAACTAACCCGGACTGACGTTGTTTTCAGCAGAACTACCATGGTGTTGTTTATTGTGCAGAAAACAAAAGTTCTCAGAATGACCTGAAAATCCACGGAGATAACTTTTGGAAAATATAAAAAATACTGGCGAAAGAATCAAGGCCAGGGGGCCCACACCCTGTCCACGAGGGTGGGGGGCGCGCCCCCTCCCCTTGGGCGCGCCCCCTGTCTCATGGGCCCCCTGATGCTCCACCAACCTCAACTCCAACTCTATATATTCCGTTTCACGGAGAAAAAAATCAGAGAGAAAGTTTCATCGCGTTTTACGATACGGAGCCGCTGCCAAGCCCTAATCTCTCTCGGGAGGGCTGATCTGGAGTCCGTTCGGGGCTCCGGAGAGGGGGGTTCGTCGCCGTCGTCATCATCAACCATCCTCCATCACCAATTTCATGATGCTCACCGCCGTGCATGAGTAATTCCATCGTAGGCTTGCTGGACGGTGATGGGTTGGATGAGATTTACCATGTAATCAAGTTAGTTTTGTTCGGGTTTGATCCCTAGTATCCACTATGTTCTGAGATTGATGTTGCTATGACTTTGCTATGCTTAATGCTTGTCACTAGGGCCGAAGTGCCATGATTTCAGATCTGAACCTATTATGTTTTCATGAATATATGTGAGTTCTTGATCCTATCTTGCAAGTCTATAGTCACCTATTATGTGTTATGATCCGACAACCCCAAAGTGACAATAATCGGGATACTTCTGGGTGATGACCGTAGTTTGAGGAGTTCATGTATTCACTATGTGTTAATGCTTTGGTCCGGTTCTCTATTAAAAGGAGGCCTTAATATCCCTTAGCTTCCACTAGGACCCTGCTGCCACGGGAGTGTAGGACAAAAGATGTCATGCAAGTTCTTTTCCATAAGCATGTATGACTATATTTGGAATACATGCCTACATTACATTGATGAACTGGAGCTAGTTCTGTGTCACCCTATGTTATAGCTATTACATGAGGAATCGCATCTGACATAATTATCCATCACTGATCCAATGCCTACGAGCTTTTCACATATTGTGCTTCGCTTATTTACTTTTCCGTTGCTACTGTTACAATCACCACAAAATTGCTATCGTTACTTTTGCCACTGTTACCATTACTATCATACCACTTTGATACTAAATACTTTGCTGCAGATACTAAGTTATCCAGGTGTGGTTGAATTGACAAATCAACTGCTAATACTTAAGAATATTCTTTGGCTCCCCTTGTGTCGAATCAATAAATTGTTGGGGAACGTAGCAGAAATTCAAAATTTTCTACGCAACACCAAGATCTATCTATGGAGAGACTAGCAACAAGGGGAAGGAGAGTGCATCTACATACCCTTGTAGATCGCTAAGCGGAAGCTTCAAGAGAATGGGGTTGAAGGAGTCGTACTCGTCGTGATCCAAATCACCGGAAATCCTAGTGCCGAACGGACGGCACCTTCGCGTTCAACACACGTACAGCCCGGTGACGTCTCCCATGCCTTGATCCAGCAAGGAGAGAGGGAGAGGTTGGGGAAGACTCCGTCCAGCAGCAGCACGATGGCGTGGTGGTGCTGGAGAAGCGTGGCAATCCTGCAGGGCTTCGCCAAGCACCGCGGGAGAAGAGGAGTACTTGGGAGAGGGGAAGGGCTGCGCCAGGGGAAGCGTGTAGCTCCCATGCGCCTCCCCACTATATATAGGGGTGGAGGGGGCTGGTTTCTTGCCCTCCAAGTCCATTGGGGCGTTGGCAAAGGTGGGAGGAAAGAAACCCCATCATTTCCTTCCCCACCGATTGTTATCCCCCTTTTTTAGGGATCTTGATCTTATCCCTTCGGGATATGATCTTATTCCTTCTAAGGGGGGATCTTGGTGCACCTTGACCAGGGGTGTGGGGCCTTGACCCCACTACCCACGTTCATGGGGTCCCCCATGCAGGTGGGCCCCACTCCGGAACCTTCTAGAACCTTCCCGGTACAATACCGAAAAATCCCGAACATTTTCCGGTGGCCAAAATAGGACTTCCCATATATAAATCTTTACCTCCGGACCATTCCGGAACTCCTCGTGACGTCCGGGATCTCATCCGGGACTCCGAACAACATTCGGTAACCACATACAAACTTCCTTTATAACCCTAGCGTCATTGAACCTTAAGTGTGTAGACCATACGGGTTCGGGAGACATGTAGACATGACCGAGACGTTCTCCGATCAATAACCAATAGCAGGATCTGGATACCCATGTTGGCTCCCACATGTTCCACGATGATCTCATCGGATGAACCACGATGTCAAGGACTCAGTCGATCCCGTATACAATTCCCTTTGTCTAGCGGTATTATACTTGCCCGAGATTCGATCGTCGGTATACCGATACCTTGTTCAATCTCATTACCGGCAAGTCTCTTTACTCGTTCCGTAACACATCATCCCGTGATCAACCCCTTGGTCACATTGTGCACATTATGATGATGTCCTACCGAGTGGGCCCAGAGATACCTCTCTGTTTACCGGAGTGACAAATCCCAGTCTCGATTCGTGCCAACCCAACAGACACTTTCGGAGATACATGTAGTGCACCTTTATAGCCACCTAGTTACGTTGTGGCATTTGGTACACCCAAAGCATTCCTACGGTATCCGGGAGTTGCACAATCTCATGGTCTAAGGAAAAGATACTTGACATTGAAAAGCTTTAGCATACGAACTACACGATCTTTGTGCTAGGCTTAGGATTGGGTCTTGTCCATCACATCATTCTCCTAATGATGTGATCCCGTTATCAACGACATCTAATGTCCATGGTCAGGAAACTGTAACCATCTGTTGATCAATGAGCTAGTCAACTAGAGGCTTACTAGGGACATGGTGTTGTCTATGTATCCACACATTTATCTGAGTTTCCTATCAATACAATTATAGCATGGATAATAAATGATTATCATGAACAAGGAAATATAATAATAACCAATTTATTATTGCCTCTAGGGCATATTTCCAACAGTCTCCCACTTGCACTAGAGTCAATAATCTAGTTCGCATCGCCATGTGATTAATACTCACAGGTCACATCGCCATGTGACCAACATCCAAAGAGTTTACTAGTGTCATTAAACTAGTTCACATCATCATGTGATTAAGATTCAATGAGTTCTGGGGTTTGATCATGTTTTGCTTGTGAGAGAGGTTTTAGTCAACGGGTCTACAACATTCAGATCCGTATGTACTTCGCAAATCTCTAGGTCATATTGTAATGCTCCTTCCAGGCTCCACTTGGAGCTATTCCAAATGGTCGCTCCACTATACGTATCCGGTTTGCTACTCAGAGTCACTCGGATAGGTGTTAAAGCTTGCATCGACGTAACCCTTTACGCCGAACTCTTTATCACCTCCATAATCGAGAAACATGTCCTTATTTACTCTAAGGACAAATTTTTTGACCGCTGTCCAATGATCCATTCCTGGATCATTCTTGTACCCCTTGACTGACTCATGGCAAGGCACACTTCCGGTGCGGTACACATCATAGCATACTATAGAGCATACGTCTGAAGCATAGGGGACGACCTTCATCCTTTTTCTCTATTCTGCCGTGGTCGAGATTTAAGTCTTAACTTCATACCTTACATCTCAGGCAAGAACTCCTTCTTTGACTGATCCATCTTGAACACCTTCAAGATCATGTCAAGGTATATGCTCATTTCAAAGTACCATTAAGTGTTTTGATCTATCCTTATAGATCTTGATGCTCAATGTTCAAGCAGCTTAATCCAGGTTTTCTATTGAAAAATACTTTCCAATAACCCTATATGCTTTCCGGAAATTCTACATCATTTCTGATCAACAATATGTCAACAACATATACTCATCAGAAATTCTATAGTGCTCCCACTCACTTCTTTGGAAATACAAGTTTCTCATAAACTTTGTATAAATCCAAAATCTTTGATCATCTCATCAAAGCGTACATTCCAACTCCAAGATGCTTGCTCCAGTCCATGGAAGGATTGATGGAGCTAGCATACCTTTTAGCATCCTTAGGATCGAAAAAACCTTTCTGATTGTATCATGTACAACCTTTCCCTTACGAAAACTGGTAAGGAAACTTGTTTTGACATCCATCTGCCAGATTTCATAAATGCAGCTAATGCTAACATGATTCCGACGGACTTAAGCATCGCTACGGATGAGAAAATCTCATCATAGTCAACTCCTTGAACTTGTGAAAAACTCTTTGCCACAAGTCGAGCTTCATAGACGGTGATATTACCGTCCACGTCCATCTTCTTCTTAAAGATCCATTTATCTCAATGGCTTGACGATCATCGGGCAAGTCCACCAAAGTCCATGCTTTGTTCTGATACATGGATCCTATCTCGGATTTCATGGCTTCTAACCATTTGTCGGAATTTGGGCCCACCATTGCTTCTCCATAGCTCGTAGGTTCATTGTTGTCTAGCAACATGACCTTCAAGACAGGATTACTGTACCACTCTGAAGCAGTATGCATCCTTGTCACCCTATGAGGTACGGTAGTGACTTGATCCGAAGTTTCATGATCACTATCATAAGCTTCTACTTCAATTGGTGTAGGTGCCACAGGAACAACTTCCTGTGCCCTGCTACACACTAGTTGAAGTGACGGTTCAATAACCTCATCAAGCCTCACCATGCTCCCACTCAACTTTCCGAGACAAACTTTTCCTCGAGAAAGGACCCGATTCAAGAAATAATCCCTATTGCTTTCGGATCTGAATTAGGAGGTATACCCAACTGTTTTGGGTGTCCTATGAAGATGCATTTTATCCGCTTTGGGTTCGAGCTTATCAACCTGAAACTTTTTCACATAAGCGTCGCCGCCCCAAACTTTTAAGAAACGACAACTTAGGTTTCTCCAAACCACAGTTCAAACGGTGTCGTCTCAAGGGAATTACGTGGTGCCCTATTTAAAGTGAATGTGGTTGTCTCTAATGCCTAACCCATAAACAATAGTGGTAATTCGATAAGAGACATCATGGTATGCACCATATCCAATAGGGTTCAACTATGATGTTCGGACACACCATCAAACTATGGTGTTCCAGGCGGTATTAATTGTGAAACAATTTCCACAATGTCTTAATTGCGTGCCAAAGCTCGTAACTCAAATATTCATCTCTATGATCATATCATAGACATTTTATCCTCTTGTCACAATGATCTTCAACTTCACTCTGAAATTACTTGAACCATTCAATAATTCAGACTTGTGTTTTATCAAGTAAATATACTCAACATCTACTCGAATCATCTGTGAAGTAAGAACATAACGATATTCACTGCATGCCTCAGCACTCATTGGACTGCACACATCAAAATGTGTTACTTCCAACAAGTTGCTATCTTGTTCCATTTTACTGAAAAACGAGGCTTTTTGGTCATCTTGCCCATGTGGTATGATTTGCATATCTCAAGTGATTCAAAATCAAGTGAGTCCAAACGATCCATCTGCATGGAGTTTCTTCATGCGTATATAGGGGTGGACTAACGAGCAGCTCGACTCCTTAAGCTCGTACTCGTTAAGCTCGTGCTCGTTAAGGCTCGGCTCGTTAAGCTCGTTAAGATTAACGAGCAGAAAACCCTGCTCGGCTCGGCTCGTTTGAAGCTCGTTAAGCTCGTGAGCGCTCGTTAACAGATTATAATATGTTATGATATACATGATGAATGTGTAGGTATGGTTTTCAAGATGAAATATGGTGACTACAAAAAGAAATGAAGTAGTTTGTTGCCTCATATGTCGATTAGATTAAATAGATGGGCTGAGATGCTACAAAAAGTTTGTCACATAAGATAAAAATATGTGTTGTGTTGTTGCTAACGAGCTTAACGAGCTACTCGTGAAACTCGTTAGCTCACTCGTTAAGCTTGTTATGCTTAACGAGGTATAATCAATGATTGGCTCTGTTCATTAAGAAGCGAGCTATGAGCTTAATGAGCCGAACTATCGAGCGCTCATTAAGCTCACGAGCTACGAGCTTTTGGTCCAGCCCTATGCGTATACACCAATAGACATGGTTCGCATGTCTCAAACTTTTCAAAAACGAGTGAGTCCAAAGATCCATCAATATGGAGCTTCTTCATGCGTTTTATACCAATATGACTTACATGGCAGTGCCACAAGTAAGTGGTACTATCATTACTATCTTATATCTTTTGGCATGAAAATGTGTATCACTACGATCGAGATTCAATAAACCATTCCTTTAGGTGCAAGACCATTGAAGGTATTATTCAAATAAATAGAGTAACTATTATTCTCCTTGAATAACCGCATTGCGATAGACATAATCCAATCATGTCTATGCTCAACGCAAACACCAAATAACTTTTATTCAGGTTTAATACTAATATTGATGGTAGAGGGAGCGTGCGATGTTTGATCATGTCAAACTTGGAAACACTTCCAACACATATCGTCAGCTCACCTTTAGCTAGTCTCCGTTTATTCCGTAGCTCTTTTATTTCGGGTTACTAACACTTAGTAACCGAACCGGTATCTAATACCTTGGTGCTACTAGGAGTACTAGTAAAGTACACATTAACATAATGTATATCCAATATACTTCTATCGACCTTGCCAGCCTTCTTATCTACCAAGTATCTAGGGTAGTTCTGCTCCAGTGGTTGTTCCCCTTATTACAGAAGCACTTAGTCTCGGGTTTGGGTTCAACCTTGGGTTTCTTCACTAGAGCAGCAGCTGATTTGCCGTTTCATGAAGTATCCCTTCTTGCCCTTGCCCTTCTTGAAACTAGTGGTTTCACCAACCATCAACAATTGATGCTCCTTCTTGATTTCTACTTTCGCGGTGTCAAACATCGCGAATACCTCAAGGATCATCATATCTATCCCTGATATGTTATAATTCATCACGAAGCTCTAGCAGCTTGGTGGCAATGACTTTGGAGAAACATCACTATCTCATCTGGAAGATCAACTCCCACTCGATTCAAGTGATTGTTGCACTCAGACAATCTGAGCACAAGCTCAACGATTGAGCTTTTCCCCTTTAGTTTGCAGGCTAAGAAAATCGTAGGAGGTCTCATACCTCTTGACGTGGGCACGAGCCTGAAATCCCAATTTCAGCCCTCGAAACATCTCATATGTTCCGCAATGTTTCGAAAACATCTTTGGTGCCTCAACTCTAAACCGTTTAACTGAACTATCACGTAGTTATCAAAACGTGTATGTCCGATGTTTGCAACATCCACAAACGACGTTTGGGGTTCAGCACACTGAGCAGTGCATTAAGGACATAAGCTTTCTACTGTCCGCATAATCACTACTATCAACTTTCAACTATATTTTCTCTAGGAACATATCTAAACAGTGGAACTAAAGCACGAGCTTACGACATAATTTGCAAAGATCTTTTGACTATGTTCAGGATAATTAAGTTCATCTTATGAACTCCCACTCAGATAGACATCCCTCTAGTCATCTAAGTGATTACATGATCCGAGTCAACTAGGCCGTGTCCGATCATCACGTGAGATGGACTAGTCATCATCGGTGAACATCTTCATGTTGATCGTATCCTCCATACGACTCATGCTCGACCTTTCGGTCTCTGTGTTCCGAGGCCATGTCTGTACATGCTAGGCTCGTCAAGTTAACCCTAAGTGTTTTGCATGTGTAAAACTGTCTTACACACGTTGTATGTGAACGTAAGGATCTATCACACCCGATCATCACGTGGTGCTTCGAAACGACGAACTTTAGCAACGGTGCACAGTTAGGGGAGAACACTTCTTGAAATTGTTGTAAGGGATCATCTTATTTACTACCGTCGTTCTAAGTAAACAAGATGCATAAACATGATAAACATCACATGCAATCAAATAGTGACATGATATGGCCAATATCATTTTGCTCCTTTTGATCTCCATCTTCGGGGCTCCATGATCATCATCGTTACCGGCATGACACCATGATCTCCATCATCATGATTGAAGGAAATATGCCCTAGAGGTAATAATAAAGTTATTATTTATTTCCTCATATCATGATAAATGTTTATTATTCATGCTAGAATTGTATTAACCGGAAACATGATACATGTGTGAATACATAGACAAACACATAGTCACTAGTATGCCTCTACTTGACTAGCTCATTAATCAAAGATGGTTATGTTTCCTGACCATAGACATGTGTTGTCATTTGATTAATGGGATCACATCATTAGGAGAATGATGTGATTGACATGACCCATTCCGTTAGCCTAGCACTTGATCGTTTAGTATACTGCTATTGCTTTCTTCATGACTTATACAAAGTTCCTACAACTATGAGATTGTGCAACTCCCGTTTACCGGAAGAACACTTTGTGTGCTACCAAATGCCGCAACGTAACTGGGTGATTATAAAGGTGCTCTACAGGTGTTTCCGAAGGTACATGTTGAGTTGGCATAATTCGAGATTAGGATTTGTCACTCCGATCGTCGGAGAGGTATCTCTGGGCCCTCTCGGTAATACTCATCACCTAAGGCTTGCAAGCATGTAACTAATGAGTTAGTTATGAGATGACGTATTACGGAACGAGTAAAGAGACTTGTCGGTAACGAGATTGAACTAGGTATTGGATACCGACGATCAAATCTCGGGCAAGTAACATATCGATGACAAAGGGAACAAAGTATGTTGTTATGTGGTTTGACCGATAAAGATCTTCGTAGAATATGTAGGAACCAATATGGGCATCCAGGTCCCGCTATTGGTTATTGACCGAGAATGGTTTTAGGTCATGTCTACATAGTTCTCGAACCCGTAGGGTCCGCACGCTTAACGTTTCGATGACAGTTTTATTATGAGTTTATAAGTTTTGATGTACCGAAGTTTGTTCGGAGTCCCGGATGTGATCACGGACATGATGAGGAGTCTCGGAATGGTCGAGACATAAAGATTGATATATTGGACGACTATATTCGGACACCGGAAAGGTTCCGGGAGTTTTCGGAGAAAACTGGAGTGCCGGGGGGGTTACCGGAACCCCCCGGGAGAGTTAATGGGCCACATGGGCCTAGGTGGGAAGAGAGAGGGGCGGCCAGGGTGGGCCGCGCGCCCCCTCTCCCTCTGGTCCGAATTGGACTAGGAGGGGGGGGGGCGCCCCCCTTTCCTTCCCCCTCTCCCCCCCTTCCTTCCCCCTCCTAGTAGGAGTAGGAAAGGAGGAATCCTACTCCTACTAGGAGGAGGATTCCTCCTCCCTTGGCGCGCCCAAAGGGGCCGGCCGGCCTCCCCCCTCCCTCCTTTATATACGGGGGCAGGGGGCACCCCATAGACACACAAGTTGATCTACGGATCGTTCCTTAGCCGTGTGCGGTGCCCCCTTCCACCATATTCCACCTCGGTCATATCGTCGTGAAGCTTAGGCGAAGCCCTTCGCTGGTAGAACATCAAGATTGTCACCACGCCGTCGTGCTGATGGAACTCTCCCTCGACACTCGGCTAGATCGAAGTTCGAGGGACGTCATCGAGCTGAACGTGTGCTGAACTCGGAGGCTCCGTACGTTCGGTGCTTGGATCGGTCGATCGTGAAGACGTACGACTACATCAACCGCGTTGTGCTAACGCTTCCGCTTACGGTCTACGAGGGTACGTGGACAAACACTCTCCCCTCTCGTTGCTATATCATCACCATGATCTTGCGTGTGCGTAGGAAAATTTTGAAATTACTACGTTCCCCAACAGTGGCATCCGAGCCTAGGTTTTATGCGTTGATGTTATATGCACGAGTAGAACACAAGTGAGTTGTGGACGATATAAGTCATACTGCCTACCAGCATGTCATACTTAGGTTCAGCGGTATTGTGAGATGAAGCGGCCCAGACCGACATTACGCGTATGCTTACGCGAGACTGGTTTCGCCGTTACGAGCACTTGTGCTTAAAGGTGGCTGGCGGGTGTCTGTCTCTCTCACTTTAGTTGAACCGAGTGTGGCTACGCCCGGTCCTTGTGAAGGTTAAAACGGAGTCTATTTGACAAACTATCGTTGTGGTTTTGATGCGTAGGTAAGAACGGTTCTTGCTAAGCCCGTAGCAGCCACGTAAAATTTGCAACAACAAAGTAGAGGACGTCTAACTTGTTTTTGCAGGGCATGTTGTGATGTGATATGGTCAAAACGTGATGCTATATTTTATTGTATGAGATGATCATGTTTTGTAACCGAAGTTATCGGCAACTGGCAGGAGCCATATGGTTGTCGCTTTATTGTATGAAATGCAAACGCCCTGTAATTGCTTTACTTTATCACTAAGCGGTAGCGATAGTCGTAGAAGCAATAGATGGCGTAACGACAACGATGCTACGATGGAGATCAAGGTGTCGCGCCGGTGACGATGGTGATCACGATGGTGCTTCGAAGATGGAGATCACAAGCACAAGATGATGATGGCCATATCATATCACTTATATTGATTGCATGTGATGTTTATCCTTTATGCATCTTATCTTGCTTTGTTTGATGGTAGCATTTTAAGATGATTTCTCACTAAAATTATCAAGAAGTGTTCTCCCTGAGTATGCACCGTTGCCAAAGTTCGTCGTGTCGAGACACCACGTGATGATCGGGTGTGATAAGCTCTACGTCCATCTACAACGGGTGCAAGCCAGTTTTGCACACGCAGAATACTCAGGTTAAACTTGACGAGCCTAGCATATGCAGATATGGCCTCGGAACACAGAGACCGAAAGGTCGAGCGTGAATCATATAGTAGATATGATCAACATAGTGATGTTCACCATTGAAAACTACTCCATCTCACGTGATGATCGGTTATGGTATAGTTGATTTGGATCACGTGATCACTTAGATGACTAGAGAGATGTCTGTCTAAGTGGGAGTTCTTAAGTAATATGATTAATTGAACTTAAATTTATCATGAACTTAGTACCTGATAGTATCTTGCTTGTTTATGTTTGTTTGTAGATAGATGGCTCGTGCTGTTGTTCCGTTGAATTTAAATGCGTTCCTTGAGAAAGCAAAGTTGAAAGATGATGGTAGCAATTACACGGACTGGGTCCGTAACCTGAGGATTATCCTCATTGCTGCACAGAAGAGTTACGTCCTGGAAGCACCGCTGGGTGCCAAGCCTGCTGCTGATGCAACTGACGACGTTAAGAACGTCTGGCAGAGCAAAGCTGATGACTACTCTATAGTTCAGTGTGCCATGCTTTACGGCTTGGAACCGGGTCTTCAACGACGTTTTGAACGTCATGGAGCATATGAGATGTTCCAGGAGTTGAAATTAATATTTCAAGCAAATGCCCGGATTGAGAGATATGAAGTCTCCAATAAGTTCTACAGCTGCAAGATGGAGGAGAATAGTTCTGTCAGTGAACAGATACTCAGAATGTCTGGGTATAACAACCACTTGATTCAACTGGGAGTTAATCTTCCTGATGATAGTGTCATTGACAGAATTCTCCAATCACTGCCACCAAGCTACAAGAGCTTTGTGATGAACTATAATATGCAAGGGATGAACAAGACTATTCCCGAGCTCTTCGCGATGCTGAAAGCCGCGGAGGTAGAAATCAAGAAGGAGCATCAAGTGTTGATGGTCAATAAGACCACTAGTTTCAATAAGAAGGGCAAAGGGAAGAAGAAGGGGAACTTCAAGAAGAATGGCAAGCAAGTTGCTGCTCAAGAGAAGAAACCCAAGTCTGGACCTAAGCCTGAAACTGAGTGCTTCTACTGCAAGTAGACTGGACACTGGAAGCGGAACTGCCCCAAGTATTTGGCGGATAAGAAGGATGGCAAAGTGAGCAAAGGTATATGTGATATACATGTTATTGATGTGTACCTAACTAGAGCTCGTAGTAGCACTTGGGTATTTGATACTGGTTCTGTTGCTAATATTTGCAACTCGAAACAGGGACTACGGAATAAGCGAGCACTGGCCAAGGACAAGGTGACGATGCGCGTGGGAAACGGTTCCAAAGTCGATGTGATCGCGGTCGGCACGCTACCTCTACATCTACCTTCGGGATTAGTTTTAGACCTGAATAATTGTTATTTGGTGCCAGCGTTGAGCATGAACATTATATCTGGATCTTGTTTGATGCGAGACGGTTATTCATTTAAATCAGAGAATAATGGTTGTTCTATTTATATGAGTAATATCTTTTATGGTCATGCACCCTTGAAGAGTGGTCTGTTTTTATTAAATCTCGATAGTAGTGATACACATATTCATAATGTTGAAGCCAAAAGATGCAGAGTTGATAATGATAGTGCAACTTATTTGTGGCACTGCCGTTTAGGTCATATCGGTGTAAAACGCATGAAGAAACTCCATACTGATGGACTTCTGGAATCACTTGATTATGGATCACTTGGTACTTGCGAACCGTGCCTCATGGGCAAGATGACTAAAACACCGTTCTCCGGAACTATGGAGAGAGCAACAGATTTGTTGGAAATCATACATACAGATGTATGTGGACCGATGAATATTGAGGCTCGTGGCGGATATCGTTATTTTCTCACCTTCACAGATGATTTGAGCAGATATGGGTATATCTACTTAATGAAGCACAAATCTGAAACATTTGAAAAGTTCAAAGAATTTCAGAGTGAAGTGGAAAATCATCGTAACAAGAAAATAAAGTTTCTACGATCTGATCATGGAGGAGAATATTTGAGTTACGAGTTTGGCTTACATTTGAAACAATGCGGAATAGTTTCGCAACTCACACCACCTGGAACACCACAACGAAATGGTGTGTCCGAACATCGTAATCGTACTTTACTTGATATGGTGCGATCTATGATGTCTCTTACCGATTTACCGCTATCGTTTTGGGGTTATGCTTTAGAGACGGCCGCATTCACGTTAAATAGGGCACCATCAAAATCCGTTGAGATGACGCCTTATGAACTGTGGTTTGGCAAGAAACCAAAGTTGTCGTTTCTTAAAGTTTGGGGCTGTGATGTTTATGTGAAGAAACTTCAACTAGATAAGCTCGAACCCAAATCGGAGAAATGTGTCTTCATAGGATACCCAAAAGAGACTGTTGGGTACACCTTCTATCACAGATCCGAAGGCAAGACATTCGTTGCTAAGAATGGATCCTTTCTAGAGAAGGAGTTTCTCTCGAAAGAAGTGAGTGGGAGGAAAGTAGAACTTGATGAGATAACTATATCTACTCCCTTATTGGAAAGTAGTTCATCACGAGAACCGGTTCCTGTGACGACTACACCAATTAGTGAGGAAGCTAATGATATTGATCATGAAACTTCAGATCAAGTTTCTACTGAACCTCGTAGGTCTACCAGAGTAAGATCCGCACCAGAGTGGTACGGTAATCCTATTCTGGAAGTCATGTTACTTGACCATGATGAACCTACGAACTATGAGGAAGCGATGATGAGCCCAGATTCCGCAAAATGTCTAGAGGCCATGAAATCTGAGATGGGATCCATGTATGAAAACAAAGTATGGACTTTGGTTGACTTGCCCGATGATCGGCAAGCCATTGAGAATAAATGGATTTTTAAGAAGAAGACTGACGCTGATGGTAATGTTACTGTCTATAAAGCTCGACTTGTTGCGAAAGGTTTTCGACAAAGTTCAAGGGGTTGACTACGATGAGACTTTCTCACCCATAGCGATGCTTAAGTCTGTCCGAATCATGTTGGCTATTGCTGCATTTCATGATTATGAAATTTGGCAAATGGATGTCAAGACTGCATTCTTGAATGGATTTCTAGAAGAAGAGTTGTATATGATGCAGCCAGCAGGTTTTGTTGATCCAAAAGGTGCTGACAAAGTGTGCAAGCTCCAGCGTTCCATTTATGGACTGGTGCAAGCATCTTGGAGTTGGAATAAACGCTTTGATAGTGTGATCAAAGCATATGGTTTTATACAGACTTTTGGAGAAGCCTGTATTTACAAGAAAGTGAGTGGGAGCTCTGTAGCATTTCTAGTTTTATATGTTGATGACATATTATTAATTGGAAATGATATAGAATTTCTGGATAGCATAAAGGGATACTTGAATAAAAGTTTTTCAATGGAAGACCTCGGGGAAGCTGCTTACATATTGGGCATCAAGATCTATAGAGATAGATCAAGACGCTTAATAGGACTTTCACAAAGCACATACCTTGACAAAATTTTGAAAAAGTTCAAAATGGATCAGGCAAAGAAAGGATTCTTGCCTGTGCTACAAGGTGTGAAGTTGAGTCAAACTCAATGCCCGACCACAGCAGAAGATAGAGAGAAAATGAAAAATGTTCCCTATGCTTCAGCCATAGGCTCTATCATGTATGCAATGCTGTGTACCAGACCTGACGTATGCTTAGCAATAAGTTTGGCAGGAAGGTACCAAAGTAATCCAGGAGTGGATCACTGGACAGCGGTCAAGAACATCCTGAAATACCTGAAAAGGACTAAGGATATGTTTCTTGTATATGGAGGTGACAAAGAGCTAGTCGTAAATGGTTACGTCGATGCAAGCTTTGACACTGATCCGGACGATTCTAAATCGCAAACCGGATACGTGTTTTTATTAAACGGTGGAGCTGTAAGTTGGTGCAGTTCTAAACAAAGCGTCGTGGCGGGATCTACATGTGAAGCGGAGTACATAGCTGCTTCTGAAGCAGCAAATGAAGGAGTCTGGATGAAGGAGTTCATTTCCGATCTAGGTGTCATACCTAGTGCATCGGGACCAATGAAGATCTTCTGTGACAATACTGGTGCAATTGCCTTGGCAATGGAATCCAGATTTCACAAGAGGACCAAGCACATCAAGAGACGCTTCAATTCCATTCGGGACCAAGTCCAAGTGGGAGACATAGAGATTTGCAAGATACATACGGATCTGAATGTTGCAGACCCGTTGACTAAGCCTCTCTCACGAGCAAAACATGATCAGCACCAAGACTCCATGGGTGTTAGAATCATTACTATGTAATCTAGATTATTGACTCTAGTGCAAGTGGGAGACTGAAGGAAATATGCCCTAGAGGCAATAATAAAGTTATTATTTATTTCCTCATATCATGATAAATGTTTATTATTCATGCTAGAATTGTATTAACCGGAAACATGATACATGTGTGAATACATAGACAAACACATAGTCACTAGTATGCCTCTACTTGACTAGCTCATTAATCAAAGATGGTTATGTTTCCTGACCATAGACATGTGTTGTCATTTGATTAATGGGATCACATCATTAGGAGAATGATGTGATTGACATGACCCATTCCGTTAGCCTAGCACTTGATCGTTTAGTATACTGCTATTGCTTTCTTCATGACTTATACAAAGTTCCTACAACTATGAGATTGTGCAACTCCCGTTTACCGGAAGAACACTTTGTGTGCTACCAAACGTCGCAACATAACTGGGTGATTATAAAGGTGCTCTACAGGTGTTTCCGAAGGTACATGTTGAGTTGGCATAATTCGAGATTATGATTTGTCACTCCGATCGTCGGAGAGGTATCTCTGGGCCCTCTCGGTAATACTCATCACCTAAGGCTTGCAAGCATGTAACTAATGAGTTAGTTATGAGATGACATATTACGGAACAAGTAAAGAGACTTGTCGGTAACGAGATTGAACTAGGTATTGGATACCGAGGATCAAATCTCGGGCAAGTAACATACCGATGACAAAGGAAACAAAGTATGTTGTTATGCGGTTTGACCGATAAAGATCTTCGTAGAATATGTAGGAACCAATGTGGGCATCCAGGTCCCGCTATTGGTTATTGACCGAGAATGGTTTTATGTCGTGTCTACATAGTTCTCGAACCCGTAGGGTCCGCACGCTTAACGTTTCGATGACAGTTTTATTATGAGTTTATAAGTTTTGATGTACCGAAGTTTGTTCGGAGTCCCGGATGTGATCACGGACATGATGAGGAGTCTCGGAATGGTCGAGACATAAAGATTGATATATTGGACGACTATATTCGGACACCGGAAAGGTTCCGGGAGTTTTCGGAGAAAACTGGAGTGCCGGGGGGGGGGGGTTACCGGAACCCCCCGGGAGAGTTAATGGGCCACATGGGCCTAGGTGGGAAGAGAGAGGGGCGGCCAGGGTGGGCCGCGCGCCCCCTCTCCCTCTGGTCCGAATTGGACTAGGAGGGGGGGCGCCCCCCTTTCCTTCCCCCTCTCCCCCCCTTCCTTCCCCCTCCTAGTAGGAGTAGGAAAGGAGGAATCCTACTCCTACTAGGAGGAGGATTCCTCCTCCCTTGGCGCGCCCAAAGGGGCCGGCCGGCCTCCCCCCTCCCTCCTTTATATACGGGGGCAGGGGGCACCCCATAGACACACAAGTTGATCTACGGATCGTTCCTTAGCCGTGTGCGGTGCCCCCTTCCACCATATTCCACCTCGGTCATATCGTCGCGAAGCTTAGGCGAAGCCCTGCGCCGGTAGAACATCAAGATTGTCACCACGCCGTCGTGCTGACGGAATTCTCCCTCGACACTCGGCTGGATCGGAGTTCGAGGGACGTCATCGAGCTGAACGTGTGCTGAACTCGGAGGCTCCGTACGTTCGGTGCTTGGATCAGTCGATCGTGAAGACGTACGACTACATCAACCGCGTTGTGCTAACGCTTCCGCTTACGGTCTACGAGGGTACGTGGACAAACACTCTCCCCTCTCGTTGCTATATCATCACCATGATCTTGCGTGTGCGTAGGAAAATTTTGAAATTACTACGTTCCCCAACAATGATCTCCATCATCGTGTCTCCATGAAGTTGTCTCGCCAACTTATTACTTCTACTACTATGGCTACCGGTTAGCAATAAAGTAAAGTAATTACATGGCGTTGTTCATTGACACGTAGGTCATACAATAAATAAAGACAACTCCTATGGCTCCTGCCGGTCGTCATACTCATCGACATGCAAGTCGTGATTCCTATTACAAGAACATGATCAATCTCATACATCACATATCATTCATCACATTCTTCTTGGCCATATCACATCGCATAGCATACCCTGCAAAAACAAGTTAGACGTCCTCTAATTGTTGTTGCATGTTTTACGTGGCTGCTATGGGTTTCTAGCAAGAACGTTTCTTACCTACGCAAAACCACAACGTGATATGCCAATTGCTATTTACCCTTCATACGGACCCTTTTCATCGAATCCGTTCCGAATAAAGTGGGAGAGACTGGCACCAGCTAGCCACCTTATGCACCAAGTGCATGCCAATCGGTGGAACCTGTCTCACGTAAGAGTACGTGTAAGGTCGGTCCGGGCCGCTTCATCCCACAATACCGTCGAAACAAGATTGGACTAGTAACGGTAAGCATATTGAACAAAATCAACGCCCACAACTACTTTGTGTTCTACTCGTGCAAAGAATCTACGCAATAGACCTAGCTCATGATGCCACTGTTGGGGAACGTAGCAGAAATTCAAAATTTTCTACGCAACACCAAGATCTATCTATGGAGAGACTAGCAACGAGGGGAAGGAGAGTGCATCTCCATACCCTTGTAGATCGCTAAGCGGAAGCTTCAAGAGAATGGGGTTGAAGGAGTCGTACTCGTCGTGATCCAAATCACCGGAGATCCTAGTGCCGAACGGACGGCACCTCCGCGTTCAACACACGTACAGCCCGGTGACGTCTCCCATGCCTTGATCCAGCAAGGAGAGAGGGAGAGGTTGGGGAAGACTCCGTCCAGCAGCAGCACGACGGCGTGGTGGTGCTGGAGAAGCGTGGCAATCCTGCAGGGCTTCGCCAAGCACCGCGGGAGAAGAGGAGTACTTGGGAGAGGGGAAGGGCTGCGCCAGGGGAAGCGTGTAGCTCCCATGCGCCTCCCCACTATATATAGGGGTGGAGGGGGCTGGTTTCTTGCCCTCCAAGTCCATTGGGGCGTTGGCAAAGGTGGGAGGAAAGAAATCCCATCATTTCCTTCCCCACCGATTGTTATCCCCCTTTTTTAGGGATCTTGATCTTATCCCTTCGGGATATGATCTTATTCCTTCTAAGGGGGGATCTTGGTGCGCCTTGACCAGGGGTGTGGGGCCTTGACCCCACTACCCACGTTCATGGGGTCCCCCATGCAGGTGGGCCCCACTCCGGAACCTTCTAGAACCTTCCCGGTACAATACCGAAAAATCCCGAACATTTTCCGGTGGCCAAAATAGGACTTCCCATATATAAATCTTTACCTCCGGACCATTCCGGAACTCCTCGTGACGTCCGGGATCTCATCCGGGACTCTGAACAACATTCGGTAACCACATACAAACTTCCTTTATAACCCTAGCGTCATCGAACCATAAGTGTGTAGACCCTACGGGTTCGGGAGACATGTAGACATGACCGAGACGTTCTCCGATCAATAACCAACAGCGGGATCTGGATACCCATGTTGGCTCCCACATGTTCCATGATTATCTCATCAGATGAACCACGATGTCAAGGACTCAGTCGATCCCGTATACAATTCCCTTTGTCTAGCGGTATTATACTTGCCCGAGATTCGATCGTCGGTATACCGATACCTTGTTCAATCTCGTTACCGGCAAGTCTCATTACTCGTTCCGTAACACATCATCCCGTGATCAACCCCTTGGTCACATTGTGCATGTTCTGATGATGTCCTACCGAGTGGGCCCAGAGATACCTCTCCGTTTACCGGAGTGACAAATCCCAGTCTCGATTCGTGCCAACCCAACAGACACTTTCGGAGATACCTGTAGTGCACCTTTATAGCCACCCAGTTACGTTGTGGCATTTTGTACACCCAAAGCATTCCTACGGTATCCAGGAGTTGCACAATCTCATGGTCTAAGGAAAAGATACTTGACATTGAAAAGCTTTAGCATACGAACTACACGATCTTTGTGCTAGGCTTAGGATTGGGTCTTGTCCATCACATCATTCTCCTAATGATGTGATCCCGTTATCAACGACATCTAATGTCCATGGTCAGGAAACCGTAACCATCTGTTGATCAACGAGCTAGTCAACTAGAGGCTTACTAGGGACATGGTGTTGTCTATGTATCCACACATGTATCTGAGTTTCCTATCAATACAATTATAGCATGGATAATAAACGATTATCATGAACAAGGAAATATAATAATAACCAATTTATTATTGCCTCTAGGGCATATTTCCAACATAAATTTGGGTTGAATACTCTAGCCTCGAAAGCTATTGCGATCCCCTGTACTTGTGGGTTATCAAGACTAATTTCTGGCGCCGTTGCCGGGGAGCATAGCTCTATTCCTTGAGTCACTTGGGATTTATATTTGTTGATCACTATGAAGAACTTGAAAGACGCAAGAACTAAGATTTTCCCCTCAACTACGAGGGGAGGTAAGGAACTGCCATCTAGCTCTGCACTAGATTCTCCTTCTATTTTGAGTAAGCTTGCGACACCTAAACCTGCTACTACTATGAATTCTGATATGTCGCATGTTATTGATGATGCCACTTCTGCTATGCATGATACTTATGATGAAACTACTTCTATGCTTGATACTATTGTGCCATTAGGTGAATATCTTGATGAACAACTTGCTAGGGTTAGAGAGAATGAAATTATTGAAGATGAAATTATTGATGATAGTGATGATGAAGGTTCTCCCCCTAATTATGAATTGCGTGTTGTTCCTGAGGGTTATGTTATGGATGAAGAAGCTGCTAGAGCTATTTTTGCTTGCAGTGATAGATATGATCTTAAGAAGTTATTAGCTAAATGGAAGCATCAACCTCTTAATGCTAGAATGAAACATGACCCCGCTTTTGCTACTTCACCTATCCGTGTTACTGATAAGGATTATGAATTCTCCGTTGATCCTGAAATAATTACTTTGGTTGAATCCGATCCTTTTTATGGCTATGAATCTAAAACTGTTGTGGCACATCTTACCAAGTTGAATGATATAGCCACCCTGTTTACTAATGATGAGAAGTCTCGCTATTATTATATCCTTAAGATATTTCCATTCTCATTAAATGGTGATGCTAAAACTTGGTTTAATTCTCTTGATCCTGGTTGTCTGCGTAGTCCCCAGGATATGATTTATTATTTCTCTGCTAAATATTTCCCTGCTCATAAGAAACAAGCTGCCTTGAGGGAAATATATAATTTTGTGCAAATCAAAGAAGAGAGTCTCCCACAAGCTTGGGGGAGGCTTCTCCGATTACTTAATGCTTTGCCTGATCACCCTCTTAGAAAAATGAAATACTTGATATCTTTTATAATGGACTAACCGATGCTTCCAAGGACTACTTGGATAGTTGTGCTGGTTGTGTTTTCAGGGAAAGAACAGTCGACCAAGCTGAATTGTTATTGATTAATATGTTAACTAATGAAAATAATTGGACTCTTCCTGAGCCACTTCCTGAGGCAATTCCTGAGCCAATTGAGCCAACTCCTGAGCCTATTCCTAAACCCACTCCGAAGAAGAGGGGCGTTCTATTTCTCAGTCCTGAAGATATGCAAGAGGCAAAGAAATCAATGAAAGAAAAAGGTATTAAAGCTGAAGATGTTGAGAATTTACCTCCTATTGAAGAAATACATGGTCTTAATATACCGCCTGTTGAAGAAACACATTGTCTTGATAACTCGACGCATGTAGTAAAGGTAAATTCTCTCTATAGATATGATAAAGTTGAAATCCCGTCTACTAAATTTCATAGCCAATGTTTAGATGAATTTAATGACTTTATGGCTAGACAAGAAAGTTTTAATGCTTATGTTGGTAGAGAAGTAAAGAATAATGCTTTCGAGATAGGACGCTTGAGTGATTATATGGCTAGAGTTAAAGGTGAACTTAAACTCATTAGCAAATATGCTTCTATGGTTACCACTCAAGCTGAGCAAGTACTTAAAGCTCAAAGTGATTTGTTCGATGAATTAAATAATAAACATGATATTGTTGTTAGAGTGGCTACTAGAACTGGTAGAATGACTCAGGAACCTTTGTATCCTGAAGGCCACCCTAAGAGAATCGAGCAGGATTCTCGAAGAAATAATTTAGATGCACCTAGTCCTTCTAAAAAGAAGAAAAAGAAAATGATAAGACTTTGCATGCTTCTAGTGAACCTGTTGCAGACACACCTGAGAATCCCAATAATATTTCTATTTCCGGTGCTGAGACACAATCAGGTGATGAAAATGAACCTAGTGATAATGTTAATGATAATGTTCATGTTGATGCTCAACTTAGCAATAATAATGATGTAGAGATTGAACCTGCTGTTGATCTTGATAACCCACAATCAAAGAATAAATGTTATGATAAAAGAGATTTTGTTGCTAGGAAGCATGGTAGAGAAAGAGAACAATGGGTTCAGAAACCCATGCCCTTTCCTCCTAAACCATCCAACACAAAGGATGATGAGGATTTTGAGCGCTTTGCTGAAATGATTAGACCTATCTTCTTACGTATGCGCTTAAATGATATGCTTAAATTAAATCCTTATGCTAAATATATGAAGGCTATCATTACAAATAAAAGAAAGATACTGGAAGTTGAAATTTCCACCATGCTTGCTAATTATACTTTTAAAGGTGGAATACCAAAGAAACTTGGAGATCCAGGAGTACCAACTATACCATGCTCCATTAAAAGAAATTATGTTAAAATTTCTTTATGTGATCTTGGAGCCGGTGTTAGTGTTATGCCTCTCTCTTTATATCGTAGACTTGAATTGAATAAGTTGACACCTACTGAAATATCTTTGCAAATGGCTGATAAATCAACTGCTATACCTGTCGGTATTTGTGAGGATGTGCCTGTTGTGGTTGCAAATGTCACTATCTTAACGGACTTTGTTATTCTTGATATTACCCAGGACGATAGTATGTCGATTATCCTTGGTAGACCCTTTTTGAATACTGCAGGGGCTGTTATTGATTGCAACAAAGGCAATGTCACTTTTCATGCTAATAGTAACGAGCATATGGTACACTTTCCGAGGAAACAACCTCAAGTTCATAGCATCAATTCTATTGGAAAAATTCCAACTATCATTATTGGAGGTTTTGAATTTCCTCTTCCTACTGCCAAGAAAAAGTATGATATTCTTATTGTTGGGGATATTCATATCCCTGTTGAGGTTAGTGTGATTCGAAATTTCTCCGGTTCCATGTTATTCGGAATGAGTTTGTTAACAAGACTTGATCAACCTTGTTAGTGGATTCATTTTGATGATCATGAGATGGATGAAACTAGAAGGCACAACCTTCTGTACCCTCTTTTTACTTTCTGTTATTTAGAATAAATAAAGCAAAAATAGTTTTATATGTCTGTTTTCTGAATTATCCGTGCAATAAAAAAATATCCTGAAAATAAAAGTGCTCCAAATGCCCTGCAAATTTAGTATGATTTTTTATGGATTATTTGAGGATTTTAGGCACTAAGAACACAGCAGGGGGGCAAGCACCTGACCATGAGGGTGGAGGGCGCGCCCACACCCCCTGGGCATGCCCCCTGTCTCGTGGGCCCATGGTGGCCCCCCTCCACTTATTCCTGCACCCACACACTCCATCTTCCTCCCAAAAAAAATCCCCATCCAGCTCAAGCACGAGTTCTAGCTCATTTTGTTGCGATTTTCGATCTCCTTGCTCAAAGGTCCATTCACAAAACTGCTTTGGGAGATTGTTGCTTGGTATGTGACTCCTCCATTGATCCAATTAATTTTTGTTCTAGTGCTTTATTCATTGCAAATTTTTGCTGCATAGGTGACCCTGTTCTTGAGCTTGCATGAAAAATTTATGAGGTCCCAAGTAATTCTAATGCATGATATAGGCTCTAGGCACTTGTGGGAGTAGTTGCTATCAATCTTGTTTAGTTTTATTCACTTTTATTTTGAAGTTACTAAAAATTTCAGGATTTTTCAGAGGAAAGAAATATGTCCAGGAGAATTTACCAAGGTGGTTCCTCAACAAAGAGAGGACCTAGGCGTGCTATGCGCGAGCAAGACGATGAACCACCAAGGGAAGCTGAAGTGCGGGCTTGTGAGTGGCCATCAGAAGATTTTATGGTTAATGCAGGCATCAAGGATGAATTTGACGCGTATGTGCGTAACGCTGATCTTGAGGACTTCATACAGGATAAGTGTCCTCAGTACTACCAATTGACTGATTCATTCGTGAGAAGATTTAAATTTACATCTTCATGTAATTCTGAGAATGTCCTGTTTGATATTTATGATGAATCTTATACCATGGACCTAGAAGATTTTACTACTGCCTGCAAACTCCCACAGTGGGGCAATGTTAATGAACCCCACAAATCTGAATATAAAGACTTCCTTGCTAGTATCACTATAGGAGAATCTAGGGATATAGCACAAGCTACCATAGGGAGCATTCATTTTCCTGCTATACATTATTTTGCTCTCTTCATTGGTAGATGCATTAACGGTAAAGATGAAGCATGTCACATGTGTGTCCCTGATCTTTGTGTCCTCAAGAGTGCTTGTAAGTGCATCTAGTGCCACTCCTAGTTGGTTTTGGAGTATTGATGACAAAGTTGGTTGAGGGACTGATGCGTTTGTGAGAATTGCAGGATAACGCAGGTAGTGTCCCTCATTGATTCGGTTTACCTACCGGAGATGACCCCTAAAAATGTATGAAGACATTGAAGACAATGGTGGTATGAGAAGATATTCATATTGAAGACTATGCCATGAGAAGACATTGTGTGAAGACTTTGGAGCGCGAAGACTGTGTGGTTTTATTGTTTCCTTTTCTTCTTTGTTGAGTCATAGGAACCACAGTACTGTTAAGTGGGGTCCAAGTGAACTAAGTCAGAGTGACTGAAGTGATGCTCAACTCAAATCCTATATCTTTGAGCGAAGACAATGAGAGCAAACCTTATCTAGAGCTGGATGAATCAGCTTTGCTTGTAGCCCAAGAAAAGTTGCCGCGTGTGTTTGAAATCTGACCGTTGGAACACGTGTCAGTTCCTTAGTGACCCAGGGTCATTTTGGACAAATCAGGTCGGGTTGCCTAGTGGCTATAAATAGCCCACCCCCTACACCATAAATTGGTGGCTGCTCAAAGTTTGTGCACGGATTTTGTCGTTTGAGAGCAACCCACCTCGAAGCATTTGAGAGAGAGAAATCCTTGCGAGGACAAAGCCCAAACACCCAGAGCCAAAGAGTGTTAGGCATCACTGAAGTCTTTCTGTCTGTGTGACCTGAAGACTTATTACACTTGAGGACTGTGAATCCTCCAGCCGGTTAGGCATCGCGTTCTGAGCATCCAAGAGTCATTGTGGATTGCCGGTGAACGAAGTCTGTGAAGGTTTGGAAGTCTCCCTTGAAGACTTACCAGAGTGATTGGGCGAGGACTGGGTGTCCTTAGCTCAAGGGGAATAAGGTGAAGACACGGTCTTCTGAGTTAAATCTCAGCCTCCCTAACCAGATGTACAGTTGTCACAGCAACTGGAACTGGTCCAACAAATCCTGTGTCTTCAACAAGCAACTGGTTCTATCCCTTCCAACCTTACTTAAGTTTGTCTTCATGAAGTCATTGCTTATCTGTGTATCTGTTTGACTTCATTGCTTGACTACTATTATTGATTGGCTTCACACTATCTTCCATCTTGATCCTTACTACCTAACTGCTATTAGTCCTGTACTTTCACATCATTACATACTTGACTATGGCTTGTTTAGGGTAGTTTATCTTCCGCTGCATATCAATTAGGTTGTTTCTGTTGTTTGTCTTCGAAACTTATGAGTTTTGAAGACTTTCATAAAAATCGCCTATTCACCCCCCTCTAGTCGATACTAGCACTTTCAATTGGTATCAGAGCAAGGTACTCCCTTGTTCTGTGTGATTCAGTTTAACCACCTGGAGTTTCAGCTATGTCGACTGCAGGGATAATCAAGGTCTCCGCTGCTTGCCCCGTGTTCGATGGAACTGAATATCCCTACTGGAAGAATAAGATGCGCATGCATCTTGAAGCCATTGATGTCGACCTCTGGTATGTCGTCAAGAATGGCGTTCCCAAAACTGGTGAAGGTGTCACCCCCACTGATGTCAAGAAGTTCATTCAACTGGACTCTACTGCAAAGAACATCATCTGTGGTCATCTGACCAAAGGACAGTATGGCCGTGTGAGTGCTTTGGAAACGTCGAAGCTAGTCTGGGACTGGCTATCCAAGGTCAACGAAGGCGTTTCAACCCAGAGAGATCAAAGAATCAGTGTTCTTCGCAACCTCTTCAACAGCTTCAAGAGAAACGACAATGAGAATGTCCAGCTTACGTTTGATCGCCTCACTGATATCACAAATGAACTTCAAGCTCTTGGCGCAACCTAGATTACCAAGCATGAAATCGTCAAGACACTGCTGAGATCACTTGACAGCTCCTTTGACACCCTCGCCCTCATGATACAAGAACGTCCTGACTTCAAGACACTCGATCCATCTGATATACTTGAGAGGCTCAACACACATGAGTTCCAGCTATCTGAGAAAAGAGATATCTATGGTCCAAGCTATGGCTGAACTCGTGCTCTGAAGGCAAAAGTTGTTTCCTCATCTGAAGAAGAATCTGACTGCAGTTCTGAAGATCCTGAAGACATTGGAAGGGAACTTGCTATGCTTGTGAAGAAGTTCCAGAAATTCACAAAGAAGAAAGGCTTCAGAAAGTCTTCACAATCTAGCTCAAACAATGATGAAGCTTCCACTCATGATCACAAGAAGAGAACCTGCCACAAGTGCAAGAAACCTGGTCACTACATATCTGAGTGTCCACAGTGGGACAATGAGAAGAAGAAGAAGAAAAGCAAGGAATATGATTCTGATGACAAGAAGAAGAAGAAATCCTCAAAGTCTTCTAAGTCTTCTTCCAAGTCTTCATCATACAAGAAGAGCTCATCTGGCAAGGCTCGTGCTTTTGTTGGCAAGGAAATGGATTCAGAGGAGGAGTCTGCTTCGGAGGAGGCGGAGGTGGAGTCTGGAGAGGAGTCTGACCCTGGCGTTGCGAGTCTGGCTCTAGCCATTGCCTATGTTGCCAAGTCCATCTTCAAAACTGAAGACAATGACTTCAACACCAATGCTGAAGCTAATGACGAAGACGATCCTACTCCCACCTACTGCTTCATGGCACGTGGTGCCAAGGTAAAATCACACAATGCTTACTTTCAAACTTCAAGTGAAGATGACTCTGATTGTGAATCCAAACCCAGCTACAAAACACTTGCTAAAATTGCGACTGAACAACAAAAGGCTATGGAACATACTCAAAAACTGTTAGACAAAAGCGATGACCTGTTGGACGCTAAAATGACATGTTCACAGTCCTTAGTTGATGACATAAAAAAATCTTCATGCTAAGTACCAAGAACTTGAAGGTCGTCATGAATCGCTCTCAACTACTTATGAAAGGCTCTCCTATGATTATCTTCAAAGGAAACTAGAGCTTGAAAAATTGAGAGCGGCTCATGAAGATCTTCAAAAGGCGAATGAGTCACTTCGCGCCCAACAGATCAGTTCCGCTCAGGAAGGATTTGAACCACCATGTCTAAAATGCATTGAGCGTGATAACGCTACATCTGTTGCCGAATGTTCTACTACTGCTACTGTTTCATTGTCTTCACCTACTGATGTGGTCACTAACCCCTCTGCGGAGGATACCACTGCTGTTGCCAATGAAAATGCTATGTTGAAGACATTGCTTGAAACAGGGATGTACAAAAGTTTGAAGGGACATCAGACTCTCTGCGATGTCCTCAAAAAGCAGATTCTCAACCGAAACCCTAGGAGAGAGGGTGTTGGGTTCGAAAGGAAAATGAATGTTGATGGCTCGTACTGGAAGCCTGAGCAGTACCCCAAAACCACATGGGTTGCTGCAAAGGAACCTTCAGTAGATCCATCCACCTTATCTGGCTTTACCTGTGCTAATACTATTATCATTGATGAATCCTTTGATGCAAACTATAAGCTGTTCAAAAATCAGAATGGTGAAGTGTTTGCCAGGTACATTGGTACTAACTGCAGGAATGGTCCACCTATGAAGAAGATCTGGGTACCTAAGCAGTACGTTGAGAATCTTCCTGTGAATGTCGTCATGTCACCACCAAGGAAGAAGACAAACCCCAGACCAATAGCTTCATGTGGCCCAAAGGCTTCATACAGATACAGGACTCACATGAGTCACCCTAACGCCAATGTTTTGCAGGGAAATCATGCTCAGACTTATGAATATGGGCGTGTATCTTCGAATCGCTATGTTCATAGGACTAAGAACTTTTCTGCTTATCCTTATGAGTATCATTCATCTCCTGCAAGGCTATTTGCTAGGGCTCCAAAGCCAAAATTCTCAGATGCTGCACTTAGGCTCATTGCCTCTAAGCCCCCACTGAAGATGTGGGTGGCAAAGAAGAACTAACTCTCTTTTGCAGAAAACGGTCTCCAGCCAGCAATCAATGGCGTCTGATACTATTGCTGGGGACCTAAAACTCGTTGAGGACGCACGATAAAATGTCATTCAATATGCTTCACATCTGAATTTCTTATCAGTCATATTATGTCCTAACTTTGTTATAAGCTGTGACTGTCCCTATATGTGTCAAATGCTTATGCTTCACAACACTCTTGTGAAGCCTATCCTCCTAACTGCACTGTAGGGTACATCACCAAAAGCTTCAGGATGGATTATGGACAGTGGATGCACAAATCATATGACTGGTGATCGAAGTCTTCTCATGGACTCAACCTTATGTCCATCCGACAAAAGTCACATTACATTTGCTGACACTGGTAAAAGCAAGGTATTGGGTCTAGGTAGAGTTGCAATCTCAAAGGATCAACACATGGATAAAGTGATGCTTGTTCAATCCCTTGGTTTCAACTTAATGTCTGTCTCAATGCTTTGTGACTTGAACATGATTGTGATATTTGACAAATATCGTTGCCTTCTACTAATGGAATCTGAGAAATCTCTAATCTTTGAAGGGTATCGAAAAGATGATCTGTACATGGTAGATTTCTCAGCAGGTCCACAGCTTGCCGTATGTCTTCTCACAAAAGCTTCAGAATGCTGGCTCTGTCATCGAAGGCTAGGACATGCTGGCATGAGGAACTTACACTCACTCGTCAAGAAGAAGCATGTCATTGGCATCGAAGATGTCAAGTTCAAGAAGGATCATCTGTGTGGTGCCTGTGAAGCTGGAAAGATGATAAGGGCAAAGCACCCCTCGAAGACAATCATGACAACATCTCAACCCTTCAAGCTGTTACACATGGACTTATTTGGACCTACTCACTACTCCACCCTCACAACAACTGCCCGTCTCTATGGCTTCGTCATTGTTGATGACTACTCAAGATACACATGGGTTCATATAATTCTTTACAAGACTGAAGTGCAAGATGTCTTCAGGCGCTTCGCAAATCGAGCAATGAACAATTATGGCGTGAAGATCAAGCACATCAGAAGTGACAATGGCACTGAATTCAAGAACACTAGACTTGATCTGTATCTGGATACAATGGGAATCACTCATGAGTTCTCTGCACCCTACATACCTCAGCAAAACGACATTGTTGAGCGCAAAAACAGAACCCTCATGGAGATGGCTCGAACAATGCTAGATGAGTACAAGACACCAAGAAAGTTCTAGCCTGAAGCTATTGATACAACATGTCACATCATCAACCGTGTATACATTCATAAGCTTTTGAACAAAACATCATATGAGCTGCTTACTGGCAAGAAGCCAAACGTCAGTTACTTCAGAGTATTTGGAGCAAGATGCTGGATCAAGGATCCCCATCACAAGTCAAAATTTGCACCTAAGGCTCACGAAGGCTTCATGCTTGGCTATGGAAAGGATTCACACTCCTACAGAGTCTTCAACCTTTATCTCTACAAGATCGTTGAAACAGTGGATGTAAAATTTGATGAAACCAATGGCTCACAGAGAGAGATTCTGCCAAGTACACTGGATGAAGCTCCTCCAAACGAGGCAATCAAGCTGATGGGAACTGGTGAAATCATGCCCTCTGAAGCACAACCTGAAGAGGAACTTATCATCTCTGCACCAAATCAACCTGAAGACAATGCTCAGACCAAAGACAATCCGTCCAATGATGACAATGATCAGCCAGAGCAAAATCTTCATCCTGTTCATCCTCGTGTTGCAAATGAAGTTCAAATAGAGAAGATAATTGACAGCATCAATGCACCTAGTCCGCTCACTAGATCAAGAGCAACACAGCTAGCAAACTTCTGTGGGCACTTTTCATTTGTGTCAATATCAGAACCCAAGAAAGTTGCTGAAGCTTTTATGGAACCTGAATGGATTCAAGCCATGCAAGAAGAACTTCAACAGTTCAAATTGAATAATGTTTGGGAACTTGTCAAGCGACCTGATCCTCGCAAGCATAACATTATTGGAACAAAGTGGATATATCGAAACAAGCAAGATGAGCATGGTCAAGTCATCAGAAACAAAGCACGTCTTGTGGCTCAAGGATACACTCAAGTTGAAGGAATTGACTTCGATGAAACATTTGCTCCTGTTGCTAGACTTGAAGCTATTCGCATACTGCTAGCCTACGCTAATCATCACAATATCTTGCTATATCAAATGGATGTGAAGAGTGCATTTCTCAATGGCAAGATTGAAGAAGAAGTATATGTCGCACAACCACCTGGCTTTGAAGATCCAAAACATCCTGATATGGTGTACAAGCTAAAAAAGGCACTGTATGGCCTCAAACAAGCTCCTCGTGCCTGGTATGATACAATCAAAGACTTCCTGAAGAGTAAAGGCTTCAAACCTGGATCCCTCGATCCCACTCTATTCACGAAGACATATGATGGTGAACTGTTTGTGTGCCAAATATATGTGGATGACATAATCTTCGGATGTACCAACCAGAAGTACAGTGATGAGTTTGGGTACATGATGCAAGAGCAATATCAAATGTCCATGATGGGTGAGCTGAAGTTCTTCCTTGGTCTTCAAATTCGTCAGCAAAGGAATGGCATCTTCATATCTCAGGAAAAATACCTCAAATATTGTCTGAAGAAGTTTGGAATGGAAGACTGCAAAGGCTACACGACGCCAATGCCAGCCAAACACCATCTTGGTCCCGACGACAATGGTAAAGAGTTCGATCAAAAGGTATACTGCTCCATGATTGGTTCTTTGCTTTATTTATGTGCATCTAGGCCAGATATTATGCTTAGTGTTTGCATGTGTGCTCGATTCCAAGCGGCACCAAAGGAATCGCATCACTTAGCTGTGAAGCGAATTCTTCGATATTTGGCTTACACCCCAACACTCGGATTATGGTATCCCAAGGGCTCAAAATTTGATTTGGTTGGATTCTCGGATGCTGATTATGCTGGTGACAAGGTGGATCGCAAGTCTACATCAGGCACATGTCATTTTCTTGGTCGATCACTTGTCTGTTGGTCTTCGAAGAAGCAGAACTGTGTATCACTCTCAACTGCTGAATCTAAATACATTGCTGCTGGATCCTGTTGTGCTCAGCTTCTATGGATGAAGCAAACTCTCAAGGATTATGGCATCAACCTGAATCAAGTACCTCTCTTTTGCGACAACGAGAGTGCCATCAAATAGCCAACAATCCAGTCCAACACTCGAAGACAAAGCACATTGAAATTCGTCATCACTTTCTCAGAGATCATGTTATGAAGAAAGATATCGATATCATTCACGTCAACACTGAAGAGCAACTGGAAGATATCTTCACAAAGCCCTTGGATGAGAAAAGGTTTTGCAAGTTAAGGTGTGAGCTAAATATCTTGGAATCCTCTAATGTCCTGTGATCAGGCACACATCCTAACACTTATGCATGTTGATGACTTAGATGTGCAACACAAAAAGTAATGTATATCTTCAATCAATGAAGATTTACACTCTGAGTGTGAATATACTAACATGGAATTTGACTTCGGAGCGCCATGATAATTGTGCGCCGTGTCTGGGTCTAATACTTCCTATACGGTGGGTTACGCCACCACCAACCTTTTATGTTTGAAGTGTTTCACTCGTGGCGTTATATTGCAAAGATTTTGCATTTGGTTTGCCTTCAGTTTCAATTTGTCTTCATGACTTTCTGCACTATGATGATTTGATTGCTTTCTGATATATATATATATATATACACACACACTAGTGTTCTGTCCTCTACAGCATTCACTTATAGCTATGTCTTCAAGATTGGATCTTTTTAACTAAGTGAATGTGATCGGACCCTAACCTCTCTATGCTTCCTATCTTAAATTCTATCTATCCAAATCATATGCATTCTGTTGAAACAGTCGAATGTCTTCTCTGCGTCCTAGTCAGCAGAAGGCAAAGAGACAAACATTAAATCTGTTTTAATGGCTTATCTTTACAGTTGAAATCCGGAGAAGCTGGAACAACTCTCCGACATGCCTGGCGGGCGTGGGAACGTGGGACAACCTTGGGTGTGTTGCATGCTTGCCACGTACCCCTCAGATATGAACCGCTAGGGGCACCAGCGTAATTGCGCTGTGTCTCTCACCTACTTATAAATACATGTCCCCTGCGGTAAAGAAATCCTTCTTCCACCTCTCCACCTCCGTCAAAACCCTAGCGCCACCGCTAGCTCGCGACGACGCTGGCGACGAAGCGCTTAGCTACCGCGACTTCTCCGACGCCGTCCTCACGCCGGCCGCAGACATCGTCCTCTCCGCCATCGCCGTAGGTGTCCTCCGTCGCCAAGTTAGGGCACGGTGGGCTGAACTGCTCGGTCTCCTATTCTTCCCATCTAGCAGTTCTTCGTGCGGTAATTATAACTCTATTTTTACCACCTTTTTGATCTTCAAGATTCATCCTGTTACCGAAAGTAGTTTCTGTCTGTTCAAGCTAGATCTATTCCGTCTGCATCTCATACTGCTTAGTCGATTCACTTAGATTTCTTGTCTAGTTTGATTCCTCACTTGTACTTATTCACGGATTGGTACAAATCTGGAACCAACTCACCTATATAAGTGAATGTCTTCGCATCATGAGGTCAATGTCTTCAAACTGATTTATCTTCAAAATCTTCTGAGAATGCATATGACCTCTTCCCCTTCCCTCGCATCTCTAATGCTGTCACAGGTACATGTCCGTGGGAGAATCCCTTGGTTCTCATAGTCTGCATTCGTTTGCAGAATACTTACAGCATCATATAAATTCTCCTGAAGCCAGTTCCTGCTTGACCAGCAAGCGTAAATCTCTGAAGCCTCTGAACGTATTGAAGCCTTTCAGCTTGAAGTTCATGGCTGCAGAAAAATCAGCAAGGAAGGGTGGCAGACAGCGCAGAGAAGGGACATCCAAGGATCTGCCTGATGATTTAGCAGAACTATACAAAACAGATCCTGAAGAGAATTATCATCAGAGGAAGACGCGAATCCAATGGCTTCGACGCTATTGGGCTGAGGAGTGGTTCAAGTAGAAGTTTGTGACAAAGGAATATGCAGAGAAGCATGCCATCAAGAGACCTTGGGGTGATATCCTCTATCGAGGCCTTCAACCCAAGAGCCGAGCTGAAGCCATTGACCAAGGCTTCTATCCTTGCATGGTCCGTGGGCCACAGCCAGCGAATGCAGATCCCACCTCACTACTATGGTGTCGTGATGACTCTCTCTTCAAGCGCAACTACCAGTTTGCTGTGGCTTCGGCCAAGAAGAACAAGAAGTCCTTGGATTTGGACTTCAACCCAGGTCCCTCTGCTCCCCGTGCTGACGGCTCCCGTGAAGCTAATCCCAATGTCATTGGCCCCTACGCCAACCTTGACGGCCTCATCACCTACATCATGGTCCAAGGCGCCAGAGTAGATCATTCTGACAATGGTGCTGACTCTGATGAAGCCCCTGCTCCTCCTCCAAAGCCGCAGAAGCAAAAGAAGTCAAAGGCTTCAACCTCAGCTGCACCTCCGAAGACTTCACGTGCGAAGCCACTGGCCATTGCACCTCCTGAAGCCAGTGTGCAGTCTGAAGATCAATCCCGTGTCTCCAAGAGAACAGAGAAGAAGAAGCAACTTGTCAGACCATCTGATCAAAGAGCCTTGAGCCCTGCTGCCATTCTGCGTGAAGAACCCATTGATCTATCAAGTGATGAAGATCTTGATGATGATGCTCTTGAGCAGCTGATAAAGAGCAAAGAAGAGGCAGAAATCTTCAGCAACTTACCTCTCTTTGATGTGGCCATCATCCACAGTTTCATTGATGAATGGTTCGACACCCCCAACGTCAGCTTTGAAGATTTACAGCTCCCCATTGGCCTCAGCGTCGCCTTCAATGGCGCCATTGCTTCTGAGCTAGCTCTTGCTCAGCGCATCGTTGAGCTCAAGAACAAGATTGACTATGAGAAGGCTCAATTCAAGAAGCATGTGGCCAAGCTAAGTGTTCAAGACGTCCGCAACATCAAAGTCATGCTCCATGAGCTTAAAGAAGCTTTTCTCAAGAAACGCCAAGAAGCTCAGGGCTCTCGAGAGCGCATGAAGATTTTGGCTGATAAGTGTGTGCTTGCCTACAATGAGGCTGAGAAGCGCAAATCACTTGGCCGTCCTGGCATTGACCCCAGGATGGCTGCAAAGAGGAAGAAGAAGCACCCTGCTGAACAGCCTAAGCCTTCAAGCCAAGAAGCCCCTCGCATTATCTTCCCAAGCAGCATGACTGGCTCGAAGCCAAAGGTCACAAAAACCGCTTCAGAACAGAAGAAGACGAGGGCTGCCGAGGCTGATGCCAGAAAGAGAAAGAACACTGAAGCCTCTGATGCCGCTCCCTCCAAGAAGAAGCGCAAGACCAAGAAGACTAGGGCTGCTTCCACAGAGCCCTTAGTCGTTGAACCCATTTCCGTGGTTCGCCCTGTGTCAGTTCATCAAGAACGGAGAATGGTTGTCCATGAGCCTGCTACCACAGAGGCTCATGAGGCTGAAGATATTCCAGCAGCTGAACACACCGCTGCTGAAGACATTGGTCAAGATGACAATGTAAATGATGATGAAGTTCTTCCTCAGATCGAACATCAAGTGGTATCATCGCCTGTTCATACGAACAGCGAACTCATCAGCATTGGTCGTCCATTGACGCCAATTGCTCAGGATGCTTCATGGGCTGATCACCCACAACAACAACAAGACTCCCCCAGTACTCCCCAACAACAACAACAAGCTACACCCCCAGTGCAAGAAGAGGATGAAGACTTTCAGGCTCAGCCAACTCCATCTCCTAACTTGAAGCCAGCACTTCGCAGGCTTTGCAGAGGACAAAGAACTGAAGTCCCTCTGTCGAGCGTTCCAGAAGGAGAAGTGCAACGTTCACCTGTTGCACGGCAAGTATTTTCTGAACCTGCTCCAACTGTGAATGTCTCCGAGTCTGAAGCACATGCTGCTGAAGACATTCCGGCTGCATCAGCCGAAGAAAATGAAGAAGAAGTACGTGTTCCTACTCCCCCAGCAATTGAAGAAGAAGCAGTTCATGATCTGAACGTGCCTATGCCTGACCCTCCTGTTCGTCAAGAGGAGGTTGACAATGTTGAGGCTGCCACCACCAATGCCAATGAAGCCAGTGACGTAGTCATGGCTGACGCTAATGTGGAGCCTGCGCCAACTAGTGTGCCTGAAACTAATGTGGCCACTAAACCTGAAACCCCTGATACTGCGCCTGAAACCAATGAGGCCACTATGCCTGAAACCAATGAGGCCCCTGCACCTGACTCCAATGAAGATGCTGCACCTGAAGCTAATTTGACAACTGCTCCCAAAGCACCCGTCGTGCAGCCTGACGCCTCAGCTATTGCCCCTGCTCCTGTTCCGCCACCAAGGCCTCACACCATTGAGCAAGCATACAGTCATGGTCAGCTTACCACTGTCCGATGGCCTATTCTGGTGCCTCCACCTGCTGCCTCAGGACCGCAATTTGACTATCATGTTGAGCATAGGCCTCGGGTCCAGAAGCCAAAGCCCAGGTTGCCAAGGTTTCCAGGTACTGCCAACTCACTAGGGTCATTCAATGCCAATGGCTTCAAAAGCCACAATACCTTCTTTGACAGCGCCAAGAACCCCTACTCCAAGCCAAGGATATCATCAGATCGGTTTTGGAGCTATCAGCAGAGAAGCTATTACTCCTGTGTACTATATGATCAAGGGCGCATTTTCCCTCACATGCGCCTCGACACCGACGCTGTTGCTGGATTGCCGTGCTTAGAAGAAGCACTTGATTGCTTTCGCGATGCTGGTCTGCTCCATTTTGTGACAGACAAAGAACATTGGAATGAAGAGCTATTGCTTCAATTCTATGCCACTCTGCACATTCGCGGCTACTACAGGGACATCAAGACATGGGTTCTCGAGTGGATGACTGGAAATGTTCATCATGAAGCCAAAGCTATGGATATCATTGAGCTTACAGGGCTAGCCACTCCTGGAGAACTGTATGAACCTGACTGTCAGCTACACCGGAATGCTGTAGAGAGTATCTTCCACAAGCCAGAACCCAATATGAGCCAGATGTTGAGCATGATGAAGCCTTTGCCATCTGACGCTGAGTATCCCACACATTTCTTTGTTGAAGACTAAGGGAGTCCTGGACTAGGGGGTGTCCGGACAGCCGGACTATCATCGTCCGCCGGACTCCAAGACTACGAAGATACAAGATTGAAGACTCCGTCCCGTGTCCGGATGGGACTTTCCTTGGCGTGGAAGGCAAGCTTGGCGATACGGATATGTAGATCTCCTACCATTGTAACCGACTCTGTGTAACCCTAGCCTCCTCCGGTGTCTATATAAACCGAAGGGCTTTAGTCCATAGGACACAACATACATTACAACAATCATACCATAGGCTAGCTTTAGGGTTTAGCCTCCTTGATCTCGTGGTAGATCCACTCTTGTACTACCCATATCATCAATATTAATCAAGCAGGACGTAGGGTTTTACCTCCATCGAGAGGGCCCGAACCTGGGTAAAACATCATGTCCCTCGTCTCCTGTTACCATCCGCCTAGACGCACAGTTCGGGACCCCCTACCCGAGATCCGCCGGTTTTGACACCGACATTGGTGCTTTCATTGAGAGTTCCTCTGTGTCGTCACCGATAGGCTCGATGGCATCTTCAACCAACAACGCTGTCCAGGGTGAGACTTTTCTCCCCGGACAGATATTCTTATTCGGCGGCTTCGCACTGCGGGCTAATTTGCTTGGCCATCTGGAGCACATCGAAAGCTACGCCCCTAGCCATCAGGTCAGATTCGGAAGTCTAAACTTCACGGCCGACGTCCACGGAGACTTGATCTTCGACGGGCTCGAGCCACAGCCAAGCGCGCCGCACTGTTACGAGGGGCACGATCTAGCTCTGCCGCCGAACAGTGCCTTGGCGGCCACACACGAATCCGCTTTGGCCTTTAGTCCGGAGCCGATCGCCCAGATCGAGGATCGGTGGATGGACACCGCCTCGGGGGCTTCAACTTCCACGGCGATGGAGCCGAACGCTAATCTTGTCCCTCGCGAAACTCGTGACTCCGAGGTGCCGGACTCCTTACCGGACTCCGGACCTCCCACGCCCCTACCAAACGAATCAGATTGGGCGCCGGTTATGGGATTCACCGCCGCGGACATCTTCCAATACTCGCCCTTTGGCGACATCCTAAATTCGCTAAAGCATATCTCGTTATTGGGAGAATCCTGGCCGGACTACGGCCAGGATGGTTGGGATACGGACGACGAAGAAATTCAGAACCCACCCACCACCCACTTTGTAGCCACTGTCGACGATCTTACCGACATGCTAGACTACGACTCCGAAGACATCGACGGAATAGACGACGATGCCGGAGACGAACAAGAACCAGCGCCTACAGGGCACGGGAGGACCACCTCGTCATATGACATATATATGGTGGATACCCCAAAAGAGAGCGATAACGAGGACCAACGGGCCGCGGCAGAAGATAACCCCGCCGATAAACGACCAAAACGGCGGCGCAGACGCCACCCTAAGTCCCGCCTCGACAACAACAACGCTCCTAAGGACCCCGCAATACAGCAGGGCACACAAGTGGACGACGAACATGCAGATAAGCAACCGTCCGAACAGGACGAGTCAGATAATCAGTCCAGGCCCGGCGAAAACGACAGTCCGGACGATCTCATGCCGGACACGCCGCCGGAAGGTAAAAACCTGCGGAAAAGACTCGTCAACACTGCAAGAAGCTTGAAGAAGAAAAAGCGGAAGCTCAAAACAGCGGAGGACACACTCAGAATGAGGTGGAGCAAAGTACTCAAAACCGCGGATAAATACGGCAATGGCCGCCAATCAAAGAGCTACCCGAAGCGCAAGCTGCTACCAGAATTCGACGAGGAGGCCACAGAGCCCCCACAGTCAAAAGATAAAGAGGCTGCCTGGTTGGATAGACGGCCAGATGATAGGCCAAATTCTGAAAGCGGCGCCGCACATAAACCTACTAATGAACCTGGAAAGATAGATGGCCCAGCCAGGTCCATCTACGGGCCAAAGAAGAAGGCCCCAGGAAGCAAGGCAACACGTCAAGTGTCCGAAGATAGTGGCACACCCAAATACAGGGGCGCCGCACACCCACTATGTTTCACCAATGAGGTACTGGACCATGAATTCCCAGCAGGATTTAAACCAATAAACATAGAGGCCTACGATGGAACAACAGACCC
The DNA here is from genome assembly GCA_963921465.1 of Triticum timopheevii. Taxonomy (NCBI): domain Eukaryota; kingdom Viridiplantae; phylum Streptophyta; class Magnoliopsida; order Poales; family Poaceae; genus Triticum; species Triticum timopheevii. The sequence goes on along the minus strand of OY997264.1, from coordinate 100,086,593 downwards.
TGGAGTCTGGATAGAAGATTATATACTACATATACACATGGCTAGAGGAGATGATCTCCAGGCCATAAAATACCTACCCCTCAAGCTCAAAGGGCCAGCCCGTCATTGGTTTAAAAGCCTCCCAGAAAACACTGTGGGAAGTTGGGAAGAGCTCGAGGACGCGTTTAGAGCAAATTTTCAAGGGACTTATGTCCGCCCTCCGGATGCAGATGATCTAAGTCATATAACTCAACAGCCCGGAGAGTCAGCGCGCAAATTCTAGAACAGGTTCCTCACCAAAAAGAACCAAATAGTCGACTGTCCGGACGCCGAAGCCCTAGCAGCTTTTAAACACAATGTCCGAGACGAATGGCTTGCCAGACACCTCGGCCAAGAGAAACCGAGGACAATGTCCGCGCTAACAAGCCTCATGACCCGCTTCTGTGCGGGAGAGGATAGCTGGCTAGCAAGATGCAGCACCAGCGACCCAAGTACATCCGAGATAAGAGATGGAAACGGAAAATCACGGCGCAGAAAAGAGCAGCGCCGGAATAAAGAGAAAAACCCAAAGAGCATGGCAGTCAACGCCGGATTCAAAAGCTCGCGGCCAAACAACAAAACACCGCCTCTTAAGGATGACAGCGATGAGTTGTCCAACTTAAATAAGATTTTGGGTCGGATATGTCAAATCCACAGTACCCCCGTAAGGCCTGCAAACCATACCCATCGAGATTGTTGGGTTTTCAAACAGTCCGGCCGACTAAACGCCGAACACAAGGGGCTCGACGCGTCAAGCGAAGATGATAAACCCCACCAGCAGAGCACCGGAAAGCAAAAGACTTTCCCACAAGAGGTCAAAGCAGTAAACTCACTTCATGTGATAATACGGAAAAATAGTGCGGCACCTTCTAAAAAGAGCCTCGCACGGTCCAATCCAGCAGACCATAGAGATTGGATATCACAACCAATCACTTTCGACCACCTGGATTATTCCAGAAGCGTTCGAAACGCAGGACGGACTGCCCTGATATTGGATCCCATAATCGACGGACTACAATTTACTAAAGTCCTGATGGACGGAGGCAACGACTTAAACCTGCTGTATTCAAACACAATCCGCAAGATGGGGATAGACCCTACTAAAATTCGACACAGCCGCACTTCCTTCAAAGGAGTGACACCAGGCCCTTATGCCAAGTGCACAGGCTCCCTACTACTAGAAGTCGTGTTCGGATCACCGGACAACTTTCGACGCGAGAAACTAATCTTTCATATCATCCCATTTAAAAGTGGATATCAAGCACTCTTGGGACGAAAGGCTTTTGTCCGTTTCAACGCCATACCGCATTACGCGTCTCTTACACTCAAGATGCCCGGTCCACGAGGCATCATTTCAGTGTGAGGGTCACCTAAAGACCCCGGACACGGATGGACGAGTCCGGCATCGGTAGGCTAGGGGGCTCCCTAGCCGCACACCCCTTCACAAGGGGCTGCACGCACAAACAACCGCGAGTTCATACGAACCCCGCTTTACTTATTTATATTTTTTCTTCTTTCACACATACCTTTTTTGCACGAGTTGTTTTCAAACTAAAGTTCCTCTCTTTTTACAGATGAACAACGTGCACACCCGTCCAGGATAACGCACAACGGAGACACAGGCGCAGATGTGCAGTAGGGACCCGTTGCGAGGATTCTTTTCAGATTAAGACCCTGCGTAAACCTTTTTTACTGTCTCTTGTTGTTACTCTTCCTTGGTTCCTTCCTATAACCAAAGCAGAGCCTGACATTTTGGCATCGGCCGCGTCAGAGGACCATGCCCGTACCTGGACACTAGGGGCTTAGGGCATTGTTCTGCCCATTATTATAAAGACTGAACACCTTAGGGAGTGTTCGGCATCTCGAGTTAGGCATTATATGCATCGGCTCCGAATCATGTCTTTGGTCAAATGTTGGGTTTGCCCGGCTCCTGTGTTTTGCTGCCTTACGTTCCGTATCATCGGCTAACGCGGCACCAGGAGAACTACTGCGATTGTGCCCCAGTTCGGCTGGGCGAGCACCTCAGTAGAGAAAGCCGAAAACTGACTGTCATGATATAGCGAGAGATTGGTCAACCACTCGATCGACTACCGGAATGTTTAGAATTCCCCGCTTTGACGAAGGACCGTTTCCCGGTCAGGCACACACCCGCCCCGAACTCGGAGAAGTGCGGTGCCCCAAGGGGCTATATCGTAGCCCCACCCTCGAACTCCACTGGCTAAGTGAAAGTGATAAAGCATTATAGTCCGGATTGCCTCGTTTGCTACGCTACCACCTCCTTAACAGGACCCAGACGTCGGATTAAGTGTGAAAACGCGCTATTTTTGCGAACACCCCCGCACCTTGTGCGTGGGGGCTGAAGCCGAAGACTGCAATCTTTCAGGTTATACAAATGTATACATAAACGGCCGCATAGGAGAAATTTTACTACTTGGGACGCACAAGTATAAAAAGCAGTTATAGCATAATCATTGTTTTACAAGCTAAAACGTTCATTTGAACGTGACATTTTTTGAGCACTGCGACTCTATTACACGAGCGCCACGCATAACTTCCCCGAAATAGTGCTCGGCGGGGAGCCGGCTTTCATCCGAACCCTGGGCGGCAATAGCGGTGGCATCCATCTCTGTCCAATGTGTCTTCACATGGGCAAGAGCCATCCACGCGCCTTCGATGCAGGCCGACCGCTTCATCTCCTTGATATGTGGCACCGCTCCAAGAAATTGCTGCAGCAAGCCGAAATAGCTCGTCGCCTTGGGCCTCTCTGGCCAGACATGAGCCACGATGTCAGTCATGGCAAGTCCGGACAATCTATTTAGCTCGGCCCATTCGGCCAACCGATCGGTCAACGGAAGTGCACGATCCGGACTATGGAATTGAGACCAAAATAGCTCTTCCGTCTTGTTATCCTTCTGGCTCCGGAAGTGCTCAACGGCATCAGCCGCACTTGCCGCCAAGTCCATGTACGGATCCTCCGGACTCCAAAGCTGGCCAAGTTGAGCATACTTTTGATCCGTAAACCGGCGACGCAGCAGAAAAGGCTTGCCAGCCACGATATCTTCGGCCTGGCGCAGCTCCTCCTTCATGGCCCGCATTGCAGAACGGGCATCCTTGGCCTCGGCGGTGGCCTTCCCCAGGTCTTCCCGCTCCGATAAGCGCTCCTTTTCAAGAGCCTCATTGCGGTCGGCAGCATCTTTTAATTTTGCGGCCAATTCGGCCATCTCTTCCCTGCTTAGGCGGTGTGCAGCCTTTTCGGATTTCAACTCCTCGGCCGCCCTTGAGGCAGCCGCATCACTGCTTTGGGCTTGCTCCTTAGCTTGAGCAAGTTCGGCCCGAAGTCTCTCCACAGCAGAAGCACCGTCTGTATCACAGCATATAATTTATCAGAGGAGGGCTTTGACCCCCTTAATAAAGCGACTGCGGAGAACTCATTTACCTTGCGACTCGTCAAGTCGCCGGTTGACAAGTGCGATGTCCGCATCCGCCATGTCAAGTTGCCGCATTAACTCGGCAACTCCACCAGTCCGGCTAGCCCTCGGACTATCCGCCACCTGCATAGGAACGGCGGCATTCATTACTTGCGATTTTGATCCTCGGCATGCTATCGTTTTTGACAACCTACCGAGTCTCAGGGGCTACTATCTATACAGGGCGCACTTTTATGTGCAAAACTGTCAAAAAAAAGAAGGTGCGTCATTCTCGCGTACCTCAAATCCCGCCAGCAAACTCGTAGCGGCATTGCGCAGTCCGCTCTCGGCGGACGAAATCCTTACAATCACCATACGCATCAAAGCACGGTGATCTTCTGAGATGGACGCCCTCTCAAGCAGATTTTTCAGTTCTCCCGGCCGGATACTAGTGGGCGCCGAACTCTCCGGCCCCTCCGGACTCGGGGATACCCTCCGTGACGATACTTCAGGCTCGCCTGCCCTATCTGACGGCGCAGCAGACGGAGGCGTTTCGCTCTCCATCATCTCCGAAAGAAGGTCCCCCGAAGACGAACTCATCTGAGAAGGCTGCAAATCCGAACTACAAGATAGAAATTTCGGTTACCCACAGAAGCACAAATGAAGGTATTTTCTTAACTAATGAACTCTCCTTTTCCTACTCACGGCTTGCTGGAGGGCTGATCCTTTAACGACGATTGAACGTCTGGATTCTCCCTGGACGCCGGACCCCCCGGTGAAGATCTCTTCCCCCGTTTAGGGGCTTTGGCCTCCGGATCTTCGGAGGCGGTCCGCTTCTCCCCCTGGAAGGAGGGGTTTTTGATTCCCCCCTCCTCAGACACCCCTTTGGGCGAAATAATAGCTCCTCTGTTCTCCCCATCGCTCCCTTCTACGGGCGCGACCTCCAACATTCTAACCAGCACGGGCTCCAGTGCGGTCTCTGGGAGGGGAGCCGGACACCTTATCAGCTTCGATCGCGCTACCCACTCCTGTGAAGAAGTAATGGGTCAGGAGGCGAACTCTAGAAAAGCAGATAAACAGAATGTTTGGACTCTGAGCTATTTACCTGAGTATCCGGGCGATTGCGGCTTAGGCCTGCGTCCTCGGTCAATTTCGGACACGCTACTTGCGGTCCGAAGAACAACTTGTACATCTCCACGGGTGTCGCACCCATGAAGTGTTGGAGAATTCGAGGTCCCTCCGGGTTGAACTCCCATAGACGGAGAGGACGGCGTTTGCAGGGCAGAAGACGCCTGATTAGCATAACCTGCATCACCACGACCAGATTGATCTCCCTCGCCTGGAGGTCTCGAATCCGGCCCTGCAATGAGGGCACGTCTTCGGACGGCCCCCAATTGAGCCCTTGGTTGACCCACGACATCAGTCGGCGTGGAGGTCCCGGGCGGAATAAAGGCGGCGGCTTTTGCTTGCTGCCCTTCGGAGTGGTGATATAGAACCACTCCTGCTGCCACAGTCCGAGTTCCTCTTGGAAGGAACCCTCGGGCCACGGGGCATCGGCCCTTCTGCTTATGGCCGCCCCGCCGCACTCCGCTTGACGCCCCCCGATCATCTTCGGCTCCACATTAAAGGTCTTTAGCCACAGGCCGAAGTGGGGAGTGACGCGGAGGAAGGCTTCGCAGACGATAGTGAATGCGGAGATATGGAGGATGGACTCCGGAGCCAAGTCGTGAAAATCCAGCCCGTAGAAGAACATAAGCCCTCTCACGAAGGGGTCCGTCGGGAAGCCTAAACCCCGACGGAGGTGGGATACGAAGACAACGTACTCACCAGGCTCGGGGGCAGGCACGGCCTGCCCTTGGGCGGGAAACCTGTGCGAAATCTCGTAGGACAGGTACTTGGCCTCACGCAGCTTTAACACATCCTCCTCCGTGACGGAGGAGGGCCTCCACCGACCCTGGAGGTCGGAGCCGGACATTGCTGAGAATCTGAAGCGCTCGAATCTAAGACTCTGGGTGTTGGAACTGGGAGCGAGAAGGAGATTTGATGCAAGATTGAAGAAAAAGAACGAGCCTTGGTCCTCTTATAAAGGGGAAAAATACCAAGAGTCGTCTCCGTGGCCGTTCGGGATTCACCTTCGATAGAGGAGGCGTGGCAACGGGCACGGTTGGGTTACCCACGCACGTATTGATGAGAATCCCGGAATAAGGGGAACACGATCTCTGCCTCGACAAGACGTGCCAAGGAAACCGCTTCGCTAAACGTGCTAAGGTGGTATAATAAAAAACGATTCAAGTAAAAGCCTGGTAGTGGCGTGATGTCATGCCGCATAATACGTCAGCAGATTGGACTTGTGTGCATTTTATTCTCTCTACGGTGGAATGTGGAATTTATTTTGCAGAGCCGGACACTATCCTGGTGTTCATGATCTTCTCTGGATTATTCAAGGGAGGAACCTGCCTTGCAATGCCGAACATTATGCGCGCCGGACTTATCGTCATTGAAGCCTGGTTCAGGGGCTATTGAGGGAGTCCTGGACTAGGGGGTGTCCGGACAGCCGGACTATCATCGTCCGCCGGACTCCAAGACTACGAAGATACAAGATTGAAGACTCCGTCCCGTGTCCGGATGGGACTTTCCTTGGCGTGGAAGGCAAGCTTGGCGATACGGATATGTAGATCTCCTACCATTGTAACCGACTCTGTGTAACCCTAGCCTCCTCCGGTGTCTATATAAACCGGAGGGCTTTAGTCCGTAGGACACAACATACATTACAACAATCATACCATAGGCTAGCTTTAGGGTTTAGCCTCCTTGATCTCGTGGTAGGTCCACTCTTGTACTACCCATATCATCAATATTAATCAAGCAGGATGTAGGGTTTTACCTCCATCGAGAGGGCCCGAACCTGGGTAAAACATCGTGTCCCTCGTCTCCTGTTACCATCCGCCTAGACGCACAGTTCGGGACCCCCTACCCGAGATCCGCCGGTTTTGACACCGACAAAGACCTTGAGTATCTGCCTCGCACCATATATCATATCATCAGGCGAACTCTATGGCCAGTCAAGGGACATTCATCAGCGGCCAAGCTTGAAGGAGCAATGAAGACCTTGGTCTTCTATATTCTCAATGGCATCAGCTTCAGCACTCAGGAATTCTTCATCAGGCAACTTGCTGCTTCCGGCTCTGACCTATTTGGTCTGAAGTTTTATGCTCCATGGGTCATGTGCCTCATCAATCGCCACTCATCTGTCAATTATCAGCCCTCTGCTCGCAATCATATAATATTTCTGCCAGAGGTTGATATGTCAGTTGATGCTATATACTCTGACCCTGCCAAGACGCCGCTTTGTCTTCAGAACATTGAGCACCAAAGCTTCACTCAGCCTATTGAAGGTGTTCAAGAAGCAACAAGAATCTATCTACTGGCTGGTAACACTCGTCTGCCTCATAGAGCGCCCACTGAAGCTACTGAAAGCACTATTGCACAAAGGCCTCGGAAGCGTTCTCGCGTTTTCAATGACCGAGAACTTCTTGTGGCTCTTCATCAGAAACAAGATAAACATCATTTCTGGCTCAAGAGACAGATGCAAAGCCTCTTGGTGGATGTCAATCGCATTCGCAACCTTGCCACCAAGAATGCCTTTGTTGCTCATGAAACATGCCGGCGATCATGGAAGAGTTTGACCCTGCTCAGTGCTGAAGCTGATCTTCAAGATGATGGCTTCAATGAAAGATTCCAGTTCGACTCCACTCCTCCACGGACTGCTACCCTGCGTCGAACTCCATCTCTTGAAGACTCTGAATATTCTTCTTCCGCGGCAACAGTTAATGCCAGAGTGATCGATGATGAAGATGATGCTACTTCACCACCTCCTACTACTGCACGGATCGACACTGCACCAAGCTCGTCTGCACCGCCAACCAACGACGACAACCATGCTGCTTCACCTACTCATGATGACGAGTAGATGCTCTATGTCTTCAAACCTTTTTGGTCCTTACTAACAAAAGGGGAAGAAGCGTATGAGTTGTTAGTCTTCAAGCGGGTTCATATGGGTGGTTGCATTATATTTTGCTGCGTGCTTACAACTCTTGCGCTTTGAAACATTTGGTTCTTTGAGTTGTAACACCTAAACTTGATGGTCGTCTGCTGCTTCTGCTGCTTTTTTTGCTTTACTATGATGCGATGATAAATTCGGCATGTGCGATGATAACTTCCGCACTTAGACCATTCTGCAGACGTCCATTTTTCATTATGCATGTCATTCTTATTGCTATATCATTTCATGCATGATGAATTATCTTCATAAGTTGAAGTGGATCTCCACAAGTACAACCTGCCATGTGCATTTGCATTCCAAAAGCAAATTACTTATATGCACATCTTCAGGGGGAGCCCTTGCAACTTATGAAGAGAATTCCCTATCCTTACAATTTCACATACTTTACCCCCGTTGAAAACTTCAACCAGTTTGTCATCAATCACCTAAAAGGGGGAGATTGTAAGTGCATCTAGTGCCACCCCTAGTTGGTTTTGGAGTATTGATGACAAAGTTGGTTGAGGGACTGATGCGTTTGTGAGAATTGCAGGATAATGCAGGTAGTGTCCCTCATTGATTCGGTTTACCTACCGGAGATGACCCCTAAAAATGTATGAAGACATTGAAGACAATGGTGGTATGATAAGATATTCATATTGAAGACTATGACATGAGAAGACATTGTGTGAAGACTTTGGAGCGTGAAGACTGTGTGGTTTTGTTGTTTCCTTTTCTTCTTTGTTGAGTCATAGGAACCACCGTACTGTTAAGTGGGGTCCAAGTGAACTAAGTTAGAGTGACTGAAGTGATGCTCAACTCAAATCCTATGTCTTCGAGCGAAGACAATGAGAGCAAACCTTATCTAGAGCTGGATGAGTCAGCTTTGCTTGTAGCCCAAGTAAAGTTGCCGCGTGTGTTTGAAATCTGACCGTTGGAACACGTGTCAGTTCCTTAGTGACCCAGGGTCATTTTGGACAAATCAGGTCGGGTTGCCTAGTGGCTATAAATAGCCCACCCCCTACACCATAAATTGGTGGCTGCTCAGAGTTTGTGCACGACTTTTGTCGTTTGAGAGCAACCCACCTCGAAGCATTTGAGAGAGAGAAATCCTTGCGAGGACAAAGCCCAAACACCCAAAGCCAAAGAGTGTTAGGCATCACTGAAGTCTTTCTGTCTGTGTGACCTGAAGACTTATTACACTTGAGGACTGTGAATCCTCCAGCCAGTTAGGCGTCGCGTTCTGAGCATCCAAGAGTCATTGTGGATTGCCGGTGAATGAAGTCTGTGAAGGTTTGGAAGTCTCCCTTGAAGACTTACCAGAGTGATTGGGCGAGGACTGGGTGTCCTTAGCTCAAGGGGAATAAGGTGAAGACACGGTCTTCTGAGTTAAATCTCAGCCTCCCTAACAAGACGTCAGTTGTCACAGCAACTGGAACTAGTCCAACAAATCATATGTCTTCAACAAGCAACTGGTTCTATCCCTTCCAACCTTACTTAAGTTTGTCTTCATGAAGTCATTGCTTATCTGTGTATCTGTTTGACTTCATTGCTTGACTACTATTGTTGATTGGCTTCACACTATCTTCCATCTTGATCCTTACTACCTAACTGCTATTAGTCTTGTACTTTCACATCATTACATACTTGACTATGGCTTGTTTAGGGTAGTTTATCTTCCGCTGCATATCAATTAGGTTGTTTCTGTTGTTTGTCTTCGAAACTTGCGAGTTTTGAAGACTTTCATAAAAATCGCCTATTCACCCCCCCTCTAGTCGATACTAGCACTTTCAGTGTTGTATTAGGTAATAAAGATTATAACTTGGGGGCAATAGTTGCACGTAGGTTGCATAATAATGGTATATCTGGAGATTTATTTGGAGGAATTTATGCGACCCGTGTTGCTAATTATCTTGGTATATCCCCACGTGAGGGTGATATGGTGTTGCCTCTTTCTTATTTAGATTTTGACGCTATGGTCAGGCACCGTTTTCTTGTGAGGAATGAACAATTCCTGCAGTATCGACTAATCTTTGACAAACATCGCGCTGTCCATGTTACTCTCCCTGCTCCTTCCCTTTTTGATTACCAGGCAAAACGAAGATATGTTGTTACCAGGGAGGAGGCAGGCAAACACGAGAGGAGAGTGGAGGCAGCTCGCCAACATGCCGCAACTCAGGAGGCATTGGCTGCTGCATCTCAGTACGACCCCGGTTATAACTTCGGATATCAGCTAGGCTATCCTTGGCACTAGACCAACCTATTCTAGGGAGTACGTATTTCTCACTGACTTTACATTCATGTTCACACACTATTCTAGTTGTCGGTGCTCATACTCTTTCATTGTATTATCCATGCTAGTTTAAATTTCTTTTTCTAGCTTTCTTCTTGTGTGTTTGGTAAACCTTAGAAAACCAAAAAAATAGTTAGTTTAATTTCCATGCTTGTAGTAGTAATTAAAATGAAAACCCAAAAAGATTTCTCGTTCTTCTTTTGCTTGTAGGGAGCTTTCCCGTGTAAATAGTTTTAATTCTTTTCTTTCCTTTGGGGGTCAAGAGTAGAAGACCATATTGAAAATGTTTAGTGGCTCTCATACGCATGTGAAAGTGCTAGTATCGACTAGAGGGGGGGGGGGGTGAATAGGCAATTTTTATGAAAGTCTTCAAAACTTGGGAGTTTCGAAGACAAACGACAGAAATGACCTAATTGATATGCAGCGGAAGACAAACTACCCTAAGCAAGCCATAGTCAGGTATGCAATGATGTAAAAGTACAGGACTAATAGCAGCTAGGTAGTAGGATCAGAATGGAAGATAGTATGAAGCCAATCAACAGTAGTAGTCATGCAATGAAGTCAAACAGATACACAGATAGGCAATGACTTCACGAAGACAAACTTAAGTATGGTTGGGAAGGGATAGAACCAGTCGCTTGTTAAAGACACAGGATTTGTTGGACCAGTTCCAGTTGCTGTGACAACTGCATGTCTGGTTAGGGAGGCTGAGATTTAACTCAGAAGACTGTGTCTTCACCTTATTCCCCTTGAGCTAAGGACACCCAGTCCTCGCCCAATCACTCTGGTAAGTCTTCAAGGGAGACTTCCAAACCTTCACAGACTTCATTCACCGGCAATCCACAATGACTCTTGGATGCTCAGAACGAGACGCCTAACTGGCCGGAGGATTCATAGTCCTCAAGTGTAATAAGTCTTCAGGTCACACAGACAGAAAGACTTCAGTAATAGCTCTTCATTCCAATGTTCTTTGTCTGTCACAAAGTGGAGCAGACCAGCATCACGAAAGCAATCAAGTGCTTCTTCTAAGCACGGCAGTCCAGCAATGGCTTCAGTATCAAGGCGCATATGAGGAAAAATGCGCCCTTGATCATATAGTACGCATGAGTAATAGCTTCTCTGCTGATAGCTCCAGAACCGATCTGATGATATCCTTGGCTTGGAGTAGGGGTTCTTGGCGCTGTCAAAGAAGGTATTGTGGCTCTTGAAGCCATTTGCATTGAAGGATCTTGGTGAGTTAGCGGTACCTGGAAACCTTGGCAACCTAGGCTTTGGCTTCTGGACCTGAGGCCTATGCTCAACATGATAGTCAAATTGTGGTCCTGAGGCATTTGGTGGAGGCACCAGAATGGGCCATCGGACAGTGGTAAGCTGACCATGACTGTATGCTTGCTCAATTGTGTGAGGCCTTGGTGGCAGAACAGGAGCAGGGGCAACAGCTGAGGCGTCAGGCTGCACAACAGGTGCTTCGGGAGCAGTTGTCGCATTAGCTTCAGGTGCAGGGGCCTCATGAGCTTCAGGCACGGTGGCCTCATTGGTTTCAGGCACACTGGGTGGTGCAGGCTCCACATTAGCGTCAGCCATGACTACGTCACTGGCTTCATTGGCGTTGGCGGTGGCAGCCTCAACATTGTCAACTTCCTCTTGACGAGCAGGAGGGTCAGGCACAGGCACGTTCACATCAGGAACTGCTTCTTCTTCAATTGCTGGGGGAGTAGGTACACGTACTTCTTCTTGATTTTCTTCGGCTAATGCAGCCGGAATGTCTTCAGCAGCATGTGCTTCAGACTCGGAGACATTCACAGTTGGAGCAGGTTCAGAAAATACTTGACGTGCAACCGGTGAACGTTGCACTTCTCCTTCTGGAACGCTCGACAGAGGGACTTGAGGCCTTTGTCCTTTGCGAAGCCTGCGAAATGCTGGCTTCTCCTTAGGAGATGGAGTTGGCTGGGCCTCATAGTCTTCATCCTCTTCTTGCACGGGGGGTGTAGCTTGTTGTTGTTGGGGAGTACTGGGGGAGTCTTGTAGTTGTGGGTGATCAGCCCACGATGCATCCTGAGCAATTGGCGTCAGTGGACGACCAATGCTGATGAGTTCGCTGTTCGTATGAACAGGTGATGATACCACGTCATGTTCGATCTGAGGAAGAACTTCATCATCAGCTACATTGTCATCATGACCAATGTCTTCAGCAGCGGTGGGTTCAGCTGCTGGAATATCTTCAGCTTCATGAGCCTCTGAAGGAGCAGGCTCATGGACTATCATCCTTCGTTCTTGATGTTCTGACGCTGGGCGAACCACAAAAATGGGTTCAACGACTAAGGGCTCTGTGGAAGCAGCCCTAGTCTTCTTAGTCTTGCGCTTTTTCTTGAAGGTTCATGCTGTTCAGCAGGAAGCTTCTTCTTCTTTGCAGCCATCCTGGGGTCAATGCGAGGACGGCCAAGTGACTTGCGCTTCTCAGCCTCATTGTAGGCGAGCACACACTTATCAGCCAAAATCTTCATGCATTCTCAAGAGCCCTGAGATTCTTGGCGTTTCTTGAGAAAAGCTTCTTTAAGCTCATGCAGCATGACCTTGAAGTTTCTGACGTCTTGAACACTTAGCTTGGCCACATGCTTCTTGAATTGAGCCTTCTCATAATCAATCTTGTTTTTGAGCTCAACGATGCGCTGAGCAAGAGCTAGCTCAGAAGCAATGGCACCATTGAGGGAGACACTGAGGTCGATGGGAAGCTGTAAATCTTCAAAGCTGACATTGGGGGTGTCGAACCACTCATCAATGAAATTGTGGATGATGGCCACATCAAAGAGAGGCAAGTTGTTGAAGATTTCTGCTTCTTCCTTGCTCTTTATCAGCTGCTCAAGGGCATCATCAGCAAGATCTTCATCACTTGACAGATCAATGGGTTCTTCACGCAGAATTGCGGCAGGAGTCAAGGCTCTTTGATCAGATGGTCTGACGAGTTGCTTTTTCTTCTCCGTTCTCTTGGAGACACGGGATTGATCTTCAGACTGCACACTGGCTTTAGGAGGTGCAGTGGCCAGTGGCTTCGCACGTGAAGTCTTCGAAGGTGCAGCTGAGGTTGAAGCCTTTGACTTATTTTGCTTCTGCGGCTTTGGAGGAGGAGCAGGGGCTTCATCAGAGTCAGCACCATTGTCAGAATGATCTACTCTGGCGCCTTGGACCATGATGTAGGTGATGAGGCCATCAAGGTTGGCGTAGGGGCCAATGACATTGGGATTAGCTTCACGGGAGCCGTCAGCACGGGGAGCAGAGGGACCTGGGTTGAAGTCCAAATCCAAGGACTTCTTGTTCTTCTTGGCTGAAGCCACAGCAAACTGGTAGTTGCGCTTGAAGAGAGAGTCATCACGACACCATAGTAGTGAGGTGGGATCTGCGTTCGTTGGCTGTGGCCCATGGACCATGCAAGGATAGAAGCCTTGGTCAATGGCTTCAGCTCGGCTCTTGGGTTGAAGGCCTCGATAGAGGATATCACCCCAAGGTCTCTTGATGGCATTCTTCTCTGCATATTCCTTCGTCACAAACTTGTACTTGAACCATTCCTCAGCCCAATAGCGTCGAATCCATTGGATTCGCGTCTTTCTCTGATGATAGTTCTCTTCAGGATCTATCTTGTATAGTTCTGCTAAGTCATCAGGCAGATCTTTGGATGTTCCTTCTCTGCGCTGTCTGCCACCCTTCCTTGCTGATTTTTCTGCAGCCATGAACTTCAAACTGAATGGCTTCAATACGTTTAAAGGCTTCGGAGACTTATGCTTGCTGGTCAAGCAGGAACTGGCTTCAGGAGAATTGATATGATGTTGTAAGTATTCTGCAAACGAATGCAGACTATGAGAACCAAGGGATTCTCCCACGGACATGTACCTGTGACAGCATTAGAGATGCGAGGGAAGGGGAAGAGGTCATATGCATTCTCAAAAGATTTTGAAGATAAATCAGTTTGAAGACATTGACCTCATGTTGCGAAGACATTCACTTATATAGGTGAGTTGGTTCCAGATTTGTACCAATCCGTGAATAAGTACAAGTGAGGAATCAAACTAGACAGGAAATCTAAGTGAATTGACTAGGCAGTATGAGATGCAGACAGAATAGATCTAACATTGAATAGGCAGAAACCACTTTTGGTAAACAGGATGAATCTTGAAGATCAAAAAGGTGGTAAAATAGAGTTATAATTACCACACAAAGAACTGCTAGATGGGATGAATAGGAGACCGAGCAGTTCAGGCCACCGTGCTCTAACTTGGCGACGGAGGACACCTACCGCGATGGCGGAGAGAACGATGTCCGCGGTCGGCGTGAGGACGGCGTCGGAGAAGTCGCGGCAGCTAAGCGCTTCGTCGCCGGCGTCATCGCGAGCTAGCGGTGGCGCTAGGGTTTTGACGGAGGTGGATAGGTGGAAGAAGGATTTCTTTACCGCACGGGACAAGTATTTATAAGTAGGTGAGAGACACAGCGCAATTACGCTGGTGCCCCTGGCGGTTCACATCTGAGGGGTACGTGGCAAGCATGCAACATACTTAGAGTTGCCCCATGTTCCCACGCCCGCCAGGCATGTCGGAGAGTTGTTTCGGCTTCTCCGGATTTCAACAATAAAGATAAGTCATTTAAAACAGATTTAATGTTTATCTCTTTGCCTTCTGCTGACTAGGACGCAGAGAAGACATTCGACAGTTTCAATAGAATGCATATGATTTGGACGGATAGAATTTGAGATAGGAAGCATAGAGAGGTTGGGGTCCGATCACATTCACTTAGTTAAAAAGATCCAATCTTGAAGACATAGCTATAAGTGAATGCTGTAGAGGACAGAACACTAGTAGATATATATATATATATATATATATCAGAAAGCAATCAAATCATCATAGTGTAGAAAGTCATGAAGATAAATTGAAACTGAAGACAAACCAAATGCGAAGTCATTGCAATATAACACCATGAGTGAAACACTTCAAACAGAGAAAGTTGGTGGTGGCGTTACCCACCGTATAGGAAGTATTAGACCCAGACATGGCGCACAATTATCGTGGCGCTCCGAAGTCAAATTCCATGTTAATGTATTCACACTCAGAGTGTAAATCTTCATTGATTGAAGATATACATTACTTTGTGTGTTGCACATCTAAGTCATCAACATGCATAAGTGTTAGGATGTGTGCCTGATCACAGGACATTAGAGGATTCCAAGATATTTAGCTCACACCGTAACTTGCAAAACCTTTTCTCATCCAAGGGCTTTGTGAAGATATCTGTCAGTTGCTCTTCAGTGTTGACGTGAATGATATCGATATCTTTCTTCATAACATGATCTCTGAGAAAGTGATGATGAATTTCAATGTGCTTTGTCTTCGAGTGTTGGACTGGATTGTTGGCTATTTTGATGGCACTTCCGTTGTCGCAGAAGAGAGGTACTTGATTCAGGTTGATGCCATAGTCCTTGAGAGTTTGCTTCATCCATAGTAGCTGAGCACAACAGGATCCAGCAGCAATGTATTCAGATTCAGCAGTTGAGAGTGATACACAGTTCTGATTCTTTGACGACCAACAGACAAGTGATCGACCAAGAAAATGACATGTGCCTGATGTAGACTTGCGATCCACCTTGTCACCAGCATAATCAGCATCCGAGAATCCAACCAAATCAAATTTTGAGCCCTTGGGATACCATAGTCAGAGTGTTGGGGTGTAAGCCAAATATCGAAGAATTCGCTTCACAGCTAAGTGATGTGATTCCTTTGGTGCCGCTTGGAATCAAGCACACATGCAAACACTAAGCATAATATCTGGCCTAGATGCACATAAATAAAGCAAAGAACCAATCATGGATCAGTATACCTTTTAATCAAACTCTTTACCATTGTCGTCGGGACCAAGATGGTGTTTGGCTGGCATTGGCGTCGTGTAGCCTTTGCAGTCTTCCATTCCAAACTTCTTCAGACAATCTTTGAGGTATTTTTCTTGAGATATGAAGATGCCATTTCTTTGCTGATGAATTTGAAGACCAAGGAAGAACTTCAGCTCACCCATCATGGACATTTGATATTTCTCTTGCATCATGTACCCAAACTCATCATTGTACTTCTGGTTGGTGCAGCCGAAGATTATGTCATCCACATATATTTGGCACACAAACAGTTCACCATCATATGTCTTCGTGAAGAGTGTGGGATCGAGGGATCCAGGTTTGAAGCCTTTACTCTTCAGGAAGTCTTTAATTGTATCATACCAGGCACGAGGAGCTTGTTTGAGGCCATACAGTGCTTTGTTTAGCTTGTACACCATATCAAGATGTTTTGGATCTTCAAAGCCAGGTGGTTGTGCGACATATACTTCTTCTTCAATCTTGCCATTGAGAAATACACTCTTTACATCCATTTGATATAGCAAGATATTGTGATGATTTGCGTAGGCTAGCAGTATGCGAATAGCTTCAAGCCTAGCAACAGGAGCAAATGTTTCATCAAAGTCAATTCCTTCAACTTGAGTATATCCTTGAGCCACAAGACGTGCTTTGTTTCTGACGACTTGACCATGCTCATCTTGCTTGTTTCGATATATCCACTTTGTTCCAACAATGTTATGCTTGCGAGGGTCAGGTCGCTTGACAAGTTCCCAAACATTATTCAGCTTGAACTGTTGAAGTTCTTCTTGCATGGCTTGAATCCATTCTGGTTCCATAAAAGCTTCAGCAACTTTCTTGGGTTCTGATATTGACACAAATGAAAAGTGCCCACAGAAGTTTGCTAGCTGTGTTGCTCTTGATCGAGTGAGAGGACCAGGTGCATTGATGCTGTCAATTATCTTCTCTATTTGAACTTCATTTGCAACACGAGGATGAACAGGACAAAGATTTTGCTCTGGCTGATCATTGTCATCATTGGACGGATTGTCTTCGGTCTGAGCACTTTCTTCAGGTTGATTTGGTGCAGAGATGATAAGTTCCTCTTCAGGATGTGCTTCAGAGGGCATAATTTCACTAGTTCCCATCAGCTTGATTGACTCGTTTGAAGGAGCTTCATCTAGTGTATTTGGCAGAATCTCTCTCTGTGAACCATTGGTTTCATCAAATTTCACATCCATAGTTTCAACGATTTTGTAGAGATAAAGGTTGAAGACTCTGTAGGAGTGTGAATCCTTTCCATAGCCAAGCATGAAGCCTTCATGAGCCTTAGGTGAAAATTTTGACTTGTGATGGGGATCCTTTATCCAGCATCTAGCTCCAAATACTCTGAAGTAACTGACGTTTGGCTTTTTGCCAGTAAGGAGCTTATAAGACGTTTTGTTCAGAAGCTTATGGATGTACACACGGTTGATGATGTGACATGCTGTATCAATAGCTTCAGGCCAGAACTTTCTTGGTGTCTTGTACTCATCTAGCATTGTTCGAGCCATCTCAATGAGGGTTCTGTTTTTGCGCTCAACGATGCCATTTTGCTGAGGTGTGTATGGAGCAGAGAACTCATGAGTGATTCCCATTGTATCCAGATACAGATCAAGTCCGGTGTTCTTGAATTCAGTGCCATTGTCACTTCTGATGTGCTTGATCTTCACACCATAATTGTTCATTGCTCGATTTGCGAAGCGCCTGAAGACATCTTGCACTTCAGTCTTGTAAAGAATTATATGAACCCATGTGTATCTTGAGTAGTCATCAACAATGACGAAGCCATAGAGACAGGCAGTTGTTGTGAGGGTGGAATAGTGAGTAGGTCCAAATAAGTCCATGTGTAACAGCTCGAAGGGTTGAGATGTTGTCATGATTGTCTTCGAGGGGTGCTTTGCCCTTGTCATCTTTCCAGCTTCACAGGCACCACACAGATGATCCTTCTTGAACTTGACATCTTCGATGCCTATGACATGCTTCTTCTTGACGAGTGAGTGCAAATTCCTCATGCCAGCATGCCCTAGCCTTCGATGCCAGAGCCAGCATTCTGAAGCTTTAGTGAGAAGACATACGGCAAGCACTACTGGAAACAGCTACTTTGCCATCTGCCAGCTCTTTGCCGTCTGCTAGCGGACGACAAAGAAGCTCTTTGCCATCAGCTACTCTAAAGCGGACGGCAAAGAACTGGCTGATGGCAAAGTACTTCTTTGCCATCAGCGAGTTCTTTGCCGTCCGCTAGCGGACGGCAAAGAAGCTTTGCCGTCGGCTAGCGGACGGCAAAGAGGGAGGGGGCCCCACTGACGAGCTGGTTTAAAAAAACTTAACGGCCCCCCCTATTTGCCGTCCGCTAGCGGACGGCAAAGAGCAAGTGGGGCGGACGGCAAAGTGGGGCGGACGGCAAACGTTTAGGTTACTAACGGCGCCCCACCCCGCCCATCTCTCTCTGTTCGATCTGTCCCCCTCTCCTCCCCGACGACAACCGCCACCCGCCGCCGCCCCCGCCACCCACCGCCGCCCCCTTGCCCCACCTCCCCTCGCCCCGTCGCCCCACCGTCCCAAGCACTCTCCGCCGCCGCCGCCACCTGCCACCGCCCTCTAGCCCCACCGCCCGTCGCCCAGTCACCCCCACCACTCGCCACCGCCCCGGCGTCCCGTCGCCCGCGCCGGAGCCAGGTTCGCCGCAGGCCCCCTGTGTCCGCCTCGCCCCCCCCCGTCCCGGAGCTAGGCTCGCCGCCGCCCCTGCGCCCGTGCCGTCCCCGGAGGCAGGCTCGCCCCTAGGCCTGCGTCTGCCTCGCGCCCCCTCCCCCCCCCCGCCAGTGTGTCCGCCTCGCGCCCCCGCCCCGGAGCCAGGCTCGCCGCCGCCCCGGAGCCAGGCTCGCCGCCGCCCCTGCGCCCGCGCCACCCCCTCCATCCTCCATCGACAGGAGCCAAGGTGAGCATTTTTTTTCTACTGTTTTTCTTTGTTGTTTAGGTTTAATTAGGTTATTGATAGGTTTAGGTTAGTGGTTGGTTTAGGTTAGTGCTAGATATAGGTTTAGATTATTAGAAGAAGAAGAAAGTTGAAAAAAAGAAGTAGAAGAAGAGGAAAAAGGAAAAAAATGAAGAAGAATAAGAAGAAAGTTGAAAAATATAACAATATAGAAGAGGAAAAAGGAGAAGAAGAAAGAAGAAGAAGAAGAAGAAGAAGAAGAAGAAGAAGAAGAAGAAAGAGGAGGAGGAGGAGGAGGAAGAGGACGAGGGAGAAGCAGAAAGAAAAGAAGTAGAAGAAAGAAAGAAGAAAGAATAAGAATAAGAAGAAGAAGAAGACCCCGACGCGCCACCACGACACCCCGACCCCGACCCCCGACCCCCGACACACCCACCCCGACCCCCGACACCCCGACCCCGACCCCCGGCACCCCGACACCCCGGCCCGACACCTCGACCCCGACCCCGACACCCGACACCCCGACCCCGACCCCCGACACCCCGACCCCGACCCCGACACGCCACCCCGACACCCCGGCCCGACACCCCGACCCCCGACCCCCGACCCCCGACACCCCGACCCCGACCCCCGGCCCCCGACACCCTGGCACCACGCCCCAACCCCGACACGACACCCCGATACCCCGGCACCCGACCCCGGCACGACACCCCGACCCCGACACCCCGACCCCGACACCACACCCCGACAACCTGACCCCCTGACCCCGACCCCCCGACCCCGACACGGCACCCCGACACCGACAGGACACCCCGACCACCGACACCTCCCGAAAAGGTGTTTTTTGGCTTCCAAAGGCCAACGGGGTCATATATTTGTGAATTATTAGTTAGGTCATATATTTTTCAATTTTGTTATGAAAAATATCATATATAATTGTGTTGATCGTGTAGTTTTAAATGTGCAGTTGTTTCATCGCTGCGAGGTTTGGTGTTCGACGACCTCGCCGTGCGTTTGACGAGCTTTGCCCCTTCGTTCGTGGGTGAGCACAAATGACAAGTCCTCCCCCCACATTAATTATTTGATCTATTCCGATGAAATTTGGTAGCTAGCTATATATGTGTCTTGAATCATCAGTATGCGTAACCAATATGTGTCTCCCGTTCGAAAGTGTCATAGTTATAAATATGCATGCATTTGCATATTTATAACCTTGATTCTTTCGAATTGTCCAACGCTATCCATGGACAGCCCGAGTATGTGTAGATTGGGTTCATTTTCCCATATGCTTTGCTCCGGATCCGACGCATAAATTTCGTCAGTGCCTCCCCTATTGTTCTCCGGGTACACATCCTCTCTGTTTATTACAGAGATGTGTATCAGGAGAACAGCGGGGAGGTGCTGCCGAAATTTTGCATGGGATCCGGAGCATAGCATATGGGAAAATGAACCCAATCTACACATACTCGGGTGGGATTAGGACCTATCATTACCTATTAGAGTGTAGGTTGCATGGACGTAATAAAATTGACAAAGTAGATCAACTGATGAATATATACATGGTGAATTATATATATAATTGTTGTGTGTACAGTAGCTCTGAAAGTCAAGATGAGTGATCGTGCGTGGATGTATACCGGTCACACTGGTCAGAACAAATGGAGCGCTGAATGGTTCACAAAAACCAAGGGGTTTGTGCAAGCCGCATTTGCAAATGGCCAGAGGAAAACTTGGTGCCCCTGTTTCCGATGCGGCAATTGGGAAAAGAGGACAAAGGCTGAAATGGGTAAACACCTGCAGAAGAATGGTTTTACGCCCGATTATACGGTGTGGACATTTCATGGTGAGTCTGCCCAACGTGACCGAGCTGAGGTGGATCATCGTCGCACCGACGAGCATGGTACCGGGATGGAAAACATGGTGCAAGACTATGATGATGCTCGGGATTCGGACGAGGAGATGGAGGAATCTGCAAAGGCCTTCAATGAAATGTTGGAGTCTTCTAAACGTCCGCTCCACGAGCACACTGAGCTTTGTCAGTTGGATGCCATCTCACAAGTAATGGCTTTGAAGGCTCAGTTCAACTTGGGCAGAGAATGCTATGACGCAATTATGACAGTATTTGGATGCTTTCTACCCAAAGGCCATGTAATGCCTGCAAACCTGTACCAGTCGGACAAAATCCTCCGTGCACTGAAGATGCCCTATGAGAAGATACATGCCTGTGAGAAAGGATGTGCCTTATTTAGGCTTGACTATGTGGACTTGAACTATTGTCCCATTTGCAAGTGTTCCAGGTATATTGTGGTAGACAACGGTATGGGTGAGAAGACACAGACCACAATCCCTGTTAGTGTTCTTCGGTATATGCCAATCGTACCAAGACTTCAACATCTTTTCATGGTCGAAGAGACGGCCAGACAGATGACATGGCACAAAATAGGCAAAAGAACCGAACTAGATGCAGATGGGAATCTGATGATGGTACACACATCGGATGGTGTTGCGTGGAAAAGGTTTGATGAATTACATGCTGACAAAGCGGCAGATCCGAGGCATCCTCGAGTCGGCATCAACACCGATGGGTTCAGTGTGTTTGGTATGACGGCAGCCCAATACAGTTGTTGGCCCGTATTTGTCTTTCCACTCAATCTCCCCGGACAGATTATGCAAAGAAAGAACATTTTCCTGACGTTGATAATTCTAGGACCCAACTATCCGGGCAAAAATATGAATGTGTACATGCAGCCTCTTAAGGACGAACTGCAAGAAGCCTGGGATAATGGGTTCAAGACATACGACGCCTTTAGCAAACGGAACTTCATAATGCGTGTCTGGTACATGTACTCGACGCATGACTTGCCGGCGTATGCGCTATTCATTGGCTGGTGTGTGCATGGAAGGTTCCCATGCCCCACATGCAAGGGAGCTCTTGAGTTTCGTTGGCTTCAGGCCGGTCGCAAGTTTTCTTGCTTCGACATGCATAGACAGTTCCTGGATCCTCGCCATAAGTTCAGGAAAGACAAGAAGAACTTCATCAGGGGTAGAGTTGTCAAAAACTCTGCACCACCTGCATTGACAGGCCAACAGACCCTGGATCAGTTAAACGCTCTCGAGCCAGATCCACAACGTCCAGGGTACTTCAAGGGGTATAATACTAAGCACGCGTGGACTCACAAAACATGCTTATGGGATCTACCTTACTTCAAAGACCTCCTTTGCCCACACAACATCGACGTGATGCACACTGAGAAGAATATCACTGAGGCACTTTTTGGTACATTGTTCGGCATAGATGGGAAGTCAAAGGATAATACTAAGGCTAGAGTCGATCTGGAGGCGCTATGTGATAGGCCGTTACAAAACGTGAAAGAACCGAAAGGAAAGCAGAACTGGACGAAACCAAAGGCATGGTTCAATCTTGGAAGGCCAGCTATGAGGGAAATTCTCTTGTGGGTGCAACAACAGTTGATGTTCCCCGATGGGTATGCAGTGAATCTAAAGAGGGGAGCGAATCTTGATAAACTGAAGATATTTGGTCTCAAGAGTCATGATTGGCACATATGGATTGAGCGGGTAATGCCGGTGATGTTGCGTGGCTTCATCCCTGAGGATGAATGGCTAGTACTGGCAGAACTCAGCTATTTCTTCCGTGTTCTTTGTGCGAAAGAACTATCTCCTGGCGTGCTAGAAGAAATGGAAGAGTTGGCGCCAGAGTTGATCTGCAAGTTAGAGAAGATCTTTCCACCGGGCTTCTTTAATCCAATGCAGCATTTGATTTTGCATCTCCCGACTGAGGCAACATTGGGGGGGGGGCGTGCAAAATCGTTGGTGCTACCCAACTGAGAGGATGCAGAAGACGCTTCGAGAAAAATGTAAAAATAAACGTAGAATTGAAGCATCGATGGCTGAGGCATTCATCACAGAGGAGGCGGCAAACTTCGTAACAGCGCACTACGAAGCCAAAAATCGTCATTTCCATAATCCGAAGCCTCGGTACAATGCTGACGAGCCTAAAAAGTGTGGATCCAACCTCAGCCTATTCAAAGGGAATCTCGCACTAGCTAGTGTTTCACATCCAGTATCTTTGGATAACGAAGAATGGCGGACCATTTCGTTGTATATCTTTAACAACCTGATAGAAGTGCGGCCGTACATCGAGTAAGTTCTCGGTACATTGTTTCGCAACTTCTATTTCCTTTGAACTACTCTTATTCCTGGATATGTCATACAGTCGATACATCGCCATATTCTCGTATGGAGCGGAGATCCAAAAGGATTCCGTCGAAGAGTATGAGCTTCT
This sequence comes from Triticum timopheevii, assembly GCA_963921465.1. Classification (NCBI taxonomy): domain Eukaryota; kingdom Viridiplantae; phylum Streptophyta; class Magnoliopsida; order Poales; family Poaceae; genus Triticum; species Triticum timopheevii. The sequence goes on along the minus strand of OY997264.1, from coordinate 100,063,696 downwards.
CGCAAAGCAAGGAGGTGGCTATCCCGGTTTCATCTCTTGGTTCAAACAAATGGTAATTTCTATTAGACAATTTCATTACATTCGCTAATTTGTGCATAATGCAACAATCCCCTTTCATATTAAACTTGTAGGCTAATTCAGAGTCTATGGACGCCGAATTGAGACAAGTCGCTAATGGTTTTGACTATAAGGTCCGTTCATTTGACAAGTATGACATCAACGGGTATCGCTTTCGTACCTATGGCAAAGAGCTATCTATGGCCGACCGAAAGTCTACAAACTGTTGTGTATCTGCTATCGGCGAAGGAGGTACCGAGTATTATGGGAGAGTTGAAGCAATTTATGAACTTCTGTTCTATGGTGAAAACCCACCGAATGTCGTAGTCTTCAAATGTTATTGGTTTCAGCCGAAGGAGACTAGAAGGACTCATGAACATATAGGGCTAGTTGAAATCAACCAAAGCACTCATTTAGATGTTCTTGATGTCTATATTATGGCTCAACAGGTGACCCAATTATTCTATCTACCGTGGGCCTGCCAAACTAATCCAAATCTGAAAGGTTGGGATGTCGTTTATGAAGTGCCGCCACGTGCTAGACTTTCTCCCCCAAAGGAAGAGGATTATGAACCTCACATTAACCCAGACACATATGAAGGAGAATTCTTCCAAGAGACACGTCTTTCCAAAAAGCGTTTCAAGAACCGCTATACTTCACCCCAAAACATTGAAGTAGACAGCGACAATGAATCCGACATCACCCCAGAGGAGGAACAAGAAGAGCCGGAACAAGAAGAGGTTACTGCTGCGGATGACCTGTCAATGCTTGACCGATTACGTCATGGTGGCCTTGCACATGTTGATGCCAATGAACCCTATGAGCCCATCATTGATTATAGTGATGATGATGATTATGCATTTATTGATGATACTGATCGAGATTATTAGTAGTGTCAGGTATTCAATTTTTTTATGTTGTACTTGATGATGATACACTTAAGTGATATACATATTATTATTCATGTCGGTACTTTTTTTTATGTTGTACTAATTTCGTTTATTCTTTGTCATGGCAGGTGTTGAAAGATGGTGGGCGCTGGTCGGGAGCGCGCCGAGGCCCCTTCTTCGTCGGCGCGTGGTACGAGGTCTTCCATTCCACACGCACCTCTCCGCCGAGCGTTGCTGGACAGTATGGCGACATCGCCGGGCCCTTCTTCATCGACCGCGGTGCCCAGCAGGGGACGAGGTAAGAAGAAGAGGGGAGGTGGAGCACGTGGTCGCGGGAGAGGAGGTAGGGTGACTCTTATGGCGCCTTCCTCGCCACCGCCCCCAGCTGTTTCACCCGAGCACGTGACTGCTAGGGTGGACTCGTCTGAGGAGGAGGCTGCACGGACTCCGGTCCACGAGCCTCCGGTCCACGGGTCTTCGGCCCACGAGCCTCGGGTCGACGGGCCTTCGGCCCACGAGACTTGGGCCCACGAGACCCCGGAGGAGCACACGTCTGGATGGGGTACCTGGTCGGGTTAGCCTGAGGATGGCGGGGAGCCGAGTGGCCATGCTGATGATGGCGGGGAGCCGACTGATGAGGAGGGGGAGGAGGGGGGCAACGTCTACCAGCGTGGTGCTACACGGCTCCCGTCCGTGCCAGCGACCCGCGAGCAGAGGTGGTTGATTTTCCCTGATGGGGAGAGGTAAGTGCATTTAATCTTTTTGTACCTTCTGCATTCACGTTTCTTCAAATAACTGATGTGTTGGCCTTGTCATGCTGCAGGGGTTGGGACCACCATGAAAGTGTCCGCCGGCCCAATTCCGTCCTTGGAGTTCTGATTCGGCAAAACTTCCCGGGGTTTGTCACGTTGCCTGGTGAGGGTCGGCTTCCAGAGGTTGGATTGACTTGGGAGCACTACTTGGCTGCCCCGGCCCCGCCGGGTGAGATTATCGACGTTGTCTTGTGCAAGACGAGGGCAGACGTCGTGATCAGAAAGTTCTGGGTAATTGCTCCTTTACGCAATTTAAAATCTTCAACTAGCTAGTTATTAATTGTACTAATCAATATTGTCTCATTTGATTGCAGACATTCTACAGGTGTGAGGAGGGATACGAGGAGGAGGCGGATCATGTTATCCACAAGGAGTGCAAGCGCCTACTTCAGAACTTATGGCATGAGGTTCGGGTGCAGGCTGTTCGAGACTACTACGCCGGACGTGGTATCAAGAAGCCCAAGTAGGAGTGCCGCGATAAGTTCTTGAGTAAGGAGAAGTACATGAAGGTAATTCTTAAGGCCTTGTACTTACTTCCTTCATTTAGTAATTCATAGCCTTAGCGCTCAAGTTTCTATTTGCTAACTTAGGCCCCTCCGAGATGGTGTGCGGATCGGATGGATTGTTGGGAGGTGTTGGTCAATGCGTGGTGCTCAGAAGAATGGCTGGCCACCCACAAAGAGGCCAAGGACAAACGTGCCCAAATGGAAGGTGTGCCACACCACCAAGGCAGCTCCAACTTATTTCAGTACGGGCGGAACTGGGTATGTGGTTTGCTTCATGATTCATGCAATTCATTCATCATGCTAGCTTTAGCCCTTTAATTACTAATTTACTTTGTTTCTCTCTTTCAGGCACGCTACAATAAGGCGGATAAGGTGCCAGAGGTGTACGACCTGTATGCCATGGCCCACACTGGCCCTTACAAGAAAGTTAAGGCATTCTCTGCGTCTGACCTCGATGATCCAAAGAACTTCACCAACATCTCCGCCCATGAGAAGCTCGTGCAATATAGAGATCAGGGGAAGGCGAGGAAAGGGGAGGACTTTAACCCGAGCCAGGGTCCCATTGATACAGAGCTGCTGATGATATCTGGTGGCGGGAGTCCCATGGCTCCATAGCCATGGGAGATGGACTTATCCGTTGTCCTAGCACTCTCCCGGAGATCAAGGCGCGCCAGTCGAGCTCCGCTCCTGAGATAAGGCCTCGTGAACGGCCAGTCCAACTCGCCATCAAGGTTAGTTATACGTACTCAGCTATATTTCTCCATTACATTGTGTGCGCTTCCATCAATGATTACAAATGGTCATGTGAGTGGTGTTGCAGGCTGCTATACAGAGTGAGAGAGATAGAACGGAGAAACTTTTGGCGGAGGCGGCGGAGAGGCAGCGGGAGTTGGAGGAGAAGACGACAAAGATGTTGGAGGAGGAGAGGGCACGGAATGACATGCAGGCAAGGGCCATGTACGAACTCCTTGTGGTAAGTTTCTTCTGCAGATTATTTGCTAGTCTTAACATTTGAGTCTCATTACTAACTAGTATGACTCTGTTGTGAAAACCAAATGTGCAGTCTGTGTGCGAGAAGTCCGGTCAGACCGCTCCGCCGATGCCAGTGATTGCTCCTGGTAGCACGGCGAGTTTAATTTGAATGGACATTACTTGCTTGTCTTAACATTTGAGTGTCATAATGCTAACGAGACATTGGAAATGATCTTTGGTGCAGCTTAACTCCAGAAACGCATCGCGCGATCCTTCTCCAGCTACCGGCGCGAGCCAGCTCGCTCCTTCTCCAGCTACCGGCGTGAGCCAGCCCGCTCCTACACCTCCGTGATCACGGTAAGTTTCTCTAGTGTTTTGCTTAACAAATGCATAAAGACCTAGACTTAGCTTTATTTCCTCCAATATGCTTACCATAATGACCTAGAGTTAGCTTCTTTTCCTCCAAAATGACTTAATAAGCTTACTGACCTCATAAACCATCCATTCTACCTAAGTTAGCTCTAAAATGACTCATTTTACCTTAGTTAGCTTACAAGTGATCCAATTTATCCAAGTTAGCTCTAAAATGACCCATTTTACGTAGATTAGCTCCTAAATGATCCATTTTACCTACATTAGCTTTAAAATGGCCCATTCCACCTAGGTTAGCTCCAAAATGACCCATTTCACCTAGGTTAGCTCCAAAATGACCCATTTCACCTAAGTTAGCTAAAAAACGATCCATTTTACCTTAGTTAGCTCAAAAATGTGGCATTTCACCTAGGTTAGCTCATAAACGACCCATTTGACCTAGGTTAGCTCATAAATGACCCATTTCACCTAGGTTAGCTCATAAACAACCTATTTCACCTAGGTTAGCTCATAAATGGCCCATTTCACCTAGGTTTGCTCATAAACGACTCATTTCACCTAACTTAGCTCATAAACGACCCATTTCACCTAGGTTTGCTCATAAACGACTCATTTCACCTAGGTTTGCTCATAAACGACCCATTTCACCTAGGTTTGCTCATAAACGACCCATTTCACCTAGGTTTGCTCATAAACGACTCATTTCACCTAACTTAGCTCCAAAATGATCCATTTCACCTAGGATAGCTCATAAACTACCCATTTCACCTAGGTTAGCTCATATACGATACATTTCACCTAAGTTAGCTAATATATGGCATATACTTCTTCTTCTAGTCTTCTTCTTCTATTCTTTTTCTTCTAGTCTAATTCTGCTTCTAGTCTTCTTTTTCTAACTTTCTTATTTGTCATTTTGCAGGTTTCATTCACTTCACGGAAGCCAGCTTCCTATGATGGATTGCTTGCTTTTTCCTGTTTTTTCCTTTGATGCACTTGTATTCTGCTAGCTTGCTATGAAGAAACTTTGCATATTGTAATATGTATGGATCGATGGAACTATGTGATGGATATATATGTGATGTGAAATTTTTGATGGATATATATGTGATGGATATATATGTGATGTGATGGAACTATGTGATGGATATTTATGTGATGGATATATATGTGCTGTGAAATTTTTGTTGTGATAATTGTTGGATATAAGAAAAACAGAAAAAAAGAGGCAGCGCAGGCTCTTTGCCATCCGCGGCAGACGGCAAAGACCCCTTTGCCATCGGTGGTAGACGGCAAAGGGGGCACGTGGCGCCCACCTGTGCTTCCTGGGGTGGGCCATTTGGCCAATTTGCCGATAGTGGCGGACGGCAAAGCCTCGCTGACGGCAAAGACTTCGCCTTGCCGTCCGCCAGGCTGCCGGCAAAAAAAACGGGCGCTGAGGTATTGCTGATGTCACCTGGCGGACGGCAAAGAGGCGCACTAATTTGCCGTCCGTTGGTGGATGGCAAAGGCCGCCGTTAGCCGCCTAATGGAGTGACAATGGCGGACGTGCCACATTTTGCCATCCCCCCTCTTTGCCGTCCGCCGTTGTAGGCAAAGGGCTCTTTGCCGTCCGCCGTGGAAAGCAGACAGCAAAGGACCTGTTTGCCGACCCTATCTTTGCCGTCTGTGTTTGCCGTCCGCGGCGGACGGCAAAGTGCTTTGCCGTCAGCCGTCCTTGCCTTTGCCGTCCGCCGTGGTAGATGGCAAAGTACTGGATTCCTGTAGTGAAGCTGTGGACCTGCTGAGAAATCTATCATGTATAGATCATCTTTTCGATACCCTTCAAAGACCAGAGATTTGTCAGATTCCATTAGTACAAGGCAACGATATTTGCCAAATATCACAATCATGTTCAAGTCACAAAGCATTGAGACAGACATTAAGTTGAAACCAAGGGATTCAACAAGCATCACTTTATCCATGTGTTGATCCTTTGAGATTGCAACTCTACCTAGACCTAATACCTTGCTTTTACCAGTGTCAGCAAATGTAATGTGACTCTTGTCGGATGGACGTAAGGTTGAGTCCATGAGAAGACTTCGATCACCAGTCATATGATTTGTGCATCCACTGTCCATAATCCATTCTGAAGCTTTTGGTGATGTACCCTACAGTGCAGTTAGGAGGATAGGCTTCACAAGAGTGTTGTGAAGCATAAGCATTTGACACATATAGGGATAGTCACAGCTTATATCAAAGTTAGGACATAGTATGGCTGATAAGAGATTCAGATGTGAAGTATATAGAATGATATTTTAATGAGCATCCTTAATGAGTTTTAGGTCCTCAGCAATAATATCGGACGCCATTGATTGCTGGCTGGAGACCATCTTCTACAAAAGAGAGTTAGTTCTTCTTTGCCACCCACATCTTCAGTGGTGGCTTAGAAGCAATGATTCTAAGTGCAGCATCTGAGAATTTTGGCTTTGAAGCCCTAGCAAATAGCCTTGCAGGAGATGAACTATACTCATATGGATAAGCAGAAAAGTTCTTAGTCCTATGAACATCGCAGTTCGAAGATACATGCTCATATTCATAAGTCTGAGCATGATTTCCCTGCAAAACATTAGCGTTAGGGTGACTCATGTGAGTCCTGTATCTGTATGAAGCCTTTGGGCCACATGAAGCCATAGGTCTGGGGTTTGTCTTCTTCCTTGGTGGTGTCATGACAACATTCACAGGAAGATTCTCAATGTACTCCTTGGGTACCCAGATCTTCTTCATAGGTGGTCCTTTCCTGCAGTTAGTACCAATGTACCTGGCAAACACTTCACCATTCTGATTTTTGAACAGCTTATAGTTTGTATCAAAGGATTCATCAATGACAATAGGATTAGCACAGGTAAAGCCAGATAAGGTGGATGGATCTACTGAAGGTTCCTTTGCAGCAACCCATGTGGTTTTGGGGTACTGCTCAGGCTTCCAGTACGAGCCATCAACATTCATTTTCCTTTTGAACCCAACACCCTCTTTGCTAGGGTTTCGGTTCAGGATCTGCTTTTTGAGGACATCGCAGAGAGACTGATGTCCCTTCAAACTTTTGTACATCCCTGCTAGCAGTGGTATCCTCCGCAGAGGGGTTAGTAACCACATCAGTAGGTGAAGACAACTGAACAGTAGCAGCAGTGGAACATTCAGCAACAGATGTAGCGTTATCACGCTCAATGCATTTTAGACATGGTGGTTCAAATCCATCCTGAGCGGAACTGATCTGTTGGGCGCGAAGTGACTCATTCACCTTTTGAAGATCTTCATGAGCCGCTCTCAATTTCTCAAGCTCTTGTTTCCTTTGAAGATAATCGCAGGAGAGCCTTTCATAAGTAGTTGAGAGCGATTCATGACAACCTTCAAGTTCCTGGTACTTAGCATGAAGATTTTTTATGTCATCAACTAAGGACTGTGAACGTGTCATCTCAGCATCCAACAGGTCATCGCTTTTGTCTAACAGTTTTTGAGTATGTTCCATAGCCTTTTGTTGTCCAGTTGCAATTTTAGCAAGTGTTTTGTAGCTGGGTTTGGATTCACAATCAGAGTCATCTTCACTTGAATTTTGAAAGTAAGCATCACTTGATTTTACCTTGGCACCACGTGCCATGAAGCAGTAGGTGGGAGTAGGATCGTCTTCGTCATTAGCTTCAGCTTTGGTGTGGAAGTCATTGTCTTCAGTGTTGAAGATGGACTTGGCGACATAGGCTATGGCTAAAGCCAGACTTGCAACGCCAGGGTCAGACTCCTCTCCAGACTCCACCTCCGCCTCCTCAGAAGCAGACTCCTCCTCTGAATCCATTTCCTTGCCAACAAAAGCACGAGCCTTGCCAGATGAGCTCTTCTTGTATGATGAAGACTTGGAAGAAGACTTAGAAGACTTTGAGGATTTCTTCTTCTTCTTGTCATCAGAATCATATTCCTTGCTTTTCTTCTTCTTCTTCTTCTCATTGTCCCACTGTGGACACTCAGATATGTGGTGACCAGGTTTCTTGCACTTGTGGTAGGTTCTCTTCTTGTGATCATGGGTGGAAGCTTCATCATTCCTTGAGCTGGTTCGTGAAGACTTTCTGAAGCCTTTCTTCTTAGTGAATTTCTGGAACTTCTTCACAAGCATAGCGAGTTCCCTTCCAATGTCTTCAGGATCTTCAGAACTGCAGTCAGATTCTTCTTTAGATGAGGAAGCAACTTTTGCCTTCAAAGCACGAGTTCGGCCATAGTTTGGGCCATAGACATCTCTTTTCTCAGATAGCTGGAACTCATGTGTGTTGAGCCTCTCAAGTATATCAGACGGATCGAGTGTCTTGAAGTCAGGACGTTCTTGTATCATGAGGGCAAGGGTGTCAAAGGAGGTGTCAAGTGATCTCAGCAGTGTCTTGACGATTTCATGCTTGGTAATCTCAGTTGCGCCAAAAGCTTGAAGTTCATTTGTGATATCAGTGAGGTGATCAAACGTGAGCTGGACATTTTCATTGTCGTTTCTATTGAAGCGGTTGAAGAGGTTGCGAAGAACACTGATTCTTTGATATCTCTGGGTTGAGACGCCTTCGTTGACCTTGGATAGCCAGTCCCAGACTAGCTTTGACGTTTCCAGAGCACTCACATGGCCATACTGTCCTTTGGTCAGAAGACCACAGATGATGTTCTTCACAGTAGAGTCCAGTTGAATGAACTTCTTGACATCAGTGGGGGTGACACCTTCACCAGTTTTGGGGACGCCATTCTTGACGACATACCAGAGGTCGACATCAATGGCTTCAAGATGCATGCGCATCTTATTCTTCCAGTAGGGATATTCAATTCCATCAAACACGGGGCAAGCAGCGGAGACCTTGATTATCCCTGCAGTCGACATAGCTGAAACTCTAGGTGGTTAAACGAATCACACAGAACAAGGGATTACCCTGCTCTGATACCAATTGAAAGTGCTAGTATCGACTAGAGGGGGGGTGAATAGGCAATTTTTATGAAAGTCTTCAAAACTTGGGAGTTTCGAAGACAAACGACAGAAATGACCTAATTGATATGCAGTGGAAGACAAACTACCCTAAGCAAGCCATAGTCAGGTATGCAATGATGTAAAAGTACATGACTAATAGCAGCTAGGTAGTAGGATCCGAATGGAAGATAGTATGAAGCCAATCAACAGTAGTAGTCACGCAATGAAGTCAAACAGATACACAGATAGGCAATGACTTCACAAAGACAAACTTAAGTATGGTTGGGAAGAGATAGAACCAGTCGCTTGTTGAAGACACAGGATTTGTTGGACCAGTTCTAGTTGCTGTGACAATTGTACGTCTGGTTAGGGAGGCTGCGATTTAACTCAGAAGACCATGTCTTCACCTTATTCCCCTTGAGCTAAGGACACCCAGTCTTCGCCCAATCACTCTGGTAAGTCTTCAACGGAGACTTCCAAACCTTCACAGACTTAGTTCACCGGCAATCCACAATGACTCTTGGATGCTCAGAACGCGACGCCTAACCGGCTGGAGGATTCACAGTCCTCAAGTGTAATAAGTCTTCAGGTCACACAGACAGAAAGACTTCAGTGATGCCTAACACTCTTTGGCTCTGGGTGTTTGGGCTTTGTCCTCGCAAGGATTTCTCTCTCTCAAATGCTTCGAGGTGGGTTGCTCTCAAACGACAAAAGCCGTGCACAAATTCTGAGCAGCCACCAATTTATGGTGTAGGGGGTGGGCTATTTATAGCCACAAGGCAACTTGACCTGATTTGTCCAAAATGACCCTGGGTCACTAAGGAACTGACACGTGTTCCAACGGTCAGATTTCAAACACACGCGACAACTTTACTTGGGCTACAAGCAAAGCTGACTCATCCAGCTCTGGATAAGATTTGCTCTCATTGTCTTCGCTAAGACATAGGATTTGATTTGAGCATCACTTCAGTCACTCTGACTTAGTTCACTTGTACCCCACTTAACAGTACGGTGGTTCCTATGACTCAACAAAGAAGAAAAGGAAACAACGAAACCACACAGTCTTCGTGCTCCATAGTCTTTCACGCAATGTCTTCTCATGTCATAGTCTTCAATATGAATATCTTCTCATACCACCATTGTCTTCAATGTCTTCATACATTTTTAGGGGTCATCTCTGGTAGGTAAACCGAATCAATGAGGGACACTACCTGTGTTATCCTGCAATTCTCACAAACGCATTAGTCCCTCAACCAACTTTGTCGTCAATACTCCAAAACCAACTAGGGGTGGCACTAGATGCACTTACAATCTCCCCCGTTTTGGTGATCCCCTATACTTGTGGGTTATCAGATGCTACTGAAAATTATTATGAGGGAGGAATATATGCTTGTAGGAATTGCAATAATATCAAGTTTCCTCTCTATGTGTTGAAAATCTTGAAGCTATGCTTGTTTTGCCTTCTATGCTAGCTGATTCTTGTTCCCATAAGTTGTTTTCTCACAAAATCCCTGGGCATAGGAAGTGGGTTAGACTTAAATGTGCTAGTCATATGCTTCATGATGCTCTCGTTATGTTCCAATTCTTATCTTTTATGTGAGCATCATTGAAATCATCATGCCTAGCTAAAAAGGCATTAAAGAAAAGCGCTTGTTGGGAGACAACCCAATATTTACCCCTACTATTTTTGTGTGTTCACATGATTAAGCTATTTTAGTAATCATGTTTCATAGCTTTCGTTTCAATAAAGTGCCAAGTAAAACCTTTAGGACAGCTTGCGGTGATAGTTGTGTTGATCCTGCTGAAAATCAAAAACTTTTGCGCCCAGTAAATTAGTTTTGATAATTCACAAAAACGTGATTTCGATCTGATTCTTTTTGTTATGGATTTGTACACAAATCTATCAGGTTTTCCTAATTTGTATGGATTTTTTCAGTTACAGAAGTATTCACGAGTTATAGATTACTACAGATTGTTCTGTTTTTGACAGATTATGTTTTCTATGTGTTGTTTGCTTATTTTGATGAATCTATGAGTAGTATCAGAAGGTATGAACCATGGAGAAGTTGGAATATAGTAGATATAACACCAATATGAATTTAGAATGAGTACACAACAGTACCTAAGTGGTGATTTATTTTCTTATACTAACGAAGCTTACGAGTTTTCTGTCAAGTTTTCGATGGACAATGGAATAAGGAGTGGCAAGAGCCTAAGCATGGGGATGTCCAAGGCACCCCAAGGCAATATTCAAGTACAACCAAGAGCCTTTCGTCTTCGTTCATCAGCAACTCTACTTGGAGCTATATTTTTATTCACCACATGATATGTGTTTTGCTTGGAGCATCATTTTGTTTTATTTTGTTTCGCTTGTTGTTTGAATAATATCCCAAGATTGAAATTCTTAAATATTAGAGAGTCTTCACATAGTTGCACAATTATTCGTCTACTCATTGATCTTCACTTATATCTTTTGGAGTAGTTTGTATTTGCTCTAGTGCTTCACTTATATCTTTTTAGAGCACGGTGATGGTTTTATTTTGAAGAAATTGATGAACTCTCATGCTTCACTTATATTATTTTGAGAGTCTTTTAGAACAGCACGGTAATTTGCTTTGGTTATAAAATTGGTCCTAATATGATAGGCATCCAAGGGGGATATAATAAAAACTTTCATATAAAGTGCATTGAATATTATGAGAAGTTTGATTCTTTATGATTGTATTGAGATATGAAGATGGTGATATTAGAGTCATGCTAGTGGAGTAGTTGTGAATTTGAGAAATACTTGTGTTAAAGTTTGTGATTCCCGTAGCATGCACGTATGGTGAACCGCTAAGTGATGAAGTCGGAGCATGATTCATTTATTAATTGGCACCCTTTGTGTGGAGGTCGGGATCGCGTGATGATTAACTCCTACCAACTCTTCCCCTAGGAGCATGCGCGTAATACTTTGTTTCGATGACTAATAGATTTTTGCAATAAGTATGTGAGTTCTTTATGACTAATGTTGAGTCCATGGATTATACGCACTCTCACCCTTCCACCACTGCTAGCCTCTATAGTACCGCGCAACTTTCGCCAGTACCATACACCCACCATATACCTTCCTCAAAACAGCCACCATACCTACCTATTATGGCATTTCCATAGCCATTCTGAGATATATTGCCAGGCAACTTTCCACCGTTCTGTTTATTATGACACGCTCCATCATTGTCATATTGCTTTGCATGATCATGTAGTTGGCATCGTATTTGTGGCAAAGCCACCGTTCATAATTCTTTCATACATGTCACTCTTGATTCATTGCACATCCCGGTACACCGCCGGAGGCATTCATATAGAGTCATATTTTGTTCTAAGTATCGAGTTGTAATTCTTGAGTTGTAAGTAAATAAAAGTGTGATGATCTTCATTATTAGAGCATTGTCCCAGTGAGGAAAGGATGATGGAGACTATGATTCCCCCACAAGTCGGGATGAGACTCCGGATGAAATAAAAAAATTAAAAAAAGAGGCCAAAAAAAAGATTGTAGGGGGAAGATATACAACATGGTATGTCACATAGTTGCGGACACCATCCAATTTGTTACATAGGTTTCTATTTATTTATTTATTTATTTATTTTGCAGTGTTATTTTTGTACTGTGATATGAAGAAGGAATGTACATTGTAGGGGGTTTGCTACGTGCTACATATGTCTTATTCACCGGCAGTTACTCGACTTATATTCCAGTGCTGAGAAAAGGTACAATCATCTCATGCCATTTTGTGGGAGCAGCAGAAGTAGCATATATGCAATGGTGTGAAGCAGAACACTAATCAGTTCAATAAATATGCACTTCCCAAGTTCCTTATGCAAATGAAATGGCACACTTTTTCTTATGTCCTCATATAGTGTGAATTGAAGATTAAAGAGTGAACGATAGCATGATATAGCTCAAGTTCATCGTAGGTAAATCTTCTGCCATATGTATGTGCATATCCATTTTTAACGTTGATTGAATATGATGTATTCTATGTCAACAATCCATATTGCTGTAATAGTTATTTTTATCTATGGTTTGAAGTTGTAAAAAATTCATACGGGAGCAAGTATTGTGATCACAATTACAGACAAGATTCCTAAGTGCTTGACAATGTGAGTGCTCGAGGTAAACTTGCGGTGTAATCTTTTCAATACTTCCTTCAAGTTAATCATATATCATTATAGTAGTTTCTTCTCCTTTAAATTAAGACAATCTGCTTATGAGAGATATAACTTCACGCAAAGCTATGACTTCGAATAAATTTGTCCTATGGGTGACATGAACATATGTGGCAAAAACGACGATGTGATGCTTATGGGAGTTGAGGTCAAGGAAGTGAATACACCGATGACGCACCAATAGATGTACAAATTGTGCTTGCATGAGCATATTGTGGTAACTATTGGGAGGAGATCAAGAGCATCAACAACCTCTTGACCGGGCTCTTTGTCGCTGCAACTAACAACAATAGTTATTACCAGCTTGTGAGGTAGCTGCTGGGGCGTTAGAACCTTCTTGAGAAGAATAACAAACTGTTGATTGAGTTGTTCAACGAGGACGAGAGGAGCGACCATGGCAAGGAGCAAAAGAAGGCAGATTTCGGCTCCACTGGCTGCCAACTCCGACAAGGGGAGGAGGAGAAGAAGAAAAGAGTAATTTAATGCTGAAAGAAACTTGAAAGCTTGTTCTAACTATTAAATTATATGTGCCCCCGTTGCAACACACGTTAGATTAGTACTCTGTCATAAATTCAGAACACTTCAGAACCAGCGATGCACCTTTCTCACCAATATTACACTGATTGTTCAGTACTTTTTCCCAAGCATTCAGCTTTTGACTGCATAGAAGAGAGTACAGAGGGATGAATATTTAGTGATGGAGACTAGGCATTGTGAGCTTGTTGAGGGGAGGGGGCATTTCTAGTATTTCTAGCACATTTGCTTGTTTTGCGTGTATTTATAGACAATTCTTTTCAATACTATGATTGCCAATCTAACTGTGTGCCTGATTGAACTGTGAGTATTATCCCCTTTGATTATCTTGCAAAGCAGAATTGTTGTACAAAACAAATTTATAGGTGATATTCGTTGTTTCTCCTCTTAACTATGTATATGGAACAATGGATCACACATATTCCTGTAAGCTAGATTCTCTTCACATTTATGCATAGTCTTGCTGGGACGCAGCTATAGTAAGCAGATATATTTCTTCCCATTTATGTATTCTTGCTCGGAGAGAAAAAAAGTCAGATAATAAGCATTTTTATATAAGCTTATTTATTGCAAAATGGAACATAAACTAACTATCGTTTTTTGTTTTCTTACTTGTAGCGCAAAATGTGAGAGCTTATATACCCACATAAAACAAGTAGGTGTTATGAACTCCGTCAGTGTTGATGTTGTATGTCTAATTATTGTTGCCGTAGTTGTCATCTATAAACAGCATGATTATTTTTCAACTTTTTCTTGAGCTAACTGTCGATGAGCACGGAGCTCGGAGGAGGCAATAGCGCAGCTTATGCCACCTCGTTATGACAAGCTATTCGTTTGTTCTTGAATTTTCAAACACATGCGCAGGGGGGAGGGGGTTCCCCTACCTGAATATGTTGATCAAAGCGGGCTATTTGTTTTACATAGAGCCATAGAACCATTCCATTCTTCTACTATGCATGCTAGCTGCAAGAGTTGTTCTAGCATCTGCTGACCTTTATTTGTTGAAATAATGAAATAGCTTTCTATCATTACAGTTTTACATGCATCGGTGATGTCTAATTCAAATAGCATGTTTGTAGAGAACCAGGTGCCCTGACCTACACTATAAAGAGATCATGTGAAAGTGGTCTTTGAGCAACAATAAACCTGGGTCATACATTTGGTCTTGTACCTAATATCTCCTATCATTGTTGTTTTTTATGTTAAAGTTTATCTGTATTGCATTATGATGGTCCATGTAAACATACTTGGATGAGTTGCCAACCCAGTAAGAAGTTTGCTTTGTTTTTGTTGCTACCGCCTACTTTTTGAAGCATTTGATGGGGATGACTAATGTACTCGTTTTACCTGCTTACTAAAATAGAAAAAAAACAAAGAATAGTATTTGCTTGCTTTAAGTCATCAAATACTTTTCGTTGTGATCTATAATTCATTTTTTTATTGAGTGCATGTTGAGGTAGCATTATCTTTTTATCTAGAAAATTTGCTATAGGCATGTAGTGAATTACATTTGAAGGCGGTTGCCTCCCATGTCCCTTGTTGCTCACCTACCCGATGCACAGGCTCACTCTGAATACGAGTTAGTGGATTCGTGATAAGAGTGAGGCTTCAGAGTGATCAGTGGGATGTGGGTTGGGGTTGGTCAAATGTGGCAAATTGCATGAGCGAGCGGTCCATATATATTTATCATCAAGTCATATAATTTTTTGGTTAGGATAGAATGGTAAATGCATTAGTTGGTTGATAACGGACATAGTGGCGTATTAGTTGCATGATCATATTTTTTTGTGGTAGTCCATGACATTCAACTATATGTTACAACATATCAATGGCTCAGGAGACATTGCATCTACCTTCTTCACTCGGCAGGTATCACGGGTGGTGCACACCTTCTCCCTATTGATGGCGTTGGCGGATCGGCATGAACTCTGGGGAAGGGTATCAGGACGTAGAGTGGGGCTATTGGTGGGGGACTCCTTCTTGACGGTCCATGGGGAAGTACAGTGTGAAGGAGATAGGGTGCCATGCCGAAGGTGCAGTGGGCGTCATCTGGTTTTAAAGGAGAGGGCTCTAGCGGGAAATGCCCTGCTATGATGAAAAACCAAGCGAGAAAGGGAGGGTATGACAGGAAAATTGAAGAGTGCATCGTGGGGCGGGGTTTTTGTGTTGGGACCGCATGTTGGTGATAACATGTGAGATAATCCGGACAACCACATTTCTCTCCTACATATGGGCTAATTTGAGGGAGCCCGAACTATCTAGGTGGTTAAATTTGGAGACGTCCGCTTGGCGCCCATTTGATGCCCGTACATGCTCGGTTGTATGAGTGAGAAATGAGTTTCAACCTTGAAGATGACCTTAACTTTTTTTAATTTATTTATATGCATTGTAGCCCGTAGCAAAGCACGGGCATTCTACTAGTATCGTGCTAGAGGATGATAATTGAGAGAATGTGATTTGTGTCGTATACTGAACCTCTCGGACGAGTATATGTAGAGGTCCTAAAGACTTAGATTATAAAAAACCCACTAAATATAATATGTAAACAGTTCCTATCTAATTTCATGTTATCTCTACAACAATAACAACAACAACAAAGCCTTTAGTCCCAAACAAGTTGGGGTAGGCTAGAGGTGAAACCCATAATATCTCGCAACCAACTCATGGCTCTGGCACATGGATAGCAAACTTCCACGCACCCCTGTCCATAGCTAGCTCTTTGGTGATGATCCAATCCTTCATGTTATCTCTAACTACCAAATATAACTCTGCCAGATATGTGGCTCGCGCGCAAAGAGACCATTGTTGTCTTGATTCTAGTTGTGCTATGATGTTGTATTTCTTGTTTACTCAGGTTGGGCACAAGAATATAATGCCATACTCATGATATTTTTGTTTCCCGTGGTTGGATTGAACAGAGGATGAATACCTTGTGTTTAGCGTTGATGGTGTTGGGACAAAGCTGAAGCTTGCATTTGAAACTAGTATTCATGATACAGATTGACCTGGTACGTGAGTAATTGCTATATATATGCGCTCTTTGTCACATCTATCACGTGGAGCGAATCAATCCTTATATTTTTTGGTCATCATTGTAGGTAGCTATTAGTGTCAATGCCATCCTAACATCAGGTGCAAAACCATTGGTCTTCTTGGATTACTATGCTACGGGCAAGCTTGATGTCAATCTTGCGGATAAGGTAATGTTGGTGTTGTTGTTTACTTAACGCATCCTTTGTTACTTATTGTAATCTTATTTTCCGCTCATGATGTGGTGTCTATTTATACTTGAATTGTATAGGTTATCAAGGGAATTATGGATGGATGCGAACAATCAGGCTGTAATCTGATAGAAGGAGAGGTGAGACCTCTCATGAGATAAGGTTTTTTCCATAATGAATCTCATCGAGTCATTTGAATTATCTCTCATATATGTGTTGGGGAATGTAGTAATTTCAAAAATTTCGTACGCACACGCAAGATCATGGTGATGCATAGCAACGAGAGGGGAGAGTGTTGTCCACGTACCCTCGTAGACCGAAAGCGGAAGCATTAGCACAACACGGTTGATGTAGTCGTACGTCTTCACGATCCGACCGATCAAGTACCGAACGCACGGCACCTCCGAGTTCAGCACACGTTCAGCTCGATGACATCCCTCGAACTCCGATCCAGCCGAGCTTTGAGGGAGAGTTCTGTCAGCACGACGGCGTGGTGATGATAATGATGTTCTACCGACGCAGGGCTTCGCCTAAGCACCGCTACGGTATTATCGAGGTGGATTATGGTGGAGGGGGGCACTGCACACGGCTAAGAGATCTCAAGGATCAATTGTTGTGTCTAGAGGTGCCCCCCAGCCCCCATATATAAAGGACCAAGGGGGAGGGGCTGATGTCCCACAAGTGTAGGGGATCTATCGTAGTCCTTTCGATAAGTAAGAGTGTCGAACGCAACGAGGAGCAGAAGGAAATGATAAGCGGTTTTCAGTAAGGTTTTCTCTGCAAGCACTGAAATTGTAGGTAACAGATAGTTTTGTTATAAGATAAATAGTAAAGAGTAACAAGTAAATAAAGTAAAAAAGTGCAACAAGGTGGCCCTATCCTTTTTGTAGCAAAGGATAAGCCTGGACAATTTCTTATAATGAGAAAGGAGCTCCCGAGGACACATGGGAATTATCGTCAAGCTAGTTTTCATCACGCTCATATGATTCGCGTTCAGTACTTTGATAATTTGATATGTGGGTGGACCGTTGCTTGGGTACTGCCCTTACTTGGACAAGCATCCCACTTATGATTAACCCCTATTGCAAGCATACACAACTACAAAAGAAGTATTAAGGTAAACTTAACCACAACATTAAACATATGGATCCAAATCAGCCCCTAACGAAGCAACGCATAAACTAGGGTTTAAGCTTCTGTCACTCTAACAACCCATCATCTACTTATTACTTCCCAATGCCTTCCTCTAGGCCCAAATAATGGTGAAGTGTCATGTAGTCGACGTTCACATAACACCATGATACGTCTTCAACGTATCTATAATTTTTGATTGCTCCATGCTACTTTATCTACTGTTTTGGACTATATTGGGCTTTATTTTCCACTTTTATATTATTTTTGGGACTAACCTATTAACCGGAGGCCCAACCCAGAATTGCTGTTTTTTGCCTATTTTAGTGTTTCAAAGAAACAGAATATCAAACGGAGTCCAAACGGAATGAAACCTTCAGGAACGTGATTTTCTCACCGAACGTGATCCGGGAGACTTGGACCCTACTCCAAGAAGTGCCAGAGGCGGTCACGAGGGTGGAGGGCACGCCCCCCTGGGCGCGCCCCCTACCTCGTGGGCACCCTAACGCTCCACCGACGTACTCCTTCCTCCTATATATACCTACGTATCCCCAAACGATCAGAACAGGAGCCAAAAACCTAATTCCACCGCCGCAACCTTCTGTATCCATGAGATCCCATCTTGGGGCCTGTCTGGAGCTCCGCCGGAGGGGCATCCACCATGGAGGGCTTCTACATCAACACCATAGCCCCTCCGATGAAGTGTGAGTAGTTTACTTCAGACCTTCGGGTCTATAGCTAGTAGCTAGATGGCTTCTTCTCTCTTTTTGGATCTCAATACAATGTTCTCCCCCTCTCTTGTGGAGATCTATTCGATGTAATCTTCTTTTTGCGGTGTGTTTGTTGAGACCGATGCATTGTGGGTTTATGATCCAGTATTATCTATGGAAAATATTTGATTCTTCTTGGAATTCTTTTATGTATGATTGAGTTATCAAGTATCTTCGAATTATCCTTTTTGGTTTGGCCAACTAGATTGGTAGTTCTTGCAATGGGAGAAGTGCTTAGCTTTGGGTTCAATCTTGCGGTGTCCTTACCCAGTGACAGAAAGGGTTGCAAGGCACGTATTGTATTGTTGCCATCGAGGATAACAAGATGGGGCTTTTATCATATTGCATGAATTTATCACTCTACATCATGTCATCTTGCTTAAGGCGTTACTATGTTTTTAACTTAATACTCTAGGTGCATGCTGGATAGCGGTCGATGAGTGGAGTAATAGTAGTAGATGCAAAATCATTTCGGTCTACTTGTCTTGGACGTGATGCCTATATACATGATCATTGCCTAGATATGCTCATAACTATGCTCAATTCTGTCAATTGCTCAACAGTAATTTGTTCACCCACTGTAGAATATCTATGCTCTTGAGAGAAGCCACTAGTGAAACCTATGGCCCCCGGGTGTATTCTCAACATATCAATCTCTATCGCTTTATTTACTTGCTTTATTTTTACTTTGCCTTTTACTTTTCACTTTGCATCTATCTATAAAAATACCAAAATATTATTTATCATCTCTATTAGATCTCACCCTCGTAAGTGACCGTGAAGGGATTGACAACCCCTAATCGCGTTGGTTGCGAGTAGCTATCATTTTGCGTAGGTACGAGGGACTTGTGCGTTGTCTCCTACTGGATTGATACCTTGGTTCTCAAAAAACTGAGGGAAATACTTACGCTACTTTGCTGCATCATCCTCTCCTCTTCGGGGAAATCCAACACAGTGCTCAAGAGGTAGCAAGAAGAATTTCTGGCGCCGTTGCCGGGGAGGCTCACGCAAGCAAGTCAACAATACCAAGTACCCATCGCAATCCCTATCTCTCGCATTACATTATTTGCCATTTGCCTCTCGTTTTCCTCTCCCCCACTTCACCCTTGCCGTTTTATTTGCCCTCTCTTTCCCAATCTCCTCCTCTCTTTTCCGTTTGCCTTTTTCCCGTTGCCTTTCTGTTTGATTGTGTGTTGGATTACTTGTTGCCATGGCACAAGATAATACCAAATTGTGTGATTTCTCAAATACCAATAATAATGATTTCCTTAGTACTCCGATTGCTCCTCTTAATAATGATGAGTCTTGCGAAATCAATACCGCTTTGCTGAATCTTGTTATGAAAGATCAATTCGCCGGCCTTCCTAGTGAAGATGCCGCTACTCATCTAAACAATTTTGTTGATTTGTGTGATATGGAAAAGAAGAAAGATACGGATAACAATATTGTCAAATTGAAGTTATTTCCGTTTTCACTTAGATATCGTGCTAAAGTTTGGTTTTCATCCTTGCCTAAAAATATTATTGATTCTTGGAACAAGTGCAAAGATGCTTTTATCTCTAAGTATTTTCCTCCCGCTAAGATCATCACTCTTAGGAACGATATTATGAAGTTTAAAGAACTTGATCATGAGCATGTTGCCCAATCTTGGGAAAGAATGAAATTGATGCTTCGCAATTGCCCTACTCATGGTTTGAATTTATGGATGATCATACAAAATTTTTATGCCGGATTGAATTTTGCTTCTAGAAATCTTTTAGACTCGGCCGCGGGAGGCACTTTTATGGAAATTACGTTAGGAGATGCTACCAAATTGCTTGATAATATTATGGCTAATTATTCTCAATGGCACACCGAAAGATCTTCTAGTAAAAAAGTGCATGCTATAGAAGAAATCAATGTTTTGAGTGAAAAGATGGATGAACTTATGAAGATGTTTGCTCCTAAAAATACTCCTCTTGATCCCAATGATATGCCTTTATCTACTTTGCTTGAGAATAATAATGAATCTATGGATGTGAATTTTGTTGGTAGGAATAGTTTTGGAAACAACGTGTTTCAGGAATTTTAATCATAGGCCTTATCCTAGTAATCCTTCTAATAATTATGGAAATTCCTACAATAACTCTTATGGAAATTTTAATAAGATGCCCTCTGAATTTGAGAGTAGTGTTAAAGAGTTTATGAATTCACAAAAGAATTTTAACGCTTTACTTGAAGAGAAATTGCTTAAAGTTGATGATTTGGCTAGGATCATTGATAGAATTTCTCTTGAAATTGATTCTTTAAAGCTTAGATCTATTCCGCCTAAGCATGATATTAATGAGTCTCTCAAAGCAATGAGAATTTCCATTGATGAGTGCTTCCAAAGATGCCTTTATTAAATCGTGTTCTTCCAATTCCTATGAAAATCAAGATGAAGATCTAAAAGTTATTGATGTGTCCCCCATTAAATCTTTGTTTTGCAATATGAATCTTGATGAAACTGAATATGATCTTCCTTTACCTAGAAGGCGTTCTAAGAATTCAGAGTTTCTAGATCTTGATGATGAATTTGATGAAAGTGGGATTAAAATAAATAAAAACCGAGATGTTGCTAAACCCAATATTTTGGATCTCAAGGAATTTAATTATGAAAATTGCTCTTTGATTGGTTGTATTTCCTTGTTGCAATCCGTGCTAGATTCTCCTAATGCTTATAGTCAAAATAAGGCCTTTACCGAACACATTTTGTTGATGCCTTGATGCAATCTTATGAAGAAAACTTGAGTTGAAAGTTTCTATCCCTAGAAAACTCTATGATGAGTGGGAACCTACTATTAAAAATTAAAATTAAAGATTATGAGTTTCATGCTTTGTGTGATTTGGGTGCTAGTGTCTCTACTATTCCCAAAGCTTTGTGTGATTTGCTAGATTTCCGTGATTTTGATGATTGCTCTCTAAACTTGCATCTTGCGGATTCCACTATTAAAAAGCCTATGAGAAGAATTAATGATGTTCTTATTGTTGCAAATAGGAATTATGTGCCCGTAGATTTTTCATGTCCTATTATTCTTGGTAGACCCTTCCTTAGAACGATTGGTGCAATTATTGATATGAAGGAAGGGAATATTCGATTCCAATTTCCCTTAAAGAAGGGCATGGAACACTTCCCTTGAAAGAAAATAATTACCATATGAATCTATCATGAGAGCCACTTATGGATTGCCTACCAAAGATGGCAATACCTAGATCTATCCTTGCTTTTATGCCTAGCTAGGGGCGTTAAACGATAGCGCTTGTTGGGAGGCAACCCAATTTTATTTTGTGTTTTTTGTTTTTGATTCTGTTTAGAAATAAATAATCCATCTAGCCTCTGTTTGGATGTGGTTTTGTCTTTTAATTAGTGTTTGTGCCAAGTAGAACCTATAGGATAACCTACGATGATAGTTGATTTGATTCTGCTGAAAAACAGAAACTTTGCACGCACGAATATAATTTTGTTAAATCACAAGAACGTTCTTTTGCGTTGATTCTTTTTGCTGCTATTCAATAAACAAATTTTCCAGGACTTCCTATTTTGGTAGAATTTTTAGAGTTCCAGAAGTTTGCGTTAGTTATAGATTGCTACAGACTGTTCTGTTTTTGACAGATTCTGTTTTACGAGTGTTGTTTGCTTATTTTGATGAATCTATGGCTAGTAAAATAGTTTATAATCCATAGAGAAGTTGGAATACAGTAGGTTTAACACCAATATAAATAAAGAATGAGTTCATTACAGTACCTTAAGTAGTTCTTTTCTTTCACTAACGGAGCTCACGAGATTTCTCTTGAGTTTTGTGTTGTGAAGTTTTCAAGTTTTGGGTGAATTCTTTTGATGGATTATGGAACGAGGAGTGGCAAGAGACTAAGCTTGGGGATGCCCATGGCACCCCCAAGATAATCCAAGGACACCAAAAAGTCAAAGCTTGGGGATGCCCTGGAAGGCATCCCCTCTTTCGTCCACTTCCATCGGTAATTTACTTGGAGCTATATTTTTATTCACCACATGATATGTGTTTTGCTTGGAGCGTCTTGTATTATTTGCGTCTTTGCTTGTTAGTTTACCAAAATCATCCTTGCTGTACACACCTTTTGAGAGAGCCATACATGATTTGGAATTTGTTAGAATACTCTATGTGCTTCACTTATATCTTTTGAGCTTGATAGTTTTTGCTCATACTGCTTCACTTATATCTTTTGAGCATGATAATTTTTGCTCTAGTGCTTCACTTATACCTTTTAGAGCACGGTGGTGTAGCGACCCGACCTCAGATGGTCAAGTCTCTGTGCTCAGGTGTCATCCCTGGATCAGTAATGCTGACACCACATAGTACTTCAAAGGATTTATAACAGAGTAGCAATCACACACTTATTACATCGATGTCCAAAAGAGGACTTATTACAATAATCATGGCTTAAGGCCATCTAATAACGATAACAGCGGAAGACTTGGAAGATAAGTGAGTCCATCAACTCCAACGGCATCACTGAGTATAGAACCACGACCTAAAAGCACCTTACTCGTCGTCTGAAAAGTCTGCAACATGAAAGTTGCAGCCCGAAAACGGGCCAGCACATGGAATGTGCTGGCAATGTAACACATAGAGAATAATGAATGATAAGCCTATACTACATGCATATATGGCTGGTGGAAAAGCTCTATGGTTACAATTTTTGCATAAAGCCAATTTTACCCTACTGCAAAGGAATAAATTTATTTAACTATCTTGGTGGTTGTTAAACATTGAGAATGGTTGACAGCATCCTCAATCCCAATTAAAAAGTACTCATTAACAAACCCAACAATATTAAATTAGAGTAACATGTTGAGATTCACATGATATTCAAGTACTAGATACTCAAGATGTCCATAACCGGGGACACGGCTAATCATGATTAGTTTGTACACTCTGCAGAGGTTTGCGCACTTTTCCCCACAAGACTCAATCGCCTCCGTTTGGTTTCTCGCACTACATGGTGTTTGAGAAACGGATGACCGAGACATAGTCTTTCAGAAGCGCTAGCACCTTACGATGGGTAGACCGGTACACCTACATCCCCTATATATTCTAGTCCACCACTATAAGAGTTCGCACGACTTAGTCAACTATGCCAGAGCCCATAATGGCTTGTGGTTGCAGACGGAAGTTACTAGCATGAATAATCTTATGATCCCTTTGAGCCTGGGTGGCGGTCCATAGGAAAATCACACGATACCCCCGAGATTTCCAAAAAAACAGGCAATCACTGGATACCCCAGGTGCCTCAATCCACCCAGATGTGTATTTAAGTTGCCACCTTAGATAAACCATTAATTTAACAAACTCACATCTGTCATGGATATCACTCACCCAATCAACGTCTACTAGCATAGCATGGCATAATAAGCAAACGCAGAAGTAACTCCCAAAGGTTTCATAAGTAAAACAGGTAATAGGTACTACCTCATCTACTCCCCATCCCACAATTTAATTAGATCCTAATCATGCAATGTTTGAGGATTGATCTAATGCATAAAAACTGGGTAGTAGAAAAGGTATGATCAAGTGTTACTTGCCTTGCTGATGATCCGCGAAACCTAGAGATTCGAAGTAACAAGCGGCACTCCGGGTGATCTATCGCAGACAAACAACAAGCATACAATAAGTACTCATCTAATGCACAGATAAATCTCGAATAAAAGATCTAACCAGAAAGTTCAACTTAAGAACCCTGGTGGCAAAAGAATCAAATCAAATAAAGCAACGAAAATCAAACGGCGAAAGAAAACAGCTCGGTTCTAGCAAGTTGAAACTAAGTCAAATTTTACAGTAGCAAAACTTTGTTTAAGTTGATTAGTCGGAACGGCGGTTTCGAAACGAAACTCCAGGCGCTTGAATCACCTGATTCCGACAAACGAGCGAGAAGATAAACTAGAACAAAGATCGGATCTGAAATCGCGATCAGAAAATAGTGGAATAAATCCGACTAAAAAGAAAAATGACGAACGGTTAAACGAACGGACGTTCATTAACCGAGAATAACCAGTGATCACGTTCGTTAAGATGAACGGTCCGGCGAACGCTCGCTAAACAACAAAACCGGAAATAAAACCGATCTAGGGTTTTTTTTTTAAAAATGAAACGACGAAAAAGAAAACAGGAACGGTTTTTATAAAAAAAAACCGAACTGAGGGGAGGGTGGCGCG
Source organism: Triticum timopheevii (assembly GCA_963921465.1). Taxonomy (NCBI): domain Eukaryota; kingdom Viridiplantae; phylum Streptophyta; class Magnoliopsida; order Poales; family Poaceae; genus Triticum; species Triticum timopheevii. The sequence continues at coordinate 100,039,051 of OY997264.1, read as the reverse complement.
GCGCGGCTACCTCGACGAGGCGGGGCTCCGGCGGGGCGGCGGTTAGGCGGCGGGGCGGCGGCTAGGCAGCGGGGCGACGGCGACCCGGCGGCGGCGGCGGCAGGCGGCGGCGCAAGCGGCGGCGGCGGCGGTTGCGGCGCGGCGGCGGCGGCTGCGGTGGCGCGCGGCTGCTGCTGCTGCTGCTTGGGGCGGCGGCTGCGGGTTGGGGAGGAGAGGGGGGTGCCGGGGTATTTATTGGGGGGTGCTGCTTGGGGGAGGGGGCAAGACAAGGGCGGCGGCAGCTGAGTTCGAGCCGGACTCGGCTGGGGCGGCGGCGACGCGCTGCGCGCGGGCGCGCGAGGGGAGGGGCGGCTGGGCCGGCTGGGCCCTTGGCCCAGGCGGGGCGCTGCGCGTTTTTTTAATAACGTGTGCAGAAAAACGAATAAAATAAAATCTAAACGAACTCCAAAATTTACAAAGTAAATTTTCCCTGACTCCTAAAAATGAGTCGAACAAAATGAACTTTTACTCGGGCCTAAAATGCAATTTTTTTGAAAACACGCATTTTTCCCTAAGGCAAATAAACTACGAGAAAATCCAAAATTTGATTTATTTATTAAATCTTCATTTTTCCTAAATTTTGGAAAGTCATATTATTCCCTCTCTTATTTGATATTGGAAAAATATTAGAAGATGAAATAAATAAAATCAAATGATCCTCTTTTTTCATAATTCGAGAGAACTCAAATATGAAAATTTTGAAATCTCCAACTCTCTCCGAAGGTCCTTGAGTTGCGTGAAATTTCTAGGATCGACAAAATGCAAGAAAATATGTAATTCATGATGATCTAATGTATAACATTCCAAATTGAAAATTTGGGATGTTACAAACCTACCCCCCCTTAAGATGAATCTCGCCCTCGAGATTCGCGTTGGCTAGAAAATAGGTGAGGATGATCCTTGAGCAAATCTTCTTCTCTCTCCCAGGTGGCTTCATCCTCAGTGTGTCGGCTCCACTGAACCTTGCAAAACTTGATAACCTTGCTGCGAGTAACTCTGCTGGCATAATCGAGAATCTTGACTGGTTTCTCCTCATATGTTAAATCATCCTTCAACTGGATTTCTTCCAGTGGCACTGTATCTCTTAGCGGTAACTCTACCATCTCGGCGTGACATTTCTTCAGCTGAGAAACATGGAATACGTCATGAACTCCTGACAGTCCCTCAGGTAATTCCAACTTATAAGCGACTTCTCCCATGCGTTGCAAGACCTTGTATGGTCCAACGAAACGTGGTGCTAATTTTCCCTTAACCCCAAAATGCTTAACTCCTCGAAGTGGGGATACTCTAAGATAAACTCGGTCTCCAACTTCATATTCTATCGCCTTGCGTTTTGAATCCGCATAGCTTTTCTGTCTGGACTGGGCTACCTTGAGCCTGTCGCGAATCAACTTAACTTTCTGTTCAGACTCCTTAATCAAATCTGGCCCAAACAACTGACGGTCTCCAACTTCGTCCCATGACAACGGTGTCCTGCACCTTCTTCCGTATAAAGCTTCGAAAGGTGTCATCTTCAAGCTGGTTTGGTAACTGTTGTTATAAGAAAACTCCGCATACGGCAAGTTATCGTCCCAACTAGATCCATAATCTAGTGCACAAGCTCTTAGCATATCCTCCAAAATCTGATTGACTCTCTCCGTTTGTCCATCTGTCTGTGGGTGAAAAACTGTACTGAATTCCAGCCTGGTCCCCAACGTTTCATGCAACTGATTCCAAAACTTTGAGGTAAATTGGGTTCCTCTATCTAATACGATACTCCTCGGAACTCCGTGCAAACACACAATTCTGGTCATGTATATCTTTGCCAACTTAGCACTGCTATAGGTAGTTTTGACTGGGATGAAATGAGCTACCTTCGTCAAACGGTCGACTATAACCCAAATCAAGTCATAGCCTGAACGAGTCTTTGGCAAACCCGTGATGAAATCCATGCCTAGTTTATCCCACTTCCATTCGGGTATCGGTAATGGTTGCAACAATCCTGCTGGCTTCTGATGTTCTGCCTTCACTCTCTGACATACATCACAAATGGCTACATACTCCGCAATATCCTTCTTCATTCCGGTCCACCAGAACGTTTCCTTCAAATCCAAATACATCTTGGTATTTCCTGGGTGAATCGAATAGGGTGAATCATGTGCCTCTTGCAGAATCAACTTTCTGATCTCCGGGTCGTTTGGCACATATACACGGTCCTCAAACCATAGGGTATCGTGCTCATCCTCACGGAATCCCTTTGCTTTTCCTTCGCTCATTTTCTTCTTTATATCCGCGATCTCCTTGTCATTTTTCTGAGCTTCTCTGATTTTATCCATCAAGGTAGACTGAATCTCCAATGCTGCTACATAGCCTCTCGGAACTATTTCCAAACATAGCTCACAAAGATCCTCTGCTAACTCCTTTGGTATCTCTCCAGTCAATAGCGTATTGACATGGCTCTTGCGGCTCAATGCGTCAGCTACTACATTAGCCTTTCCGGGATGATAATGCAATCTCATATCATAATCCTTGATGAGTTCCAACTATCTCCTTTGTCTAAGGTTTAACTCCTTCTGCGTGAAAATGTACTTCAAACTCTTGTGATCCATGTACACCTCACAATGATTTCCAATGAGGAAATGTCACTACGGCTGCTAACTCCAAATCATGTGTGGCATAATTTAATTCATGAGGTTTCAATTGTCGCGAAGCATACGAAACAACTCTTCCTTCTTGCATAAGCACTGCTCCAAGTCCTCGACGTGAAGCGTCACAGTACACCTCATAATCCTTGGTCTGATCTGGCAAAATTAACACTGGTGAGGTAACCAATCTTTTCTTCAACTCCTGAAAACTTGCCTCACAATCCTCAGTCCATATGAACTTGGTATCCTTCTTCAGCAACTCCGTCATAGGCTTTGCAATCCTTGAGAAATTCTCAATGAATCTCCGGTAGTATCCTGTGAGTCCAAGAAAACTCCGGATCTCCCCAACTGTCGTTGGTGCTTCACATTTGGTTACGGTCTCAACCTTTGTGGGGTTAACTGCTATACCTTCTCCGGATATAACATGTCCAAGAAATCCAACTTCCTTTAGCCAAAACTCACATTTGCTGAACTTGGCATATAACTGATGTTCCCTTAGTTTCTCCAAAACCAATCGCAAATGTTCCTTATGTTCCTCTTCATTCTTCGAGTAAACCAAAATATCATCAATGAACACCACGACGAACTTATCCAAAAACTCCATAAACACTTTGTTCATCAGGTTCATGAAATAGGCAGGTGCGTTAGTCAGTCCAAATGACATAATGGTATACTCATACAGTCCATATCTTGTGGTGAACGCTGTCTTAGGTATGTCCTGCTCTTGAATCTTCAACTGATGGTACCCTGATCGCAAATCGATCTTGGAAAACACTTTAGCTCCCTGCAAACGATCAAACATATCATTTATCATTGGTAGTGGGTACTTGTTCTTGATGGTTACTTCATTCAATCCACGGTAATCAACAACCATCCTTAACGATCCATCCTTCTTCTCCACTAAAAGTACGGGTGATCCCCAAGGCGAAGAGCTTGGGCGTATATACCCTTTATCCAATAGCTCCTTAATCTGCTTCTTGATTTCCACCAAATCCTATGCGGGCATCCTGTATGGTCGCTTCGATATTGGGCCTGTACCTGGCAAAAGCTCAATCAAAAACTCAATGTCTCTATCCGGTGGCATTCCTGGCAATTCCTCAGGAAATACATCAGGGTAATCCTTCACCACTGGTACTTCTTCCTGCACAACTCCTGATAAGGAATTTACTTGATTCTATTTGGTCCATGTCGTGATACATACCTGATCCTTCTTCCTTCTGGCGTTGTGAGCAAAATCGTCTTACTCGCACAATCGATGTTTCCTCCATACATCGACAGCCAATCCATACTGAGAATCACATCCAAACCTTGGGATTCCAGAATGATCAAATCCGTCGAGAATACATGCCTTCCTATACTCAATGGCACTTGAAAACATCCTTGTCTGGCCATGTAGTCTGCTCCTAGTGAACTTACTAACATAGGGGTTTTAAGAATCTGAGTAGGCAGACTATACTTTTCTACAAATCCCCTTGATATGTACGAATGCGATGCACCAGTATCGAAAAGAACAAGTGCAGTAAATGACTTAACCAAAAACTTACCGATTACTGCATCGGGCTGATCTTCAACCTCCTCCACATCAATGTGGTTCACCTGCCCCCTGTTGAAAGGGTTTGGCTTCTTTCCAGAGCTTCCATTTCCACCTTGGCCTTCTGGACAGTCATTTGCCTAATGTCCGGTCTTGGAACACTTGTAACAGGTGACATGGCTCAGGTCCTTCTTGGTTGGGGTTGATGGTGTGGTCTGGTTCTGGCTGTTGCTTCCTCCATTCCCATTACCATTCTTGTGGCCATTATGTTTGTGCGAACTACCTCCTCCATGGGTATGCTGAAACTGAACTCCTTGTTTAGGGGTATACCGGGGCTTCTGCTGGGCTCCAGAGTTATACTTCCCCTGCCCATACTTCCTCTTGCGATTCTCAATCTGCTGCTGCTTTCCTTCAATCATGAAGGCGCGGTCTACCAACTCCTGGTAGTTATTGAATCTTGCTACCATCAACTGCATGCTTAACTCATCATTCAGTCCTTCCAGAAACTTCTCCTGCTTAGCTGCGTCTGTAGCAACGTCATCTGGGGCATAACGTGCTAACTTACTAAAATCATCCACATACTGGCCAACGGTCCTTCCTCCTTGGCGTAAGTTGCGAAACTCACGCTTCTTCATGGCCATAGCTCCTGCTGAAACATGGGCAGTGCGGAAAGCTTGCTGAAACTGATCCCATGTGACAGTGTCTACAGGGTAAGTGGCTGTGAAATTCTTCCACCATGCTGCTGCGGGTCCGTCAAGCTGATGTGCAGCAAACTTCACCTTCTCACCATCTGTACATCCTGAAGTGGTCAACTCCCTTCCTATCTTGCGGAGCCAATCATCTGCTACAATCGGCTCGGTGCTACTGGAATACACCGGCGGATTCAGCCTAAGGAAACGAGTCAAGTGATCCGCAGGTGGTGGTGGTGGTGGGTTGTTGTTGTTGTTGCCTTGGTTCTGTACCAATGTTTGAATCAAGGTATTCTGCTGTTGAATCAACTGAGTGATCTCTGGCGGGAAAACAAACTCGGGGTCGCGTCTCAGAGGCATCTGAAGGGTTTTAGAAAAGACGAGAAATTAAGAATAGAGTGAGGTCTAAGGAGAAAACACTACCCAAATGCTCATGAGACAAATGCACACAAAATCACTTCATTCATTTCAAACAAAGGGCATACAACGGACTAACTATCGCAAAAGTGCTTGTGCTATAATGTTTACATGGAGGGAATACTACTAATATATGGGGGTCATCTATTAATTTGAACCGGTGGAAGACTCCATGATGTCTGCTCCAGCTTCGTCTTCAAAGTCGGGTTCACTTGGATCCGAATCGGTGTCATCGATGATGATGTAGTTGCTCGGACAGTCGACGTACTTGTCTTCATTCTTGAGCGCTAATTTCTTCTTGAGTTCTCCAATCTCATACTTAAGATCGCTATTATGCCTTACTACAGCTACGATCTCGTCCATGTAGTCCTTGCGTGTAGACTTCAGCTCTCCTTCAAGTTCGATGATCCTTCCCTTTGCATTCTTCAACTCTATCATATCATTGCACATCTGGTTCTCCTGGCGTCGAATGTGCTGGTTTAACTCCTGGATGAAAGCTGCAATGGATCTATCCTTCTTGGTGCTGACTATCTCCCATTGTTCATTTTGGCGTCCGCAAATCTGGTAGATAGTGTCCTTGAGGTCTTCTTGATAAACTTCTCCAATGCGTCCCATGGTGATATGAGCTGCCATGCTCTTTCCCAGACTCCAGGTTGGTGCACTGAAAACACTATCTATGAGCTTGGTGATTGGCGTGAATGTCCTTCCCGGAACATGAGCTTGAATCTTCCAGCGCCCCTCTTCAGGCAGAGTGGCGTTGAAAGTCCCGGTGAAGCTTGGTAGTCCAATGTTCAGGTACTTGGCGACTTCCTTCAAGTGGAATCCAAAAGGTGTTCCTTCATCTGGTTGAGCGTACTTGATCTTTGCATCCGTCATCCTAAAAGAGTAGAAAAGATGAGGAGTTAGAAAATGAGAAGAGAATAGTGATCTATGGCTTTCACTTAGTGGTTGTGTCCTACAGTCAGCGTGTGCTCTGATACCATCTCTGTAGCGACCCGACCTCAGATGGTCAAGTCTCTGTGCTCAGGTGTCATCCCTGGATCAGTAATGCTGACACCACACAGTACTTCGAAGGATTTATAACAGAGTAGCAATCACACACTTATTACATCGATGTCCAAAAGAGGACTTATTACAATAATCATGGCTTAAGGCCATCTAATAATGATAACAGCGGAAGACTTGGAAGATAAGTGAGTCCATCAACTCCAACGGCATCACTGAGTATAGAACCACGACCTAAAAGCACCTTACTCGTCGTCTGAAAAGTCTGCAACATGAAAGTTGCAGCCCGAAAACGGGTCAGCACATGGAATATGCTGGCAATGTAACACATAGAGAATAATGAATGATAAGCCTATACTACATGCATATATGGTTGGTGGAAAAGCTCTATGGTTACAGTTTTAGCATAAAGCCAATTTTTCCCTACTGCAAAGGAATAAATTTATTTAACTATCATGGTGGTTATTAAACATTGAGAATGGTTGACAGCATCCTCAATCCCAATTAAAAAGTACTCATTAACAAACCCAACAATATTAAATTAGAGTAACATGTTGAGATTCACATGATATTCAAGTACTAGATACTCAAGATGTCCATAACCGGGGACACGGCTAATCATGATTAGTTTGTACACTCTACAGAGGTTTGCGCACTTTTCCCCACAAGACTCGATCGCCTCCGTTTGGTTTCTCGCACTACATGGTGTTTGAGAAACAGATGACCGAGACATAATCTTTCAGAAGCGCTAGCACCTTACGATGGGTAGACCGGTACACCTACATCCCCTACATCTGCTAGTCCACCACTATAAGAGTTCGCACGCCTTAGTCAACTATGCCAGAGCCCATAATGGCTTGTGGCTGCACACGGAAGTTACTAGCATGAATTATCTTATGATCCCTTTGAGCCTGGGTGGTGGTCCATAGGAAAATCACACGGTACCCCCGGGATTTCCAAAAAAACAGGCAATCACTGGATACCCCAGGTGCCTCAATCCACCCAGATGTGTATTTAAGTTGCCACCTTAGATAAACCATTAATTTAACAAACTCACATCTGTCATGGATATCACTCACCCTATCCACGTCTACTAGCATAGCATGGCATAATAAGCAAACGCAGAAGTAACTCCCAAAGGTTTCATAAGTAAAACAGGTAATAGGTACTACCTCATCTACTCCCCATCCCACAATTTAATTAGATCCTAATCATGCAATGTTCGAGGATTGATCTAATGCATAAAAACTGGGTAGTAGAAAAGGTATGATCAAGTGTTACTTTCCTTGCTGAGGATCCGCGAAACCTAGAGATTCGAAGTAACAAGCGGCGCACTCCGGGTGATCTATCGCAGACAAACAACAAGCATACAATAAGTACTCATCTAATGCACAGGTAAATCTCGAATAAAAGATCTAACTAGAAAGTTCAACTTAAGAACCCTGGTGGCAAAAGAATCAAATCAAATAAAGCAACGAAAATCAAACGCCGAAAGAAAACAGCTCGGTTCTAGCAAGTTGAAACTAAGTCAAATTTTACAGTAGCAAAACTTTGTTTAAGTTGATTAGTCGGAACGGCGGTTTCGAAACGAAACTCCAGGCGCTTGAATCACCTGATTCCGATAAACGAGTGAGAAGATAAACTAGAGTGAAGATCGGATCTGAAATCGCGATCAGAAAATAGCGGAATAAATCCGACTAAAAAGAAAAACGACGAACGGTTAAACGAACGGACGCTCATTAACCGAGAATAACCGGTGATCACGTTCGGTAAGACGAACGGTCCGGCGAACGCTCGCTAAACAACAAAACCAGAAATAAAACCGATCTAGGGTTTTTTTTAAAAAAACGAAACGACGAAAAAGAAAACAGGAACGGTTTTTATAAAAAAAACTGAACTGAGGGGAGGGTGGCGCGGCGCGGCTACCTCGACGAGGCGGGGCTCCGGCGGGGCGGCGGTTAGGCGGCGGGGCGGCGGTTAGGCAGCGGGGCGGCGGTTAGGCGGTGGGGCGACGGCGACGCGGCGGCGGCGGTGGCAGGCGGCGGCGGTTGCGACGCGGCGGCGGCGGCTGCGGTGGCGCGCGGCTGCTGCTGCTGCTGCTTGGGGCAGCGGCTGCGGGTTGGGGAGGAGAGGGGGTGCCGGGGTATTTATAGGGGGGGTGCTGCTTGGGGGAGGGGGCAAGGCAAGGGCGGCGGCGGCTGAGTCCGAGCCGGACTCGGCTGGGGCGGCGGCGACGCGCTGCGAGCGGGCGCACGAGGGGAGGGGCGGCTGGGCCGGCTGGGCCCTTGGCCCAGGCGGGGCGCTGCGCGTTTTTTTAATAACGTGTGCAGAAAAACGAATAAAATAAAATCTAAACAAACTCCAAAATTTACAAAGTAAATTTTCCCCGACTCCTAAAAATGAGTCGAACAAAATGAACTTTTACTCGGGCCTAAAATGCAATTTTTTTGAAAACACGCATTTTTCCTAAGGCAAATAAACTCCGAGAAAATCCAAAATTTGATTTATTTATTAAATCTTCATTTTTCCTAAATTTTGGGAAAGTCATATTACTCCCTCTCTTATTTGATATTGGAAAAATATTAGAAGATGAAATAAATAAAATCAAATGATCCTCTTTTTTTCATAATTCGAGAGAACTCAAATATGAAAATTTCGAAATCTCCAACTCTTTCCGAAGGTCCTTGAGTTGCGTGAAATTTCTAGGATCGACAAAATGCAAGAAAATATGTAATGCATGATGATCTAATGTATAACATTCCAAATTGAAAATTTGGGATGTTACAGGTGGTGGATTTGTTTTAAAGAAACTATTGATCTCTCATGCTTCACTTAGATTATTTTGAGAGTCATTAATAGCATGGTAGTTTGCTTAATGTTAATATACTTAGTGTTCAAGATATATGAAACTTTCTTTTGAGTGAATTGAATACTAAGATAAGTTTGATGCTTGATAATTGTTTTGAGATATGGAGGTGATAATATCAAAGTCATGCTAGTTGGGTAATTGTGAATTTGATAAATGCTTGTGTTGAAATTTGCAAGTCCCGTAGCATGCACGTATGGTTAAAGTTGTGTAACAAATTTGAAACATGAAGTGTACCTGGCTTGTGCATCCTTATGAGTGGCGGTCGGGGACGAGCGATGGTCTTTTCCTACAATTCTATCCCCCTAGGAGCATGCGCGTAGTACTTGATTTTTTATGGCTTCTAAATTTTTGCAATAAGTATATGAGTTCTTTTGACTAATGTTGAGTCCATGGATTATACGCACTCTCACCTTTCCGCCTTTGCTAGCCTCTTCGGTACCGTGCATTGCCCTTTCTCATCTTGAGAGTTGGTGCAAACTTCGCCGGTGCATCCAAACCCCATGATACGATATGCTCTATCACACATAAACCTCCTTATATCTTCCTCAAAACAGCCACCATACCTACCTATCATGGCATTTCCATAGCCATTCCGAGATATATTGCCATGCAACTTCCACCATCATCATCATGACATACATTAATTTTGTCATATTGCTAGCATGATCATGTAGTTGACATCGTATATGTGGCAAGGCCACCGTTCATAATTCTTCCATACATGTCACTCATGATTCATTGCATATCCCGGTACACCGTCGGAGGCATTCATATAGAGTCATACTTTGTTCTAAGTATCGAGTTGTAATTGTTGAGTTGTAAAAAAAAGTGTGATGATCATCATTATTAGAGCATTGTCCCAAGTGAGGAAAGGATGATGGAGACTATGACTCCCCCATAAGTCGGGATGAGACTCCAGACAAAAAAAAGAGGGGTCAAAAAAAAAGAGAAAGGCCCAAACAAAAAAATGAGAGAAAAAGAGAGAAGGGACAATGCTACTATCCTTTTACCACACTTGTGCTTCGAAGTAGCACCAAGATCTTCATGATAGAGAGTCTCTCATTTTGTCACTTTCATATACTCTTGGAATTTTTCATTATAGAACTTGGCTTGTATATTCCAATAATGGGCTTCCTCAAAATGTCCTAGGTCTTCGTGAGCAAGCAAGTTGGATGCACACCCACTTAGTTTCTTTTATAGAGCTTTCATATACTTATAGCTCTAGTGCATCCGTTGCATGGCAATCCCTACTCCTCATGTTGACATCAATTGATGGGCATCTCCATAGCCCGTTGATTAGCCTCGTCAATGTGAGACTTTCTCCTTTTTGTCTTCTCCACACAATCCCCATCATCATATTCTATTCCACCCATAGTGCTATATCCATGGCTCGCGCTCATGTATTGCATGAAGGTTGAAAAAGTTTGAGATTATTTGAGTATGAAACAATTGCTTGGCTTGTCATCGGGGGTATAGAAGTTGGGAACATCTTTGTGTGACGAAAATGAAGCATAGCCTAACTATATGATTTTATAGGGATGAACTTTCTTTTGCCATGTTATTTTGAGAAGACATGATTGCTTTATTAGTATGCTTGAAGTATTATTATTTTTATGTCAATATGAACTTTTGTCTTGAATCTTTCGGATCTGAATATTCATATCACAAGTAAGAAGATCTATTTTGAAATTATGCCAAAGTATCACTCCGCATCAAAAATTCTTTTTTATCATTTACCTACTCGAGGACGAGCAGGAATTAAGCTTGGGGATGCCTGATATGTCTCCAACGTATCTATACTTTTTGATTGCTCCATGCTACTTTATCTACTGTTTGGACTATATTGGGCTTTATTTTCCACTTTTATATTATTTTTGGGACTAACCTATTAACCGGAGGCCCAGTCCAGAATTGCTGTTTTTTTGCCTATTTCAGTGTTAGAAAGAAACGGAATATCAAACGGAGTCCAAATGGAATGAAACCTTCAGGAACGTGATTTTCTCACCGAACGTGATCTAGGAGACTTGGACCCTACTCCAAGAAGTGCCAGAGGCGGTCACGAGGGTGGAGGGCGTGCCCCCCTGGGCGCCCCCCTACCTCGTGGGCCCCCTGACGCTCCACCGACGTACTCCTTCCTCCTATATATACCTATGTATCCCCAAACGATCAGAACATGAGCCAAAAACCTAATTCCACCGCCGCAACCTTCTGTATCCATGAGATCCCATCTTGGGGCCTGTTCCGGAGCTCCGCCGGAGGGGGCATCCACCACGGAGGGCTTCTACATCAACACCATAGCCCCTCCGATGAAGTGTGAGTAGTTTACTTCAGACCTTCGGGTCCATAGCTAGTAGCTAGATGGCTTCTTCTCTCTTTTTGGATCTCAATACAATGTTCTCCCCCTTTCTTGTGGAGATCTATTCGATGTAATCTTCTTTTTGCAGTGTGTTTGTTGAGACCGATGTATTGTGGGTTTATGATCCAGTATTATCTATGGAAAGTATTTGATTCTTCTCGGAATTCTTTTATGTATGATTGAGTTATCTTTGCAAGTCTCTTCGAATTATCCTTTTTGGTTTGGCCAACTAGATTGGTAGTTCTTGCAATGGGAGAAGTGCTTAGCTTTGGGTTCAATCTTGCGGTGTCCTTACCCAGTGACAGAAAGGGTTGCAAGGCACGTATTGTATTGTTGCCATCGAGGATAACAAGATGGGTTTTTTATCATATTGCATGAATTTATCCTCTACATCATGTCATCTTGCTTAAGGCGTTACTCTATTTTTAACTTAATACTCTAGATGCATGCTGGATAGCGGTCGATGAGTGGAGTAATAGTAGTAGATGCAGAATCGTTTCGATCTACTTGTCTTGGACGTGATGCCTATATACATGATCATTGCCTAGATATGCTCATAACTATGCTCAATTCTGTCAATTGCTCAACACTAATTTGTTCACCCACCGTAGAATATCTATGCTCTTGAGAGAAGCCACTAGTGAAACCTATGGCCCCCGGGTCTATTCTCATCATATCAATCTCCATCGCTTTATTTACTTGCTTTATTTTTACTTTGCCTTTTACTTTTCACTTTGCATCTATCTATAAAAATACCAAAATATTATTTATCATCTCTATCAGATCTCACCCTCGTAAGTGACCGTGAAGGGATTGACAACCCCTAATCGCATTGTTTGCGAGTAGCTATCGTTTTGTGCAGGTACGAGGGACTTGTGCGTTGTCTCCTACTGGATTGATACCTTGGTTCTCAAAAAACCGAGGGAAATACTTACGCTACTTTGCTGCATCATCCTCTCCTCTTCGGGGAAATCCAACGCAGTGCTCAAGAGGTAGCAAGAAGAATTTCTGGTGCCCATAGTTCACATCGTCATGTGACCAACACCCAAAGGGTTTACTAGAGTCAATAATCTAGTTCACATTGCTATGTGATTAACACCCAAAGAGTACTAAGGTGTGATCATGTTTTGCTCGTGAGAGAAGTTTAGTCAACGGGTCTGTTACATTCAGAGCCGTATGTATTTTGCAAAAATATTCTATGTCTACAATGCTCTGTATGGAGCTACTCTAGCTAATTGCTACCACTTTCAATATGTATCCAGATTGAGACTTAGAGTCATCTGGATCAGTGTCAAATCTTGCCTCGACGTAACCCTTTACAACGAACCTCTTGTCACCTCCATAATCGAGAAACATATCCTTATTCCACTAAGGATAATTTTGAACAATGTCCAGTGATCTACTCCTAGATCACTATTGTACCCTCTTGCCAAACTCTTGGTGAGGTACACAATACATCATGGCATACTTTATAGAACCTATGGCTGAGACATAGTGAATGCCTTTCATTCTCTTTCTATCTTCTATCGTGGTCGGGCTTTGAGTCTTACTCAATTTCACACCTCGTAACACAGGCAAGAACTCTTTCTTTGACTGTTCCATTTTGAACTACTTCAAAATCTTGTCAAGGTATGTACTTAATGAAAAAACTTATCAAGCGTCTTCTATCTCTATAGATCTTGATGCTCAATATGTACAGCTTCACCGAGGTCTTTATTTGAAAAACTCCTTTCAAATACTCCTTTATGCTTTTGATACGTCTCCAACGTATCTATAATTTTTGGTTGTTCCATGCTATTATATTACCCCTTTTGGATGTTTATGGGCTTTATTTTACACATTTATATCATTTTTGGGACTAACCTACTAACCGGAGGCCCAGCCCGTATTGTTGTTTTTTGCCTATTTCAGTATTTCGAAGAAAAGGAATATCAAACGGAGTCCAAACGGAATGAAACCTTCGGGAGCGTGATTTTTGGAACAAATATCCAGAGGACTTGGAGTCCAAGTCAAGAAGCAGCCGAGGCGGCCACAAGAGGGGAGGGCGTGCCCACCCCTACAGGGCATGCCCCCTGTCTCGTGGTCCCCTCGGGCGGCCACCGACGTACTTCTTCCTCCTATATAAGCCTACGTACCCTGAAAACATCCAGAGAGCCAACAAAACACAATTTCCACCGCCGTAACCTTCTGTATCCGTGAGATCCCATCTTGGAGCCTTCGTCGGCGCTCCACCGGAGGGGAATCGACCATGGAGGGCTTCGAAATCAACATCCTTGCCCCTCCGATGAGTTGTGAGTAGTTTACCATAGACCTATGGGTCCATAGTTATTAGCTAGATGGCTTCTTCTCTCTTTTTGGATCTCAATACAATGTTCTCCCCCTCTCTTGTGGAGATCTATTCGATGTGAACTCTTTTTGCGGTGTGTTTGTCGAGATCCGATGAATTGTGGGTTTATGATCAAGTTTATCTATGAATAATATTTGAATCTTCTCTGAATTCTTTTATGTATGACTGAGTTATCTTTGCAAGTCTCTTCGAATTATCAGTTTGGTTTGGCCTACTAGATTGATCTTTCTTGCCATGGGAGAAGTGCTTAGCTTTGGGTTCAATCTTGCGGTGTCCTTACCCAGTGACATAAAGGGTTGCAAGGCATGTATTGTATTGTTGCTATCGAGGATAACAAGATGGGGTTTATATCATATTGCTTGAGTTTATCCCTCTACATCATGTCATCTTGCTTAATGCGTTACTCTGTTCTTATGAACTTAATACTCTAGATGCAGGCAGGAATCGGTCGATGTGTGGAGTAATAGTAGTAGATGCAGGCAGGAGTCGGTCTACTTGTTGCGGACGTGATGCCTATATACATGATCATGCCTAGATAATCTCATAATTATTCGCTTTTCTATCAATTGCTCGACCGTAATTTGTTCACCCACCGTAATACTTATGCTATCTTGAGAGAAGCCTCTAGTGAAACCTATGGCCCCCGGGTCTATCTTTTATCATATAAGCTTTCAATCTACTTTTATTTGCATCTTTACTTTTTGCATCTATATTATAAAATACCAAAAATATATTTATCTTATCATACTATCTCTATCAGATCTCACTTTCGCAAGTGGTCGTGAAGGGATTGACAACCCCTTTATTATGTTGGTTGCGAGTTCTTTGTTTGTTTGTGTAGGAGCGTGGGACTTTTGAGGAGCCTCCTACTGGATTGATACCTTGGTTCTCAAAAACTGAGGGAAATACTTACGCTACTATTGCTGCATCACCATTTCCTCTTCAAGGAAAACCAACGCAAGCTCAAGACGTAGCAAGAAGGATTTCTGGCGCCGTTGCCGGGGAGGTCTTCGCTCAAGTCAAGACATACCAAGTACCCATCACAAACTCATCTCCCTCACATTTACATTATTTGACATTTGCCTCTCGTTTTCCTCTCCCCCACTTCACCCTTGCCGTTTTATTTGCCCTCTCTTTCCCAATCTCCTCCGCTCTTTTTCGCTTGCCTTTTTCTGTTTGCTTGTGTGTTGGATTACTTGTTGCCATGGCGCAAGATAATACCAAATTGTGTGATTTCTCCAATACCAATAATAATGATTTCCTTAGTACTCCGATTGCTCCTCTTAATGATGTTGAGTCTTGTGAAATCAAATACTGCTTTGTTGAATCTTGTTATGAAAGATCAACTCGCCGGCCTTCCAAGTGAAGATGCCGCTACTCGTCTAAACAACTTTGTTGATTTGTGTGATATGCAAAAGAAGAAAGATACGGATAACAATATTGTTAAATTGAAGTTATTTCTGTTTTCACTTAGAGATCGTGCTAAAGTTTGGTTTTCGTCTTTGCCTAAAAATAGTATTGATTCTTGGAACAAGTGCAAAGATGCTTTTATCTCTAAGTATTTTCCTCCCGCTAAGATTATCACTCTTAGGAATGATATTATGAATTTTAAACAACTTGATCATGAGCATGTTGCCCAATCTTGGGAAAGAATGAAATTGATGATTCGCAATTGCCCTACTCATGGTTTGAATTTATGGATGATCATACAAAATTTTTATGCCGGTTTGAACTTTTCTTCTAGAAATCTCTTAGATTCGGCCGCGGAAGGCACGTTTATGGAAATCACGTTAGGAGATGCTACAAAACTTCTTGATAATATTATGGCTAATTATTCTCAATGGCACACCGAAAGATCTTCTAGTAAAAAAGTGCATGCTATAGAAGAAATCAATGTTTTGAGTGGAAAGATGGACGAACTTATGAAATTGTTTGCTACTAAAAATACTCCTCTTGATCCCAATGATATGCCTTTGTCTACTTTGATTGAGAATAATAATGAATCTATGGATGTGAATTTTGTTGGTAGGAATAGTTTCGGTAACAATGCTTATAGAGGAAACTTTAATGCTAGACCGCTCCCTAGTAATCCCTCTAATAATTATGGAAATTCCTACAATAATTCTTATGGTAATTTTAATAAGATGCCCTCTGATTTTGAGAATAGTGTGAAAGAATTTATGATTTCTCAAAAGAATTTTAATGCTTTGCTTGAAGAAAAATTGCTCAAAGTTGATGATTTGGCTAGGAACGTTGATAGACTTTCGTTTGATGTTGATTCTCTTAAACTTAGATATTCTCCTCCTAAGCATGATATCAATGAGTCTCTCAAAGCAATGAGAATTTCCATTGACGAGTGCAAGGAAAGAACCGCTAGATTGCGTGCTAAGAAAGATAGCTTTGTAAAAGCGTGTTCTTCTAGTTTCCATGAAAATAATGATGAAGATCTTAAAGTTATTGATGTGTCCCCTATTAGATCTTTGTTTTGCAATATGAATCTTGATAATAATGGGACTGGAGATGAGTCAACTTTAGTTAGAAGGCGTCCCAAGAATTCGGAGTTTTTAGATCTTGATGCTAAATTTGGTAAAAGTGGGATTGGAGAGGTCATGACTTTAAATAGTATTGAACCCACTATCTCGGATTTCAAGGAATTTTATTATGATAATTGTTCTTTAGAAGGTTGTATTTCCTTGTTGCAATCCGTTGTTAATTCTCCTCATGCTTATAGTCAAAATAAAGCTTTTACCAAACACATTGTTGATGCCTTGATGCAATCTTATGATGAAAAACTTAATTTGGAAGTTTCTATACCTAGAAAACTTAATGAATATTGGGAACCTACTATAAAGATTAGAATTAAAGATCATGAGTGTTTTGCTTTGTGTGATTTTGGTGCTAGTGTTTCCACGATTCCGAAAACTTTATGTGATATTCTAGGTTTCCATGATCTTGATGATTGCTCTTTAAATTTGCACCTTGTGGATTCCACCATTAAAAATCCAATGGGAAGGATCAATGATGTTCTCATTGTTGCAAATAGAAATTTGGTGCCCGTAGATTTCATCGTTCTTGATATAGATTGCAATCTTTCTTGCCCTATTATTCTTGGTAGACCTTTCCTTAGAATGATTGGCGCGATTATTGATATGAAAGAAGGGAATATTAGATTCCAATTCTCATTAAAAAAAGGCATGGAGCACTTTCCAAGAAATAAAGTCAAATTACCTTATGAATCTATCATGCGAGCTACTTATGAATTGAGTGCCAATGATGGCACTACTTAGATCTATCTTCGCTTTTATGCCTAGCTAGGGGTGTTAAACGATAGCGCTAATTGGGAGACAACCCAATTTTATTTGTGTTTTTTGTTTTTGTTCTTGTTTAGTAATAAATCTTGCATCTACCTTCTGTTTAGATGTGTTTTTATCTTTTAATTAGTGTTTGTGCCAAGTAGAACCTATAGGATAACCTATGATGATAGTTGATTTGATTCTGCTGAAAAACAGAAACATTGCGCGCACAAATTTAGTTTTGTTAAATCACAGAAACGTGCTTTTGCGTTGATTATTTTTGCTGCTGATCAATAGACAAATTGTCCAGGACTTCCTATTTGGTAGGATTTTTAGAGTTCCAGAAGTTTGCGTTAGTTACAGATTACTACAGACTGTTCTGTCTTTGACAAATTCTATTTTTCGTGTGTTGTTTGCTTATTTTGATGCATCTATGGCTAGTAAAATAGTTTATAAACCATAGAGAAGTTGGAATACAGTAGGTTTAACACCAAAATAAATAAAGAATGAGTTCATTACAGTACCTTATGTGGTGGTTTTGTTTTCTTTCACTAACGGAGCTTATAAGATTTCCTGTTGAGTTTTGTGTTGTGAAGTTTTCAAGTTTTGGGTAAAGCTTTGATGGACTATGGAATAAGGAGTGGCAAAAGCCTAAGTTTGGGGATGCCCATAGCACCCAAGATTCAATAATAGCGAAAAGCCTAAGCTTGGGGATGCCCCGGGAAGGCATCCCCTCTTTCGTCTTCGTTCATTGGTAACTTTACTTGGAGCTATATTTTTATTAGCCACATGATATGTGTTTTGCTTGGAGCGTCGTGTATTATATTAGTCTTTGATTTTTAGTTTACCACAATCATCCTTGCTGTACACACCTTTTGGGAAAATCCTACTTGATTAGAATTTGCTAGAATACTCTATGTGCTTCACTTATATCTTTTGAGCTTGATAGTTTTTGCTCTAGTGCTTCACTTATATATTTTAGAGCACGGCGGTGACTTATTTTTGTAGAAATTGCTAGTCTCTCATGCTTCACCTATATTATTTTGAGAGTCTTTTAGAACAGCATGGTATTTGGTATGGTTTTTAAAATTGGTCCGAGAATGGTAGACATCCAAGTTGGGTATAATAAAAACTATCATAGGAAGTGAATTGGATGCTATGATCAATTTGATACTTGATAATTGTTTTGAGATAGGGAGGTAGTGATATTAAAGTCATGCTAGTTGGGTGATTATGAATTTAAAGAATGCTTGTGTTGAAGTTAGCAAGTCCCGTAGCATGCACGTATGGTTAAAGTTGTGTGACAAATTTGAAACATGAAGTGTACCTGGCTTGTGCATCCTTATGAGTGGCGGTCGGAGACAAGCGATGGTCTTTTCCTACCCTTCTATCCCCCTAGGAGCATGTGTGTAGTGCTTGATTTTTCATGACTTCTAAATTTTTGCAATAAGTATATGAGTTCTTTTGACTAATGTTGAGTCCATGGATTATACGCACTTTTACCTTTCCGCCATTGCTAGCCTCTTCGGTACCGTGCATTGCCCTTTCTCACCTTGAGAGTTGGTGCAAACTTCGCCGGTGCATCCAAACCCCGTGATACGATATGCTCCATCACACATAAACCTCCTTATATGTTCCTCAAAACAGCCACCATACCTACCTATTATGGCATTTCCATAGCCATTCCGAGATATATTGTCATGCAACTTTCCACCGTTCTGTTCATCATCATCATGACATACTTTACTTTTGTCATATTACCATTGCATGATCATGTAGTTGACATTGTATTTGTGGCAAAGCCACCATGCATAATTTTTCATACATGTCGCTCTTGATTCATTGCACCAACCCGGTACACCGCCGGAGGCATTCATATAGAGTCATATCTTGTTCTAGTTTCGAGTTGTAATTCATATGTTGTAATCAATGAAAGTGTGATGATCATCATTACTAGAGCATTGCCCAAAAAGAAAAAAGAAGAAAAAAAGAAGAAAGGCCAAAAGAAAAAAAAGGCCCAAAAAAAGAAAAAAAGGAAAAAGAAAAAAAATAAAAATAAAAAGGCAATGTTACTATCTCTTTTTCCACACTTGTGCTTCAAAGTAGCACCTTGTTCTTCATGTAGTGAGTCCCATATATTGTGCTTCAAAGTAGCACCATGTTTTTCATATAGTGAGTCTCATAGGTTGTCTTTTTCATACTAGTGGGAATTTTTCATTATAGAACTTGGCTTGTATATTCCTACAATGGGCTTCCTCAAATGCCCTAGGTGTTCGTGAGCAAGCAAGTTGGATGCACACCCACTAGTTTTCTTTTGTTGAGCATTCATTTATATCTCTAGTGCATCCGTTGCATGGCAATCCCTACTCCTCATGTTGACATCAATTGCTGGGCATCTCCATAGGCCGTTGATTATCCTCGTCAATGTGAGACTTTCTCCTTTTTGTCTTCTCCACACAATCCCCATCATCATATTATATTCCACCCATAGTGTTATATCCATGGCTCACGCTCATGTATTGCGTGAAGGTTGAAAAAGTTTGAGATTATTTAAGTACGAAAAAATTGCTTGGCTTCTCATCGGGGGTATAGAAGTTGGGAACATCTTTGTGTGACGAAAATGAAGCATTGCCTAACTATATGATTTTGTAGGGATGAACTTTCTTTTGCCATGTTATTTTGAGAAGACATGGTTACTTCGATTAGTATGCTTGAAGTGTTACTACTTCTTTTATCAATATGAACTTTTATTTTGAATCATTTGGATCTGAACATTCATGCCACAATAAAGAAAATTACATTGAGAATTATGCTAGGTAGCATTCCACATCAAAAATTCTGTTTTTATCATTTACCTGCTCGAGGACGAGCAGGAATTAAGCTTGGGGATGCTTGATACGTCTCCAACGTATCTATAATTTTAGATTGTTCCATGCTATTATACTACCCCTTTTGGATGTTTATGGGCTTTATTTTACACATTTATATCATTTTCGGGACAAACCTACTAACCGGAGGCCCAGCCCATATTGCTTATTTTTTTTGCCTATTTCAGTATTTTGAAGAAAAGGAATATCAAACGGAGTCCAAACGGAATGAAACCTTCGGGAGCGTGATTTTTGGAACGAACGTGATCCAAAGGACTTGGAGTGCAAGCCAAGAAGATGTCGAGGCTCCCACGAGATAGGAGGGCGCCCCCCCCTATAGGGCGCGCCCCCTTATCTCGTGGGCCCCTCGGGCGGCCATCGACGTACTTCTTCCTCCTATATATACCTACGTACCCCGAAAACATCCAGGAGCAGACGAAACACAATTTCCACCATCGTAACCTTCTGTATCCGCGAGATCCCATCTTGGAGCCTTCGCCGGCGCTCCGCCGGAGGGGGAATCGACCATGGAGGGCTTCTACATCAACATCCTTGCCCCTCCGATGAGTTGTGAGTAGTTTACCACAGACCTACGGGTCCATAGTTATTAGCTAGATGGCTTCTTCTCTCTTTTTGGATCTCAATACAATGTTCTCCCCCTCTCTTGTGGAGATCTATTCGATGTAAACTCTTTTTGTGGTGTGTTTGTTGAGATTTGATGAATTGTGGGTTTATGATCAAGTTTATCTATGAATAATATTTGAATCTTCTCTGAATTCTTTTATGTATGATTGAGTTATCTTTGCAAGTCTCTTCGAATTATCAGTTTGGTTTGGCCTACTAGATTGATCTTTCTTGCCATGGGAGAAGTGCTTAGCTTTGGGTTCAATCTTGTGGTGTCCTTACCTAGTGACAGAAAGGGTTGCAAGGCGCGTATTGTATTGTTGCCATCGAGGATCACAAGATGGGGTTTATATCATATTGCTTGAGTTTATCCCTCTACATCATGTCATCTTGCTTAATGTGTTACTCTTTTCTTATGAACTTAATACTCTAGATGCAGGCAGGAGTCGGTCGATGTGTGGAGTAATAGTAGTAGATGCAGGCAGGAGTCGGTCTACTTGTTGCGGACGTGATGCCTATATACATGATCATGCCTAGATAATCTCATAATTATTCGCTTTTCTATCAATTGCTCGACCGTAATTTGTTCACCCACCGTAATACTTACGCTATCTTGAGAGAAGCCTCTAGTGAAACCTATGGCCCCCGGGTCTATCTTTAATCATATAAGCTTTCAATCTACTTTTATTTGCATCTTTACTTTTTGCATCTATATTATAAAATACCAAAAATATATTTATCTTATCATACTATCTCTATCAGATCACTTTCGCAAGTGGCCGTGAAGGGATTGACAACCCCTTTATTGTGTTGGTTGCGAGTTCTTTGTTTGTTTGTGTAGGAGCGTGGGACTTTTGAAGAGCCTCCTACTGGATTGATACCTTGGTTCTCAAAAATTGAGGGAAATACTTACGCTACTATTGTTGCATCACCCTTTCCTCTTCAAGGAAAACCAACGCAAGCTCAAGACATATCAGCTTTCCAGAAAATTCTACATTATTTCTGATCAACAATATGTCATTCACATATATTTGTCAGAAATGTTGTAGTGCTCCCACTCACTTTCTTGTAAATACAAGCTTCACCACAAGTCTGTATAAAACTATATGCTTTGATCAACTCATCAAAGCATATATTCCAACTCCGAGATGCTTGCACCAGTCCATAGATGGATCGCTGGAGCTTGCACACTTCGTTAGCATCCTTTGGATTAAAATCTTCAGGTTGCATCATATACAACTCTTCTTCCAGAAATCCATTCAGGAATGCAGTCTTTACATCCATTTGCCAGATTTCATAAAATGTGGCGATTTGCTAACATGATTCGGACAGACTTAAGCATTGCTATGAGTGAGAAGGTTTCATCGTAGTCAACTCCTTGAACTTGTCGAAAACCTTTTTGCGACAAGTCGAGCTTTGTAGATAGTAACACTACTATCAACGTTCGTCTTCGTCTTGAAGATCCATTTATTTTCTATTGCTTGTCGATCATCAGGCAAGTCCACCAAAGTCCACACTTTGTTCTCATACATGGATCCTATCTCAGATTTCATGGCCTCCAGCCATTTCGTGGAATCTGGGCTCATCATCGCTTCCTCATAGTTCGTAGGTTTATCATGGTCTAGTAACATGACTTTCAGAACAGGATTACCATACCACTCTGGTGCGGACCGTACTTTGGAAGACCTACGAGGTTCTGTAGTAACTTGATCTGAAGTTTCATGATCATCATCATTAGCTTCCTCACTAATTGGTGTAGGAATCACTAGAACTGATTTCAGTGATGAACTATTTTCCAATTTGGGAGAAGGTACTATTACCTCATCATGTTCTACTTTTCTCCCACTCACTTCTTTCGAGAGAAACTTCTTCTCTAGAAAGGATCCATTCTTGGCAACGAATGTCTTGCCTTCGTAGAAGGTGTACCCAACAGTTTCCTTTGGGTATCCTATGAAGACACATTTCTCCGATTTGGGTTTGAGCTTATAAGGATGAAACTTTTTTCACATAAGCATCGCAACCCCAAACTTTAAGAAACGACAACTTTGGTTTCTTGCCAAACCACAGTTCATATAATGTCGTCTCAATGGATTTAGATGGTGCCCTATTTAACGTGAATGCAGCTGTCTCTAATGCATAACCCCAAAACGATATTGGTAAATCGGTAAGAAACATCATTGATCGCACCATATCAAATAAAGTGTGGTTATGACGTTCGGACACATCGTTACACTGTGGTGTTCCAGGTGGCATGAGTTTGTGAAACTATTCCACATTTTTTAACTAAAGGCCAAACTCGTAACTCAAATATTCATCTCCACGATCAGATCACAGAAACTTTATTTGCTTGTTACGATGATTTTCCACTTCACTCTGAAAGTTCTTTGAACCTTTCAATTATTTTAGACTTATGTCTCATCAAGTAGATTGCTACGTCTTGAGCTTGCGTTGGTTTTCCTCGAAGAGGAGAGGGTGATGCAGCGATAGTAGCGTAAGTATTTCCCTCAGTTTTTGAGAACCAAGGTATCAATCCAGTAGGAGGCTCCTCAAAAGTCCCACCCACCTACACAAACAAACTGAGAACTCGCAACCAACACAATAAAGGGGTTGTCAATCCCTTCACGGCCACTTGTGAAAGTGAGATCTAATAAAGATAGTATGATAAGATAAATATATTTTTGTATTTTATAATATAGATGCAAAAAAGTAAAGATGCAAATAAAAGTAGATTGAAAGCAAATATGATAAGAGATAGACCCTGGGGGGCATAGGTTTCACTAGTGGCTTCTCTCAAGATAGCATAAGTAGCACGGTGGGCGAACAAATTACTGTCGAGCAATTGATAGAAAAGCGAATAATTATGAGATTATCTAGGCATGATCATGTATATAGGCATCACGTTCACAACAAGTAGACCGACTCCTGCCTGCATCTATTACTATTACTCCACACATCGACCGACTCCTGCCTGCATCTATAATATTAAGTTCATAAGAACAGAGTAACGCATTAAGCAAGATGACATGATGTAGAGGGATAAACTCAAGCAATATGATATAAACCCCATCTTGTTATCCTCGATGGCAACAATATAATACGTGCCTTGCAACCCTTTCTGTCACTGGGTAAGGACACCGCAAGATTGAACCCAAAGCTAAGCACTTCTCCCATGGCAAGAAAGATCAATCTAGTAGGCCAAACCAAACTGATAATTCGAAGAGACTTGCAAAGATAACTCAATCATACATAAAAGAATTCAGAGAAGATTCAAATATTATTCATAGATAAACTGGATCATAAACCCATAATTCATCGGATCTCGACAAACACACCGCAAAAAGAGTTTACATCAAATAGATCTCCACAAGAGAGGGGGAGAACATTGTATTGAGATCCAAAAAGAGAGAAGAAGCCATCTAGCTAATAACTATGGACCCGTAGGTCTGTGGTAAACTACTCACAAATCATCGGAGGGGCAAGGATGTTGATGTAGAAGCCCTCCATGGTCGATTCCCCCTCCGGTGGAGCGCCGGCGAAGGCTCCAAGATGGGATCTCGCCGGTACAGAAGGTTACGGTGGTGGAAATTGTGTTTCATCTGCTCCTGGATGTTTTCGGGGTACATAGGTATATATAGGAGGAAGAAGTACGTCGGTGGCTGCCCGAGGGGCCCACGAGACAGGGGGGCGCGCCCTATAGGGGGTGCGCCCTCTCCTATCTCGTGGGAGCCTCGGCAGCTTCTTGGCTTGCACTCCAAGTCCTTTGGATCACGTTCGTTCCAAAAATCACGCTCCCGAAGGTTTCATTCTGTTTGGACTCAGTTTGATATTCCTTTTCTTCGAAATACCGAAATAGGCAAAAAAAACAGCAATATGGGTTGGGCCTCCGGTTAGTAGGTTTGTCCCAAAAATGATATAAATGTGTAAAATAAAGCCCATAAACATCCAAAAGGGGTAGTATAATAGCATGGAACAATCAAAAATTATAGATACGTTGGAGACGTATCAAGCATCCCCAAGCTTAATTCCTGCTCGTCCTCGAGTAGGTAAATGATAAAAAGAGAATTTTTGATGTGGAATGCTACCTAGCATAATTCATAATGTAATTTTCTTTATTGTGGCATGAATGTTCAGATCCAAATGATTCAAAATAAAAGTTCATATTGATAAAGGAAATAGTAACACTTCAAGCATACTAATCAAAGTAATCATGTCTTCTCAAAATAACATGGCAAAAGAAAGTTCATCCCTACAAAATCATATAGTTAGGCTATGCTTCATTTTCGTCACACAAAGATGTTCCCAACTTCTATACCCCCGATGACAAGCCAAGCAATTGTTTCATACTTAAATAATCTCAAACTTTTTCAACCTTCACGCAATACATGAGCATGAGCCATGGATATAGCACTATGGGTGGAATAGAATATGATGATGGGGATTGTGTGGAGAAGACAAAAAGGGAGAAAGTCTCACATTGACGAGGATAATCAACGGGCTATGGAGATGCCCGTCAAGTGATGTCAACATGAGGAGTAGGGATTGCCATGCAACGGATGCACTAGAGCTATAAATGAACGCTCAACAAAAGAAAACTAGTGGGTGTGCATCCAACTTGCTTGCTCACGAAGACCTAGGGCATTTGAGGAAGCCCATCGTAGGAATATACAAGCCAAGTTATATAATGAAAAATTCCCACTAGCATAAAAAAGATAACTTATGAGACTCATTATATGAAAAACATGGTGCTACTTTGAAACACAATATATGAGACTCACTACATAAAGAACAAGGTGCTACTTTGAAGCACAAGTGTGGAAAAAGAGATAGTAACATTGCCCTTTTTATTTATTTTATTTATGTTTCTTTTTTTTCTTAGGCCTTTCTTTTTTTTCTTTTGGCATTTCTTTTTTTCCTTTTTTTTCTTTGGGCAATGTTCTAGTAATGATGATCATCACACTTCTATTGATTACAACATAAGAATTACAACTCGAAACTAGAACAAGATATGACTCTATATGAATGCCTCCGGCGGTGTACCGGGATATGCAATGAATCATGAGTGACATGTATGAAAAATAATGCATGGTGGATTTGCCACAAATACGATGTCAACTACATGATCATGCAATGGCAATATGACAAAAGTAAAGTATGTCATGATGATGATGAACGGAACGATGGAAAGTTGCATGGCAATATATCTCGGAATGGCTATGGAAATGCCATAATAGGTAGGTATGGTGGCTGTTTTGAGGAAGATATAAGGAGGTTTATGTGTGATAGAGCGTATCGTATCACGGGGTTTGGATGCACCGGCGAAGTTTGCACCAACTCTCAAGGTGAGAAAGGGCAATGCACGGTACCGAAGAGGCTAGCAAGGGCGGAAAGGTAAAAGTGCGTATAATCCATGGACTCAACATTAGTCAAAAGAACTCATATACTTATTGCAAAAATTTAGAAGTCATCAAAAATCAAGTACTACGCGCATGCTCCTAGGGGGATAGATTGGTAGGAAAAGACCATCGCTCGTCCCCGACCGCCACTCATAAGGATGCACAAGCCAGGTACACTTCATGTTTCAAATTTGTTACACAACTTTAACCATACGTGCATGCTACGGGACTTGCTAACTACAACACAAGAATTCTTTAAATTCATAATCACCCAACTAGCATGACTTTAACATCACTACCTCCATATCTCAAAACAATTATCAAGTATCAAATTGATCATAGCATCCAATTCATTTTCTATGATAGTTTTTATTATACCCAACTTGGATGCCTACCATTCTAGGACCAATTTTATAACCATAGAAAATACCATGCTGTTCTAAAAGACTCTCAAAATAATATAAGTGAAGCATGAGAGACTAATAATTTTTACAAAATTAAGTCACCACCGTGCTCTAAAAGATATAAGTGAAGCACTAGAGCAAAAACTATCAAGCTCAAAAGATATAAGTGAAGCATATAGAGTATTCTAGCAAATTCTAATCAAATAGGCTTCTCCCAAAAAGTGTGTACAGCAAGGATGATTGTGGTAAACTAAAAAGCAAAGACTAATATAATACACGATGCTCCAAGCAAAACACATATCATGAGGCGAATAAAAAAATTGCTCCAAGTAAAGTCACCAATGAACGAAGACGAAAGAGGGGATGCCTTCCCGGGGCATCCCCAAGCTTAGGCTTTTGGATATTCTTGAATATCTTGGGGTGCCATGATCATCCCCAAGCTTAGGCTCTTGCCACCCTTTATTCCATAGTCCATAAAAGCTTTACCCAAAACTTGAAAACTTCACAACACAAAACTCAACAGGAAATCGTATAAGCTCCGTTAGTGAAAGAAAACAAAACCACCACATGAGGTACTGCAATGAAATCATTCTTTATTTATTTTGGTGTTAAACCTACTGTATTCCAACTTTTCTATGGTTCATAAACTATTTTACTATCCATAGATGCATCAAAATAAGCAAACAACACACGAAAAACAGAATCTGTCAAAAATAGAACAGTCTGTAGCAATCTGTAACTAACGCAAACTTCTGGAACTCTAAAAATCCTACAAAAATAGGAAGTCCTGGACAATTTTTTTATTGAACATCATCAACAATAATCAATGCAAAAGCACGTTCCTGTGATTTATCAAAATTATATTCGTGCGTGCAAAGTTTCTGTTTTTCAGCAGAATCAAATCAACTATCATCGTAGGTTATCCTATAGGTTCTACTTGGCACAAACACTAATTAAAAGATAAAAACACATCTAAGCAGAAGGTAGATGCAAGATTTATTACTAAACAGGAGCAAAAACAAAAACATAAAGAAAATTGGGTTGCCTCCCAACTAATGCTATCGTTTAACGCCCCTAGCTAGGCGTTGATAATTTTAATGATGCTCACATGAAAGACAAGAATTGAAGCGCAAAGAGAGCATCATCAAACACGTGAAAAACACATCTAAGTCTAACATACTTCCTATGCATAGGCATATTAAAAGCAAACAAATTTACAAGGCAAGCAAAAACTAGCATATGCAAGGAAGAAGAAAGAGACGGTAGCAATCTCAACATGACGATAGTGTAAGTGCATCTAGTGCCCCTTAGTGATTTTGGTGTATTGAAGACTTATAGGTTAAGGGACTGATGCGGTTGTGAGTGTACACAGGTCTATAAGTCTATGAGGAGTTTGATATTTACAGAGAAAGTCGACCCCTAAAAATGTAGTTCTTCGACTGAAGACTTTGATATTCTGAAGACTTTCTGAAGACTTTGAAAGTGAAGAAATTGGTGTGACCTTGAAGACTTGATATTCATTCGAGGAACATGAAGCGTGAAGACTTTTGTTTTCGTAGTTTCATTTTCTCTTTCTTGAGTCATAGGAAACACCGTACTGTTAAAGGGGGTCGAGGAAATACTAAGGAAAAATTTCCATGTGATGCTCAACTCAAAATCCTACACTTACCAATCCCTTCGAGTGAAGCCATTGGAAATCTCATACAGTTCAGTCAATTTCTTCAGTGACAGAGACGCAGTTCTTCTGGTTACTGAGGACTTTGCTCTGACTGAGGAGTTAGGAATTCGCCAGTGCGAATTGCCTACACAATGAGGAACATGATAGCCCTAAGGAATTTGAGAGTCAACTTTCCGACCGTTGATGTGCTGCGCGCCGGCTGTTCCAAAATATCTTATCCACCTAACGGTCATATCATTGAAGGGCATTTATGTCTTATCATGTCGGGCTGCTCCCTAGGCTATAAATAGCCACCCCCTACAACCACTAGCTGGTTGGCTGCTCCGAGAGAACTCGACACTTGTCATTTGAGAGCAACCCATCCTCCGAGGACTTTGAGCAAAAATCATCAAGTGAGGAAAATCCCAAAACCAAACCCCCACAAACCCAAAGTGATTGAGCATCACTGAAGAAATTGATCCTGCGTGGATCTGACGCTTGTTACCTTTGAAGACTGTGCTTCTTCCAGACGGTTAGGCGTCAAGGTCTAGAGCATCCAAGAGGAATTGTGGATCACCGAGTGACCAAGTCTGTGAAGGTTTGGAAGTCACCTGAAGACTTACCACGAGTGATTGGACGAGGCCTGCGTGGTCTTAGTTCAAGGAGAATACGGTGAGGACTGGGTGTCCTGAGTTGCGGCTCAGTGACTGGGTGTCCGGGACTGCGTGTCCTCGAGTTTAAATACTCAGCCGCTCCAACCAGACGTACAACTGAGACAGCAGTTGGAACTGGTTTACCAAATCATTGTCTTCACCAACTAACTGGTTCTATTTCCTCAACCCTTTCATTTCCTCATTACTGTGTTGAATGTTTGTTCATATCTGTGCTTGAAGACTTTGACTGAAGACTTTCTCAGTTTCCTCAGTTCAATTTCTTCAGTCTGTTTGTCTTCATCTTGTGTTATCCTGTGATTACGCTTTCTGTACTCTGTGCTTGTCTTCATTTCATCATGATGACCATGCTTGTATTCTGTTATGCTTACTTCTGAGTACTTATTCCGCTGCAAGTAGTTCTTCGCTAAGGAATTTCCTCACCATCAAATTCCTTAGTGAAGAATTCATAAAAATCGCCTATTCACCCCCCCCCTCTAGTCGATATAACGCACTTTCAATTGGTATCAGAGCAAGGTACTCCCTTGTTCTGTGTGATTTTGGTTTAACCGCCTGGATTTTTAGTTATGTCGAGCGCAGGTATGAAGAAAGTGACATGCCCTATCTTTGACGGTCACGACTATCCCAAGTGGAAGGCCATGATGAGGAAGCGCCTCATGGCAATGAACAGCGAGCTGTGGACCGTCACTGAGATTGGTCTTACTGATATATGCAAGATGGCAGACGCTGATGATATTCACAAGTACACTCGACTTGACCTCATGGAGAAGGATATCATCTATTCCTGCCTATCCAGAGATCAATTCGGGCGCATTATGCATCTTGGCAATTCGAAGCTTATCTGGGACCGAATCTCTGATGTCTATGAAGGTCATTGAACCCGTCATGATCCCTGGTTTGAGGACTTCAAGGAATCTCTCAAAACAATGACTTTCGAGCCAGAATCATCATCTTCTGCATCATGTCTCATGGCAGACGGTGCTGAGGTAACCGAATGCTCCTCATCCGAGTTTTGTGACGATGAATCTGATAATGATGAATCAGATGATGATATTGAATCTTGTTATACCAAACTTGTTTGCATTGCCACTAAACAACAAACTGCTTTGGAACAAGTTCAAAACATGCTAGGCAAAAGTGATGATATGTTGCGTAAAGAAATGGATCAGTCAAAAGCATTGGGTGAATGTCTTCAGAGAATTCACTCCAAGTTTGACGCCCTTCAAGATCAACATAATACCCTCTTGACTGATCATGAGAAGCTTTCCTCTGAATCTCTTCAAAGAAAGGAAGATCTTGAAAAGCTAAGAGTGTGTTATGAAGATCTTCAGAAGGAGCGCGATTCATTACTAGCTCAACAAATCAGCGCTTCTCAGGAAGAATTTGTTCCTCCATGCTTAAAGTGCATTGAACGTGAATCTGCTAATTCTTCACCTGAATGTTCAAATGCTTCAACTGTTACAAATTCTTCATCTGCCTCTGCTATCACTAATTCCTCATATGAGGACATTGCTAGTATCACTGACAATGCAGGGCTGAAGGAATTGTACATGACAGGCATGTACAAAAGCCTCAAAGGGCATCAGACTCTTTGTGATGTGCTTAAAAAGCAGATCCTCAACAGAAACCCTAGGAAAGAGGGTATTGCCTTTGAGAGGAAACTCAATGCTGATGGAACATATTGGAAGCCTGAGCAGTACCCCAAAACCTCAATGGTTGCTGCAAAGGGACCTCCAGTTGATCCATCTAACTTATCTGGCTTTACATGTGAATCTCCTCATTCTTCTGATGAGTCACTTGACTCCAACTATAAACTGTTCAAAAATCAGAATGGTGAAGTATTTGCTAGATATGTTGGCACTAACTGCAGGAACGGTTCCCCTATGAAGAAAATCTGGGTTCCCAAAAGTTATGTTGAAAGTCTTCAGGTGAATGTTCTCATGACACCACCTATGAAGAACAGGAACCCCGGATCAAATTCTTCATATGGACCAAACTCTTCATATGGATCCAAGTCCTCATACGGACCAAATTCCTCACATGGATCAAATTCCTCAAAAGGATCAAAGTCCTCATATGATTATCATCGTGCTAACAACTCTGTCTCGCAGGGTAGAGCTAAGGGCTATGAATATGTGCATTATTCTTCAGACCATTATGTTCATAAGTCCTCGAAGAATTACTCTGCTTATTCATATGCTTACCCTAACCCCTCTTATGTGAAACGAAACGGTTTGGCATCTTTGCCACCTTTCCCATATGGTGCTCGCAAAGTGATGAATTCTTTGCCACCCCTCCAGATGTGGGTGGTGAAGAAAAAGAACTAATCTCTTCTGCAGGATCAGGTCTCCAGACGTGCTTTAATGTCTAAAGAATTTGCTGGGGACCTGACAAAATTGCCTGAAAGGACGCAGGCGAATCATGACGAGATGAACTTTCATTTCACACGTCCTCATACTGCTATATCTGTTTACTGCTTGATGAAATTCATCTGATGAACTTGATATCATATTCTTCACTGATGAAGCATATGAGATTGTAAGCTACACTAATTCATCTGCAGGATGATCAACCCAAAACTACTGAATGGGTCCTCGATAGTGGATGTACAAATCACATGACTGGTGACAAGAATCTATTGATGGATGCTCCCTTATCACCGTCACCTTTGAAGCATATCATCTTTGCTGACAAAGGCAAAAGTCAGGTATTGGGTCTTGGTAAGGTTGCTATCTCTAAGGATAAACACATGGACAAAGTCATGCTTGTTGAGTCCTTAGGATACAATCTCATGTCAGTCTCAATGCTTTGTGATCTTGATATGGTTGTTGTCTTTGGCAAGTATCGATGTGTTGTGATTATGGAAGCTGACAATTCCAAAGTCTTCGAAGGCTTTAGGAGAGGAGATCTGTATATTGTTGATTTCTCTACAGGACCACAACCAGCCGTGTGTCTACTTGCAAAAGCTTCAGAAGGCTAGCTATGGCATCGACAACTTGATCATGCAGGCATGAGGAATTTGCACACGCTTGCAAAGAAGAAGCATGTCATTGGCATTGAGAATGTCAAATTCCTCAAGGATCACTTATGCGGAGCCTGTGAAGCTGGAAAAATGACCAAGGCCAAGCATCCAGCGAAGACTATCATGACCACTACCCGTCCATTCGAATTGCTTCACATGGACCTCTTCGGACCTAATCATTACTCAGCAGTCACTAATGATGCATCTCTATATGGTTTTGTCATTGTTGATGATTACTCTCGATATACATGGGTACACATTGTTACTTACAAACATGAAGTGCAGGAAGTCTTCAAACGATTTTCCTCGAGGGCTTCAACCAACTTTGGTGTGAAGATCAAGCACATAAGAAGTGACAATGGAACTGAGTTCAAGAATTCCGGTCTTGATGTCTATCTTGATGAACTTGGTATTACTCATGAGTTATCTGCTCCTTATACTCCTCAGCAAAATGGCGTCGTGGAGCGCAAGAACAGAACTCTTGTTGAGATGGCTCGCACTATGCTTGATGAATACAAAACGCCTCAGCGTTTTTGGATTGATGCAATTGATACTGCGTGCCACATCATCACCAGAGTATATCTTCACAAATTCTTCAAGAAGACGGCCTATGAACTCCTCACTGACAAGAAACCCAATGTGTTATTCCAAAGTCTTCGGTGCTAAATGTTGGATTAGAGATCCTCTCCACAACTCTAAATTTGCACCGAAAGCACATGAAGGTTTTATGCTTGGTTACGGAAAGGACTCGCACACCTACAGAGTCTTCAACATTGTTCTTCACAAGATTGTTGACACTGTAGATGTGCGGTTCGATGAAACTAATGGCTCGCAAAGAGAGAACCTACCTTCTGTGTTAGATGAACCAACACCTGAGGATTCTATCAAGTTCAAGGCAACTAAGGATGTCATTCCTACTGAAGAATCTGCTGAAGAATTCATTCCTGTTCATGAAGAACGTCGAGCTGATGCACATGAAGAACATGATGAGGAAAATGGTGCTGAAGAAAATGCTGATCAAATTCCTCAGCGACAACCAGCTCATCCTCGCGTTGCAAAAGAAGTGCAAGTGGAGAAGATCATCGATGACATTAGTGCACCAGGTCCTCTCACACGCTCAAAAGCTTCACATTTATCTAACTTTTGTGGGCACTATGCTTTTGTCTCTATCACAGAGCCCACTAAGGTAGATGAAGCATTTCTGGAGCCAGAGTGGATTCAGGCTATGCAAGAAGAACTACATCAGTTCGAGCTTAACAATGTCTGGGAACTGGTCAATCGCCCAGATCCTCGCAAGCATAATATCATTGGCACAAAGTGGATCTACCGCAACAAGCAAGATGAAAATGGCCTTGTGGTGAGGAATAAGGCACGACTAGTAGTTCAAGGCTACACACAGGTTGAAGGAATTGATTTTGATGAAACTTTTGCACCTGTTGCTAGACTTGAGGCTATTCGCATATTACTTGCTTACGCTAACCATCATGATATCATCTTATATCAAATGGATGTGAAAAGTGCATTCCTCAATGGTAAGCTTGAGGAAGAAGTATATGTTGCTCAACCCCCAGGTTTTGAAGATCCAAAGAATCCTGACAAAGTCTTCAGACTCAATAAGGCCCTCTATGGCCTCAAGCAAGCCCCTCGGGCGTGGTATGATACATTGAAGGAATTCTTCGTGAAGAATGGCTTCACACCCGGTTCACTCGACCCTACTCTCTTTACTAAATCTTATGATGGTGAACTATTTGTGTGCCAAATATATGTTGATGATATTATCTTTAGCTGTACTGACCAACGTTATAGTGATGAATTTGCCTATATGATGAGTGAAGAATATCAAATGTCTATGATGGGAGAGTTGAAATTCTTCTTAGGTCTTCAGATTCGACAGCAGCGCAATGGCATATTCATATCTCAGGAGAAATACCTCAAAGATGTACTGAGGAAATTCAGCATGCAAGATTGCAAAGGCGTCAAAATTCCTATGCCCACAAATGGCCATCTATGCACTGATGAAAATGGTATTGACTTCGATCACAAGGTATACCGCTTCATGATTGGTTCTTTATTGTACTTATGTGCATCTAGGCCAGATATAATGCTTAGTGTTTGCATGTGTGCCCGATTTCAAGCTGCACCGAAGGAATCACACCATAAGGCTGTGAAGCATATTCTTCGATATCTAGCTCACACACCAACACTAGGATTATGGTACCCCAAGGGCTCTGCTTTTGATCTCATTGGATATTCTGACTCTGACTATGCTGGTGATCATGTGGACCGCAAGTCAACATCTGGTACTTGTCATTTCCTCGGACGATCTTTGGTCTGTTGGTCCTCGAAGAAACAGAACTGCGTATCACTGTCTACTGCTGAAGCTGAATACATTGCTGCTGGCTCTTGCTGTGCTCAACTGCTTTGGATGAAGCAAACCCTCAAGGACTATGGCGTCAACGTGAAGAATGTGCCTCTCCTCTACGACAATGAGAGTGCCATCAAGATTGCACACAACCCAGTTCAGCACTCGAAGACAAAGCACATTCAGATTCGTCATCATATTCTTCGTGATCATGTGTTGAAGGGCGACATCTCCATCGAGCATGGGAAGACTGAAGAACAGCTAGCTGATATCTTCACCAAGCCCTTGGATGAGAAGAGATTTAGCAAGTTGCGGTGTGAGCTAAATATCTTAGAGTCTTCGAATGTTCTTTGAAAAGGACACACATCCTAACCCTTATGCAAAATTGATGACTTAGATGTGCAACACATGAAGAAACGTTTTTCTTCAATCAATGAAGAATAACACTCTAAGTGTGAAGAAATTAATGAAGAATTTGATTCTCAGAACCCTACGACAATTGTACGCGGTGTCTGAAATCATCATTCTTATACGGTGGGTTACGCCACCACAAAAGGTTGAAAATCTTCAATTTGAGTTTTTCCTCAGTTTTTGAAATTCTTCAGTTTTTCAAATTCTTCAACTTTGCAAAATCTTCACTGTTCCCGTCGTTTTTCTTCATTGGCTATATATATATATATATATATATATATATATATATATATATATATATATATATATATATATATGAGTTTATGTCCTCTACAGCATTCACTTATGGCTATTTCTTCAAGTTGCATTTTCTGCTAAGTGAATGTGATCGGACCCTTCCCCCTCTATGCTATACTCAACCCAATCTGTTCACAAATTCTTCATGTGCGTTCTAATTGAAACTCGTTCAAAATCTTCACTGTGTCCTTGTCAGCTGAAGAAATTGTGAACGAAACTTTAAAACAAATCTTATCCAGATTTTCGGTTTTGCCGCTCAAACCGTTCCGCATCCCACGATGCATTACTATATTCACCCACGATCTTACACGATCTCATCTGCACAGTACGTGGGTGACACATGTCGCGTGAAGGAGAAAGGGCAGGGGCATGTTCGTCCCAAAATCTTCGGGCGAACAGTTTTTCACCGTGGCTATAAATACCCCTCTCCCCTTCCTCACTTCATTTACTCCGCTCGACCGCGCTCTCTCTCGCTCGAGCTCCTCAAACCCTAGCGCCGCTGCTACTCCATCGTCGCCGGTGAGGAAGAGCTTCGCTGCCTCGACCTCGTCGCCGTCGTACTCGCACCGGTTGCGAAAATCTTCACTCCGCCGCTGCCGTAGCTGTCTCCCTCTGCCAAGTTAGGGC
The DNA here is from genome assembly GCA_963921465.1 of Triticum timopheevii. Taxonomy (NCBI): domain Eukaryota; kingdom Viridiplantae; phylum Streptophyta; class Magnoliopsida; order Poales; family Poaceae; genus Triticum; species Triticum timopheevii. The sequence goes on along the minus strand of OY997264.1, from coordinate 100,003,546 downwards.
ATGGGAGATCTAACTTGACGAACTTCACCTCTATTCATCTCAGTTCGTCGTGTTCTTCAGTTCGGGTAATTAAAAGTTACTTTTATTACTCACTTTGATTCTCAAGCTTTCCTGAAAATCTTCAAAGGTGTTTTATTCTTCAAATCTTCACACATCTGAACACCTCACACACTATATGCTCTTGAACCATTTCTCTAAGCACTCATTTTCTTCAAGATTCCTCAATTGTGTGGATCTTCGATCTGTACAACTCTGGAACCTAAGACAAGAACGCTTAGTGAAATTCCTCAAGGCTCAACTGGTCAAATTCCTCAAAACTTATCTTTTCGAAAAACCTTCTGAGAACACATATGACCTCTCCAAATTCCTCGCACCACCACTCTGTTCACAAGTACTCATGTTCACTGCTGAATCACTAGGTTCTCATCAACTTAACTCATTTGCAGCGTTCCTCGAAGAAAAACTGCATACTTCTTCAGAGTGTTCAATTGTTCAAATTCCTCATCTGAAGAAAATGGCTGAAGGAAAGAGACCACAAAAAGGAGGAAAGAAACCGGAGGTCATGAATGCTTTTGAAATCCCTGATGACATATACAAGGATTATTGCACACCTGATGAAGCCAAATTTGGCAAAGAGAACAAAAACCAGCGCAAAGTGCGCATTCATAGGATTGAACGGAGATGGGCAAGAGAATGGAGGGAATATCGATATGTTACTCCAAAGTACATGAAGAAATTCGCTTTAAATCCTCCATGCCCAAGAGCTTCATTGGCACCTGGCCAAGTAGCTGATCCCACCAACATCAAGCGTGGTGAGGACTTTCCTGAAGAATGGGCTAGGCGCCAAGCAAAATTGGCAAGGCAAGCCAAGGAGGCAGTGAGGAAATTCAATGAGGATTCTGCTGCTGCTGCTGAGACCTCGGTCAAGCCGAGGAAATCAATGCCAAAGAAGCCTGCTAGTAAGCCAAGTGCTTCACCAACAGCGCCCTCACGGCCAAGTTCCTCAGCTATGCCCTCACGACAAATTCCTCAGACCACTACTGCTCCACCAAAGTCCTCAACTCCTGTGCATCTGGCTACATGCCAAAGGACTACGGGTTTTTCAATTGCTTCTGGTGTCTCAGCGAGTTCCTCAGCTGCACCAATGTCCTCATCAGGCCCCACTCTGTTGAAGACTAAAGCAACAGCTGGACGCGGTCCTCGGCCAAGTCCAAGGAAGAAACAGGTTGCATTCCAAGTGCCATCTGATGATGAAGCTTCTAATGAAGAACTTGCAGAAATCATCAGAGACCGACAAGTGAAGGCCGCTAGAGCCAAAGGCACATCTGTGCCACTACTTTTGGATCCGAGGAAAAATCCTCGACTACATTGACCTCTGGCATAAGGATCCAAACACCCCCATGCTTGACTTTCAACTGACTCCTGGTCAAAGTCACATGCTGACCCATTTCATCACTCAAGAGAAATGGAAGTTTGAAAAGGCACGTGAGATCAAGAAGGCTCAATACAGGAAGGAGAAGCTCCTGAAGAAAAACGTTGTCAGAATGACACCTGAGGAACTTCTCCAGGCCCAGTCTGAAATCCAAGCCCTCAGCAAGGACTTCGATGCATACTATGCTGATTGGCAAGGAGCCAAAGTGAGATTCGTCAACCTGACGAAGAAAATGACTACTGTTGCAGCCCCATCAAAACAAGAAAATCCTCAGGCTGCAGACTCTGCTCAGCCTGCTGAAGAACATGCCAGCACCGCTGATGACTTTCAGCCTACTGATGAAAATGTAAGTTCCAGGGCTGATGACTCCATCCCAGCTGCTGAAGAAATTGCCAGGGCATCCACTAGTGGTGCGCCTGAAGAAACTGAAGAGGTCAGGGCAACTGCATCAGTTGCGCCTGAAGAAAATCAACCAGATTCCTCAGCTCCTCCCGCGCCTACACCAACTCCAATTCTTCCTTCTGCCTATGAAGTGAAGAAGACCAAGGCTGCAGAGCGAGCTGCAGTGAAGAAAAGGAAGGCATCAGCTGCGTCAAATTCTTCGGCTGCGAAGAAAATGAAGTCAATGACCAGCTCACTTGAACATCCAATTGATGATGTTCCAATTTCCTCCATGTCATCAAAGGAAATTGTTCCTTTTGGAGAAGACTACAAGATTCCAAGCAGATCTGATGAAGAAAATCATTCTACTGCTTCGTTAGAGCAGATTGATGAAGAAATTGAAGTGGATACCGTCCCTTCAACGACAGTCAATTCCTCACCTTTGCCTCAGTTCACAGCTGAAGAGGCTGGTGTTGAGGAAATTTAAGATGAAGATGTGGATATTGGATGCTCTACACTAGTGATGAATGATGACTTTTGGGAAAGTCAGCATCCCAATACTCCTCTCTTCACACCTATTCAACAGATTCCTCAGTCCCCGGCAACCACAGTTCAAATGGGCTCTGAAGAAACTCATCCCACTTCCTCTGTTCATGAAGATATTCCAGCCGCTAGTGCTGAAGAACCTGCTGCTGCTGATCCACAGATTGCACAAGAAGAGGAACCAGAAATTCCTCAGCCTGAAGAACCTGAGCTCGCGATTCCTGAGGTGGTACTGCAAATCACTGACATTCCTCTACCAAAGCCAAAGAATCCGTTCTCAAGCAAACAGAAGTTCAAGGCTGAAGACTTCTTTTCCGAGCATATGTTCTTCACTGACTACAACCCATATGACTCTGCTCGCATAAGGAAGAGGCATTTCTGGACTGCTAGTCAAGCCAACTTCTATTCCTCAGTGCTGTTTGACAAGGACAAAATCTTCGATCATGAACATATTCCTCACGTGGATATGGAATCTCTGCCATGCTTCGAGCCAGTTCTCAGTGTTCTTCATGATGCAGGATTACTGAATTTCTGCACTGACATTTGCGATTGGAATGAACTACTCATTCTTCAGTTCAACGCCACACTGCATATCACTGGAGACGCTGAAGATGTCAATTCATGGGTGTTGGATTGGATGACCGAAAACACTCACTACAAGGCACCGGCAACTGAATTGCTTCGTGTCCTTCCTCTTGATCCTCCCCATGACAATGCACGTTGCATCTACAATGACCCTGAACTGACAAATCATTATATGCAAGTGCTCATGAAGCCTTTGAAGCCTGGGCAGGCCCCACGAACCAAATTCCTCGTCAAGGAATTGCTTTATGTGCCTCGGACTGTCTATCGCATTCTGACGAAGACAATGAGTTCTATCAAAGGCCACGACTCAAATGATGAAGATGTCGTTGGCATCATGAAGAATATGCTTTTCAACATCATTCATGGCGTTCCCGTCAACTTCCATGATTTCTTCATGAGGACTCTGGCAAATGTTGCTATGTCACCTTTTGAGCTGAAGCCCTATGCGCCTTGGATTATGAGATTCATAAGGGCAAGATCTTCACTGAATTACAAAGCTGACACTCTGAACCATGGTATCTACTTGCCTCCCATTGAAGTCCTCAAGCGACCAGTTTCTTCAACTGATGATAAAGGCAAGGCAGCTGCTGTGATCGATGAAGGCATTCGTCCATTGGATGGTCAATTTCGCCTGGCTACATCTTACTCTACCAATGATGATTCTGCCACACATGACTCTGCCGCAAATACCTCAGCTAAGCAAAATCCTCAAGCCACAGCACCCAGGGTGATGATTGACCGTGAGTTACTCCTTAGTCTTCATCAGAAGGTTGATCGCAATCACAAATGGGTGAAGCGTCAGTTTGCTGCAATTCTTCACAATATGACCTCAACCCATAATGCAGTGAAGAAAAACCATTATCACCTTCATGAAGATTTGGACGACACTGCGGCAGGCCCTGCTACAACAAACAACCCCGACAACGCTGGCGCTCCTCCATCAACTTGAAATTCTTCAGGGGCGATAGTCCTTAGTTTCAATCCGTTTGGTCATTTGATGACAAAGGGGGAGAAATCTGAGTTAGTCTTCAAGCGGGTTTATATTATGGGCGTTTTTTTAAGTTGCAACTCTCGTTCTTCCGAAACTTTTTATTGGATCGAGTTGTAATCTTAAACCCGATGGTGCTCTGATACTTTTGGATGGTGCTTGTGTTGCACTATGCTCCGATACTTTTGATGCTTTCGGCATGCTTATTCCTCGTTAATATTATTGCACGCATGCTGAATTTCATCAGGCACCATATTTCATCATGCATTTCAAATTCTTCATATTATATATCAAACGCGTGTATGAATTACAAGATATAGGGGGAGATCTCCATGATTCAACTCTTCAAATGTGCATTGCCTCAAAAGCAAATTCCTCACTATGCACATCTTTAGGGGGAGTTCTTCTATATCTTGCAATCAAATTCCTCAATATCAGTATTTACACTTCATATGTTTATCCCCGTTGAAAACTTAACCTATGTTGTCATCAATCACCAAAAAGGGGGAGATTGTAAGTGCATCTAGTGCCCCTTAGTGATTTTGGTGTATTGAAGACTTATAGGTTAAGGGACTGATGCGTTTGTGAGTGTACACAGGTCTATAAGTCTATGAGGAGTTTGATATTTACAGAGAAAGTCGACCCCTAAAAATGAAGTTCTTCGACTGAAGACTTTGATATTCTGAAGACTTTCTGAAGACTTTGAAAGTGAAGAAATTGGTGTGACCTTGAAGACTTGATATTCATTCGAGGAACATGAAGCGTGAAGACTTTTGTTTTCGTAGTTTCATTTTCTCTTTCTTGAGTCATAGGAAACACCGTACTGTTAAAGGGGGTCGAGGAAATACTAAGGAAAAATTTCCATGTGATGCTCAACTCAAAATCCTACACCTACCAATCCCTTCGAGTGAAGCCATTGGAAATCTCATACAGTTCAGTCAATTTCTTCAGTGACAGAGACGCAGTTCTTCTGGTTACTGAGGACTTTGCTCTGACTGAGGAGTTAGGAATTTGCCAGTGCGAATTGCCTACACAGTGAGGAACATGATAGCCCTGAGGAATTTGAGAGTCAAATTTCCGACCGTTGATGTGCTGCGCGCCGGCTGTTCCAAAATATCTTATCCACCTAACGGTCATATCATTGAAGGGCATTTATGTCTTATCATGTCGGGCTGCTCCCTAGGCTATAAATAGCCGCCCCCTACAACCACTAGCTGGTTGGCTGCTCCGAGAGAACTCGACACTTGTCATTTGAGAGCAACCCATCCTCCGAGGACTTTGAGCGAAAATCATCAAGTGAGGAAAATCCCAAAACCAAACCCCCACAAACCCAAAGTGATTGAGCATCACTGAAGAAATTGATCCTGCGTGGATCCGACGCTTGTTACCTTTGAAGACTGTGCTTCTTCCAGACGGTTAGGCGTCAAGGTCTAGAGCATCCAAGAGGAATTGTGGATCGCCGAGTGACCAAGTCTGTGAAGGTTTGGAAGTCACCTGAAGACTTACCACGAGTGATTGGACGAGGCCTGTGTGGTCTTAGTTCAAGGAGAATACAGTGAGGACTGGGTGTCCTGAGTTGTGACTCAGTGACTGGGTGTCCGGGACTGCGTGTCCTCGAGTTTAAATACTCAGCCGCTCCAACCAGACGTACAACTGAGACAGCAGTTGGAACTGGTTTACCAAATCATTGTCTTCACCAACTAACTGGTTCTATTTCCTCAACCCTTTCATTTCCTCATTACTGTGTTGAATGTTTGTTCATATCTGTGCTTGAAGACTTTGACTGAAGACTTTCTCAATTTCCTCAGTTTAATTTCTTCAGTCTGTTTGTCTTCATCTTGTGTTATCCTGTGATTACGCTTTCTGTACTCTGTGCTTGTCTTCATTTCATCATGATGACCATGCTTGTATTCTGTTATGCTTACTTCTAAGTACTTATTCCGCTGCAAGTAGTTCTTCGCTAAGGAATTTCCTCACCATCAAATTCCTCAGTGAAGAATTCATAAAAATCGCCTATTCACCCCCCCCCCCCTCTAGTCGATATAACGCACTTTCAGAGAGGTAATTTAGTAACATGAAAATTTCTACAACCATATTTTCCTCTCTCATAATAATTACATGTAGGATCATAAGAAAATTCAACAAAATAGCTATCACACAACATATTATCAACATGATCCACATGCATGCAAAGTTGACACTCTTCCAAGATAGTGGGATTAACGTTAACTAAAGTCATGACCTCTCCAAACCCACTTTTCTCAAAAAAGTCATAAGATTGAACATTCTCCAAATATGTGGGATCTAAAGTTGACACTCTTCCGAACCCACTTTCAATATTGCAAACACTATTATCAATCTCATATTCATCATGGGGCTTAAATAAATTTTCAAGAACATAAGAAGAATCACCCCAATCATGATCATTGCAACAAGTAGTAAACATAGCAAAACTAGCATCCCCAAGCTTAGGGTTTTGCATATTATTAGCACAATTGACATCAAGAGAGTTTCTAGTAAAATCATTGCAATCATGCTTTTTATTCAAGGAACTAGCAAGTATGGGTGCAATAGCAACGATCTCATGTTTAACATAAGGAACTATAGCAAATTTGTCTTCATAAATATTGGCATCATGGCCACAAGAATAGCAAGCATCATGTTCATCAAGGGATATTTCAACCACCTCATCGGAATCATCATTATCTATAGATTCATGCATATCATTATTTTCTTCCAAAGCAACGATCATTCTTTCAATAAATTTTGGACATAGACATTATGAGCAAAGTTTTCATTGCAGTATTTAAGTATGACGGAATTTTCAGATATGTTGAGAGTAAAATCATACTTTTCAATCAAAGAAGCAACTTCATGAGCACCCTTAAAAACGACAAATTATTCAATTTGTTCGATATCATAGTAACTATAAACACCCTTTGCATAAGAAGATAAGATTTCATTATCATTGAACTCACATAGGTAAGGAAGGTGTTTTTTAGGGTTCTTAGAGCAACAAGTAAAATCACAAATTTCACAAAGATTCCAAGCATAGCATAGCAAACTATTTATATGATACCATAAGAGCTTTCCCTTTTCAGACAAACGATGACGCACAAAATGAGCATGCTCATCTAAAGATTTCCTATCAACTAGGCTAGTTGGGGTTTCAGCACGAGCGCATAAGGATCGAAGATGATCCAAATAGAACACTTTAAGTGGATCCATAACAATAGATTTTTTAGCAAGCAAAGATGCAAGCACATAGAAGGCACATGGAGACACATGCAAACAGAAAAAGGCAAGTGAAAAGAGAGGAGGAGATTGGGAAAGAGAGGGCAAATAAAACGGCAAGGGTGAAGTGGGGGAGAGGAAAACGAGAGGCAAATGGCAAATAATGTAAATGCGAGGGAGATGAGTTTGTGATGGGTACTTGGTATGTCTTGACTTGAGCAAAGACCTCCCCGGCAACGGCGCCAGAAATCCTTCTTGCTACATCTTGAGCTTGCGTTGGTTTTCCTCAAAGAGGAGAGGGTGATGCAGCGATAGTAGCGTAAGTATTTCCCTCAGTTTCTAAGAACCAAGGTATCAATCCAGTAGGAGGCTCCTCAAAAGTCCCACGCACCTACACAAACAAACTGAGAACTCGCAACCAACGCAATAAAGGGGTTGTCAATCCCTTCACGGCCACTTGCGAAAGTGAGATCTAATAAAGATAGTATGATAAGATAAATATATTTTTGGTATTTTATAATATAGATGCAAAAAAGTAAAGATGCAAATAAAAGTAGATTGAAAGCAAATATGATAAGAGATAGACTCGGGGGGCTTAGGTTTCACTAGTGGCTTCTCTCAAGATAGCATAAGTAGCACGGTGGGTGAACAAATTACTGTCGAGCAATTGATAGAAAAGCAAATAATTATGAGATTATCTAGGCATGATCATGTATATAGGCATCACGTCCGCAACAAGTAGACCGACTCCTGCCTGCATCTACTACTATTACTCCACACATCGACCGACTCCTACCTGCATCTAGAGTATTAAGTTCATAAGAACAGAGTAACACATTAAGCAAAATGACATGATGTAGAGGGATAAACTCAAGCAATATGATATAAACCCCATCTTGTTATCCTCGATGGCAACAATACAATACGTGCCTTGCAACCCTTTCTGTCACTAGGTAAGGACACCGCAAGATTGAACCCAAAGCTAAGCACTTCTCCCATGGCAAGAAAGATTAATCTAGTAGGCCAAACCAAACTGATAAATCTAAGAGACTTGCAAAGATAACTCAATCATACATAAAAGAATTCAGAGAAGATTCAAATATTATTCATAGATAAACTTGATCATAAACCCACAATTCATTAGATCTCGACAAACACACCGCAAAAAGAGTTTACATCGAATAGATCTCCACAAGAGAGGGGGAGAACATTGTATTGAGATCCAAAAAGAGAGAAGAAGCCATCTAGCTAATAACTATGGACCCGGAGGCCTGTGGTAAACTACTCACAACTCATCGGAGGGGCAAGGATGTTGATGTAGAAGCCCTCCATGGTCGATTCCCCCTCCGGTGGAGCGCCGACGAAGGCTCCAAGATGGGATCTCGCGGATACAGAAGGTTACGGTGGTGGAAATTTTGTTTCGTCTGCTCCTGGATGTTTTCGGGATACGTAGGTATATATAGGAGGAAGAAGTACGTCGGTGGCCGCCCGAGGGGCCCACGAGACAAGGGGCGCGCCCTATAGGGGGGGGCGCCCTCCTATCTCGTGGGAGCCTCGACAGCTTCTTGGCTTGCACTCCAAGTCCTCTGGATCACGTTCGTTTCAAAAATCACGCTCCCGAAGGTTTCATTCCGTTTGGACTCCGTTTGATATTCCTTTTCTTCGAAATACTGAAATAGGCAAAAATACAACAATATGGGTTGGGCCTCCGGTTAGTAGGGTAGTCCCAAAAATAATATAAATGTGTAAAATAAAGCCCATAAACATCCAAAAGGGGTAGTATAATAGCATGGAACAATCAAAAATTATAGATACGTTGGAGACGTATCATAGATATACCCATATCTACTCAAATCATCTGTGAAGGTCAGAAAATAACGATACCCGCCACGAGCCTTAATACTCATTGGTCTGCATACATCAGTATGTGTTATTTACAACAAGTCAATAGCTCGTTCCATTGTTCTGGAGAACGGAGTTTTAGTCATCTTGCCGAAAAGGCACGGTTCGCAAACATCAAATGATTCATAACCAAGTGATTCCGAAAATTCATCTTTATGGAGTTTCTTCATGCGCTTTACACCGATATGCCCCAAACAGCAGTGCCACAAATAAGTTGCACTATCATTATTAACTTTGCATCTTTTGGCATCACTATTATGAATATGTGTATCACTACAATCGAGATCCAAGAAACTATTTTCATTGGGTGTATGACCATAGAAGGTTTTATTCATGTAAACAGAACAACAATTATTCTCTAACTTAAATGAATAATCGTATTGCAATAAACATGATCAAATCATATTCATGCTCAACGCAAACGCCAAATAACATTTATTTAGGTTCAACACTAATCTCGAAAATATAGGGAGTGTGCGATGATGATCATATCAATCTTGGAACTACTTCCAACACACATCGTCACTTTACCCTCAACTAGTCTTTGTTTATTCTGTAACTCCTATTTCGAGTTACTAATCTTAGCAACCGAACAAGTATCAAATACCCAGGGGTTACTGTAAACACTAGTAAGGTACACATCAATAACCTGTATATCAAATATACCCTTGTTCACTTTGCCATCCTTCTTATCTACCAAATATTCAGGGCATTTCCACTTCCAGTGACCATTTCCTTTGCAGTGTAAGCACTCAGTTTCAGGCTTTGGTCCATCTTTGGGCTTCTTCGCAGGAGTGACAACTTTCTTGTCATTCTACTTGAAGTTCCCTTTCTTTCCCTTTGCCCTTTTCTTGAAACTAGTGGTCTTGTTAATCATCAACACTTGATGCTCTTTTCTTGATTTCTACCTTCGTCGATTTCAACATCACGAAGAGCTCGGGAATCATTTTTCGTCATCCCTTGCATACTATAGTTCATCACGAAGTTCTAGTAACTTGGTGATGGTGACTAGAGAACTCTGTCAATCACTATCTTATCTGGAAGATTAACTCCCACTTGATTCAAGCGATTGTAGTACCCAGACAATCTGAGCACATGCTCACTAGTTGAGCAATTCTCCTCCATCTTTTAGCTATAGAACTTGTTGGAGACTTCATATCTCTCAACTCGGGTATTTGCTTGTAATATTAACTTCAACTCCTAGAACATCTCATATGGTCCATGACATTCAAAACGTCTTTGAAGTCCCGATTCTAAGCCGTTAAGCATGGTGCACTAAACTATCAAGTAGTCATCATATTGAGCTAGCCAAACGTTCATAACGTCTGCGTTTGCTCCTGCAATAGGTCTGTCACCTAGCGGTGCATCAAGGACATAATTCTTCTGTGCAGCAATGAGGATAAACCTCAGATCACGGATCTAATCTGCACCATTGCTACTAATATCTTTCAACATAGTTTTGCAAATACTATCAGGACTAAGTTAATGATAAATTAAAGTTCAGTTAATCATATTACTTAAGAACTCCCACTTAGATAGACATCTCTCTAGTCATCTAAGTGATCACGTGATCCAAATCAACTAAATCGTAACCAATCATGATGTGAAATGGAGTAGTTTTCAATGGTGAACATCACTATGTTGATCATATCTACTATATGATTCACGCTCGACCTTTCAGTCTCAGTGTTCCGAGGCCATATCTGCATATGCTAGGCTCATCAAGTTTAACCTGAATATTCTGTGTGTGCAAAATTGGCTTGCACCCGTTGTAGATGGACGTAGAGCTTATCACACCCGATCATCACGTGGTGTCTGGGCACAACAAACTGTGGCAACGGTGCATACTCAAGGAGAACACTTTTATCTTGAAATTTAGTGAGAGATCATCTTATAATGCTCCGTCAATCAAAGCAAGATAAGATGCATAAAAGATAAACATCACATGCAATCAATATAAGTGATATGATATGGCCATCATCATCTTGTGCTTGTGATCTCCATCTCCGAAGCACCGTCATGATCACCATCGTCACCGGCGTGACACCTTGATCTCCATCGTAGCATCATTGTCGTTCCGCCAACTATTGCTTCTACGACTATTGCTACCGCTTAGTGATAAAGTAAAGCAATTACAGGGCGATTGCATTGCATACAATAAAGCGGCAACCATATGGTTCCTGCCAGTTGCCGATAACTCAGTTACAAAACATGATCATCTCATACAATAAAATATAGCATCATGCCTTGACCATATCACATCACAACATGCCCTGCAAAAACAAGTTAGACGTCCTCTACTTTGTTGTTGCAAGTTTTACGTGGCTGCTATGGGCTGAGCAAGAACCGTTCTTACCTACGCATCAAAACCACAACGATAGTTCGTCAAGTTAGTGTTGTTATAACCTTCTCAAGGACCGGGCGTAGCCACACTCGGTTCAACTAAAGTTGGAGAAACTGACACCCGCCAGCCACCTATGTGCAAAGCACGTCGGTAGAACCAATCTCGCGTAAGCGTACGCGTAATGTCGGTCCGGGCCGCTTCATCCAACAATACCGCCGAACCAAAGTATGACATGCTGGTAAGCAGTATGACTTGTATCGCCCACAACTCACTTGTGTTCTACTCGTGCATAAAACATCTACGCATAAAACCTGGCTCGGATGCCACTGTTGGGGAACGTAGTAATTTCAAAAAATTCCTACGCACACGCAAGATCATGGTGATGCATAGCAACGAGAGGGGATAGTGTTGTCCACGTACCCTCGTAGACCGAAAGCGGAAGCGTTAGCACAACGCGGTTGATGTAGTCGTACGTCTTCACGATCCGACCGATCAAGTACCGAACGCACGACACCTCCGAGTTCAGCACACGTTCAGCTCGATGATGTCCCTCGAACTCCGATCCAGCCGAGCTTTGAGGGAGAGTTCCATCAGCACGACGGCGTGGTGACGATGATGATGTTCTACCGACGCAGGGCTTCGCCTAAGCACCGCTACGGTATTATCGAGGTGGATTATGGTGGAGGGGGCACTGTTGGGGAACGTTGCAGAAAATTAATTTTTTTCCTACGGTTTCACCAAGATCCATCTATGAGTTCATCTAAGCAACGAGTCATGGGAGAGAGTTTGCATCTACATACCACTTGTAGATCACGCGCGGAATCTTGCAAGGTGATGATGGAGTCGTACTCGATGTGATTCAGATCACCGATGTCCAAGTGCTGAACGGACAGCACCTCCGCGTTCAACACACGTACGGGACAGGAGACGTCTCCTCCTTCTTGATCCAGCAAGGGGGAAGGAGAGGTTGAGGAAGCTCGCTCCAACGGCAGCACGACGGCATGGTGGTGTTGGTGCAGCAGTACTCCGACAGGGCTTCACCAAGCGCTTACGGAGGAGGAGAGGTGTTGGGGAGGGGAGGGGCTGCGCCTTGGAGATGGGTGCAGCAGCCCTCCCCCCACCCCTCTATTTATAGGGGAAGGGGCAAGGGGGGCCGACCCCTCTAGATGGGATCTAGAGGGGGGGCGGCGGCCAGGGAGGGGAGGCTTGCCCCCCAAGCAAGGGGGGCGCCCCCCTCAGGGTTTCCCCCCAACCCTAGGCACATGGGCCCAAGGTGGGGGGCGCGCCCAGCCCTCCAGGGGCTGGCTCCCTCCCCTTTGCAGCCCATGTGGCCCTCCGGGAGGGGTGGCCCCTCCCGGTGGACCCCCGGAACCCCTCCGGTGGCCCCGGTACAATACCGATAACCCCCGGAAACTTTCCGGTGTCCGTATGACAACTTCCCATATATAAAACTTCACCTCCAGACCATTCCGGAACTCCTCGTGACGTCTGGGATCTCATCCGGGACTCCGAACAACATTCGGTAGTCACATACTAGTCTTCCTGATAACCCTAGCGTCACCGAACCTTAAGTGTGTAGACCCTACGGGCTCGGGAGACATGCAGACATGACCGAGACGACTCTCGGGCAATAACCAACAGCGGGAGCTGGATACCCATGTTGGCTCCCACATGCTCCTTGATGATTTCATCGGTTGAACCATGATGTCGAGGATTCGATCAAACCCTGTATACAATTCCCTTTGTCAATCGGTACGTTACTTGCCCGAAACTCGATCGTCGGTATCCCAATACCTTGTTCAGTCTCGTTACCGGCAAGTCACTTTACTCGTACCGTAATGCATGATCTCGTGGCCAACACCTTGGTCACTTTGAGCTCATTATGATGATTCATTACCGAGTGGTCCCAGAGATACCTCTCCGTCATACGGAGTGACAAATCCCAGTCTCGATCCGTGTCAACCCAATAGATACTTTCGGAGATACCTGTAGTGCACCTTTATAGTCACCCAGTTACGTTGTGACGTTTGATACACCCAAAGCACTCCTACGGTATCCAGGAGTTACACGATCTCATGGTCGAAGGAAGAGATACTTGACATTGGCAAAGCTCTAGCAAACGAACTACACGATCTTTGTGCTATGCTTAGGATTGGGTCTTGTCCATCACATCATTCTCCTAATGATGTGATCCCGTTATCAACCATGACTATCTGTTGATCACAACGAGCTAGTCAACTAGAGGCTCACTAGGGACGTATTGTGGTCTATGTGTTCACACGTGTATTACGATTTCCGGATAATACAGTTATAGCATGAACAAAAGACAATTATCATGAACAATGAAATATAATAATACTTTTATTATTGCCTCTAGGGCATATTTCCAACAGTCTCCCACTTGCACTAGAGTCACCAATCTAGTTACATTGTGATGAATCGAACACCCATGGAGTTCTGGTGTTGATCATGTTTTGCCCGCGAGAGAGGTTTAGTCAACGGATCTACGACATTCAGATCCGTGTGCACTTTGCAAATCTCTATGTCTCCATCTTGAACATTTTCACGGATGGAGTTGAAACGACGCTTGATGTGCCTGGTCTTCTTGTGAAACCTGGGCTCCTTGGCAAGGGCAATAGCTCCAGTGTTGTCACAGAAGAGTTTGATCGGCCCCGACGCATTGGGTATGACTCCTAGGTCGGTGATGAACTCCTTCACCCAAATCACTTCATGCGCTGCCTCCGAGGCTGCCATGTACTCCGCTTCACACGTAGATCCCGCCACGACGCTCTGCTTGCAGCTGCACCAGCTTACTGCTCCACCATTCAACATATACACGTATCCGGTTTGTGACTTAGAGTCATCCAGATCTGAGTCGAAGCTAGCGTCGACGTAACCCTTTACGACGAGCTCTTCGTCTCCTCCATAAACGAGAAACATGTCCTTTGTCCTTTTCAGGTACTTCAGGATATTCTTGACTGCTGTCCAGTGTTCCTTGACGGGATTACTTTGGTATCTTGCTACCAAACTTACGACAAGGTTTACATCGGGTCTGGTACACAGCATGGCATACATAATAGATCCTATGGCTGAAGCATAGGGGATGACACTCATCTCTTCTTTATCTTTTGCCGTGGTCGGTGACTGAGCTGAGCTCAATCTCACACCTTGTAACATAGGCAAGAACCCTTTCTTGGACTGATCCATTTTGAACCTCTTCAAAATCTTATCAAGGTATGTGCTTTGTGAAAGACCTATGAGGCGTCTCGATCTATCTCTATAGATCTTGATGCCTAATATATAAGCAGCTTCTCCAAGGTCCTTCATTCAAAAACACTTATTCAAGTAGGCCTTAATGATGTCCAAAAGTTTTGTATCATTTCCCATCAAGAGTATGTCATCTACATATAATATGAGAAATGCTACAGAGCTCCCACTCACTTTCTTGTAAACGCAGGCTTCTCCATAAGACTGCATAAACCCAAACGCTTTGATTGTCTCATCAAAGCGAATGTTCCAACTCCGAGATGCTTGCACCAGCCCATAAATGGATCGCTGGAGCTTGCATACTTTGTTAGCGTTCTTAGGATCAACAAAACCTTCCGGCTGCATCATATACAGCTCTTCCTTAAGATGTCCGTTAAGGAATGCCGTTTTGACGTCCATCTGCCATATCTCATAATCATAGTATGCGGCAATTGCTAACATGATTCGGACGGACTTCAGCTTCGCTACGGGAGAGAATGTCTCGTCGTAGTCAATCCCTTGAACTTGTCGATAACCCTTAGCGACAAGCCGAGCTTTATAGATGGTAACATTACCATCCGCGTCCGTCTTCTTCTTGAAAATCCATTTGTTTTCTATCGCTCGCCGATCATCGGGCAAGTCTGTCAAAGTCCATACTTTGTTTTCATACATGGATTCTATCTCGGATTTCATGGCTTCAAGCCATTTGTTGGAATCTGGGCCCGCCATCGCTTCTTCATAGTTTGAAGGTTCACCGTTGTCTAACAACATGATTTCCAGGACAGGGTTGCCATACCACTCTGGTGCGGAACGTGTCCTTGTGGACCTACGAAGTTCAGTAGCAACTTGATCCGAAGTACCTTGATCATCATCATTGTTTTCCTCTTCAGTTGCTGTGGGCATCACAGGAACATTTTCATGTGCTGCACCACTTTCCCGTTCGAGAGGTAGTACTTCATCGAGTTCTACTTTCCTCCCACTTACTTCTTTCGAGAGAAACTCTTTTTCCAGAAAGCATCCGTTCTTGGCAACAAAGATCTTGCCCTCGGATCTTAAGTAGAAGGTATACCCGACAGTTTCCTTAGGGTATCCTATGAAGACGCATTTTTCCGACTTGGGTTCGAGCTTTTCAGGTTGAAGTTTCTTGACATAAGCATCGCATCCCCAAACTTTTAGAAACGACAGCTTAGGTTTCTTCCCAAACCATAATTCATACGGTGTCGTCTCAACGGATTTAGATGGTGCCCTATTTAAAGTGAATGTAGCTGTCTCTAGAGCGTATCCCCAAAATGATAGCGGTAAATCGGTAAGAGACATCATAGACCGCACCATATCTAATAGAGTGCGATTACGACGTTCGGACACACCGTTACGCTGAGGTGTTCCAGGCGGCGTGAGTTGTGAAACGATTCCACATTTCCTTAAGTGTGTACCAAATTCATGACTTAAGTATTCTCCTCCACGATCTGATCGTAGGAACTTTATCTTTCGGTCACGTTGATTCTCCACCTCATTCTGAAATTCCTTGAACTTTTCAAAGGTTTCAGACTTGTGTTTCATTAAGTAAACATACCCATATCTACTCAAGTCATCAGTGAGAGTGAGAACATAACGATATCCTCCGCGAGCCTCAACGCTCATTGGACCGCATACATCGGTATGTATGATTTCCAACAAGTTGGTTGCTCGCTCCATTGTTCCGGAGAACGGAGTCTTGGTCATTTTGCCCATGAGGCATGGTTCGCATGTGTCAAACGATTCATAATCAAGAGACTCTAAAAGTCCATCAGCATGGAGCTTCTTCATGCGCTTGACACCAATGTGACCAAGGCGGCAGTGCCACAAGTATGTGGGACTATCGTTATCAACTTTACATCTTTTGGCATCCACACTATGAACATGTGTAATATTACGCTCGAGATTCATTAAGAATAAACCATTGACCATCGGAGCATGACCATAAAACATATCTCTCATATAAATCGAACAACCATTATTCTCAGACTTAAATGAGTAGCCATCTCGTATTAAACGAGATCCAGATACAATGTTCATGCTCAAACTTGGCACTAAATAACAATTATTAAGGTTCAAAACTAATCCCGTAGGTAAATGTAGAGGCAGCGTGCCGACGGTGATCACATCGACTCTGGAACCATTCCCGACGCGCATCGTCACCTCGTCCTTCGCCAGTCTCCGTTTATTCCGCAGCTCCTGCTGTGAGTTACAAATATGAGCAACGGCACCGGTATCAAATACCCAGGAGTTACTACGAGTACTGGTAAGGTACACATCAATTACATGTATATCAAATATACCTTTGGTGTTGCCGGCCTTCTTATCCGCTAAGTATTTGGGGCAGTTCCGCTTCCAGTGACCCTTCCCCTTGCAATAAAAGCACTCAGTCTCAGGCTTGGGTCCATTCTTTGACTTCTTCCCGGCAACTGGCTTACCGGGCGCGGCAACATCCTTGCCGTCCTTCTTGAAGTTCTTCTTGCCCTTGCCCTTCTTGAACTTAGTGGTCTTATTGACCATCAACACTTGATGTTCTTTCTTGATTTCAGCCTCTGCTGACTTCAGCATCGAGAACACTTCAGGAATGGTCTTCACCATCCCCTGCATGTTGTAGTTCATCACAAAGCTCTTGTAGCTTGGTGGGAGCGACTGGAGGATTCTGTCAATGACCGCCTCATCTGGGAGGTTAATGTTCAGCTGGGTCATACGGTTGTGCAACCCAGACATCTTTAGGATGTGCTCACTGACAGAACTGTTTTCCTCCATCTTACAACTGTAGAACTTGTCGGAGACATCATATCTCTCGACCCGGGCATGAGCTTGAAAAACTAGTTTCAGCTCTTCGAACATCTCATATGCTCCGTGATGCTCAAAACGCTTTTGGAGCCCCGGTTCTAAGCTGTAAAGCATGCCGCACTGAACGAGGGAGTAATCATCAGCACGAGTTTGCCAAGCATTCATAATGTCTTGGTTCTCTGGGACGGGAGCGTCACCTAACGGTCCATATAGGACATATTGCTTCCTGGCAGCTATGAGGATGATCCTCAGGTTCCGGACCCAGTCCGTATAGTTGCTGCCGTCATCTTTTAGCTTGGTTTTCTCTAGGGACGCGTTGAAGTTCATGTTGACATTAGCGTTGGCCATTTGATCTACAAGACATATTTGCAAAGGTTTTAGACTAAGTTCATGATAATAAAGTTCTAATCAAATTATGAACTCCCACTTAGATTAGACATCCCTCTAGTCATCTAAGTGTCACACGATCCGAGTCGACTAGGCCGTGTCCGATCATCACGTGAGACGGACTAGTCATCGTCGGTGAACATCTTCATGTTGATCGTATCTTCCATACGACTCGTGTTCGACCTTTCGGTCTCCGTGTTCCGAGGCCATGTCTGTACATGCTAGGCTCGTCAAGTTAACCCTAAGTGTTTTCGCTGTGTAAAACTGTCTTACACCCGTTGTATGTGAACGTAAGAATCCATCACACCCGATCATCACGTGGTGCTTAGAAGTGACGAACTGTAGCAACGGTGCATAGTTAGGGGAGAACACTTCTTGAAATTTTTGTAAGGGATCATCTTATTTACTACCGTCGTCCTAAGTAAACAAGATGCATAAACATAATAAACATCACATGCAATTATATAGTTGTGACATGATATGGCCAATATCATATAGCTCCATTGATCTCCATCTTCGGGGCTCCATGATCATCTTGTCACCAGCTTGACACCATGATCTCCATCATCATGATCTCCATCATCGTGTCTTCATGAAGTTGTCACGCCAACGACTACTTCTACTTCTATGGCTAACGCGTTTAGCAATAAAGTAAAGTAGTTTACATGGCGTTCTTCAATGACACGCATGTCATACAAAAAATAAAGACAACTCCTATGGCTCCTGCCGGTTGTCATACTCATCGACATGCAAGTCGTGAATCCTATTACAAGAACATGATCTCATACATCACAATTCATCATTCATCACAACTTCTGGCCATATCACATCACATGATCAATCGCTGCAAAAACAAGTTAGACGTCCTCTAATTGTTGTTGCATCTTTTACGTGGCTGCAATTGGGTTCTAGCAAGAACGTTTTCTTACCTACGAATAACCACAACGTGATTTTGTCAACTTCTATTTACCCTTCATAAGGGCCCTTTTCATCGAATCCGCTCCAACTAAAGTGGGAGAGACAGACACCCGCCAGCCACCTTATGCAACTAGTGCATGTCAATCGGTGGAACCGGTCTCACGTAAGCGTACGTGTAAGGTTGGTCCGGGCCGCTTCATCCCACAATACCGCTGAAGCAAGAAAAGACTAGTAGAGGCAATCAAGTTGACAAGATCCACGCCCACAACAAAATTGTGTTCTACTCGTGCATTAGAGAACTACGCATAGACCTAGCTCATGATGCCACTGTTGGGGAACGTTGCAGAAAATTAAAATTTTTCCTACGGTTTCACCAAGATCCATCTATGAGTTCATCTAAGCAACGAGTCATGGGAGAGAGTTTGCATCTACATACCACTTGTAGATCGCGTGCGGAAGCTTGCAAGGTGATGATGGAGTCGTACTCGATGTGATTCAGATCAGCGATGTCCAAGTGCTGAACGGACAGCACCTCCGCGTTCAACACACGTACGGGACGGGAGACGTCTCCTCCTTCTTGATCCAGCAAGGGGGAAGGAGAGGTTGAGGAAGCTCGCTCCAACGGCAGCACGACGGCGTGGTGGTGTTGGTGCAGCAGTACTCCGACAGGGCTTCACCAAGCGCTTACGGAGGAGGAGAGGTGTTGGGGAGGGGAGGGGCTGCGCCTTGGAGATGGGTGCAGCAGCCCTCCCCCCACCCCTCTATTTATAGGGGAAGGGGCAAGGGGGGCCGACCCCTCTAGATGGGATCTAGAGGGGGGCGGCGGCCAGGGAGGGGAGGCTTGCCCCCCAAGCAAGGGGGGCGCCCCCCTCAGGGTTTCCCCCCCCCCCCCAACCCTAGGCGCATGGGCCCAAGGTGGGGGCGCGCCCAGCCCTCCAGGGGCTGGCTCCCTCCCCTTTGCGGCCCATGTGGCCCTCCGGGAGGGGTGGCCCCTCCCGGTGGACCCCCGGAACCCCTCCGGTGGCCCCGGTACAATACCGATAACCCCCGGAAACTTTCCGGTGTCCGTATGACAACTTCCCATATATAAAACTTCACCTCCGGACCATTCCGGAACTCCTCGTGACGTCCCGGATCTCATCCGGGACTCCGAACAACATTCGGTAGTCACATACTAGTCTTCCTGATAACCCTAGCGTCACCGAACCTTAAGTGTGTAGACCCTACGGGCTTGGGAGACATGCAGACATGACCGAGACGACTCTCGGGCAATAACCAACAGTGGGATCTGGATACCCATGTTGGATCCCACATGCTCCTCGATGATTTCATCGGTTGAACCACGATGTCGAGGATTCGATCAAACCCTGTATACAATTCCCTTTGTCAATCGGTACGTTACTTGCCCGAGACTCGATCGTCGGTATCCCAATACCTTGTTCAGTCTCGTTACCGGCAAGTCACTTTACTCGTACTGTAATGCATGATCCCGTGGCCAACACCTTGGTCACTTTGAGCTCATTATGATGATGCATTACCGAGTGGGCCCAGAGATACCTCTCCATCATACGGAGTGACAAATCCCAGTCTCGATCCGTGTCAACCCAATAGATACTTTCGGAGATACCTGTAGTGCACCTTTATAGTCACCCAGTTACGTTGTGACGTTTGATACACCCAAAGCACTCCTACGGTATCCAGGAGTTACACGATCTCATGGTCGAAGGAAGAGATACTTGACATTGGCAAAGCTCTAGCAAACGAACTACACGATCTTTGTGCTATGCTTAGGATTGGGTCTTGTCCATCACATCATTCTCCTAATGATGTGATCCCGTTATCAACGACATCCAATGTCCATAGCCAGGAAACCATGACTATCTGTTGATCACAACGAGCTAGTCAACTAGAGGCTCGCTAGGGACGTATTGTGGTCTATGTGTTCACACGTGTATTACGATTTCCGGATAATACAGTTATAGCATGAACAAAAGACAATTATCATGAACAATGAAATATAATAATACTTTTATTATTGCCTCTAGGGCATATTTCCAACAGGCACCGCACACGGCTAAGAGATCTCAAGGATCAATTGTTGTGTCTAGAGGTGCCTCCTGCCCCCGTATATAAAGAACCAAGGGGGAGGGGGCGGCCGGCCAAGGGAGGGCGCGCCAGGAGGAGTCCTAGTCCCACCGGGAGTAGGACTCCCTCCTTTCCTTGTCCAATTAGGACAGGGGAAGGAAGGGGAGAGAGGAGAGGAAGGAAAGGGGGGCGCCGCTCCCCCCTCCTTGTCCTATTCGGACTAGAGGGGGAAGGGGTGCGCGGCCTGCCTTGGTCGCCCCTCCTCTGCTCCACTTTGGGCCCATGAGGCCCATTAACCCCCCCGGTGGGTTCCGGTAACCCCCCGGTACTCCGGTATACATCTGATAACCCCCGGAACCATTCCGGTGTCCGAATATAGTCGTCCAATATATCAATCTTCATGTCTCGACCATTTCGAGACTCCTTGTCATGTCCGTGGTCATATCCGGGACTCTGAACTATCTTCGGTACATCAAAACATATAAACTCATAATATAACTGTCATCTAACTTTAAGCGTGCGGACCCTACGGGTTCGAGAACTATGTAGACATGACCGAGACATGTCTCCGGTCAATAACCAATAGCGGAACCTGGATGCTCATATTGGCTCCTACATATTCTACGGAGATCTTTATCGGTCAAACCGCATAACAACATACGTTGTTCCCTTTGTCATCGGTATGTTACTTGCCCGAGATTTGATTGTCGGTATCTCAATACCTAGTTCAATCTCGTTCCTGGAAAGTCTCTTTACTCGTTACGTAATGCATCATCCCGTAACTAACTCATTAGCTACATTGCTTGCAAGGCTTATAGTGATGTGCATTGGAGTGGGCCCAGAGATACCTCTCCGACAATCGGAGTGACAAATCCTAATCTCGGAATATGCCAACCGAACAAGTACCTTCGGAGACACCTGTAGAGCACCTTTATAATCACCCAGTTATGTTGTAACGTTTGGTAGCACACAAAGTGTTCCTCCGGTAAACGGGAGTTGCATAATTTCATAGTTATAGGAACATGCATAATTTCATAGTTATAGTGAAATTGAGCTGTTTTGACAATGTCTGAAACATCTGCAATTAAGCCTTATAAAAGCGAACCGAGGGAGTACATAAGTTACAAATACCAAATGTCACAGACTGTTTGTTATAATCTTCATCACCCAAACACAGATTTGAGCAGAATTCTTTCAAGATGGAGCTGAGCCTGTGCGGATTGAAATGAGCCCGGAGCAACGTGAACAACAAGAGCAGACGGAGCAATAATTTACATAATTTAATCCGGCGTCACGCTGGCGAGTGGCGACTAGTGTGCCTCCTATCGCGAAAGCTCTGCCTTTTCCTGAGTCAAAAGCGAGCCCGTGAGCCGCCGCCGCCGCTGCGTTCCGATCTGGATCACCCACGGCGATGGAATCCCATCCCGTCGCCGTGGTCACCGTGCCGTTCCCGGCGCAGGGCCACCTGAACCAGCTCCTGCACGTGTCGCTGCTGCTCGCGGGGCGGGGGATCCCCGTGCACTTCGCCGCGCCGGAGCCGCACCTCCGGGAGGCCCGCGCGCGCGTGCACGGCTGGGAAGCCGGCTCCCTCCTCGCCCTCCGCTTCCGCGCCCTCGACGTCCCGGCGCACGCGTCCCCGGACCCCGACCCGTCCTCGCCGTTCCCGACGCACATGCAGCCCCTGTTCGAGGCCTTCTGCGACGGCGGCGCCGCCCGGGCCTCGCTGGCCGCGCTGCTGCAGGAACTCTCGGCGTCCCACCGCCGCGTCGTGGTCCTGCACGACCGCATGGCGGCGTTCGCGGCCGGCGAGGCAGCCCGGCTGCCCAACGGGGAGGCGCTCGGGGTGCACTGCCTCGCCGCGTCCTACAACGTCGGGTGGATGGACCCCGGCCACCGCCTCCTGCGGGAGCACGGGATGGTGTTTCACCCGGCCGACGCCTGCGCGACCAAGGAGTTCGTGGCGCTCGCCAAGCGGATGGGCCTGGAGCGCCGCCGCGCGCCCGGAGCCGGCATGGTCGTGAACACCTGCCGCGCGCTCGAGGGCGAGTTCCTCGACGTGCTCGCCGCCCAGAGCGCCTCCTCCTCCGACGGCCACAAGCTGTTCGCCATCGGGCCTCTGAACCCGGTGCTCCCCATCACCGACGCGGCCCCATGGGCTCCGGCGGAGCGACACGAGTGCCTGGAATGGCTCGACAGGCAGCCGCCGTCGTCGGTGCTGTACATTTCGTTCGGCACGACGTCGTCTCTCCGGGCAGAGCAGGTGAGGGAGCTGGCCGCAGCGCTGCGCGACACCAACCAGCGGTTCGTCTGGGTGCTGCGCGACGCCGACCGGGCGGACATGCGCGAGTCCGGCGGCGCGCGCGGGCTCGCGGCAGCTGCGGCGGCCCTGCTCGGCGACGCAGCTGCTCAGGGGAGGGGCGTGGTGGTCACCGGGTGGGCGCCGCAGCTGGAGATCCTGGCGCACGTCGCAACGGCGGCTTTCATGAGCCACTGCGGGTGGAACTCGACGGTGGAGGGGCTGAGCCACGGGAAGGCCATCCTGGCGTGGCCGATGCACAGCGACCAGCCATGGGACGCGGAGCTGGTGTGCAAATACCTCGGGGCCGGCGTCCTCGTGCGGCCATGGGAGGAGCGCGGGCAAGTCACGCCGGCGGCCGCCATCCGCGATGCCATCGAGAGGGCGATGCGATCGGAGGAAGGGGCGACGGTCCGGGAGAGGGCGAGGGCGCTCGGGCTGGCCATTCGCGCCGCCGTGGCCGACGGCGGGTCCTCGCGCCGGGACCTGGACGACCTCGTCGCGTACGTGACGAGGTGACCGACCGCTCGACGCCTCGACGGCGCGGCAGGCCGGCCATAGATGGGCGACGTGGAGCTCCCATGAAGTAGTACTAGGTGAATTGGTGAAATTGTGACGGCGTGAAACGAATACTGGCAGAGTGACATGACTGTCGTTGACTCGAGCTAACCGGTGTCATCGCATCACTTTTTGAGATCTTCTTTGCTCAAAGACCCCTCCCCTGGCAATGCTTCCCAAACATAGGCCTTGTTTGGATTCTAACCCTGAACTAACCGTGAACTAACTCTAACCAAAAAAGTGTTTAGATGACAGGGTTAGATGGAGCGCGGATACGGTGAGGCGCCTTCACGGACGTTGCGAGAGGGAGGGAGGAAGAGGACGAGAAGCTTCGAGGAAGTTGCGAGGGATTTGCTACGGCGAGAGCGAGAGAAAAATGTGTTTTTTTAGTGCTCCAGAAAAGAACTAACCCAAATAAGCATCTCTTGGGTGGGTTAGATTTTTTGGATGGGTTAGATGCTTCTAACACAAACTAACCCTCCTGTTTGGATACTTTTGGGTTAGTTGAGTACAAACTAACCCAAACTAACTCTAACCCATGGATCCAAACAGGGCCATAGATCCACAACAGAGAAATATGACATAGTTATTGAAATAGATTTCAAGTGTAAATTCGCTTCAAAGCTTCGTAAACAAAATGGTAAATCCGGTTGCAAATAGTACTACCTGATTCAAATCTGACCAAGGCATTACAAAAATGGCAAATCGCTTCGCATTATATGAAACTGACATGCAAATCAACAAATGTTGTTGGGCACTGTCTGTCTATTTCATGGACCAAAAATGCTACACTCACGGATTTTTACGGGACTAAGGGCATTGCCCAACGCATAGCCTCAATACCGCTGCCCCATGAGCCAACTAGGCTCGGATGCCACCATGGCATAGAAGGTGTAGCTTGCAAAGCACAGGTGATTCTTGCAGAGGAGGCGAGTTCTTCGAGCGGAAAAGTGAGAAAAGAGAGGAAAAGGCAGAGAGAGAGGGGAAAAAGAAAGAGAGATTGGCTTCTCTACGCCCAGCGCACGGTGGCAGCCCAAACACATCAAGTACAAGCTCGAGATCGCTACCATGGTAAGCACCGTGTGCTTGGAAATGGGCCATGGCCGGCGCGCCGGCGCTGGCTCGGCGGCGCAGCCATGACGGTCACAGCGAGCTCAAAAACAGGGCCATCGCCGGCGGCGCTACCTTGATGTCGTGGCTGATGCCGCTCTTTCGGCAACCACTAATGAATCCCCTTCCTATTCCACATTATTTTTCAAGGGGTATCCTCATTGATTTGGGTTTATTTGGGGAAAGAAATCAGGGGAAGAAGTTACAGAGGAGAGAGATGGATCAAGAAGTCTGGGAGAGGGAGAGTGTGGACCCTAGTGAATGGTGGCCTCAGGTTTGTCCTTTGAGTGAGAAAAATCAAAACGAACTCCCCACGTCTTTTGCGCCTACGTGTATGCACGCCCCCATTGTACATGCCCTAACACGGGCATGTTCCAACTAATCAAACTAGCCCCCCCCCCCCCCCCCCCCCGATTTTTAGGGAGTGGGCCCCTGCCACCCCTTTAAACCAATCCTAATCCTCCACGTTTGCTACTCCGTGAAGTTTGTAAAACTTCTTCCCGTGAGTGTAGCATTACTGTTCACGGACAATATCACACGTAGTCACGAATCTCGACTGCCAATCTCACGCCATCACTACCAAGTGCCATGCTAATGCCATCGAAGGGCATTTGAGATTTCACCGAACAACATGAAACTTATTCGGAAAAAAACACGAAACTTGACCCCCAAGCTCCACCATGGGACAACCTTGAACAAATGTGCCATATGAGGCTAGCCGTACACGCAGTCGAAGGGCACCGATAAATCGAGATAGAGCATGAAGCCATCACATTGCCGGCAACCGTCACCTCCGGACCGAAAATGGTAGACACACGGACGATTACAAGCGTTTTACAGGGCATCCTTCTAACTAATCTCTCTGCCCCACCTCCGGACCGAAAATGGTAGACACACGGACGATTACAAGCGTTTTACAGGGCATCCTTCTAACTAATCTCTCTGCCCCCCCCCCCCCCCCCCCACCGATTTTCAGCGGGTGCGGGCCCATCCTTCCCCCGATTTGCAATTCTACTCGTCCATGTTAACGAGTCTGTTAAACTCTGTATTAAGCCCCCGTTGATGTAGCATTACTCCCTCCGGACGATGTCGAGCATGAAAGGCGGAGCAGAGAGCCGAAAATCAAGACACCGCATGACCAACCCGAAGGGGAGCAGATAGTAGCACTGCGACGCGAGGAGGCGCCACCAATCAACCCCTCGACAACGACAACATGCCCTAGACTGATATTCTCGGCAGCCGGTCAAAACAAGCCGCAATCAATCCAAGGTGCTGGTAAGCACATGTTTTGTATCGTGATAGATGATGATGTGATTGGAATAACATTCTTCAACACGACGAAGCCACGTTACTTCAATTGTTCTGAAATTTGCATTACCTGTGAAAGTTGCATAAAAACACACACATGATTTGGGTGGTTAGGGGATCCTTGATTATATAGTGAATAAGAGAAAAAGTTATATGCAATCCGAGACCCCTTTTCTACAAATTTATGTTAGTTTAGATAGACAAAGTTTAGATGAAAAACACCCTTGCGTATCAAAGTGTTTATGTGGTTTGTGCATAAACATGTCATTTTGACTAAGGATAACCTTGCAAAACGTAATTGGGTGGGCTCGTCTCGATGTAGCTTTTGTGATCATAACGAAAACATTAAACACCTCTTTCTAGATTGTCCTTTGGCTAAAATTCTGTGGCGGTCGGTTCATATTGCGTTTAATATTGATCAGCCCATCTCTATTAGCATGTTATTTGGAACATGGCTTGACGGGGTGGATTCTGACATTGCAAGACACATTCGGGTTAGCGTTTGTGCGCTTTTGTGGGCAATATGGAACTGCAGGAATGACTTAGTCTTTAACCGATCAACAAACTTTCACTTTTTGCAGGTTATCTTCAGGGCCACGGCATTCATCCGTATGTGGTCGCTACTCACTCCGACGGAGGCCAGGGAGCGTTTGGTTACTGCGTCTACCCGATGGGAGATGGTAGCTCGGGATATTTTCAACCGGTTTGGATGGCGGTCATATAATAGGATAGACATTTAGTGCTCCTATTGTTTTGCCAGCCGGTTGTGGCTTCGGGCCTTTCCTCTTTTCAGATTTTGTTGATGATTGTAATACGACCGTTCGAGACTTTGATACTGGATTATTCGTTTAATAATATGAGCCGTATGCATCGTTCTGATGTAGAGGCTGGGGTAAATCCCCTTTTCCAAAAAAAAAAAAATGAAAAACACCCCCTCCTCACGTCCAAATATCATATCACGAAAATAAATTAGCAGAGACCCCTCTGGGTAATCTTTCACGTTCGGCCAAAGAAGAAATTCTAAAAACTAGAAAAACATCACAATCTTATCTTGGACGGCCCAAAAGGCAGAAGAAGGGCAAAACCCCCAACAAAGGGGGAAAAGCCGAACCCCGCCGGCCGCCGCCACCCGCCGGAATGACGAAGCCCGCGGCGTCCTTGGCCTCCCTCCTTCCGCAGCTATGGCACCGGCCCTTGCCGCCGCCGCCCCTCCTCCCCCGCGCCCTCTACTCCTCTTCCCCGCTCCTCACCACCC
Organism: Triticum timopheevii; assembly: GCA_963921465.1. NCBI lineage: Eukaryota > Viridiplantae > Streptophyta > Magnoliopsida > Poales > Poaceae > Triticum > Triticum timopheevii. The sequence goes on along the minus strand of OY997264.1, from coordinate 99,976,163 downwards.
ACCGCCGCACCCCACGCCACCGCGTCCGCGTCTCCCCCACCACGCACCTCGACGCCGCCGCCGCCGCCAGGGCAACCAGGGCCGCTGACCCCGTAGAAGCCCTAACAGCCACCTCGTAAGCTCCCCATCAACCCAAGCTCCGCTCCGCAGGCAGCACACTGACGGGTTGCCATCTACTGCACCTGCAGGTACCCGGCGTACGACAGGCTTCTGCCCTGTCCGTCGAAAGACGACCCTCCGAGGATCGAGCACCTCGTCGCCCGGGAAGACGAGGTCGCCGGCGATTTCATCTCCAGGTCCCTCAACCTCCCCCCTATGTAAGCACCCATACGCTCTGTATCTGTATTATTGGAAGGTGAAATGCCTAGGCTAGGCCGGAGCGAGCACGAGTGATTTGGTAACATTGTGCGCGTGAAGGTACGTTGCAGATCTCATCAAGTTCGGGGCCGTGTACTACGCTCTTGTTGCGCCGCAGCCGCCTCCGTACGCCGCTCCGGAGCATGTGAGGATCTTCAGAGAGGTGACAGAGCCTTCGCTCCTTCGCGGGAGGGCGTCCATTAAAGGGAAGACCGTCAGGGAGGCGCAGAAGACGTTCCGGGTGACCGACCCCAGCCAGCGCCTTGAGGCCGGCACTTATATAAGGGTTCATGTGCATCCCAAACGGTTCCCCAGGTAAAATTCTGCAGTTGTTTTTATCTGCTAGGATGGTTTGCATTGGTGACTGCTATCAGTTATGTACTGCTAACTACCGTGATGCTGATTGACCACATCGGGTTGTGTACTAATGCGTCCGTGGTTTACCAAATATTATCAGGTGCTATGAAATTGACTGGAAATCCAGGGTAGTGGCGACCACTGATGACTTTGTTGTCCTCAATAAGCCAGCTGCAACATCAGTATGATCATATTTTTTTCCTTTCTCCCTGGCTTCTGTATCTACTGCACATTTCCAAGGTCTTTCTGCAAGTACTGGTTATGTTTCTGCAAGTAGCTATCTGGTTTCTCTAATTTAGCTAAGCACTCATTATCTGTGTCTTTTCAAAATTCCATTGACTAAGCAATCCATTTACTTCACTAAATGGTGGCTCCATTTAAATTGAAATGTAACTAAATGGTGGCTTCATAAAATTAAAACGTTGCTAAATGCTGGCCTCACATAATTTAAAAAACTACATACCACTGATGTAAGAGGACGCACAAGTGTAAGACCAGGATTATTCATGAAACATGATTTTTAGTTTCAGAGCTAGTGGGTTGAGGAAAGATCCAGTTAGTGCATTAGGCCATGGATAGAAGTTTAAGGGTCCAAATTCCAAACTAATATCCGTTGATAATTTTTCAATGTGTAGGTAGGAGGTGCAACTGATAATATTGAGGAATCCTGCGTGGTTTTTACTTCACGTGCATTAGGATTGGAGAGCCCTTTAATGACAACTCATCAGATTGACAACTGTTCTGAGGGCTGGTTTGTCTTTTGCTACCAACTTATATAATAAACCACACTTTGTAGAATGCAAATAACTAATCCCATCATTTTCACTTACTTTGTGAACTTGCAGTGTGGTATTGTCTAAAACCAAGGAATTCTGCTCAGTTTTCCATGGATTGATAAGGGTACGCTCTTTTATTGCTCAATATAACATGTTGCTCTGTGAACCTCTGGTGACAATGGATTTCTTTTTCTTCCGCAACAGGAAAAACAGGTTAAAAAAGTTTATCTCGCGCTTACAACGGAACCTGTGTCTCCAGGAATAATTACTCATTACATGCGTCCCCTTAATCGTGCTCCCAGACTTGTTTCAGAAGGTAATCCCTGAATTGCAGTTTGTTGCTATAATATGTTAGTGTTAAAGTTTTTGGCTTGAGTTGAAGTGTACATGTATTTGGATTGCGATTCGCAAACATATTAGATTTCAGGTAAACTCTCCGATTTAACATATATGTAATAACACACCATCATTAAATTGTGACCGTTCATCGCGACACGGAGTTTTGGCTCCTGGCTCATGGCCGTACATGCACCCAGATGAATAGTAAAAACTGAAAAAATAGTGAAAGTAATCAATTTTTTTTTGTATCAAACATAACCGAGAGTTCTAGCCACGTATTAATTTTCGTGAAGAAATGACATCCATGGTGTTCTAGACGAGCACCGATTTTGTCTTTGCCGTTCAGAACACCACGGATGTTATTTCTTCACAAATATTCGCACGTGGGTAGAACACTCGACCATGTTTGTTTTTGAAAAAAAATAGAATTATTTAAATATAATTTTGCGTCTTTTTACTGTTCATTCGGGTGCGCATGGAAGACTCATGTAGTAAATGTATGTCAAATTTTTTAGTGTGCTGCCTTGTTATTCATTCAGTTGTGTCAATGGTGTTTGGATGTTAAAGAATTAAGCAGTCTATGACCTGACTGAAACAAGTATGTTGCATAAACTTCTAGCCTGATGCTATGTTGCATAAACTTCTAGCCTGACTGGTAGCATGTGCAGCTATAAACTAACGGAATTAGTGTAATATTATCTTAGCATTGGATATGTATAGATAATCTGTTATCCTTACATTAGTAGATTAATGTTTTTGTTATACTTTGCCAGATCATATTGAAAGATGGCATCTCTGTCAAATGGAGATATTAGACTGTAAGAAGGTTCCATGGCCAAAACCGTTGATAACAAAAGTCCACAAAGTGGACAACTGTGGGTGGCCCAAACAGGAAGCTGCCTATAAATGTAAAATCAATCTCATGACAGGGAAAACTCATCAGGTATCGTATCTTTATGCTTCAACGTAATTGTTTCTTTATTTATGGTTCATCGTTCATCTGTGATGTTACAAACTCCTATTTTATGGGAAGGACACCGTTAAAGACCTTTTCTGTTTTCCATTGGCAGCCTAAGAAAATTAAAACTAACAGGCTCTTGTCTAGGAATAGGATACTCTGATGTAAACTGTAAATCACTATTTGCCTATTCTGCTTTTCTTATTTAGTGTAATCAGAACTTTTACATGGATCATATGGGATAGCAGTTTCATGGATCAAGAATGCTTTGGTTAATCTTGACAGTGCATAAAGCCCTGATATTTCTCATTTTCAAAACTGGTATAAGAAGTTCCCTGTGTTTCCTTCCTTCCTTGATGATATACAGAATAAAGAGTACTAATGCGAATATGTGGTTCCTCTTAAGCTAAATCTGCAGTTGTCTCGTGTTGCATCGAAGTACAAACGTTGCTTGCTTTTTGAAATTGAACAATTTGTCAATGTGCAATTGTTTCATTCATTGGTACATTCTTTATCTACATTGTTTCTTATAACCACACGGGCGTTGTAATATGTAAATTCATTGGTATGCAGATTAGAGCACAGCTTGCTGCTATAGGTGCTCCAATTGTTGGGGATTCTGCATACATGACTGGAGTGATCGCAGCAATGGCTAATCCAAGCATAAACCCGTATGGTAGGGCGAGCCTGAATTACAGCAGTGAAGAGGAAAAAGCTGCTGCTGTTGAAGCATGGGTTGCTTGCCATGGCAAGGAACCAAAATCCGTAATTGGCCTGCAAGCATCCGAGATCTCATGGGATCATGAAGGCGAGCACCACTATTACAAGGCTGGGGTCCCTTGGTGGCGGCAAGACGCGGTGGAGTCCGACCTGGTTTGAGCAGAGAGCCACATTCCTGAAACAGCGCGCATCCTCCGGTGGAGTGAGGGATCCGAGGCGGCTCACTAAGAAACATGCCCGGCATATCATCACTGATTTCGGGCCGGATTGCCTCGCCACCAGCTGCAATAACCCGATTGGCGCACCGAAGATCTTTCGGCAGAATGTTTGACGTGTCATGTGTGACCGGTGTTGGAAACTGTAGCTGGTGCAATTCGGGACAGTGGTGCACTGCCAATGCAGCTTTACCAGAATTTTTTTCTTATGGGTGGGTTTACCAGATTTTGGCTAGGTGCTGTAGATCTGTGAAATGGCAGCTGTACCTCGTAGTTTTGGCTTGTCCTCCTCCTGTACTACCCCGAGACTGAAAGGAAATTGATTGGTTGTGGTGTAGAACTTCTCGGTGGAAGCGCGTGGCCCATGCTAGATTTGGGCTGCCTTTCCCTGATCCAGCAAGCTCTCAAAAGGAGGCGTTTTTTGTTCCGTTTTCTTCTCTTTCGGAGAGCGGACGTCCTGGACTCAGCGGCAGCATCATATCCAGCCGCATGTCAGGCGAGGTGATCCACGCATTAATCTTTGTTATGATAATAATAACAGTAAATAAACAGCTAGATTTAATGTGTCTACTATGACGCGCTAAAACTAACACAACCCACAATTTTTTCATAAGATTCTAACAGAGCCGATAACTGTTAGCCGACAAGGTGCTACTCGGCTAAATGATCACCTACAGGCCACTCGCAGTCACAGCGCCGACTAGCCTTCTTGCTGGCAAAGATTAGCCAACAAGCTCTTTCTCGGTTTTGGTTATCCGGCAGCTTCATATACTTGGCAAATTATGTATTGTATACACATGTACAATTGTCAAACTTTTGGGAATAAATAAATAATACTCCCTCCGTCCGGAAATACTTGTCATCAAAATGGATGAAAATGGATGTATCTACAACTAAAATAGATCTAGATACATCCATTTCAATGACAAGTATTTCCGGACGGAGGGAGTATTTGAAAAATTCTCTGCTGAGGTACGAGTTGGAGAGATTTTCCCTGCCGGTGACATAAGGACCGCAATTAAACTTCCCCTGATAGGTATGCACATGTCCTATGTGCCGGCCGGCGTGACGAGTGGTTGACAGTTCGTGTCAATCAATATTGTTGAAGAGAGCTCGGATGGATCAAGCATCAGAGCCTTTTGCCCATTTTTTCCACGAAAAGGACTCAGATCTAGTAAAAATTGTACCGAGGTCCCTAGACCACTTGTTGTCGTCAGAACGAGCCGCCGATGCGTCGCTATCGCCGCTCCATATCGAAGCCGTCCTGACCTTGTCAATGAAAGCTGGAAAATCTTCATGCTTGTGCCATTAAGGATCAACGGTCCGGAGCCGCAGTCGTTGTCACTGAATCCTTGAATTGATTTGAAGAACCAGTAAATACTACCGTCGCATACGCACGACAAGAAACTCTAACATCATTGCCCCGAGAAGCTGGCAGGAATCTATGGTAGAGCTTCGTCTAATCCTCCCGACCAAGGAACTTGAGGAATATCAAAACACAATATCTTAACTTCGTCTAATCACGTGAGGGGAAAGAGAGAATTTTGCAGGCTAGCTAGCCGCCGGCGGCTTTGCCTGTCGCAATCCATACTATTAGATCGTGATGTGCTCATGCATCAAGCAGCATGTACTGAAAATTAAGATATTCCTCAAAAAATAAACTTACTCCCTCCGTACCATTGCAATCAGATAATCCCAACACATTTAGGCATGATGCATTAACTCTTGTTTTTTGCTACGAACAAAGGAACCAACCAATAGGAAACGTGGACGTACGAGTCTCCAGTAACTTGAGTATACTGAACACGACATGTAGTGATCGGTTTTGTTGGATGTTTTGCATGCAAGAGGATTAATTAGCAAATAAACATCAAGTTCTCTCATTTTTCTCTTCGTTTTGGTCGCGATGCATCTAAGATACCCAATGCACCGGTACAGAGGGATTAGCACTTTGACTCTATGTAAGGTCCGTCCTTGGGACAAATTAATGCAACCTCATTTTCAGCGTTGATGATGCCTTGATGCACACTTGGGTCGACCAAGACAACGGCGGATTATTCATTATTGAAATTGATGTGTTAGTGCCGGGTGGATTGTTGAAATGTGGCCGGTGCTTGCTGGCACCCTGATCTTGACATCTTACTCCCGAGGATCAAACGGCGGTGACTTAGGAACAGTTATTTCTCACTTGCATACACGAAATAGCAAAACAGTGTAATTAGAAAGAATGATGTACCGTAAAAAAATCTCAATTAATCAGTTGTATTTGACTTTTAACCTGGCAAGAATATGTAGCAAAAGTAGAGTATTTTTTTTCTCTAAACGAAGACATTACAACAAGGGAAGAAACGAGCGGATCATATCGAGCGGCTAGCTAGTGTCAAGCTAATAATATAATATCCGTACTCACCAAAAAAGTCAATGAATGATTCGTTCTGGCTTTGACTTTTGACAAGTCGCCATAGTTCATCAGCTCAGCTGCAGAGAGCAAGAGACTATAATTTGCATCGCCAGCAGATGGATCGATGTCCAACAATCACCATGTCAGTGCTGCTTCTAAACATCTTCCTCGGCACCGTAGCTCTTAACCTAGCAACCATGGCTGCCGGAGAAGATGAGTTCGTCTTCTCCGGCTTCAAGGGGGCCAACATCACCGTGGACGGCGTCGCCACGGTGACCCGGAACGGCCTTGTCGATCTGACCACTGGCCAGGAGACTCTCAAAGGCCATGCATTCTACCCTGCTCCGCTACGGTTCCGTGAGGAGTCCCGCAACGGCACCGGCACCGGCACGGCGGTGAAATCCTTCTCCGTCTCATTCGTGTTCGCCATCTACCCCAACTACCGGCCCAGCCAAGGCATGGTCTTCTTCATCGCCAAGAGCATCGACTTCTCCTCCGCCCTCCCCACGCAGTGGTTCGGCGTCTTCAACAGCGCCACCCAGGGCAACGCCAGCAACCACGTCTTCGCCGTCGAGCTGGACACCGTCAACAACAGGGACCTGCACGACATCGACGCCAACCACGTCGGGATCAACGTCAACAGCGTCGTCTCCAACAAGTCCACCACCGCCGGCTTCTACCACGACGACACCGGCTCCTTCAACGCCTTGAACCTCACCAGCGGCGACAGGCTGCAGCTCTGGGTAGACTACGAGAGGGAGCCGACGCGAATCAACGTCACCATGTCTCCACTGGGCATGGCCAAGCCGGCGAGGCCGCTCGTCTCTGCCATCTACGACCTCTCGACGGTGATCACCGAGGACGCGTTCCTTGGCTTCGGGTCCTCGGCGGGCAGGGATGGCAGCCGGCACTACATACTTGGCTGGAGCTTCGGCATGAACGGGGGGCCTGCGCTGGCCATTGACGTCCGGAAGCTGCCAAGGCTGCCTCGTCTTGGCCCCAAGCCTCGGTCCAAGGTCCTGGAGATCGTGTTGCCATTAGCAACGGCACTTCTGTCCTCGCCGTGGGAGTCACCATTTTCCTGCTCGTGC